>JAWZYU010000007.1:85140333-87540333 GCA_038380435.1 Ryuthela nishihirai | reverse complement strand
TAAAATGGAAAAGACATACTGATAAATTAATTAAAAGATTCGAAATATTTTGCACAAATTTTATTATGAAAAAAAAAACATCGTTTCGAAACATTTCCTAATCACGTAGGTGTATTCATACAACGTAGAATTAATAGTTCGGGTGAAGATTATTTCGACAATTTAAGAAATTTATTTTCTATTCACAGAAAAATTAAGTTGGTATTTAATATTAGTTATTCGAATATTATTAACTCTTTATACTTTTTTCATAAAATTAAATAAATTTATATTTATAAAATAGTTTTTTTTATATAAAGGATAATGGTGTCTTAGAAAATGATTATTTTAATAGCAAACGAACTAGACAGATAGTTTTATTATTTCACAAATATACAATGTATAAATGATATGACATTGTGATATTATTCAATTTATATATATGAAAGTATTAAATTTAATAACAAAACATTAAAATCTACAAACTCAGTGGCATACAATTGAGAAAATGAATTATAATACAAATAAAATAAAAATTCGCATTTTGGAAATAATTAGGCTAAATAATAACTTTATTTTGGCAACATATAAATGATTAGAACATTATTTGTAGAAATATATTTATATTCTAAAATTATTAAAATTTGATATACATCGAAGAACCAAAACATTATGACCACCTGCTTAATATGATGTTGGCCCTCCACTTTCAGCCAAAACAGCCTCTTATCCGCCGAAGCATGAACTCTACATTTCTGAAGATGACTTGTGGTATCTGGTACCAACACGTTACCAGCAGATCCTTTAACTCGTGTAAGTTACGTGGTTGAGCCGCCGCAGATCGGATATGCTGTTTCAACATAAAACAATGCTCGATTGGATTGATGACTGGGAATTTGGAGGCCAGAGCAATACCTGGAAGTCTTCCTCGTGTCCCGCGAACCATTCTCGAACAATCCGGGCAGTGCTGTATGGCACATTATCCTGTTGAAAGAAGGCACTATTAGAGAGATATACCGTTGCCATGAAGGGATGTACCTGGTCCGCAATGATGTTTAGGTAGGTGGTAGACGTCATAGTTTCCTGCACATGAATGACTGGACTCAGGGTTTACCAGCAGAACATTGCCCAAAGAATTACACTTCCTCCACCGGTTTGTTTTAGTCCCACGGTGCATCCTGGTGTCAAAACTTCCCCCAAGTAAGCGACACACCTATCCGATAGCTTTTCGTTTAGATGATCCATTTTTATTTGCTAGATTCTTTTAAATTGATTGTTTTAATTATTAAACAAGTTCATTTACTATATGTTTGGTTATTTCGAATTCACCCACGGTGTGGTTAAATAGAAATATTGCGTTATATCTCTAACAATATATAAATATATGCATATATATATATAAATAATACTGAATAACAATTAACATTCACTTCCAAAGAAATAAAAAAAAAACTTTTCCAAAAGTCTCAAAACGTTTACTGTAATGTTGTTGCATTAAAACAAGTCGTATCTTGTAGGATGATTAAAGGTTTCCGAAAGAAAATTTTTTAAAGAATTTGAAAATGAAAACTGCTTGCAAATCTCAAGAAAAGATGAAAAAAATACAAAATTGAACTTAATTCGAAACAACTGAATGCAGAAAAAAAATGAAAATGCTTAACCACATTTTTTATTACATATACCCTAAAATCTACTGATGAAAACAGTAATCCTTAAAATGATTTTAATTTCACATAAAATGCCAATCGAATATTTTGTGTATTACAAATTTAATAAATCGCAAAGTTTTAAGAACAAAAATCAATAATTTGTAAAGGTATTGTCAAACATTTCCGAAGTTCCCGAGGCCGAGTGCTTAGCGTGGTTTACTACTTAGCTAATGAACCTGGGTTCAAGCCCTGGGAATGGATGTTTGTGTTGTTTATCTGCTGAAGTCTGACCATCCTCACAGACCTTCTCTATGGCGTATAAACTGACAGGCTTCTGTCAGACCTCTGTGGCAAGCAGCTGCTTGAGGGGGTATTTATTCATTTTTATTTAATAGTGTATGTACACTTTTAAATGATGATATCCCAGTTTATTAGCTTCATCTACCTAGTAGCGTGTTGCGCCTCCGTTGGCCTTCAGAGGATTCCGAATTCGTCTGGACATGGAACATACAAGATGCTGGATGCGTTGCGCAGGAATATTGAACCACGCGGAAATGACTGTGTCACATAGTTGCTGCAAATTTAACGGTGACACAGTCTCGCTGCAAACAGCCCTTTCCATCTCATCCAAAGATGCTAGATAGGATTTAGATGTGGGTACTGTGCAGTCAACGAAGCAAGGAAAACTCGTTGGCATATTCCTGGAACCATTCGGTGACGATACATGCCTTGTGAGAAGATGCATTATCATGTTGAACGTGTCCATATGAGTGAGGATAAACTGTAGCCATGAAGGGATGAACTTGGTCAGCAATGATGTTCACGTAAGCGTGGCATTCAGATGTCCTTCGATGGGATCCGGGGCCTAAAGCTTGCCAGGTAAACATTCCCGCACTAACACAACACCACCACCGCCCTGTACTGTTGACACCAGACAATGTGCGGTATACATCAGGCAGAATAGCTCGTCGAAAATCAGTTAGAGATGGATTGAGCGTCAGAATGGGAAAAACGAGCGACCTGAGCGACTTTAAACGTGGCATGATAGTCAATGCTAGGGGTGCCGGTTCGAACATCTCCAAACAGCCGTCCTCATGGGCTTTTCACGCACAACCATTTCAAGGGTTTACAAATAATGGCGCCAAAAGCAAAAGAAAACTACCGGTGATCGGCTATCAAGTGGACGAAAACAGCTTGTGGATCAGAGGGATCAAAGGAGACTGGCGAGAATTGTGTAAGCGAACAATCGGTTCATAAATAGGCAAATCACAACAGAAATAAACATTGGTGTGCAGAAGGTCATCTCCAAATGATGTTGTTTGGTCCATGGCCTCATGTTGTTTGCGCCAAATTCTGATGATTCAACATGATGCAAAAGAAACCTTGATTCGTCCTACCAAGCTATCTTTTCCCAGTTCTCAAAAGTCCAGTGTCGATGATCTTATGCCCACTGGAGACGTGCTTTCACATTTTTCGCTGACAACATCATTTGGAGATGACCTTCTGCATACCAATGCTTATTTCTCTTTGAGATTTGCCTATTCATGACCCGATTGCCCGCTTGCACAATTCCCGCCAGTCTCCTTCGATCCCTCTGATCGCACAACCATTTCAAGGGTTTACAGATAATGGCGCCAAAAGCAAAAGAAAAACTACCAGTGATCGGCTGCTGATCACTGGTAGTTTTCTTTTGCTTTTGGCGCCATTATCTGTAAACCCTTGAAATGGTTGTGCGTGAAACGCCCACGAAGACGCCTGTTTGGAGATGCTCGAACTGGCACCCCTAGCACCGACTATCATGTCACGTTCAAAGGCGCTCAGGTCACTCGTTTTTTCCATTCTGACGCTCAATCCAACTCTAACTGATGCTCAACGAGCTAGTCTACCTGATTTATACCGCGCATTGCAGTCACTTGACGTATTACGTGTTGGAATGGACCATTTATGTGACGAAGAATGGTGTACCTAATAAACTGGCAACTCATTGTATATAGACGATTGTAAGTGATTAACTGACTGATTGACTGACAGGGGATCATGCTAATCCTAAATGTTATAGAGAAATGGTAGAGCTCTGAAAATTTGCACCTAGAGGTAATCCAGGTCGTAGATATCGGGAAAGATTCAAACTTTGTCCTCTATTATCATGTCCTTTAAGGTTAAATAGAGATCACGTTGGTTCAAGGCCAAGTAGAGGTCAAACTTGATATACGAGTGCTAGAAACATGAAAACATGTGTTTGGGGATGTTTTGTGTTGTATGTGTCGGAAACGTTACGAAATTTCGGATCCGGACGGTCTTTCGAGGCCAAAGGTTAAATTTAGATATACCAGTGCTATAAAGTTAATAATTAGTTCTTGGGGGATTTTTGGGTCGTCGATCTCGGGAGTGTTGTTGAATGTTGGTTGCAATGGGGTTCTTTGAGGTCAAAGGTCAAATATAAATCTACCAGTGGTAGAGGACTAACAATTGGTGCCTGCGGAGTATTTGGAGTCGTAGATCTCAGACATTATGCTAAATGTTGGATGCGATGCGTCCTTTGAGACCAAAGGTTAAATTTCGATATACTGGTCCTGGAGAGCTAAAAATTGAAGACTAGGGCTACCCTCAGGCAGTTGAACTCAAACATCAGGGGAATGTTCTGATCCGGTATCATATTCAAGGTCAAACAGAGGTCGGAATGGCGGTCTAGAAATCATGAGGTGCTAAAGTCACTGATTGATTTTTAGTTATAATATATCCAGGAACAAAAAAATTACTAAATAGTTCCTTACTAACCGAGATCTCTTGTTCTGCTCTGTACTTGATAAAACAATCACTCACTGTTTCCTTTATTTACTAGATTAATTCAAAATCATCGTTCCCATTTGCTGGTTGAAAATGTCTCAATAAATAGAGTCCTTCGAGGATAACAAAAGTTGTATAGCATCTGCAAAGTTTTATCCATAACTACATTCCTATCTTGTATCATAAATTGGACTTTAGTATTGAAGACGTCATGATATATAATTTCAAATAAATTTTATTAATGAGTGCTACATTGCCTTTACCAGAATATTTATCGATAGATTCCATCTGGATTCTCTTCAGCAGCTTTCTTCCTGCCACACATTGATTATCTTGACAATGTAAATTTCCTGTTAATACCTTTATTATATTCAGCATTTAGAGCTAATCTTTATTGGACTTATAAGACATTTACCCAACAAAGGATTGTGATGCTATTCGATTACGATACATCATTACACACCGAAGAGCCAAAACGTTATGACCAGCGCATCTTCATGTAACTCGAAGCAACTGCAGGTAAACGATGGCGCGTGTGAAGGTCATGAAACGGTATAAATAACATCTGATACTGAGCTCTGTTAATCAGTGTTATACTTGTTCTTCAGATGGGAAAGGTAGAGGACAGAAATGAGTTTTACCAATTGTAGTGGCCAGACGATTGGGTCAGAGCATTTCCGAGATGGCAAGGCTTGTAGGGTGCTTATTGTGACCCGTGATTAGTACCTATAAAAAGTGGTCCAAGGATGGAAAAACCACGAGCCGCCGGCAAGCCATGGGCCGACCACGGCTCATCGATGCTAGAGATGAGCGAAGTCTATCTCGTATGATACGAGCCAACAGAAGGGATACTGTGGCGCAACTCGCCCGCAATTTGAATGCTGGTGAGAGGAGTAATGTGTCATCAGTACATCGAACCCTGCTGAAAATAGGGTTCCGTAGCCGCAAGCCGCTCCGAGTGCCCACGATAATCTCGGTTCACCATCGAAAGCGCCTGTAATGAGTAGGCGAGCATCAAAACTGGACCTTGTGTGATTGAAAGAAGGCCGTCTGTTTCGATGAATCTCGTTTTTTGTTGTACCATGTGGACGGTCTTTATGTGTGCGTCCTTTACATGGGGAAGTGTTGCCACAAGGATGTACCATGGGACGAAAAGAAGCCGATGGAGGAAGTATAATGCTTTGGGCAATGTTCTGCTGAGAACCCTGGGTTCAGTCATCCATGTGCAGGAAACTATGACGTCTACTACCTACATAAACATCATTGCAGACCAGGTACATCTTTTCATGGCAACAGTATTCTCTTCTAGTAGTGCCTTCTTTCAGCAGGATAATGCGCCATACAGCACTGCCCGGATTGTTCGAGAATGTTTCGTAGAACATGTGAAAAACTTCCAGGTATTGCACTGGACTCCAGATTCCCAGAGATCAATCCAATCGAGAATCTGTGGTTTGTGTTGGAACAGCATATCCGATCTGCGGCGGCTCAACCACGTAACTTAAAAGAGTTAAATAATCTGCTGGTAACGTGTTGGCACCAGATACCACAGACACCTTTAGAAATCTAGTAGCATCCATGTCTCGCCGAGTAAGAGCTGTTTTGGCGGCACCTGGAGGACCAGCATCACATTAGGCAAGTGGTCTAATGTTTTGGCTCTTTGGTGTATATCGTATTATAATAGCATGGTAAACGTAACACTCAAGAAATTTTATTAGACATTCTAAAATATTACATTGCAAAAGTTACTGCTCAAAATGAAAATTATTTCAACAATAGACTCTTAGCCATTGTGGGATACCATATAATGAAAAAGCGGACTAATTGGCTAAGAGAACTCTTAATATGGATTATGTTTATTATTATTCTTTCAATTGCATACCAAGAAAAGCAGAAAAGACACAGGAATACTTTGTAACTTGAAAATGTACTTCAACTATGTAATGTTTTTAAAGCTAAGCCAAAAAATGGTTCGTTTGAAAATATTTTAAAAATTCAAGTTTTTTAATCTTCCCAGAAAAGATATTATAAAACTGATAAAATCGCCAATTGAACACTTCGTCTTCAACGAAACAGCGAAGTTTTTAAAAATAGAAACTTATTATCTTTGTACACACTGTAATTAGCCTGAAAGTGCTTCCCATGTACTCTTGAATGAAACTGCCTCCCATGTACACTTGAATGAAACTGCCTCCCATGTACTCTTGAATGAAACTGCCTCCCATGTACTCTTGAATGAAACTGCCTCCCATGTACTCTTGAATGAAACTGCCTCCCATGTACTCTTGAATGAAACTGCCTCCCATGTACTCTTGAATGAAACTGCCTCCCATGTACTCTTGAATGAAACTGCCTCCAATGTACTCTTGAATGAAACTGCCTCCCATGTACTCTTGAATGAAACTGCCTCCCATGTACTCTTGAAACTGCCTCCCATGTACTCTTGAATGAAACTGCCTCCCATGTACTCTTGAATGAAACGGCCACCCATGTACTCTTGAATGAAACTGCCTCCCATGTACACTTGAATGAAACTGCCTCCCATGTACTCTTGAATGAAACTGCCTCCCATGTACTCTTGAATGAAACTGCCTCCAATACTCTTGAATGAAACTGCCTCCCATGTACACTTGAATGAAACTGCTTCCCATGTACTCTTGAATGAAACTGCCTCCCACGTACTCTTGAATGAAACTGCCTCCCATGTACTCTTGAATGAAACTGCCTCCCATGTACTCTTCAATGAAACTGCCTCCCATGTACTCTTCAACGAAACTGCCTCCATGTACTCTTGATTGAAACTGCCACCTATGTACTCTTGAATGAAACTGCCTCCCATGTACTCTTGAATGAAACTGCCTCCCATGTACACTTGAATGAAACTGCTTCCCATGTACTCTTGAATGAAACTGCCTCCCATGTACTCTTGAGTGAAACTGCCTCCCATGTACTCTTGAATGAAACTGCCTCCCATGTACTCTTGAATGTAACTGCCTCCCATGTACTCTTGAATGAAACTGCCACCCATGTACTCTTGAATGAAACTGCCTCCCATGTATTCTTGAATGAAACTACCTCCCATGTACTCTTGAATGAAACTGCCTCCCATGTACTCTTGAATGAAACTGCCTCCCATGTACACTTGAATGAAACTGCCTCCCACGTACTCTTGAATGAAACTGCCTCCCATGTACTCTTCAATGAAACTGCCTCCCATGTACTCTTCAATGAAACTGCCTCCCATTTACTCTTCAACGAAACTGCCTCCATGTACTCTTGAATGAAACTGCCACCCATGTACTCTTGAATGAAACTGCCTCCCATGTATTCTTGAATAAACTGCCACCCATGTACTCTTGAATGAAACTGCCTCCCATGTACTCTTGAATGAAACTGCCTCCCATGTACTCTTGAATGAAACTGCCTCCCATGTACTCTTGAATGAAACTGCCTCCCATGTACTCTTGAATGAAACTGCCTCCCATGTACTCTTGAATGAAACTGCGTCCCATGTACTCTTGAATGAAACTGCCTCCCATGTACTCTTGAATGAAACTGCCTCCCATGTACTCTTGAATGAAACTGCCTCCCATGTACTCTTGAATGAAACTGCCTCCCATGTACTCTTGAATGAAACTGCCTCCCATGACTCTTGAATGAAACTGCCTCCCATGACTCTTGAATGAAACTGCCTCCCATGTACTCTTGAATGAAACTGCCTCCCATGTACTCTTGAATGAAATTGCCTCCCATGTACTCTTGAATGAAACTGCCTCCCATGTACTCTTGAATGAAACTGCCTCCCATGTACTCTTGAATGAAACTGCCTCCCATGTACTCTTGAATGAAACTGCCTCCCATGTACTCTTGAATGAAACTGCCTCCCATGTACACTTGAATGAAACTGCTTCCCATGTACTCTTGAATGAAACTGCCTCCCATGTACTCTTGAGTGAAACTGCCTCCCATGTACTCTTGAATGAAACTGCCTCCCATGTACTCTTGAAACTGCCTCCCATGTACTCTTGAATGAAACTGCCTCCCATGTACTCTTGAATGAAACGGCCACCCATGTACTCTTGAATGAAACTGCCTCCCATGTACACTTGAATGAAACTGCCTCCCATGTTCTCTTGAATGAAACTGCCTCCCATGTACTCTTGAATGAAACTGCCTCCCATGTACTCTTGAATGAAACTGCCTCCCATGTACTCTTGAATGAAACTGCCTCCCATGTACTCTTGAATGAAACTGCCTCCCATGTACTCTTGAATGAAACTGCCTCCCATGTACTCTTGAATGAAACTGCCTTCCATGTACTCTTGAATGAAACTGCCACCCATGTACTCTTGAGTGAAACTGCCTCCCATGTACTCTTGAATGAAACTGCCTCCCATGTACTCTTGAATGTAACTACCTCCCATGTACTCTTGAATGAAACTGCCTCCCACGTACTCTTGAATGAAACTGCCTCCCACGTACTCTTGAATGAAACTGCCTCCCATGTACTCTTCAATGAAACTGCCTCCCATGTACTCTTCAACGAAACTGCCTCCATGTACTCTTGATTGAAACTGCCACCTATGTACTCTTGAATGAAACTGCCTCCCATGTATTCTTGAATGAAACTGCCTCCCATGTACACTTGAATGAAACTGCTTCCCATGTACTCTTGAATGAAACTGCCTCCCATGTACTCTTGAGTGAAACTGCCTCCCATGTACTCTTGAATGAAACTGCCTCCCATGTACTCTTGAATGTAACTGCCTCCCATGTACTCTTGAATGAAACTGCCACCCATGTACTCTTGAATGAAACTGCCTCCCATGTATTCTTGAATGAAACTACCTCCCATGTACTCTTGAATAAAACTGCCTCCCATGTACTCTTGAATGAAACTGCCTCCCATGTACACTTGAATGAAACTGCCTCCCACGTACTCTTGAATGAAACTGCCTCCCATGTACTCTTCAATGAAACTGCCTCCCATGTACTCTTCAATGAAACTGCCTCCCATTTACTCTTCAACGAAACTGCCTCCATGTACTCTTGAATGAAACTGCCACCCATGTACTCTTGAATGAAACTGCCTCCCATGTATTCTTGAATAAACTGCCACCCATGTACTCTTGAATGAAACTGCCTCCCATGTACTCTTGAATGAAACTGCCTCCCATGTACTCTTGAATGAAACTGCCTCCCATGTACTCTTGAATGAAACTGCCTCCCATGTACTCTTGAATGAAACTGCCTCCCATGTACTCTTGAATGAAACTGCCTCCCATGTACTCTTGAATGAAACTGCCTCCCATGTACTCTTGAATGAAACTGCCTCCCATGTACTCTTGAATGAAACTGCCTCCCATGTACTCTTGAATGAAACTGCCTCCCATGTACTCTTGAATGAAACTGCCTCCCATGACTCTTGAATGAAACTGCCTCCCATGACTCTTGAATGAAAGTGCCTCCCATGTACTCTTGAATGAAACTGCCTCCCATGTACTCTTGAATGAAATTGCCTCCCATGTACTCTTGAATGAAACTGCCTCCCATGTACTCTTGAATGAAACTGCCTCCCATGTACTCTTGAATGAAACTGCCTCCCATGTACTCTTGAATGAAACTGCCTCCCATGTACTCTTGAATGAAACTGCCTCCCATGTACTCTTGAATGAAACTGCCTCCCATGTACTCTTGAATGAAACTGCCTCCCATGTACACTTGAATGAAACTGCTTCCCATGTACTCTTGAATGAAACTGCCTCCCATGTACTCTTGAGTGAAACTGCCTCCCATGTACTCTTGAATGAAACTGCCTCCCATGTACTCTTGAATGTAACTGCCTCCCATGTACTCTTGAATGAAACTGCCACCCATGTACTCTTGAATGAAACTGCCTCCCATGTATTCTTGAATGAAACTACCTCCCATGTACTCTTGAATAAAACTGCCTCCCATGTACTCTTGAATGAAACTGCCTCCCATGTACTCTTGAATGAAACTGCCACCCATGTACTCTTGAATGAAACTGCCTCCCATGTACTCTTGAATGAAACTGCCACCCATGTACTCTTGAATGAAACTGCCTCCCATGTACTCTTGAAACTGCCTCCCATGTACTCTTGAATGAAACTGCCTCCCATGTACTCCTGAATGAAACGGCCACCCATGTACTCTTGAATGAAACTGCCTCCCATGTACACTTGAATGAAACTGCCTCCCATGTACTCTTGAATGAAACTGCCTCCCATGTACTCTTGAATGAAACTGCCTCCCATGTACTCTTGAATGAAACTGCCTCCCATGTACTCTTGAATGAAACTGCCTCCCATGTACTCTTGAATGAAACTGCCTCCCATGTACTCTTGAATGAAACTGCCTCCCATGTACACTTGAATGAAACTGCTTCCCATGTACTCTTGAATGAAACTGCCTCCCATGTACTCTTGAGTGAAACTGCCTCCCATGTACTCTTGAATGAAACTGCCTCCCATGTACTCTTGAATGTAACTACCTCCCATGTACTCTTGAATGAAACTGCCTCCCACGTACTCTTGAATGAAACTGCCTCCCACGTACTCTTGAATGAAACTGCCTCCCATGTACTCTTGAATGAAACTGCCTCCCATGTACTCTTCAATGAAACTGCCTCCCATGTACTCTTCAACGAAACTGCCTCCATGTACTCTTGATTGAAACTGCCACCTATGTACTCTTGAATGAAACTGCCTCCCATGTATTCTTGAATGAAACTGCCTCCCATGTACACTTGAATGAAACTGCTTCCCATGTACTCTTGAATGAAACTGCCTCCCATGTACTCTTGAGTGAAACTGCCTCCCATGTACTCTTGAATGAAACTGCCTCCCATGTACTCTTGAATGTAACTGCCTCCCATGTACTCTTGAATGAAACTGCCACCCATGTACTCTTGAATGAAACTGCCTCCCATGTATTCTTGAATGAAACTACCTCCCATGTACTCTTGAATAAAACTGCCTCCCATGTACTCTTGAATGAAACTGCCTCCCATGTACACTTGAATGAAACTGCCTCCCACGTACTCTTGAATGAAACTGCCTCCCATGTACTCTTCAATGAAACTGCCTCCCATGACCTCTTCAATGAAACTGCCTCCCATTTACTCTTCAACGAAACTGCCTCCATGTACTCTTGAATGAAACTGCCACCCATGTGCTCTTGAATGAAACTGCCTCCCATGTATTCTTGAATAAACTGCCACCCATGTACTCTTGAATGAAACTGCCTCCCATGTACTCTTGAATGAAACTGCCTCCCATGTACTCTTGAATGAAACTGCCTCCCATGTACTCTTGAATGAAACTGCCTCCCATGTACTCTTGAATGAAACTGCCTCCCATGTACTCTTGAATGAAACTGCCTCCCATGTACTCTTGAATGAAACTGCCTCCCATGTACTCTTGAATGAAACTGCCTCCCATGTACTCTTGAATGAAACTGCCTCCCATGTACTCTTGAATGAAACTGCCTCCCATGACTCTTGAATGAAACTGCCTCCCATGTACTCTTGAATGAAACTGCCTCCCATGTACTCTTGAATGAAACTGCCTCCCATGTACTCTTGAATGAAACTGCCTCCCATGTACTCTTGATTGAAACTGCCACCTATGTACTCTTGAATGAAACTGCCTCCCATGTATTCTTGAATGAAACTGCCTCCCATGTACTCTTGAATGAAACTGCCTCCCATGTACTCTTGAATGAAACTGCCTCCCATGTACTCTTGAGTGAAACTGCCTCCCATGTACTCTTGAATGAAACTGCCTCCCATGTACTCTTGAATGTAACTGCCTCCCATGTACTCTTGAATGAAACTGCCACCCATGTACTCTTGAATGAAACTGCCTCCCATGTATTCTTGAATGAAACTACCTCCCATGTACTCTTGAATAAAACTGCCTCCCATGTACTCTTGAATGAAACTGCCTCCCATGTACACTTGAATGAAACTGCCTCCCACGTACTCTTGAATGAAACTGCCTCCCATGTACTCTTCAATGAAACTGCCTCCCATGTACTCTTCAATGAAACTGCCTCCCATTTACTCTTCAACGAAACTGCCTCCATGTACTCTTGAATGAAACTGCCACCCATGTACTCTTGAATGAAACTGCCTCCCATGTATTCTTGAATAAACTGCCACCCATGTACTCTTGAATGAAACTGCCTCCCATGTACTCTTGAATGAAACTGCCTCCCATGTACTCTTGAATGAAACTGCCTCCCATGTACTCTTGAATGAAACTGCCTCCCATGTACTCTTGAATGAAACTGCCTCCCATGTACTCTTGAATGAAACTGCCTCCCATGTACTCTTGAATGAAACTGCCTCCCATGTACTCTTGAATGAAACTGCCTCCCATGTACTCTTGAATGAAACTGCCTCCCATGTACTCTTGAGTGAAACTGCCTCCCATGTACTCTTGAATGAAACTGCCTCCCATGTACTCTTGAATGTAACTGCCTCCCATGTACTCTTGAATGAAACTGCCACCCATGTACTCTTGAATGAAACTGCCTCCCATGTATTCTTGAATGAAACTACCTCCCATGTACTCTTGAATAAAACTGCCTCCCATGTACTCTTGAATGAAACTGCCTCCCATGTACACTTGAATGAAACTGCCTCCCATGTACTCTTGAATGAAACTGCCTCCCATGTACTCTTCAATGAAACTGCCTCCCATGTACTCTTCAATGAAACTGCCTCCCATTTACTCTTCAACGAAACTGCCTCCATGTACTCTTGAATGAAACTGCCACCCATGTACTCTTGAATGAAACTGCCTCCCATGTATTCTTGAATAAACTGCCACCCATGTACTCTTGAATGAAACTGCCTCCCATGTACTCTTGAATGAAACTGCCTCCCATGTACTCTTGAATGAAACTGCCTCCCATGTACTCTTGAATGAAACTGCCTCCCATGTACTCTTGAATGAAACTGCCTCCCATGTACTCTTGAATGAAACTGCCTCCCATGTACTCTTGAATGAAACTGCCTCCCATGTACTCTTGAATGAAACTGCCTCCCATGTACTCTTGAATGAAACTGCCTCCCATGTACTCTTGAATGAAACTGCCTCCCATGTACTCTTGAATGAAACTGCCTCCCATGTACTCTTGAATGAAACTGCCTCCCATGTACTCTTGAATGAAACTGCCTCCCATGTACTCTTGAGTGAAACTGCCTCCCATGTACTCTTGAATGAAACTGCCTCCCATGTACTCTTGAATGTAACTGCCTCCCATGTACTCTTGAATGAAACTGCCACCCATGTACTCTTGAATGAAACTGCCTCCCATGTATTCTTGAATGAAACTACCTCCCATGTACTCTTGAATAAAACTGCCTCCCATGTACTCTTGAATGAAACTGCCTCCCATGTACACTTGAATGAAACTGCCTCCCATGTACTCTTGAATGAAACTGCCTCCCATGTACACTTGAATGAAACTGCTTCCCATGTACTCTTGAATGAAACTGCCTCCCATGTACTCTTGAGTGAAACTGCCTCCCATGTACTCTTGAATGAATCTGCCTCCCATGTACTCTTGAATGTAACTGCCTCCCATGTACTCTTGAATGAAACTGCCACCCATGTACTCTTGAATGAAACTGCCTCCCATGTATTCTTGAATGAAACTACCTCCCATGTACTCTTGAATGAAACTGCCTCCCATGTACACTTGAATGAAACTGCCTCCCACGTACTCTTGAATGAAACTGCCTCCCATGTACTCTTCAATGAAACTGCCTCCCATGTACTCTTCAATGAAACTGCCTCCCATTTACTCTTCAACGAAACTGCCTCCATGTACTCTTGAATGAAACTGCCACCCATGTACTCTTGAATGAAACTGCCTCCCATGTATTCTTGAATAAACTGCCACCCATGTACTCTTGAATGAAACTGCCTCCCATGTACTCTTGAATGAAACTGCCTCCCATGTACTCTTGAATGAAACTGCCTCCCATGTACTCTTGAATGAAACTGCCTCCCATGTACTCTTGAATGAAACTGCCTCCCATGTACTCTTGAATGAAACTGCCTCCCATGTACTCTTGAATGAAACTGCCTCCCATGTACTCTTGAATGAAACTGCCTCCCATGTACTCTTGAATGAAACTGCCTCCCATGTACACTTGAATGAAACTGCTTCCCATGTACTCTTGAATGAAACTGCCTCCCATGTACTCTTGAGTGAAACTGCCTCCCATGTACTCTTGAATGAAACTGCCTCCCATGTACTCTTGAATGTAACTGCCTCCCATGTACTCTTGAATGAAACTGCCACCCATGTACTCTTGAATGAAACTGCCTCCCATGTATTCTTGAATGAAACTACCTCCCATGTACTCTTGAATAAAACTGCCTCCCATGTACTCTTGAATGAAACTGCCTCCCATGTACACTTGAATGAAACTGCCTCCCACGTACTCTTGAATGAAACTGCCTCCCATGTACTCTTCAATGAAACTGCCTCCCATGTACTCTTCAATGAAACTGCCTCCCATTTACTCTTCAACGAAACTGCCTCCATGTACTCTTGAATGAAACTGCCACCCATGTACTCTTGAATGAAACTGCCTCCCATGTATTCTTGAATAAACTGCCACCCATGTACTCTTGAATGAAACTGCCTCCCATGTACTCTTGAATGAAACTGCCTCCCATGTACTCTTGAATGAAACTGCCTCCCATGTACTCTTGAATGAAACTGCCTCCCATGTACTCTTGAATGAAACTGCCTCCCATGTACTCTTGAATGAAACTGCCTCCCATGTACTCTTGAATGAAACTGCCTCCCATGTACTCTTGAATGAAACTGCCTCCCATGTACTCTTGAATGAAACTGCCTCCCATGTACTCTTGAATGAAACTGCCTCCCATGTACACTTGAATGAAACTGCTTCCCATGTACTCTTGAATGAAACTGCCTCCCATGTACTCTTGAGTGAAACTGCCTCCCATGTACTCTTGAATGAAACTGCCTCCCATGTACTCTTGAATGTAACTGCCTCCCATGTACTCTTGAATGAAACTGCCACCCATGTACTCTTGAATGAAACTGCCTCCCATGTATTCTTGAATGAAACTACCTCCCATGTACTCTTGAATAAAACTGCCTCCCATGTACTCTTGAATGAAACTGCCTCCCATGTACTCTTGAATGAAACTGCCACCCATGTACTCTTGAATGAAACTGCCTCCCATGTACTCTTGAATGAAACTGCCACCCATGTACTCTTGAATGAAACTGCCTCCCATGTACTCTTGAAACTGCCTCCCATGTACTCTTGAATGAAACTGCCTCCCATGTACTCCTGAATGAAACGGCCACCCATGTACTCTTGAATGAAACTGCCTCCCATGTACACTTGAATGAAACTGCCTCCCATGTACTCTTGAATGAAACTGCCTCCCATGTACTCTTGAATGAAACTGCCTCCCATGTACTCTTGAATGAAACTGCCTCCCATGTACTCTTGAATGAAACTGCCTCCCATGTACTCTTGAATGAAACTGCCTCCCATGTACTCTTGAATGAAACTGCCTCCCATGTACACTTGAATGAAACTGCTTCCCATGTACTCTTGAATGAAACTGCCTCCCATGTACTCTTGAGTGAAACTGCCTCCCATGTACTCTTGAATGAAACTGCCTCCCATGTACTCTTGAATGTAACTACCTCCCATGTACTCTTGAATGAAACTGCCTCCCACGTACTCTTGAATGAAACTGCCTCCCACGTACTCTTGAATGAAACTGCCTCCCATGTACTCTTGAATGAAACTGCCTCCCATGTACTCTTCAATGAAACTGCCTCCCATGTACTCTTCAACGAAACTGCCTCCATGTACTCTTGATTGAAACTGCCACCTATGTACTCTTGAATGAAACTGCCTCCCATGTATTCTTGAATGAAACTGCCTCCCATGTACACTTGAATGAAACTGCTTCCCATGTACTCTTGAATGAAACTGCCTCCCATGTACTCTTGAGTGAAACTGCCTCCCATGTACTCTTGAATGAAACTGCCTCCCATGTACTCTTGAATGTAACTGCCTCCCATGTACTCTTGAATGAAACTGCCACCCATGTACTCTTGAATGAAACTGCCTCCCATGTATTCTTGAATGAAACTACCTCCCATGTACTCTTGAATAAAACTGCCTCCCATGTACTCTTGAATGAAACTGCCTCCCATGTACACTTGAATGAAACTGCCTCCCACGTACTCTTGAATGAAACTGCCTCCCATGTACTCTTCAATGAAACTGCCTCCCATGACCTCTTCAATGAAACTGCCTCCCATTTACTCTTCAACGAAACTGCCTCCATGTACTCTTGAATGAAACTGCCACCCATGTGCTCTTGAATGAAACTGCCTCCCATGTATTCTTGAATAAACTGCCACCCATGTACTCTTGAATGAAACTGCCTCCCATGTACTCTTGAATGAAACTGCCTCCCATGTACTCTTGAATGAAACTGCCTCCCATGTACTCTTGAATGAAACTGCCTCCCATGTACTCTTGAATGAAACTGCCTCCCATGTACTCTTGAATGAAACTGCCTCCCATGTACTCTTGAATGAAACTGCCTCCCATGTACTCTTGAATGAAACTGCCTCCCATGTACTCTTGAATGAAACTGCCTCCCATGTACTCTTGAATGAAACTGCCTCCCATGACTCTTGAATGAAACTGCCTCCCATGTACTCTTGAATGAAACTGCCTCCCATGTACTCTTGAATGAAACTGCCTCCCATGTACTCTTGAATGAAACTGCCTCCCATGTACTCTTGATTGAAACTGCCACCTATGTACTCTTGAATGAAACTGCCTCCCATGTATTCTTGAATGAAACTGCCTCCCATGTACTCTTGAATGAAACTGCCTCCCATGTACTCTTGAATGAAACTGCCTCCCATGTACTCTTGAGTGAAACTGCCTCCCATGTACTCTTGAATGAAACTGCCTCCCATGTACTCTTGAATGTAACTGCCTCCCATGTACTCTTGAATGAAACTGCCACCCATGTACTCTTGAATGAAACTGCCTCCCATGTATTCTTGAATGAAACTACCTCCCATGTACTCTTGAATAAAACTGCCTCCCATGTACTCTTGAATGAAACTGCCTCCCATGTACACTTGAATGAAACTGCCTCCCACGTACTCTTGAATGAAACTGCCTCCCATGTACTCTTCAATGAAACTGCCTCCCATGTACTCTTCAATGAAACTGCCTCCCATTTACTCTTCAACGAAACTGCCTCCATGTACTCTTGAATGAAACTGCCACCCATGTACTCTTGAATGAAACTGCCTCCCATGTATTCTTGAATAAACTGCCACCCATGTACTCTTGAATGAAACTGCCTCCCATGTACTCTTGAATGAAACTGCCTCCCATGTACTCTTGAATGAAACTGCCTCCCATGTACTCTTGAATGAAACTGCCTCCCATGTACTCTTGAATGAAACTGCCTCCCATGTACTCTTGAATGAAACTGCCTCCCATGTACTCTTGAATGAAACTGCCTCCCATGTACTCTTGAATGAAACTGCCTCCCATGTACTCTTGAATGAAACTGCCTCCCATGTACTCTTGAGTGAAACTGCCTCCCATGTACTCTTGAATGAAACTGCCTCCCATGTACTCTTGAATGTAACTGCCTCCCATGTACTCTTGAATGAAACTGCCACCCATGTACTCTTGAATGAAACTGCCTCCCATGTATTCTTGAATGAAACTACCTCCCATGTACTCTTGAATAAAACTGCCTCCCATGTACTCTTGAATGAAACTGCCTCCCATGTACACTTGAATGAAACTGCCTCCCATGTACTCTTGAATGAAACTGCCTCCCATGTACTCTTCAATGAAACTGCCTCCCATGTACTCTTCAATGAAACTGCCTCCCATTTACTCTTCAACGAAACTGCCTCCATGTACTCTTGAATGAAACTGCCACCCATGTACTCTTGAATGAAACTGCCTCCCATGTATTCTTGAATAAACTGCCACCCATGTACTCTTGAATGAAACTGCCTCCCATGTACTCTTGAATGAAACTGCCTCCCATGTACTCTTGAATGAAACTGCCTCCCATGTACTCTTGAATGAAACTGCCTCCCATGTACTCTTGAATGAAACTGCCTCCCATGTACTCTTGAATGAAACTGCCTCCCATGTACTCTTGAATGAAACTGCCTCCCATGTACTCTTGAATGAAACTGCCTCCCATGTACTCTTGAATGAAACTGCCTCCCATGTACTCTTGAATGAAACTGCCTCCCATGTACTCTTGAATGAAACTGCCTCCCATGTACTCTTGAATGAAACTGCCTCCCATGTACTCTTGAATGAAACTGCCTCCCATGTACTCTTGAGTGAAACTGCCTCCCATGTACTCTTGAATGAAACTGCCTCCCATGTACTCTTGAATGTAACTGCCTCCCATGTACTCTTGAATGAAACTGCCACCCATGTACTCTTGAATGAAACTGCCTCCCATGTATTCTTGAATGAAACTACCTCCCATGTACTCTTGAATAAAACTGCCTCCCATGTACTCTTGAATGAAACTGCCTCCCATGTACACTTGAATGAAACTGCCTCCCATGTACTCTTGAATGAAACTGCCTCCCATGTACACTTGAATGAAACTGCTTCCCATGTACTCTTGAATGAAACTGCCTCCCATGTACTCTTGAGTGAAACTGCCTCCCATGTACTCTTGAATGAATCTGCCTCCCATGTACTCTTGAATGTAACTGCCTCCCATGTACTCTTGAATGAAACTGCCACCCATGTACTCTTGAATGAAACTGCCTCCCATGTATTCTTGAATGAAACTACCTCCCATGTACTCTTGAATGAAACTGCCTCCCATGTACACTTGAATGAAACTGCCTCCCACGTACTCTTGAATGAAACTGCCTCCCATGTACTCTTCAATGAAACTGCCTCCCATGTACTCTTCAATGAAACTGCCTCCCATTTACTCTTCAACGAAACTGCCTCCATGTACTCTTGAATGAAACTGCCACCCATGTACTCTTGAATGAAACTGCCTCCCATGTATTCTTGAATAAACTGCCACCCATGTACTCTTGAATGAAACTGCCTCCCATGTACTCTTGAATGAAACTGCCTCCCATGTACTCTTGAATGAAACTGCCTCCCATGTACTCTTGAATGAAACTGCCTCCCATGTACTCTTGAATGAAACTGCCTCCCATGTACTCTTGAATGAAACTGCCTCCCATGTACTCTTGAATGAAACTGCCTCCCATGTACTCTTGAATGAAACTGCCTCCCATGTACTCTTGAATGAAACTGCCTCCCATGTACACTTGAATGAAACTGCTTCCCATGTACTCTTGAATGAAACTGCCTCCCATGTACTCTTGAGTGAAACTGCCTCCCATGTACTCTTGAATGAAACTGCCTCCCATGTACTCTTGAATGTAACTGCCTCCCATGTACTCTTGAATGAAACTGCCACCCATGTACTCTTGAATGAAACTGCCTCCCATGTATTCTTGAATGAAACTACCTCCCATGTACTCTTGAATAAAACTGCCTCCCATGTACTCTTGAATGAAACTGCCTCCCATGTACACTTGAATGAAACTGCCTCCCACGTACTCTTGAATGAAACTGCCTCCCATGTACTCTTCAATGAAACTGCCTCCCATGTACTCTTCAATGAAACTGCCTCCCATTTACTCTTCAACGAAACTGCCTCCATGTACTCTTGAATGAAACTGCCACCCATGTACTCTTGAATGAAACTGCCTCCCATGTATTCTTGAATAAACTGCCACCCATGTACTCTTGAATGAAACTGCCTCCCATGTACTCTTGAATGAAACTGCCTCCCATGTACTCTTGAATGAAACTGCCTCCCATGTACTCTTGAATGAAACTGCCTCCCATGTACTCTTGAATGAAACTGCCTCCCATGTACTCTTGAATGAAACTGCCTCCCATGTACTCTTGAATGAAACTGCCTCCCATGTACTCTTGAATGAAACTGCCTCCCATGTACTCTTGAATGAAACTGCCTCCCATGTACTCTTGAATGAAACTGCCTCCCATGTACACTTGAATGAAACTGCTTCCCATGTACTCTTGAATGAAACTGCCTCCCATGTACTCTTGAGTGAAACTGCCTCCCATGTACTCTTGAATGAAACTGCCTCCCATGTACTCTTGAATGTAACTGCCTCCCATGTACTCTTGAATGAAACTGCCACCCATGTACTCTTGAATGAAACTGCCTCCCATGTATTCTTGAATGAAACTACCTCCCATGTACTCTTGAATAAAACTGCCTCCCATGTACTCTTGAATGAAACTGCCTCCCATGTACACTTGAATGAAACTGCCTCCCACGTACTCTTGAATGAAACTGCCTCCCATGTACTCTTCAATGAAACTGCCTCCCATGTACTCTTCAATGAAACTGCCTCCCATTTACTCTTCAACGAAACTGCCTCCATGTACTCTTGAATGAAACTGCCACCCATGTACTCTTGAATGAAACTGCCTCCCATGTATTCTTGAATAAACTGCCACCCATGTACTCTTGAATGAAACTGCCTCCCATGTACTCTTGAATGTAACTACCTCCCATGTACTCTTGAATGAAACTGCCTCCCACGTACTCTTGAATGAAACTGCCTCCCACGTACTCTTGAATGAAACTGCCTCCCATGTACTCTTGAATGAAACTGCCTCCCATGTACTCTTCAATGAAACTGCCTCCCATGTACTCTTCAACGAAACTGCCTCCATGTACTCTTGATTGAAACTGCCACCTATGTACTCTTGAATGAAACTGCCTCCCATGTATTCTTGAATGAAACTGCCTCCCATGTACACTTGAATGAAACTGCTTCCCATGTACTCTTGAATGAAACTGCCTCCCATGTACTCTTGAGTGAAACTGCCTCCCATGTACTCTTGAATGAAACTGCCTCCCATGTACTCTTGAATGTAACTGCCTCCCATGTACTCTTGAATGAAACTGCCACCCATGTACTCTTGAATGAAACTGCCTCCCATGTATTCTTGAATGAAACTACCTCCCATGTACTCTTGAATAAAACTGCCTCCCATGTACTCTTGAATGAAACTGCCTCCCATGTACACTTGAATGAAACTGCCTCCCACGTACTCTTGAATGAAACTGCCTCCCATGTACTCTTCAATGAAACTGCCTCCCATGACCTCTTCAATGAAACTGCCTCCCATTTACTCTTCAACGAAACTGCCTCCATGTACTCTTGAATGAAACTGCCACCCATGTGCTCTTGAATGAAACTGCCTCCCATGTATTCTTGAATAAACTGCCACCCATGTACTCTTGAATGAAACTGCCTCCCATGTACTCTTGAATGAAACTGCCTCCCATGTACTCTTGAATGAAACTGCCTCCCATGTACTCTTGAATGAAACTGCCTCCCATGTACTCTTGAATGAAACTGCCTCCCATGTACTCTTGAATGAAACTGCCTCCCATGTACTCTTGAATGAAACTGCCTCCCATGTACTCTTGAATGAAACTGCCTCCCATGTACTCTTGAATGAAACTGCCTCCCATGTACTCTTGAATGAAACTGCCTCCCATGACTCTTGAATGAAACTGCCTCCCATGTACTCTTGAATGAAACTGCCTCCCATGTACTCTTGAATGAAACTGCCTCCCATGTACTCTTGAATGAAACTGCCTCCCATGTACTCTTGATTGAAACTGCCACCTATGTACTCTTGAATGAAACTGCCTCCCATGTATTCTTGAATGAAACTGCCTCCCATGTACTCTTGAATGAAACTGCCTCCCATGTACTCTTGAATGAAACTGCCTCCCATGTACTCTTGAGTGAAACTGCCTCCCATGTACTCTTGAATGAAACTGCCTCCCATGTACTCTTGAATGTAACTGCCTCCCATGTACTCTTGAATGAAACTGCCACCCATGTACTCTTGAATGAAACTGCCTCCCATGTATTCTTGAATGAAACTACCTCCCATGTACTCTTGAATAAAACTGCCTCCCATGTACTCTTGAATGAAACTGCCTCCCATGTACACTTGAATGAAACTGCCTCCCACGTACTCTTGAATGAAACTGCCTCCCATGTACTCTTCAATGAAACTGCCTCCCATGTACTCTTCAATGAAACTGCCTCCCATTTACTCTTCAACGAAACTGCCTCCATGTACTCTTGAATGAAACTGCCACCCATGTACTCTTGAATGAAACTGCCTCCCATGTATTCTTGAATAAACTGCCACCCATGTACTCTTGAATGAAACTGCCTCCCATGTACTCTTGAATGAAACTGCCTCCCATGTACTCTTGAATGAAACTGCCTCCCATGTACTCTTGAATGAAACTGCCTCCCATGTACTCTTGAATGAAACTGCCTCCCATGTACTCTTGAATGAAACTGCCTCCCATGTACTCTTGAATGAAACTGCCTCCCATGTACTCTTGAATGAAACTGCCTCCCATGTACTCTTGAATGAAACTGCCTCCCATGTACTCTTGAGTGAAACTGCCTCCCATGTACTCTTGAATGAAACTGCCTCCCATGTACTCTTGAATGTAACTGCCTCCCATGTACTCTTGAATGAAACTGCCACCCATGTACTCTTGAATGAAACTGCCTCCCATGTATTCTTGAATGAAACTACCTCCCATGTACTCTTGAATAAAACTGCCTCCCATGTACTCTTGAATGAAACTGCCTCCCATGTACACTTGAATGAAACTGCCTCCCATGTACTCTTGAATGAAACTGCCTCCCATGTACTCTTCAATGAAACTGCCTCCCATGTACTCTTCAATGAAACTGCCTCCCATTTACTCTTCAACGAAACTGCCTCCATGTACTCTTGAATGAAACTGCCACCCATGTACTCTTGAATGAAACTGCCTCCCATGTATTCTTGAATAAACTGCCACCCATGTACTCTTGAATGAAACTGCCTCCCATGTACTCTTGAATGAAACTGCCTCCCATGTACTCTTGAATGAAACTGCCTCCCATGTACTCTTGAATGAAACTGCCTCCCATGTACTCTTGAATGAAACTGCCTCCCATGTACTCTTGAATGAAACTGCCTCCCATGTACTCTTGAATGAAACTGCCTCCCATGTACTCTTGAATGAAACTGCCTCCCATGTACTCTTGAATGAAACTGCCTCCCATGTACTCTTGAATGAAACTGCCTCCCATGTACTCTTGAATGAAACTGCCTCCCATGTACTCTTGAATGAAACTGCCTCCCATGTACTCTTGAATGAAACTGCCTCCCATGTACTCTTGAGTGAAACTGCCTCCCATGTACTCTTGAATGAAACTGCCTCCCATGTACTCTTGAATGTAACTGCCTCCCATGTACTCTTGAATGAAACTGCCACCCATGTACTCTTGAATGAAACTGCCTCCCATGTATTCTTGAATGAAACTACCTCCCATGTACTCTTGAATAAAACTGCCTCCCATGTACTCTTGAATGAAACTGCCTCCCATGTACACTTGAATGAAACTGCCTCCCATGTACTCTTGAATGAAACTGCCTCCCATGTACACTTGAATGAAACTGCTTCCCATGTACTCTTGAATGAAACTGCCTCCCATGTACTCTTGAGTGAAACTGCCTCCCATGTACTCTTGAATGAATCTGCCTCCCATGTACTCTTGAATGTAACTGCCTCCCATGTACTCTTGAATGAAACTGCCACCCATGTACTCTTGAATGAAACTGCCTCCCATGTATTCTTGAATGAAACTACCTCCCATGTACTCTTGAATGAAACTGCCTCCCATGTACACTTGAATGAAACTGCCTCCCACGTACTCTTGAATGAAACTGCCTCCCATGTACTCTTCAATGAAACTGCCTCCCATGTACTCTTCAATGAAACTGCCTCCCATTTACTCTTCAACGAAACTGCCTCCATGTACTCTTGAATGAAACTGCCACCCATGTACTCTTGAATGAAACTGCCTCCCATGTATTCTTGAATAAACTGCCACCCATGTACTCTTGAATGAAACTGCCTCCCATGTACTCTTGAATGAAACTGCCTCCCATGTACTCTTGAATGAAACTGCCTCCCATGTACTCTTGAATGAAACTGCCTCCCATGTACTCTTGAATGAAACTGCCTCCCATGTACTCTTGAATGAAACTGCCTCCCATGTACTCTTGAATGAAACTGCCTCCCATGTACTCTTGAATGAAACTGCCTCCCATGTACTCTTGAATGAAACTGCCTCCCATGTACACTTGAATGAAACTGCTTCCCATGTACTCTTGAATGAAACTGCCTCCCATGTACTCTTGAGTGAAACTGCCTCCCATGTACTCTTGAATGAAACTGCCTCCCATGTACTCTTGAATGTAACTGCCTCCCATGTACTCTTGAATGAAACTGCCACCCATGTACTCTTGAATGAAACTGCCTCCCATGTATTCTTGAATGAAACTACCTCCCATGTACTCTTGAATAAAACTGCCTCCCATGTACTCTTGAATGAAACTGCCTCCCATGTACACTTGAATGAAACTGCCTCCCACGTACTCTTGAATGAAACTGCCTCCCATGTACTCTTCAATGAAACTGCCTCCCATGTACTCTTCAATGAAACTGCCTCCCATTTACTCTTCAACGAAACTGCCTCCATGTACTCTTGAATGAAACTGCCACCCATGTACTCTTGAATGAAACTGCCTCCCATGTATTCTTGAATAAACTGCCACCCATGTACTCTTGAATGAAACTGCCTCCCATGTACTCTTGAATGAAACTGCCTCCCATGTACTCTTGAATGAAACTGCCTCCCATGTACTCTTGAATGAAACTGCCTCCCATGTACTCTTGAATGAAACTGCCTCCCATGTACTCTTGAATGAAACTGCCTCCCATGTACTCTTGAATGAAACTGCCTCCCATGTACTCTTGAATGAAACTGCCTCCCATGTACTCTTGAATGAAACTGCCTCCCATGTACTCTTGAATGAAACTGCCTCCCATGTACACTTGAATGAAACTGCTTCCCATGTACTCTTGAATGAAACTGCCTCCCATGTACTCTTGAGTGAAACTGCCTCCCATGTACTCTTGAATGAAACTGCCTCCCATGTACTCTTGAATGTAACTGCCTCCCATGTACTCTTGAATGAAACTGCCACCCATGTACTCTTGAATGAAACTGCCTCCCATGTATTCTTGAATGAAACTACCTCCCATGTACTCTTGAATAAAACTGCCTCCCATGTGCTCTTGAATGAAACTGCCTCCCATGTACACTTGAATGAAACTGCCTCCCACGTACTCTTGAATGAAACTGCCTCCCATGTACTCTTCAATGAAACTGCCTCCCATGTACTCTTCAATGAAACTGCCTCCCATTTACTCTTCAACGAAACTGCCTCCATGTACTCTTGAATGAAACTGCCACCCATGTACTCTTGAATGAAACTGCCTCCCATGTATTCTTGAATAAACTGCCACCCATGTACTCTTGAATGAAACTGCCTCCCATGTACTCTTGAATGAAACTGCCTCCCATGTACTCTTCAATGAAACTGCCTCCCATGTACTCTTCAATGAAACTGCCTCCCATGTACTCTTGAATGAAACTGCCTCCCATGTATTCTTTAGAGAAACTGTTTATTTAAATTATTTATCACTTCAATAAAGGAAGATTGAATAATTTTATACTGGCCAACCCAATAAACTAAGAAAATCTCTAAAAAAAATTACATGTCAACGCTAAAATGCGTAGCAAGTTTTACCTTATACAACAGAATTTTATTTGAAAAAATTGCCTATTAATTCTTGCAATTTATATTGGTCCAATGAAAGTATTTTCATTTTTAAGCCTAAACTTCTTACATAAAATTCCTTTTGGGATTTCTGGAGGACATTTCAGAAGGTGTAATGCAAGATAAATTACTTAAATATACATAACCTAAAGTTTTACCCTGTTTCAACTGAGTTTATTTCCCGCTTAAAACACATACTAAAACACACACACTACAATATTTTGTTTAAAGTAGCATTTTTGAAAGAAATAATGTTTATGAATATATAAAAATGGATATTGGTAGAGATTTATAAAATTCTGTCCAGGTTTTCAGTAAAGTCATTAAATTTGAACTTAGTACTAAGCTTTACAATTATCTACGTTTGATGTATGCTCTATTTATGCCGATGTTAAAAAGTATTGTTTTTATATAATTCTAATTAAATAACGCTGTTTTGACTAATCATGCAGTTCATTTGCAGTAATAGTGTGTTTGGCTACCGTGTCTCAATCTGAAGTTAATTTGAAGAGTTTTTGACATTGAAAAGATTTAAAGAAATTCTGGTCATATTTTTGAGTCACCAGATTTTTCTATAATGTGTACAGAATTTATCTCAGATGATATCTCACTTTTTCCTTTGTCAAACCTTTTAGCTAGATGAATCTGCATGTTTTTCCATCGAGTAGGTTACAATACTCTAGACGAGATTCAGGAAATATTTCGGCGACTGAAACCTTAGCAATAGTGACAAATCGCACCTTTAGTCTCCAGTTGACAGCGATTCATTTTTCACCTCTTACAAAGTATTACGAAGATCCGACCTCCACGTTTCTAAAGTTGTCATTGATTGAAATATTGTCTGGTGTGTGTCAACATCTATTTCGGTTGGTAGACTTCGTGACAAATTGTGAAGCATACGTGAAATGGTTCTTGAAATATTATTTTCTGCAAAATCACATCAAAGCATGAACCCATAAATTTTGTCCCCCTCTGAATGTTATTTGAGATTCGAATTCCACATTGGGTGATTGATTATATTATATGAATAATAGCAATTGTATTGAAAAATAATAATGTGGTCAAAGATACATTTTAATCTATTTAAAGGAATTTTTCTATTACGTTGAATTGTTTTACGAATTAGTGGAATGGCAACACTTTCCTTGCACAGTAGTCCATTTAGTGAGACAAGAATCAAACTTCAGAGATAAAATTCAGCAAGAAGGACAAAATATTCCCATTCTATGTTTTCCAAGAGTTTGGGTTATTTTGCCCAAAATAAAAAAAAGAGCAGCATATTTTTGCACACATTTGGGCTAAGTGTCCAGAACCCAAAACCTCCAAGGGCTCAGAGCTGGATAAAAGCAGTGCGTTCTTATATATACACAGGGTATAAATCTCCTGCACATGGGACCACGGTTTACATAAAATGCGAAAGACGGCTGCCTTCAGAAGCCTATCGATATGATCTTTCTCACTGTGCAGAGGACGGTGGCTAGCACAGAAAATCATAACCCATGCGCAGTGGGGGACTCGAATCCAGGAATGTTAAGATTGAAAGCCTGTCGCAATCTGAAGTTCTAGGTTCCTTTCCCCCTAAGTCAATCTTTGCCTCTTTGTGTTTTCAGAAATTTCACCCATTGTCCGAGAAGTGTTTTTAGAACAGTGTTTTTGCACAGATAAAATAAATTTATTTGCAGGACTGCATCTTCAGGCTACAAGTGTGAACACATCTGGAACTACAGACTGAACCAATTAAATCTTGGATCTCCAAACTACAGGTGAATCTGCCTGGCTCAATACCCAATGAAGGGCCATGCAAAGGGGGAGGGGGATACAAGTGAATGGGGCCTTTGAACTCTTTATACCATTATCCGAAGTGTGGAGTAGGAATTTAAGTAAATTAAAGAAGTTGGGTTGTTTTATCTCTGAGCGGCACTTTTTTGCACACCATGGATTAAATGGCCAGGTCACATGGACCCCGAAGGCTCAGAGGAGGTTGGGGGAGGGGACCCACTGGAACGGCTGTTGGGAGACAGATGGTAGCCTCCCGTCAAGGGCATCCAGCGTGTTCTTTAATGTGCACAGGGTAGGACTCTCCCGCACACGGGCCACGGCTTAACGTCCCATCCGGCGGACGGCGGCTTTTCCAAGCCCATCGGTGTACCATACTGATCGTGGGCAGGACAGGGAAATTTTGCAGCGATAAATCTCAACGCTGACGCAGCTGGGATTCGAACCTGGGAACTACAATTTACGAGCCTAGTTTAACGCTACCGACTGAGCCGTATCTGCCCTAAATTAAAGAAGATTAAGATACTAGTTATATAGGTATAAAATAGGAAACTATTTTTCTTTTACGAAATAAGATAGAAATCAGAATTTAGAAGTGAAGATAATTTCATTTTAAATTCAAAACAGTTTTTATAGATAATTTTATTTTAATTTCGTAACAGTTTTTAAACCAAAGATGTGGATAGGGGGGCCCCAAATGGAGTTTTGTCTCCGGGCCCCCAGATATCCTTTGCATGGCCCTTACAGAATGATCCAATTTGAAAAACATTCTCATGTTTTTCAAAGAAGTAGTTATAAAATTTAGGTCAACGTTTAGAAAAGAAAAGAAAGCCTGATATATTACGAAATAGGTTCTAAATGTATCCAAGCTTTGCGAATTTAATTCTTATGGATGTAAATGTTTTGCACATAAATGCAAAAAAATCTGATAATTAAAAATCTGATAATTAACACTGAGAAGAAACGAGTCAGTCGTTCCAAAACATCGTATTATATTTGACTTGTTTGCGACATTCTACGAAGTATATTATATTTTCCGGAAATGATTAGAACGCATCTTGGAGCAAAAACACTATGCAGATGGAGAGGTTGGAACAAAAAAAAAAGGTTCCAACAAAATTGGAAAAGGATTCAGCATTTGTGTGGATTTATGCAAATAAAGGAATGAAGTTAATATTTTGTCGTTTTGACTATTTCCTTTTTCCTAGCAGCTGAAAATGATCCAAGAAATTCTTCACAACCCCACAAACATATTTGCAAATGTCCAAATATTGACAAAAAAAGTAAATCCCTTTGATAAACCTTCAAAATTCTGAACTGTTAGAAAAGACTTCATTGATATGGAATGATTTATTTCCATTGCATAAAAGGAATACAGACTCTATTTTCTTTTAACGTTATTCTTTGTAAACTAGTATAATTTAAATCAACAAGATTTCGCGTTTTCATACATAGTCTGTTTTCTTAACTTTATCATATCTTCAATGTGATCATCTCAAAATCCATAAAATATCTTTTATTCATAGACTGGACAGAAAAGGTTCGCTTTTCTCAATATCGATTGAAACATAATCAGGTTAGGAAACAAAATCTATCTGCTTTAAATAAGCTGCAAGTGCCTTATTTTCCAGCGATGGAACTGCTTAAAGGAGAGTCAAAACAGAAAATAAATCCTGCAACAAAATTACAGTTTGAAAACAAAATGAATCAAACTCTTTGTAAACTTTTATAAAATTTAAAACCAAATGCTTTGCTTTTTTATAGCTTAAAAATTCCTTCCAATGAAACGTACAGACAGTGGGCAGAAAAATGGAAACATTTGTTCTTACGTTAATGTAAAATCGTATTCGAGGCTCCGTAACTGATTAAATAATTTTTTATGAAAACAGATGACTGAATATAAGTATAAGATGCCAGTTTAACTGTCTAAATTTTGATTTTGAATAAAAAGTACCTCGAAATTTAAAAAAAACTTTTTTTCGTAAAAAAAATTTAAAATTCGAAAAAGTTAATCTATAAGTGAAAAAACCTATAAGTAAAAGGTTAACCTATAATATACGTTCAGAAAAAATACTCCCTCAAGCAGCTGCTTGCCACAGAGGTCTGACAGGAGCCTGTCAGTTTATATGCCATAGCAGAAAGTCTGTGAGGATGGCAGGACCTCAGCAGAAAAACTACACACACATCCATGCCTTTCCCGCGGCTCGAACCCAGGTCCCTTAGATCAGTAGCCAAGCCTGCTAACCACTCGGCCATGGGATGGCTTATACGTTCAGTACTTAAAAAAAATTAAATATTGAATAACAGAGATGTCAAGTATAAGAATTCACCTGAGAAGTTAACTAAAACTTAAAAAATAAATATTATTTCAAACCATTTAATAAAGTAAGAGTATGTTTTAGAATTTGTGCACAAAGAGTTCTTTCAATAAAATGTCGGTTTTACAAAAATTTCTTAGGCTTGACTTTGCTGCTGTTAAATATTCGAGCTTCCACAACAGTTTAAATATCCAACAAATGTTGCTGAAAATCAAGATTTAGATTTATTTAGTCCTATTTTCCTATAAAGAGTTTATTGTATGAATTGCGGATCTTTGAATTTGACTTTGCATTACTTAACATGGGGATGTTTCCATTTTTATATCCAGTATCTGTATTGTCGTGTTAAGTTTGTTACATAGGAGCAAAGCCCAAATTTATCTTCAAGTTCTTTGGTATCAATTTTAGAAATTTTCGGTGGATTCACTGCTCAGTTAAAAAGTGACATTTAAATTAGGTGAGGTCTGACTACTCAGAGTTGTCGAGAAACATAAAAATTCCTCCTGAGAAGACTTCTCAGAATTACTAAATTGTATTTGAAATGTTACTAATACTTAAAAAATGATAGGTAGCAACTTGTAGATGTTTTACCTCTGACAAGCAGTTTTGTGCATGAAACCGGCAAAATGGCGAAGTCGCAAGGACCACAAAGCTTCAGAGCAAGTTGAGGAAGAGGATCCATGAAGAAATGTTAGGATATGGAAACCTTTTATGAAGATTATCCAGCGTGTTTTTTTAACTTGTACAAGGTATAGCCCTTTTATACACCTGCAGCACTGCTTTCGTCTTGTTTGATGGGCGGCGGTTTTACCAAGCGATTGGTGGACTCAGAGCCAAGTTTTCAAACACTTTTTATGCCCTAGAGCAGGTTAGAGTTTTCGGTGATAAATTTCACCGCTGCCAACATTTATACTCGTACTAGGGTTGAGTTGTTTTACCTCTGAGCGGCACTTTTTTGCACACTATGTGCTAAATGGCCAGGTCACAAGGACCCCGAAGGCTCAGAGAAGGTTAGGGGAAGGGACCCACTGGAACAGCTGTTGGGAGACAGATGGTAGCTTCCCATCAAGGCTACCAGCGTGTTCTTTAACGTGCACAGGATATGGCTCTCCCACACACGGGGGGCACGACTTAACGTCCCATCCGACGGACGGCGACCTTAACAAGCCCATCGGTGTCCCGTACTGACCGTGGGCAGAGCAGAGAGTTTTGCGGAGATAAATCTCAACGCTGACACGGCTGGGACTCGAACCTGGGAACTGCAGATTACGAGCCTGGCGTGCTACCGACTGAACCACCCCCACATAAATGTACTTTTTAAACACTCTCGCACTCTAGATTTCCCTAGTCCGCCCCACTCGCACTAGGAAAATGAAGAGTGCGAGAGTGGCGACCTACCGAACGAGTCAAACGTCACCCCAACCAGAGATGCATGACAGTCTTCATTATAAATGAAAACAGTTCTTTTAGCTGGGTGAGACTCACCTGATAACATGTCAGGTGCTGTATAGCTGCGCTGAACAAACATTCCTCTGTGAGATTCATGGGTACCTATCAACAAGCTTTCGCCTGTTAATTGTGAGATCATATGGTATACCAGACAAGTTAGTTAACATAATGAAAGCTCTCTATAATAACGCTGAGTCGTGTGCGAGAGTTGGTAAGGCTTGTAGCAATTGGTTTAGCATTACTTCTGGTGTTCGACAAGGGTGCATTTTGTCTCCTTTTCTCTTTAGCTTGGTTATTGATTATGTTATGCGAAATTCACTTCAAGGGAAAGATTTTGGCCTTAAATGGGCTTGAGATACGAAAATTTCTGATTTAGATTATGCTGATGATTTAGCCCTTTTGGCAAATGATGTTGATGAGATGAACTCTTTCATTCGAGCTGTTGATGATACTGGTAGTAGAGTAGGTTTGGTTATAAACAGAGAGAAAACTAAAGTGATGAAAATTGGTCAGGCAGGAAGTGATTCAGTTAATCTGAATGGTTGCAGTCTTGAGCAGGTGTCACAGTTTAATTATCTTGGGAGCTATGTAACTGATACTGGTGATGTGCGGCATGAGATAAGCAGACGAATAGGGATTGCTGCCGGGACTTTTAAGAAACTGTAGAGAGTGTGGAGAAATAGGCGTATACACCTAAAGACTAAAATTAGACAGTATAATAGTTTGGTTCTTTCTAGGATTAGTTATGGTAGTGAAACTTGGATGCTGTGTAAACAAGATAACAGGAGACTAGATGCTTTTGATTCCAGATGCTTACGCAGTATCTTGGTCATTAGGTGGTTCAACTTTGTAAGTAATGATGAGGTTAGGCAAAGGAGTCTGCAACCTCCTTTAAGCAGCATATTGTGCAGAGAGAGACTCTGCTGGTTTGGCCATGTTGTCCGTATGAATAATTATAGATTGCTGAATAGGGTTATGAACAGTGTGCCTAAAGGCCTCAGAAAGAGGGGGAGACCTAGGATTCGGTGGGCAGACAATGTCAAACAGGACTTTATTAGAATGGTGTGCAGTGGCCAGATGCAGTAGATGTAGTTCAGGACAGACTTGCTTGGAGAACTAAATTGCACAGTCTGGTTGGACCTCCGTAGCCCATGGCTACTTGATGATGATGATGATGTAATAAAAATTACATTAAATATTTACTGGTCAGAATCAAACAGAAATTATTTCAGGTGGGGATCATTTTGCATATGATCTGCTCAGAATCACGAATCATATGCAATATTACAGATATTCATTATAAAAAATATTTATATGTTTATATTGAATTACAGCGGTATCCATCCAAAATTGAGTAAAGAAAATGATGAGCACTAGTAAAAGCACTAAGCAGAAAAAAAATGTATCATAACTGGTTAATTTGAATTTTTTTGTTCAAACATTCCCGTTGTTTTTAAGAAAAAAAATAAATATACTCTTTAAACATAAAGTAGAAATAAAATACCTTTCGCTGTCGCTAACTACAAGGCAATAACTTCTAACACGATGGTAAAAATGAACGTAACTGTTGTGAAATGATGAAATTCTTACTGCATAGATAGAACACATTAGTGGTCCATCGGAATATCTAATGGAATCTCGTGAATCTCGCGCAATCTCTACAGCAGTCGTCTACTGTATTACCTGCAGGAGATGGACTACCGCCACATCTATTATGGCGGTCGCTATGGATACAGAACACTTTATTTGCTCTGCAGTAAGTATGGTGCAAATGACTATTTACTAAGTGTTGCAATCTCACTCTCCACATTGACTCTAGTTTTGCAAATAAAAGGAAAGGGAAGTCGGATAATGAATATTAAGCCTAATAAAGTGTTAGTAACGTCTCAATGAATCTCATTCAGCAGGGGGGAGGAGTCAATCAGTAGTCCGCCAGGTTCGTAATCTGCAATTACCAGGTTCGAGTCCCTGGCCAGTGTTGAGATTTGTCTCCGCAAAACTCTCGCTCTGTCCTCCGGTCATTAGGGGACATCGATGGGCTTGGAGAGGCCACTGTCTGTCGGATGGGACGTTAAGCCGTGGCCCCGTATGAGGGAGAGCCATGCCCTGTGTACCATAAAGAACACGCTGGATGACCTTAATGGGAAGATCTCATCTGTCTCCTAACAATTGCTCAGTGGGTCCTCTTCCCCGAATCGGTACGTGCCCTAATTGCACCGATGTTAAAACCACCATTTCTGACAACTGTCTGCTGGATTTCCTTACCCAACTCTCAGCTCAAAGTGTTGGGATAAGGGAAGGTTTAAAAACTTGCGTCAGTTCAGGAAACATCTGATCCTACAATCTTTACCAAATAGCAAAATACATCTATGCGTTATCTGGGATTCGAATCCAGTTGCTTTTACTCCTGGGGAAAGCTCTCGGCCACGAAATCTTAAATCTATAGAGATATCTGAAAAGTGCTTGCAATATTGTGTATTCACAGCTTTTCTAATCATTTTATGCACTTTCTCATTCGGATAAGATATCTAATACGTTACCTAATAATAGATCGAAATTTTACCGTTCCAAATGGCCGAAACTGAAATATTTTCGTTATATTGTTCTGTTGTATCTGTCAGATGTTTCTTTCGTTGACATCTGTTTTATGAGCCATTGACAATAGACCGAGGTTAAGTGCTATTTCAAGGACCTTAAAATAAAATATTCATTTAAATAGTTTTTGGGATGCAATGATTGGGTCGTTTTACCACTGAGCGGCCCTTTTTTTTGTACACAATTTGGTTATAAACAGAGAGAAAACTAAAGTGATGGAAATTGGTCAGGCAGGCTGTGATTCAGTTCATCTGAATGGTTGCAGTCTTGAGCAGGTGTCACAATTTAATTCCCTTGGGATATATCTAACAGATACTGGTGATAGGCGGCATGAGATTAACAGACGAATAGGGATTGCTACCGGAACTTTTAAGAAACTGTGGAGATTTTGGAGAAATAGGCGTATACACCTAAAGACTAAAGTTAGACTGTATAATAGGTTTGGTTCTTTCTAGGGTTAGTTAAAACTTGGACGCTGTGTAAACAAGATAACAGGAAACTAGATGCTTTTGATTCCAGATGCTTACGTAATATCTTGGGTATTATGTGGTTTAACTTTGTAACTAATCATGAGATTAAGCAAAGGAGTCTGCAACCTCTTTTAAGCAGCATATTGTGCAGAGAGAGACTCCGCTGGTTTGGCCATGTTGTCCGTATGGATAATTATAGATTGGCGAATAGGGTTATGAACAGTGTGTCTACAGGCCTCAGAAGGAGGGGGGGGGGACCTAGGATGCGGTGGGCAGACAATGTCAAACAGGACCTTGTTAGAATTGGTGTACAGTGGCTGGATGCAGCAGATGTAGCTCAGGACAGATATGCGTGGAGAATTAAACTGCACGGTCTGGTTAGACCTCCGTAGCCCATGGCTGCTTGAGGATGATGATGATGATGGTCTAAATGGCCAGGTCGCAAGGACCCCGAGGGCTCAGAGAGGGTTGGGGGAGGGGACACTGGACAGCTATTAGGGGACAGATGGTAGCACCCACCCAGTCATGGCTATCCAGCGTGTTCTTTAACGTGTACAGGGTATGACTCTCTCATACACGGCTAACGGCTTAACGTCCCATCAGATGGACGGCGGCCTTTCCAAGCCGATCGGTGTCCTCCGAGAGCATGGTGGGGAGTTTTATGCAGGTAAATCTGAAAGCTGGCTCAGCTGGGACTCGAACCTGGGAACTGCAGATTACGATTTATCTCCGCAAAAATCCCCGCCCTCGGTCAGTAGGGATACCGATGGTCTTGGAAAGGCAGACGTCCGTCAATTGGGACTTTAAACCGTGGCCCCGTGTGCGGGAGCGTCATACCCTCCCCACGTTAAAGAACATCTGTTACCATCTGTTTCGTAACAGCTATTCAGTAAGTCCCCTCCTGAACCTTCTCTCAATCTTTCGTTTCGACAGGAATGTTAAACGACCTAGAGGTGGGTTGTAAAACAACCCACCTCTAGGTCGTTTTACATTTCCCGTCAAAAACGAAAATTGACGAAAAGTACCGATTTGCTAGCGTGTATCTAAAAGCTTTATGCGCAAAGTGCAATAGGTCATTTACAAACATGTTCTAGCTTATTCTAACAACCTAAGAGGCAATATTTTACAAGATGCATTTTATTCGTCGAACGACATAATTCATAGCGAAAAATTTATTTTCCACAATTTTCGGAAACGGAACAACTTAATGTTTTCACCCTGATCGTAAATCAAGAGTGGAATCCTTAGTCTTGTCAGCCATTCACTTTAAATTTCACACAGCAAATGGAATGAATTGCTTTTTCGGTAGAGTACGTCATCCAATGACGTGTTGGAAGCCACCGCTCCCGCTCTTCCAAATTTCGGAATGTGAAGCTGTCGAGGAACAATCAGCAGAAGAGGAGAAAACTCTGAAGGAGGAGATAACGCAAGCTCTTCCATTAGCAGGCCATACAAAGGAATGGCATGATACAAACTTCGAGTGTGTGCCACGACCGCTCTTATTGTTGTTTATGTATTCTTATGCTCCAGCGGTCACCGTAAGAGGAAGTATCTTCGAACCTCTTTCCATTTCCGCTTCCGATGGACAACCTTTTCTTTTTTTCCATAAGGTGCAAAAATGATGGTTTCCGGTGCGTCCTCTTCCACGATTGGTGGAGAATGATCGTGGATTTACGAGGCTGAATGCTCTGGACATATCAGTTGCCTGGATCGCGGGATATGGGAAGAAGAGAAAATGTTTCTTGAAGGAGAATGACCAGTCAGCAGTATGATGGATGGTCGGAGCAAGTGTTTGCAGTGATAGAAGAATAGAAGAGAAAACAGAGGATCGGACGTTTAGGCAAGAGTTGAATAGGAAGCTTTATAAGAGAAAATTGATAAACACTAGTCACGTTGCTCTTTAGTACATTAAATATTAGTTAAAGACAATCAAAACAACAATTCGTAATAAGAGTTTTAAGCAAAGCAAAGATCGATACGTTTAAAACCAAATGAGTGCAAAGTAATATCCCAAATCGATAATAAATAGCTAAAAAAACAACAAACATTTCAATAATAAGAGAGAAAAACAGAAGATATTTCAGATGTCCTAAGAGGTAACTTATTAGGTATGATAACCAAGGGGTTTCTACTGACGGCAACGATTTCTCCACCTTACCCCACTACAAGCGTACCCCGATCATACGACACGTTAGGTTCCAAACCACCGTCGTCTAGTGAATTTTATCGTAATCATTGTTTTGTTTTCGCTTGTACATGCATGTAATGGTTTAATAACATTTTTAAGCAGTCATATACGTGCGTTAACGCCATCCAGCGTGTTCTTTAACGTGCACAGAGTATGGCTCTCTCCCGCACACGGAGCCACGGCTTAACGCCCAATCCGACGGATAGCGGCTTTTCCAAGCCCATCGGTGTCCCCTACTGACCGTGGGCAGGGCGGGGAAATTTTGCGGAAATAAATCTTAACGCTGACCCAGCTGGGACTCGAACCTGGGAACTACAGATTACGAGCCTGGCGCGATACCGAATGAGCCACCCCCGCCGCTTATTTTAATTGTAAATGCTTTATTTTCGTCAGTTACGCACGTATATGACTGCTTAAAAATGTTATTAAACCATTACATGCATGTACAAGCGAAAACAAAACAATGATTACGATAAAATTCACTAGACGACGGTGGTTTGGAACCTAACGTGTCGTATGATCGGGGTACGCTTGTAGTGGGGTAAGGTGGAGAAATCGTTGCCGTCAGTAGAAACCCCTTGGTTATCATACCTAATAAGTTACCTCTTAGGACATCTGAAATATCTTCTGTTTTTCTCTCTTATTATTGAAATATTTGTTGTTTTTTTAGCTATTTAATTTTACCAGTTAACGGGAGGCTACCATCTGTCTCCCAACAGCTGTTCCAGTGGGTCCCCTCCCTCAACCCTCTCTGAGCCTTAGGGGTCCCTTTGACCTGGCCATTTAGCCCATGGTCCGCAAAAAAAGTGCCGCTCAGAGGTAAAACAACCCAATTAAAATAAATAAATATTCTACTTACCCTCAATCGCTTCTTCGTTTGCTTATAGGGACTGACGAATGCAAAATTAAGAAGCGAAAAATTATTGAACGAAGGATGAAGGGGATGGCACAGCTTCTGGATAATCTGGGTCTTCATCAAATGCTAAACGCTTTCTTGTTGGAGATTTGGACGGACTTTTTGTAGTAGTTGATGAAGTATGATGTTTTTTTCCCCTACTCGATCATTTTGAATGGATGTTGAAGGTTTAGAGGATGCTGGTCTTTTATGGAAGTATCAAACGAAGTTTGAATGGTAGATCGTCTTATTTCTCTATAACAGGCATATTGATCTAAAATGCCAGAAAATACTTTGGAGCTTCCTTCAAAATGAGACATATTTTTTTCAAAAAAATGGGCATAGCCATTTCAAAACTGAACATGGTAATTTCTAAACGAATGAAAGTTTTTTTTAGCAGTTATTTCTTTAGTTCAAGAATCGATAGCTCGATAGTCTCAAAGTTCAAGAAGATCTTCGTTAGGGGCTGGGGATGACGCGGCGTGCATTTTTACTATGCGGTCGTCCCGCTTCATCCTTTACCCAGCTTTGGTTGATTCACGGCAGCGTGATGTCGCATGAGCGAATGCGGCGTCGAATAAATGGGCATAGGTCATAATTGAAAATCGTCATATGAGCGGATCGTCGTAAAGCGGGGTATTACTGTATTTTTGTTTTGAGAGATAAAAAATCTTTCTGGGTTAACCGTTGTTATTTTATGTTGTTTCACTCCTGAGGGGAACAGTTTTCATACTGGGCTAATTGGCCAAGTCACATAAACCCCACGTTCTTAGAGAAGGTTGGGGAAGTGGACCCATTGGACAGCTGTTAGGAGACACATTGAAGTATCCCGTAAGGCCATCCAGTGTATTCTTCAACGTGTAGTCCCTCTTTCTAATAATATATAATAATATATATATAATAATATAAATAAGCTCCTCAAAGGAGGTTGTCTAATCCTTTGCCTAATCTCATCATTACTTACAAAGTCAAACAGTCTAATGCCCAAGATACTGCATAAGAGTAAGCATCTAGAATCAAATGCCTCAAGTTTTCTGTTATCCTGCTTACAAAGGGCCCAATTTTCACAACCATAGCTAACTCTAGAAAAAACGAAACTATTTATACAGCTTAATCTTAGTCTTTAGGTGTATATACTTATTTTTCGCACTCTACAAAGATTATTAAAGATCCCATCAGCAATCCCTATTCTTCTCTTTATCCCATGCAGCACATCATCGGGATACCGATGATGTGCTGCATGAGCATGTGCAAGGACATAGCTCCCAAGATAATTAAACTGAGACACTTGCTCAAAAGTGTAGCCATTCAGAGCAACTGAAGCACCATCAGCCTGATCAATTTTCATCTCTTTAGTTTTTGTTTATTATCAAACCTACTCTATTACCAGTCTCATCAACGGCCCTAATAAAAGAACGAATGTGCAAATATGTAAGTACGATTTATTATAGTTAAAAAATGCAAAAGTCGGAAAATGGAAAACATTATTTTTTCTGAAAACAAGCATCCCATATTCGCCAGGGGTATATGCTATTCGTCTACTTAAATATTTAGTCTGATATAATTAACGATGACGAATGATTATATTTAGTCTGATATATTTAGTCAGTAATATTTTAGAAATTTATGGTTTATTGTTCTTTTTGTGTTTGCTCCATTCAAGATATGTTCAAAATAATGAGTTCATTTATTTGAATAAATTAAAGGTAGAAAAGTTCTCTACCAATTTCAACAAATCTCATAAACAATCGGTGATAGCCTTTATACTATATTTTTAGACATAACTAGAGGATTAATATTTCGCTTCTGGACGAATATGGGATGATTTTCAAAGAAAATAAGGTTTTTCTATTTTCCGACACTTTAACGGTAATAATTCGTACTAATGGGTGATTCGAAAATGTAAATTGTAATGTACACTAAAAGAACAATTTATTATACACACACACCTAATAGCATGTGGATCCACCTTTCGCCCTCACAACAGCAGCAACACGTAATGGCATGGACTCTACCAGGTTTTGGAAATCTTCGGGTAGTATTGCTGCTCATGATTCCAGGACAGCCATCCGTAAAGCACCGAGAATTGCTGGTAGTGGGTTTTGGGCTCCATCCAAGTCTGCAGTGAGCTCAATGGTCTAGCTCAGTGTCTCGCAAACTGTGTGCCGCGAGAGATTCCAAGTGTGCCGCGAGAGATTTTCAAATTGACACTAGATATTCCAAAGATTTCATTTTGACTTGACTTATGTTATCGACGTGCTTTAATAAATATCTTTCAGATTTTATCAACTGGGATCTTGTAAGTATTTATAAAGTTTTTTCCAAATTTTGGTATTAATTTTTGATTATTCCAAGCCATAGAATGGACAATATTTAAAACAAACACCGAGTTATGAATTAAAGAACGAGAGCAAATCTTCAAGTAAAACCAGGCTGATGACTTCAACAAAGCGCAAATATAATGACGATTATAGAGAGTTTGCTTTTATTCTTTTTTAGGTGTGCAGCGGAAAAAAAATTGATTCAGTGTGCCGCGGAAAAAAATTAGATTCGGTGTGCCGCAGAGTAAAAAAGTTTGCGAGACACTGGTCTAGCTCCACTATCGTCCCATAGATGCTCGATAGGGTTCATATCAGGAGAGTGAGAGATCCATTCGAGGGTTGTGAACTCACTGGAATGCTCCTCGAACTACTCCTTTGCCAAACAGGAGTAATGAGATGGGGCATTGTCTTGTTGAAAGAAGGCATCCTGCTGTTAGAAATGGATAGCCGTGAATCGGTGTATGTGGTAGTCAGGGTACATCAACATAACCTTGTGCAGTGATGGTCGTATCAATAGGTACAAGGTACCCCCAAGGTGGCCCACGTAAACTTACCCCACAACAAGGTTATACCATCTCCAGCAGCCAGAACACCCCTACTTGATATCTATGATCCTCACATTCCACCGCTAAATAATCAAATTTCTAACCCAATCGATAGTTTGCAATATGCGTTTGAAATTTAAAAAGTCTTCAAAATTTTCCACCGTCAGAGTTCGCAATTAAAACTTTTTGGAGACTCGAAAATATTGAATCGTAATAGTTTATTTTTGCCAATATAAAACTTCATGACATTAACATTTGATAACCAAAATTTCAAAATTCTAACTAATCGCCTCGCTTGCAGTGTTCGTTAAACATTTTTCTATTTTAAAAGATTTCCGCCTTTAAAGGGCACAATTATAACGATTGGGAGATTATAGACGAAAGTGCGAATCGTAATACCTCATCAGTACCAATACCTCTCCACCCAAAGAAAAATTTTAATTTTTTCTCTTCAAACAAAGAAGTTGAACGTCTAAAAATAGAGGACGAAAACATTAGATCTATTTTTCGGAAAAAGAGGTAAAAAAATCATAATTCAAGTTACGAAAAAAAAAATAAATCATTTATGCTTACATTAGAAATTAAAAAAACAAAACAAACCAACTTCTAATACCATTCGGAAATGGTGTCAAATATAGCGACTCAAATTATGAACTGAACTTCGAGGTTCATATTAGGAGCCTGGCATATTATCAAGTTTATCTACCTTTTCTTGTGTTCTCAAGTGTCTTGGTGTTTTAATCAGCTCTGCAGGCTCATAATTACCCGCTTTCAAGTTTCAGTTCGCACTGCGTCTCAGATGAGATTTTCTCATCTAACCGTCATCTTGCCCTCAGTGAGATTTTCTCTTCTAACCGTCATCTTCCCCACAATGAGATTTTCTCTTCTAACCGTCATCTTGACTTCGGTTAGATTTTCTTTCCTAACCGTCATCTTGTCCTCGGTGAGATTTTCTCTTCTAACCGTCATCTTGACCTCGGTGAGATTTTCTCTTCTAACCGTCGTCTTGACCTCGGTGAGATTTTCTCTTCTAACCGTCATCTTGACCTCGGTGAGATTTTCTCTTCTAACCGTCATCTTGCTCTCAGTTAGATTTTCTTCTCTAACCGTCATCTTGCCCTCGGTGAGATTTTCTCTTCTAACCGTCATCTTGCTCTCAGTTAGATTTTCTTCTCTAACCGTCATCTTGCCCTCGGTGAGATTTTCTCTTCTAACCGTCATCTTGCTCTCGGTGAGAAAGAGGACACCGATGGGCTTGGAAAAGAGTTCCTTCCGCAAGATGGGACGTTAAATCTAATCCCATGTGCAGCAGAGTCATACCGGGTGCACATTAAGAAAGCATCGGATACCCTTGATGGGAGGTTTCTATCTGCCTTTTAACAGCTCTCTGGTTCGTCTACCCTTCTCTCACATCTTGGGTTCCTTATGACTTGGACATTTTGAAATTGTGTGAACAAACATGCGGCTCTGAAGAATAACAAACAAACCTAACTTGTCCTGCAACAAATATAGTACTTCTAATAACAACAAAACTCTATTTTAAAATAATATACTCGTAGGCATAATTCTGGGTTTTATTTCAATAATTACTTTCATTTTAGATAAAACTAACCGTATTTTTACTTTTACAAAAATTTTTATTTTTCAATTTCTTATGTTTTATGGTAAAATTACTTTAATAACTATTTTCTTACTTATTTATGAAAACCTGTTTTGAATACATAAGTACAATGTCAGGTTCACTTTTAGAAATATAAATATTTGAATTTTAATATTTTTTTGGTAATTCAGTTGTCATAGTTTTCAATAATTATGAAAAAACTATTTTAATTAACATTAACAATGTAAAAATTTCCATTTTCAATGTAGGCGTATAGTGTTATATTATTAGTAATCTATCAATGTAGTCTTATTTGTTTCCAGTAATACATGAATTGCTATTACTTTTAAAAACGGTATAGTTTTGTGATATATAGAAAATTTCAAAAATTATTGCTTTTAACAACATTATGATTAATTAACTTTTCAATAATAGATAATTTGTGGGGGAGTTATTATTTTTCTTACAGCAATTTTGAAAATATAGGTCGCTTTATGTAATCATATTCTAAATTCTCGGGTTTCAAATCAAAATTATTTTAACTTTTTTAACAATTTTCCCGTTCTCATCTGCCCTTCTGACTTCTGTATTTTTTTCGCTTTGATTAATGGCAAATTTCATTGTTAAGAAAAAAAAAAGCTGTCAAGTCCACTTTGGTTTTAAACAAACTGCAAAAAAAATTCTTTCATAGAAAAAAAAAAAACTCTTGGCTCTCTTTCGAATCATTAAAGTCGTTCTGGGAAATTAAAAGTAAGGTAATTTTTTCCTTTCATTTAAAAAAACGCATTCTTTCTTTCCGAGATATTCCTTTGAGAGGAAACGCAATTATATAGCTCATATGCTAATGAACCTTAAAATCTATAGCAGTCATAAAAAGTGCATCACAAATAAATTCAAATTAGAGTAAAGCATTAAAACTGTTAAGATATTTCCTGAGAGGTGTTTTTTTTTATTTCCGAGGGATATTTTTGTGCACACAATGATTTAAATGGTCAGGTCACAAGCACCCCCAAAGGTTCAGAGCAGAGCAGGAGAAAGTGATCCACTGGGTAGTTGTCAGGAGACCATCCAGCGTGCTTTTTAAAGTGCACAGGGCATGGCTCTTCGAACAAAAGTGAGCTACTTAACATGCCATCCGCCAGATTTTCCAAACCCATCGTGTTCATTTTCTCACGAGAGCAGAATGAGTTTAATGAAAACAATCAGAACTCAGACAACAGTCGGGACTCAAAAGAGAATATAAATCTAAGAGCTAGGTGTGCTTCCTCCTCAGTCAACTTCAACCACTGTTTTCGAATGAAACATTTGTGGGAATATATGCAAATGCTCGCCTACTGTAACATGAGGATAAATTTTGCACTTAATCTATCAGTCTTAATAAAAATCACGCCAATTTATTTTCACGAGATGGAATTAAATTTTCTTAAATTTCCCGGTAGTTATGGAGACCGAAAGCGAAATAAAAATTGTATCTTTAAAAAAAATTCAATGATATTTTTTCTGAATCACGTACCCACAACCAATGAAAATTCTAGAGCATATTGCAGATCAATTTTGTTAATTAAGTAAATGGGACTGAACAGTCTGATAAAGCTTCAAAATCTGCACTCTACTACCCTAGTTGTAAATTTCACCCGAAGAATGATGTAAACAGGCCGTTTAAAATGATAGCAAAAGATGTTACGTCACTAATTTATGAATATATTTAAAATGTTCAACATTGGTACAAAAACTGTAAGACAAGTATGAAGAAGCATCGCTGTATTCGAAAACGCAATCGGTACTTTCAATCCGTTAAAGTGGAATGACAGATTCGAAGACACATATTCGTGAAATAGGAGGAAGAAATGGTAAAATGGGATTGAAATCCGAGATTTAAATATTGTTGCTTTATAAAATAGCATTTGCATTTAAGAAATAAATCGATGTTGCAACATGAAAGATGATGATCTTCTCTCGTAACTTGATCGAAATATGAACAAGAGTTGTCGAGTGACACCTTTTTATGCAAGAGATGACTTTCACAAGCACGTGTAGGTATTCCTTTAGCTTCAGTCATTTAAAAAAACTAACTTGTAGGACATGAGTTTTAAATATTCCAGCGTTTATAACTCTTTCGGTACTGGGAGCGTAAGGTTAAAAAAATCGGAAATTAAATTGATTTGAATTTGAAGTTTGACTCAATTTCCTACAAAATTATTTTTTGGAAATTATAGGAGTTGTATCGTTTTACTTTTTAATGATATACTCTACTAAATCCTACTTAAGTCACCTAGCGTGTTCTTTACCATAGAAAAAGTATAGCTCTCGTACACAAAGTACTTTTACTTTTTAATGATATACTCTACTAAATCCTACTTAAGTCACCTAGCGTGTTCTTTACCATAGAAAAAGTATAGCTCTCGTACACAAAGTACTTTTACTTTTTAATGATATACTCTACTAAATCCTACTTAAGTCACCTAGCGTGTTCTTTACCATAGAAAGAGTATAGCTCTCGTACACAAAGAATCGCATCCAAATGTCTTATAGGACGGATGGCGGCCTTTTCAAACCTCATCTCTTTGTCACAGAAGTAAATCAGGGGATATGGAACTTCGAATTTGGTTTTCGAATCACTTTTAGCTAAAAAATCAGATTGCGTTTGTAAAAGTAATGTAGATTTCGAATGCTTCTGAGTAACATTTTTTTCAAAAGAAAATCGGACTCTTAACTATACATATAATTTGCTTGTTGCAAAAAGTATTGTGACATAACTGAAATGCTACAATACTTTTTGAAGCATAGTGTAATGATGAAACACTGCATGGTCCCAAATTCACAGCCAGTCCTTATTCCTTTTATCTTCTTAGTGCTTTAATAACACTCAACAGAGCATTGGCTTTTCCGCCAGAACTCCCATTTGCTGAATATATAGTTACCAATCTTCTTTATCCTAATTCAATGCTATTCAATGTTGGAATTATTTATGCAAAGTGTTTGCATGGATTTTTAATATCCCTTTTATGCTTTTAACACGACGTAACACTGTTGATAGAAGTAACGGCTAATGGATCAATCTACTTGCGGCAAAAGATTTAACAAACCGGAAACTTGGAGTAACACAATACTTCTATCGATCCAAAATCCATTTGAAGGATTTTTTATTCATTGATTGCCCTCAACCCTATAAAATGGGATTCAAGATATAAAGTAAAAGAGAATGTCGATTAAAAAACTACAGGTTAAAAGTGTAATGGAAATAAATTGATTTTCCATGGGGATAGTGAAAGATTAAAGTATAATCCATGTGAATATAACAGTATGTATTCCCTTGTTTGCACAGTAGTTTAGCTCATTTTTAAAAAACGAGCTTTTTCGTCACATTATCGTCTGAAAGCCAGACATTTTGGTGCATCGTATTGGGTGCTTGACGATGACTTATGTAGGGGACGATATTACCATTGGTGCATTGCTCAGACAGTGCACCTAAGCTATGTGGGATAAAAGGACTCTAATTTTATAATTTATGATGGTGGATTCATAAATTACTCTCACCCGCATCTCCAGTGACCTACGTCTATGTATGTAAATTATAATGATACATGAATACGGAATACACGTTACCCAATTTGAAATGTTTGCAACACATTTAGGAACTTTTTTTTACCTAATTTTGAAACTTGTGTTTACCGTTTCTTCAATTTATACTTTAAATTATGACCAATCATTGTCCCCTTCACCTAAATGGGACAGAAATGTAGGGGGGAGGGTCGACGTCAACGAATTAAATCTCAAATTAAAGCTCGTAACATCTCCAATGTGGGCTACTCAGACATGACTCTTAAAAAAGGAGAGTAAAATGGTGTCGATGTTTATGAGTCGTATATAAAGTAAAAGTTTCTTTTTCATTTATTTTTATTATCTTTATTTCAAAATGAAAATTCTGCTAGATAATTGTGTAGCAAGCACTTCTTATCTTTTTCTAAACTATTATTTTTTTCATATTAAAATCAGTCAAGATAATGCACACAGTTTCGAAATTTGCATGTCTACTCTTTTGTGTTTAAATTTGTAATTAATTGGACTTGGTGTTCGAATTCTATGTATAAACAGGGGATTCATCCCCTGTTTATTATACTGTATATCCATATGTATTGAAATATGCACTGACAAAATCGAGGAATATTCTAGTCAGCGACCAAGCGAACCAAAGTAACCCATTTCATTGATTACTTCTAACACACAACCATGCTTAAAGCTGACAGTATAAACAAAATTAGTTAATATTCAATTAACAAAAATATTTTGAAGGTCTTTTTATCTTATCATTCGATTGCTTTTTCTCTCGTCTTTGGTTGGTTTATCAGCAGCATTTTTCACTTTCACTTTTTGTCAAATAAATATTTCATCATACATTTTGAAAGAACGGACAGTTGGGTTGGGTTGTTTTACCTCTGAGCGGCACTTTTTTGCACACCATGGGCTAAATGGCCAGGTCACATGGACCCCGAAGGCTCAGAGAAGGATTGGAGGAGGGACTGCTGTTGCCACTGGAACAGCTGTTGGGAGACAGATGGTAGCCTCCCGTCAAGGCCATCCAGCGTGTTCTTTAAAGTGCACAGGGTATGGCTTTCCCGCACACGGGGCCACGGCTTAACGTCCCATCCAACGGACGGCGGTCTTTCCAAGCCCATCGGTGTCCCCTACTGACCGTGGGCAGGGCGGGGAATTTTGCGGAGATAAATCTCAACGCTGACCCAGCTGGGACTCGAACCTGGGAACTACAGATTACGAGTCTGGCGCGCTACCGACTGAGCCACTCTCGCCCCAAAGAAGAACGGACAGACTTAACGCTTTATGTAAAAAATGACAACTTGTGAACCGGTAGAGTCATCTATCTAATATACAGTATAAAGAAGAAAAATTATTTTTATGTTTGTTTGTGTGTGTGTTTGTTTGTGCATGTGTGTGTATATTTGTTTGTGCATGTGTGTGTGTGTATTTGGTGTGTGTTTGTGATGTGTTTATTTGCTTGTCCGCTTATGCACTCTGCCGCCAGAACAGATAGTGGCGCCAAACTTTGCATGAACGTTCCCTTCACCCAGGGGAAGAATACAGGCTATGTGCGAACTCGCTGGGGTCAACTTGGGTTGGGCGGGTTTGAATTTCTCGAAATTCCCATAGACACAACATTAATGGTTGAATGTTATTCAAGAATAAATTTCTACCAATAAATTTGAAAGAGGGAATTCGTCGAACTAATTTCTCTCTGAATTCTCGTAATACAGTCATTGCTCAGTTTGTTGGGTCAAGAGCACGAGCGTTGTGAATATTGAAGTCATGATATTCTTTGTTGAAATGGAAGCTTTAAAAAACTAAGAAATCATATTGGAAGATAAAATCATTAACTAAATTTGAAAAACGTGCAAAAGTTAATAAACGTATACCACATGAAATAGTAATAAAATATTTTTAAAATAATTATAATTTTTAGTACCTTTGCATTTTTTTGCACCTCAGACTATAGTTAATTTTTTTGGTATTAAGTTAATATGCTAGCGAACTGTATCCGAGGAACTCTGGTGGGTATGAAGTGATTTGAAAAGTTCGATTGTCTGAGCGAGTAAATTCCGTTTTTCGGTTGGCAAGGATTATGGGTACTTAATTCCATAATCCATGTTCATTTCTTTCCATACCTAAAAGAGGGGAGAGATTGATTGTAATGATTTTCATTCCAAATGAAAGCTTGCGACTTGCGGCTTTCTTTATTCTTTCAAAATATTACTAGTAGGCTATACAAAAATTGCCCAATGCTTTTTCTCTCTAAAAAGGGAAAAACAAGGAAACAACAATTTCGCTACATCTTCGTAACGTGAGAGCCGAAAGTAATTGGCTGTGCTTCAAATGAAAGTTTGTGACATTGGGAATATCACAGGATATAAAAATTACCCCCATGGTTTCTTCCCCCAGGAAATATTTGAAGCTTGTCCTATTATACCTTTCGAACGCGAAGAACGAATATAACAAGTTGTATATCAAATGAAAGCTTATGACATGGAAATCCGTTCTTCTACTATACTCGTAATTTTCCGAATGCGAAGGCCTAGAATTGTCGTAGACTACGTCCAATTCGGGAGAAGAAATTGGTCGATAATATTATGAGTCATATATTAAACGAATGTTTCTGAAAATAGGTGTTTGTGCTGACAAAAAAAAATAAATATTAAAAACTTTTGAAAAATATCCTTATTTTATGCGCTTTAAAGAGTAGATAATAAAATTATAATAAATAAATCTGCAAAAATATCAAATCTCATGCTAACTACAGTAAGATTATTATTTGATGGTGCAATCAGTCAGAATTTGCATTCACTTTCAGGATTTGTTTTTACTTTTTTGACAAAATCGCCGGCGCTTTATTTTCCTTTGAAGTGAACACAAATTCTGTGACTGATTATACCATCGATATGCTTTATTCTAGTCATTTTTCGATATATTTATCGATATATTTATTGTTTTAATTTCATCTTTCTAACGCGATATACGAAAATAGATATTTTAAAAATTTTTCAATTTTACAAATTTAACCTCGAATCTAAATATTAATTTCACACAGGTTATTTACCGTTTAACTTCTATTTCTAAACCGATCAGCAACCATAGTCGAAAGCCGTTTCCATGAAGATTCTATTTCACTGATTTATGAAGCATTAAAAATCGTTTTCCCTGCATTTTTGATCCTCACGTGTTCTCCATTCTGATCCCCAGTTTGATGTTGAAACTCTGATGCCTTGATCCGGCTAGGTGACAAAACGTCCTTTCTATCCGTGACACAAAATATATGCCGAAGATTTGCAACAACCTAATCTATTTGGAGAAAAAACGACGTCGGTTTCCTGAGGCTCATATTGACAGCTTCTGATATGAGTAAATTCATATGGGCGGACTCCGTTCAAATTACGACGGGAGCGCGAATGTGCCACGACACTCCACAAACATCAATCATCAATATCAGGAAAATGGATTCTGGACGCACTCTAAACGTTGGCAGCGATTTTTTTTTGTTGTTATTTCAGAAGAGGAAACCAAAATAAGATGAAAAACACGATTTTCATCAACACTGAGGTTATATCCGCAACTGTTCTTCATATTCTTGATAGTTTGGGAGAAAAGGGAAATAAATACCTTTACCTCATCCGAATAAAATGCTTCAGACTTTTACGAATTGACGAAAACCACTATAAAACGTAAAATAGGTGCGCTATAATCTATATTTTTTTATATATCTGTAAATTGTATTTGAACATAGAATGGAGTTTCTTAGTTCACTTTTGTATTAATGTTTCATATTAGGGGGGGCAGTAATAGCTGAACATAAAACTTAGTCCCGTAAAGTTAAAATTTGTCAAAAATACAAAATTTTATTTTCCTGGAAGTGTAGTTTTTTTTTCCTTTACTGAAGACCATACGGCTAGTGGCCTAATGTTTTAGGGATTGCTTTGGAATTGTTTTATCAATGAACAGCACTTCTTTGCACACAACGGCTGTCACAATCGCACAGAGAATGTTAAGAATGGGACAGCTGTTAAGAAACAGGTGGAAACGTCCTGTCAAGTCTGTCTTTAACATGTCCAGGAAATGACCATTTTGCATGCAAACCACGGCTTAACATACTTTTCAATGGACAGAAGTTCTTTCAAGATCATTGCTGTTCTCTTTCTCGTCGAGGAAAAGCGGTTAGTGAAAAAAAAAGTTCAATGTAGGCACAGTGAGAACTTTAACATCAGAGCATAAAGTAAGAGTATAACGTGCTACAGACTCAGCCATATCCGAGTCCACCAAGCAGAGTAGACTGGCCAAATACTGCAACCAGAAGATGGCAGTCGAAGGCTAACTACTTTGAAAATTGCGGCATGTTTTATTCTTAATCAAATCAGCCTTGAGTCAAGTGAATTAAGCTGCGATAAAATTCCATCCCAGCTAAATGAATGTGAGATCAAATGAGGCAAGAATGGATGAATAATGTTGAAGTTTCGCTACTGATCAAAGGGACCTGGATTCGACCCCAGAAAAGGCAAGCACGTTTCTTGATTGCTCTTTTGCTGGGGTCTCATAATACTCAGAAATCATCTCTATGGAATATTATGACAGGTAATTATCATACTTTGTGGCAAGCAGCTCTTTGAAGAATTTTTTTGTCGAAATATAAGGTGATTTAAAGAAAAATCTTTATTATTGGAGAAAAAATTGTTTTGAATTAGATGCAGATATGAACCCACCACAGCCCGATTACATGCCAGGTTACTGTAACGTTTAATTACCTTCTATGAGCTTTGTTACATGTAGTAAGAGTACTTCTTAGTTAAAATTGGTCTGGGTTTCATGTCTGAGCGGGAGCTTTATTGAACACAATGGGCTAAATAATCCAGATCACAAAAACCTCAAGGATTCAAAGAAGATTGGGGAAGGGACAACTTTGAGTAGGCAAATGAAAGCCTCTTATCATGGCTATCCAGTGGGAGGTGGCAGAGATAAATCTCAATGTTGGCCCCATTGCAACTTGAACCTCGGAGCTGCAGACTACAGGTCTAGTATTCCACTCAGAAAAAGGGGTAGCATAGTTTGCCCATTTCTGGCCGAGGAAGTATTCTTTGGAACTGTACTTCTCATAAATATATAAAATTTGATAAAATCACTAGTCATCTTGAAAAAAAATGGATGGGATGTTAAACCGTGAATTCTTGTGCATTAGAGGCATATGATGTGCACGTTTAAAATCACATAGGAGTCAGATGAAACACTAGAGGTAGGATCATCCTAACATCAATATGTACCCTTAATCTATCTAATTACGAGTATTCGTGGTTCGTGACTTGGGCATTTAGCCCATTTTACCAAATCTTTTCTTCTGCTTTGTTAAGTGCAGCGATAGAGGAACAGTAGAATGCACCTTTCTCATATATAGATAAACAGTATTGGAAAAAAACTCTTCGAAAAATATTGGGTAGGGTACTTTTCCTCTGAGTGGCAGTTTTTTCACCCATGAGTTTAATGGCCAGGTCAAAAGGACTCCAAAGGAATCAGAATTGATTAAGGGAAAGTGACCGACTGGGTAGCAATTACGAGACAGATAGAAGCTTCCCATCAAGGGCTTCCAGCGTGTTTGCTAACATATACAGGTATAGCTCTCCTGAGCCTGGATCACAGCTTAAAGGGCGGCGACTATTCCAAGCTCATTAGTGTCCCCTTTCTCACCGAGGACAGGGTGGGGGTTTGCGGATATAAATCTCAATGCTGGGACAGTTGGGACTCGAACATGGGAACTGTAAATTTCGAGCTTATCGAAAAAGAGAAATTACTACAGACCAGTCAATAGTTAATCGTGAGGCCGTGTCAAACAGAAGAGCAGCAAACAGTATCTTTAGATGTTAGGTTGTTTTACCTCTGAACGACACTTTTTTGCACACCATGAGCTAAATGGCCAGGCCACATGGACCCCGAAGGCTCGGAGAAGGTTGGGGATGGGACCGACTGGGTCGATGTTGTGAGACAGATGGTACCCTCCAGTCAAGGGACGACCATCCAGCGTGTTCTTTAACGTGCACAGGGTATGACTCTCCCATACACGGGGCCACGACTTAAAGCCCCATCTGACGGACAGCGGCCTTTTCAAGTCAATCGGTGTCCCCTACTGACCGTGGGCAGGGCGGGGAATTTTGCGGAGATAAATCTTAACACTGCCTCAGCTGGGACTCAAACCTGGGAACTACAGATTACGAGCCTGGCGCGCTACCGACTGAGCCACTCCCGCCCCCTTTAGATGTTGAATCCCATATAGAAACTATTAAGATTCTCATAGATATAGATAGATAGATAATTTTTATTTCAGATAATGTTTTACAGTATACAAAAACTTTTGAGGTCTCACAAGAGCAGGCTCGTTCGTGAGATCTCAATATAGAAACAATTTCAATTGAAAACATCAGTCGTCACATTGAATAATACACAAAAAAAAAAACGAAAACAACTCAAAACAAAAAATTTCTAGTAATCCAGAAGTGTGAAAGTCAGATAGTCAGAAACATTCAATATCCATGTTACATATAACAGTTATAGTAGATTAATGCAAAACAGTTTCCACATCATCCAGTTTCAAAATGTATTTCTTGAGAACTTTAGAAAACAAATGATAGTTCGTGATATTTTTCATGCTGACTGGGAGAGAGGAAAGAAATTTCGGTGCTAAATACAGATAATAGTGCCTAAAAATTTCCTTATGTAATGCGGGAATTTCATAATTTATGTTTTTATCTCGTCGTAATTGGTAATTATTCGTGTCAGTTTTAATGCTATCATTTCTAAAGTAAAAGTATTTAATTATTTCGAAAAAATAATCATAGCGTAAAGGCAAAATTCCTGCTTCTCGAAACAAAGGTAATGAAGGTTGCGTTTTTGGGCTTTTAGTTAATAAGCTAATAAATCTCTTTTGCAGCACTAAAAGTTGTTTAAAATTATTGAAATACATGCCTCCCCAAGATTTTATACCATATGTTAGCTGAGAATGGATTAATAATGCATAATACAGTGTACACATAAATTTAAATGAAACTAAATATCTTACAAGATATAAGCGGGCCAGGTTACGGATGATCTTTCTTTTTACCAATGTTACATGCACTTTCCAAGTTAGGCCTTCATCAATCCAAATACCTAAATTATTCACTGACGGCACAAAAGGAATTTCAGGACAATTACAGTGACTTTTCGATGAACAATTCGTATCATGATATTTCAATTGATTGCGGTGCAAAATATCTGTAACAGAACTATTTTTCTTTAAGTAGAAATAAACTGCATTTGTCTTTGTCAGATTAATTGTTAAAGAATTACTCGTGGTCCAGTTTCTAATTAATACTAGATCACTATTTGCTTGTTTAAAAATAATCGAAGAATCAGAACCAGTATATGTCAGGCAAGTTGTCGTCAGCAAAAATAGTTAATTTACCTGTTAGGTTAATGGAATCTAGATCATTAATGTAAATAATAAATAATAAGGGACCCAGAACAGATTCCTAGGGCACTCCATATTCAACTTTACTCCAAGCACTGTATGTATCTTTTATTTTTACTCTTTGCCTTCTGTTAGCTAAATAACTGCGAAACCAATTCAATGCCACTCCTCTAACTCCAGCAGCTTGTAATTTTTGTATTAATTTTTGATGATTTACCGTATCGAATGCTTTTTTAATGTCCAGAAAGATTGTTAATGCATGATCACTGTTATTCATAGCTGTGTAAATCGTATTTGTTACCTGCAATAATGCATCATCCGTACCCATTTTTTCTCTAAACATCTACTATATATTTTAGATTCTAAGGTTGCTTCTAAGGAAGTTTGTCTCTATGTCTGTCTGTTTGTTCGAGAACTCCTCCTAAAAGGTCAGAACAAGAACCACAAAACGTCATGTACAGTTTCATGGTGATCTCGCAACAACACTCTAGATTAGGAAACATAGAGGCCAAAGAAATGACTATTAATAACAAACAATCCCTCCCCAACGGAAACTAGAGATCCTTTCAGCTCTGTCGCAGTAACGTCAGGCAAATAAAAGGAAGATTCCTTTACAACAGCTTTAGAACTAGCGCATTATTTTCTGGTGCTTATTTTCGAGATTACGTTCTGGTTAATCTTATTGCTTTCTAACTGATGCAGCGAGTACAGTTGTTGCTATGGCAACGACAGGAAAATATCATATTACGCATAATTTGATGGTAGTAAATCGCATCTCATTGAATAAAATTCTACTAAGTGCTGAATTGGAAATAAAACCCGACCTGCTTACTGTAGCACATTACAGAACTATTTCCAGTTTTGTAAGAAAGTAAAAACGTATCATGATACCAAAATATCTATAGCATATGCTTCTATATAATATTACAACAATTTTCTCGAGAGCGTTTCGTGATTGCATTTCTCTAGGAAGTTTGATAAATTAATTGCAATGTCAGTTGCAGTGTTGTGTGTATTGTCATGGCATCCTAAATTAAAGAAAACAATTCTATGATCACTTAGGTTTCAGAGAGATCCGAAAGCAATATAATGCGTAAATAATTTAGAAAATGATAACTTGTTGAATGAGTTTCAACATACATATATCTAGTTTATACATAATCTTTTTTTTTAATCCTGCATATTCATAATTATTATATTATTTTTATGATTCACAGTGAAAAGGCGAAACGTATTAGAATACATAAGGGAATACTAATATCTTGTTTTAACTATTTATTAAAATATCCTTTGCTGCCGCCGAAGACAAATTGTGAACTAATGCAAGACGCAAATTAATTTCTGTGTTTGAACTTCAAAGATAATACTTCTTATTGCTCTTGAATGAGACAGTTTAAATCTGATCTCAGAATTCCAATTAGGAGATGTTTAATTTAATCTCCGATGTCAGCGGAGGGAAAAGAATTATTCGTAGAATAATGTAAACATCTTTAAATGAGGAAAAGAATCTATCAGGAGCAAAATTAAATTTCTTTTTCATTCCAACAGAAAAGAGCTAAGCTTGTATATTACAATGGCGCAGATATTTAATGCCATACTCTTCAAATCCTCATTTTTGGCTGATGGAGCAATAAAACTAAATAATTTAATTGAAGAATAAATATCTTTTGATTCGCGTTTCAGTTTATTATAAAACTTTTCATATTTTTCATCAAATGATGATAAGCATCGTCATAAATGAAGTCCCATGATATTATCGGTTGCGCGCCAGGCTCGTCATCTGTAGTTCCCAGGTTCGAGTCCCAGCTGCGTCAGCGTTGAGATTTATCTTCGCAAAAATTCCCTGCCCTGCCCACGGTCAGTAGGGGACACCGATGGGCTTGGAAAGGCCGCCGTCCGTCGGATGGGACGTTAAGCCGTGGCCCCGTGTGCGGGAGAGCCATACCCTGTGCACGTTAAAGAACACGCTGGATGGCCTTGACGGGAGGCTGCCATCTGTCTCCCAACAGCTGTTCCAGTGGGTCCCCTTCCCCAACCTTCTCTGAGCCTTCGGGGTCCATGTGACCTGGCCATTTAGCCCATGGTGTGCAAAAAAAAGTGCCGCTCAGAGGTAAAACAACCCAACCCAACCCATGATATTAACAAAGAATATTTTGGTTAATATATATTGAATATAATCACTGTCCTCGAACATGAATTGGACTGTTTTACCTCTGAACGGCACTTTTTTGCGGACAGTGTGCTAAACGGCCAGGTTACAAGGGCTCAGAAAATTTTGAGGGAAGGGGTCCAACTGGACAACTGTTAGGAGACAGATAGTCGCTTCCCGTCAAGGTCATCCAGCATGTTCTCTGATATGCACAGCATGGCTCTTCTGCACACAGGGCACGGCTTAACGTCCCATACGACAGAGGGGTATCTTTCTAAGACCAATGTTTCATTTTCTCCGAGGGGAGGATTTGGAGTTTCGTGGAGATAAATCTTAAATCTGGCACACAGGGGACTCGAATCTGGGAGCTGCAGATTGGAAGCTTGGTGTTCTGCTGACTGATCCAATCCAGCTCTAGTGGACGAGCGAGTAGCTAGATTGGAATGGCCGCTGTAAGTTTTGAGACTCACAATGATATTCAAGTGTGTTGACCATTTCTCGTCGTCCTTCTTTGTTCTAAATCAGTAAATTAAGAAAGAAATGGATTCACTCCTGAGACTTTTTTTTCTTCATTTGAGGAAAGGTTTTTCCAACGGAATTACGATAATTCTTGATAAATCTATTGATATACTCATGTGTACTGTGACTTTTGGGACACCCAGTTATTTATTTCAACTTGCAAGGACATTTTATGTAAAGGATGGTTGAAAGTAAGTTATTTGTATTGCTTCCTTCTATGTATAAACATCACGCTGAAAATCATAAAACAAAATGAAAACATTCCAGGAAATCACCATAAAGTGAGACGAGGGTGCTCAATCGGTAGCACGCCAGGCTCGTAATCTGCAGTTCCCAGGTTCGAGTTCCTGCTGGGCCAGCGTTGAGATTAATTTCGCAAAACGTCCTGCCCTGCCCTCCGTCCGTAGGAGACATCGATGGGCGTGGAAAGGGGCGGTCCGTCGAATGGGACGTTAAACCTTGGCCCTTATGCGGAAGAGCCATACCCTGTGCACGTTAAAGAGCACGCTGGATGGCCTTGACAGGAGGCTATCATCTGTTTCCCAACAGCTGTCCAGTGAGTTCCATCCCCCTACCTCTCTGAGGTAGGGGACCTTGTCGGGGTCCTTGTGACCAAGTCATTTAACCCATTCTGTGCAAAACACTGTCGCTCAGAGGTAAAACAACCCAACCCACCACAAAGTATTGAGGATACTTCATGATAGGAATCGTTATATACCAGATGCCAGAAAAATGAAATCTTAGCGTTGACCCCATCAACTTCACCTGGATTTCAATTCGGGATTTTTTTCAGTTTCTCATGAAGACGCTTGGATTCATTCACTGAAGGATTAGAAGACAGATTACATAGCAAAGTGAAAAAAAATAGGGTTATTTTTTTTTAGAAATAAATTGTTTGAGATCAATCACGCCATCTCTAGGAGAAAAGAAATAATTCAGAAGAAAGGTGTGACATTTTCCATAGGTACTAATAAGACCCTATAGTCGTACGGAAAAAGAAAACTAGAAAGAAAAAACCTCACCATTTGAATCGAAATCACGGTAGGTAGACAAAATGGCGTACACCTTGGCTGACATCGTGATGGATTGGGCTCAAAAGGATATCCATCATGGCGTCACCGAACGCTTTTAATAATTTTTCCACTCGAATTCCTCTTCTGATGGATGAGACCCAGTTTCTTATTTAGGATTCTCGTTCATCAATGACTCTTCTTTTGTGGTGGCAAAAATAAGTTCGCTGAGAAATAACGTTCCTGATTGTCTTTTTTGTACGTTAAAATAAAAAGATTTGTCTGCGCCGATTGTTAATGGTGAAACAGAAGAGCAGAAGAGCAATAAATAGCCGTAAAACACATCACACAGCAGATGAAAAATATTTATCAATATAATTACGGTCATAAGAAGTTAACGAATCGTTGCCTTGGAAAATCAAAATTGATGTCATCAGTTAAGAACAGCAGCCTTCGATAGACTTACGCTTGAAAGAATCAAATAATAACGCATTTCAAGACGACTTCAGACATAAACAAAAAGAAGGATATGTCCATATTTTATTTAGTCAGAACGCATGAAAAGTATCAGCAAAATGGAGACAAATTAAGCATGATTTCCTTACCATTATGGAAAACTGTAAGAACCGGATAATTTGTATGAAAAAGAACTGTAATTCCTTTAAAAGAAACAATAGACGCTATGCTCTATGTTTCTGTTAATTTTTTCGCTACATTACGTTAGGAGAAAATTATACTCTTATGAAAAATGTGACTTGTTTAGAAACCGAAATATGTAGATATAGAAACTGAAATGAAATGAAACAGAATGCTTCGTTTTGACACTAGGGTACATTTAAGAAAAAAAAAAGTCAGAAATAGCTAACGACAAACACCGTAAAATGAATATTAGTAATTCTGTTGAATAATTTTCTAGGATCGCTGCTTGAGAAAATAGTCTTTGCCAGTAACATCTTCTGTTACTGAACTTAATGTTTATTTAATTACTCTCACACACACACACATTTTATCCTGTATTGCGTGCTTCACTCCAATTAATGGCCTCTCCCATTACTTGATGGAATAACTGTTGATATTTTCTGCAGGTGAATTTGCCTCCAGACACTAATCCTCGTTAGTAAAGCAACGCCTCTCGTAATAACAACGCGTGAACGAGTGCGTAAAGGGTGGGAGGGATTTTTGATATATCTCTCTTGTTTATTACGACGCTCTTTCTTTATACACGGTGTCTATGTACAAACGTAACAATTTTGAGAAATTTATTGTTAGGAAACTACGTATAAATTGCTACTCAAAAAAAACAATCTGTGACATGCTTCAGAGCAGCAATTTCCAAACTGTGGAACCCATACAACTATTGGAGTGCTCCATGAAACTTCTGCTACCGGTAGACGAGTTTATCCCCTCATAGGGGCGTGGGTGGCTCAATCGGTAGCACGCTAGGCTCGTAATCTATAGTTCCCAGGTTCGAGTCCCAGCTGGGTAAGCGTTGAGATTTATCTCCGCAAAATTCCCCCTCCCTGCCCACGGTCAGTAGGGGACATCGATGGGCTTCGAAAGGCCGCCGTCCGTCGGATGGGATGTTAATCCGTGGCTCCGTGTGCGGGAGAGCCATACCCTCTGCACGTTAAAGAACACGCTGGATGGCCTTGACGGGAGGCTACCATCTGTCTCCCAACAGCTGTTCCAGTGGGTCCCCAACCTTCTCTGAGCCTTCCAGGTCCTTGTGGCCTGGCCATTTAGCCCATGGTGTGCAAAAAAGTGCCACGCAGAGGTAAAATAACCCAACCTATCCCCTCATATGTTTTCAAAAAATTTTAACATGATAAATAGTAAATAAAGTGTTTCTCAAGCATCTGCTTGCCACAGAGTTCTGACAGGAGCCTTAGTTTAATTCGCCATAGCGAAGATCTGTGAGAATGGCGAGACCTCAGCAGATAAGCAACACAAACATCGGTACCTTATCCGGGGCTCGAACCCAGGTCCCTTAGATCAATAGCGAAGCACTCGACCATAGGGATGGCAAAAGGTAAATAGATAAATGCAAGAAAATAAATCGTTTTTAGTGTGACTTATTTTATTCATTATCTTGTTGGAAAATGCTTCTTTTTTCTTTAATTAGCTAAACGATGTTTTGTAAGTTTACATTTATCTAGTAGTAGTACAAAGCAAATTGCTAGATATTTGGTAGTATGAAAGAACTAAGTTTGGAACTGCTGCTTTTTGAGAGTTTGAGGGTCTCTTTGATCTTTTAAACGATAAGAACTGTCACTACCAAATCCTTCTTATTACAACTTAAAGCAGTAAAAGAGTTCGATCTCCTTAATCTTACCTCCCAAGAAAGAGCCCTTCTTCCTAAATAAAAGTGGAACGACTCCAAAACACAGAGAACACCTACCGGTTTCGAAACCTTTGTCCTAGCGTGCAGAAAGATTTTAAAAGAGTTACAATTGTCCAGGTTTTAAAATTTGCCGCTTTAAAAAAATTGAATATAATTTCAGTCGAGCATTAGCACAACGTAGTTTAAATGGGAAATGAGATAGCATACTATTTTTAACAATGACGAATTAAGAGACAGCAACACTTGTTTTAATAACAGTGGACAATTACCACACAACAATGGCTTGTTAATTAATAATAATGACCAGTTAATGTGTCTAATGGTTATCCAATAACACATTAACTGCAAGTCCAACGTGTCGATTTACGTATGATTGATATAAATGACATACCTACATAGCTTTCTTTAATTGATATTACTTGCGTTTTGTGAAACAAATCTGCTAAGAAATATATATATTTTTATAATGACTAGTGATTTTAGTCTCAATTTCATGACGTAGTTTTAATTAATTTAATTATTTCATTGTTCGAAATCCGGTTGAGTTAGGTGTAAGAACTTGGAGACAAAACTAAAATGCAATTTATGATCAAAGAAATTATATTTTGGCATGCATATTTCAGAATTGCACGAATAATATTCTCCTTCCGAGGAATATTTACCTGAAATAAAAAACTTCAGGAAATTAAATTGCTCGGTGTTTATGACTAAATAATTTCCCGTTATGCCTTACCAGTTAGCAATGCAATTAATTTTTACAGCCTTAACGCAATTTCTTTAATTTTCCACAACATATTGCAATATACCTATAGTAGTCCGTTACATACAACTCTACCGGTTTCATATGTATTATACTTAAATTACCACAGTGAAATATGCCTAAGTATAAACGTCCATGAAATATACACTCAGTGACAGTTGAATTAGGAACACTCTACCTCATGTTTTGTCAATGGAAAGTTAATTTTGAAGGTCTATAACTTCTAAAATAAGCGTTTTATGAGAAAATGTTTCCAAAGATAATTTAAATATATCAAACATAGTCAACTACACAGGCAATATGATTGAAAAAGTTCACCGATATCCAGAAAGAAATAAAAGCAAAACCCCAAAGATAATTGTCCAATTCGTTACACGGAAAGATAGAGACATTTGGATACAAAACAGGAAAAAAAATTACAACCCCTATTGCAGACCTTAATAATAAAGGAACAACAATATATATTAATCAAAACATGACTATGATTAACAGAGAACTTTTCTGGAGAGCTAGGATGTGTGCAAAAGAAAAAAATTCTAAGTATGTTTGGTTCAAAAATGGAAAAGTTCTAATAAGGAAATCAAATGGTGAAAGAATTTTCAATGTTGATATGTTCACCAACTTTGATGATTTTTGAACTTTTAGATATGTCATTAACCTTGCTTTTTTTGCCTTTTTTTTTGCTCTTTACTTTTGCTATTTTTTAATGAATATTCTTGTTAGCTATGTCTGATTTGAATTTTGAAGGTCTTAATAGCAACTATGATGTTGCTTATGTAACTACAGGTTTAGAAGTGGAGGCTTGGTTCGTAAATAATTATAGTAAATTTATTCACAAAAATGAATTAGGAATTGCTCATGTTAATATAAGAAGTCAAAGGAAACATTGGGATTCATTAAAATTAAGTATTAACAAATACATGAAACACATTGATTTGCTTGTTTTAATTGAAACAAATGTAAATAAATATTAAAATTATTTATATAATATTGGTAAATTTAATAAAATCACAATTGATAATATAAATAAAAATATTAGGGAGATTTCAGTACACTATAAAGAAAATCTAGATATTGAAATTATTTCACAACAAACACTTCCAGAGGAAACTATATATATAAAAGTAAAAAAAAATAATATAATACATCATGTTTCAGCACTATACAGATCACCTAGTACAGATGTGAACTCTTTTCTGTTGAATTTCCGAAACTGGATGGAAAATATAGAAAAAGGTCAAAATCAGATTTTAATAGGTGATTTTAATATCGATACAATGAATACTAAAAAACATGACACAGAAAAATATATCACACTATTGGCTGAAATGAATTTTGAAAGATTAATAAGGGAAACTACAAGAGAAGAAATACTAAAAAATAAAATTACCAAAACCTGTATAGACCATATTAATATTAAACTGATTAAAAATATGTCAGCAAATTCAATAATTCAAACAAGCAAAATAGCAGATAAGTATATGATTTTAACACTGATTAGTAACACCAATAACAATTTGAATAATACTAATTATACTGAAACAGACCAGGAAAATAAGAATTGGTCATTTGACCATAACAATATAAACAAAGCTATTTCTGAAACGAATTGGAATTTAGAAAATTATGGAGACAACTCAAAGGATGAATTAAACCTATATAAAGTATTTAAAGACATTTATGATGGAATTTTAGGAAAAAATAGAATATATATGAGGAGTGTTGGAAAGGTAAAAAGAAATCATAGCAAAAACTGGATAACACCGAACTTGATAGAATTAATTGAAGAAAGAGATAATGCTTGGATTAAATTTAAATACAATGATAAAAGTGATGCTTATAAAAATAACTATAAAAAATTAAGAGATATGGTTAATATTCAGGTTAGAAATCAGAAACAACTTTATTATAGAAATAAATTTATAATGAAAAAAAATGATATGAAGGCTACCTGGCAATTAATATATGAAATATTAGAAGGAAAACAGAAAAAATCATCGGACGATGTAATAATTGACAATATGTCCAAAAAGAAATTATCTGTGGAAGAAATAGCAAATAATTACAATGACATTTATAATACACTAATTTTACAGATAAGAAATACAAATCACCAAAACGATATAAATTATGTTCCAACCATGATGCAAAGAGTTTTGAAATCTATCTATATGCATGAAATCACTGAAAAACAAACTGATGAAATAATTAATTCATTAGACACCAATAAATCACCTGGTTACGATAATGTTTGCATTAAACATATAAAATTTAATAAAGAGACACTACTTAATATTATATCAAAAATTATAAATCAGATTATATTTACTGGGAACATACCTACTGAACTCAAAACAGGTATTTTAAGACCTATTTTTAAAGGTGGTATTAAGGAGGATTTTTCTAACTATCGACCAATAACAATTCTGCCTATTTTTTCGAAAATAATGGAAAAATATATTTATAATACTGTTTTTAACTTTTTACTTAAACACAACATAATTAATGAAAATCAATTTGGCTTTCAAAGAGAAAAAAACACAATTCAACTAATTTCCAAAATTGCAAATAATATTAATAAATCATTGAATAATAGGGAAAAAATTGTAACTATGTTCTTAGATTTAAAGAAAGCCTTCGATACAATAGATCATAGAATTTTACTAAATAAATTGGAAAATTATGGTATTTGCGGTATATTGTTAGATTGGTTTAGAAATTATTTATCAGACAGATACACAATTACTAAAATAAAAAACTGCTACAGCAGAAAAGTAATTACACGATATGGAATTCCCCAAGGCTCAATTTTAGGTCCTTTATTGTTCCTAGTATATATAAATGATTTGTTCAATACAAAATTAAATAGTGCTATTTATCTATATGCTGACGACATTGTTTTAATAAACAGTCAGAAATATTTAAATGATAGCATTTCAGAGGTTCAAACAGATTACAAAAATATTATTAAATGGTTGAATCATAATAAAATCTATTTAAATGAGAAAAAAACAAAATTGATGATTATTCATTCACCAGGATTTCATATTCATCAAAACCTCTTTATCAAAACTCATAAAATAAATTGCAGAAAAAACGATGCTTCAAATTATGAATCATTATGTAGTTGCCCACTTGTTGAGCAAGTAAATAAAATAAATTACTTAGGAATCATTTTTGATGAATATTTTAGGTGGAATGCCCATATATCCCATATATGTGAAAGCTTGAGAATATCAGCGATAAAAATTCAAAAATTGAAATACGTATTAAATATGGAAACCTGTGTAATATTTTATAAAGCAATATGCGAATCTATTTTAAATAATGGAATAATTATGCATGGAACAACTAACTTAACTAACATAAATAAAATAGAAAAACTGCAGTCTATAGTAGCTAAAAATATTATTCCGTTTCATTTGCAAAAAATTTATAAAACTTCCACCGATAGATTAAAATTTTTAAACATTTTATCCTACAGCAATTTATATAAATATAATGTAATAATTAAAAAGTTTTTTGACGAAACTTACAAACTAAAAATTTAGCATAACAAAAATACAAGACTTCAAAACCAAGGTTATTACAAATTGTCAAATTTTCCAAATAATTACGGGAAACATACCTTCGAATATCAAGTACGACTTATATTTAATGCTATTCTAAAAGAATTACTAAATATAGATTCTTTTAGAAGATTTAAAATGGAATTGAAAAATTATTTGGTATTTTCTAGTTAGCTGATGTGTTGTGTTTTGTGGATTTATTTGATGTACACCATTTTTGTGGCTGAATGACCTATGTTTAATATAATTTATTCATTTTGCTGCAGATAAGCTATGTAGCTTTGCGGGTCAAATTGTAAATGTATTTGTATTCTTTACTCTTATGAATAAAAATTATATTCTTTAAAAAAAAAGAAAAAAATTAAGTTTATAAAAATCCTCGATTTTCAATAATATGTTTTCAATATTTAAACAGGTAGAGAGGTTTAAATATTACAGACAGCAGTCTATTCTACAAAAGTTATCAAAAAATTAAAAAAATGCTGAATGAATTATTTACACACATTTTTAAAAAATGTGCAGTTATTTACGAAATGGTTTAAAATAAGAATTATTTCAGTTTCAATTAACTGTTGTTTCGTCTGACTATCCATTACTAGTAGAAAGTTCGAAATAGCGAACTAAACAGAAATGAAGGAAAAAGTAGTTCCAGGCTTCGAAATCTGATTTTATTATAGGCAGGGTTTGAGTCCAACCTGGTCCAGCGTTGAGATTTACGCTGTCCATCGACGGACCGTACAACCTTGGCTCCCTGCGCGTGAGAATCCTATGAACATTAAAAGAACACACTGGTTGGCCTTGGCGAAAGGTTACCATCTGTCTCCCTGTAGTTGATAGTGGGTCCCTCCCAAACCTTCTCTGAGCTTCGGGGTCTTTGTGACTTGGCCATTTAACCCAACTATAGGTAAGAACTTAAATTTTAAAGCACCAAACTTTCCATTGAAAATGAATGGGTTCTTTGAGCCCATGGAATATGCTAATTAAGTCTGACAATTTTCTTATAATAAATTTTCAAAATGATTACGTTCACTTCTAAGCACCCTGTACGTGTTCTTCTTCGTTTCAGTTTTATAGCACATTAACATTTTCACAAACGAGTTGAAAAAAAATACAGTTTTCACTTCTGGAAACATTGAAATATCCGTTATCATTTCTACCGAAAATGCATAACTAAAATCTATTAGAGATAAATAAGAGATTTGAAAAACTTAACAAAAAACTGTTTTCTTCTTGCGTTTTGTAAAGCAGAGAGTGATTTTCATCCAAAATCTAAAAAGAGAAAACATTGATCGTCGCCCAATAAAGCATCCACACAGTCTCCCATGTAAGACACGGTTTTGGAATCACGGAGCTCTACGATACTCTGTGAGATTTTCCCCTACGGAATCTTTTAACTGTTTGCACGTGGTTGGCTCTGCACAATGGAAGGAGCGATGCGGCAAAGTCGGATACAAATCCCGCAGAGATATTTACTGTGCTTCATCGAGAAGGCTAAGAGACTCCTCCGACGATGTCTTTCAGCAATCCCCTGTCCTATAGTTATCGATTTCTCTCTTTTAGGCTTCCACTAAGCAGTCTGTGGTTCGAGAATGCAGTGCAAAGGAGTTTCGGCTCGATTCACGAATAACGTCAGTGTTCGCAGTTTACTCACCCAAATTTGCTCTGATTTTACTTTTATTAGCCTTCTCCCGTGACTGAGAGGTTAGAGTGCTTGGCTACTAATCAGAGGGATCTGAGTTCGAGTCCCGAGTAATAGATGCTTGTGTTATTTTTCTGTTGAGATCCTGCCATCCTCACAGACTTCTACTATGGCGAATATAAATTGACAGGCTCCTGTCAGACCTCTGTGGCAAGCAGCTGCTTGAGGAGGTTATTGGTTTTCTGCTACTTTTATTAAATTCTTTCTGAATTTGTGATATTTTGTGATTGCTTTGCAACAGATGTACAGTCGCTCAAAAATATATCCAAACACTATTCGTGTATCCGTATCGTATATCCAAACACTATTCGTGTATGTTGGTTGCACCAACACGAAGGTTGCCAGATCACTAATTTCTAAAAAAAATTGTTGCCAGATATTTTTTCCGAATTCTGAAATCAACCATGGTGTTCGGATATTTTTTGAGCGATTGTAACAACTATTTTGACACGCAGTAGAGAGCATTAAACAGAGAGCATTAAATTAGTAGCATTAATTCAGTAGAGAGCATTAAATTAGAACAGAGCTAATGGATTGTGATCAACAGCAAACATTCAGATGGAGGGATAGTTGTATATCACTCGGAGATGAATGGGAAGAGAATGGTATCTCACATTACACCACTCAGTTGAAGGAGATTGGCAGCTAACATCAGCACCACTTGCATGGGAAGATAAGTGGTGTCTGGCATAAGCACTACTCGGAGGAGGAGATAAATGATGTCTCACACCAGCACCATTCGTACGAGGAGGAAGGTGATATCTCACATCAGCACCACTCGTACGAGGAGGAAGGTGATATCTCACACCAGCACCACTCGTACGAGGAGGAAGGTGATATCTCACACCAGCACCACTCGTACGGAGAGGAAGGTGATATCTCACATCAGCACCACTCGTACGAGGAGGAAGGTGATATTTCACACCAGCACCACTCGTACGAGGAGGAAGGTGATATCTCACACCAGCACCACTCGTACGGAGAGGAAGGTGATATCTCACACCAGCACCACTCGTATGAGGAGGAAGGTGATATCTCACACCAGCACCACTCGTACGGAGAGGAAGGTGATATCTCACACCAGCACCACTCGTACGAGGAGGAAGGTGATATCTCACACCAGCACCACTCATACGAGGAGGAAGGTGATATCTCACATCAGCACCACTCGTGCGAGGAGGAAGGTGATATCTCACACCAGCACCACTCGTACGAGGAGGAAGGTGATATCTCATATCAGCACCACTCGGATGGGATGCCTCACATCAGCCTCATTCTGAAGGATATCCTAAGATCATTTTAGGGATGGGAGATAGTGGCATGTCCCATCAACCAAACTGAAGTTTTTTGCGTGTTTTCCCTCCAGGTAACAGGGTATGAGAAATTTGTTTTCTCTTGTTAGACGTTTGTCTTTTTATTAGGTGTACTAGACAAAATCTTATAATCAGTATCTACAATTACACTTCAGATTGTTAATGTTATTTAATTGCTCACTGAGACAAACTAATTTACGTTGTTATGAAAAGTCACTATTCTTAAAAGGAACTCCAGAACTTGCAGATACGTGGAAATTAATCAGTCAGAAAATAAGTTTCTCAGTTTGTTCCCCGCCAAATTAATAAACATATGGAGCTTCGCCATCACCACATGTTTAATGTCCGCAATAGTGTCACCAAATATCAGCAGGCATCACTGTTACACACCGGTTATGTGAGGCACAGAGTCAGAGCGAACATGATGAAGTCATTGCACAAATAGGCAAAGCTGGAGATCGAGTAGTAATTCGATTTCTGTTGGCACAGAAGACCCAGCAGGTGAAAATCCATTGATTGCTCGTGGCTGTGTGCAGCTCGGATGCCCTGGAACTGCAAATTGTGGGGAAATGGTGTGTGAGTTTGCTGAATACACGCTTGCACATTACTTGCTGAATGATAGACCTTTTCTTCATATAGCGATGGGAAACTTTTCATTACCCACCATACAGTCCAGACATGACGCCTTCTCATTTTCACTTCTTTGGGAAGCCACAGAAACACCTCCGATGAGGAAGTCGTAAAATGGTTTCAGGAACATGATTGCAATAAGCTTATCGACCGTTACAAGGGTCTGAACAATTCTAACGATCACGTGGGGAAAAAATAAACATATGGGAGGACATTTCCTGTATATTGTATTTGTGTAATTATCTTCTTTCTGCAGAAATTTAATAGGGAGACTTACCCAAATATATACTCTAGTGAATCTACTTCGGTTTGTAACATGCGGAAAAATATAAATTAATTCAAGAACTGACCTAGTAGAGCAACACAATTAATACTGTTAATAACAACATAACAATTGATTTTTATTTTAAGAAAATTAACGTTATCATTTGCGACTTTAGCGCTTTCTAATTGCGAAATTTAGAACTAATGGGTCATTCAGAAAAATCAAATACGTAGTCCTTGATTTACGGAACCCCTTTATAGGGATTTTTACACTTACGAAAATTACGTTTCAGCACTTAGTTTCGTTCTCCTTAAAAACAAAAAACTAAAGCAGGGATGGCTTAGTCGGTAGTATGCCAGGCTCGTAATCTGCAGTTCCCAGGTTCGAATCCCAACTGGGCCACTGTTGAGATTTATCTCCGCAAAACTCCCCGCCCTGCCCTCGGTCAGTAGGAGACAACGATGGGCTTGGAAAGACCGCCGTCCGTCTGATAACTGATGAGACGTTAATCCGTGGTTCCCTGTGCGGGAGAGCCATGCCTTCTGTACGTTAAAGGGCACTTTGGATAGCCATGACGGGATGCTACCATCTGGATCCTAACAGTTGTTCAGTGCGCCCCTTCCCCTTCCAAACTTCACTGTGCCCTCAGAGTCCTTGTGACCTGGCCATTTAGCCCACTGTGTGGAAAAAAGGGCTGCTACTCAAGGGTAAAACAACACAACCCTCAAAAATTTCCGCAGTTAGAAAATTTTCAGAAAAAACTTTTTTTTTAACTTTACAGTTATAAATGTAACAGTTGATGTCAACGATGTTGTCATGATCCCTGGGGTGTTGACCCCTGAACTTTATTTTTCAGTATTTTAATGATCGCTATCAATTCCAATTTGATGATGTGGTTGAGAAATGTGCTGCCTTCCTCAATCTCCTTCTAATTTCTTCCCACGACACTAATCCACCTCTAGTGCTGAGTAGAATTATTTATGCAGTTTGTTTCTCAAGCATATTGGGAATTATGAAAATCTATTAACACTTCCAATGCCACTAACAATTCGTTGTTGCCTAGCTTTCTTGTAATGGGTCAAACCAGCATGGAGATGCGTATCAGGGCGTATTAATTTTAATTTTAAATTAAAACTTTATACATTATTTTATAGGTTTTGCATTTGATTCGTTACAACATTATCACATAAGCACTTTTGTGCATATACAACCTATTGTGCTAGTTTATAAGATAACCTGTGCTTACACGGAAGTAACCCTTTCCATATTTTAGAAGCGTGGTATTGTATAAACAATCCAAAACTGAGTAAGAATTGAAAATATTAAACCATTTTTTTCTTTTTATTCAAATATATTTAGATTGATAAAATTTATTTTTATATGAGGTTTTCAACTGAAAAAGAAATTTTGTACGAATGCATCTATCATTATTATACGGAAATTTGTTTTATGGCCAACTTCTTAGGAATGCAACCCTTCCGTAAACCGACAACTGCATAAGTTAAATATTTTACTACTATTTTCCCATTCAAAAATGAATTTTCGTCTCTTAAAATACTTGCGTTTCCTTTCTTAGCACCTTCTTAGAGTTTGCACCCTCTTAGAGGGGTGGAAGTAGTGGAACCCCACTCCAGCGATCCCCCTTTGCACAGTGCTTTCCCCCTTATGACGTCACTGACCACGTCCACTTACGGCAACGCCCCTAATTAATAACCAATTAATAACTAATTAACAACCAATTAATAATTAATTAAAATTAATAAATCCCACTGTTATTTTAAAAAAACCCATTTATTAAAAATTCCTCCCCCTTTTAACCCCCTTCCCCCCCTTTTTAACCCCTGGCGCCATCTACTGTATAGACTGAGTAATATTTTTAGAAAAAAAACCCTCTATTTTTCTCGTAATTATTCCCAGACTCCCTCCACATTAAAAACCCCCTTATCAAAAGTTTCACCACCTTTATTAAAATTCCCTCCCCTTATCAAAAGTTCCCTTTATTAAACTTCACTGATCACAAACTCCCACGGTATCCACGTTCATTTTCCAAGTCCAGCTGAACTTGGGGATGGCAACGATCGGATGACGCAAGTCTCAAAATGATTGCAGAACTTTGCGTGGCAGCTCCTCACATACAATCAACTCCCAAAGTTGTATATTTAATGTATTTATTACTTATTAATTAAACACTTATTAAAATTCCCTCCCCTTTATTAAAAACCCCCTTATCAAAAGTCCCCTCTATTAAAACTTCACCGATCACAAACTCCCATCCTTTTACAAGTCCACTAAACTCTTTTTGAATGGTGACACTCGGAATGTCTGATGCAGGTCTCTAAATAATTGCAAAACTTTCGATAGCAGTCACTCACAAAAAATCAACTCCCAAAGTTGTATATTCCCTGCATTCCTTATTAATTAAAAATTTATCAAAATTTCCACCCTCTCATTAAAAACACCCTTTTATCAAAAGCTCCCTCTATTAAAACTTCACAAGCCCCCCATCCTTTTTACAATCCACTAAACTTAGAAAATCAACTCACAAAGTTGTATTACGAATCAGTAACTGTCCAGCAGAAAATGCTAGTGGGTAAAAAAAAGCGAAAAAAATTAATAAAAGGGAAAAAATCTGATTTTATTCGTTATGATGAAAAATATTGAAGGGTAATAGGGTCGACCTAAAAGACCGGCATTCGGTACGGACCACGTTTTATTGACGGTTGAATCTTGAATCTGTGTTGCTTCCATATCGGGTCTTATTTACATCGTGAAAACCCCACGTGAAAACCCAACGGCAGTCTTGAGACGGTTCTCCGCATTCCCAGTTCTACCCATTATGATATGTTTCAATGTACCCAATGTAGACGTTTGAAATAACGCGCCCTAAACCTCTAAGAGTTGAACTTATTAAGTCTCTATCTGGTTGAGACCGCATTTCAGCAAATCACGTGAACAGAGTCGAAGCGGAGAGAAGGAATTTGTCACTCTCAGACACCTCACTTCTTGTACGTGCGAACACCAGCATAAGTACATGGGTAGACCCGATCAGAACATATAGGTCAAAGCATAGATGGATTTTTATGTTGCGACGAAGCTTTCTCATTTCCGTGGATTAGCCTACGTATGTTGAGAAGGGTACGTTCGAGTGAGACTTATATTTTTTATAGTAGGTTATTGTTAAAACTATTGTACTCTATTAACACACATTCGTGTTGCGTTTTTTACGGAAACGTGTGAATTCCACTTTTAACCGCGCAGTCTTTACCCGATGAAAACAACTGACCTTGTAATTTCGTCAGCATCTTCACGTTCGCCGATAAACGGTGGAAGAGACGATTTTAAAAAACTGTGTGAGCGCTTGTAGATTAATGATTACGCCCATAGCTGATTTTTCTTAGAGTAGTGTTACTTCCCAGTACTGTGGATAAAACGGTAATAAGTATTTTTTAAACTGAGTCGCGTAACGGCGGAGAGTAATTAAAACAGTTAGTTTTATTAGTCATACTTTTGCAATCACGATGTTTTTGATGTGACTTAGTAAAGGAAAATAAGTAATTGTGAGGTGATTGAAATTTGTAAGGAATTTAACGTAAAACTACCTTCTAAGTCCTGACGTGGAAGCACAGATATCTGACGGTCTCAACCAGATAGAAACTTAATAAGTTCAACTCTTGGAGGTTTAGGGCGCATCATTTGAAAAGTCTACATTACGTACATTGAAACATATCATAAAGAGTAGAATAGGGAATGTGGAGAACCGTTTCAAGAGTGCTGTTGGGTTTTCACGATGTAAGACTCGATATGGAAGCAACACAGATCCAAGATTCAACCGTCAATAAAACGTGGTCCGTACCAAACGTGGGTCTTTTAGCTCGACCCTATTACCCTTCAATATTTTTCATCATGACGAATAAAATCAGATTTTTTTCCTTTTATTAATTTTTTATTAATTTTTTTTTTTGCCCAATAGAATTTTCTGCGGGACCGTTACTGATTCGTAATACAACTTTGTGAGTTGATTTTCTAAGTTTAGTGGATTGTAAAAGGATGGGAGCTTGTGAAGTTTTAATAGAGGGAGCTTTTGATAAGAGGGTGTTTTTAATGAGAGGGTGGAACTTTTGATAAATTTTTAATTAATAAGGAATACAGGGAATATACAACTTTGGGAGTTGATTTTCTGTGAGTGACTGCTATCGAAAGTTTTGCAATTATTTAGAGACTTGCATCAGACATTCTCAGTGTCACCATTCAAAAAGAGTTTAGTGGACTTGTAAAATAATGGGAGTTTGTGATCGGTGAAGTTTTAATAGAGGGAACTTTTGATGAGGGGTTTTTAATAAAGGGGAGGGAATTTTAATAAATGTTTAATTAATAAGGAATAAATGCATAGAATATACAACTTTTGGAGTTGATTTTATGTGAGGAGCTGCCACTCAAAGTTTTGCAATTATTTTGAGACTTGCATCATCCAATCGTTGCCATCCCAAAGTTTAGTTGGACTTGGAAAATGAACGTGGATGCCGTGGGAGTTTGTGATCAGTGAAGTTTAATAAAGGGAACTTTTGATAAGGGTAGGGAATTTTAATAAAGGTGGTGAAACTTTTGATAAGGGGTTTTTTAATGAGGAGGGAGTCTGGGAATAATTATGATTAAAATAGAGGGTTTTTTCTAAAAATAGTACTCAGTCTATACAGTAGATGGCGCCAGAGGTTAAAAGGGGGAGGAAGGGGATTAAAAGGGGGAGGACTTTTTAATAAATAGGGGTTTTTTTAATAAAGGGAGATTAATTAATTTTTAAATAATTATTAATTGGTTATTAATTGGTTGTTAATTAGTTATTAATTAGTTATTAATTGATTATTATTCATTTGTTATTAATTGGTTATTAATTAGTTACTGATTAGGGGCGTGGGCGGAAGTGGGCGTGGTCTGTGACGTCATAGGGGAAAGCACTGTGCAAAGGGGGATCGTTGGAGTGGGGTCCCATTACTGGCGGAGGTGGCTCAGTCAGTAGCGCGCGAGGCTCGTAATCTGCAGTTCCCAGATTCGAGTCCCAGCTGGGTCAACGTTGAGACTTATCTCCGCAAAACTCCCCGTCCTGCCTACGGTCAGTAGAGGGCACCGATGGACTTGGAAAGGCTGCCGTCCGTCGGATGTTACGTTAAGCCGTGCCCCTCTGTGTGGGAGAGTTATACTCTGTGCATGTTAAAGAACACGCTGGATGGCCTTGACTGCAGGCTACCATCTGTCTCCCAATAGCTGTTACAGTGGGTCCCCTCTCCCAACCTTCTCTGAGCCATCGGGGTCCTTGTGACATAACCATTTAGCTCATTTAAAAATTAAATACCCCCTCAAGCAGCTGCTTGCCACAGAGGTCTGACAGGAGACTGTCAGTTTATATGCCACAGTAAGTGTGCAAAAAAGTGCCGCTCAGAGGTAAAACAACCCAACCCACCCTCTTAAAAGTAATCACTGTTTCCAATGTTAGCTACTGTTTCCAATGTTGCTCCCAATTCTTCTGGGCTACAATAGACTATAAAGCGTTAGTCAATTTTGCAAAAAATTCGGATCACTTTGTGGCAAAATGCCCATTTAACAAAAGAACGAGAGAAAAAACAGATAAGCGGCTATAAACTACATCCTTCGCCAGACATTCTTACGGAAGTAATTAGAGAAGAACAAGAGAAGTAAAAAGAAAAACTCAGATGAAAAAACTATCCAAAAAAAAAAAACTGGTAAAAAAGAAAGAGCACAGAAATACCATCGCAAAATGAAAATTCTAGTGATAATCAAGGCAAGCTGAAAACCACTTTAAATGCCTGGTTAAAAGAAAACACTGATGATAACTCAGATTACGAAGAAGATGAGGTTTATAAAGAAATTGTCGGTTATTCAACCACCAAATTTCTAAGAGAATACTTATAAATAGAGAGTCAATGTTTAACAAAACTGTCATTATTGATGAATGCTTAGATGACTTTCCTCTGTACGTGAGTTAGGATCCTGTAAAAAAGTGTCTATTCAAGCGGACTAAATACGAAACTTGAAAACTGCTTTCGCATCTGTAGTGGGCAGACACAGCAAAATTAATCCAAGCTACAGAAAGTACTTCAGTCGTGAAAACAAATATCATGAACCTGGTACGAATTTTAAGAACAAACTGGAATGTTTCTGTGAGCTACTCGAAGGAGATTCGTGAGTACCTACCTGCTCTATAAATGTGTTTTGCGAGTTGCCTTCTCTCCGCCACTTTTCTCTTCTAAGTATGTTTCTTTTCTCTAAAAAGTTTTGTCAAAATTAACTTTTTCCCTATATCCCTTTTCCTTTCGGTCGTCCCTTGGACCACTCTCTGCATTGGTGAGATTTTGCTAGCGTTCGTGGTGCATACGTTACGTTAAAAAAGAATCTTTTTCTTTCACTAGTTGACCTCTGGCCATATCTTTTCCCTTTTTGTATTCTCGAACGGGAATAGAGGGTTTTATAGGCCCAAATTTCTCTTTATGCTCCTGATTCATTCATTCAGTCATGTTTCTAATGTCAACCATTTGACCACAACACTCTACCACCAAAATTTCCAATTTCTAACATGAATAGATCATTTACAATGGCAGTTTAAAGTTTTACTATTTTTAAATTTAGTGCCTTCTAATGGTGGAAGAAAATCAGGTACGTTTTCAAAGTTCCTACCGGATTCACAATTGGGATTGGGTTGGGTTGTTTTACCTCTGAGTGGCACTTTTTTTGCACACCATGGGCTAAATGGCCAGGTCACAATGACCCCGAAGGCTCAGAGAATGTTGGGGACCCACTGGAACAGATGTTGGGAGACAGATGGTAGCCTCCCGTCAATGCCATCCAGCGGGTTCTTTAACGTTCACAGGGTATGGCTCTCCCGTACACGGGACCACGGCTTAACGTCCCATCCGACGGACAGCGACCTTTCCAAGCCCATCGGTGTGACCTACTGACCGTAGGCAGGGCAGAGAATTTTGCGGAAATAGATCTCAACGCTGACCCAGCTGGGACTCGAACCTGGGAGCTACAGATTACGAGCCTGGAGCGCTACCGAATGAGCCCCAACACACATGCACACAATTGGGAAATTCGAGAAGTACGTATCTTAGTACACTGAGTTCAATAAATTAAGGAAGAAATGAAAAAAAAAAAAAAAACGATATCATAAATCTAAAGCGACAGAGAAGCACAAAAGTCATGAATAGTAATAGTAAAATGCGAAGAAGGTTGAGGTATGGTATCCAAATAAAAGGCGCTGGCAACGGTATATGCAAACCGTCGACCATTAAAAGCAAGCAATTTGAAGCTGTTTCCCAGTTCTGCGAAGTATCTATCCTGTGAGTAAAGCTATCTGGGAAATGGAGTTTTCGAGATAGCAGATTTTTTAGATATGTCTGCCAGATATCACTTATCGGAAAAAGATCTGCGGCGAGTTATACGTCAGCTCGAGGCAGACCAAAATGAAGCAGATGTTGGCAGATAACTTAATGTGAGTCGTTCAGTGTCGCCTAGACATTGGCAGATATTCCAAGAAGGACAGAACAGAGCCAGATGATTCGGTAGTGAACGACAACGGGCCACAAATCCAAGGGAGAACCGCTCTTTGGTGTAATGCGATTGGGGAACAATATGTCAATGCCACTAAATTGCAATCGGACCTCACAGCATCGAGAGGAACGGCAATATTGGCTGCCAACGTATGCCGAAGTCTCTTGAAGTGTATCTATATGCTAGGCGGCCAGTGCTTCACGCCCCTGACTCAACGCCACAGGAGCGATCGCTGAAACTGGTGCATTCATCATGTCAACCGAATCCGATCCGAGTTGTTGGGTTGTTTTACCTCTGAGCGGCACTTTTGTGCACACCATGGGCTAAATGGCCAGGTCACATGGACCCCGAGGGCTCAGAGAAGGTTGGGGGAGGGGACCCACTGGAACAGCTGCTGGGAGACAGATGGTAGCCTCCTGTCAAGGCCATCCAGCGTGTTCTTTAACGTGCACAGGGTATGGCTCTCCCGCACACTGGGCCACGACTTAACGCCCCATCCGACGGACGGCGGCCTTTCTAAACCCATCGGTATCCCCTACTGACCGTGGGCAGGGCGGGGAATTTTGCGGAGAAAAATCTCAACGCTAAACCAGCTGGGACTCGAACCTGGGAACTACAGATTACGAGCCTACCCCCGCCCCTCCGATCCGAGCAGTAGAAATCTGTGCTCTTCAGGATGAATCGAGATTTAACCTCCACAGCGATTCGCGGCGTCAGTTGATAACGGAGGGAACCAGGAACACGCTGTCATGCTACAAATATCCTTGAATGTGACACCTACGGTGGTGGTAGTATCATGGTTTGGGGAGGGATACTCCCCAAACCATGACGAAATGGCTTAAAATAATTGGGTTCTGTTATTTGAAATAGTTATTATAATAGAGCACAAAAATGAATTGTCTCTTTATCGGAATTTGTATAACTTAATCGTGCTGCTTTTAATTGCACATTATCTTTAACCGTTGTGTACATAAAACCAATAAGTTTGCTTATATGATGCCGATTTCTTAATATGATATTTAATTATACTTCAAGTACAAACAAATCTACCTAAATCCTTTACTAGTCAATTATTTAAGTGACACTGCAAATTAAATTGTATATAAATATATATATCTTTACACTCTTTGGTATATAGCTCTTAATTATCCTCTTAACCTCCTTCACACTGTTATACCTATCCATATTTATAAATCATGTCCATCAAATGATGAGTTTCTACTCCAGCATCAATCCAGTGATTCACAGATGGACATGGGACAAAATCTTTTAATGGTAAGGTATTCAAATTTATTTCCATAACTATGTTCAGTATTTCTTGTCCCATGCAAATATGAACTAAATTCAATGATAACATAATTTCAGTCTCCCCAATTCTTGAGGGGAGAATCTATAAATAGATAGCAAGCTATTTGTTTAACAAGAAGAGGAATGTTTTCATTTGATTTGCCACATATAGGACAAAGAAGGGTCGCAGAAACTACTCCTAGTTTGTACGTGACTTCTCATACAAGGACACGCTCTGCAAAGATAGAAGTCACTGCTGACCACTGCCTCAGAGTCTAACATCCTTCTTTAAAAACTGGAACATTTTGTAAAAGGGACCTTGGCCCCTTTATCATCTGGTCCACGAGAAAAAGTTTTTTTTTGGGTGCGTCAAAAGTAGGGACCAGTACAGTGAAGTGCCAGCGACCCTATATGTTCGCAATAGGCTTTTGGCCGCAGGCCGCCTAAAAGTGAAGGAGTTGGTTGAAGTTTCGTGCCAAGGAAGTGCTGCGTCTTAGTTTTGTGGCAAAGGGGTGGAGAGGGGAGAGGTTTGGAGTAAAATTCTTCTGGGAGTGAAAATTGTAGCGTGTGTGATCACTGTGTGGCCCATGTTGGCCGGAAGTTGGTAAGAAGGGTACAAGGTAAATATTCAAAATCGCCCCTAATCTCTTACAATTAAGGATGGCCTAAAATGGTCGGCAGATCTTGAAATTTCTGATTTAGAATATGCTGATGATTTAGCTCTTTTGGCAAATGATGTTCATGAGATGAACTCTTTCATTCGAGCTGTTGATGAGACTGGTAGTATAGTACGTTTGGTTATAAACAGAGAGAAAACTAAAGTGATGAAAATTGGTCAGGCAGATGGTTTGCCACTACTAGTAATCATTTTTGAAAAAGGGTACTTTGGGAGTTGTAGTATATTGTTACAGAGTATAATTATGTATATATATATATTATTTTTTGGAAACATCAATACAGTTGCACTAGGGAAATAAGGTGGTGCAGTGATGTGATACACTGCCTCAGAGTTCACGCAAAGTTTGCCCTGTTGGAAAAGTCCCTAGCTCCCTAACCACTATGCCAGTTGAAGCTAGTTTGATGTCGGTGTTGATAAATTTCTGGTTTCCTGGTTTGCGATATCATCTGCCGTTATTTTTCAGGCTTATTATTTCCCAAAAAGAAAAAATAAAGAAGATGTAAATAAATTCTTAAGAGAAAGGAGAAAAATGAGGAAAATTAGTAATGAAAAAATTCCCACCCTTCTGCGCGAACGTCAATCATTAATTTTCAATTGTCTTCCAGTAAAATGTAGTCTTGGAGGAAGGGAGATTTTTTAAGCTTTAATCTTTAACGTCAGGCGAATTTGATTCTGTGAATAATGGTGAAGTGAAACGAAAAATCGTTTTAAGTAGCATCTTGTGCATAGAATGAGAATCTTGATTTCGACATATTCAGACACAATTTTGAGTAGTGTTCCTCATTCGGGAATAAAATGGACAAATAATGAGACTTATTGAAATAAATATGGCTTCAATAACGAATTTCTGAATCTTGTTACTGAAAGAAAACGAGTTTAAAATTGAAAGGACACATATCGTCTTTGGTGCATATGTTAATCTCGTTTTCGAAGAGAATGAAGTTTTTCTATTACCTACTTTTTCATTCCTTAAAAGTTTTAATTCGAACTAAGGGATGACGTGGAAAATACAAATAGATATTTTATTAATAATAATATAACATAAAAAGTATTTGTCTTTTATTTCTTAAATTTAAGAAGTTGAATATCCCACACCCCTTTGTGAACCGTGGGTAGACTATTTCCCTCAGTGGAATATCCCTTGAAAAACGATCACCGAAATTTCAGATTTCTATCATAAACAAATCAAGTGCAACTTTCGTTAAAAGTTTTGGCGTTTCCATATTTTGTGATCTCTAATGATATATATTTTAAAAATGCGAATTGCAATATTTCATTAGTATCAATCAAACTAAAAAAGAGTTTTTCAGTTACCTCTTATAACAAAGCATTGCGTTTCCCAACCTCATGGGTTTAAGGTGCCAATGGAAACTTCTCGACCTTCGCATTCTACCACCAAAAATTTCAAATTTCTAGCATAATTGCATCGTTCGGAATATTCGCTAAAAATTTAGAATTTTAAACTTTTTCCACCGTTAGAGGGTGCAATTATAGATTTAGAGAGATTGGGAAAGTGCAAATCGTAATAGTTCATTAATACCTATCCAACATAAAAATAATTTTTAATTTATAGCCATAAACAGAAAAAAAAACGCTCTATGTCTAGAGACGGACAGACGACAAAGAAAAATTATTAATTATTATCTCCTTTTTTTTCCCTTTAAAGAGATGAAAACAAACTGCAGTCTGACTTTGTAGGTCATTGGTAGGTTCAAGAAAATATTCTCACATGTATGGGGAAAAACGGATGGCCCAATCATTTATGTTATGACAATGAAATAATTCTGTTATAACTAACGTTATTAAAAACTTGCGGCTGCACACCATAGATGATGCATCGAGGAATTAGTATAAGCACAGTTAGTTAAATAGTATCTAGAATCGAATAACATAAAGATAGATATTTCTAAGCTCGCATTTCGAAACATGTCTCTCTATCCCCATATAACAGAAGGAATATTCTTTTGGAAATATGGAACGATGCTTATAAAACAAAATTAAACGTTAAAGTTACAATTATAATTTTCCATATGCACATTTTATCCCTGGTATGAATCAAATTCCTAGTGAATTCCAGGTGTATAATACATTATAATTTCAAATTCAGATTTTCATGGTAAAAATAAACGAAAGAAATTACATACAACTATTGCTGGTTTCAGACTATAAATTATATCTAGGACACGCTTTCTAGTATCTTGCGATACAATGCTGGTGAATCACATGTCCAATGGCCTATTTCCACTAAGTTGTATATGAAATGCACTTGTTTGGCAGGATGTTAACCTCTGTTTTGTCCATTACCAGTATGATGTATGCGATCTAGATAGAATATCTTGGTTAGGCAGATGTTGAATGTTTTTGACAGATTTATATGCCTGTAATTTCCTCTGCAAGACTGATTTAAGTGTTGTCCTGATATCGTTATTTTATATTACGTCAAATATTTATTTATTCTTTTTGCTCAATAGAAACTATGTACTTATTTCTTTAGGTGGCCTATTACTTAAGTACATACAGTTGAACTACTTTACTCTCATATCTAATACAGGGTGCTCATAAATCATTAACCCCATTATCAGCCTTAATAAATTCATGATTTTAGGAGTTATCTTAAAATGATTTGCGGTAATTAATAACAAAACTCAAGACATTTTTTTTTCTTCATTTCGCAGAACTGCCACTAAGTGCACAATGACAACATTGAAGGAGAAAGCAATGTGTGTGCTATGGATGTGCGAAACCAAATCTCCAATTACTGTACAGAGACGTTTTCAAGCAATATACAGTACTGTGCGAATTAGTTGGGACAAGCGAAAGATTGCTAAGTCCCTTCCGCTGCAGAATCTAAATTGCTGCAAGTCTAAACTTGTTCGTAAACACCAAGGGTCATGTTTTAGTGATGTTTCACAGCTTCCGGACCACAGACGCTTCACCCCATTGAAGGAATGATGGACAGCAAAATGTACATAAGCGTTCTGGAGGCGAAAATGGTCCCAACACTGCAGAAACTGTTTCTTAACGGCGTTGGGGTATTTGAACAGCGATGGGGTATTTCATCCATGCCACAATTCTAAGCTTGCTAAGAGCTTCTTTACCCAGCAACATTTGAAGGTATTGGAGTGGCCAGGAAATTCACCTGATCTAAACCCCATTGAAAATTTGTGGGCCATTATTAAAGCGCGCATATCTAAGATGGATTGCACGACGAAAACCAAAATGACAGAAAGTGTCATGAAAGTGTGGTACCACGACCCTGAAGTGAAGGAGATGTGTGGAAAGCTAGTGGCATCAATGGTTGAGAGGGTGGAAGAAGTAACTGAAGCTAAGTTGGGGGGGTCACATTCACTTTTAACTACACTATTAAATAAATAAATTTTTTAGTTGTGTCTTTGTTACTGCATTTTTCTATTGTCCCAACTAATTTGCACTGTATCATAAAAATCCAACAACAAATCAATTGTTCATGCGATGGCTGAAACAATTTCAAGAAATTGGCAGTGTGCTAGCTACATCAGAAAGGAGCTGGTAATCCTAGTGTGTCTGAAGATAGAAGAAATTCAGGATGCGTTTATCCGAAGTCCCAAAAAATCCCCGCCGAGCAAACCGAGAACTGCAAATACCGCGTTCAAAGTGCATAAAGTGGTTCACAAGAGGTTGAACTTTACTCTACAAATTGCAAACCTTGCAGAAACTGCTACCAAATGACAAACACCAACGTTTACTGTTTGCTGTTGACATTATTGACGTATTGATGAAGATGAGCATTTTTGAACAGTGTCATTTTCAGTAATGAAGTGACATTCCATCTGTCTGGTAAAGTCAACAAACACAGTTGCCTTATATGTGGATCAAAAAATCCGTATGAATTTATTTAACACGAATGCTAGTCCCAAGATAAACGTTTGGTGTGGTCACTCACATACCCGTGTGATTGGACCATTTTTCTTCCATGAGAACACTGTGAAGGCTACAAATTACCTAGATATGCTTCCTAGAATTGTATGATGTACCTCAGTTTGAGGATGTGCAGTCCCATGTGTTCTTTCAGCAAGATGGGGCACCCCCACACTGGAGGATTAGAGTGCGCAATTTCCTCAATTAAAAATCCCCTTCTCGTTGGATTGGGTGAGATGACCCTATTCCACGGCCTCCTCACTCCTCAGATATCATGCCTCTGGATTTCTTTTTATGGGGCTACATAAAGGACAGAGTGTATGCAAAGAAGGTTAATAACATCGGAGATTTAAAACACCGGATTGAAGAGACATTAGCTTCCATCACGCAAGTTGTAGTGATTGTCTAGAAAGTAAAAGATGCCGAGGAGCCAATTGATTTCTGGTAATAGATCATTTTGCTTTTCACTAAATGTTTAATATCTGAAACTGGCAGCTATCTTAAAACCTGATACCATCTAACTTAACACACATAAGAATTAAATAAACTATAAAGAGTCATCCTTCGAAAAATGATTACGATAGTTATCATATGTATATATGTATGTCTTATCAACGATTGAGAAAATAACGGAAATGTCCAGTCGGGGGTTCGGAAAAAGATGCCAACACTAGTTCCAGTAGGCATACCCTTTTTATGCTAATTCTTAGTCAGTTTTTATGCGAACTCTTAGGTAACAAATGATTACTGTGTCAGTGAACAAGCCCCTGTAAGAAAAATCATGCGCACTAGTAGTTTCTATATTTCTTCCACCTATATCAGTAAAACACTACATCAATATAGGAGGATATACACTCATCCTCGATTAACACACCATTCAATTTACACGGTCAAAAATTACAAACATTTTCGATTTGCACGGTGATAAACGGTTTACATGGTCAAGAAAATGTCTTAATTAAATTTGCTAGTTTTGAAAGGAAAAAAATCAGAAATTCTCGAAAACGTATTACGAGAATTGCTAAAAACACTCTTAAACGTGTTAGCAAAGTTTAATATAACGGTTACTGATTTCGTTTTAATTTTCTTTTATTCAACTTTTCAGAGCATTTATTTAAGTTGGCACTGTTGCTGTTAATTATTCCAATATCCGTCTCTAAATGTCGAACGACAATCGTTCAAAATCGTGATTTAAATAGATTTGATTGATATCTTTAAATTATTTTCGTTCACATTTCTTCATGAAAAATGTTTATTCGTGAAGTACGGAGTTCTAGGAGTTACCACTCACATAACATGGAACTCTATCTACATAATAAAGTGGACTCTGAATATATGTAGTACTTTCGCGAATCAGCATTTGAATAGTATTAGTACTTATGAGATTGCAAAGCTGAATTCAAAGCTCCTTAAATTTGAAAATAACGAAATAATTGAAGTAAAATATCTCTCGGTCCCATCTGAGGACTTTAATTAAATCTCGATATTCAACAATATTTCTTTAATATTTAAAGAGTTATGGAAGAAACATTTAGCAGTAATGATGATAGTCGTAATAATTTATCTGAAAAGTTAATTAAACGCAAGAAATAATTGTTAAAACAAATCATTTGACAAAACAAAATTATAAAATTTTGAAGTAAACTAAAATAATTACGAATATCTTTGATAACTCTTGAAATATGAAACGAATATTTTTCAAAATCAAGATTTAGGGTTTTGAGTGAGATTTCTTTATTTTTGCAGATACGTTAGATAAAAAAACATCTCAGAATGAGAGAGAATTTAATTTTTAAGGGCTGAGAGAGGTTTTCATTTTTATAATACGTAAATATCCTAATGCTTTTGATAATAGAGTCTCAGGTAAAAATCGCACAATTGTCTTCCCATAATTTCTTTATATATATATTTTCCTCTCACGTATCAACAATCTCTTGTTTTAAAATAACCATAGCCGATTTGGGATAAAGTCACTCTATGTAATGAGAAATTTCAGAAAAATTAACTTTAAATCAATTCAATATGACTGCTGATATGACTCGTAGTAGTCCTAATGAGATTAAAGATTAGCATTTTGGCCCCCATTTAATAATCTATACGCACATTAAACCTACTGTAGTGCTGGTATTTTTTCGATGGATGGGAAATTTTAAATTATAATTTGTTTCATGATATTATTTTTATTAAGTGTGTGGCAAGCAGCTGCTTGAGGGGGTATTTATTTATTTTATCATTTATTATTCTTTTAGTTTTATTGTGGCCCAGAGCTTGAGGGGTGCGGGTGGCTCAGTCGGTAGCGCGCCAGGCTCGTAATCTGTAATTCCCAGGTTCGAGTCCCAGCTGGGTCAATGTTGAGATTTATCTCCGCAAAATTTCCCCGCCCTGCCCACGGTCAGTAGGGGACACCGATGGGCTTGAAAAGGCCGCCGTCCGTCGGATGGGACGTTAAGCCGTGGAATTTTGAGTAAAGATCTGATATTGATTCAGTTGAAATTCATAAAAACACTTTTAAAGAAAAAACATAATGTTATTATTCGAATTATTATTGCAATGTTATTGGTTGATATCTCACCCAGCTCGAGACAGTTTTTCAAGTTTCATACTCAAGAGCATTTTAATCGAATTTCAATTGAATTAAATTCAGATATTTGCCTATTAAATTATCAGTACTCTGGAAATATACTACTTTAACCCCCTATCTTCATGATGATATTGAAGAGTAAATACCTGCGTTCATACGACAGATTATTCATATGACAGATTATCATTTTAAAATTATGTAGTGTAAATCAAAACCATGCAAATCGAAACCAACAAATTATATGGAAAAGGGGATAGGTTCCGAAATAAATCACTTTTATGAATAAAACGTACATTGAACGTTTATTTTGTACATATTTATCTTAAATTTCAGGTCAGCAGTAATAATAAGAATTAATGTAAAATTATTTTTTACTTTTTTGCATTAATTCAGATAAATTAATTTATGATTCCTTTTTCTTACTCATCGTTAATGTAGACGTATACTATTGAATTTGGAGACGAATTTTGGAAGAGGGATATTTTTGAATTGAATATAAATTAGAAATTAAGTACTTAGCCTATATAATAGTCTGAAAAATTAAACTTGTTATAAAAATGTAATTCCCAAAACATTTTATGAAAATCTGAAAACATATGAATAACCAATAGGTAAGCACAATATGATAGATTGCTCACTGCTATATTTGGATTCATTTTTTCCCTCTGGAAACTATTCTCACTGAACCTAATGATTACTTTATAAACTTTGTTGTATTGTAGTTAGTTTATTCAAAATTAGCACACTGATGTCTTTATTACAAATAATAATTGAATATTATGAAATAATATCTGTAGAAAGCATTATTCTATATGCTAGAAGATCAATAGCTTTCAACTCTACATCAAAAGCATATATTCCCAAAAGGAAACAGAATTTCTCTATTTCAATGTTTTCATTTGAAAATGAATGACTTTGTCGCCTTTAAAACTATTCTAAGTGATCACTTCTTTCAAATATGATGAGTTGTTCTACAGCTGAGCAACACTTTTGTGCGCTTAATGGACTGAACAACCAGGTCACCAAAATCCAAAGAATCCATGATAAATGTTAGGAAACACATGGAAGTCTTCCATTCAGCCTTTAACGATCACATGGAGAAAGGTTGGTTCAGTCTGTAGCGCGTCAAGCTCGTAATCTGCAGTTCTCAGGTTCCAGTCCAAACTGTGCCGGATGCAGATTTGTCTCCGCTAACTCCCGCCTAGGCTGCGATGAGAAGGATAGCACCGATGGGCCTAGGAAGGTTGTCATTCGCTGAAGGCTGAATCCCCCATGTGCAGGAGAGCCACACTCTCTGCATGTCAAAGAAAATGCTGAATGCTTTAGATCGGAATTTTCCACAGTCTCTAAAAAGCTGTCCAGTAAGTCCTCTTTCCCTATCCAACTGATACCGTAGAGTCTTTGGGCCTTGGTCATTCAACCCGCTGCGTGCAAGTAAGTCCCTGTTCAGAGGTAAACAACAACAAGTTTAAGAGCACAGGGCGTGCGTTATTCCAGCATAAGGGTCACGGCTAATCAACTGATCGCACCAACAGGGACCTTTTCAAGTCCGTTTGAAGCCTCTTTCTCATTAAGGGCAGAGCAGGGCTTAGCAGGGAAAACTCAGTCCTAAAGAAATTAGGACGCTAACCAAGGAAAACAATTTACGAGGATGGTGCGCTCATAGATATCAGTGATTGTATTCATTAATGATTGAAATAAAATTTTAACTTAAAAAATTTCGGGATTTAATGTCAATTGCAATTTGTTATTTATGAAGAGTAATGTAATAGTAAATGAACATAATACTTATTTTTAATTAATAATAATAAATAATAGTAGTTACTAAGCTAGTAAATGATTTTTCTCATTCTTGGTACCTAGTCAACATTATAAATGATTTATTATGCAATAAAATTTACATTATTTCCAAAGATCGATGACACTCAAAGATCAAACTTTCGCTGAGGTCAATGACCGATAGATTGATAAGTTAATATCTGTCAGTGACATGATAATCAAATTATGATGTGTGAAAATTGTCGGTGTGTCAATGACAGCCACATAGTTTTCATTGGCGCTATTACATTGCAAATTAACACTCTTATTTAGTATTCATTTGGCAGCCACATGAAGGGGTCTAGAGACTAGATACGACTTTGGCTTCCTCCGCAATTTTAAATCCTAACACGTTAAAAACCTAAATTAAAAGGTAAGAAATTAATTTCTGGGTGTAACAGTAGAGTGGACAACTAAGTGGGATTATGAAACTCATTTGACGCTCCTGTCGTTCTCACAGATCGTAGGTCATTGATTGGTCAGTCAACCAATAGAAATGGATGAGAAAGAAAGAAGCTTCAACGAATGATCGATGAGAACTTTTATAACGACAACTGCTCAGTTTCGTAGTCTCATCTTGTCTCACAGTTGCTATTAATGCTATACCAATGGTATTAATTTACGAGAAGAAAATAAAAACATTCTACGTATATCGAATATTTTTCTTTCCCTCATGCGGCATTAAATTTGGTTTCTCTCTACTCCAGAAACATTTCTGGCTACTTGCCTGCTACACAATCATGTGTGGCGTGGGATATCCTAGTATTAAAAAGTCTGCCTTTTAGACACTTGAAAAAAAGAATTGAATCGGATCTCAGCATCATTTTCTTTCCATTATTCCTTTCTTTGAAATTGAAGTACCCTCAAGATTCGAATATATTTCGACTCGTACACTGCAAGAAGTACCGAAGAACACAAGAAGCCCAGAGTGCATTATGTCGTAGACAACTTCGAAGCCGCCAGTGCATCAGTTTTCGAAATCAAAGGAACAGCAACCTTTTTTGTGTCGGCGAAAGAACAGTCATTTCTAATGCTATAACGGGTTTTATTTCATCTCGTTGTATTTTTCAACTGATGTTATACACTGGTTTCAAAAAAATAATAATAAACCTATGTTAGGTAAAGGAGAAGATAAAAGTCGAAGCTCTGTAAGTTCTGAAATATATATATATTGGGGGGAATGTGATAGCAGATAAAGATATTAATTAAATATAGCAATATCTCGATTTTCAACAATATTCTTTAAGTATTTAGTGAGTTGTGGAAGTTTTAATATTTAGCAATAAAAATTGCAGTCACAAAAATTGACTTCAGAAGTTAATTAAAACTTAGTAATAAGTATTGTATCAAATTTTTTAATAAGTTTGTATTTTAGAACTTTGTGTAAAGAATTCTTTCACTATTCATCAGTTTTGCAGAAGTTTTATAAGATTGCTGTTGTTAAATATTCCGACTTCCATAACTCATTAAATACTGAACGAATATTGTTGAAAACAGAGATATTGATTTATTTGGTTGAGATCTTTATCTTCAATCACGTTTTTCAAAACAAAAAAAAACTTACTTTAGAAGTTATATGCGTATACAGCAAAATTCGAATTTCCTTTAAATCAGTGTTTTTCACGGATAATTCGTAGATTTCCTCAAAATATTTTATTTCTCCGCAAGAAATAGCTCTTAATTTAAAGAACTTAAAAAAAAAAACATTTAAACGAAATAAAATAAATATGTTATATGTGAATGGAAGATTATAACGTTTAGAGTGAAATAAGGACTATAGTTAAAATGATGAACTCACTCAATTCATATTAATTTCAAGTGTCGGAGGTTGGCCAAGTCAGTAGTGCTTCGGTCTCTTGATTCTATGCTATCAGGTTCGTGTCCAAACTACTTGCTTTGAAATTTTATTCATTAATTCCTCTCTTACTCTCGGCGAGAAGGGGAAAGCGAGTAGCTTGAGTGTGTTGAGGGGAAATGGTGATACGACGATGACTTCTTGCCGAATAGGGCATTAAGTCATGGCCAGTGTGCATGACACCCATCTAAAGGTCAGGCCCGGATCAAGGAAACAATCGACACAGAGGTCTGACAGGAGCCTGTAAATTTATATTCCATAGTAGAAGGTCTGTGAGGATGGCAGGACCTCAGCAGAAAAACAACACACACAACCATGCTTTACCTGTGGCTCGAACCCAGCTCCCTTAGATCAGTAGCCAAGCGTGCTAACCACTCGGTCATGGGACGGCTTACCCTTACTAATACTGTAAAAGGCTCCTTCCCCCTCTATATCCGGCCCTGCCTAAGGTGCTTATTTTTCGAGAGACACATTTGCAGAAATGTCCCTATTTCATTTTGCTGAAATCGAAACATTTTTTTATACAGGGTGATTCAGAATTCATCATCAATATTTGGTGGGGAGGTAGGTAATAAGAAACGAAGGAGATTTCACATAGGAAAGCATGGGCGCATATGCCATGTAGTAGGGCAAAATGACCCCAGTTCAATGATGGAAAGAACACATAAGAAGGAAGTGGTAAGGAAAAAACATTTATTATCTTACATGTAACATTTTTTTGCATTGGTTGTACAGACTTACAAGAGGTGCTCGAACTGCCGACCATGTGCTAGAATGCATGACTCACGACGGCGTTGCATGGACAGCCGGACCCTGTGGAAGATGCCTGGCATTTCCCGGATGTTTGAGGCAGCAACTGATATGCGTGCTACAAGATCCATAGCACTATCAACAGGGGTCTCGTACACCATGTTTTTCATAGCACCCCATACAAAGAAATCGATTGGAGATAAATCCGGTGAACGTGGTGGCCAAGAAACCGGTCCACCGCGGCCAATCCATTGACCACCAAACTGTCTGCGTAGGTAAGCACGCACAGCATTTGCGAAATGTGCAGGAGCGCCGTCATGCTGGAACCACATTCGCCGGGACTACCATCAGGAACCTCGTTCAGAAGATCCGGTAACACAGTCTGAAGAAATGTTAGGTACTTGGCACCGTCCAAACGGGATGGTAGTAAATACGGGCCCAACAAACAGTCACCGACAATCCCAGTCCACACATTGACAGCAAAACGTTGTTGCGCAGCTCCAGGTCTTGTACCGTGTGGGTTCTGATGAGCCCACACATGCCAATTGTGTGTGTTGAAGACACCCTCTCGAGTGAACAACGCCTCATCGGTGAAAAGAACATACGTTGGGAAATTGGGATCAACGGCTGTTCTCTGCATGAACCACTGACAAAAAATAACACGCTTGGGATGGTCGTCTGCTGCCAATAATTGCACTCTTCGCAGATGAAACGGATGTAACCCTTCATCGTGTAATATCCGCCACGCTGTTGCTTGCGAAATTCCAAACTGCCTAGCCATACCTCGTGTGCTAGCACCAGGTTGTTCCTCGATTTCCTGTAGGACAGCTTCCTCTACTGCTACTGTCCGTGCTGATCTGCGCCTCCCTCGATTAACATTACTAGCAGCAAACGATCCTGTTTCACGCAGTTGGCGATGAATACGTGAAAACATTTGATGCTGTGGCACACGGCGGTTTGGGAAGCGTGCTGCATACAATTGCCTGGCTCGAAGACATCTTTCTCCTGCCGCACCGTTACATGCATATCTGCACATTCATTCCACGTATACCGGTTCATGTTACTTCTGCAAATTCACCTTGTCGAATGACAACTGACTGCAGCGTCAAACAGCTGTGCTTCTGTATGAGAGGTGTGTACACACAGCGCCCTCTACACCACCATGCGTTCGTCTGCCCCCATACTTTCCTATGTGAAATCTCTTTCTCTTCTTATTCCCTTCCTCCCCACTAAATATTGATGATGAATTCTGAATCACCCTGTATGTAAGTTTTTCAGTCTTTTGAAACAGGAACTTTTTTCACGAAGTATCCCTCTATCATAGCCCCATGATGTATTATAATTTCAAGTACCTATCAATAACAGAACCAAATTTCGAACAACCAAACAATTGAATTAGTTGAAAACACACCGTAAAACTAACACTAAAATTACAAGTCATTATAAAAATGTAGAATTCTTACCAGATTTGTTTCACAAAAGACACGCAATATCGTTTAAAGAAAGCTATGTATGTTGATAGATCATGAGTGCTGAAGTTCTGAAGAGTATTCAGCATTGTGGGCGGGGGTTGCTCAGTCGGACCCAGGCTCGTAATCTGTAGTTCCCAGGTTCGAGTCCCAGCTGGGTCAGCGTTGAGATTTATCTCCGAAAAATTCCCCACCCTGCCCACGGTCAGTAGGGAACACCGATGGGCTTGGAAAGGCCGCCGTCCGTCGGATGGGACGTTAAGCCGTGGCCCCGTGTACGGGAGAGCCATACCCTGTGCACGTTAAAGAACACGCTGGATGCCCTTGACGGGAGGCTACCATCTGTCTCTCAACAGCTGTTCCAGTGGGTCCCCTCCCCCAACCTTCTCTGAGCCTTCGGGGTCCATGTGACCTGGCCATTTAGCCCATGGTGTGCAAAAAAGTGCCGCTCAGAGGTAAAATAACCCAACGTCAGCATTGTAGGAGCGTTAGCATTCAAGTATTACATTTTGTTTACCTAAGTTAGCTTGCTTAGCTACTGATCAAGGGGACCTTGGTTCGAGTCCGGGGTTGTGTGTGTTTTTCTGCTGAAGTCCCGCCATCATCACAGACCTTCTACTATGGTGTATAAACTGACAGGCTCCTGTCAAACCTCTGTGGCAAGCTTGAGGGGGGATTTTTTTAATTAACAAGAAAATTAAGTCTCTTTTAATTCCAAGAAGCAATAAAAAATATTTCTAAATATCATGGTGTGTAAGAGTGGTTGAAAGAACTTTCTCCTGCCAATCGGAACTCAACCTTTAAAGGAATTTAATATTGAGAATATGCAGCGTATTATCAAACATACTGGGACATTTCCATGTTATGTAAATGGGAAACCACATTTAATGCTCCATAACTTTAAAAATAATATTTTTGGGGAAAAGCACCGTAGAAGATAAAATGTATAGCTCAATCAAATTTATCCAAATCTAAATTTAAAACATTTTTAGTAAAAGCTTTAAAGAACTATTCGAGCTGAACATTTTAATAGAAGATGCTGCTCTTATGCTCATTATAAACGTTTTTTCAAAATTGATCTAATTAGAGTCTAAAAAACCTTTACAAAAATGTCTAAAATTGCATTTATTTTAACGATTTGGTGATAACCTTTTAGGTAAATGCTAACAACTAACAACATTGCTCTTGAATATTTCAGCTTCCAGAACGAATTTCTCAAAAACGAGAATATGTGATTTCTTTAAGATTTTCAATTTATTTTCTATGATTTTTTACTACAAAATGCTTATTGCAAAGTTATGGAGCTCTCAATATAGCTTTTGATACACAGAACTGTCCTAATATTTTGATAATTTAAATGCTCCTTTATTCTTTCCCAACGCAAAAAAGAAGTTTACATTTGAAAAGTCAAGTATGCTTTTGAAAATTTTAGCTAGAGTAATAGAGGCAAACAAATCACTAAATTATATATATATATTTCATTTCATTTTTCCAGGCATTTTTTAAAGAGCTGTAAAAACGGATGGGAAAATACTATTTTGCAATGGAAATCCAGTCTCTTGCTCTTCCTCCTGTATTCTCTTCTAGATCCGAGACAAAAATTAACAACTGATGACCATATTTTTATGGGTTATTTTCATGGGGAAATACTGTTGGTCTAAACTTCAACTTCTTCAGTATGCACAGAATCTCATTATTAAGTGTATAACGAAAATGAAGAACTGGGATAGTTTGGATGACTTTATTCTAACCTAGGTATATTACACATTAGAAAACTTTGTCTCCAAAATATTGTACATATTAAATATTATAAATTAATTGATTATTATAGATGTTGTTAAGAAAAATGGGAAAAATGCAAAAAATTGGGATGCCATGAAAAATTAGGAATATTAAACTTAAGGAAAAATTTCCTAAAGTAACATTTAGGAAAGAAAACTTAATATTTTACCACAACAGATTTCAGAGGAAAATAGTATTCTTAAATTAGGGAATAATCCAGTGTATTTTGTTAATAAATTTAATGACTATTTCATTAATGTTATAATTTCGATTATATTGAAAGAATCGTGTCAGAATGTTAATTGTAAAATTGCTAAACTCATTTTTTATGCGTCCCATCTCAGAACACGATCTTTTGACTATTTTTAAGCAATCGAAGGATGACAAATCACAAGGTAATAATAACGTTACAGTAATTATTAAAAAAAATAATTCTAGAAATTAATCCTATTCTTTGCTTTTTGATAAACTTTTTTTTTAAAGAAGGAATTTTCCTTGACATATTTGTCAAGTTCTATTGCTATAGTTTTATCGATTTCCGAAACTGGTAATAGAAATTTATCACAGATTTATTGATCAATTTCACTTTTACCAGCTTTTTCACAGTTATTGGAAACAATTATAAAACAAAAATTGGTTAGTTTCTGGGAAAAATATGAATTTTTCTCCAAAAATAATTTTTTTTGGGAAAGGAATGAGTACGGAGAATGCTATTCTAGAAATGACTTCTATCATATATGAAAATATTTTATATGAAAATATAAATGATATATGAAAATAAAAATGATAATGATTAAAAAAATAAAAATGATATATGAAAATATTAATCGAAATTAACAATCGGTGGATATATTTTTAGATTTAAAACAAAGCGTTAGACTCAATTCCTCATTCCTTATTATTGACAAAATTAAATTCTAGTGGAATTATTATTTAACTAAGAGAAAACAGAAAGTAAAAATTGGCAATTTTGTCAGTAGCGAAGCTTTTGTTCACGTTGGGGTTCCTCGGGGTTCTGTTTTGGGCCCATTGTTATTCCTAATATATTTAAATATTTTTGCAATATGAATTTGAAAGGTTATTGGATTTGCAAGTGACCATGCAATAATTTATTCAGGACATGAGTTAGAGATTCTAAATAATGTAAAAACTGATATGATTTGTATTCAGAACTAGTTTAGGATAAATAGTTAGGAGAAAAATTTTTATTTTTAAAGTTATTATATTATAGATTAATACAAAATCAGAAAGATTTTTTCAAACATAGAATTGTTTTTCGTTCTCAAAATTGTATGCAGGATATTTGATCTTATTAAAAAATTTAAGGACATAGATAGGAAATTGTCTTGGAAAATTCAAATAAATGATATTCTGAAGAAAATTAATTTTGTTTTTCCTTATATATATTATATTCAAAATTTTGCAGATGTTTCTGTTTCAAAAATATTATATTTTTAATGGGTCAAATCGTATCTGATTTATGGGTTATTATCATGAAGAGGTACTTTCTGGTCTAAACTTGAACCTCTTCACTATGAACAGAATCATATTATTAAGTTTATAACGAAAATGAAGACCTGGGAGAGTTTGAGTGGCTTTATCCTACACTAAATATATCACACATTAGAAATCTTTGTCTTCCGAACATTGAAATATTTAAAACAAAACACTGAGATATATATCTCATTAGGATATTTAAGAAAGGTACTCGCTTTTCTACAAGTCTTAATTTATTTAATATTCTTGCGTGTTAAACAATAGTACAGAAACACTATATATATATTTCGTTAGTAGATTCTTTGATGTTCTACCAGAAAAAATAAAACTGATAAAGAATGGAAGGGAATTTATTAAGAATGCAAAAATCCGGCTTTTAAACAGAGTAAATATTAATATATTTTTCAAAACATACTTAGCTTGTTTCTTTGATCAACTCTCTAGATCTATTAAATTAGTGTGAAATATATAAAATTTTAAATGATTTAGAATGGAAGTACATTTTTACAAAATAATATTCTGTTTGTGTTTAATTTTTATAAATTATAATTAGCTCTTTCTGTTGCCAAACTTAAGTTATTATTTAGCCTAATTCCAAAATACGATTTTTGCTCTGTTGGAATCATTAATTGTTTTCTCAATTGTATGCTACTGAGTTTACAATTTTTAATATTTTGCTATTAATTTTAAATGCATTCATATTTAAATTGAACAATGTCCTGTCATTTATGCATTGTACATTTGGGAAAATAATAAAGCTATCTATCTATCTATCTATCTATCTATCAGTTATATGACATTTATTTATGACAGTGATTTATTTCATTTTTGCAGGATTTGGAAACAAAGTTGCGTTACTTATTGATAAAATTTCCACATCGATTTCAATTACATTATTCCTTTTCTTCCGCGTTGTGAAAGTAGGAAATAGAAAATTAAAAAAAGTACACAACTGCGCACTGCCGCTTTTTGTACGTAGGAACAAGTGAGGTTAAAGTAGAGGCGCGTGAGGTCTAAATCCGACCGTGTACATTATCCGTTCAAACCAACGTAAATTGATATGCCGATCAGTCAAACAAATAATATACATATTAACTGTACATTGTTGTTAATTAACAAGAAACTGTTGTTCATTAAAGGGCCATTTTTAAAAATAGTATGACTTCTCTTTTCCCATTCAAACCGAATTGTTGTAATGAACAATTGAAATTGTATTTTATTTTTTCTTTTAATTCGCCAAATTTTAAAACAGGTACAGTCGCTCAAAAAAGTATCCGAACACCACGGTTGATTGCAGAATTCAGAAAAAATATCTGGCAACGTTTTTTTCAGAAATTAGTGAACCTTCGTGTCACGTGACACGAAGGTTGCCAGATCACTAATTTCTGAAAAAATCGTTGCCAGATATTTTTTCTGAATTCTGTAATCAACCGTGGTGTTCGGATATTTTTTTGAGCGACTGTACGTCTTTCGGGACACGTGGACAGACATCTTGAAATCATTACATATGGTCATATTAGCCATACCCCATGCACATTATTTTAACTCGACCTTGACGACCTTGATGAAGGATGTTCAGTAGGCTACTGTTGTCCAGCCATGAGCCTTTAAGGTTCTTCTCTTGCCATTCAGCAATTGGGTGCAAAAACAGTTCCGCTTAATATTAAAAGTATCCAGGCTCTGTTAAGTTCAAAGGAAGATGGTGCACCAAAACAGATTCTTTCAACTATAGGAAAATGTTGTTAGCATCTTACCTTTCTTTGAAATTCATTGGAATTCAATAAGCGATTTCAATCATTTGGAAATAAGCCATGCTTTTACTTTTTGCATTTTAGGGATTTTTTTCTCTAAAATCAGATCGGAGTGACCAGCTAGAAATCAACAGATGCCGAAGTCACCGATTGATTTCTAGTATTAAATAAACCTCTAGTTCTGCGCACTTTATAAAAAACAACAACAAAATTTTCATATTTCACCGAATTATAAGACTTGCTACAGTCCATTTTGACATATTTTGAGTGTCTGCTTTCAAAGAACTCACATCAAATACATTACGATTTTCTGGATGCCTTGTGACATCACTATATAATAAGCAGGAAACACTCTTGCACTTGCAACTACTTAGAGTATGGCCAAACAGAAAGTAATTTAACGTCATAAGCAGGTCCAGAACTAGAAAAAAATCGAGGGGGAACCAAGAAAAACAATTGAGCTGAAAAAATGCAGGGTGGGGGAAGCAAGGGACTGCATTTCCAATGCAGTATAACATTTCTCCATCCGTTTTGCATGTTTTTCAAAAAAGTCTTGAAAAATGCATGAATATCAATAAGTTTCATAATATTTGCCTCTTTTATCATTCTTCAGAAAGTGGGTGACATGCCCCCCCCCTGCCCCCTCCCCTTGATCCGGCCCTGGTTATAAGCATTTTCAAAGATTCTGTCATTTTAAAACCTAAACGAATACAAGCAACGAAGGTAACCTCATAACAGATTGGAACACGTGTCTTAAGCAGCTACGCACGTTACAGTTTGTTGTGAGTCTAGTCCCATTGTTAATAATGGTTTTAAGAGGCCCATTTGGAAATGTGATTAATGCTAAACTGCTAAAATCATTTTTTGCGAGGCCGTATCCTCAACTCGTCTCCAGTTTTTCTGTTCCCTGTGAGACACTCACAATTGATGTTGCAGGATGATTGGAGCAATCTCCCAATTTCCTTTGCGATCCTGAATTATAAAGATGGATAACGATTTAACGGTGGGCAATGATCGTTCAGTGAGTGTGCTTCTTCTCCCAATTCGAACAGGAAATGTTTTCACCTTTTTTTCGTTCAGTGCTCACATTATGTTGCTAATTGAGTCGAACGTCTTACAGAATACATCTGCAAAGCATCCTCGAAACAGATATTCTAAGAACGTTTTCTTAGTGAAAAGTAGGAATGAATTCATGCTCAATTTTTCGAGCACGGTCCTTTAAACCATTTCGATAATAACCCAACTTAAGGTCGGTTAAGGGAAAAAATTCCTTGACACATTGTAGAACATATAATGTAAATACCATACCAGGTATTTAACCGGTATTTTGCTGTTCAAGTATGATGAGGTCAATGAGTACAGAAGAAAATTTGTCTCTAGCCGGGTGGAATCCGAACCCAATCACTTCCAGAAAACATGTCAGATTCTCTGACCACATCTGTCTCTCCTCTGTTATAGGTGTTCAGCCTATACCATAGGTCGATAGCACATAACTGTCTTAATTGCTTTTGAACACTCCATTCACGTCATCAGTCATTGGTTCGGATTCCACCAAGATCAAGGCAAGTTTTCCTCTCTAACTAATGATATCATCATACTTCAACAGCGCAATAAATATTTTGTAATTATACAGTCCTGCGGATTGAAAATGTAAAATATTTAAATATATATATATAGACGGTCGTGGGTGCTTGACTGACGGCTGACTGACTGACTGATTGATAGGAAATCACGCTAATTCTAACTATGATGCAGAAATAGTAGAATTCTGAAAATTTGCGCCTAGAGGTAATCCGGGCCGTAGATCTCGGGTAAAATCCAAAATATGCCCTCCGATGTGTTCTTCATGGTCAAATGTAGGTCAAATAGAAATAAAATAATGATCTACGAGTGCTGGGAACTTAAAAATTGGTATTTGGGGGTGTTTCCGGTTGTAGATGTCGGAAATGTTGCGAAATTTTGGATCTGGATGATTATTCGAGGTCTGAGGTCAAATTTAGATCAGCCGGTTCTAGAGAGATAAAAATTTGGTACTTGAGGATATTCTGAGTCGTAGATTTGAAAATGTTGCGAAATTTTGGATGCGATGGATCCATCGAGGCCAAAGGTCAAATTGTATATAGCGGTGCTGGAGAGCTAAACATCGGTGAATTCGGGCATTAGAACTAAGAAATACGAGGAATATTTAGATCTGGTTTCGCATTGCAGATTAAATAGGGGTTAGAGTGATGGGCTGGAAATCGAGAAATTCCCGAAGGCATTGATTGATTTCTGGTATATATAGATATATATGTAATGTATATGCAGAAATTCATGCTTCTAAAACATTTTTGATTCTTAGTATTATAGGTTATTTAAAGTAATTCAAATTATTTAAAGACCGAAATAAAATATTGTTGTTATTTCTTAAGAAAACTAATAGTAATAATTTATATAAACGAAAATTCTTCAGTAGATTTATTATAAATGACAAAAGCTATTCATTAATGAAAGAGAAAAACTACCCAATAAATGAAAGATGAAATTGTTATAATTTTTCATTACCAAAGGCTGACTGAAAGTGAATAGCTGTCTGTAGGTCAGCATCACTTACCAGCTGTAATTACGTTTCTTACTAAATATATATGTATCTGAGTATCACTTACTAGTTACAGTGGCTTTCTTTAATTGAAGCCACGTAATCAATTGGAGGGGCTTCATAATTTAAATGTACACAACGTCTAAAAAGAGGTAATATTACTGTGCTAAAAAAGACATTCTTTCTGCAGGGATTGTTTATTTTAGTGATGTTTTAATAAAAATACTGTTTTCCTCATCCATTATTCGCAATTAAATTATCACGAAATACGGAACACTGAGGATATTTAGGTATATAGGTATTAGGAAGCGGAACACTGAGGATATTTAGGTATATAGGTATTAGGAAGTGGAACACAGAATATTTAGGTATATAGGTATTAGGAAGCAGAACACTGAGGATATTTAGGTATTAGGAAGCGGAACACCAATGATGTTTAGGTATATAGGTATTAGAAAGCGGAACACTATATAGGTATTAAGTAGCGGAACACTAAGGATATTTAGGTATATAGGTATTAGGAAGCAGAACACTGAGGATATTTAGGTATTAGGAAGCGGAACACCAATGATGTTTAGGTATATAGGTATTAGGAAGCGGAACACTATATAGGTATTAAGTAGCGGAACACTAAGGATATTTAGGTACATAGACATTAGGAAGTGGAACACTAAGGATATTTATGTATATAGGTATTAAGAAATGGAACACTAAGGATATTTAGGTATATAGGTATTAGGAAGCGGAACACTAGGATATTTAAGTGTATAGGTATTAGGAAGCGGAACACGGATGTTTTTTAATTTTTTTAATGACTTTGCATTTATCATGTATGTTTTATATTTAATTCCGCTTTTTTGAAGCACTGTAAAGTAGCTTTAGAACTTTGAACATTTTTAATAACTGTATTATTCACACGAAATGGAAAGAATACATCAGATTTGCAGACGCTGATCTGATGTGGTGATGCTGCAGACCTCAACGAAATTCAGTGACAGGAGATCACTTTGGGACCTCCACGACCGATCGATTTGTCGGGGAATTGTTGGTTTAGAAATCCCTTACTTGTAGCATGAAATGAGGAAGCTCTCTCCACTTGTGTTGCTGACTCAGCTTCCTTAAAACAAGACTGTGCTTTAACCCTTTAACGCTCATAATGGCCCAAAACGATCGACATTTTGAAAAGGACTCGTCCAAAGAGTGCTATTTCTTTGTTTTTATTATACTGTATTATCTGAAATTTCCTGGGCGTTAAAGGGTTAAATGAGTATAGAGAAAAAATTGTCATTTGCAGGGTGTAATTCGAACCTACGTTCTCCTGATAAACGTGGTAGGTGCTGTGACCGCTAAAGTAACTGCCGCTGATCAAAATTTTCTGTAATGGTGACTTTAAGCACTTTTAGGACTGTGCTTCCACTGCTCTTGTTTATTCTGCTCTTTTATGTGTTCACAGTACAGGCATTCCCCATTAAGAGTGGGGGATGCATTCCTGGAAATGAGAGCTCTAACTGAATCAGCGCTATACCGGTTCGTTATAGCATAGTCCAAATGGAAATGCGTTCCCAAAATCGTAATTTATTACCTAGGATCAAAATGTTAGGAGTTTATTCGGTTACTTAAACAGTAATACAGATGATGAATATGATTTTATAAATGAATTCTGTATATAAATTCAATAAGATCTTATTCTGATATTTTTCCACATTTTGCCATTATGCAGCATGTAAGGAAAGAGTAAAATAATTTCTCTTACATTAATAAGAGTCTCATTTTTATTTACGAATGGCACTTTAAAACCAATTAATTCGTTACATCTATGGTAACCGCTCGTCCTATATTTTAATGAGCAGTCCTATATAAATAATTTTTTTAAAAAAATTCAAAATGACGTTTTTGTCCTACATTTTTTTTGGACTTTTAAAAGTTCCATTTTTCTGATACGAAATAAATATCACTCTCTCTCACTAATTTTGATGAATTTTTCTTATCATTGTTGAAGTGAGTGCGGAATTAATCACACATTAATATTTATAATTCGGAATTATTGAATTGCACTAAATTATTAAATGATTCTCGCAAAAGAGTGAACATTTGACAAATTAAAAGTTATTTTTATTACAAGTTTTATTACAAGGTATTAAGCCTCTGAGCCGTCTCGTGGCCGAGTGATTAGCGCGCTTGGCTACTGATCATAAGGGACCTGGGTTCGAGCCCCGGGTAAGGCATGGATGTATGTGTCGTTTTTCTGTTGAGGTCCTGCCATCCTCTCAAACCTTCAACTCTGGCATATAAACTGACAGGCTCCTGTCAGACATCTGTGGCAAGCAGCTGCTTGAGGGGGGTATTTATTATTTATTTATTATTTATTAAGCCTCTATTACGTTGTTGAAATATAATGAAGTTAATTGGTACAGAGGAAAAATTGTCTTGAACGGGGTGGGATCTGAATACTATAGTGCACAGACTAAGACAAATTATTTTCCTTCACAAAATTCTTCCTAATTACAACTCTCTTATTCTTTATTACTAAGCTCAGTTCGTTCGAAGTGGTTAGTGACGTAATTCTCACGCTGAAGCAAACGCGAGCATCAAAATGATACATCACATCACAGTTTCATTATTGCTCGTTCATCTGTCGTAACAATAGATTCCCTTATCTTTTTCTCGCCGTCCCGTGGCCGAGTGGTTAGCACGCTTGGCTACTGATCTAAGGGACCTGGGTTCGAGCCCCGGAATTAGGCATGGATGTGTGTGTCGTTTTTCTGCTGAGGTCCTGCCATCCTCTCAGATCTCCTACTGTGGCATATAAACTGACAGGCTCCTGTCAGACCTCTGTGGCAAGCAGCTGCTTGAGGGGGTATTTATTTTTTTTATTTTTATCTTTTTCTCTGCCTATGCAATGTTTGCGATGACAAATTCAAAAAAGGCAATAGTCAAATTTAACCTTTAGTTTTTATAAGAGAAGCAACAAACTATTATGAAATGCATATTTCCCCCCTCGTTTTTCTAAGTTTAACCGAAAATTAAATGTTTTGTTGGAAGGGGAAAAAAATCATGTGATATCGGGTAGAAGTCCGAAAGCGTCGTGTCTTATTTATCTATGATGGATAAAATTTTACAAGTCATATTTCTTACCGTTGCTTTTTTGCGTTTTTTTCTTTAATCTAACTGGCTGGTACAGTCGCTTAAAAAAGTATCCGAACGCTATGGTTGATTACAGAATTCTGAAAAAATATATGGCAACTATTTTTTTAGAATTTAGTGATCTGGCAACCGTGTACTGTACACGAAGGTTGCCAGATCACTAATTTCTAAAAAAAATCGTTGCGAGATATTTTTTCTGAATTCTGTAGTCAATCATAGCGTTTGGATACTTTTTTGAACGACTGTACCTTGTTAAATATTCAAATACGTGCCCAGGTCCCAACTTTCTATCGCAGGATTTTCCGTGCTACCTCGTATTGAGTAAAAAATTCGAGTTTCTAGCTATAACAGAATCAGATATACAACTTAAGTTACTTTTTTTATTGTCCCATTGGCCGAGTGGTTAGCGCGCTTGGCTACTGATCTAAGAGACCTGGGTTCGAGCCCCGGGTAAGGCATGGATGTATATGTCGTTTTTCTGCTGAGGTCTTGCCATCCTCTTAGACCTTCTACTGTGGCATATAAACTGACAGGCTCCTGTCAGACCTCTGTGGCAAGCAGCTGCTTGAGGGGGTATTTATTTTTATTTATTTAAACTTTTTTTCACTACTTTTGTTATTGTAAAAGAAATTCGTTTCCAACCCGTCTAATTTCGTCAGGCAATGGGCTCGTAAATAATTATACGACCCACGCGTTTCATTCGCATAGAGTGCGTAAATATGCGATAATAATCATATATTTATTAAAGTTTACATAAAAAATAAAAAAGAGGGAATCTGAAAGTTTCTTTCCGGCTACTTGATAGGGATATGACACCTATTATCCGTGAATACATGTTACGGATATTTTCGATTTAGGAACCCTAATTATGACCTCCAATGAAATCAAAATCTTCAGTTCTGCAACAATAAAAATTAAAATTTTAAGACGTTAGTGGTGTAAACATTTAATCCGGTATCAAAGTAATTCTCAGTTTTGAATTTTAATAATAATCACTTGGTTTTTATAAATATGAAGGTCGGATTATTTGAATGATTACATATCATCCTCAGAATTTTCAGTTGAAGAAAAATTATAAAAATATGCAGATTTAGGAAAGCAGTTTTAAAAGGTCGAAGAGCAATATTTTATTTAAAAGATATCATTGATAACTTCTTTATTTGTCTTATGTTTCACTTATATATTACTTTGAAATAAAAAAAAAACATATATATATATAAATCTGGAATGCTGCTCAACATTTTTCCTTCGATAACACTTTAAATTCCAAACAAATAATTTAGGAAGCAAATATTTATCCAGATATTTTAATTAAGAGTAATAACAATACTTTTATGCAACTAGCATAAAGTACAAACTATAGAAAAAAGCAAACATCCAAAATAATATTCAAATATCGGCGCCACAACCAACGGGTCATCAGAGTCCTTAAGGTTTCACCTACCTAGTATAAATTAAAACTTGGCATCTTCATAGCATAAATAATAAATATCATCATTAGCATATATAATGTATATTGAAATAAAAATTATACTTACATGTTCCTCTGTTACTGAATAAATATAATGAAGAAATTGATAACTAAAAAAATGAAATGTGACGAATGACCCAAAATTTTAATTTTTGTTTATATGTTGCCTCAGAAGTTTCGTTCCTTAGAGTTATATCTAAAGTTATATAATCTCGGAGCCACATAAAAAAATGTCTCTGCATTGTATCTTTCAACGCCACTGGTACCTTAACTAATGAGCCACCTCATCTTAAATTTTATTTACTGTTCTCTTTTTGAATCCAATGTTGATTTTTAAACAAAGAAAAGGAATATCTTGAACAAGTAAGTATAAATGTCCGGAATTATTTGTAACATTGCCCAGAGTAACTGCTTGCTGCTGTCTGTTATAAAAGTAGGATGCAATCATTGGTATCACCTATTGCATAGATTTTTTTCAATTATATTTCATGATCACCAAATCAAAATCCTTTTGAATATCAATAAATATAGCTTTCTCGACTGATATTAATCCTCGTCAAAATGAGCCAGTAAATTTCAAACATGCCTGTTTTGCATTTCCCTTTTTACGGAAAACAAAATGGATTTTTACCAAATTGAAAAAATTCAAAAACATCTAAAAATTTATACATTATCTTTTCATTAATGTTTCTATTACTTTAGTAAAAAACTGCTTGATAATTGAAAAAAAAAAACGTTTTTGATATTAATGTGATCAATTTTATTTTCTAAAACTTTTGTTAAATATTACTCTAAGAAATATTCGAATAATTTAGACTATGTTTCATTGGTTAAATTAAAATTTGTCGGGAATTCATTCATAAAAAAACTGGACTAGTTCCACATGATGAATTTTGTTAGAAAACGAAGAAGTAAAGCTAACAGAGGGATGCAGTTTCTGTATTCATTAGAAACACGGCTGCCATTGTAATTAAGGTGCAAAATAACATTCACTTCCTCAGGATGTCTGGCCATTAATCCTTCATCCCAACCTAACCCTTAAATTATCAAGCAGTTTCTATTTCAATGCTTTACCAAGAAGAGCAGGAGTCATTTCGCTACACTGTAATTTTTTTTTCTATAAGAAATAGAGTTAAGGTTGTTGTCCTAGCAGAATTTACATCAAAACGTTTTGTTATCGTAATTTTCGAAAATGTAAGCCCTGCCAACTAAAATAACCATAGGATAATTTTAAACTTATAAGAATTGAAATATTAAACTTTTTACTATTAAAATTTTGCAGAAATTAAAAGAATAGTAACCATAAAAAATCAAAACAATGTGTATAATTATTTTGGAGGAAAATTCCTCTTATTTTATATTTTAATTCTCAACTGTATGGTTTCGTAAAAAACAGAAACAGCCCTAATGGAACATGTTTGAATAGTCTACAAATACACCCAATTCTGTTTTTACACGATTTTGTTTTAACACGGTTTAAAAAAATTCCAATTCTCCTTTCACACAATTTATTTTGATCTAACACGGTTCAAACGGAGCCTTTTTAAAAATCTCCGTTTGAATTTCATTCTGAAAAACTATTTCTATTCAAGAAAAAATTCCTAGAATTTACATTTATAACAAAGATGCCAATTTTATGGTCATATATTTCGAAGTAGTTTTAATTTTGAAAATGTATTATATATACACATTTTGTGCGCTAAAATCCCCAAAATAAAAACTACACTAACATAACTACACAACAAGTTTTCTCTACTTTATTCTCAATTTTATGGAAAAATTGTACAAAACCTACTTCATTCGGAATAAAGTGGCAACATTAAGTTCCGGGAATTCCCCTCAATTTTATCTTCAATACATTCGTTAGTCTTGACTCTCAAATCGTGTTTAAAGTTAGAAGTGTTTAGATGTTTAATAGAAGAAATCGAAAACAATTTTGTTTGTTTTTTGAAATTTTGTGTGTGTAATATAAATTTATTAAATTTTGTTGATAGGTAATTTACAATTTTTCATCATCTGATTTATTAACTACAATTCAATTATTTGTCGTAAGCCTTACCACGATGTCGGATAATTCAATGCACAAAAGCAGAAAAGGAAAGCTATTTCTTTGGATACTAAGATCCAAATTTTAGATCGTCTTGCAACTGGAGAAGGTTGAAATCCATAGGTAAATATTTTGGTTTCAACGAAGCTACCGTAAGAACTATCAAGAAAAATGAAGATGCTATCAGAAAATCTGTGCTTTTTGAAACAAAACTGAGCGCTATGTCGTCATCGTATACGAGAGATGTTGTAAAAGTGAAGATGAAGAAGGCACTAGTAATATGGATAGAAGATAACTCGCAAAAAAGAATATCTCTAGACGAAAATACCATAAAACAGATGGCATTAGGAATATGTAAGCAGATACAAGAAATGGAACTTAACACATCAGCTCAGTTAAACAATAATTACGAATTTTCTGCAAGTACAGGTTGACATGCAGGATTTCTTCAAAGACAGGCATTTCATAACGTAAAGATAAAAGGTAAAGTTTGCATCTGCCGATGAGTCGGCTGCTAAAGAAATTTGTCCAAAATTGGCCCAAATCATTGAAGATGGTGGATACACTCCTGATGAAGTTTGGAATGCAGATGAAACTGGTCATTTTTGGAAAAAAATGCCGAGTAGAACCTACGTAGCAAAATCACAAAAACAGTTGCTGGCTTTAAAGCAGCTAATGATCATGTGACCTTTGTATTTTGCAGCAACTTTTCAGAAGATCGTATGCTAAAACCGCTGCTCATCAATCGATCTCTAAGACCACGGTCAATGAAAGGTGTAGATTTGAATAAATTGTCAGTGTATTGGAAGGGAAAAGAAATTTTTAATGAATGGTTTCATAAATGTTTTGTTCCAGAAGCTAAACGCTATTTGAAGGAAAAAAATCTCGAATTTAAAATTCTGTTGATTATAGACAATGCGCCTTTCCATCCTGTTTTGGAACATCCAAATGTGCAATTTTGTTTTCTGTCGCCTAATACGACATTCTTAATACAACCACTAGACCAGGGTATAATTGCCACATTTAAACCTTACTATGTAAGACCAATAGTACATTTTGGATAAACTAGATAAGGATAAAACACTAACAGTTATTGATGTGTGGAAGAAATTTTCTATTTTAGATTGTATCAGACATGCTGGATTGACGTTATGAGAATTAAAACCATCAACTTTAAACGTATGCTGGAAAGCTATTTGGTCAGAACGTGTAAAAAGCGAAGATCCTGTACACCAAATACTACTGAATATCCTAATATCATCACTTTAGCACATGCAGTTGGTGGAGAAGGATGAGATGATTTATCGTTTGGAGATATTGATGAATTGCTGGTTGACAAAGCTAGTAGAGAAGATGAAATAATAGAAGTTGTCCTTGAGACTCCTGAAGAAAAAGAAAGTGATGGTGATGAAATGGTTCCACTCTACAGGTTTAATTAAAGAAGGACTTTTCATTTTCATATCTAGTAAATTGGAAAGTCATTTTCTTCCACATGATCCCATTGTCGTACGAGCTGAGCAGTTTAAACGCGAACCGAAGTCATGTATGGCGCGTTATCAAGAATTATACAAAGATCTAGTCAAAGCAGGATCTCAACGATTGATTACAGAGTTCGTTGTCAAAACTAATCTCCAGAATCACTGGAAACAAGTGATAGTTTGGTTCCCCATGCCACAGAGAGCATTTCACCATTGGAGTATGAACACGAAGGAAAAAATGTTTCAAGCGATGAAAGTGATTTAATTCCAGTCTTACGCAAACGTATGCGTCTATTGTCAGAAAGTGACAACGAATAAAATCTAGTTAATAAGCATATATAAGTCATATTTTTTGCATTTTTGTATTCTTGAATTAGTGACATAATTTACTTTATATATGTACATGCGTATAATTACCTTTATAAGTTTATAAAATAGAAAATGTGTTTAAATGAATAAAAATAAAATAAAATTTAATTAAAGATTTTGATATGGTTTGTTTGAAAACAACTTATTATTTGTAATGGGTTTTCACATCTGGAAACCAATCTTCTATTTTTTTTATATGCACTGTATTTTTTTTACATGGTTTATTCGAGAATCTATCTACCATGTAAAAACAGAATTGGGTGTATATGAAAATGAAAAATCTACTCTATTTTACAAAAGATCTAATAATTTAAAACTTTGTAACAATTTTAAATACTCGAAAATTTCAGAAAAACATCTGTGGGATAAGATCTCACAGACCCCGCCCTCTTCCAGCGATTTGTGGTACGTCTCCCCAATAACGGTCAAACAATCAACTTAGAAACTAAAAACCATCAGCTATGGTACATCCAGTCTCCGATTAACACGATAGGTGAGTTCTTCAAATATTCGTGTAAGATGAAATCGTGTTAACTGAACACGAATTTCTCATAAAAAAATGTAAATGGGAGATGCGTTTCAGAATCTTAACCAAATTTACACATTTTTAATTTTATTTCTTATTATGACTATACATTGTATAACGCTCTGTTTTTTAATTTTCTTTCGTATATTTCATATATGCATCTTATTTTTACAAAAAAAAAAGAAACTATAATAAAGGTAGAAGGGAAAAAAGCAACTGAATACAGTTATATTTTAATACTTGATTATCGAGGAATGAAGATTGCAAATGGGAAATTGATGATTTCAGAAATTGCTGTAGAGTAATGAAGATGACTAGCTGTATGTTTACAAGTATTTTTACTTTACACATGACATTATATAACAATTAGGGTAAATACATGTATATTTTCATCAGTCATCGACTATTGCTTATATTGTACATGTTTAAACACATTTAATTTATATAAGCAGAGAAGAATTTTTTTGGAAGTATAAAATTATGAACAAGAATAGATTAGATAAGTGAGAAAAGTATCCAATGAGTCTTCTTATATGGCAAATATGAATCAAAGAAGCGATCGTATTAACCCAAAACCAGCTCTATTTTAAAAAAAAGAAATCGTGTTGGTAGAATTCGCATTCGTGGGGACCAGTTGCCACAGCAACGCTTTATTTTTCACCGAATGTTTGATAACGAAATTTTTTTTAAACCACGTAATGTTTACAAATCACAATATATCTGGAAAAGTACAATTTTATTCATATAAGTATAAGTTACTTTAGAAAACGAAATAAAACTTTGAATGGTACACTTTTATATTCGGTATTTTTGTGTATCATAGCAGCAGTACTTTAAATTCAGAATTACCTTGTTTTGATATTTAGACCTAGTCATTCGAACAGGACACTAAAATAAAACCGTGAATAACGAGAGTCAACTGCATTTTTTTTAAATTGCAAATAATATGAAGGGGATTTTTAGCAATAACATTTCTTTTCTTAGTAGTCCTGCATATAGTTTTATTTTAAGCAAAGCGTTTCTTCATTGATTTCAGCTTGAAATGAGTTAATGTGTATCTGAAAGACTGCGTCAGTATTTGAATCCTGCAAATTTCCGAATCCCTTCTTTACACATCTTGATATAAAGGCGCTCGAAAACTAAAAGCATTTCTTATGGTTTTAAAGTTAAAAAATCTGCTGGCGGAAGTGGTTCCTTTCTTGATACAGAAAGTGACAACTATAATAAGCGATCGTAGCTGGTTTAAGTGTAGTTAAAATAACAAACCGCAAATCTCATGCATTCATGTTCTTCATTCCTGAAGAATTTCAGATTAACATTATATACAATCTATCAAGTGCACGAGAAATCTATTGGATATCTTTGCACGAATTTTATGTGATTTAATACATTATAGAGTTTGGGCTAGAAAATTGTAGTTACTGATTAATTAGTCCTTCCATTTTTTTCCAAATCTGATATCTTCGATAAACGGAGAACATTTCTCAGATTCAGGAAACGTTGATAAACATAACACTATTTAGAATAATTATTTATTACCTTTGAGAGGACATCAATGGTTACACGTGGATTGCACCTGAATATGCAGCACTCACCAAAGTATAAATTCCAGAGGCAAAACTCCCATTTCGAACAGATTTCCAGCAGCAACAAGTTCGCAGCAGGGCCATGTCTGTTGATAATGATCCTGAGGCACTGAACGTCGTCGTAGAGAAATCACAGAAAGAGAGATGCAACAACAACCGACCTTTGGGGATAGAATCTCTTTTCTCTTATCTCAGGGATCCCAGGTATCTGCCCAACTGCAGCACCGCGTCGCTGAACTCACTCTTCGGATCGCGTTCTTCCGTCCAGCCATCATCATTCCATCTGACACGTGCGTTCTCTTGGCGGCCGATTTCATTGGCACGTGAGGGAGGAGGGCGCATGCGTGGGAGGTGAGTGGACGCTTCACTTGCTGACGCGTGCTTCCTGGAAGACGACGAGAGAATCTCTCAGGTAATCAACTCCGCGATGCTGCTGGTAAGCGGTTGAAAAATTATGCAACTACGAGAAGTGATGAAATTTAGCTTCTTGTAAATTAGATTTCTAACCCTTCTGGAGAACAGAAAGAGTTTAAGTTAAAGGAAAGATCTGGAGTAAAACAATTTTATAAACTTTAAGTTTGACGTATAACAAGAAGTTAAATTAGCGTTAATATTAAAAAAAAATATTATTTCCTTTACACTTTTTTATCACATTTTCATATTCTTAAGGTTTTAATCTGAAACACAAAATTTAAAACCTTTTAAAATGCAAAGAAAAGAATAAACTAGAAAGCAGTAAGCCCCTAGAGGGGAGGGTTGACTCAATTGGTAGCATGCCAAGCTCATAACCCGATGTTTCCAGGTTCAAGACTCAACTGTGCCAGTAACGTTTCTTGTCGAGAAAGACAAACCGTTAGTCTTGGAAAGAAATCCGTCCGTCGGATGGGATTCTAAGCCATGTCCTCATATGAAAGAGAACTTTACCCTGAACATACTACAAAACACGATGAATAGCTTCGACGATAGGTTTTCCTCTATCCGTCTCCTAATAACTGCCCAGTAGATATATCTAACTCCGATACCTTGTAACCTGATTATTTTGACTGGCAATTGGCAATCTTTTTTTTTTGGGGGGGGGGGGGGGGAACTCACATTTTTTTCAAGTATTATTTTCTGACACTTTCTTTTTTTCTTCTTTTTTTTGTTATTTCCTTCTGGTGGTGGATTTTATGATTTTATTTTCTAAAAAAATATCTATGTCTAAATATCTAAATGTTTAATAAAACTTTCACAGGTTCATTTGGATAAGTGGCGAAGTGAATAAATTATTAATATTTTGAAACTTTTACTTAAACTAAAGAAAAAGAGGATGAACTGAACGTCACTGAGACACTTCCACGTTACATACTCCGTAAATTTAAAAATAAGCATTTTACGGTTAAATCCTTGGAAGTAAAATGACTAATTCAGTGAATTCTTTCAAAATCTCGACTTTCATAACTGAAAATGTTAAATAACTGTTACTGAATATCGAAATGTTATAAATTCGAATGAGAACATTTTTAACATAGATAAATAATGTCTTCATAAAAGTTTAGTTTTAAAGTTAAGGACTGTTGAATTCGCCCGTCTGTTCACATAACATTGAAGTATTCGAATATTTTTATTAATAAAATGTCTTTTAAAATATTGTTCTAAAATTTCACAACAGACCTGAATGTTAGTATTGTGAACTCGTATAGGATACTTATATATATATAATAGTTCCCCAAATATAATACTGAATCCTGTATTAAATTTGTCTATTGCTTCGGCATTGTACGGCATTGTCTATTGGTTCGCATTTGTGCTCTTGCTTGGCATTCTCAGGCGATGTTTTGGAAACCAGGACGGTGTAATGTGCATTTACTTATCCCCTATTTGGACAATTCACTTCCGGCAAATGTTTAAATTACAAATTCAATACATAGGGGCATAAATGGTAAAATTCATTATGAAACTTAAAAAAATCTTAAAGAACGACACATACATAGTCTTTGGCAACTATAGAATGCTCCTTTAGGAAGAAACGAAGTTCATCGTTTTGCGAATTTAACGCCTTCTGATGGTGGAAATTCGAGGCAACGAATGATAAAAAATATGCATATGGTAATATTTTCTTAGAACCAATTCAACCCAAAAAGAATTTTTGCCCTGCTCAAGTCTTATTCTGGAAACTCCCAAATTAAAATCTCGGACCTCCCCTCCCGCACTCGAAACTAAATCCTGGGTACGTGCTTGACATCCGGGTAATTGCATATGTACAGTCAGATATTTTTTCTGAATTCTGTAATCAACCATAGTGTTTGGATATTTTTTGAGCGACTGTATCTGCACTTGTTCATGCTATATAACAGTGATGTTTTGTTTTTTGGTATGGGGAACTACTTTTTGTACTGTAATCTCGCTTTCTACTAGCAATTTTTTTTATTAAGCAAAAGTAAATTACTATATTTTTTATCGTATTCTTTGATAAAACCGTAGGTGGTTGTGGCCAGTATACACCATAAAATGAATTGCAGGCTAAAAAATTCAATGAACAATTAAACGTTACAACAGATTAAACTTTTACTTGCGTTAAAAAGCTAATGTGAGAAAATTGAAAAATAAGAACTATTGCACAAAATTATTAATCTTATACTTGACAGACAGTTCGATGGGTTGACTCCCCCTGCTCTATGCTCTAATGCGGACATCATTTTGCAAATTAATTAATTCTACCTCTGTCTCTGCATTGAAAGCATGATCGACAGATAGTTCGAGATCGATGGGTTGACTCCCCCTGCTCTATGCTCTAATGCGGACATCATTTTGCAAATTGATTAATTCTACCTCTGTCCCTGCATTGAAAGCATGATCGACAGATAGTTTGAGATCGATGGGTTGACTCCCCCTGCTCTATGCTCTAATGCGGATATCATTTTGCAAATTAATTAATTCTACCTCTGTCCCTGCATTGAAAGCATGATCGACAGATAGCTCGAGATCGATGGGTTGACTCCCCCTGCTCTATAACTAAAATTATGACTGGAATAATAACGAAAACCTTTTTAAATTGATGCCTAGAAGATGTAGTACTATAGACGGAGTTAAGATAACATTGTCAAGATTGCGGTACTGGTTCAAATCCGGAGGGATGGTATATGTGTTTGCTTTTGTCCAACGCTTTAAAGATTCACTTCTGAAAAAAATGCAAAGTCATTATAAAAGAATATCACATTTTAAAATGTTATCTTTTATTAAATAATTAAGTATCAAAAGTAATTTTATATACTAATCATCAAGAAATTCTCAAAGTTTCGTTTTGTGTTGAACAGATTTTGATATGGGCGCTATAGTGATGGGATTTTCAATATCTGTCCATATTTAAGCTCAGCATATCTGTTGTAACACTTGCAACAACTGCACTGAATCTTTCTTTTAGTCTTCCCCCCCAAAAAAAAAAAATCAAATTATATCTTCTCCGGGTCACAGAGTCGTCTATATTAATCGATTCAGAGACTGGCAGAATTGGTATTTAAGACATTACATGTGACAATAAGTCCACGCCGTCCTAACAAGGAAACGTTGAGCGTTTCTTGACGTTATGACCACACAAATACTTTTACTTGATTATTTAAAAAAATATAGCACTTTAAAATATGACCTGTATTGCAATTGAAAATTCTTCCTGTTTTGAATCAGTGGCATACCATGAAATCTCTAATGGGGAGATGGGTTTACGTATGGGAAGCTGATAAGGAAAGGTTTGTCATTTATGAGATTGTGATTTTCGGAAAAGAAATTTCATGTTATTTAATCCCTCAAATGGGTGGATAATTTAAAAAAAATGCTAAAAATTAGAGGATTTGTTTCGGAAAGTGATCATAAAATGAACACTCCCTCTAGTTGCAAAAATCTATCCACTATCTCTTAACCTCAAACTCTAAAAAAAGCTATTATACCAAATTAGACATTGGAATTAGTTTTGACTTGACCATTGTCTATCAGGAAAACAAAATCGATACCACTCGAGAACAACAGCCCAAAGAAATTAAAATGGGGAATAAATTGAATTTTAACTATTTTTTCTGAAGTTCTGAAGCTAGCAAGAGAAAAAAAAAATGCAACAACAATAGTTCGTCTGATGTTCTAATAAACATGGCAAGCGGAAAGCCTGAATGATTTCTTTTCCTGAAGTTTGCAGAGAGTAAACTGCCAACTGCCAGTAAAATAGCTCTGCTGCTGATTCTATTTGCAAGTCAGATAAAAGAAGAAAAAAAATCGTTTACGAAGGTTTGCTTCTTCTGTATTTCACATTCGCCGAGCTTTCTTTATGCTATCGCATAAGTAGGACAAGTTCTCTTAATGATGCGCAGCTCCGGTAAGGAATTCCAAACAAAGAGAGATGGTCTATTACAAAGGAAAGTAGATTTTCTTTGTTTCTCAGTCTGGTTCCTTTCTGAAATTGTTGTAATTGCTAATTATCACTCTTTGCTCCCTTGTCATGCAGTTTATGCTAATGAAGGATTTGCTTCACTTTCCTTATTCACTCGGGAAGGAAGCATACACTCGCTCGAAACTTATATTTGAGATAATAAAGGTACAAATGTTTGTAGCAATCTAACGTCTTTAGCATAGATGAGTTTGCGCTCTGTAACAATTAAATTTCAAATTTTATCATAATTGTGAAAAAAATGAGTGATGTGAATTACATTATCTGTTATCATTAGCAACGTTTTTACCATTATAACTAATGTAAAATTATTTCTTTTGATTAGAATTTCAGCCTTTAAATCCTTTTATAAGATGATTCAGCTTTTGATTCCATATTCAGGAATTCTTTTATTAATGATTTGCCATTTTATTTATAATAAATATTCTATATATCAATATCCGATATAAACGCTATAATATATATTAGAATATGCATGTGAAAAGCACCTTTATGCATCATTTAAGCTGCATGTGTAATATTTGTAGTTCAAACTCACATCGAAAGTTTATTTCGGTTTCCAAATATTATAATTATTTTATACACCCAGTGCTCACTAAATTATGACCCTCTCCCTCTATGTTATGTCAGTGGAAGCTAAATTCGAAGCTCTATAACTTATAATAAAACGAGTTTTGTGACAGAAGATAAAGATCTGAATTAAATCTATCTAAATCTCGATTTTCAGCAATATTCTCTTAGTATTTACAGAGTTATAGTAGTTTGAGTATTTAAAAATAACAATGCCTAACGTTAGTCCCGATTGTAATCTTTTTACCCTTGTTATTTTTACATGGGCCTTCTACACCCGTTGTTATTTTCCCAGTTTTACACTTGTTGATCTTTTTACATTCTCTATTTTTATTGGCTTTTGTGTTGTGTTTTATCACCTTTACATGTTACTTTTAATTTTGGTTGTGGGTTTGCATAATTTTAATCTGTTTTTTTTTGCTTTTTGTCTTGTTTGGCATAGTGGTTAGGCAGCTAGCGACTGTTCCAGCAAGGCAAACTTTGTGTGTTGTGTTAGCTCTAACTAAGGCAGTGGTCAGCAGTGACTTCGGTCTTAGTAGGGCATGTCCTTGTATGAGAAGGCCTGTATTAAGCTAGGAGTAGCTTCTAGGATTCTTCTCTGTCCTATATGTAAAAAAAAAAGTAGCCGATGCGCCATAAAACCCCAACCAGCCTAACATTAGAATTTAACTCCGAAGTTACATATAATTCGAATAAGAAGTATTATTTTATACCATTTAATACAACATATGTATGTTTGATAAGTTAATATAAATATTTTTTTATATTTTTTCAATATACTTAAGACTTGCATTGTTGCTGATAAATATTCAAACTCCATAACACCTTAAGTGTTAAATCTACTGAAAATAGACTTGGAAAGATTTGATTGAGATGTTTAATTTATTTTCAGCCACATTTTCTCATAAAACGCTTAGTTTAGAAGTATTAGAGCTTAGAAGTTAGCTTCCATTGACATAAGGGGGATTGTCATAATTAAGTGAGAGCTCAGTGCAGTTTCTAAATGGCCTATGATGCGAAGAATTAAAGGTGGTTTAGGGATAGGCACTTTTGAATATTGTTACGGTATTTCAGTAATTTTTATTAAATAGTAGTATATTACTTACTATGTATTCAAAATAATCAAATTAATGCTAAATGAATATATTTAATAGATAAAACAAGATGTTTGTATGACTTGGGTTGGGTTGTTTTACCTCTGAGCGGCACTTTTTTGCACACCATGGTTTGTATGACAATAAATAAATAAATGATCAAATTACATTCATCTGAAATCATCAATTCATTAACATTTGACAAGAAATGCAAAATAATAATTTTCGAGACCTGTGTTATGCTAAACTGAAACTAACTAGTTACAAATCAAAACATCATATTTCCGTTTCAGCACCCAATATATGTTCAAAAATAAAACTTAATCTCACTTATTGTTAATTAATAACGTACTACACTTAAATATATAAAATAGGTATCCCTTAGTTGTCCGTCCCGTGGCCGAGTGGTTAGCGCGCTTGGCTACTGATCTACTGGGACCTGGGTTCGAGCCCCGGGTAAAACATGGTTGTGTGTGTTGTTTTCCTGCTGAGGTCCTGCCATCCTCACAGACCTTCTACTTTGGCATATAAACTGACAGGCTCCTGTCAGACCTCTGTGGCAAGCAGCTGCTTGAGGGGGTATTTTTTGTACCGTCCCATGGCCGAGTGGTTAGCGCACCTGGCTGCTGATCTAAGGGACCTGGGTTCGAGCCCCGGGTAAGGCATGGCTGTTTGTGTCGTTTTTCTGCTGAGGGCCTGCCATCCTCACAGACCTTCTACTCTGGCATATAAACTGACAGGCTCCTGTCAGACCTCTGTGGCAAGCAGCTGCTTGAGGGGGTATTTATTTTTTTTTATTTTATCCCTTAGTCAAGACAAAGACTAACAACTGGATTACAACCTCTTTTACTGTTGACGAGTTTCACCTAGGCTACATCTTTTAAAAAATCTAAACCATTACTTATTATCACTCAGCAATTAACTAAATGACTGTTTTTCATAATCTGCTACACAAGACAACATTAATCTACTTTCCGCACACAAATCACAATTCAAATTCGACTGTCTGTTCTGTTACATACATGACGTATTCTTCATAATATGTGTAGCACCTCGTCATACAATACTCACAAACGTTATGACGAATAATTGCCGCATGTTCACACGTGATTTCAATATATATACACTGAAGAGCAAAAGCATTACGACCAGCGCATCTTTATGCAAATCGAAGCAACTGCAGGTAAACGACAGTGTGTGTGAAGGTCATGAAACGGCATAAATAACACCTGATACAATGAGTGTCAATTTTTTTAAAGTGAAGAATGTACTTTCCTACACAAAGGAGAGAAATAATCTAGAAGCTTTGTTGGGCTTGTACACCTGTGGTTTATCATAAAACATACACCGAAGAGCCAAAGCATTATGACCAGCGCATCTTTATGAAAATCGAAGCAACTACAGGTAAATGACAGCGAGTGTGAAGGTCATGAAAGGTTATAAATAATACCTGATACTGAGCTCTGTTAAACAGTGTTATAATTGTTCATCAAATGGGGAAAAGCAACGGACTTAAGTGAGTTTGACAAAGGCTAAATTGTATTGGCCAGACGACTGAGTTTCCGAGATGGCAAGGTTTGTGTGGTGCTCAAGGTCAGCCATGGTTAGTACCTTCAAAAAGAGGTCCGAGGAGGGAAAAACCACGAACTGCTGGCAAGGTGTGGGCCGACCATGGCTCATCGATGCTAGAGGTGAGCGAAGGCTATCCCATATGGTACGAGCCAACAGAAGGGATACTATGGCGAAACTCGCCCGTAATTTGAATGCTGGTGACGGGAGTAATGTCCCACACACATCACACCTGCTGAAAATACAGTGCATCAAACCCTGCTGAAAATGGGACTGCCTAGCCGCAGGCCACTCCGAGTGTCCATGCTAATCTCGGTTCAATGTCGAAAGTGCGTACAATCGGTACACGAGCATCAAACTGGACCTTGAATGATTAGTAGAAGGTCGTCTGGTCGATGAATCTCGTTTCCTGTTGCACTATGTGGATGGTCAGGTGTGTCATTTACCTGGGTAAGTGTTGGCACCAAAATTCACCATGGGATAAAAGAAGCCGGTGGAGGAAATGTAATGATTTGGACAATGTTCTGCTGGGTAACCCTGTGTCCAGTCATCCATGTGCAGGAAACTATGATATCTACCACCTACCTAAATATTATTTGCAGACCAGGTACATCCTATCATGGGAACGGTGTAGTGCCTTTTTTTTTCAGAAGGATAATGTGACATGCCAGACTGTCCGGATTGTTTTGAGAATGATTCGCAGAACGTGAGGATTCTCCTGACATCAATCCAATCGAGCATCTATGGTTTGTGTTGGAACAGCATATCTGATATGCGGCGGCTCAATCACGTAACTTACAAGAGTTAAAGGATCTGCTGGTAAAGTGTTGGTACCAGATACCGCAAGACACCATTAGAAATCTTTTAGCGTCCATGCCTCGCCGGGTAAGAGCTATTTTGGCGGCACATGGAGGACCAACATCATTTTAGGCAGGTGGCCATACTGTTTTGGAAATTCGATATATGTACGACATGGCTTTCCCCCAGGAACTAGCTCTCTAGCTCGGGTAGATCAAACATTTGACCTTTGGCTTCGAAATTTCCGAGATGTTTCCGAGATGTATAACCCGAAACATCCCAGGTACCATTTTTCACGTCGGACAATATTCACTTGTACATTAAGTGCCATTGAATAAGGGATAGCAACCTAGCCGTGTTGGACTCCCTCTGGCCCTCATAACGGTTGCCACACGACGAGGCAAGGACTCCAGAAGCTTGCGTAAATGTTCCACATAGGGCGACCCATGCATCCTCCAGAGCTCTCCACAATTCTCTCAAGGTCGTCGCTGATGGAACACGGGCCCGAACACTCTGCACGGTATCCCAAAGATTTTCGATGGGATTTATTTAAATCTGGGCTTCTAGATGGCCAATTCATTATTTCAAAGTCAGCAGAATGCTCCTGCAACCATGCAGTAGCCAACCTGGACCTGTGAGATGAACAGTTATCTTACTGGTAGACGCCATCTCCATTGGGATGCATGATGGCCATAAATGGGTGTAAATGGTCAGCCATGAGTTCTACGTACCAGGATGCATTGAGAGTTGTCGGTACATGTACCAAAGGTCCCACAGACGTCCAACTGAAGACATCCCAGGCCATCACCGAGTCACCACCAGCTTTTACAGTTCCGGCTTCATGGGGTTGGCGCCATACCCTCAGTCTCCCATCGGCGTGATGAAGTTTAAATCGAGATTCATCACTCCAGGCTATCCGTTTCAATGATCCAGTTTCGATGTTCTTTAGCCCAGGCAAGGTGTTGTACCCAGTGTCGTGCCATTAGAAGTGGTACTCTAGTTGGTTGGCGACTCCTGAATCCGAAACGATGAAGTGAGCGTTGAATGGTCCATTCCCAACTGGAACCTGCGTTCAGATGGGAGGTGATTTCAGATAATGTCTGGCCTCTATCGGTCCCTACGATGCGGGTCAGACAAGTTCGTTGACAATTTCGGAGATCGAGTGTCCCATCCGTCGGGCACCTACGATTTGCCCTCTATTAAACGCATCTAAATCCCGCGCCTTTCTCATTACGCTTCTCAAGACAAATGCTTTTCGAAGCGAAAGCTGACAGCTATATATGACCATAGTTTCATCCACTTATGAGCGCAAATGCGGGACTTGCGGTACTGAATTTAGATAACGTCTCCTATCCCTAATTCAATGGTACTTCAGTGTAGATCAAGGTTTGACCTCTACGTTATCTCTATATGACCTTGAAGAGCACGTCGGAGGCCACGTTTCGGATTCTTCTGCCTAAGTGCAAATTTTCAAAACTCCATCATTTCCGCATCATAGTAAGAATTAGTGTGACTCCCTCTCAATCAGCCGCCAATCACTCACAATCATTTATATAGATTTTGGACAAAGCAGTTTTATCCAATGGAATTTTATGATTCGCCACTCTTGTGTCAAATGGATCAGTGTTGATATCACTTAATGGAAAATATTATTTTATACACAATAATATAACTGACACTTGTTACAGTTAAAATATTATAACTGACACTTGTTACAGTATCTATTTTTCTACGCCACCTTACAATTTGGGCGATGGGGGCTCGTTCCCAAACAAATGAAAAAAATGAGTTATTGTTTCCAAAAAAAGAAAAAAAAAGCGATTTATTGCATGAAAAAACGGGTTACTGTTTCCAAACAAAGAAAAAAACGTGTTATTGTTTATCGAGCAAAGAAAACGCGACTCATTGTTTTCGCTTTGTTCTCTCGCTGTTTCTCCTATCCTTCACAATTTCAACTTTTTTGTTTTGATTATTTAATCATTTTTTGGGGGTCAGATGCGTATTGATAAAAATTATTATTCTCATTTTTAGAATCTTCCAAATAACTCTAATTGCACCCTCCAAAGGTGAAAATTTTCAAAAATGCGATGTTTTAAACATATATTGTAAACGATCAATTTACGCAGAAGTCACGACATTCTCTATAACGTAGAGCGAATCGTGCAAGAAGTCTTACGCAAAAATATTCCTGAATAGAAAATCAAGAATGAAAAAAAGAAAAAACTTCTGAAAACATCATAATTGCCATGGAGACTGTCACTTATTACTCGTCATAGAGACCTGGGAATATTGAATTATTTGACCTGTAAATGGCATTTTTTTTGCATAATCATGCAAAAAGTGCTGGGATCATAAGGACCCAAGCACTAAGAGAAAGTTGGGGAAGAAATAAACTGGGCAACTATTTGGGGATAAATGGAAGTCTCCCGTCAAGCACACCAAGGTGTTCTTTAAAGTGCACAAAATCAAAATATCTCTTTCCTGAAGCTCATCCGGGGCATCCTTTAACATCTACATGATAGGGATCTCTTGCAGGTCATCCAGGATGTCCTTTAACGTGCACACAAGGCTCTCTTGCAGGTCATCCAGGGTGTCATTTAACGTACACATGATAAGACTCTCCTGCAGGTCATTCAGGGTGTTCCTTTAATATGCACATGATATGGCTCTCCTAGAGATCATCCACGACGTCCTTTTAAAATGCACATGATATGGCTCTCCTAGAGATCATCCACGACGTCCTTTTAAAATGCACATGATATGGCTCTCCTGCAGGTCATCCAGGGTGTCCTTTAACGTGCACATGATATGGCTCTTCTGCAGGTCATCCAGAGTGTTTTATCAATCAAACGATATGACTCTTATGCAGGCCATCCAGGGTATACTTTATTATGTTTTTTGTAAAGGAAACCGACATTTTGAAAATTAAGGCCTTATCGACTTGGTATGACCATTGGCGATGGGGTGGCCTTTAACATGCACATCATTCTTCTCTCCCACAGGTCATCCAGAGTGTATTTTAACGTGTACATGACATGGCTCTCCTGCAGGTCATCGAAATGTCCTTTATCGTACACATGACTTAGTTCTCCTGGAGCTTATCCAGGGTATCCTTTGACGTGCACATGATATGGTTCTCCTGCAGATCATCCAGGGTGTCCTTTAACATAAACATGATATGGCTCTCCTTCAACTCTCCTTCAGGCTATACACAATGTTGTCTGACATGCACAATTGGCTTTCCTGCATGTCATCAAGGGTGTACTTTAAAATGCACATGATATGGCTCTCCTGCAGTGTCCTCTAACATGCTCAAGGTATGCTTTCTTTGAGGTCATCCAGGGTGTCCTTTAACGTGCATACGATATGACTCTCCTGCACGCCATCCAGAATGTCCTATAACATGCACAAGATATAATTCACCTGTAGGCTATCCAGGGTATCCTTTAAATTGCAAAAGATATGACTGTCCTGCAGGCCATCCAGAGGGTCCTCTAACATGCAGCAGATATAGCTCTCCTGCACAGACCATCCAGAGTGTCCTTTAAAATGCACATGATATGGCTCTCATGCAGTCCATCCATGGTATGCTCTAAAGTTTTATTTTTTTTATAGCGGAAACCGATATTCGGAAATTTAGGGCCTTATCGATTTAGTATGGCCGTTGTCGATGGGGAATCCGGTAACATGTACATCATATTTCTCTCCCGCAGGTCATCCAGAGTGTCCTATAAAGTGCACATGATATAGCTCTCCTGCAGATCATCGCGTCCTTTATCGTGCACAACACATGGCTCACCTTCAGGCTATCTAGGGTATTTTAGGACGTGCACATGATATGGCTCTTCTACAAAGAGAGCCACGGATTAATGTTCCATCCGATTGACTGCGGATTTCCAAGTTCATCGTTGTCCTGTTGCTGATCAGGTTTAGGGTTATTACCCAATGAGACACTTTGCATTCAAAAAGAAATGGCGAAAGCAAATGTTGTTAAAAACATTCATTTCAATGAATGATCTTTAATACGACGTAAATAATTGTTCACCAGCTGAAATAAATGGCAATAATTCGATGCTCTGCAGTGTAATAGAGCGAACACAGTTATGGAAGAAGTGATAATGAAACACTCTAATCTCACGAAAACTCTAAAAAAAAATAAAAATAACTACCCCCTCAAGCAGCTGTTTGCCACAGAAGTCTGACAGGAGCCTGTCAGTTTATATGCCACAGTAGAAGATCTGAGAGGATGGCAGGACCTCAGCAGAAAACAACACGAACATCCATGCCTTATCCGGGGCTCAAACTCAGGTCCCGTAGATCAGTAGCCAAGCGCGCTAACCACTCGGCCACGGGAAAAGCATGAAATATACAAACTGAAAAAACTCCCTATATGCTTGCTCTTCACATCACACCTGCTTTTCCTGCTTCAGTTTTACACATCATTGAAGAAGTAGATAGTGTTGGCTCAATAGTAGCGCGCCTGATTTTCAACATGATGTTGCCAGGTTTGATGGCAATGACATGATGACATGATGTTGCCAGGATTTTCTTCACTCCTCCCGGCTCTACTGTCAGTGAGAAAGAGAACACCCAACTGGCTTGGAAATCTGCGATCGCCGGATCGGATGTTAAATCGTGCCCCGTGTACAAGAGAGTTACACAGGTGCACGTTAAGAACACACTGGCTGGTTTTTACAACAGCTGACCATTTACTCTCACCAGCTCTGAATGCTTAGGATCCTTTTGACTAACAGTTTAGCTCACTGTGCACCAAACAGTTCCTCCCACAGGAAAAACAATTTAACCGAAGAAATGACGCCCAATGAAGACTCGGGAACCTTTCCTTTTGACTGACCACTACTGCCGTGACCAGGAAAGATGGGAGTGAAAGTTGTGTGACGGGGACTGTGAGAGTTAGTGTAATTGCATCGGCCATTCCACTAAACCAGGAAGAGCTTGCAGGTTGTTCCCTATCTAAGTAATTTCGTTTTGTAAGTAAATGTATTTTTAGGAAATGAAATGTTTCTTTCCTAAGCTCATATTCTTGACAAAAAACAGACACAATATATTACACCCACAGGAAAAGGGATTTACCAACTTCCTCTCAGCTAGTGAGACATTGGATACGCAGAACCATGAATAACATTTCAAAAGATATGTTGTTTACATAGTGTTCCCTGAGAGGGATTTTATTTCCTCATAAAGCACACTACACAAGCTCAATGTTTAATAAATAAACATCACATCCGTTACAAAGAGATATGGGGAATCAACTGTGACGGTAGGTGGTGAGACTTTCAATCTGCAGTTTCCAGATTCGAGACTCAACTCGGAAAGAATTGAGATTTATCTCTGCTTGCCTCGGTTACTCCAATGCTGAGAAAGGAATTTAAATTGGATTTTACCTCTCATAGCCACTTTTTTCCACACAATAGGTTAAATAAATAATAAAAAATAAATAATAAATAACATAAAAAGAACCACTAATTCTAAATTTTCAAAGCAATAAATTATGTGCAACGATATCAAAAATCTTTTCCATATCGGAAATCTGAAGCTTGCTTTTAAGATTTAATTTGCATTTCTGAAAATCTTCTAAATTTATCCTAATAATTACACCTCAGTGGGGAAGTGGTATCGAGATGACACTGGTGGGGCTGTGTTTGAATCCCGGGAAGACATAGTTTTATGTTATGTGAGAAACTAGGCCAAACCTTATTTATCTTCTAAGTTATCTACTTCTTTTAAAAAAAATATTAAAAATTCTGAAATTATATCCTCCGTTTTCATACTTTTATAAAGTTGTTGTTTCCGGATAAATTTTTCATTCATCAGTGTCCTCAGTGATTTCTAATATACAGACAAAAGAGTGAGAAAATTAATTCTCTATTAATTCCGTTTTTTAACTCGTTTGGAGAAACGACCAATTGTTTACGCTTTATATTACGTTCATCTTTACGTCTACATTAAACGTTTTTTGCATTTAGAAATAGGTGAAAAAAATATTTTTTTCTGACGGATAGGCACTAATGAAACATTGAGATTTGTATCTTCCGACTCTCCCAATAATTTTGCTTTTCACCGCTAGAGGAAGCTGAACTTGGAAAATGATAAATTTCGAATATTCGTTGGAAATTATATAATTTATGTTAAAAATTTTTAACTTGGGTTTGGAATATGGAAGGAGTTGACATTAACAACAGCCGTTTCCAGTTATCTCCTGGGGATAGATAGGGGCAACTATTTTGGCTTAAGAGGAAATTTTTTTTGAGTTCGATAGGTACTAAGGAAATGTTACTATTGGTATTTTACGAATCATCTAAGCCAGAAAATGACAAAATTCATCCTTTTTGAAAAATGAATACGAATTGAAATTACAAGTTAGAATGTGAGAAAATTCTTCCTAAAATTGAATTGAACGAAAATTCATTTTAATAATAAGTATTGTAAGCTTCATAAGACTGTCTAGTAAGATTTTTCTCTGAAGGCGGAAATATTTGCTGAGCATCTTTCGTTAAAAGTGCTAAAAATTAAAATTCTCCTCTTGTGATTCCCACAATGTGTGTCTGAATTGAGATTTTCTGCTCTTCCTTTCATTGTGAGCACGTGAAAGGATACACAGAAGGTCTTGAAAAGGGCACGTGAATCCGTAATTAAATAGGTGGCTAATGGAGCCTCTTCTCCTACCAAGCTTCAGCCTTTGGGATCCTTGGGATCTTTAGCCCAATATACTCAGAAAAGTGTCACTTTGACATAAAACAACCGAATGCAATACTTCTGTGATTTTTTATTTCAACTTATTTTATGCTAATAACAATTTAATGAGTGTGGATGAATTGGCAATTTGGAGCTAAAAATTTCTGCATCTAAAACAGTGCATTGAAATGAATGGTTCGTCATGAAAACATCCCTTTCATGCTGCACATAATAATAATAAATAAATAATAAATACCCCCTCAAGCAGCTGCTTGCCACAGAGGTCTGACAGGAGCCTGTCAGTTTATATGCCACAGTAGGAGATCTGAGAGGATGGCAGGACCTCAGCAGAAAAACGACACACACATCCGTAGCCTAAATCCGGGGCTCGAACCCAGGTCCCTTCAATATTAAAATAAAAATGTAATATTTCATGCTTTAATTTTCATATGCACTTTGGAGAAATGTTTTAAAACCGCAATTTCTGAAACAAAGTGTAATGGCGAAATCGACCAGTGGCATGATCACTTGAGCACCACTGATTATAAAAAAACTAAAACCTTACCAAAAGGAGAATTATTCTGAGTTTTAAAATGAGAAATGAATAAAAAATACTAAAAAAGTCAAAACGAATTTTAAATTTTTCTTTCTATTGTTTTTCTAATTAATCAATACCAGCATTCTATTAAAGAAAATAAATCATTATTTGCGTTAACGGGAAAAAGTTATTATTGTTGCAAAGTTGCCGAAAACCTTTTTAGGATCGAAGCCAAAATCTTTCGAGATCCATAACAGAAAAAATTTACATTCATAAAGAAAAATCCGCGTTTTAAAATATAACGAGGTGTTGAAAACATCAAGCCTTGTATTGTGCTCGACGCATGCATTAGGGGTAATGAAACATGAACTCATTTCCAAAGAATGGTTCCGGTTGAGGCAAAATGAAAGCAAAAAGTCATTGTAGAGACTAGAAATAAAAAAATAAAATTTCCATCGTCTTGTTGTCCGCAGCTAAAGAGAGAAGTCATTTGTGTTTGGAAGAGTTTCGTCTTTCTCTGCGGACGAGCAATATTTTAACTTTGTTTTCCGCCTTTCACCGCTAACAGCTGCCTTGCTAAACGACAAAGACTTCAGAGGCTGTAAAAAGAGGATTTTAACTTTTTTTTTCGCCTTCCAGAACAATGAGACTATCTCATTTCAACCACGTCTTTTGTTAAAAGCGTTCGACGAAAAAGCTGTAAAAATGTTTAGAAACCCAAAGCAAACACTATCGGAAAAATGTGTTAGATAAATATAAGTTAACGACCTATTTTCATTGGCTCATATTATTTAGGAATTAGTTCAACCATGAAAGAAGATTGAATTTTTATGCACAAAAATTATATGTTTTACCAGAAAAGATACAGATATCTAACATGAGCAAATCTTGTAAAAACAAAGTTATTGTCATCTTCATGTGTTGGAGGCAGTCACAGAAATGTATGCCTCAAAAACTCCTGCAAAGCTTACATTAGGGTGGTGAGACTAAGAAAAAAATATACGTAATGTTCATTAAGGGATAAATCAAAGCAAAATTAAAATGCAAATGTATTTGAATTTCGTATATTCAATTTTTGTTTATCAGGGGCATACCTAGAAATTTCCAAATGGGGAGATGAGGTCTTGAGTCTGATTTTTGGGGACTCCCTTAAAATAGATGTTATTCAAGACCTCACGAGGAGGGGTTATAATCCATACCCCCCCCCCACCCTTGAGTTCGCCGCTGAATTAATTGTACCCAAGGGGAGAGGGGATTGATTATCTTTTTTTTTTATCCCGAAGCAAAAATATCTGGTAACAGAAGACTATAATAAAGGTACCATTACCCGAAATTTCTGCCACAACTTAATATTCAGAGCAATATTCGAATTCTGTTGTGAGTCCTTTGGCTCCACATAAATGTGGTGTAGCCAGTTGTTATTCATGGTACAACAAAAAATTCCATGTTCCTTTTTTTTTTTAGTAGGTGAAGTAAAATGGATGAGGTTAAAGGTTGGATAAAAAATGTTACTCAGTTCTGTCAATTATAGTACGATATCGATATATTCTAATTCTGTTGTTATCCTGCCAAGCAGACATATATTTTTGCCCTATACCAGTGAACAAGGCTCTGGATGAGTTTTACTCTGAGTGGTACTTTTGTGCGGCCATTGGGCTAAATGGCCAGGTTACAAGGATCCAAGGGCTCAGAGAGGGTTGGAGGAAGGGGATCCAATTGGAAACTATGAGAAGATAGCAAGAAGCTTCCTGTCAAGGCTTTGAAACATGTTCTTTAACGTGCTCAGGGTATGGCTCTCTTTTACAGTCGCTCAAAAAAGTATCCGAAGGTTGTACACGTGTCACGTGACACGAAGGTTGCCAGATCACTCATTTCTGAAAAAATCGTTGCCAGATATTTTTTCTGAATTCTGTAATCAACCGTGGTGTTCGGATACTTTTTTGAGCGACTGTACACCTAACAATGGCTAACGTCTAATCTAGAGGACGGCGGCCTTTCCAAGCCCAACGATTCCTTTTTCTCATCGAAGGGTTGGGGGATTTCAATTTTTTGGTTCCTGAACGTATTGAACTGATTGAGCTTCTGTTGCATGAGAATCTACCGCTGTTTTCCGTTTGTTTCTGGGCTACCAGTTGAAGTTGATTGTCAGTTAGCAGATGATCTTAAGCCATCGCCTGTACTTGCAAACGGGTTTTTTTAACTCTTGAAACTAATTTTAGGATTGTCAAAACTAAAGTGGAGTAATGTGTCTCAGAGTCAGCTTGTTGGTGCCTGTTGCGTACAGACCAAGAAAAAAACTCTTCTTCTTTCACAATAATTTTCCGAACTTCTTATTGTATTCCTTTTTTTAGATCATCATGTTCGAGCTCGTTAATGACGTAATTCACACTCCATGCTATATCTGAGTGTTACGTAGTCTTGTTTTCATTGTTGCACGCGTAGTTTCCGTTTCAATATTGATTGGGGGCTGGCTTGGCTCAGTCGGTAGCGCGCCAGGCTCGTAATCTGTATTTCCCAGGTTCGAGTCCCAGCTGGGTCAGCGTTGAGATTTATCTCCGCAAAATTCCCCGCCTTGCCCACGGTCAGTAAGGGAGACGGATGGGCTTGGAAAGGACGCCGTCCGTCGGATGGGACGTTAAGCCGTGGTCCCGTGTGCGGGAGAGCCATACGCTGTGCACGTTAAAGAACAAGCTGGATGGCCTTGACGGTCATCTGTCTCCCAACAGCTGTTCCAGTGGGTCCCCTCCCCCAACCTTCTCTGAGCCTTCGGGGTCCATGTGACCTGGCCATTTAGCCCATGGTGTGCAAAATAGTGCCGCTCAGAGGTAAAACAACCCAACCAAATATTGATTGGAAATATTGTTTTCTGAATGAATCCGGATTGCTGTCAGGGATGATCACATTCCTGATTAACGTGAGTTTTTATTTACATTCTTGGACTTACTTCAGCACTTTCATGTAAGCATGATAGTTAAGCATACAACTATCCATCCTGTTATCTTCATACTTATGTAGGACTGTAATAACATTATATCATACCTATATATAAATTATTCGTAAAATACCTGTTTAAGAAAGCGACGTGTTTTTACTTGAAAATTTAACTCTTACACCTTCACTGTGGCTTTCTAGATGGAAAGGCTTTTGACTCTGTCTATTGGTATAATTTGTGGTTTATCCTGAGATCATATGACATACTTGAAAAGTTAGTTAACATAACGATGGTTTTCTGTAATAACACAGAGTTGTATGTGAGAATTGGAAGAATTTGAAATGATTGGTTTAACATTACTGCTAGAATTCGAGAAGGCTCAATTTTATCATATTTTCTCTTTTTGTTTGCTTATCTATTTTGGTTTGAGGAATTTAATGCACAGGAAAGACTGGGCCTTTGATTTTATAGAAACTATATTACTATATTCTTAAACAGCTGCAGGAAAAAATCTCTACTTAAAAACAAAAACATAGCTCCTAATAAGTAATGAAATGGAAAAGGAAATATTTTAAGCAATTAAAAAATATCTCGATTAAATATATACATATATACAATTTCAATGCGTACTGTGAATTGACAAAATCGTTTAGTTATGAATCTTAAAATGTTGGTCAAAACATTTGAACGAAATGAGCCAAATTTAGTATATTAATGATTTGATGGATTGGAAGTTCTTTTGCAATGAGTCGCAGGTATAGTCAGGTCTGATTTAGAGATTTGGATATATTTGACTTAGATTGGGTTGACGGTTTTGCATTTTTTCTCAAATAAAGTTGACGAGATGAATTATTTTATTTCAGCTGTAGATGAGACTGATAATATAATACGTTTGATGAAAAACACAAAGAAAACTAAAGAAGAAAATTTATCAGGTTCGTAGTGCTTGAATCTTTTTGAATGACTTTGCTCAACTAAGTATTAAAATTTACTTGTTCAGTACTTCTTGAGTTGGGAGTTCTGTAAAAGCAAACCCAGATCAAAAAGAAAAAAGAGGAGGAGATGGGTATGGAGGAAAGTGCGGGAAATTTCATCGATCCGGAAAAAATAAAAGGGGAGGAGGAGGAAGAGACTCGATTTCCATTTCCCTATAACATTTCCACCACCGTTTTAGAGGTCATTTAAATTGTTTTCAAAAACACATAATTTTTGCCTATATTACTATTACCAGCGGGGGAGGAGGGCATAAAAGCATTATTTTACATACAATTAGATTTTTTATGAGTTTTCAAGAATTCACGCGAATCTATATATCTGATTCCCATTTCTCATGAATTTAAAATTGTCGAGAAATCAAAAACCCTAGTACATTTTTCCCATACTTGTTCAATTCTCTCTGTACATATAGAAAATCGGATTTTCACTTTGGGACATAAACTCAACATCTTTCGTTTTGAAAATTGTGTTTACTAGACCTGATGTCTGTGTTTGCTAAACTTGATGCTTCGGGATTCGTTGGAGGTTTTATTCACTCTGAAGTCGGAAATCAGAAAGGAGAAATAGAAGGTTGTGAATTATGCTATCATTTTGAAAAAAAAAAGCGTGAAATTCTACCACTCATTCAGATGTATGGTTAATATAGATCAAACAATCTTCTTTGACATGCGTAACATGATAATGTTACTTTTCACCATAAGAGAGAGGGGCGGGGATGGCTCAGTCGGTAGCGCGCCAGGCTCGTAATCTGTAGTTCCCAGGTTCGAGTCCTAGCTGGATCAGCGTTGAGACTTATCTCCGCAAAGCTCTCCGCCCTGCCCACGGTCAGCAAGGGACACCGACAGGCTTAGAAAGGCAGCCGTCCGTCGGATGGGACGTTAAGCCGTGATTCCGTGTGCGAGAGAGCTACACCCTGTGCACGTTAAAGAACACGTTGGATGGCCTTGACGGGAGGCTACCATCTGTCTCCCAACAGCTATTCCAGTGGGTCCCCTCCCCCAACCTTCTGTGAGCCTTTGGGGTCCTTGTGACCTGGCCATTTAGCCCGTTGTGTGCAAAAAAGTGCCGCTCAGATGTAAAATAACCCAACCCATAAGAGAGAATATCGGATATTAATAAAAACAACCAGAATGAGAAAGCGAACTTTGGAAGTAATGTTGACAGTTTGGATAGATAGCACAAAATTTTCCTCATATATTGTTTTAGGGAAAAATATACCTTAAAGAAAATTTAACTTCTGGAGTGAGAGTTGTAAGAAAAGGATTGTATGAAGTCAGAATTGTTTTTGATTTCAACATGTCTTGGATTGCAACTAATTGGAACTAATTGAAAAGCAATATTGTTAAGAAAGAGACCGATGTTATATAGCTAAACGAGTATGTCAGAAAAAATTCACAAGTTTAATAGAGATTTGGTTTTCATCCTTGTCTATAGGGGCGAAGATTGGTTCAGTTGGCATCGCAAAACACTCATAGTCAGAAGTTGCTAGGTTCCCTCCCATTTAAACCTCTAAACACTTGTAGTTTTTGTGACCAACTTATTGTGACCCACCTATTTAGACCACGATGATGTTACTTACCGATTACAAGTTTTACATGTTGTAGTCAATAATCCTTTTAAAGTGTTAAAGAAACTTTAACACTTTAAAAGTTGAGTGTTTAAGAAAGAAATACTGATATTTGCTTCTAAGTAAGTTCTATAGGCTTAATCCCTCAGATAAGGTAATAAAATCTATATCCTATGGTATAATACTGCAATTTGTATTTTGGTCTTGATATCATCCTATGGTATAATACTATAATTTGTAATCATCCTATGGTATAATACTGTAATTTGTATTTTGGTCTTGATAATAATAAAATAAATACCCCCTCAAGCAGCTGCTTGCCACAGAAGTCTGACAGGAGCCTGTCAGTTTATATGCCACAGTAGAAGATCTAAGAGGATGGCAGGACCTCAGCAGAAAAACGACACACACATCCAAGCCTAATCCGGGGCTCGAACCCAGGTCCCTTAGATCAGTAGCCAAGCGTGCTAACCACTCGGCCACGGGACGGCTACACAGAGAATATTGTCAGGAATTAAAGAAATATGGACAGTTCTGAGGATATTTCCTAACAGTCTGTCGTGTACTCCGTATGAAATCTTTTTTTATTTCTGAAATATAAAATGTATATATATATTACTTGCATTATTCTAGAATTATAGTAAATGTGAATTTCATCGGCATTATGATCATAATAATATCCCAAAATCTATTAACTAGGTCGATTGGAGTATCTTTTATGATAATGCACAGCATAACGATGATGCAAACGTTCATGATGGTGCAACCACCTTAACAATGTCTATAACGATATTCTAGATAAAAATGAAATAAAATAAACAAAGCAACTTAAAGTTACTTAAAAAAACAGTAAAGAATGGATTAACCAGACAACACTTGATATGATCAGTCACAGAGAAAACATAGCTCAATTATAGAAATAACAGGGCTAATAAATTTTTCAAAAATACCTACAACAACTACTGAATTCTGTCAAATCATTATCAAAAAGGAAAAAAAAATCTAACTTTTGAGTTCAGCATTTGTTGAGAAAGAACGTGTTATCTTCGCTCACCTGCCATTTGGAGGAGGCAACTGTGCCCAGACGGTGTCTGTTGACCTTCGGCTCTCCCACCGGACCAGTAAGTTTCGTAAAATTATATTGTCTTTGTCTCTTCCCGATGAGGCCCTCGTTCGTGTCTTCTCCCCAGCTACATCTGTGAGCCATCAAAAGAACTTTACGATCCTTAATTAGGCGCTCTCCCTATCTTTGGATTTGTTATTGGCGTTACTTGTAGCCTGTTGAATAGGCTAAATGGCTATCGTCAACTGTGCCTACTGCCAAGGCGGAATATTGGATGCAGCTGAGGTTATTAAGTGTTCAGGAGAATGTGCAGGAGATTTTCATTACGCATGTGTCGGATTTTCGAAGTCTGGCTACAGAGCCTTAACTGAAATAAAAAAGACTCGATGGCAATGTAATCCTTGTAAAACACGAAAACCAAAACTTAATCCGCAAAACAAAGCTTTAGGTTTAAGTAACAAGGAAGAGAGTATAGAAATGGGCAGAATGAATTGGCTTATAAAACAGATATCAGAGATAAAAAAAGACACTGTGATAATGAAAGAAATCAAGATTTTTTGCAGAATTTGCTTCGGCAAAACTAGATGAAGTAAAGGACACCATTACCGCACTTACTCAAGATTTAAATGACTTAAAGAAAAAAATATGCACTGGAAAAAATAATTTATAACTAAGGGAAGAACTGCATAAAATTTGAGATGAACTGAATGATCTACAGCAGCATTCAAGAGGTCAGAATTTAGAGATCGTTGGCATTCCTGAAGAACATAATGAGGACTTATTCAAAATTGTGACAAAAATTTCTGAAAAAATTAAAGTTGAATATAATAAGGATGACATGCTAGTTATGCATTGGATCCCAACAATTAATGAAAATAAAATTAAACCATTAATTGTGAAATTTAAAAGCAAAGAAATACGTGTTAGATGGATAAGCTCTAATAAAGCTTCTAAATTTGGTATCAATTGCTCTGATATTTATGTAAAATTTGAAAAGTCTGCAGTGTACCTAAATGAACATTTGACACCTACGATGAAGCAACTGTTATATAAAGTTAAATTGGAGGGCAGAAAATCTGGGTGTAAATAAATATGTGTTAAAGATGATAAAATATTTATGAGACGTAACGAAACAGTGAAAATATGGAGAGTTAGAAATTAGGATGATATAAATAATATTGTTCAGTGTGGCTAGAATATTAAACAAGTATATTTCTACTGAATATATATGTTTCATACCACTACTTTCGAAGTCTTAAAGGGTTTGTTTTACCTCGATTCCAACAGTGGAGCATTATATATCCTTAATATTAATGTACGAAGAATAAGATATAAGTTTGAGACTGTTGAAGCAATTATCGATTATCTGAATTATAGAGTTGATATTCTTATATTGACTGAGATATGCCTAAAGGAAGATGAGGTTTGCTTATATAACTTAAACGGTTATAATAAATTTTACAAATGTAGGTATTACAACAAATCAGGTGGTATATTGGTTTTTGTTAAAAATAAATACAACTTTATTTTAAAAGAAAATAATGACTTGGTGACTACTGAATAGTTTTGTTTAACGTGGGCTGATTATGATATTTGTCTATACGCAGTATATAAATCTCATTTTTACACACCAAAACGGTTTGTAGAGAAATTAAATGACTACTTAAATTTAATTAAAAATAGGACAGTTATACTTACTGGTGATCTTAATACTGATCTTTTACTTTATAATGATTTTGTCAAGAGTTATTTGGATATGCTTTCTTCGTATGGATTCCAACCATATTTAGATGCAATTACAAGACAGACTGATAGTAGTGTTTCATGTTTGGACCTTGTATTTGTAAGACACACCTATAATATTCAAGTGTGAACAGTTATTATACATACTGATATTGCTGATCATTAACCCTATAAGAGTAAGAATTGATAAACATAATCAAAAGAGAAACGAAGAACAGACAATTGTCCCGAATGTAGTGTATAAAATGCTCGCAGCCTAAAGGAAAAAAAACCTAATAATTGTAGATGGGAAGAACTGAAAGAAACTAATGATGTCAATTTGTGCTATAAATTGTTTATTTATAAATTCTCTGAATTGATGGAAGATGCTAAACAATATGTTATTAAAATTCTAACAACAGAAGTAAAAATCCATTGATAACAGATGATATCAAAAAAGATGTTAAATTAAAAGATAAATTATATAAGAAGCATAAGAAATATCCTCACAATATTATATACGAGCATAATTACAAAATAGTTAGAAATAGATTTAATGCTTTATTGAAATCTGCTAAAAATAATTATCATAGGACACAATTTCTTAAATGCAATGGCGAGAGTAGAAAGCAATGGAAATTTATCAGTAATTTCATAGATAATTAAAAGGAATCTAAACCTGTCTTAACAAATTTTCCTAATCCTGATCCAATAGAAAGTAATAACTGTGCTAAAATTGCTAATGATTTCAATTCATATTTCGTTCACATTCCAGACAATGAGAGTGTAAACCAAATTAACTATAATTTAAATACCGTAAGTAATTATATCACTAGGAATAGCAATTCCATTTTTTAACTCCATCTACTGAAGAGGAGATTCAAGATATCGCTAATCATATTAAGGAAAATAAGAGTCCAGGAGACGATGGTTTTACTCCAACAATTATATAAAAAAATGTTTAAATTATATTGTTACACAAAGAATATATACATACATTTTTAATTTATCGCTTGAAAGTGATATACTTCCTGACAGATTTAAAAAAAGCAGTCGTGATTCCTATTTACATAAAAGGAAACAAAAATACTCTTTCAAATTATAGACCTATATCTATCATTCCGCTCTTTGGAAATATTTTGGAAAACCTTGTGAAAAAAAACGACTGAATGGTTATTAAGTTAGTAAAGCTATCTACTACGATAAACAATTTGGGTTCAGAGACCATAAAAGCACAGAAGATGCTATGAAAAGCTATACTAAACATGTTTATGAATCTATTGACAATAATTATTTATGTCAATTATTTTTTTAGATATAAGAAAAGCATTTGACACTGTTTCTCATCTGATTTTATTACATAAATTGAAATGTATTGGAGTCAGAGGCGTTGCTCTGAAACCGTTTTCTAGTTATTTATGCAATGGAATACTAACTATGAAGATAAATGGAACTTTTAGCTCTGAGTTAGAAATAAAATATGGAGTCCTCAGGGCCCTGCATTAGGGCCATATCTCTTTTCAATTTTTATCAGTGATTTCTTCTCTTTAAAAATTAATGGTAAGATTAATTGTTTTGCCGATAATACTGCTATTATATTTACAGCAGAAATTCTTGATGATCTGCAAAGTATAATAAATATTAATTTAACTGATATGTAAAGTGGCTTAAAATAAACAAACTAACTCTAAATTTATCTGAAATGAAATATATATTGTACACTCTAAAAAAATTATATTATACATAATTTAACAGTTATAATTCATTAAACTAATTATGATATTAATGAGGGCTTTTGCTGTGTGTCTATTGATAGAGTGGATGAAATAAAGTATTTAGGAATAGCAATTGATCAAAATCTGAATTGGAGGCCACACGTTCAAAAGTAAATTGAAAAACTTAGAGCAATGTTGTGTAAAGTGTACTACTTAAAAAATTTTGTGAATCACCAAATGTTGGTAACAATTTATTATTCTTGGATTCATTCACATTTGCAATGTATTATGGGCTACTATGCTATGGTGGTACTTATAGGTCAACCCTGAAAAATTGACTGCCCTTCAAAATAAAGTTATTAAAAACGATAACTTATGGAAATGTTTATCAAATTGGAAATAACACACTTCAAAATTTGAAACTGCAGCCCTTCAGTCACTTGTTTGTTTATTATTGGTGATTTATATTTATAAGCATAGTCTTTTTTTTTAATAAAAAGCAGATGATTATAATTTCCGTTTAGATGGCAGAAAGTATACAGTTCCACTTGCAAGAAAGGAAATATTACAAAATCATATTTTACAATTAGCACCAAAAACTTTTAATCTGTTACCTAGTGAGCTTCGAAATTGCATTGGTGAAATATTTATCTTTAAAAAAAAAAAAAGTTTTTTCTCTGACATACACTCGACTTGGATTTTATATTTTCAGTTCTGTGATAAAAATTAGAGTTCAGTTTTTTTTCTACACTTCTTGTACCTTATGTAGAAAATATGTTTCTTTTCCATTTTTCTTCGTTTTCAAATGAAAATACACATTTTTATATTTGCTGTAATGCGAGAACATTAAAGTGTGTCAAAATCCACCTTGTGTGGTTCATTAGGTTGCAATTAATTTGTGAAAATATGATGAACTTTATTTTTTTTTTCATGTAATGCTAATTATTACAACCTAGATAAGCGAATGCTTTTGGGTTGTTTATATTGTACTAAATGTATAGTCTAATGCGTTGAAAATAATGTATTTTAATTGATTGATTGATTAATTTATAAAAACTCAATTTTTTGCTATTAAAAATAGCTCTAAATCAACATGGGATTTAATTAATTAAATAATATATATTTAAAATAAAAAAAGGATAGACCGTATTATAATTAAACATATGCACAGATAAACTTACAAATCGCAAATAATTTTAATAACTACTATGCAGATATCATTACTGAACTAAGAGAAACTCACCAGATTGAAGATTATATTTATGGGTTACCTTTGAAATACCCTTTGTCCTCTTCTGTATACATCACACCTGTAACAATTAACGAAACTATAAAATCGTTCAATGAAAATTAAACCTGCGATATTGATAATATACATGCTAAACATATGAAAGCTTCTAATACTAAATGCCGCAGAATTCTTAGTCCCAATCCTATTAACCTAAGCATTTCTTCTGGTGAAATCCCTTCCACCCTTAAAATATCCGTAATGAGACCCATCTATAAAAGTGGTGTTAACAGTAATTTCTCCAATTATAGCTATTATATTTTAGCTTTTATATTAAACATTGATAAAATATTAGAAATATGTATTTCAAATATTCTTGTATATTTCTTAGAGAAAAGAAGTTGATTTCTGATTTCCAATGCTGCTTTCAGAACGGAGAAAGTACAACTTTATGCTTATCGGACTTCTCAGATACTATCAACAACGCTTTGAATAAAAGCGAAAAAGCTGCTGCCTTTGTTCTTAGATTTCAGAACAAGGCATTGGATGCAATAGTCCATGAAATTCTTCTGTTTAAATTGCAACCCTATGGCATTAGAAGGATAACATTAATGGATGAACATTATTTAATTAATAGGTTTTGATAACAAAAATTAGAAAAGTGTTTAGTAGTTTAAGGGAAATTAACTTTGGAGTTCCTTAGGGATTTATCCTTGGACCATTACTGTTATTTCTATATATTAAGGATATAGCAAATATAAAATTAAAATGTAAACTATATTTATATGTTGATGACACTATAATTATAAATTGTAATCGTGATATAAGCACAGCAATGAAAAATTTACAGGATGATTATAATAGTATTGTGAAGTGGGTGAATCATACTTAATAAACGTTAATAATAAGAAAACAAAATAGATGAGATTCCACTGTCCAAGTAAATCAGAATTAACGAAATTCTTTATCAAAACTCATAAAATAAATTTTGCATGTGTCATAGATATCAGCAACAAAAATAAACGTAACTATAGCATTATTAAAAATGTGGATAAGTTTAAATATCCGGTCTATATCGTGATACCACTTTACATAGAATACACACACTTATCTAAATTATGCGAAAAACGCAGATATCGTGCCTACAAATTATACCAACTGCAAATTCTAGTTGACAAAATAGATTTCCGTGCATGAGATTGTTGTGGGAGCAGACACAGCGATCACTTGGCGGATCAGATATTACACAGCAGTTGCGAGATAGTAACAATTTTATGACTCTTTTGTCCAGTGTAATGGTGATTACATGCCATGGAGAAACCTTGAACTCTTCATACTATCTTGGTGGCATAGGTGGGGAAAGTCTCACAGAAAGAGGATAGGAAAAGGCAGAGGAAATTCGAGAGATCGAACAGGACAATCAGTAGCTCTCAGCGTACCAGAAAGACATTGCTTTCTCCGACCCTAGAAAAATTGTCTTGTCAGGATGAATCCAGTATTGCTTAGTATGGAGAATAGCAAAAAGCTCCTCTACGATTTTCCTTCTTGAAGCCAGATGATCGGATGCTGTATGACAAGGAGCACTATCCACCAAGAGAATGATATCTGGAGAAAGTTTATCGAAGAATAACAGCCATCCAGTGTGCATAAAGTGTCAGGCAACGGATTAGTCGTATTTCCATAATCTGTATATCATCATCATCATCATCATCCCAGCCATGGGCTACGGAGGTTCACAACCAGACCATGCAATTTAGTTCTCCAAGCAAGTCTGTCCTGAGCTACATCTGCTGCATCTGGCCACTGCACACCAATTCTAATAAGGTCCTGTTTAACATTGTCAGCCCACCGCATCCTAGGTCTCCCTCTCTTTCTGAAGCCTTTAGGTACACTGTTCATAACCCTATTCGTCAATCTATAATTATCCATACGGGCAACATGGCCAAACCAGCGGAGTCATTCTCTGCACAATATGCTGCTTAAAGGAGGTTGCAGACTCCTTTGCCTAACCTCATCATTACTTACAAAGTTAAACCACCTAATACCCAAGATACTGCGTAAGCATCTAGAATCAAAAGCATCAAGTTTTGTGCTATCCTGTTTACAAAGTGTCCACGTTTCACTACCATAACCAACACTAGAAAGAACCAAATTATTATACGGTCTAATTTTAGTCTTTAGGTGTATACGCCTATTTCTCCACACTCTCCATAGATTCTTAAAAGTCCCGGCAGCAATCCCTATTCGTCTGTTAATCTCATGCCGCACATCACCATTATCTCTTACATAGCTCCCAAGATAATTAAACTATGACACCTGCTCAAGATTGCAACCATTTAGATTAACTGAATCAGAGTCTGCCTGACCAATTTTCATCACTTTAGTTATCTCTCTGTTTATAACCAAACCTCCTCTACTACCAGTTTCATCAACAGCTCGAATGAAAAAGTTCATCTCATCAACATCATTTGCCAAAAGGGCTAAATCATCAGCATAATCTAAATCAGAAATTTTCTTATCTCCAGTCCATTTAAGGCCAAAATCTTTCCCTTGAAGTGAATTTCGCATAACATATTCAATAACCAAACTAAAGAGAAAAGGAGACAAAATGCACCCTTGTCGAACACTAGAAGTAATGCTAAACCAATTGTTACAAGCCTTACCAACTCTCACACACGACTCAGTGTTATTATAGAGAGCTTTCATTATGTTAACTAACTTGTCTGGTATACCATATGTTCTCACGATCAACCACAAATTATGACGATCAATAGAGTCGAAAGCCTTTTTGAAATCAACAAAGCTAGCAACCAAAGGTTTCTGAAACTCTAAACATTTCTCAAGAATCTGCCTAAGTGGAAATATCTGATCTACACATCCCCTACCATTTCTGAATCCACATTGCTCATCACGCAATTGCTTGTCAACCAGATTCTTAATTCTATTAAGCACAATCATGCAAAGAACCTTCCATGGAACGGAAAGTAGGCTGATACCCCTATAGTTATCAGAAGAACTGCGATCACCTTTTTTGAAAATAGGGATAATAATAGCTGTGGTAAAATCCTTAGGAACCATGCCTTTATCATAAAAGATATTCAAAATTTCAGTCATCCAAGTGGTAACAGAAACATTCCCAGCTCTAAGCATTTCCGTATGTAATTTCATCTACCCCTGGGGATTTATGAAGATTAAGTTTAGAAATAGCCAAAATAACTTCAGATTGTGTTATAGGGCCAACATTAAAGCCAGTAATGCATCTATCATCTTTGCAAACAATGGGAGTAGAATGAACCACATTATTTAGAACATCACTGAAATGCTCAGCCCACTTAGCCATAACAGAATCCTCACCTTCTGTAACCTTATCTTGTTTATCTTTTAATCCCTGCATACCTGTGCGTTTTCTACCACACAAAACATTAACTATCTGGTACAGCTCTCTGTTGTTGTGCTGTCTAACTGCTTCCTCGGCTTTGTCAGCCAAGCCATCAAGCCAAAGATTCTTATCAGTAGCTAACTGATCCTTTACACGTTTATTAAGCTCTCTGTAATGCTTTCTATTAGGAATAGTAGTAGGGTATTGATTAAGGACATTCCTGCAGTTCTTTCTTTCCGAAATAAGCTCAAGTGCTCTATCACTCAAATAATCTGCCTACTCTGTTCCATTTTTCCTAAAAGTGTACTATTAGTTTTCAAAAAAGCTTCTTTAAAACAGCCCCATTTTTCCTCAACTTCAGTAGTAAGCAAACCATGACTGTCATAATGACTAAGTAACCTATCATGGTAAGCTTTAGCTATAACTGGGTCTTTCAGAGCGTCAGTATGAAAAGTAAAATTTTTAACCCTAGCACAACACTTTTTAAGTTTAAGTTGCAAGACACTTTTAACAAGGTAATGGTCAGATCTAATTTCAGCTCCCCTATATGACCTGGTATTCCTAACAGAACTGGCCCATTTGCTGTTAATTAATATATAATCAATCATATTCTTATGCAGCCCATCAGGTGAAACTCATGTGTACTTATGTATGTCGCTGTGTTTGTAATAAGTGTTTGTTATTCTGAAACAATTAAGTTTACTTATCTGTGGGAAACGTTGCCCATTGCCATTGCAGCTACCAATACCAAAAGGGCCTATTATTCCTCCCCAAAGTTCAGAGTCAATACCAACTTTGGCATTGAAATCACCTAGAACAAGGGTAATATCTCCTTTCTTGACAGAATCCAAAATATCCTGAAGTTGTTCATAAAACCTCTCCTTCTCATCTTCATCGGCATTCTTAGTGGGGGCATAAAAGCAGATAACATTCAAGTCTTTAACGATTGTCTGAAATTTTGCTGTAAGAAAACTTTCATTAATTCATTCATATCCTAGAAGAGCATGACTGGCGTGTCTGCTGAGTAGCAGACTTACGCCTTGGTGATGTTTATAGTCTTCCCTCCCTAAAAAGAGAAATTTAAGATTATTTTTAAGAATCTGACCTTTATCTGTCCATCTGATCTCTTGCAAGCCGAGAATATCAAAATTATAACTGTGGAATTCTTGTGCGACGACATCAAGAGAATAAGCTCTATGCAGAGTCCTCACATTCCAGCTTCCTACAGAGAGAAAATGGTTAGTGGGATGATTAAAGAAACTATGTTTATTGAGAGAGGGAATGCCAACAATATCAAACAGCCCCCTAATCGCAGACATGGGGCAAAGACCCGTTCTCCCACCACTAAAGGCTGAAGCCATAGCTGCAAATTAAAATAAATGTCAATTTTATACTCTAGTTAGAGCAGTCAAGAACATAGAAGCCTAGGTTAAAAAACCCGCAAACCTGACATAGCACCTATAGCCGCATGTGAAATAAATCAAAATTTATGGTTTACCATTAATGTTTCGTATACACTCCAAATCATATCCCAATTTGGAGTGTATATAAAACCATAAATGTTTGGCATTGAAAACGTTTAAACATTACTTGATTTTTGCTTTAACAGTTATTTAGATTTGATAAATAAGCCAAGAATAAATATTGGATCATGCATGCTAACAAAGAAATAGTTTACATGTCCGAAGAAAAGGTTTGGATATATCATTTCTGCTCACTACAGTGTCCACACTTATAAATTTTTTGGATTATTTTAACTTAGAGCGACACTTATCTATACACAACAGATTAAATAACTAGGTCACAAGGACCTCATGGGCTCAGAGAAGGTTGGAGGAAGGGAATCCACTGTGCATATCTTAAGGGAAAGCTGGTAGCCTCCCGTCAAGGCCATCCAGCGTGTTTTATAAAGCGCACAGGATAAGGCTCTCATGACCACGGGGTAACTGCTTAATGTCTCATCGAATGGAAGGAGACCTTTCCATGGTAAGGGTTAGGAGAAATAAATCTCAAAGCTGGCACAGTTGGGACTCTAACCTGGAAACTGTAGATTATGAGTCTGGCACGTAACTGACTGAACCAACACTTCAAGATGACACAGGAAGTAACGTAAATGCAGTAGAAAGTGCGGATGGCGTTAGGACTGACAGTGAACGAAAATTTTATTGTTATGATGGAAGATTTGAATATTGACATTATATCTAAGGATAATATATATGTACAATATTTGAGATTGATGAAAGAAAGAGGTTTCTATATAGATCATGATCTTATTACTAGAGAGGAATCGCAAACTTGTTTGGAACAAGTATTGAACATTATAGATGATGGTTCTGTAATATCTTGGCCTCCATGTCCCATATTAGCTTTCTGTCTCCACCCGTTTTGCTAATGGAAGCCTTCTTATGCTCTGTCAGGTTAGTTCGCCCATAATCGTTTGGTGTAGCTGAGAAAATGTAAGAATACTCTGTAAGTAGGTCTTCAACCTTAGCAGCTTGGTTTTGGGTTAATAGTGTTTCCCTCCATAATATCAGCAAGATGGGATGTCTGTCTGATGTTGGTCTAAGTCAGTAATTTCTATGGTATTTTCACGAGTTACCCATGTAACAGGTTCACATATTGCTAGTTCTTCACTTCTTTTCAATAATCGACTGGTTTTGTTGGAATCCATCACTATAACATGAATCTGTTCTTGATCTACTTTGACTAAAGTGCTTGCAACCAAGATGCCATTAACCAAAGCTTCTTTTGCAAGGGTATCGGTGACCACCAATCAGAAGGTCCCAGAAGTCTCCGCTTAATGCCCACGGATTACAACTTTGCTTTGTGCTGGAATCTCGGTGTCTTCTGTCACTAATACTGTCACAGTTGATAAAGACTTAGATCTTCGAGAAAGCAGACGATTCTTTTCTGTCCTATAGATCAGTAGACTGTCACTGGTTCTAACACTGAATCCATGTCTCTTTTGGAAGTCAAGGCCTAATATGCATTCATCGTAGATCTCTGCGACGTAAACAGGATGGCATACAAGATACTATCAACTCTGATGCTGAGTTCTATCTTTCCGTGGATTTTAGCACGATCTCCAGTGACTGTTTGCAGAGTAATATTGGATTGTTTATAATACCAGTTAGGTTTAGTTGTTATTTTCTTTACTACATATATGGTCTGAGTAAGATCATATTCGCAGCAGTATACTATCTGGTGACAAGGCACTTCGTTCACTGTACCATCATTTACCAGTATTGTCTCCACCATGTAGGGCTCAAACGTAGGCGACTTCTCCTGGGGCCAGTCAATCAATAGCCACTCTTTTCTCCTCAAGATTGACTAGTTTTCGTTTCCCTTTTGCTGTTGTGAAGTGGACGAACTTGGACTCCTGATTCGTTTCTTTTACGTTGGCTCAAATATGTGCAGTTTTGCCATAGTTCCAACACTGGAGTTTTATGAAAATCCTTGTGAAGAAACATTTAACCTTTTTTAAAACAAATAGAATGGCTTTGATTAGTTAATGTAGTTCACTATTATTTGCCACAGTTTCTTCAGCATTTAAAAATCTGAGCACTATATATTTCATTGCATATACGCAGCTGACTTCATAGATTCACAGTCGAACATTCTAAGCATCTCTTACCAACTGGTGCTGGGCTACGCTATCCTGGATATCTGGTAGACAGTTGTTATATGCTAATCTAGCCAGGCGTTCAATATCACTGGCAAGTTCATCTACAGTCTCACTAATCTTCTATATTCGATGTTCAAATTGCGTTATATAGTATTATTTTAAATACCTATCACCAAATCTTAGTTCTTAAGCAGATACTGTAATAATCAAGCCGTTTATCTTCTGGTATGGAGTGTGAAACCTCTGCAGCAACATTTCGTAGAGAAGCTGCAAGGAAACTGGCCTTGTCAAGTTCACTTTACACATCGGCTCCAGGGATAACTTCGAATTGAGTCTGAAACACTGCCCAAGACGATTTGATTGATTCATGTCATACATGGAAGGTTTGCTTGTGTTTCTTGCAATATATGTAAGCACATTATTTTCACTAACATTACTATTATAATAATAATAAGAAAACAATTCAGTTCTTAGAACTTGAAACTGATGTTCGCAATCTGTTTTAATACTATCAATCTGATGTTTATAATGTAACTTAACACAATCAAATTTAATACTAAAATCACAAGCAATTTCATTATCATTACACTTTTATACAATCAATTTCATTTTAACCTATCTTCCTATTGCTTTTGGTTTTGATATTTGTCGGTTTGTCTGTTGGTCGGTTTGTGGATTTGACAAAACGTTGTCCCACTATATCTTTCGAACCTTAATGATTTATCTGCCAAATGGAAACTTGTGACGCGGGGAGTGTCATAGGTTATAAAAAATTGACTCCCGTGCTTTTCCCCCACCTAAAAGAGAAGAAATGTGAAAACTATTCTTAAGCTATATCTCCAGAACGCGAAGGCCAAAAGCAGCAACCTATACGTCGAATGAAAGCTTACGCGGGGAATGTCCTATCATATGAAATATTGACCCCCGTGCATTCTCCTACCCCCCTCAAAAAAGGGGGAAATATTAAAATGATTGTTCCCTTATATCTCCGGAACGCCAATGCGGGAAGTAACTAGATATGTGTCGAATGAAAGCTTGTGACGCGGGGAGTTTCATAGGCTATAAAAAAAATTACACCCTGTGCTTTCTTCCTCCCTAAAAAACTCGTTGTTCTCAACCACTGCCGTCCCGTGGCCGAGTGGTTAGCGCGCTTGGCTACTGATCTACGGGACGTGGGTTCGAGCCCCGGATAAGGCATGGATGTTCGTGTTGTTTTTCTGCTGAGGTCCTGCCATCCTCTCAGATCTTCTACTGTGGCATATAAACTGACAGGCTCCTGTCAGACCTCTGTGGCAAGCAGCTGCTTGAGGGGGTATTTATTTATTTATTTATTTAAAAAACGAGAAATGCAAAAGTCACGACGATTATGAGTCACATATCAAATGAAAGTTTTTAAGGTAGCTGTTTTTAGTGACAAAAAATAAATTAATTAAAAATTTTAAAAAATACTCATTTTTCTTATATGGGGCCTTAAAACGTAGAAAATAAACCTACAGCATATCGATGGTGCAATCAGTCACTGAGTTATCAAAAGTAATTCAAAAGAAGATAGTGCGCCGATTTACCTACGCAACATCATTGCCTGCGCCTATCTATGGAAAAAAAATTATCGATTGATTAATTGATTATACATATGAATCATGACTTTATATATATATGAATGTCAATATGTACCGATGTATATCAACTATTTGTAATTGCATATATTTAACGTTTCCTGCGGATAAGCTACCCAAGCTTTTCGGGAAGTTTTGACATTAAGTGTTTACTCTATATTATTCTGTTTTATGCATTAACGATATGGGCTATTTGTAACGAGTATGTAACATTTGTTCTTACAGTCAAACTCTCAGAGTTTGCTACGATGAACTCTGTATATATAAATGCAAAGGAAAATAAAGAATTGCGAAAATTGTGAACATTAGGAACACAAATATTGAACTATTTCCCCATTACATGATATTATACTTAAATATCTTTAAAAATATTTGTAATCTTTTTGTATTTATTTTAATTTGCTCTGGAATAAATCAATTGCATATTTGCTTATTAAAATGTCCAGATAATTTCTTTCTGATTGTTTTGAAGATACAAGACGAAGACTTATTTATGTTCGCCCAACAATCGGATTAATGCAGTATTTGTTGGCAGTGATGAAATGAAAGGTCCAAATAATTACATAGGTTATCAGATACATAATTTGGTGCGATGCCTCTAAATACTGATTAATTTATTTTTCCTTTCTGTGATTCGATTGATGGGCTTTCAGCCAACTATGTGGGGGCGGGGATGGCTCAGTCGGTAGCGCGCAAGGCTCGTAATCTGTAGTTCCCAGGTTCGAGTCCCAGCTGGGTCAGCGTTGAGATTTATCTCCGCAAAATTTCCCCGCCCTGCCCACGGTCAGTAGGGGACACCGATGTGCTTGGAAAGGCCGCCGTCCGTCGGATGGGACGTTAAGCCGTGGCGCCGTGTGCAGGAGAGACATACCCTGTGCACGTTAAAGAACACGCTGGATGGCCTTGACGGGAGGCTACCATCTGTCTCCCAACAGCTGTCCCAGTGGGTCCCCTCCCCCAACCTTCTCTGAGCCTTCGGGGTCCTTGTGGCATGGCCATTTAGCCCATGGTGTGCAAAAAAGTGCCGCTCAGAGGTGTAAAACAATCCAATCCAGCCAACTGTGCTTTGTGTTCCAAAGTGAGATATTCGATTTTCGACATTCAAAGAGAATTGAACAATTGTGTAGTGTGGGAAAATCACAACACATATGTGTATGACATAACAACGACCATGCCATCTAGGAACTCGAACCGGGAACCCGTCAGATGCATTCTCACCGCGATACTAATGAATTAGCTTTTACGCTCTCCTATGAGGACTGGTGCCTTCAAACTTCACAATTGTGCTGCCATCTATGTACTGCTCTGGGAAGCCGGACCTAAAATTTTGTTTTGCAAATTATCTAAAAATATTTTAACCTATCTTCCTGTTGCTTTTCCTCGTCATTTAATGGTTTGTGTGTTTGTCAAAATAGTTGTTCCACCATGACTTTCGAACCCGAGAGAAAATTTGACGATTTATGTGTCAAATAAAAGCTTGTAAAGCGGGGAGTGTTGTCGGCTATAAGAAATTTTGCACCCCTCTAGTTTTCTTCCCACATTAAAAAGGGAAATATGAAAACAATTGTTCCACTATATTTTCGGAACGCGAGGGCCACTAGTTATAAAATAGAGAGGGGACTTGTTATAAAACTCACCCATGCGTTTTACCCCTTCCCCCTAAAAAAGGGAGCAAATACGTGAAGGTTTTTCATCAAGACCGGTCTTTGATCTTGTGAGCACTACGCTATGGCAAATTTAAGAGGCCCTAAGCTTTAGAAAGTTAAGAGGCCTTAAACTATAGCTAATTTAAGAGGCCTTGTGCTCTGACAAGTTTTAGCTCCTTCTAAAAATTCGAAAGTCGAAATATATATTTTTATTCTAATTAAAAAAACGATTAAAAAATAAACATGAAACTGTGGTGAAATATTTTGATGGCATTTGTATACAATGATGATTGTATAAAGCCAAGATTAACAGTGTTTGCAGAATAGTTTAATTTAAATATTAATTTATTAATTTTTTTTGTCTGACATAGTAAAACCTGAAATGCATTTCTCTGAGGCCTCTTATATATAGGTAGAATTAGCTTATGCATAAGTCCGGCCTTCATTATCATATCTTGCGATCGCGAGCGCCAAATGTAACAAGTTGTATGTCAAATGAAAGTTTGTGACGGGAGAAATGCTATGGTCTATAAAAATTTACCCTCTTGTCATATTTCCCTTAAAAAAGAGGAAATGTAAAAAGTCGTTGTTCTACTGCATGTTCACAATACCAGGGATTACGGTTACGAGTTAGATATTCAAATAAAAGTTCGTATGAAGACCCTCGCAGACTACTCGAATTATGAACCCTAACATTCTCCCTCCACCAGAAAAAAATAAAGAGGGGGGAAGGGCGGAAATTTAGCGGGAGTGGATTTAACGAGTTACATCTCAAATTAACGCTTGTGATGCTTCAGTTTCACGGGCTACCTCAGTCATGACCTACGGTCAAAAAAAGGAAGAGGAAAGATGTGGTCGATGTTTATGAATCATATATTAAATGAAAATATCTAATCATAGATGCTTTTATTGACAAAGAAAAAATACCCATATTTTTATATGCGTCCTAAACGTAGGAAATGAAACTTAAACAATTCGATGCAGTCAGTCACTTAATTCGCCTTCACTTCAAAGGAAGATAGGATGCGGACTTTATTTACCTACTCAACATGATTGCCAGCACCTTGCACCCAGTCTAGTAATCTGTAGTTCCCAGGTTCGAGTCCCAGCTGGACCAGCGTTGAGATTTATCTCTGGAAAACTCCCCGCCTTACCCACTGTCAGTAGGGAACACCGATAGGCTTGGAAAAGAATCACCATTCCCAATTGTATTTTAATTCTTTCCAATTCTTCGTGTTTGACTGACCGTGGATGGGACATTAAACCGTGGCATCGTGTGCGGGGGAGAGCCATATGTTGTGCACGTTAAAGATCACGCTGGATGGCTTTGGCGGGAGGTTACTATCTGTCTTCCAACAACTCTACAGTGGGTTCCCTCTCCCCAACCTTATCTGAGAATTTGGGGTCCTTGTGACCTGGTCATTTATCATATTGTTGGCAAAAAAAGTGCCGTTCAGAGGTTAAACAACCGAACCCAGCGCCCTAGCTTCCTTTGAAGTGAAAACGAAATCAGTCAGTGATTGCACCATCAATATATTTTAGTTTTATTTTCTGATTTTTAGGGCGCATATAGATGATAGGTATTTTTTAACTTTTAATTTTATCTCAGCTACTTCAAGACCTATGTCTAAAGGTATTTCAAATGGAAAATGGACAACCCTACATGTGAGACATCGACTGAGTGAACTTCGTAACCTCAAACAGGTAAATGAATATGCATAGAAGAAACTCATCAATACCAGAAATAGTAGCAAGTATGGGCTTGAACGTAATAGACGTTGTTTGGATTTCAGACAAAACATGAATGAATGAATGAATGAATTTTATTAATGCATACAAAGTTGAACAATGTGCAATATGCTGACATTTTAATTTGACTCTCAGGACTCGCTGTTGATTGAGTTTCTGGACGGTGGTGACACTATCAATTCACAAGAGTATTTCTAAACCATGGGCTTGGGTTGGGTTGTTTTACCTCTGAGCGGCACTTTTTTGCACACTATGGGCTAAATGGCCAGGTCACATGGACCCCGAAGGCTCAGATAAGGTTGGGGGAGGGGACCCACTGGAACAGCTGTTGGGAGACAGATGGTAGCCTCCCGTCAAGGCCATCCAGCGTGTTCTTTAACGTGCACAGCGTATGGCTCTCCCGCACACGGGGCCACGGCTTAACGTCCCATCCGACGGACGGCGGCCTTTCCAAAGCCCATCGGTATCCCCTAATGACCGTGGGCAGGGCGGGAAATTTTGCGGAGATAAATCTCAACGCTGACCCAGCTGAGACTCGAACCTGGGAACTACAGATTACGAGCCTGGCGCGCTACCGACTGAGCCACCCCCGCCCGAAAATATGGGCATTTGAAGGCAGACAATAACTACGAAGTATCCAGGACTTTTGAGCAAACAATAACAATGTTCAACAGGTATGGTTGGAAATACATATAACATCCTCCCTGCAGTCCTAACATCTTCCCTTTAGATTTCCACACACGTAGGCTTTTAAAACATGCGATGAAAAGTACGAAGTTGACATTTGACAAAGAGATGCAGTGAAATGTCAGACTTTTTCGTGCAATACAAAGAGAGCATCATATTACAGATTTCATGTTGAGATAAACGTTTCGATAGGTATGGCGAAATCGAACAATCAATAAAGGATTAACGATTATTTTCGACTTTCCACGTTTCATATGAGCAATCATTAAATCAGCACACACTCTCTTTGGATAATTCTCGGAATTCTCCGAAAATATTTAGGGTTCAACTTCCCAAAGCAATATACAGATGGCAGCACAAATCTGAGTATATTGTCTTTATAAGAGCGTGTTCATATTAACTCGCCAGCACCCCCAAGTTGTTAAGTCGATATTTGTTTGTGCTGGGAGTTACAAAACGACCTCCAGGGAATCTATTCTCTATTGCGGCGAACTCTTAAGGAGGATAATTAATGCATCACTTGTTGCAAGTAGTAAAAATGAACTCAATACACCTTTGAGAGATTCATATGACCATTTCTAGTTCAACTGTTTTCAATCAATGCTCAAAAGCAAAAGCGGACAATCTCTATACTTAGCTAAGAGCCGTAGGAAAAAATTATCCATTTATAAACGAAAATATTTACTATATGTACTATATTTTTAAGAATTCAAGATAATATCTCCATTAAAGGCACAAAAATATACGCTTTTAAGGAGTAATATGAATTAGCAAAAAACGTTTAGTTATGTGCCTAAAAATGTTTGGTCACAATAACTGAAAGTAATAAGCCAGATTCAATGTAATATGCAACATAAATATTCTTATGGACAGTTAATAATTCAAATATTAATAAAAAATTTGATATTTGGATTTGAAGTTTACTTCATATATGACATAAATTTGATCAGCTAAAATATTATAAAGTTTTTGTGTTTAGTTATTCCCTTTTGAGTACCTATGTGTATTCAGCACGAGACCCAGATAAATAAAAATGGCAAAAAAAAAAAAAAAAAAATAGAGAGAGGGGAAGAAAGGAGAGAGAGGGTAAGTGACTCGATGGAACTGAAAAGCAAAAGGGGTTGGGGGAGCAAGATATAGGAATTCTGTTGCAGTATAACATTTTCTACTCCGTTTTAGAAGTCTTCAAATTTTACGAAAATTTGCGTGAAATATACGTAGGTTAAAATAGGTTTTGCCTCCATTACTCGTACTAGCATTCTCAAGGGGTTCCCTGAAAACTGGTCCTGTTCAGCACGAACTAGATAAAATAACCTAATACACAATCCTCAAGGAGCCATGGGGTATGGAGGTCCAACCAGACTGTAATTTAGTGTGAGCTACTATTGCCATTGCATTCAGCCACTGCAGGTCAATTCTAACAGACTTGTTTGGCATTGTCCACTCACTATATTCTAGGTCTGCCCAATTTCATTCGCCTTTAAGCACACTGCTCATAACTCTGATCATTCATTATGCAAATCTGTGAATGACTGACCTGGCCAAACCAACGCAATCTCACCCTGCATAAGATGTTCCTTAAAGGCGATTGATGACTCTTTCGTCTAACCTCATTACTATTTATATAATCAAATCATCCAACAGCAAAGGTCCCAGCGTTAATATCTTGAAACAAAAGCATCAAGTTTCCTATTATCTTACTTACAAAGAGGCAATTCTTTTCGTATTGGGTTGATGGGAATTATAGCCAATTGTACTTTATGTACCAAAGTGAGAGTAAGGGATTATCAATACTTGCAAATAATTAAACAACTGTATAGTGACGGACAATCGCAACACACATGACAGAGCAAACGATCATAACATACCAGGACTCGAACCGGGACCAGGGCGGTTGCACTATCACCGAATACAAATTTCCCTACAGTAGTAATTAATTGGCGGAAGTTTGCAAACACTTAATTAGCTATATATATATATATCAAGAATATTGACTTTTTTTACCATTTGAAATATATATACCAAGATGCGTACTTCTAGTAACATGTTAATTTAATTATGATTTCCCAGTTTTAATAGAATAATAAAGGATGAATTGGTAAACTTCCTGTTTTTGAACGCGTGGGTGTTTGGCTCATTCGATTGCTCGCGAAGCTCCTGATCTGCAGTTCCCAGCTACGAGTCTCAATTGTGCCTGCCCTGAGAATTTTCTCTGGTAACTTTCGCTCTGTCTTCGGTGATGCCATTAGTTTGGAAACCGATAACCGGGAGCCACCGATTAGTTTGGGATGGCAACCGTCCGTCGGTGGAAAGTTAAGCCGTGGCTCCGGGTGCAAACGAGATATACCCCAGTGAACGTTAAAGAGCACGTTGTATGACCTTAATGTGAGAACTTCCACCTCACTTCTTATAGCTGTCCAATGGATCCCTATCCTCAACTTTCTCTGAGCCCTTTCTTGAATGGAATTCTTGCGACTTGGCCGTTTAGACCATTGTGCACAAAAAATGAAGTTCAGGGGTAAAACGACCCAATCTGATTTTGAAAAAAAAAATTATTTGATAAGCATTCAGTTTCATACTCGTATGTATCTAATAGATAATTGAACTTCAATATCCCATCAAAACCTCATCTACTAATTTACCATGATTAATCTGCAAGAATCTTTGTTGCCACAGAGGTTTATGTCAGTTTAATGTGCCAAGAGAAGATTTCTGTGGAAGGAGACACCTCAACTTAAAGACAACACAAACATCCACACCTTTACGGGGCTCGAAGCCAGGTTTCTTTGATGAGTAACCAAGCGTGAGAACCGAGTAATTATTAAATGACTGGAAGACTTCACAAGAGCTACTAATTCCTCCATGACTTGTTGTAGAGATTATCTCACTCAATATCATGAGTTTATTAATTATTTTTATAGATTATGTTGAATCATCACAGTAAAAGGCTAATAAATAGCTGCAAAATATGAGCTTTTAGTATTATTTTGAAGTCACAGGATTTTGCAGCTTGGACATTTACCTAATTCTGCAGCAAAAAGTCAAAGTTAAGGATTAAATCAACATTTTGAATTACGGTAATTAGTTAGCACTAGAGAAATTTTATGGCAAATAAAAGATATAACTTTGCATTTTGCAGCTACATTTTCTGATTTTGTATTTCATTCTTGCCAAGTGAGGCAAAAACTAATCGTTAAAATCCCACATCTTAATGTTCTCATTTTACAAGTTTAAGAAAATGTTTATAGCTGCAGACTTTCAATCCTTTACAGTAGAGAGAGGAACAGAGTTGTGCCACTGGTGCACAGCTTTGCTGTAAGGATCGTTGATTGAGGTAAAGGCAACATTGTTCCTTTAGTGCATAGCGTTGAGAATGCAGATGCGCATAATTTATATGCTAATACCGGAAAAAAGCCTCGCTCCACTCACACGTTCGATTTTGCTCCGTGTGCATCAGCTGTTGAAGTATCAACCGATGTTAACTGACTGATATTGTTTGGCAATAAAAGGTCTCATCCTTTTAACGAGGGTATCTCTCTAAAGATGCAAATCCGTCGGTGGGAGCGGAAGTATTTTGCAGAGACAGGATTTATGGATTCAATTATGGATCGAGAATATTTTGAATCTTTCATTTTCCTGTTTCAGCCGTTCAGCAATTCTTCTATACGAAGAGCTTAAGCGAAAATATAGCAAATCCACTCTTTTGCAGGAAAGGGGGAGATTGCCAACGCACATTCATTTGTGATAACATTATTTTTGTAAGCAAACTTTAATCCTGAGGTTCTTGACACACTGCAAAAACTGGCATTTTGCACAAAACCTTTTAAATCCATTAAGATATTCCGTGTAAACGCAGTCATAACTATTAACTAGTATCATTTCATCGCTTCATGATTTTGTAGAAGATAGATGCCTATTTTACAAAAGGCATCAATTCCTATAAAGAAGAAGATGTTCCTTTCCAAGAGACAAGTAAAATCTTCCTGATTGAAGGTTTCTCTCTGCATCTTTCAATATGAAAGTATTAAGTCCTGTGATTTACGTTTTTCACATCAAAATTAAAATCGACAGCCTGGCACTCTTATGAAAATGTTTTCGAAATCCAAATTGTTCCTGAAGTTTCATCACGTAATCCGAAATTGTTTATTCTTTAATTCTTGATTGGAATATAGAGATAATTTTCTTATTTTTGATAATGATATACAGGGTGAATCTGAAAAAGTGGGCAAAACTTTACGGGTGGTAGAACACAGCTATAAGAGCAATATTCGTCATAGAAAGTATGGGCGGAACGCAAACGGCGAGCCGCTAGGTGGCGTTGGAAATGCTATAAAAGGGTCGGTCCTCGCACCCAACGGCATTTCTACCGTGGATTGCCGAGAGGATGGCTGGTTATACTAACCACGAAATGGCGGATATGCACTTTGTGTACGGTGCGGCGGACGGGAATGCAAGTGACGCACAGAGACGTTACCGCGACCGGTTTCTGATGAGATGCACTCCAGATCGGAAAACTTTCGAGCGTTTGCATCGGCGGCTGTGTGAAACGGGATCCTCCGCCGCGGCCAAGCAAGATGCAGGGCGTGAAAGGAGTGTCAGGACCCCGCAACTTGCAGAGGACATTCTGCGTAGGGTGGAAGAGCGACCGGTATGTAGCACGCAAGCGGTTTCCCGTGAAGTACACGTGTCCCAAATGTCGGTTTGCCGTGGGCTACAGGAGGAAGGAATGCACCCCTATCGTACGCAGAAGGTACAAGCGTTGTCACCGGCGGACTATCAGCCACGTGTCGATTTCGCAATTTGGTACCTCCAGCAGAATGCAGCGCAGCCGGATTTTGGTGCACATGTTCTGTTTACGGACGAGTGCACTTTCACCCGTGAGGGCGTTTTGAATACCCACAATTCACACACGTGGGCATCTACGCCACACGTCCTCATTCGTTCCAGCAGCGGTTCTCCGTAAATGTTTGAGCAGGGATCCTCCATGACCGTTTGGTTGGCCCATACCTCCTGCCACACCGTCTGGACGGCAAATCGTATAACACATTCCTACGAGAGGTGTTGCCGGAGCTGCTGCGTCCAATTCCAACCCCCAGCAGGTCGAGAATGTGGTTACAGCACGACGGTGCGCCTGCACACTTCAGCTTAGATGTGCGGAACACTTTACATGCAACGTTCCCAGGGCGATGGATTGGTCGAGGTGGTCCCATAGCTTAGCCACCAAGATCGCCGGATATCTCGTGTTTGGACTTTTTCCTGTGGGGCCATATGAAAAGCCTAATCTACGAGTGCCCCATTGAAACCGATATGGATCTAGTCGCCAGGATCGCCGTTGTTGCCGGCGATATTCGGGAAATGCCTGGTGTTTTCGCAAATGTGCGTCGGTCCCTATCCTGCAGGTGTGAAGCCTGCATTACAGCTGGCGGCAGCTCTTTTGAGCAATTTCTTTGACCATGTACCTCAATTACATTCCTGTTAATAAAATGTTTTCTGAAGTATCTCCTTTCCTTCTTGTGTTCATTCTTTAAATGTGACAGTGGAAAACTACCTTTTAACTTCTCACCGCTTGCGTTCTGACCATACATTCTATGATGAATATTGCTCGTATAGCTGCGTTCTACCACCCCGTAAAGTTTTGCCCACTTTTTCAGATTCACCCTGTATATTTTCAAATGTTCCTAGAGTTTAATTGTTTTTGACAATACTTAATGGGAAATTAAGCTTTTTATCTTTTCTCATTTTTACAGTTTTCTGTTTAAAATCGAAAGGAAATTATGCTTTGGGTTAATTTATCACTGAGCTGCAATTTTTTTGCACACACTGGGCTAAAGGTCTAGGTCATAAGAGTCCTAAGGGCTCACGAAAGGTTGGGGGAGAGGGACTCTCTGGACAGCTGCTAGTAGATGGATGGATGTCTCAAGTCAAAGCCATCTAGCGTGTTCTTTAACGTTCATAGTGTATGGCTCTCCTTTTAAGGGACCACGACTTAACGCCTTATCTGAGGGAAGGCGACCATTCTAAGCCCATCGGTGTCATTTTTATGACCGAGGGCAGGGTGGGGAGAAATTACTCATTTCTTTGATTAAATACATATATGCTGTTATGGCAGAGCCCCCTCTCAGAGGGAACCACCTTGTCGTGGTGAGGAGGCTTGAGTGCCTTAATGAAGTAGTAGGCTATACTGACTAGAGTAACTCCTATCAGGAAGACCAAAACAGAAAGGCCAGAAGAAGAGTTCCCTATCTATGCAGAGATCCACAGAGGCGAGCACAGATTTGTGCGTGGTTGTCGGTTGACCTTAAGTCAATGAAGCCCATTGGGCTCAAGTCCACTGATTGCATAGTTTGGAATTTTTATCCTGTGGCTGAGGAACAGGAATTGGATTATGCTCTGGAGGAAGCCACGTTCTCCTCAGACTACCGGATCTAAGGGCGATTTCGGTCTCCCCAGGCCTTAACAACCGTCTTTGTGCAAGACAGGGAGACGGATTTCTTCCAAGCGCGAGTAAACGGCGGGAGAGACTTCGTTCTCTTAGAGACTCCCCAAGACTCCAAAATCGAATCGGCTTCTAGCCTCAGGGAAGTCTATCCCCAAGGCTACAAGCCGTGCCAGTTAGAGCAGCAGCTAATGGCCTTGTACTCTTGAGTACATGTCTCCTATTAGGTATCCAAATGCCTCGTCACCTTTTAGTGACGCGTTGTGCGACTGTGCGGTGGTCTCTGGGCGTGAAGCGGGTGGCAGGTGTGCCCGGAGCCTGGGACCAAACGAGTGCCATCCGATGAATTCCACGTCCACCTTACAGGAAAGGAAACCTCTCGATCGTAGATAGCTTGGAGATAGTCACATGGATCAATGAAGGAAGATGGGAGTGAGGTTGATATCACGGTGGAGGGTTTAGTTGTCCGGATCCTGTTTTTGTCTAATGGCGATCATAAGTCCGGGTGTAACTCGGGTGTAGCTCTGAGGTATGAAGAGCGGCTAATTAAACTCAGAGGCCTCCTAGTGCTATGCTACGGAAGGCGAGAAGATGGGCAAAGGTGGGAGACAGAAGATGGAATGAATAGGAGACAGAGGTGAACTGCTCACAACAGCTGGCCGAAGCGTGGAAGACATTTTTCTTTCCTCTCCTTTATTTCTGTGTAATTACCTCCAAGGCTTTGTTTTCCAGGGAGGCTTGCCTCCTTGGGATTAACAGAGACAATCTGTATAAAGTCCCTCTCTCCAGAATTGGACTTGAGACAGTTAAATGGCTTTTCAGGTTGCTGAAATTGAGCACAATATCTAATAGAGTTGGTGGCATGCGGGCGTCTTTAGGAATTGACGGGTCCAATATGGGTAGAAGGAGGGTATTATCATGGTTGCCATGTCTATGAATGGTCCACCTGTTTAGAATAGGTGGAGACCCGTAATGTGGAAAAGGGGATCCTGGTGGCTGAGGGTCAGAAAGCTGGAAAGCCCAATACACCGTTTCGGCCCCTGCTTCTATAACACAGGAGGTTTGAGCTGGCTCATTCAGATCAATCAGTTGGTGTGGCATCCCCTCTCCCACCTCCCTTAACCCGGGGTGGACCAGGGTTGGTTATGGAAGTCAACCAGGTGGTGGTGATCCTTGATGACTGGAGTAGGGTCCGGATTGAGAACAGGATCAGTCCGGGCCTCGACCCGGATCCTTTTCTGGTAGCTTAGAGCTTTTCTGATAGCGTGGAGATGGTCACATGATCAATGAAGAAAGATGGGAGTGAGGTTGATATCACGGTGGAGGGTTTAGTTGTACGGATCCTGTTTTTGTCTAATAGCGATCATAAGTCCGAGTATAACTCGGATGTAGCTCTGAGGTATGAAGAGCGGCTAATTAAATTCGGAGGCCTCCCCTTGTTGGCACGGTAGTGGGTGGAGAACGCCCGGGTGGAATACACAAAAATAACGATGGACGCCAAACTCACGTCTCACATATCAGGTTAGAATGGTACTAAGAAACGGACAGGAAAAAAGGACAGTAAGCCCACGGTTCTATCGTGAAAGTGGAGGAAGTCCCAGAGACTCTCCTTCCACTACTAATGAAAATCAGAAAGCAGAAGGGCCTCTAGAAAGAGTGAAGGACCCTAAAGAAGGAGATGAGAATCCACAAAGATCAGACCGAGAAGGCCCCCAAGGAGGGTGAACCCAATAACGGAGTCAAGAAGGGTTCAGTGAGGTGTTTGCTGCGACGGACCTCCTGTAGGAGCTTGTGGTGGTGATCTTCCAGCACAAAGTAGACAAAGATATCAGGAACCAAGTGATGGGTGTTGCTAAGAAGCTACACGCTATTGTCTGTGAGCGAGCTCACAGTAGCAACCATCACTGGACGTCTAGCAGAGAGAGCTGTGTGTTCCCCAAAAACACAGGGGCTGAAACCGACCTACGCTAAGGCAGTAGGAGGACAAAGGGTTGGAAAGGGTGGTTCGGTGGTTGTTAGGAAGCCCACCCCCTAAACAACTGCATACTCTGCTGGTGTTCTCCACAGATAAGGAGAAGTCAGCTACCGAGGTTAGGGATAGCTTGAAGCGATACATAAACCCCACTGAGTTGAATCTCGGGATGATGACAGTTAAACGTATGCGAAAAATGGGGTCATCATCGAGTGTGGCGCGAGGGCGAAGCGGACTGTCCAAAAAAGGCAGTAGATAGCCATTAGCCACTGAAAGAGGAGTTGGAGACCAAGCCAGCCAAGAGTCTAAGGCCTAAAATAATTGTCTACGCGGTAGATAAGGAGGTCCACCAAAGCCACCTCCAGAGAAAATGCCCTCTCGGACGAGCATGCAGAGCTTACCCTGCAGTTCTCTTTGAAGGGCAGATAAAACACGGTTCACTGCACGCTGGAGGCAAGCAGCTCCTCAGACAGACAATTGATGACAGTAGGTAGGCTTAATGTGAGCTGGTCACGGTTTCAAGTAAAGGATTGCGTAAAAGTGTTCTGATGCTACAAGTGCTATGCTTTTAGGCATATGCAAAAAGCATGCACTGAGAAAACACAATGGTGGTCTCAGTGCGTGGGCAAGCACTGATTCAGAGAGTGCCAAAAGCCTAAACCAAAGTGTGTTGTTTTCAAAATGGCAAACAAAGAACACGAGCCAAATATGATCTAGACCACATTGCAATGGGAAACAACTGTCCATCGTACGTTAGAGAGATGAAGTTGCTGAAAAAGCGTAACGACTATGGACAGTGGGAGTCCAGATGGTGGCAGCAGGCAAGGTTAAAATTCCTTCATTTTTACTTAAATGTGGCATGGGCCGCAATGGACCTACTCAGCCAGGAGATAAAAGAGGAAGGAGTCGACGTTACTCTAATGCAAGAATCCTACTGCACAGAGAACATCATGAGAGGGCTCCCTCTCATGCAAAAGAGCACCAAAGAAGCCAAGCCAAAAGCTGGATTTGTTGTTTCCAACCCCAAAGTGAATGCTGTTACGACATATCCCTCCACCACAGTGGTAGTAGTAGAGATTGGCTATGGGAATATAAATATACACCACATCTCCATTTACTGTCCACCGAGTCGTAATATCGAAGACTCGTTGCCTGAGCTACAAACTGTCCTAGCTCAGATCAAATATAAGAGCTTAGTGGTGGGTGGTGACTTTAATGCAAAGCACCCCTTTTGGGGCTCGAACAGACAAGATGTCAGAGGAGCTAAGATTATAGATTTTATCAATTCTGCTGATATTATATTACTTAACGAACACGATACACCAGCTATCTTTGTTGGCCATAGAGACCAAAGCTGGATATATTTGCCCGTAGCTAGCCCTCGGACAATACCACTGATTCAGGGTTGACGCCAGTGACTAGGTCACTAACAGCGATCAAAACTACATCTCGTTCCTAATCAGAAGCACAACACCGCCTCCACAAAACAACAAAAGGTTTGCTATTGGCAAAACCCCTGGCTGGTGCAAGCTCGTTTCGCTGTGTAGCGCTGGGACTGGCTAAGATCCACCATAACATTACCAGCATAGACGACTTGGATTCTCTGGATAACATCGTCAGAGATATTATCGAGTGTATAGGTTCAGGATACGAAAAAATCTTTGAGTTCAAGAGAAAGCTCCCAAAAAAGAAGTCTGTACCCTGGTGGACACAAGAGCTTGGTATCAAAAGAAAGTGGACGCGAGCTCTAAGACGAAATTAGTAATGAAGACAAAACCCAGATGCTCCGCAATACATGGACTGCACTACATCTATAGGGATAATGCCATAATCTCCACTACCTACGTCGAGGGCAAGACAACACCATAAGGATGCAGCTCGCCCCACGACTACCTATGGCGAACAGTCCTATAGAAGGAAAGTTCATCCATCGGTCAAAACCTAAATTTAATCTGTATCCCAGTTAGCCACAAACAAGGATATACAACCCAAGTTGCCTCGGCTCCCGTGGCGGGAACTCTTAGCCGGTGAAGGACCTGATCAGGCCCCTTCACCGGGACCCTGTCCAACCTAGGTGCCCTCCAACACCAGTCAGCGGGCCCTCAACTTCACCGAAACCCAGCCGTTCCATCGGGTCCACGTCCGACCAGATACTCTCCAATACCAGTCAGCGGGGCCCTCAACTTCACACAGGCCTTCAGCCCCCTCACCACGACAAGGTGGTTCCCTCTAAAAAGAAAAAGGCAAAGGTGCCACAATGGGGATAGAATTGTGGCACCTAGAGAAGAAATACACAAGAAGGCACAGGCGTAGTACAAGCTAGCCATTCATCAAGCCCAATTAGCCTCTTGGCAGAAGTATTGCAGCTAGGTGACTGCACAGAACCCTTTCACTCTGCAGTATATGCTGGCAGCAGGGAAAGACCTAACTCCCTTGGACATCTAGTATGTTTACAAAGAGGATTGGTCCAGGACCATCTCTTTTACCGAAACTATACAGGCTCTACTTGAGGGATTATTCCCCGCCGATGCCAGCAGCTCTGATGATGCCCAATATCATCTCCAGAGAAAGGATACTAGGGTTCCACCGGACAGAGAAAATGACGTTCCATTCAAGGAAGAGGAGGTAGGAGAGGTGATTGGTGCAATGGCCAGGAGTAAAGCCCCTTGTAATGACGGTCTGACAGTGGAAATTATGATGCAGCTGTTTAGAGAACACTGTGATCTGTTCACTCAGCTCTTTAACAACTGTTTTGGGCTGGGAAGCTTCTCAAAGGCCTGGAAAGGGCGAACCTAGTTCGTTTTAACAATGCAGATAGAGACCTGGCAGATGTGAGATCCTACAGACCTGTATGTCTGTTGCCAGTGATGGGAAAGATTTCAGACAAGCTGCTCACAAACAGGATGTACTACCACTGTACTAAGAATGGATTCCTGAACAACAGTCAATACGGATTCAGTACAGACCAGTCCACCACTGCCACTATCAAACAGATGGTGGACATAATCAAGGTCAACCAAGACAACAAACTGCATACCTCATCAAAGCATGGAGTCTTCGCAACAAGCTCAGGTTCAGCTGTGAGAAGACTACATCAATGACTGTGGCCAAAGAGAGGTACCTGATCTTTAAAATCATCAATGCAAGCCTCAACAAGAGGTACCCGATCTTTAAATTGAATGGCAACACCATCAGCCATAAGACTACCCTTAAATATTGGGGATCACACTGGATGAGAGGATGAGCTGGATCCCACACCTGCAGGACCTTAAGGTTAAATGTACGAATGTGATGTGCAAACTGGGACATATGGCTTGAGTCTCATAGGGCCTTCGCGGGGAGGTCCTAAAAAAAATTATTTAAGGGGAACAGAGAGGATCTTCACATATGGAGCAGGTGTCTAGTGGCTCACGACGGACCACTCTGTCATGAGCAGAAAGCTGCTCGCAGCCCAGAGACCAGCTTTACTGCGGATCACCAGGGCTTATAGGAATCTGTGGATCTGTGGATCTGTTTGAATCTGTGGATGTGCTTCTGGTGATAGCAAGGATCCCGCCTCTGTATTTAACAATTGGCAAAGAAGCGACCATATTGCGAGTTTTGCAAACAAGGGAAAAAGCAACATTTCTCGGAGTCCAGTATGACCCCGAGATCTATGAGGCTAATACCACTTAGTGGGATACAAACCCCACCAAGAGACTGCGTGTGCCATGGTCTATGGAGTTACCATCAGGTCGAGGAGAAGAAATCTACACATACGGTTGCAAGAGCTAGGATGGTGTAGGCCTCGCCTACATTGTCTACAATCAAGTAACCAACGTGTATGAGTATAAAAGGAAAGTCTCTGACAATGCCTTGGCCTTCCAAGCAGAGCTGCTTACCATCAGAGAATTTAGGGCCCTTAAATGCCTCCGGTGCCCGATTATGGAAGGGTTCGCTAGCAAACATAAAAGCTCCCAAGCGATCAGAGAGAAAGCAGACGGAACACATATCCCTCAGGTGTGCTCTGACTTGTGTATTCCATTAGGAATACCCAAGTCAGGGCACACCTGAGGGACATGGGTTGGCTTGTCTGCCGGCTCTGGGACTCGTTCCTTTGAGACCGAAGCTGTTTTCACTCTTCTACTAAACTTCCTCATCTTCTTGCTGGGCTGCACTCCGCATCCTCTTTAATGCCACCCATACTCCAAGCTCCTACTGGTCTCCTCTGAGACAAACCTTAATCTTTTACTTCCAGGCTTCTCATTGCCACTCGTATAGTGTCGTGTAGACGGAGCACGAGTTTTTTCCCCAGGGGGACGGGTCCTTCGGGACACGCCCCCCGAATTATAAGAGGTGTGTGTTATGGCATTGCCATTTAAACAATAAAGGGAATATCGTCGTTGTCGGCGCTGTAGTTATAGCCATGTGAACGAAAAAAAAAACTAACTTTGAGTTCTGAAAATTTTCAAACGTTTTGCAAGGAAAACTGCATGTACAAAGAATAATGAAGCTTGGGTTTCTAATATCGATGTTCAGAATTTAGTTAGCCATTGTGGATTCAGGATTTTAAAGTGAAAAAAGACTTTCAGTAAATACGCAATGATATATAATGACTTACATATTTACTTGAAATAAAAACTGTTATGTGACTAATATGTGCATATTTGCTTAGTATCTATAAATTATAATATTTTTTATCTATGAGTGAATGGTATTGTTTGTAAATAATTAGAATTGTTCTGTCTAGTAGCAGTTGATTTTTCATTGTACTGTATTGATTGTATTAATTGTGTTGTAACGTTCCTGTTACTGACAGACTACAAATTTACATATAAACCTTCAGTTTCTTGTTTTTGAAATTTTTACAATTTTAATACAAGCATTATGATAAAACATTGAATTTAAGATCCCTGTCACGAAGCATAAAGTCAGTTTTCCTAGTTTTAGAATTTTTGATTTAAATTGAAATTGACTGAAATTGAATTTAAAGGTTTAAATTTATTTGATCGAGTCCTGCATTCCATCGTTATGAAAATATATTTTTCAATTATTAACGCAACAATAAATAAAATAAATAAATACCCCCTCAAGCAGCTGCTTGCCACAGAGGTCAGACAGGAGCCTGTCAATTTATATGCCAAAGTAGAAGATCTGAGAGGATGGCAGGACCTCAGCAGAAAAACAAAACTACAACCATGCCTTATCCGGGGCTCGAACCCAGGTCCCTTAGATCAATAGCCAAGCGCGCTAACCACTCGGCCATGGGACGGCGTATAATAAATACCCCCTCAAGCAGCTGCTTGCCACAGAGGTCTGACAGGAGCCTGTCAGTTTATATGCCATAGTAGAAGATCTGAGAGGATGGCAAGGACCTCAGCAGAAAAACGACACAAACATCCATGCCTTACCCGGGTCTCGAACCCAGGTCCCTTCAAAACACTAAAATTGGACATGCATTTTCAGATTGCAAAAAATCCACGAGTTTCTAAACAAATTGCGCCAAAATATCACCGAATCCCACAAAACCCATCATATTAAAAAATCTATTACTCATAATGCTTTACGGGCACATGCCGTTACCTGAGATTTCAGCTCCAACCGCATTCTTTACGCGGTTTGTCTTGAGCCTGTGTGAAGAAATTGCTTCAGCGCTAAGTAATTAGCAATCTGATTTTCCAGTTCGAGTCCAATTGTCCCTGCATTGAGATTTATCCCTGCTAATTCCCCTTTTGCTCTCGTCAGAAATGCCGTTTGTCATATAATATGTAGTATGTAAAATCGTCGTATGGAGTGTTGAATATGTTTGCTCTACAGCAGATATTTTACGAGTAGTAGTCTTAGCAGTCAAAATTATTTCTCATCATTTCCTTTCTTCGCCTTGTCGTATCTTCACAATTGTCGTACACCCAGTTGTCTTCTACACAATTTTCACACATTCACGCAACTGTGGTCCACCCAGTTGTCGCATTCACGCAATTGTGGTCCTCCCAGTAGTCGGCCTCCCAGCTATCGTCCAACCAGTTGTCGTCCACCGAATTGTCGTATCCTCCCAATTACATCCACCGAATTGTTGCCTTCCCAATTGTCGTCCTCACAGCTGCCCTCCAATCAGTTATCCTCTACCCAATTGTCATATCCTCCCAGTTGTTGTCCAACCAGTTATCATCCAGCAATTTTTCGTCCACTCTATTGCCACGTACCCAATTATTATCAACCCAATTTATCATATCCTCTCAGTTGTCGCATCCATCGAATTCTCGTCCTCCCAGTGGTCGTCCACCGAGTTGTCTCCACCAAATTGTTGTATTCTCATAGTTGTAATCATCCACCCAATTGTCATCCACTCAGTGTTGTCCTCCCAGTTGTCGACCAACCAAGTTCTCGAATTCTACCGGCTGTTGCATTCACCCAATTGTCACCCACTCAATTGTCCCCCTCCTAGTTATCGTCCAACCAATTATCATCCACCCAGTTGTCGTATTCTCCCAATTGTAGTATACACCCAATTGTTACACAATCAATTGTTGTCCTCCAACCAGTTATCATCCATCCAATCATCGTCCACTCAGTTGCCGTGCAGCCAATTGTTGTCCAACCAACTGTCATATCATCCCAGTTGTTGCTTCCTCCGAATTGTCGTCCTCCCAGTTGTCGTCCATCCAATTGTGTTATTCTCCCAGTTATTGCATCCACAAAATTGTCACCCATTCAATTGCAGTCATCCCATTTGTCATTCAACCAGTTATCATCCATCCAATTTTCGTCCACCCAGTTGTTGCGCATCCAATTGTTGTCCAACCAATTGTCATATCCTCCCAGTTATCGTATCCACCGAACTTTTGTCCTACCAGTTGTTGTCCAATCAGTTATCATCTACCCAATTTTTGTCCACCCAGTTGTCGTCTTCAAAACTGTCATATTCTCCCAATTATCGCATCTACTCAATTGTCACCTACTCCGTCGTTGTCCCCACAGTTGTCGTCTAATCAGTTATCATCCACCAGTACTTGTGCACCCAATTGTTGTCCACCCAAATGCCATATCCTACCAGTTGTCGCATCTACGGAATTATCGTCCTCCCATTTTTGTCCAACCAGTTATCGTCCACCCAATTTTCATCCACACAGTTGTTGTCTATCCAATTATCATATCCTTCCAGTTGTTGTATCCACACAATTGTTGTCATTCTAGTTGTCGTCCAGCCAATTTTCGTCGTCGGATCCACTCAATTGTTGCCCACCCAATAGTCGTCTCCCCAGTTGTAATAATTGGTTGGACAACTACACCCATTTTTCGTCTTCCTAGTTGTCGTGAACCCAATTGTTGTCCAACCAATTGTCATATCCTCCCAGTTGTTGCATCTTCCGAATTGTCGTCCCCCCAGCTGTCGTCCAACTAGTTATCATATGCCCAATTTTCGTCCACCCAGTTGACTTCCACTCAATTGTCCTAGACCCAGTAAAAGAAAGGGATCTCGATGGCCTTGTAAAGGCCGGCGTCCATCGTATGGGACTCAAAGTCGTCGTGCAGTCGTCGTGCGTCGTGTGCAGGAGAGCCATATCATGTGAATTTTAAAGAACACGATGGATGGCATTGACGGGAAGCTTCTATCTGCCTCCTGAGAGCTTCTCCCTCCTCCTCGTGCAATGATTGCGAGATAATGAAGCAAATAACATAATTACATGATTCAAATTTATAAGTTTAACATTTCTCGTTCTATTCAAAGAGTGCAGGCTTAGTGTCGCAGTGGTATCACGGTGATACTCAGTTCCGGGTCTCCGGAATCAGGTCCCATGATGGCGTATTAGTTTTTTTCTCTCGCGTATCTGATGATTCTCTCTCATTATACTATTGTCGAATTCTAAACATGTCGAAAAAATCGCATGTATACACATAAGACATAAGGCAAACATTTGGTGGTTATAAACAGATATAATATACGTTAAAATAAATAGAGTGTTTATAGTTATATAGCATTATCAGGCGTTTCGAAAGAGATTTATACTGCCAACAGAAAAATCTTGTAATTTACACTCTGAATGGGTTGTTTTACCTCTGAGCGGCACTTTTTTGCACACCATGGGCTAAATGGCCAGGTCACATGGACCCCGAAGGCTCAGAGAAGGATGGGGGAGGGGACCCACTGGAACAGCTGTTGGGAGACAGATGGTAGTCTCCCGTCAAGGCCATCCAGCGTGTTCTTTAACGTGCACACGGTATGGCTCTCCCGCACACGGGGCCACGGCTTAACGTCCCATCCGACGGACGGCGACCTTTCCAAGCCCATCGGTGTCCCCTACTGACCGTGGGGAGGGCGGGGAATTTTGCGCAGATAAATCTCAACGCTGACCCAGCTGGGACTCGAACCTGGGAACTACAGATTACGAGCCTGGCGCGCTACCGACTGAGCCACCTCCGCCCCTCTGAATAGTAAATGGTAGTTAGTAACAGTTCATTCTGTCGTCCACAGCCCACATTTTAAGTCAGACGTTTTGTAATCTCTATTCAAGTTTTAGCTATTGTCACATGAAACTTTTTCGAAACTAAAGTTGTGTCAGCACATTAGAGGTAGAATTTATTGATTCCTGATTCAGTAAACTTCCATCGTACGAGAAAAGTTGTTCTCTATCAGCGAACAGTGAATAGACCTGATAATGGGAAAGTAAAAGCCCCGAGGGACAATGGGAACTGCGAAATATAACGAAGTTGCTGCAAGTAATCGATCCTTAATAATGTCAGCACCTACACCTCACAAGGGTCCATGACACTGCAGGCAGATTGTGATGGCTTAGAGCACACAACAAATTACGCCAAAGAGTCGATAATAGAGACATGAGGAGGTGGAAAATGAGATCGCAGGATGTAAGGTCTTGTCTCTTGGGTTAATAGAATTTAACATGCTCTATATAGCTTGGAAAGTTCGTAATGAACCAAACTCTGAAGCAGAAGTCAATTTGTATGGTGCAACCTGAAACAAGAGAGTAATTATGGCTGAGAGACAGGTTGTCAGCCTATTCGTTCTTCTCAATGAGAATTCTGTCAGGTAGGAAGAGAAAAAGATCTCATGCAGTTGCGCACCCAGATGGGGGTGGGCAAGGAACCCCGGCACCCCCCAAAGGAAAAGGAAAAAAAAAAACACTAGAAAATTTTCCAAAAATCTTTTCCTAATTAAAATTCATTTTTCATATTTATTTTGTCTTCTATTTCTATACTACTTATGAATTAGCGGTCACATAAGGTGGGAATACCCTATAGCTCTCGGGAATCACTGCCGCTGTGAACACAAGGCGAACGAATCGTGCGGACTGAGCGCTACTTCGTTTGCCCTAGCCTGGCCAGTGGGCTCCTCGCCCCCCCCCCAACCCCCAAGATTGAATTCTGAGTACGCCATTGATCTCATGGAATAATAAGCTGAGAAGAAAAATGTTTTTGTCATGAGTGGAATTCGAACCCACGTCTCTTGGAAACATGCAAGTTATGCTAACCATTACACCATCATCGGCTAACGTTTTTTTCAGCTGGTGTGACTTATAAACCCTTCCGCATTTTTGTTTGTTTAACCAGTGGCGCCATCGGTCAGGAAATGGGCAATTATGTTGTCACACAGAAATGGAATTTTAGTATTTGTCATTTATGCTCATGGTGTTAAATCAATAATTCAGTAGTAAGGAATCACAGGATGTGTCATGTAGACATGGAACTCATGAAATAATAATCAAATATCATTAAAATATGGAAACATTTATTTCATATACCATGAAATAATGTTTCCAGGAGACGTGGATTCGAATCACACTCAGGCCAAACCAATTTTTTTCAGCTAATTATTTCATGAGTTTCATGTCTGTAGGATACATCCTGTGATTCTTTACTAGAGAAAGAGATCTCTTGTGTAAACTCTACTTTTATAAATCAAAATGAGCAAAACACGCTGCAAAACAACAAAGGAAAAATTAGTGAGTAAACAGACGTTATTCAGCTAGTATTTATTAAGCAAAGGTATTCGTATCAACAACCCGTACCTGATTTTGAAATGAGATAAAACATTTTCCGAAACTGCAACTTTAAACTGTTCAGAATCACGAGCCAAGCTCCAGACACAATTAATAGCCTTCTTGTTTAACAAGAAACTCTCAGCAGGGGTAGGATAACAGATAAAACCGTGGTTAAAGTATTGATGTTAATGCTGAGATCGGGTATGATAAGATCTGTAAAAAAATAGCAAACATTGCTGTGTTATTGATGGCTTACATGAATGACAAAACTACTTAAGATAATGGAAATAAAACTGATTTAAAAATTCAACGATCATGTTCACGTTAATAAAAAAAGAAATATTCCTTCAAGCAGTTGTTTGTCATAGAGATTTGAAAAGAGTTTGTCAGTTTATTCGCCATAGAGAATACTATGAGGAAGGCGAGACCTCATAGAAGAGACCTCAACAGAAGGACAAAACAAACATTCATACCAAAGCTGAAAAAAAAAACTGCATTGGGACAAGACACAAATTTTCAAAAACATATGTGAAAGAAGCGATTTTTTTTATGAAAAAGTAGAATGTCAATTCAAAAAATTGCTGCACTTTTACGTAGAAAACTGAAATTAATCTGTGAAAATTAAAATTGTGGAGATCAAGTGATATATAGAGAGGTTTACTGTGAAAAGGAGTATCTTCTGATAATTGCATTTAAAAGAGGAAAGCCAGCTCAGAAGAATTTGCCAAATTGCATTCTTGGAAATTTTTGTCTAATATTTTCCAAAGGATATTTTATTGAAATACAGGCTTATTTTTTATCGCAGTATATTTTTTCAGTTAATTTTTAGTCATTAATAAGTCATTTGACTGTTACTTTTACTCGCAAACATACATCAGACCTAAGGCATTTTCAAAATTTCATTGGTTATTAAGTAGACAATATACGCTGATGCTCATAAAGATTTGCGATGATGATAAAACATTACGAAAGTGAACTATCGAATTTAACATTTTAACAGGATTATATGCTATTTAATTTTTATAAGATCATCTCGTCAAAATTTGTAAAATCGAGCATCAAGTCTTAAGTAGGGTCCTGCTTAGAGCCAAAATGCTTCATGTTTTAATATATTGGGTGAAACAGGATCCACCAAATAGCCTCCACGCAAAAAGCCAAACCGAAAACCAAGGTTTTTAAACATTTGTAATAAAAATGTTTCATGGAATCGAAAATGAATCGAAAAAAGCACTACCACATCTAACGTATCCTGTTTGTTAACCTGGGCCATAATGCTGCACAATACAGCCTGTTATCCCCAGGAGGCCTAATTTTTGTAAAATTTACGTTTTCAAAACAAACTGTAGTAATTTCGCATTTAACTTTTGCTTTCTTTGCTACCTATCAGGGATTGTCTTCTAAACGTTTTATGAAGTACAATGCATAGTCCAAATAAATCTTCAAAGTCAAATGATGAACGCGGTGGTATCACCGAATGCCTCATAGAATAAGTGGAAATAGACGAAATCCGAAAGATCTCCGCAAAGGTAGGGTAACCAGATGTCCCACTTTTCTGGGGAACAGTACCTGGATGAAAAGCTCTGTCTCCGACGAACAAATGTCCCCAGAACTTATTTTAAGATATTATTTTAAGGTTAGATTAGCCCTGCTGCATGAGCAGATATTTTAGCAATGGAGTAGTAGTGGCAACAGTATAAAAAAATACGTCGGTAATGCATTTGACTTGAAATATTCAGGCTAGAATTTTAAAATGAAAGTCAATAATTACGATCTGTCAAACTAGGTGAACAGTCAACCTCGTTAAAAGGGAACGCATGGTCCTCTTAGTTGATCGCGCGCAACAAAAATTTAAAACTTCCCTGGATCTTCTGTAAATCAGGGCACTCTACGCAAAGGTGTAATAGCGGTGAGGCATGTCACTGACATACCGATTCCTGCAAGTTCCCTCAACAGTTTAGTTGTAATTTTCAGAGGTGAGATTCACTCTATTTCAAAAGGCAACCTGACAACTTTAATGTTATGTGAATGGAAAGCCTCATTCAAAATTTCCTCACTTTGGAAGTAAGATTTTTACGAAAAAATGTCACCAGAAAAAGGGAAGATTTCACTTAAATATCTAAGAAACTCAATTTTTAAAAATATTCACTTAGGATTTAAAGTGGTTTTGGAGCTATCACATTCTACCTACCCCTCCCCCTGAAACAAATTATGAAAACTGAAATCATTATTAGAAAAATTTCAAATGTTAATTTATGTTATCGAAAGATTTATTATGACAAGTTTTGTTTATCTTTTGAAGTAAATTTTCATCAATAACAAAAGTTGCAGTTAAATGTTTCAATTTGCATAATTCTTTGAATATTAAACGAATATTGCAGTAAATAGATATTTTGAGAGATATTAGCAAGATCAATTTATTTCCAGTTACATTTTTCGTAAAAATGTTATTTTTAAATTTAGGGAGACTTTGAATCTGGATTTCCATTTACATAAACGTGGAAATGTCCAGTTACTTTTTTGTAATATAGTGTAGAGCGAAGAGTTGAACAAATAATAACTGTGAAATCTATGGTTTGAGTTCAAACATGCTAAAGATTGATAAATGCCCTGTCAATATAAGTCCAATAAATGTGCCACTTAAAATTCTATTACTGGAACATCAAACAATTAAGTTATAAATCCCATAAAACGATTCTCACTTGATAAAAATCAGCAAGATTCCTCTTGAAGAAATACCATTTCGTTAAATTGATAACGCTCTTAATTAAATATACTTAAAGCTAGTTACACTATTAATGAGAGTGTTCAAAAAATTTCTTCACACTTTTCTGTTGAGTTACACTCGTTCCTCCGAGTTACGAGGTGATTGAAAGCTTATCTAAACTTGTTATTACATTTTAAAGACGAAGGCCATATCATCATTTCTCTCTTCGTTAGCGGAACTTGAAGTTCGGTCTGCGAAATCTGTGAATTGTCCTTATGGAGCCTACTAAAGACTAGGAAAGATTTTACACTTTCGCAGGGATTCGGTATGGGGATGGCAGGAAAACATTCATGCTGGTTTATCAGAAGTACATGCGTCATATGCCACCGTTACGGGATGGATGCGCAAATTCAGAGAAGTACGGCAGAGCTTCGAGACCTCCCTTTTGCAGGAAGACTGAAGGAGGAAATGAACAAGAAAACCATCGCTGCTATTCGTAAGCATTAAGGAAAACCCAAGTAATAAGGTTAATGCGTTTAGATATCAGTATATCAATTGGCATTGTGGAAACAAATTATTCATCAATATTTAAAGTTCCGAAAGATCTTTGCCAAATAGGTACCCCACAATCTGATAGAACAACAAAAAGGGCTAGAGTCGAATAGTGCCAGGAGATGCTGGCAATGTTTGAACTTAATGGCCCAAACGGTTAACATTGTCACAGGTTATGAGACGTGATTTTATTGTACAACTCCCAGGAAGATTGACAACTGTGTTTGGTTTGCGGAAGATGAACCGCGTCCCCAAATCCTCCGACAAGACTTTCGCTCAAAAGGATGTTCACAATTCTTGTCAATTCCCAAGGAGTGGTAGGCGTGGACACCTTACCTGCAAAAATGACCATAAATGGCCAATACTACTCCAACATTGTTTTGCCCAAAATGGTTAAGGAGATGAAGGAGCAGCGTCCAACAACAGGTGTGTCAATGGTTCTTCTTCATGACAATGCTAGTGCTCACACAATCGGCAAGTTACGGCTATCAGGAGCAGGAAACTATTAAACAACTATTCCATCCTACATATTTACCCAACTTTTCACATGCAATTTTTTATTGTTTCTAAAAATTAAAAAGGAACTTGCTGTGAAGCCTTTTTCAAGGGTGCAAGACCTTGCAAAATGCATTCATTCAGAGTTGCGGAGTATTCCCCAACAGGAGTACCACCAAGCGTTCCAGGATTGGTGTAGATGCTGGAGGGGAGTTCTTTAAATTATAGTAAATGTGTTGTTGAAATAAGTGAATTTTTTTCTGCAGATATGTGTCAAGAACGTTTTGAACGTTGTATGATAATTAAAGTGAGAAATCAGTATAACGAAATCGTGCAAATGACCAAAATAAAATCATTACAGTAAAATTTCGTTACAGTGAAATGAATAAAGCGCTATTATAGTTACATACGACAAAATTATGTAATGTCATAATCATAATGAAAGAAAATTATAATATATTAACTAACTAACGAACTTAACTAAAGCAATATTAATAATAACGAAGAAATATAAGAATAACTTGAATTTAACAAATGATAAAATATGACGCGGTTTAGAACTACTTTTGAAAGAACGTTTCTCAAAATGCTATCGTTACTTACAATGCAATACAATCAGAAGCATGTATATCCAGGTGGTGTTCGTATATCTCGAAGTTTGACAATCCGTTTTTATGCTACGGAAATGTGTCAGTCCCATTTTAAAGCATAAATCTGGCACAGCACGTATAGAGAATATCTATACTGAATGTAGTGAGATCAGCATAAATGTGTTCCATGCAATGTACAATAGAACGTGATGCATAGCACTGTGATTGCGTTTACACATTAAGACATTTCACAGCGTTTAAATTATTGCAACTTTGCCAGGTTCTAAAAACAAAATCACTTGATTTAAAAATATACGTTGTACAAATTTAGTTTGAAGATTTCCTCGTTAAAAGTTTCGTTATAGTGACTGTCAGGCTAGAGGCCTTTTTAAATATTTTTTTTGTTCATGTTTTATATATTATTTTGGATTTCAATAAAAAGGCATATGCTACGTGGGAGACCCTCTGTCTCAGCATCTGGAGAGTTCATTGAAGTAGCAGTGCCCGGAGGGACGGAGGTCACCCAACTGCTGGCATCCACTGACAAGTGACCTGGGTCCCGGAGGCTAGCGGCCTTGCCAGATGGCCAAGGCAGAGGGAGAAGGGAAAAAGAGGTTGGCAACGACGAGGAAGGGAGAGTCAGTCGAAGAATGAACGCGTGAAGACGTAAAATTGTGAAGCTGGTAAATGCCGACTGGAAATAACGGCATTGGGCTCTGTGAATGCAGCTGAACAGGCATAGTAAGCTGTTGATGCAATGCTATGTAATTGAGCATATGTCCTTGTCTATCAAACATGTTTGGAAGGTTCAATAAATAATTGTTATATTTAAGTAAAGGCGAAGTTGAACCAATTTATTGGGGAGGAGCCTCAGTATTGAGTCCCTTGCAATTGTGATAAAACCTTTGATTTTATCTGATAATCCCTTTCACCCGTCGCGTATTGCGATCGAACCGAGGGGACATTCCTAAGTGGTCCCAATAGACAGACAAACGAAGAAGCAACATCACAGTGACCATATTTTTTCACCTTACGATTAATCATATTACATTAAAGTGATATTTTCGTTAAAACAAAATTCGTTAAAATAATACATTTTTACATAGAGATACATAGTAAATTAAATTGGCAGGGGACGGAATTAAAATTTGTTATTCTGGACTCTGTTATATCAACATTTTACTATATTCAATTATATGAAAATTTCAAAATTCAAAATTTAGTGCATAAGTCACAGTTTCGCAATGTAATACTTATACATTATGATGGCCTTGTGGTTAAAAATTTAATCGCTCTTTTTTTAAATGAATATGAGAAAACATAAGGCCTGACTCATTACTGAGCTCAGTAATAATTTGATTGTTACTCGACATGCAAAAAAAAATTCACTACTTCCATTCACATTTTAAGAGAGATTACTTTTTTTGCTCTTTCTTCAACACCTCGCTTGATTCTCCCCAAAGATCACTCAGAAGGCTGACTGGGAAATTGCCTTTCAAAAAAAGCGGAAGTGGTGGCGGAGATTGCTTTTAGCTCGACACATCGTTTTCTATCATCCGGAAGTGATCTCTCAATCTCCAGAGACAAATGGATGAAAGCAACGAGCTACGCCTCGTGGATTCTTTCTCTTCGTTCTTTGTACGTCAGCAACTGTGACGCGAACGTTTTCCCACGCGATCTAAATCGATTCAACTTCGCTACAATCTTGGAGATTGATTTCCATTCCTGTCATTACAGCGTCAGCAAATTATGGAAAAGGTCAACTCACACCTCATTCAAGTGATGACATAGAGCTATTTTTGATAGTTTTCAATAGCTTTGATTAATAACAAATGAAGTATTTTTACACTCACGTTGAAAGAACTCAAAATGATTAATTCTAGTAATAAATTTAAATATGATTTTAAATATGTCCGAAAATCAAGTCAGGATGGTCGCTGGAACAGAATAATAAGATCCATTAGATTCATTATCAGGGAAGTTTGAAACCAATTTTCCTACTATGTTTGAATGGTGTATTTTTACATTCTTGTCTAATATTGAACTAAAATTTTCTCTGGCTACGATTAATTGGGTTCCTTTATTTAGTATAAATGATCGCAGCTCTAGGTTGATAAGCTAGTTTTAGAATAGAGTGATTCAATGTTTTATCATTAAGAATAATCGTTAGGTTATTTAAAACATTCAGTTCAACACTGATTTAATATCACTCCCCTGCAATGTAAAATCTTATCTTCTGTAACCTTCCTTAAACAGGTGTGATTAATCATCGCACGTGGTACAGTAACTTGCTCTTCAGAAAGGCAGACCTTGCCTTCATATTCACGTGGTAGATTGGTCAGATCTTCAACACTTTTCTAATACACAAATGCAAATCTAATTATTCGCACAAATGTTGCATCACTATCTCAAATCTCAAACGATATGAATTCTGAAAACAATGTTTCATCCAAACGAAAGTATAAATCAAATCCACCTAATTCTTTACTTTCGAAAGAATTATAAATGTACAGAATATCTGAACGACTTCATCCCCACCTGAAAAGTATTCTCTCTTATTTACGAACAGATTTATAAAATCATTATTTCCAATCTATATCTACAACAGTTAACAGTCATATACAATTCATTCTGTTATCAATCTTTGTCAGGTGGTTTGTGTCCTTGGAATACAAGGATTTATATATAGTGTACAAAGAATACCAAATGGCAGACTCCGCAATAACGTATATTTGTACCGTGAAACTTGTGATACTTTAGTGTTTCTTAAATCAAGAACAATGGAGTTTTTATCGATCATATTAAGGAAAGGATTATTGTAGCACAGACATGTCCAGAAAATACCACCCTAAAATTCCTGTTGTCTTACACTAAATCTGAAAATTGTCGACTTGTTCGAAATCTAAAACAGTTGTATTTGTATAATTTTATATCGAACACTAAAAATAGATTAAAAAACAACTATACATTCTAATTCCATATAGAATATCATTTTAAACTTTCCTGCTGGGTGAAATATTTTAGCAAATGGGAAACCCTACTCAAGTCTTATTCTCAGATATCGTCCCCCGCCCCCTGAAAGTAAATTCTGAGTAAGTGTCTGAATTGTTGGAATCAATTTGTAAGACTAGAAAAGCTATTTTTTGAATATTTATAAAAAAAGAAAATAAATATACATGTATCGTTCTGATACACTGACAGGCACCAAAATCTGACATCGATACACTGACTAGCAAAGAAATCAGGAAACGATGCACTGATTGGAACCAAAATTTGAAATCGATAGTATGAATGGCACCAAACTCTGAAAACTTCAAGAAATTAAAATTTTTCTGATAGTAATAGATGACAATAATCTGATCAAATTTAACGCTTATCTGTGTCATAAAACTTGAAATCTTTATCTAAGAACATTACTGAGGACATCTGCACTCATGCTAATTAAATTCCACACTACTTTTGAATTTGTGTGGACTTTCGCTTTCTCTTTGTCACCGTTTAGAGCATACAAAGCATCGTATCCTTCTGTTCTCCGTTTTCAAAGTCCGAAACACTGTTTTTCCATCTGATTTACAAGTTTGAAAAAACATTTTGCTTTATTTCTAAAGTTCTGCAACTACGCCTAAACTGCCCCTTCATAGCAAAACTTTAGCATCGAATTGCTATGTTTTGCTTGTTTCCTACTTCCCTACCAAATTAAAAAAAACTTATTTTCTTTTTCCTCTCTCCAAAAATTCTTCTCTGTGTGGAATAAACGCGTCCAACTGAGAATATTTGCAGATTGAGATATATTGCTATCTGACAAATCCTTCTCAGGGTTAGAAATATCGTGCACATAACTAAGGAACACTAGAAACGTTTTGAACGTGGTAGAAACGAAAAAACTGTGGCGAGCTTTCCGCTGCTAAATTAGATTCCCAGCATGTTGAATTCATTTCCCATGGATGGAATGGCAGACGTTCTTGCGGTAACCACATCAGTAGGAAGCTGTGTGACCTCAAGACACGCGCGTTGCTCTACCATTAGCCGCAAGCTGATGGTTGGCGAAGAAAAAATATGGGCTCTTGCACTTAGAGAAATGAGAGATCGTTGCTCGTTCCTAATGGCAAAAGAACAACAATTTCTTCCTAAACACTGCTCAATGTTGTGAAAGAATTACACTAGACAACAAACTTAAACTTTTTTTATAACATTGGTCAAACAGGATGTTTTTAACTAATTATGGGGTGCTGAATTCAAATATGGCTGTGATAAATATGCAGCACATACAGGTTTTATTTTCAATTACGGATTGATATATTTCAAATTTCAATGAATACGCATATCTGGGAAAGGAAAATAAATGTGAATATGGGTAAGGATCTTTTTTACTTACTAGAAGTTCATTTTCGTCTTTTATGAGCTATTTTCCTTCTGCAAGAACCATCAGTTGTCAAATATCATTGCTGGGTCCCACCTGCCTTGGAATCTCTCCTCCATGGTTCGGATATCCAGGTGAAATCTTTCCTTTTGCTCATCACTGATAGCCCCTAATTTCTTGGGAAAGAAGTCGAGATGCGAGTGCAAGAAATGGATCTTCAAAGATATTCGGCATCTCTGATTTTCATAGTTTTTGAGAAGATCTTAAATGAGCTGATGGTAGTTTTCCTCTTTGTGATTCCCCAGAAAACTCTGGACCACAGTTATAAAGGATTTCCATGCAGCGCACTCCTTCATATTCAGTTTTTCTTCGAAGACAGTATCATTCAATAGCTTCCAAATCTGAGGACCAACAAAGATCTCTTTTTTGAGTTTGACATCACTTAGTTTGGAAATTTTTCATTCAAGTGCAAAAACCCTTTACCAGTTTGTCCACAGCCTTTACAAAGTTTTTCATAAGCCCCAGTTTGATGTGTAGTGGTGGGAGCAGAGCATCAGAGGGGACAATTAGAGGCTTATACCTCCCATTACTCTTTCCAGGAATAAATACATCTCTTTAGGACCAGTCTTTTCTTTTGTAGTGTTGTTTTCTGGCCCTACTGTCCCACAAACATAGGAAACAGCAAAATTTCGTGAAACCTCCTTAGAGCCCGAGCAAGAGATATGACCTTTAGGGCACAACATTTGTCCTCTTAAAGTGGCCATATTTTATAGCAGTGAATATTTTTCCATGTTTTCATAAGTTTCCTTCATTTCCACAGCGTGTGCCACTGGAACGGAAGGTTTTGGTTTCCTTTATGCAACAGACAGCATTTAAGCTGGATTTTTAGGAATCTATAAACAGACGCCATTCCTTAGGGTCGTGAGTTGTTCCAATTTCTTCCATCAGCCCTAAAATATCTGTGCAGAAACACAAACCATCTTGCATCTCGTAATGAGCAGATAAAGCCAAATGTCTCTTTCTGAACAGAGAAACTCTGGTACCCTTGGCCAGAAGATTCCACTCTTGAAGTCGTGAACCTAAAACGTCAGCTGGTTGTTTGGAAAGTCCTAGGTCTCGAACAAGATCATTCAGTTAATTTTGCTGAATGAGATGAGGCTCTTTTAACTTTTTAAGGGTGTATGTAGAATCAGGATCTGTATGTGCCTCAAAGTCTTCCTCTGATGAATGTGAATCCATCTCCTCCCAGTTGGTTGGAGATGTTGGTATAGGAAGATCTTCTACATGAGGAACTGACCTTATGGCTGAAGGCATATTTGGATGTTGTATTTTTTTTTTTTCTTTTTTGAAGAGCCCGACACACTGAATGTAATTTTTTTTCCGCGGCACGCCTAAAAAAGAATAAAAGCAAACTCTATATAATCGTCATTATATTTGCGCTTTGTTGAAGTCATCAGCCTGGTTTTACTTGAAGATTTGCTCTCGTTCTTTAATTCATAACTCGGTGTTTGTTTTAAATATTTGTCCATTCTATGGCTTGAAATAATCAAAAATTAATACCAAAATTTGGAAAAAGCTTGATAAATACTTACAAGATCCCAGTTGATAAAATCTGAAAGATTTTTATTAAAGCACGTCGATATTAAAGCACGTCGATAACACAAGTCAAGTCAAAATGAAATCTGTGGAATATCTAGTGTCAATTTGAAAATCTCTCGCGGCACACAGTTTGCGAGACACTGCTTTAGTTAAACAAAAATAACAATCTTGCAAGTGACTAGTTGGCTCATGCCAAACCATTGGAACTACAAAGGATATGGATTTTATCTTACCTTCCAACCATTCACTCAGGCCAACAAAGCATGAAATGCAGTACACATGTGGAGCTCCATCCTGATCTCCAACATGACCATCAAAATACAAGTTATAGGGTTTCTTCACAATCTTTGTCAAATAACGACCCTGGGATTTCAAAATATAATTTCCACACACATAACAAAACTTATCTGCCACATTAACAAATCCACGACGCTGTCTTTGTGCCATGTAAACGCCAAAATTCACTCTTCAAGGTACAGCACGTGTTCCTCCTAGAATGAAAACAACAAGAATGGCGGTCTGTGTTGACAATTAGTGTTGCCAGCCACAAAAAGTAAAATATCTAGCATCCTCCCAGTTGCCTGGAGGTGTTGGTATAGGAAGATCTTAATAGGAGTCAAAATTACCAATAACAAGAAAATAATGTGATGGGCTAGCCATTTTTTAAAGCCAGATCTGAAATCAGCACCTTAAAAATAGTTAAAGGCAGCTGCAATTGTTCATGTTATAAAAACCTTGTAAACCAGTGTTATGTGTTAAAACACGTTTTTTCAAAAGCAAACTTATTCTACCGTGGGCTCAGCTAGGACTTATAATCTATGGGGTAAATCAGCATCAGTTACCGAAAGGTTTGCGAAAGGAACACAAATAACAAAATGATTTAAGAAGGTGCCACAAAAAAAAACAGGTTTCGCAGTGGAATTAGAGTGATTCACATACATTCATTTTGTTTCAGCTATTCTCAAAACGCATTATTCAACAAAATATTTCTTTTACTATAAATATTATTAGATATATTAATTTTCATATACAATGAATTGTAAACAAAGGAATATGGTGATACATAAATAATATAAAAATACAAATAACATAAAAAATGACTAAAAAACACTATGAAGGGTATCGAACCGGAGACCTGTGTGTTGCAAAGGATTTAGAAACGTATTTTAAAGATATAACCGGAGACCAGGGCCGGAATGACAATTAAGCAAAATAAGCACGTGCTTAGGACATCAGGAGAAAGGGGGCACCACAAAAATACACAGAGAAAAAATCAAGACTTAAAAAAAATTCCATGAACAGCTAAATATTTTAGTACCCATTTTTTTTGGAAAAAACTGGTAATGTTGACTTGCAACTAGAACCACATTCCTTCCATGAACGAAACAGTAAAATCTAACCGCGGCTCCCTTGATCTTCAGCCTGCTTCACACTGAACAGAGGGTGGTGTTAACAAAGGGACAACTACACTGAACAGAGGGTGGTGTTAACAAAGGGACAACTACACTGAACAGAGGGTGGTGTTAACAAAGGGACAACTACACTGAACAGAGGATGGTGTTAACAAAGGGACAACTACACTGAACAGAGGATGGTGTTAACAAAGGGACAACTACACTGAACAGAGGGTGGTGTTAACAAAGGGACAACTACACTGAACAGAGGATGGTGTTAACAAATGGACAACTACACTGAACAGAGGGTGGTGTTAACAAAGGGACAACTACACTGAACAAAGGGTGGGGTTAACAAAGGGACAACTACACTGAACAAAGTGTGGGGTTAACAAAGGGACAACTGCACTAAACAAATGGTGGCTTCTATACTTAGTAGAGATACTTAGTAGAGATAAAATACTTAGTATTCTATACTTAGTAGAGTAAAGCATCAAGCCTGCCTTGATGCTTTATCTCTACTAAGTATAGAGGCAGATGTGTTACGGAAAATTAGTTTTGAGGATGTGATCAAAGACTTTGCTATTAGAAAAAGTGGAGAAAACGTTTTTTAAATAAATAAAATGGGTATTTACAAATATAAACATTATATTCTATCTTAAGTGTAAGTTTTGTTTAGAACAATAAAATTTTATTTTACGGTTTATATTTGATGATATTTTGAATGTTGAGTTAGATATAATACGGGGGCATCCAAATCGTTTAAGTGCTTAGGGCCTCTAAAGACCTTAATCCCGTCCTGCCGGGGGGGGGGGGGGGCTCAGTCGGTAGCGCGCCAGGCTCGTAATCTGTAGTTCCCAGGTTCGAGTCCCAGCTGGGACAGCGTTGAGGTTTATCTCCGCAGAATTCCCCGCCTTGTCCACGGTCAGTAGGGGACACCGATGGGCTTGGAAAGGCCGTCGTCCGTCGGATGGGACGTTAAGTCGTGGCCCCGTGTGCGGGAGAACCATACCCTGTGCACGTTAATGAACACGCTGGATGGCCTTGACGGGAGACCACCATCTGTCTCCCAACAGCTGTTCCAGTGGGTCCCCTCCCCCAACCTTCTCTGAGCCTTCGGGTCCTTGTGACCTGGCCATTTAGCCCATGGTGTGCAAAAAAGTGCCGCTCAGAGTAAAACAACCCAACACAACCCGTCCTGCTGGAGACTTTGCATAAACTACAGCAGACGCGCAGCACTGATTCGCAAAGTAAATGTTGTTATTGTCTACATAACATGGTAAATAATGATTACAAAGCGAATATAAAAATGTTGTGATGTTGTTTTAGGTAAGACAAATTGCAAGTAAAAAAAAAGACATTGCATTGAGCTAAGCACTGCTGATGAGATTTTTTGTTAAAATGTCTTCGCTATTAGCAAGGGCGGATTGGGAGCAAAAATCAGCCCGGGCAAATACATGGAAATTGACCCTAACGGTCAACACCGATCCTAAACCAAATTTGACCCTTGGCGAGAAGTAGTCTGGGATTTTCCCTGAGAACAGCCCCCCGCCCGCTAGGGTTCGCATGCTACTCATTTTAACTTCAAAAAGGAGAAAAGCAACAAAAAGCGCGCTAATATTTTTGCTTTGTCGTCGTCCGTTTGTTTGTCCGTTCAAATTCAGATTTATTTCAACAAGTATTATCTATAATTATTTTACATAGATGCTAATTTACGCAGGTGCGAAACTAGGACTTCTTCTGTGGTTAAAATTTCAATTTCAATCATTAAATTTATGTGTTTTTTGCTAGTCAAAAATTTGAGAAAAAGACTCATTTAATTTTATAAGTATACGTTTTGCCTATTGTTCCAATTATAATTATACGGTATACTTTTATTTTAACACTTCCGTAGGTTTTTGTAATTTATGTTCACTTGCATAAAATTTGTAATGAAAGTTAAGCATACGTAGTACCAAATATATTATCTCTAATCCATTTTCCCCACATACGGAAATATATATATATATTCTCTATATAACATATTTTTTTCCATTTGCGACATATAGGACAGAGAAGAATCCTAGAAGCAACTCCTAGCTTTTACAGGCCTCCTCATTCAAGAATTTGTCCTACTAGAACTAAAGTCACTGCTGACCACTGCATTTTTTAAAACAAAACCCAGCACAGATGATATGGGGCCTATCAGTACATCTATGGTCACTAGGGAAAATAACTATCTTCTTAAAGGGCAGCAGAAAAAAAATTATTAACCGCCCTTGCTATAATCATCCTTGATGGCAAGGTAGTCCCCCAGTTCGACCCCGCGTTCATTGTCTCCTCCCTCCACTCCAAAACTCAGGTTACTTTCCGTTAAACCCTCGAAATTTTTGGCTTCCGAAACAGATGTTGCAACTTTAGCACACCTTTTCCTCCTGTAGCTTGGAGCATCTTGCTACGTGTCCCCCCACCCCAACACCAATGGCCAACCGGCCGCACCCCTCCTCCCCACTGCACAACACTAATTTGGCACTTCAACTGCTCAGCATTGCTCCTCTGAAGCTTGTGACCAGCACGTGAAAAACGGCTCACTGCTCTTCACTCTTGCTACTGAGAAGGGATTACGACTAATTGATAGTTGGTAGCTAGATAGTCACTGGATGGAGAGCTATGCACCAATCCTCTGTGATGATGCAGAGAACCGGCCAGGCAGAGCACCTAAAGTCCGACCCCGACTTCTCGTGGTGCAGGCCGTTAGTACCTTTCAGAAAGATACTCTATTGTGGAAGTGAACGAACGGAAGGAGAGGACTACCACATTAGTGTGGCCTACTGATCTGAACAACTATGGTTACTTTTCTTTTTTCCTACCCTGCTGAGGAGTGGTCAACCGCACAGGGTCCTGATGCTGACCATATAAACCTACTGGACTGGATTAAGGGATTGAGCTGGATTATGAATCCTAATTTTGCTGCACTGGTGAGCTTCTGTGGAGGGAAAATCTTCGCTCTGTTTTCTGTTTGTTTGTGGGTTGACAGTCCCAAGTGACTAGAATCACAGGATATGTTTATCAGCTGGTGGATAATCCTGAGCAGAGGTCATCGCAGGCACCCGAACTCTTTTCTTCTACTGGCATAATAAAATTCTACATTGGAGGAAATCTTCCAGTGTAGATGGCTTCAGCCTTCAGTAATGGTGGAACGGGTATTTGCCCCATGCCTGCGATTAGCGGGCTGTTTGATATTGTCGGAATTCCCTCTTTCAATAAACATAGTTTATTAAACATCCCACTAACCATTTTCTCTCCATAGGTAGTTGGAATGTGAAGGCTTTGCGCAGAGCTTTTTCTCTTGATGTCCTCACACAAGAATTCCACCGTTATAATTTAGATATTCTCGTCTTGCAAGAGAACAGATAGACAGATAAAGGTCAGATTCTTAAAAATAATCTTAATTTCTCTTTTCAGGGAGGAATGACAATAAGCATCACCAAGGCGTGGGTCTGCTTTTCAGCAGAGACGCTAGTGATGCTCTTCTAGGATATGAGTGCATTAATGAAAGATTTCTCGCAGAAAAATTTCAGACAAGCATTAAAGACTTGTATGTTATCTGCGACTATACCCCCATTGAGGATGCCGATGAGGATGAGAAGGATAGGTTTTACGGACTTCAAGATATTTTTTTTTAAATTCTGTCAAGAAAGGAGATATTACTGTTGTTCTAGGTGACTTCAAAGCCAAAGTTGGTACTGACTCTGACTTTTGGGGAGGGGTGATAGGCCCTTTTGGTATTGTTAGTTGCCATTGCAGCTAATAATACCAAAAGGGCCTATTACTCCTCCCCAAAAGTCAGAGTCAGTACCAACTTTGGCTTTGAAGTCACCTAGAACAACAGTAATATCTCCTTGTTAGCTGCAATGTTAATGGGCAACGTTTCCTACAGGTAAGTAAACTCAATGGATTCAGAATAATTAACACTTATTACAAACACCGCGACATGCATAAGCACACACGGGTTTCAACTGAAGGACTGCATAAGAATATGATTGATTATATATTTATTAACAGCAAATGGGCTAGTTCTGTTAGGAATACCAGGTCATGTATGGGAGCTGAAATTGGATCTGACCATTACCATGTTAAAAGTGTCTTCCAACCTAAACTTTACCTTTAATACTGAAGCTCTGAAAGATCCATGATATAATGACTAAGTCTTAGTCATTATATCATGGGTCTTAATGACTAAGATCTCATTATATCATTAGTTATTATATCATGAGTCATAATGACCATTACTTAATCATTATGACAACTTAGTCATTATGACCCATGATAGGTTATTCAGTCATGGTTTGCTTACTACTGAAGTTCAGAAAGAATGGGACCGTTCTAAACAGGCTTTTTTGGAAACTAACAGTACTCTTTTAGGAAAAAAGGAGCAGAAGAGACAGAATTATTTGAGAGATTAGGCACTTGAGCTTATTTCAGAAAGGAAGAACTGAAGGAATGTCCTTAATCAATACCCTACTAATCCTAATAGAAAACATTACAGAGAACTTAATAAACGTGTAAAAGATTAGCTGATAAGAATCTCTGACTTGATGGCTTGGCTGACAAAGCCGAGGAAACAGTTAGACAGCATAAAAGCAGAGAGCTGTACCAGAGAGTTAATGTTTTGTGTGGTAGAAAACGGACAGGTATACAGGGATTGAAGGATAAGCAAGGTAAGGTTATAGAAGGTGAGGATTCTGTCATGGCTAGGTGGGCTGAGCATTTCAATAATATTCTAAACAGTGTGGTTAGTTCTATTCCCATTGTTTGCAATGATGATAGATGCATTGGTGGCTTTAATATTGGCCCTATAACACAATCAGAAGTTAATTTGGCTGTTTCTAAACTTAAACTACATAAATCCCCAGGGGTAGATGAAATTACTACGGAAATACGTAGAGCTGGGAATGTTTCGGTTACCACTTGAATGACTGAAATTCTGAATATTTTTTATGATAAAGGCATGGTTCCTAAGGATTTTACCAGAGCTATTATTATCCCTATTTTCAAAAAACGTGATCGCAGTTCTTGTGATAACTATTGGGGCATAGGCCTACTTTCTGTTCCAGGTAAAGTTCTTTCCATGATTGTGCTTAATAGAATTAAGAATCTGGTTGACGTCAATTGCGTGATGAGCAATGTGGACTCAGAAGTGGTACGGGATGTGTGGATCAGATATTTTCATTTAGGCTGATTCTTGAGAAATGTTTAGAGTTTCAGAAACCTTTGGTAGCTAGTTTTGTTGATTTCAAAAAGGCTTTCGACTCTGTTGATCGTCATAATTTGTGGTTGATTGCGAAATCATATGGTATACCAGACAAGTTAGTTAACATAATGAAATCTCTCTATAATAACACTGAGTCGTGTGTGAGAGTTGGTAAGTCTTGTAGCAATTGGTTTAGCATTACTTCTGTTGTTCGATAAGGGTCCATTTTGGGTCGTTTTCTCTTTAGTTTGGTTCTTGATTATGTTATGCAAAATTCACTTCAAGGAAACGATTTTGTCCTTAAATGGGCTGGAGATACGAAAATTTCTGGTTTAGATTATGCTGATGATTTAGCCCTTTTGGCAAATGATGTTGATGAGATGAACTCTCTCACTCGAGCTATTGATGAAACTGGTAGTAGAGTAGGTTTGGTTATAAACAGAGAGAAAACTAAAGTAATGAAAATTGGTCAGACAGGCTTGATTCAGTTAATCTGAATGGTTGCAGTCTTGAGCAGGTGTCACAGTTTAATTATCTTGGGAGCTATGTAACAGATAATGGTGATGTGCGGCATGAAAGTAACAGATGAATAGGGATTGCTGCCAAGACTTTTAAGAATCTATAGAGAGTGTGGAGAAATAGGCGTATGCACCTAAATACTAAAATTAGACTGTATAATAGCTTGGTTCTTTCCAGGGTTAGTTATGGTAGTGAAACTGGACACTTTGTAAAGAAGATAACAGGAAACTAGATGCTTTTGATTTTAGGCATTAGGTGGTTCAACTTTGTAACTAATAATGAGGTCAGGCAAAAGAGTCTGCAACCACCTTTAAGCAGCATATTGTGCAGAGAGAGACTCCGTTGGTTTGGCCATGTTGCCCGTATGGATAATTATAGATTGACGAATAGGGTTATGAACAGTGTTCCTAAAGGCCTCAAGAAGAGGGGTAGGTCTAGGTTGCGGTGGGCAAACAATGTCAAACAGGACCTTGTTAGAATTGTTGTACGTGGCCAGATGCAGCAGATGCAGAACAGGACAGATATGTTTGGAGAACTAAATTGCACGGTTTGGTTGGACCTCCGTAGTCTATGGCTGCTTGAGGATGATGATGACGATGATGATAATAGTGATACCGGCAAAGCACCGAACTGCTGCTACCTAGTGACTTTTACTCCACTAGCATGCTGAAACTTCCTCTCGTCAATGAAAATGTCTGCAAGAAGAAGAAAAGTTATTATTTTTGCTTAATCGAATTTGTCACCAACAATCCGCCTATACAAAACTGTACGCCGCCCTGATGATGACTGCTGAGTACAGTCGAAAGCGCTCGGCCCCATGTAAATAGCATATTGCAACACTTGTGTAAATAAATCTAACCGGCAAAAAAGCGTTATCCCTTCTTATATGTGAATAATGATGCCGTGAAATCGTTTATCGATTAATCACTATATTCTCTACCAAAGCTATACGTATTTAACGAGTATGTGAATTGACAAAATTTTAGTTATGCATGTAAAAACGTTTATCAAAAAATGACCTAGATTCACTATATTGATTATTCGTTTTGTGAGCTGCTGATTGGACGGACTTGATTTAGTCGTGTTTGCTTTTTTAGAGGTATAAATTTCAAAGTTTTGGTAGAAAATGGCATATCCTCTAGCAAATATGGGAATCTCGTTTTCACGGAGAATGAAACTTTTCCATTCTTTAAAACATTTAGTTCGAACTAATGGATTACTGGGAAATTGCAAATCGTAGTATTCTCTTAGTATTTATACAACTAAAATAAAAGTATTTGTGTTTTATTTCGTAAATTTCAAAAGTTGTTTTTCTCTTACCCTCTTGCAAAAGGGGCAGATTGTTGCTGTCAGTGGAATCTCTCTTGACACGGTACTATCAAAATTTCTTCCATAAACAGATCACTTTCAACATTCGTAAAAGTATCGCATTTTTCATATTTGGTTAAAACTACCTAATGAATTGAAAAGTGCCAATATTTCATTAGTACCAATCCAACTAAAAAATAACTTCCCATTGTTGTTTAAAGCAAAATAGTTGAGTCTCCCCATAGCTCTCTGTGAAAGGGGTCAAATTATTGTTGCCAATGAAAACTACATGACCTTCACATGCTACAAAAAAATATTCAAATTTCTAGCATAAATGCATCACTTGAAATATTTGTTTGAGATTTGCAATTCTGATTTTTTTCACTCTTCTCTAACCTCACTCTTAAAGCATATAATAAGCATATAATTAATGCACTTCAATACTGATGACAAAAAAAAACGGCACTTGAATTGCTTTAAAAATAAGTGAAATATTCCTGTGAGAAATGTAATAAAAAGGATTTTAGACTACAATTTCAATAAAATGGTTAAAAAAAACAGAAACAAAAAACAACAACATGCATTTGCTTTGTTGTAATTTTTGTAAATATGGTTTTCAACTTATTTCAGTTTTAAGCACTTTAAGGTATTCTAGAAACTCTGATTCTGCATTACATTCCAATGCAGTGTAAAACCACATCTTGGAGCGAACCATGTGAAGCAAACAACGAAGGCTTAGGTGAATCAGGAGAATTCAAACCGTTTCAGGAAATTTTGGATTTCTACGAGTGTATTTAGATTCTTTCTGCAATTTAAAATTGTTTAACTCTAAAACAAGATGAACAAAAAAAGCGAAGACAAAATGAACTCAGAAAGAGGAGTTCTGTTTAAAAATTTATGGCCAATTGACGTTTTTGGCTATTCTGGATTTTTTGCTTTTAGAGTGTAAGAAAGGATTTTTTACAAAAAAAAATTGTGTATTGTATTTCCAACGTTGGTTTACGTTAAGACTGTTACGAGAAAAAATTAAGACAGCATAAAATGTTTTGGCGTTTATCAAAAATCTCGTGAAATCACAGTAAACGATCAAATATAAAAAATCCAGTCTTGAATAGGTTTTGGTTCTTCATATTGATTTTTTTGCTTGAACATTGCTTATAGAAAATACAGCGAGAATCACAAATGGTGAAAAAATATTTTATATGATAGCATAAATTCCAATCAGAGTTTTGAAAAAAAAATCATCCTGGTTTCGCAAAACACAAAACAACACAAAAATAAATCTATTGAAAGAAATCGGAAAGGTCCTAGTATTTGTCTTCCCCTGTATAATTTAATTTTATATAAGCAATCCTTATTGTTTTTGAGTTCGTCTCGTTTTAGAGTTAAACAATTTTAAATTGCAGAAAAAATCTACATACACCCACATAAATCCAAAATTCCCTTAAAAGGGTTGAATTCTCGTGATTTTTTCACATAAGCTTCAGTTGTTTGCTTCACATGGTTAACTCCAAAATGTAGTTTTACACTGCATTGGAACAGAATGCAAAATCAGAGTTTCTAGAATGCCTTAATTTGTTTAAATCTGACTGACTGTCGGTTCATGATGTGGGAATTAAAAACACCCTAAACTATAATCATCAGCACCTCCGATTTAATCTAACTCTGCTGGCAGACCTAACAGCTGATATCTGATATCTTAACTATACGAGTTCCAACCCAATGGCTTATTACCTCTTAATCTCATAATTTAGTGCCTGATTGGCCAATGACAGAAATCCAAGAGGAGCCACAGGGGTTGTTGCAATAGCAAGTGTTCAAGAAATACTACTGGAGGACAAAAGAGCGGTTTTCAGAGACCATTTACTTTGGTCTCTTATACTGGTTCATGACCAGTGGATCGTAGTCGATCAGCGATCTTATGATCTCATATGGATGATATCCCTCTTAATCGAAAACCGTCTTCGCAAGCTTCTTGATATGAGTATATTTGTGGCCAGTGGCGAGATCTCTGTAGCTATGTTTGATTTTGACAAACCATGGAGTACTGACCACTGATCTGAGGACCTTATTCTGAAAGCTTTCCAGCTTTCTGATGTTTTTGTCTGTAGTATTACACCACACGGGTGAGCTACCGCAACTGAAAGAGTTTTTATCCTATTTAATGTGTCTTAAGGGTTAATGACCCACCCCACGCCGTCTCCCGCACCACTCCCAACTCACCACAGTCTCTCATGCACCATAAATAACCATTCACTGAAAGTCATAGCCACCTCCTGAAAGCAAACTTCCCTCATCAAAAGGAAGCCAATTTCTGGAAACTGAAGGCTACCATTTAAGTGAGGTCACCTTGTCATTCAAGATTAAAGGGAACCGCTATCGACAACCAAGTTGGACACCTTCTGGCAAAGATCAGGGTTCTTCAAACGACATCGTGATTGCATCCTGTCCTAAAACAATCTTCTATGTTAATTCTGCACGTATCCAACTTGGCTGCATATTTAAACCTTCTCTGCATATTTAAACGATTTCCAAGGGTAATTGTAAAACATCTGGGATTTGAAATCAGTGATAGTTAGCAGCTCCGTTTCCTTATTTTCAACCAAATTGTGGCTGCCATATATACTCTTCTGTACTGTTTACCTCTTTCCCTCCGATTATTTTTGTTTTTTTTCCTTCGCATCTGCTTTATGTCCATCTCGTCTCCATATCCCCGAACTTTAATTACCAAAAAGGTTCTTCTGAATGCTTTTGGAGGCAAACTGGGGCTGCATTGTTTGCTGTTGAAAGAAAACTTAAAATATGTATATGTTTTATCAAGATGAAAATTAAAAAAAGAAATAGTGATGTATTAATAAGCAAAAACTTACGAGAAATTTTATGAGCTGGAGTTCTGTTACATCAAACGGTCCAGATTTAACCAGTCCACAGGGATATTGCCCGGTGTCCTGGCGGGCCAATCCGTCCCTGACTATTAGTATTCTCTTACAGACCAAATGTTCAATAAATTGTTATATTTAATATATAATGTTCTCTTTAATCTGTTCATACGTAAATGTCCTTCCTTGGCAAAATAAAAATTTGAGAATCCAGTTCAAGTTCTGTTCAAACACATCCTGCCAGAAACGTTTATGCCTGTTGAACATGACACAATCAAATGAAGATTTTCATTTAGTAACAAGTCTTCAAGTATTGGCTGCATTTGTTGAATCAGCCAATTAAGTGTAATAGACCATATTGAATTGGCGAACTCCCTCCTGCAGTTCATTTCTATTGTATTTCAAATCATGCTCATTTTTGTCATCGCCGTAGTAGAAAATGTTAAGATTCCCGGCGATGGCCATAATGAAAATATTCGTATTGTATAAACTGAAGAAGAAAATGTAGCACTAATGCGCAAAGTAAATGCTGTGATTATCTACATAGCACGACAAATAATGATTATATAGCGAATATAAAACGATATTATGTTGTTTTAGATATGACAAACAACGAATGCTAAAATTTGAAATTTTTTATTATTTTTGGTGGGGCAGCGCCCCTGATGGCCAAAACGACGAGCCGCCAGTTTTCCTAGGACTAACTATGGTGACGTCACAACTTAGTCCTTTATTTCATTAAAAAATATGTTTTAAAGGGGAAAACAAAAATTTCGCCTGTAACACTTTTCTTTTTCTTATATTATATTGAGGTTATTTTTGAGCAGCAAATTTTGTTGCAGGTAAAGGTTAAGCGATCAATTCACAAGGAATGCAAGCCTCCTATCAAGATCGCCAAATTTGTTCTTAATTGTTCCAAAATATAAATATCTTCAAAATTCGGCGCCCTGCCCTCGATCAGTAGTGGACACCGATGGGCTTGGAAAGGTCGCCGTCCGTCGGATGAGATGTTAACCCGTGGCTCATATACGGGAGAGCTATACCCTGTGCGCATTAAAAAATCCGCTGAATGTCCTTGATGGGAGGTTACCATCTGTCTCCTAATAGCTGTCCAGTGGGCATTTTCTTTTCACCTTCTTTGTCTCTACAGTAGCACCTTCTCTGCTTCGGGGGTCCCTGTGACCTGGGCATTTAGCGCATTATGTAAAAAAATAGCCCTGCTCAAAAGTAAAACAACCCAACCCAATCCCAAAATATAAATAAACTTTTCCACATTAAAACCACTTGCTTCCATAGATCATAGAGATCTGTGAGGAAGGCTACATCTTGGGGGAAAAAATAAGGCATAATCAAAAAGGAAGCATCCATTTTTATCTGGAATTCGAATCCGAGACCTCTTCCTCTACGGCTGAATACACTAATCCTGCATAAGGCGAACCTCTTCCTCTACGGCTGAATACAGTAATCCTGGATAAGGCGAACCTCTTCCTCTACGGCTGAATACAATAATCCTGGATAAGGCCAACCTCTTCCTCCACGGCTGAATACACTAATCCTGGATAAGGCGAACCTCTTCCTCCACGGATGAATACACTAATCCTGGATAAGGCAAACCTCTTCCCCTACGGCTGAATACACTAATCCTGGGTAAGGCGAACCTCTTCCTCCACGGCTGAATACACTAATCCTGGATAAGACGAACCTCTTCCTCTAAGGCTGAATACACTAATCCTGGATAAGGCAAACCTCTTCACCTACGGCTGAATACACTAATCCTGGGTAAGGCGAACCTCTTACTCCACGGCTGAATACACTAATCCTGGATAAGGCAAACCTCTTCCTCTACGGCTGAATACACTAATCCTGGATAAGGCGAACCTTTTCCTCTACGGCTGAATACACTAATCCTGGATAAGGCGAACCTCTTCCTCTACGGCTGAATACACTAATCCTGGATAAGGCGAAACCTGAAACAGAAAAACAAGCATAGATCAAAGACAAAATATGCCTGCCTTTTCGAATATCAGATTTCGGATCTCTTTTCTTTTGCAGCTAAACAAGCTAAGAAGAGACCTCAGAAAAAAGACAAACGTACTCTAGGATTTGAAAATAAATCTATTTGCTCTGCAGCTACACATCGCTCAACCATTGTGAAGACAGAATTCATTAAAAAGCACCGATAAATTGGGTGGATGAAAACTACAAAGCCTAAGTGCAGGGCATCGATTCGCCAATGAAAAGGGTTCAGGTTCAGTTCGAGTTCCATGGTTAAAAAAAATTTAGTTCAGGTTCAGTCTGGATTTTTCGAAAAACTATAAAGATCGCCTCTAGCGAATATCGGATGTTCGTTTTCAGAGAAATTGAAGTTTCTAATTTTTCCGCGAGAAGAGACCTCAGAGAAAAGACAAACGTACTCTAGGATTTGAAAATAAATCTATTTGCTCTGCAGCTACACATCGCTCAACCATTGTGAAGACAGAATTCATTAAAAAGCACCGATAAATTGGGTGGATGAAAACTACAAAGCCTAAGTGCAGGGCATCGATTCGCCAATGAAAAGGGTTCAGGTTCAGTTCGAGTTCCATGGTTAAAAAAAATTTAGTTCAGGTTCAGTCTGGATTTTTCGAAAAACTATAAAGATCGCCTCTAGCGAATATCGGATGTTCGTTTTCAGAGAAATTGAAGTTTCTAATTTTTCCGCGTTTTGCACCGTTTAACAGTAGTAATTTGTACTAATGGGTGATGGGAAAATGTAAATAATAATAATTATTAGTTCTATAAAAATAAATCATATCGCATTAATCCGCTAAAATCAGGATTAAAGGGCAAATCAATCATAAACTAAAATTCTTTATTTGTTATTAGTATATTGAAATATTACAGAACTTTTAAATTTAATTAAGAAATTAATAAGAATAAAGCACAGCCAGTTGAATTTTTAAAACTTTCATTAAAACACATATCACTAACTTATTCCATGTTTCATCAACACATTTTATCAACAAAATTCCTAATTTGTAGCATAAACATGACGTTTGCAATATTAATTAAAGTTTTACATTTTCTACATTTAGCGACATCTAACGAGTTAGATTAAAGCAATTTGGAAGATTTAAAAACAATTAATCGTCATATTTTATTAGAACATATTCAACTCAAAAAAATAATTTTTCCTTAATCTCTGAAAACAAAAAGTTGCGTTTTCCCACCCTCCCTGGGTGTAAACGATAAACCTTTTGCTACCAGTGGAACCACGTGACTTTCATATTCCACCAACAAAATTTCAGATTTTTAGCATAAATACATCGATTAAAATAATCATTCGTATATTTCAATTTTTCAATTTTTTTCCATCGCTAGAGGGTGCATTTATTAAAGTATTTTGGAAGATTCTAAAAGTCTGACCCGTGAGAGTTTATCAAAACCTATCCAGCCCAAAAGGAATTTTCTATTAATGGCTAAAAACAAATAAATATCTGTTAAAACAAAAATTCATTATTGTTGTCAATGACGACATTCACTTCATGACTTTCACAACCACAATTTCAGATTTGTAACTTAATTACATCGCTTTAAATATTAGTTATAAATTGACCGAAATATTAGTTTGAATTTTTGAAAATTTCAACTTTTTCCACCATAAGAGTTTTTTTATTTAACACCACCAGGAAGAGTTAGAAAGTGCGAATCATAATATTTCATCAATACTTATCCAACCCAAAAAGAATTTTTTATTTATCTGTAAAATTAAAAAAAGTTTGATGTCGACAGGCAACAAAGTGAAAACGTTAGCTCGTTTTTTCCTGAAATCAAGCTGAAAATTGGTTCGGTTTCAATTTTAAAACAACTTATGGGGCAAAAATGCATTATGCATTTTTTTAAATTATTAGATATAAAGTTAAATGAAAAATATTGAATAAGTAGTACAATTGCTTAAAAATATGTAAATTCAAGAAATATTATTTGGACGAATCAATGAAACGTTTTTGTAGTATTTCTTCAGCTAAAGTCAATTGCTGCCCATATGATAAATTTTAATGTAAGAAACGTTTTTCATCATTCATTCAAAATCTCCATTACTATCGTTCAATTATTCAGTATAATTTTCATTCCTACAAATCACCTTTTTTATCGTAACTTTTCTGTTACATAAAGTCAAAAAATAAAATAAATAAATACCCCCTCAAGCAGCTGCTGCAACAGAGGTCTGACAGGAGCCTGTCAGTTTATATGCCACAGTAGAAGGTCTGGTGAGGATGGCAGGACCTCAGCAGAAAAACGACACACCCATCCATGCTTTACTCTGGGCTTGAACCCAGGTCCCTTAGATCAGTAGCCAAGCGTGCTAACCACTCGGCCAAAGCTCAAGGAAATGTTTTAATATCAATTTAAGTGATATGATTTTAGCACATCGATGAACAATTTTTTTGATAAATTCGTGTTTAACCACCCCATATATAACTAATGTAAGTAAATCAATTTTTCCATCAACTAGAAATTAGACTTTAACCGAACAATCTATACCTAATTGTGAAGCAGAAAAAAAAATAATAATAATTTCTCCTTCAGTACCTTTTTTTAATGATCTTTTAATTTCCGCTACGTTATTTTAATTTTAATATATTCAGGATTTTTAGAATCACTGTGTTATTTATATAATAGCCGTAATTCTGGGCAAACGAATGTGCCGCCGGGAGGATGCGTGTGTCTGTTTCCTGTGGTTCCATCGCTTCTTGAACGATCGGTCCCAAGTTTGATGGGGTGGTTCCATTAGTTCTAGCCTTGTCAATAGATCGAATTCCTAGCTGCTATGGGTCGGGAGTAATCCCTCGAAAAGCCTCTGAAATTTTTGGGGGCGCTGCCGTCGCCTAATAATTAAATGGAGTATTACGTTGTGAGTAGTACGTTAATGGTGTAAAGCTGTGAATGAACTTATTGATGGGAATAGTTACAATGCACATGAGTTTCTCGCCCAACGTTTGACTGAGGTTTAAGTAGTTGAAACATATTTTCAGTGATTCTACATTGCCCTACCAATATATTAAATAATTTCCATGTTATGTTAATGGCAATCTAATTTCGAATATCTATAACTTCTAAAATATGCATTTAATGGATAAATATGACCTAAGATAAAATAAAGATCATAATCAACTCTATTTAAATGTCAATTTTCAACAATATTTGTTCAGTATTTAAAGAGTTACGGAAGCTAGAATATTTCAAAACAATGAGATCTGTTAAAAAAAATTTAAACCTCTTTACTGTTTATATCGATTCATTTATCTATATATTTGGATATTATATGGATATATCTATTATTCTAGTAGAAAGTACAGCTAACACTATGGAAAATTCACTTATTAATTTAGCTGATTTTGATAAAATCACTATTGATGTAAATATTTCAGGTGTTTGGTGCTGCTGGTGATCCGGTGAATGCGCAGGCCAAGGCAGAAGTGTCACATGATGGCTATCCAGGAATTGTTGAACGATGCATGCCACATGTGGTCGGGCATTGTCCTGTTGGTAAATGGCACCAGAGAGCCCCTGAAGATAAGGTACGCCACAGGCTCCAACACCTCAGTGATGTAACGCTGGCTGTTCAAAGTGCCAGTAATTCAAATGAGGTGCGTGTGTGAGTGGGGTCCAATGGTACCCCATACCATAACATCAGGGGCCGGACCTGTATGGCGCTGCATAATGCATGTCTCAGTGTGCCTGTCGCCACAGTACCGCCAGATACGGATTCGTCCATCATGATGCTACATACTGAAGCGGGATTCGTCTGAAAAGACGATGCGATGCCATTCTCACATCCATGCGCGACGTTCTTGCCACCATTGCAGTCGCATACGCCTGTGTTTTAGAGTCAATGGTAGCTGAAGCAATGGCCACCTTGCAAAGATGCCCCGATGCTGCAGATGACATCAAACCGTACGGGCGGACACTCGTTGATGTGCAACACATACTAACAGTTTAGCTAAGCTGTTTGACTTGTTTCTATGATTATTTAAAGTCATGCGCACGACATGTCTGTCCTCTCGTTCGTTTGTGTGACTGGACCATTGAAATCTTCACGTCGGTGAGTTCGTTCCTCCTCCACCCACCGATGCGATATCCCCATAACTGTGGCAGCATTTCGTCCAACACGAGCACCGATGTCTCGGTACGCTAATCCGCCTTCCCGTAATCCCACAATTCTCCCTCGATCAAAGTCAGAAACAGTGTTCTTCGACGGGGCATATTTGATCCTTTAGTGCGCAAGAACTGCAAGCAAACACAATTTCAATACTTTGCACCGGCTCTTTGTAATCGTCTCTTATACCAATTCCAGCCGGCGTTACTGTCACACATGATGTCCGCATGTGTTGTGCTTTCAATCATTTACATGTTCTCCCATCTTGCATATTTCGGGACAATCTAATGTGTTCTTCCAAGTGTTGCACTTTTAATGGTCCATCAGTATAGTGTGATAAGGAAACAAGAATATTTTTATCATAGAAATAAAATCAATTTAAATAAAGATAACAATAAGAAAATTTGGGAGCTGGTGAAATATATTGTTAATGGAAAAAGAAATTATCTGTTGATATACAAATAATACGCCATTTTGTTAAAAATAGAACAATGGAGTTGAGAGGGGATGACTTTAACAATAATTTTTCTAGTGTTACGGAAAATGTAATCCTGAAATATTCAAAAAATATAGTTATAGCTGTCAACGTGATTGTTATACCTTCTAATTTACATTCTATTTTTATACCTGAAGCAAATAGGGATGAAGTATTACATATCAGTAATTTATATACTAGTAATGCAGTGGGCTAGGAATATGGTGAAAATTTCATATACAGTATAAAAAGCAATACAGATGTTTTTTTCTGAGATCCTGCAACGCTTGAGTAATTTGAATTTGAACACTCGCATCGTTACTAACTCAAACTGCAATTGTGTGTTCTACATTTAAAAAGGGATCAAGAAATATATATATATAGTAATTATAGACCGATCATGATTTTATTAGTTATTAAAAATGTTTTAGAAATATATATATATGCAAATGTGTTAAGAATTTTTTGATAAAAATAAAATAATTACAGATAGGCAGTACGGGTTTAGGAAAAATAAAATAACAATTCATTTATTAGAGAATTTCTCACAATACGTTAATATAGCACTCAATTCTGGGAAAATAATTTGTGCTATATTTATGGATTTGAATAAAGCATTTGATATTGGTTAACCATGACATATTGTTAAAAAGCTATCATTGATATTATTTGAGGTTTACTGAATAAATTGTTGAAAAATTACTTGCCTAATAGGGCTATCATCACTAGATTGAAAATTGTGAGAATAGAAATCAAATTTTAAATCAGGTATACCACAGGTTTTGGGACCATTTTTATTTGCAATTTATATAAATGGTTTAACAGAAGTAAATTTTCAGGGTAGTTTGTTTGTTTGCTGATGATACCGTTCTGGTGAACACAGGTATGCAGGTAGAAGAGGTAGTAAGATTTGCACAAAATGACTATAATGTAGCAAATTCTTGGTTTCAGAAAAACAAACTATTCTTAAATGGAAAAAAAACCGAAATATATGATCATTCAGAGTAGACACAAGTTAAATAACTTATGCATTAAAATGCATAACTATAACTGTCAATATAAATTAAACATTTACCACAATTACTGTCCCTGTCCAATTGTGGAAGGGTTAATAAATTTCAAAAATTAGGGATTTATATTGACCAAGATTTTAAATGGAAATCACACATAAAACATACCTTGGGAAAGTAAGGTATACATTATACAGAGTGTTGAAGTTGAATATTCTTATTTCAATTGGATGTCATAACAATGATATATAAAGCTCTCTGTGAATCCATCATTAGGTATGGTACCGTATATCTGGATGCACATATAAATCTGTTTTAAATAAAATTAAAGAATACAAAAATGCATTCTAAATAATATTGTTAAATTCAATAAACATGCAATTAATGAAAACCAACTTGGCAATAGTTTTCTTATCTGAGCATTACACTAGTTCACGTGTTATATATTTACGTACCTATCATTAGAAATTACTCTAAAAATGAACACAAGAAGAATATTTTGCATGTGATCTATACAAGACGAAAGTGTGCAAATTATTTTATTGAACCAATTTTTACAGTTCCTATGATGATATATTTCCAATGATGATGTATTTCTAATGATGGCATGCGAACAAGAAGAAGATCCAAACACTTCAATTTCCAGTTCCAATAATTATGGTAAAGCCCAAATATCTTATCAAATAAGCACAGCTTTTAATTCTCTACCGAGAGATCTGTTATTGCCTGAGCATTAATTCGCGTTTTTCTTTTTTTTGTTGTTGCTATATTTCGAGTTTTTAATTACATTGTTTATTATCCTTTATACATGTGTTATCCTTTAATTAACCTGTCATGTGATTCAAAAGATTCCTGCTGACAACGCCATAAGACTTAACAGCGTCATAAGAATTATACGTCAGAAATTAATACAGACCTAATAACAAGTACTGTTTCAAACCATTTGCTATTTCAATAGTTGATTATTTCAATATTAAATAATTCTGATTTTCCGTAATATAAGGCTTTTTTTTATTAAATTGTCTTGTTTTACAAGAAGGAGTTATTTTTGAATTTTTAGGGGTGGGGCATACATCTTTCCCCTAAAAATACTAGTGATTGTAATGGAGGAGAAAAATCTTTAAACTTGTGCATATTTCACACATTTTTCAAGGAAATTTTTAAAAAGTAAAACGGAAGGGAAAATGTTTTCCTGAATGAAGATCCTGTCACTTATTCTTTACCCCGGCTCGAGTGCGTCAATTGTCCCCTCCCCCTCCCCCTTTATTGTTTCTAAATCGAGGCCTGCTCTTTTGCAATGACAAATTTTTTGATATTTTCCAAATTTAGCTATCTGTAATGATGGCAATTCGTACAAGAGGAAGGTTCAAACACTTCAAATAGTAATATTTTATTAAAACCATTTTTTTAAACTCTTTATATTTTATTGAAACCCTTTATTTTCTAAATCTGGGCCTGCTCGTTTGCAATGACAAATTTTTTGACATTTTCAAAATTGAGCAATTTCTAATGATGACATTTCGAACAAGAGGAAGATCCAAACACTTCAAATAGTAATATTTTATTAAAACCTTTTATTTTTTAAAACCCTTTATATTTTATTAAAACCCTTTATTTTCCAAATATGGACCTGCTCGTTTGCAATGACAAATTTTTTGACATTTTCAAAATTGAGCAATTTCTAATGATGACAATTCGAACAAGAGGAAGATCCAAACACTTCAAAATAGTAATATTTTATTAAAACCCTTTATTTTTTAAAACCCTTTATATTTTATTAAAACCCTTTATTTTCTAAATCTGGGCCTGCTCGTTTGCAATGACAAATTTTTTGATATTTTCAAAATTGAACAATTTCTAATGATGACAATTCGAACAAGAGGAAGATCCAAACACTTCAAAATAGTAATATTTTATTAAAACCCTTTATTTTTTAAAACCCTTTATATTTTATTAAAACCCTTTATTTTCTAAATCTGGGCCTGCTCGTTTGCAATGACAAATTTTTTGATATTTTCAAAATTGAACAATTTCTAATGATGACAATTCGAACAAGAGGAAGATCCAAACACTTCAAATAGTAATATTTCATTAAAACCTTTTATTTTTTAAAACCCTTTATGTTTTATTAAAACCCTTTATTTTCTAAATCTGGGCCTGCTCGTTTGCAATGACAATTTTTTTGATATTTTCAAAATTGAGCAATTTTTAATGATGACAATTTGAACAAGAGGAAGATCCAAACACTTCAAATAGTAATATTTTATTAAAACCCTTTATTTTTTAAAACCCTTTATATTTTATTAAAACCCTTTATTTTCTAAATCTGGGCCTGCTCGTTTGCAATGACAAATTTTTTGACATTTTCAAAATTGAGCAATTTCTAATGATGACAATTCGAACAAGAGGAAGATCCAAACACTTCAAATAGTAATATTTTATTAAAACCTTTTATTTTTTAAAACCCTTTATATTTTATTAAAACCCTTTATTTTCTAAATCTGGGCCTGCTCGTTTGCAATGACAAATTTTTTGATATTTTCAAAATTGAACAATTTCTAATGATGACAATTCGAACAAGAGGAAGATCCAAACACTTCAAATAGTAATATTTTATTAAAACCTTTTATTTTTTAAAACCCTTTATTTTCTAAATCTGGGCCAGCTCGTTTGCAATGACAAATTTTTTGATATTTTCAAAATTGAGCAATTTTTAATGATGACAATTTGAACAAGAGGAAGATCCAAACACTTCAAATAGTAATATTTTATTAAAACTCTTTATTTTTTTAAAACCCTTTATATTTTATTAAAACCCTTTATTTTCTAAATCTGGGCCTGCTCGTTTGCAATGACAAATTTTTTGATATTTTCAAAATTGAACAATTTCTAATGATGACAATTCGAACAAGAGGAAGATCCAAACACTTCAAATAGTAATATTTTATTAAAACCTTTTATTTTTTAAAACCCTTTATATTTTATTAAAACCCTTTATTTTCTAAATCTGGGCCAGCTCGTTTGCAATGACAAATTTTTTGATATTTTCAAAATTGAGGAATTTCTAATGATGACAATTCGAACAAGAGGAAGATCCAAACATTTCAAATACTAATATTTTATTAAAACCTTTTATTTTTTAAAACCCTTTATATTTTATTAAAACCCTTTATTTTCTAAATCTGTGCCTGCTCGTTTGCAATGGCAAATTTTTTGATATTTTCAAAATTGAGCAATTTCTAATGATGACAATTCGAACAAGAGGAAGATCCAAACACTTCAAATAATAATATTTTATTAAAACCTATTTAACCCAGAAAGAAGATTTTTCTTTATCTCTTAAAACAAAAGAGAAAAGAAGTCGCTGATTACAAATTGTTAAGGAGCATTTTTCATTAACAACTTGTAAGTTGGTTGTAAATCGGACATGCAAGTAAGTGTAATGGTAAAATGGCTGTAACTGGAAGACTAATACATTTTACCAACAAAAGTTCAATTATCTAGCATGAATAAATTGTTTACTATTTATTTAAAATTCTGACATTTTTTTTAATTTATACCTCTCTCCTACGGTGGAACTTTAAACTATTGATAGATTCGGTAAATTCATTTCTTGTTAGTACTTTTCGAAACCAAAATGGATTTTTTATTGATTTTGTAAAAGAATAATGTTAGATGTCTACAGACAAAAAGACAGATGTCAAAATGAAAACAACAGGTTAATTCTTTTGAAACCAGCTAAAAATAGTGCAAACTGATCTAAAATGAAACTAAGAGGAAATTGCAGTTGCTCTCTCTTATTTGCCAACGCTATTCAGAGACATTCATTTAAATACGACAATTGATCTCTCCTAGATGGCAGCACTGTTCATTCAACAAATTATATACCCTATATTTCCAAAGGTCCGGATATTTTCATATTATTTGAGTTGAAACACTAATTCAAAGCTCCCTAAACTATATTAAAAAAGAAAATTTTTACCGAAAAGTGTCACTGGAGATAAAGAGATAGTCATAATCAAATTTATCGAAATCTCAATTTTCAAAATTATTAGTTCAACGTTTAAAGAGTTATGGAAGATGAAAGATTTACCAGCAGACGTTGTTATTATGCTCTTCCTAATGCACCATAAAACCTGAACCAACAAACCAGAACATAACAAGACACTAGCCTCGAGTGCACAAGATGAGGGGGCGCTGAAAAAACTGATATGAAACTCTATTAGGGGGCGCTTTTTTCTATTCTTGCCTCGGGCATAAAAATAGCTAATTACAGCTCTGCAGCCAACCCACCAACGTTCGTTCTAAATTTCTTCAAAATGAAAGAACACTTAATTACTAAAGCAACTAATATTGCATTTATTTTAGTTAGCTTATTGTTGTAACCATTATTATGTGTGTTTAAGTTTTCAGGCAGATCGCTTTAATTAGCAGCGCGGTGTTAAATGTTTCAGCCTCCATGACTATTTATTTATCAAATGAATATAATTGAAAATCGATATTTAGAGAGATGTGAGTGAGATCTTTTGTGACATTTTTCCGTAAAAAAGTTTGTTTTTTAACTTGAAGATTATCAATGTGACTTTCCATGGACTTGAGATTGTTTGGATTGTTTTACCTCTGAGCGGCACTTTTTTGCACACCATGGGCTAAATGGCCAGGCCACAAGGACCCCGAAGGCTCAGAGAAGGTTGGGGGAGGGGACCCACTGGAACAGCTGTTGGGAGACAGATGGTAGCCTCCCGTCAAGGCCATCCAGCGTGTTCTTTAACGTGCACAGGGTATGGCTCTCCCACACACGGGGCCACGGCTTAACGTCCCATCCGACGGACGGCGGCCTTTTCAAGCCCATCGGTGTCCCCTACTGACCGTGGGCAGGGCGGGGAAATGGACTTGAGAAGAAAGTTTTGGAACACTTTTGATTAGGGGCGGATATGTGTGAAGGGAGGGGAAGAGATGATCCTCCTTGAAATTGCTAGTAATTATAATGGAGCCAAAAAATACTGAACGTTATACGAATATTAATGCTAACGAATATTACACGAATTTTTCAATTAAAAAAAAATACTTAAAAACAAAGGGGAAAATCTTATACTGTATAGTTTAGGTGAATCAACTATTTTTCCCTTAATTACTTTCTAGATCCTGGCCTACTTTTAATAATATAATGTAATTAAAGACCGGATTCTCATTCTTTTAGTATTGTCAGACATGAAGAGTGACAGAAAGACCAATTAACTATTTAATGTTATATAAGGGTCTATGAGGTTTTGAGAATTCGATGGGAACAGTGCGGAAAGTGGCTAAATATCCTCTACTATGTGATCGAAATAGGAAGAATACGGATTTTTTATTTAATTTCATCAAGATAATTCCACTGTTGCAATTAAAACATGGAATCAAAGTCAAAAAATGCATACTTACCGATATATTTTGATAAGGAAAAGAGAAAAATTATCACAAAAATTTCGTAAGCTTCTGATATAAGTAATGAGCAAAAAATTGCGTATAAACCTATAAATTATTATTCCGAATTCATTATAGAAGAGTGATATTCTTCAGGTTCTTGGACCGTCTGCCATGTTCCACATATCTTTAGTCCATTACAACATGTATGGAATTTTTTTATATATTTAATATATGGAAATCAAAATTTCAAATATGGAAATTTTACCAACTCCAAGTTATTTTTTTGGGGGGGAGCCTCCCCAATTCCCACATATCTACGCCCCTGTATTCAACTAATATTTTATTTATTTTCTCAACTATCACGAAGCTCATGAACATTTCATTTTGTTAAGTGTGTTAGCTTTTGCATAAACAGTCTTTTCAATCTCAATTTAGTTTAGATTAATTGCATCAAAAAGCATATATATTAAAAAATTCTTATGTTAGTGTATAAGTAATATCATTAATGTAGCATTTTTCATCACGTATCAAAATACATATATAGGATAGTGTGAATAATGGGCGTCTGCAGAGGGGGGAGGGGCAAACGGGGCACTTATATTACATTTACATAAAAAAATTCCACAAATTATAATCGTAAAAATGATTTAGTTATTTAACCTTACATCCTCGACCATGGGACGCTTTGTCTGTCTTAAAATTTTATTTGGGTTTAGCCGGTTTAGGTACTCAGCGGGGTAACCGTAAAACACGTTTTTCATCTATTGCAGCAATAAAACACGTGTTCCTGTTTTTGGTTCATCTTTTTCTGATTAGTGAAGAAAAATGTTCATTACTGTTGTGAACAGTGACCAGTTCGTTTGCCCTCTGTGTCTAGTGACTCACTGAGTGAAGCGTGAATTGTAAATTTATATTGAAACAAATTTAAAAAGAAAAATTCATTTTTAAAAGTAAAGTGTTTGTAATTTAATATCATTTTACTTGTTATTCAATTTCATCCTAAGAATATTCTAAAAATAGATAAAATAAAGTTCCAAAACAACATCAAAAGAGTAAGCGAAAAGTACAATTTACAATATTTAGAAATAGAGGCAACACGTGGTATGAAAAATGGACAAATTTTCCTTCGACCGATATTCCCCAAATTTTACCAGAAGTTTTGGAACATTTCGACTATTTCTTTTCTATTAATTCGGCAATAGCTATTGACATGACATTACATGCTACGACCTGTACCATTCAAAGAAGTTTCAGCACCTTGAGACGTGTGAAAATATGGTTAAGGTCCACTATTTCAGAAACGCCCTTATCAGGCTTATGTATGATTAGTGTGCACATGAAGGAACTAGAAGAGGAAGCGGGAAAGAAGAAATTGATTGAAAATGTCATCAATAGGTGTGCAAGCGATAGACGGAGAATTCAAATCTTATACGGTACGTGATTATTGAAATTATTATTATCTATATATATATATATTAATTCTTGTTTCCTTTATATTGTAAATTTATATACATTATGTAAGTGTTTTTGTATTGATGCAATACTGTATTCTATAATCTACTTGTGAAAAATATTAAATAAAAAATTATTAATGTAATTGTTTTTCACCAAGCTTTCCCCCCCCCCCCTGAAAACTTTTCTGCAGACGCCCATGGTGTCAATTCCATGTAGAAATAATCATGGTTCATTTTAATGAAAGTCTTATCCTAAGTGATAGAGTCTGTATTCATATAATTGGTTATCATTCATATTATTTGAAATATTCATATCATTTAGTAACATTTTTGTTGGTGATTTTTCTTTGAAGTTTAGCTTATTAGGTAATTTTTTGTAACTTACTAATGTATGTATTAAGCAAGATAAATATTTTCCCCTTACATCTAGTGTGATTGTGGGAATAAAAAAAAATTAAGTTATGATTAGTTTGCTGTCAATTGTTATTTTTTAAAGTTAAAACCAAAATCAATTAATTACGACTATTCTTTCCATGTTATATCAATGGGAAGCTAAATTAGCATCTCTATAAATTCCAAACTAAGCGTTTTAGAAGTAATTTTGACTGACGATAGATTTGCTGAAAACTTCATCTAATTCTCCCTGTACAGCAATATTCACTCAATATTTAAAGAGTTATGGAAAGTTTGAATATTTAGTAAAAACGATGCAAGTCTTAAGAACATTTAAAAATATTGAAAGAGTTATGTACACAAATATACTCCTGTATTAACGGTTTAAAATACTCTTTATTCCAATTGTAATTTTTTTTCTGGTAAATTTTTGTTTGGCGCTGCTGTTGTTAGTTTTTCAAGTCTTCCATATTATCCACTAATCTAATATTCTGGGAAATCAATGATTGACTTGGTTGAGGACTTTCATTAAAAATGTTTATTTTAGAAGTAGAATGAGTTATAGAGCCCCGAATTTCATTTCCCATAGACATAACAAAGATAGGTCATAATTCAGTGATTCCTGATTGTTGGTAGTAAACACAAAATAAATAAAGAGAATTGATATTTCAATTTATTTTAAAGCATGCATTATCTTTAAAGCTTTTTCGATAATATTTGCTTTTCATTACGTACTTTCTATCATCCACGTTCAAATATTGCTAATAAAGACATTTCAGAAGAATAGATTTTATAAAAAACTTATGCAATGGAAAATGTCTATATGAAATTAACTCTAGAAACTATCATCCACCACGACGGCTCAGACCCAGTTGGTCACATGACCTCAGTAAACGTTGAGTGCGTCGCGGTTGTCTCTCTCGCTAGCCACGACCAGTGCATTGACGATTTTTTTCGTTGTCTGAAGATGATGGAGAGAGATCTGTTGATGACGGGAACGATTCTGACATATTAATACCTCCATCTATCTCTCTACACCGTAATGAGGGTGAAGATTCTCACAGTAGCGACGAAGAGGCTAATGGTTAGCCATCACCACCAGCAAATGGCTGTTTTAAGACCTAAAAAATCAAATAAAAATTAGAAAAACTAATTACCTTTTCGACAGGAAAGCCACACATATTAGTACGAAATTATTCTCAATCGGTATACTGCAATGGGTCTGCATTGCCAATAGTACTTTGATAAGTAGGTTGTTAATCAACGAGAACTCTTGTGACAACAAATTCTCAGGTTCCTAGACTGACCAATTTCCAATGATGCCGCACTGATTTATCGTTCAAATTAGCAGGAACCTTGACTGAATGGCGGTGAAACTACAGAACGTTTCGTTTTTAAGTAGCGGATTTGGAAATTCGACTTTCAAATAGAAAATTTCCTCTGTTGAAGGCGGGACACAAGTTGAAATTTTCGACGCTATGATACATTTCTTTCACACCTTATATCGCGTGACACTATCACTTTATAGGTTCAGGATGCAGGTTACAGCAATGCATTTACAAGTTTCCTTTTAAAAACATGCTTAAGGCAGAAATATTAAAAATAATGTTTTTAAATCTCCAATTCCATGGTTGAAGGTAGCATTTCAACGTATTTGACTAAGGTAATGACGGAGCGCGACTCCTCTTTTTGTGACATTCCAACATGATAAATTCTTTATCTTTTTGCTGTATCGTGATTTCGGAATTTGACTATAATTTCACTTCACTTTTATCACTCTAGTTACATTCTTGGTTACGCAATCAGTCGATGTCACTATCGCGTAATAAAATTCAGATCCTCTAATGTGAGATCACTTTCGAATTATCCAATCCTACTTTAAAAATTGAAATGTTTAGTCAATCATTATTTTATCCAAATAAAGAGTAAATGCAATCATTACTTGAATTCAATCTCGAAGTTTGCTGCCTGCATCTAACAATTCCACACTTCAGCCATAACATCTGTCTATCCTGCATTACAATTATCCACAGCGTTATATCCAAGGAGTAATTAAATCATTGAAGCATTCTTCAATTTGATCACTGAAATTCTGTGGAAGACGTGTCGGTGTATTATAGTATTAAACAATCTTACCCATTTCTCAATTATCATTTCAGCACTTTGCAGCATTTCTTACGTCTATTGGTTAATAAGACAAGTTGTTGATTTCAGAGGAATCCTATGTTCGTTTATCATTGGGTAAAATGGTGTACTGAACGTTGCCTCAATTTTGAATCTATTGAAGCGAGTTCAACAATCGGTAGATATCACTTTTACGCAATCCTCTCTTAATCACAATTATACTCTAATATTTCACATAGCACAATTTGTTCTTAATATTAGGAAAATAAAATTTCTTTCACAGTGAAGAAAGAAATGCTGTGCAGATACCAGACCGAATCTATATTCAGTAATCAAAGTGTAAAGTGTCCGTATAATGAGTATTTTTTGACGCTTGGTTTTTCAAACGAATCGGGACATGAAACTTTGTTCTTTATGTAAAAGGGTCAGTTTGTTCCGCGCGGATTCACTGACTCTGCTCTTAAACGCGGCACAATAATTGTGCGATAGCCTGGTCAGTGCTGCAATCGTGGCGTAGGAGTACATCTGTGAACAAACATTTTCTCGAATTGATATCCTCCCTTTGTTTTGTGTTTTTTATTGGATTTTTTTCACGTTTTTCGTTTATTCAAATATAATTTTTATTTGCGATATAAATAATCATAGAAGTAAGCATATATATAAATATTATTTCAATAATGAATTAACATATAAAAACAATAATTTATTTTGTATGGCCCCTGTCTTAAAAGAAAAGTCCAAGTATGAGAGTAAAATAAATCCTTAAAACTTAATATATTCTAAGGAACATATTTCACTTTTTTATATTTCACACTTTTGGACACATAGCAAAAGATAATGTTGCTTGTTTAATTTATTTACAAATTGATGCTGCACTTAAAAGTAGCATGTTCTGTGGTTATTAATACTGAACTTCAAATATTGGCATTCATTGAAATGTTCATTTTAAAAGATTTAGGGAATATTCATAAAATGACAACAAAAGTTAGCAACACAAATATTTCTATTGATATTTTGTGCGTAATGAAAGCATTGTCTAGCAAAGATTTAAAAATATAAAGATTCAAGCAGAATTATACTTCTTTGCTATTAACACATAATACATTAGATCCTTTTTGCAATGCATTGAGACTGATTAAAAGATGCAATTCAGTTTGATATTTTGCCAGAAACTGTGCAAATGAAACCATTGCAAGAAACCGTGCCTTAGATATTCCAATCTCTTGATCATTTTTTCATACATACATACATAAATTTTTCCAGTTCAAAAGTTCATACACATGAACTGTTTAGCATAAATTATATTATAAAGTATAAAGTATATTATATTTTATAGGAAGTTTTTTAAAACAAACAAACTGAAAAATATGAAAGAGTAAATAAATAAGAGAACTCCACTTGAGTCCGAGCTCGTGTGTGGAGAAGTTTACGAATATAATACGTTTACAGAATTAGTTGCAACAGAGTTATAAAAATTAAATACTGAAGCTAAAGTTTTATCTCTATAAATATTTCTCTACATCATCACAATCCACTAACCAAACCCATATTAATCTTTTAAAAGCATAAATGTTTCTTTCATTTCCAATGTTTGCCGGCAGAGCATTAAAAAGTTTTGGTGCCAGATAAACGTAGTGTTTTTGGATGATAGGTTTTTTAGGAGACGGTATGGATAAATGCATAGTAGACGATAAACGTGTATATTTGGAAAAGATCTTAACATTAGACTCATCCCATTTTGAATATTGTATACTAATAGGTGATAAATATATAATTTTCTAACTGGTAAAATATTTAATTTTTCATAATATTTTTTGATACTATCAAATTTCTTTTTCTTTAGCATACATCTTATTATATAATTTTGACAACCTTGTAATGGTTTCAGATTTGTCTCATATAGACCTCCGTAAGATATAATGCCATATTTCAAATAGGATTTAATCATCGAATTATAAATAATTTTTAACATTGACAGATTTATAAAATTTTTTATGTAATAAAATCTTGAAGTCATAATATTTAAGTTCTTAATTATATTATTTATATGCGTTTTCCAAGAAAGTTCCCGATTAGTTTTAAAAACCAAAAGACGCAAGTGTCAAAAAAAATACTCATTATACGGACACTTTACACTTTGATTACTGAATATATATTCCGTCTAGTATCTGAATAGCATTTCTTTCTTCTCTGTGAAAGAAATTTTATTTTCCTAACATTAAGAACAAATTGTGCTATCTGAAATATTAGAGTATATTTGTGATTAAGAGAGGATTGCGTAAAACTGATATCTACCGATTGTTGAACTCGCTTCAATAGATTCAAAATTGAGACAACGTTCAGTACACCATTTTACCCAATTGGAAACGAACATGGGATTCCTCTGAAATCAACAACTTGTCTTATTAACCAATAGACGTAAGAAATGCTGCAAAGTGCTGAAATGATAATTGAGAAATGGGTAAGATTGTTTAATACTATAATACACCGACACGTCTTCCACAGAATTTCAGTGATCAAATTGAAGGGTGCTTCAATGATTTAATTACTCCTTGGATATAACGCTGTGGATAATTGTAATGCAGGATAGACAGATGTTATGGCTGAAGTGTGGAATTGTTAGATGCAGGCAGCAAACTTCGAGATTGAATTCAAGTAATGATTGCATTTACTCTTTATTTGGATAAAATAATGATTGACTAAACATTTCAATTTTTAAAGTAAGATTGGATAATTCGAAAATGATCTCACATTAGAGGATCTGAATTTTATTATGCGATAGTGACATTGACTGATTGCGTAACCAAGAATGTAACTAGAGTGATAAAAGTCAAGTGAAATTATAGTCAAATTCCGAAATCATGATACAGCAAAAAGATAAAGAATTTATCATGTTGGAATGTCACAAAAATAGGAGTCGCGCTCCGTCATTACCTTAACCAAATACGTTGAAATGCTACCTTCAACCATGGAATTTCTTAGGTATTTGGAATTGGAGATTTAAAAACTTTATTTTTAATATTTGTGCCTTAGGCATGTTTTTAAAAAGAAACTTGTACATGCATTGTTGTAACGTGCATCCTGAACCTATAAAGTGATAGTGTCACGCCATATAGAGTGTAAAACAAATGTATCTTACTCTCGAAAATTTCGACTTGTGTCCCGCCTTCAACAGAGGAAATTTTCTATTTGAAAGTCGAATATCCAAATCCGCTATTTAAAAACGAAACATTGTGCAGTTTGTTCACCGAAACTCAGTCAAGGTTCCTGCTACTTTGAACGGTAAATCATTGCGGCATCTTTGGAAATTGGTCAGTCTAGGAACCTAAGAATTTTTTGCCACAAGAGTTCTCATTGATCAACAACATACTTATCAAAGTACTATTGGCAATGTAGACCCATTGCACTATACCGATTGAGAATAATTTCGTGATAAAATGTGTGGCTTTCCAGTTCGGAAAAGTAATTAGTTTTCTAATCTTTATTTGATTTTTTAGGCTCTTAAAAGAGCCATATCCCGGTGGTGATGGCTAACCATTAGCCTCTTCGTCGCTACTGTGAGAATTTTCACCCACATTCCGGTGTGGAGGAGTAGATGGCAGTTCTGATGTATCAGAATCGTTCCCGTCATCAACAGATCTCTCTCCATCATCCTCAGACAACGAAGAAAAATCGTCAATTCTCTGGTCCTGGCTAGCGAGAGAGACAACCGCGGCGCACTCAACGTTTACTGAGGTCATGTGACCAACTGGGTCTGAGCCGTCGTGGTGGATGATCATTTCTAGAGTTAGTTTCATATAGAAATTTTCCATTGCATAAGTGTTTTATAATGTGTATCTTCTGAAATGTCTTTATTAGCAACACTTGAACGTGGATGATAGAAAGTAGGTAATGAAAAGCAAATATTATCGAAAAAGCTTTAAAGATAATGCATGCTTTAAAATAAATTGAAAAATGAATTCTCTTTATTTATTTTACGTTTACTACCAACAATCAGGAATCGCTGAATTATGACCCATCCTTGTTATGTCTATGGGAAATTAAATTCGGAGCTCTATAACTCATTCTTCTTCTAAAATAAGCATTTTTAATGAAAGTCCTCAACCAAGCCAATCAAAGATTTCCCAGAATATTAGATTAGTATATAATATGGAAGACTTGAAATATTAACAACAGCGGCGCCAAACAAAAATTCACCAGAAAAAAAATTGCAATTGGAATAAAGGGTATTTTAAACCGTTTAATACAGGGGTATATTTGTGTACATAATTCTTTCAATATTTTTAAATGTTCTTAGGACTTGCATTGTTTTCACTAAATATTCAAACTTTCCATAACTCTTTAAATATTGAGTGAATATTGCTGTACAGGGAGAATTAGATGAAGTTTTCAGCAAATCTATCGTCAGTCAAAACTACTTCTAGAACGCTTATTTTGGAATTTATAGAGATGCTAATTTAGCTTCCCATTGATATAACATGGAAAGAATAGTCGTAATTAATTGATTTCGGTTTTAACTTTAAAAAATAGCAATTGACACCACACAATTCATAACTTAATTTTTTTATTCCCACAATCACACTAGATGTAAGGGGAAAATATTTATCTTGCTTAATACATACATCAGTAAGTTACAAGAAATTACCTAATAAGCTAAACTTGAAAGACAAAACACCAGTAAAAATGTTACTAAATGATATGAATATTTCAAATAATATGAATGATAACCAATTACATGAATACAGACTCTATCACTTAGGATAAGACTTTCATTAAAATGAACCATGATTATTTATACATGGAATTGACACCATGGGCGTCTGCAGAAAATTTTTCAGGGGGGGGGGGGGGCAAAGCTTGGAGACAAATAATTACATTAATAATTTTTTATTTAATTTTTTTCACAAGTAGATTATAGAATACATTATTGCATCAATACAAAAACACTTACATAATGTATATAAATTTACAATATAAAGGAAACAAGAATTAATATATATATAGATAATAATTATTTCAATAATCACGTACCGTATAAGATTTGAATTCTCCGTCTATCGCTTGCACACCTATTGATGACATTTTCAATCAATTTCTTCTTTCCCGCTTCCTCTTCTAGTTCCTTCATGTGCACACTAATCATGCATAAGCCTGTTAAGTAGGGGCGGGGGTGGCTCAGTCGGTAGCGCGCCAGGCTCGTAATCTGTAGTTCCCAGGTTCGAATCCCAGCTGGGTCAGCGTTGAGATTTATCTCCGCAAAATTCCCCGCCCTGCCCACGGTCAGTAGGGGACACCAATGGGCTTGGAAAGGCCGCCGTCCGTCGGATGGGACGTTAAGCAGTGGTCCCGTGTGCTGGAGAGCCATACCCTGTGCACGTTAAAGAACACGCTGGATGGCCTTGACGGGAGGCTACCATCTGTCTCCCAACAGCTGTTCCAGTGAGTCACCTCCCCCAACCTTCTCTGAGCCTACGGGGTCCGTGTGATCTGGCCAATTAGCCCATGGTGTGCAAAAAAGTGCCGCTCAGAGGTAAAACAACCCAACCCAAGCCTGATAAGTGCGTTTCTGAAATAGTTGACCTTAACCATGTTTTCATACGTCTCAAGATGCTGAAACTTCTTTGAATGGTACAGGTCGTAACATGTAATGTCATGTCAATAGCTATTGCCGAATTAATAGAAAGGAAATAGTCTCAATGTTCCAAAACTTCTGGTAAAGTTTGGGGAATATCGGTCGAAGGAAAATTTGTCCATTTTTCATACCACGTTGTTGCCTCTATTTCTAAATATTGTAAATTGTATTTTTCGCTTACTCTTTTGATGTTGTTTTGGAACTTTATTTTATCTATTTTTGGAATATTCTTGGGATAAAACTGACTAACAAGTAAAATAATATTAAATTACAAACACTTTCTTTTTAAAAATGAATTTTTCTTTTTAAATTTGTTTCACTATAAATTTACAATTCACACTTCACTCAGTGAGTCACTAGACACAGAGGGCAAACGAACTGGTCGCTGTTCACAACAGTAATGAATATTTTTCTTCACTAATCAGAAAAAGATGAACCAAAAACAGGAACACGTGTTTTATTGCTGCAATAGATGAAACACGTGTTTTAGGGTTACCCCGCTGAGTACCTAAACCGGCTAAACCCAAATAAAATTTTAAGACAGACAAAGCGTCCCATGGTCGAGGATGTAAGGTTAAATAACTAAATCATTTTTACGATTATAATTTGTGGAATTTTTTTATGCAAATGTAATATAAGTGTCCCGTTTGCTTCCCCCCCTCTGCGGACGCCCATTATTCACACTATCCTATATATGTATTTTGATACGTGATGAAAAATGCTACATTAATGATATTACTTATACACTAACATAAGAATTTTTTTCTCTATATGCTTTATGATGCAATTAATCTGAACTAAATTGAGATCGAAATTGCAGTTGGCAAAATTTGGAGTGACTTGGCAAAATCGTGAAAAGTTGACAAAATTCAGGTGAGATGTAAAACATGGAATCTTTTATCTATAAAATTATGGCGTGTTCGCAAAATCGAGGCAACTTCGCAAAATCTTGGGGAGTTGGCAAAATTCAGAGTGACTTTGCAAAAATCAGGTGAGTTGTAAAATTTGAAATTTTTTTCTGTGAAATTGTGGCGAGTTGGCAAAATCGAGGAAGCTTGACAAAATCTAGGGCAGTTGGCAAAATTCGAATCCATTTGGTAAAACACGGATGTGTTGCGAAAATTGGAATTGTTTTTATGAAATTAAGGATAGTTGACAAGATTGAGAAAACTTGGGAAAATATTGGTGAGTTTGAAAAATTTGAAGTCACTTGGCAAATTGAGGAAAGATGTGAAAATTCGGATTGTTTTTGCGAAATTAAGGAGGGTGGTAAAATCGAGGCAACTTGGCAAAATCTAGGGGGGTTGGCAAAATTGGAAACCACTTGGTAAAGTGCAGGTGAGTTGTGAAAATTGGGATAGAATATATGAAATTAAGGAGAGTTGGCAAATTCGAGAACGCTTGGCAAAATCTAGGAGAGTTGGCAAAATTCGAATCCACTTGGAAAATTGTGTTGTGAAAATTGTGCCTTTCTTGTGCAATTAAGGAGAGTTCGAAATTCGAAATGACTTGGAAAATTCAGAGAAGATGTAAAAATTGCGGTTTTTTCTGTGAAATTACGGCGATTTGGGAAAATCTAGGGTAGATGGCAAAATTCGAATCCACTTGGTAAAATTTAGGCGAGTTCTAAAAATTGGGATTAGTTTTGTGGAATTAAGAAACATTGGACAAATCGAGGCAACTTAATAAAAATCTAGGGCAGTTGGCAAAATTCGAATCCACTTGGTAAAATACGGGCGAGTTGTGATAATTGAATTAAGGACTCTTGCCAAAATCGAGAAAACTTGGCAAAATTTTTGGGAGTTTGAATATTTTGCAGTGACTTGGCAAATTCAGGAGAGTTTTAAAAATTATGATTATTTTTGTGAAATTAAGGAGAGGTGGCAAAATCGTGGCAACTTGGAAAAATCTAGGGGAGTTGGCAAAATTGGAAACCAGTTGACAAAATTCAGGTGAGTTGTCAAAATTGGGTTTGGTTTAATGAAATTAAAGAGATTCAATGCACTTAATCGAGACTCTCTAATCCCCTCTCTAAATTTTGTTTAGGGGCCCCGAAAGTAATAGCTACGCCTCTGGGAAAGGGTGCATTTCCTCTCCCCGACCTCCTGTGAAGTTACGAGAACCAATGAGACAGATAACACGGAGAGAGAAAATGAAATCGCTTCCGTTCGCTTGCAGAGAGCAAAATGTGCTACAAGGCGACCTTCGCGGAAATCGCATGGCGGATGTCATTACTACCGAAAACATTACATCATGGAGCGTGGCCATGTGCTTCCTGTTTCCTGGATGCGATGCGCGTGTCTCTTACGTGGAACCCTGCGCCATTAATGCTCACGGAGCTGCTGCAAATGACTTCCATCTCAATACTGTAATGACTTTTTCCTAAATGGTCTCTGCACGACTGGAGATGTCGATTTGTCTTCTGTTGTCCTTGCTGAGCGTCGCTCGCGCCTTTTCCCCTCAGCCGCCTGCGTTCGTCTGCATCGATTTCGAGAACTGTTTCTGCGACGACTTGGGCATCGTCGTCGGCGTCACCTGCTCTAATGTCACCGATTTCCATGCCCTGACGATGGCGCTGAATGAAAAGTTTCCGAACGCTGTCTTTCGGCTTGAACTGCGAGCGACCGATTCTTTGTCCTCGAAAGCATTTCAAGGACTGTTAATCGAAAAACTTGTGGTGAACGGAGATCTGGCAACTGTACCTAAAGATACGTTCGACGGTTTGCGAAATATGTTCACACTTCACGTGCGATCTAGTTACCTGCGAGAGATTCCGAACTTTACCTCTCTGGAGCCATGGATCGTTCGACTCAATATCGACAGCAGTTTGCTGAAGGAAGTGGGAACGGAATTGCAGAACTTGTCTGTCTTGCAGTATCTGTCGCTGAGCAACAACAGCATCAAATCGGTGGCAGAAGATGCCTTCAGTGGCACGTCTGCCATTCGGATCCTCGATCTCTCTTTCAATGACCTGGTGACCCTCCCCGTCGATCTGTTAAACGAAATAAAAAATCTGACCAAATTAAATCTGGCTCACAATCAGATTGTCAGCGTCGATGGACTTTTCCAACTGGCCATTCCCAAAGTAAGGATTTGAAATGTTTTTTTAGTAAAACGTATTTGATGCTATGACATCACTGTCAACGATGTTGAAGAAAAGGGTTCAATGATAAAACGCTAAAATATTTTCATTCCTGTTTACCATATTTTAGTTTAGTTGAATGCAATTAGCGGAAAAAAATATTAGTGCTTGTAAGTGCAAGGATATGAAAAGTGGAGGGCGCAAAGTTAAGAAAAAAAATTTGTAAACTAATACCAATATTTTTAGTGTCCCGGTTTCATTTTCCTGAGACTTTGATTTAAGAAAATGAAATCATAACGAGGACTCCATTGGCTCGTTGTTAAAAATTAAAATATCTCCTCCAACTTCGCACATCAGCAGATGAACAACAGCTAAAATATTCCTCCCATCTGCAGATGCTGACGGTTGTTTTTATAACACCTGCTTATGAAGTTAGATTTTATTTTGAATTTTTTAATATTATTCATTAAAGTTTCTTAAGGTAAGCGCACACTTGTGAGAACAGGCCGCACGGATCGCCATTTGTTTTGCTACCTCACACACTTGTACAGTTTCGCCGTCGCCATCTCAGATCTCTCTAGATGCGCGCGCACCAAAGGCGGTGGATAGAGGCAGCAGAAAATTTTTCGGTTCATTCAAAGGGAATGGATTTGGTTGAAAGCTAGAATTTTTAATGTTAAAAAAATTAACTGAAAATAAAAATGTTTTATCGAATTTTTGATTTTGACTAACATTTTTTTTGCTTTGCATGTGTCTAAATTTGCCTCTTTACATCTGCAGAATTATTCACATTTTAGATTTATTCATGCATGTTTCATATATTTGGATTGTGACATATATTAAAAATTAAAACTTTATGTTATCATTTTATATTTCGTTTTATTTTTATTTTTTTCATTTTAGAAATAAAAATTAATACTATTTCAAGTTATGCAAACTTTTTTAATTTGTGGGCTTTCAGAAAAAGTTGACTAAGTACACTGGGTTCCATAAATTAAGGAAAAATGAGAAAAATCGCGATAATTCGCCAAAAAAAAATGTGCGATCCTCATCAAACTTGTTCATGTAACCAGTAAAGTAATGTCGACGTATAATATATCCACGTAATCGGGGTAGGAAAGCAAAGACGTTTGAGAGGCTTTTTCTTTTTATTTCTGAGTTCAAACCACTTCATTCTGAAAAAAATATGCGCTTAAATTGAAAAAAAAAAGGTGTAGATAAGAATGTTCGCGTTATTCCAAAAACGCCTTAATTAAATCCACGTAAATCGGGGACCAATTGTATTTACTATTTGAAAATTAACATAAACGAAAGAGAAGAAAAACTGAAAGTGCCTTTATTCCTTCTGTCACCTTGAAATATATTTCCTTGTTCTCAAAACACTTCTTCATTGTTTTCATTTCTTTTGTAAACAACTGTGGTTTTTTAAAAAATAAAGTGGAGAACTTTATCTTTATCTCAAAACACTTCTTCATTGTTTTCATTTCTTTTGTAAACAACTGTGGTTTTTTAAAAAATAAAGTGGAGAGCAATAACTTCTTATTGATCGAAAAAACTTTCTGATTGTATTTAATTTCCTTACCTTTCAGCACTTGTTCCTGGACCACAATAATTTAACCGATGTGAGTAAGGCGTTCCACGAAAAGATGTCGATCACAGAAACAATCCAACTGAGCAACAATCCTCTGAGGAAGATTACGAATGACACTTTCAACGGGAAACTGCCCAGACTCCGGTTTCTTTACCTCCACGACACTGGACTCACTGAATTTGAAGCGAGAAATTTCATGGCTCTGCCGCGTCTTTCCAGTCTCGGTCTCGCCAACAACAAGATCTCTGAGATCCGCAATCAGACTGTGGATTTCGGCATCCGTCTCGAGATCTTCTTGAGCCACAATCTCATCCACACCTTCGACTGCCAAATCACCTACAAAATCATTCGGGTATTTCTTAATGGAAATAAGATCCAACAGCTTGGCGAGGCTTTCCGATACATGCAGCTGAACGTTCTCGATCTTAGCAACAATGGTCTAACGATTATCGAACATCAGAACTTCCTCAACGCCCAGCAGACGGAGACTGTGTTCCTGGCCCACAATGCCATTTCCAGAATCCACAAGAATTCTTTCGTCACTTTGAGAGGAGACTTGCATCACTTGGATCTCAGCGACAACAATCTGAGCAGCCTCAATGACAGCCTCCAATTCCTCTGCCAATTGAGATCTTTAAACGTGTCTTACAACCAGTTGGAGAGTTTCAGCAATTGGGAATTTTTTGGACTGACCGAATTGACAGAACTTTACCTTCAGAGCAACAGGATACAAACGTTGGGTGGACAACTTCAAAAAATGCCGCAACTGCAATTTATGAAACTCCGAGATAATTGGATTACAACTATCGAGAGCTCAGATTTGCCATCTTCTTTGAAATTTCTCTCTCTTATGGGTAAGTATACTTTTTTTTCATTTATGTGGATCACAAACAAAGTAAGAATTTCATTACAATTCTGCCCTTGAGTCCATTTCTATAGCAGAAATCGAAAATCCCAGGCATAGAAGCTGGACGTGTTAATAGAAGCACACTAAACGGAAATGTGAGGATAAAAATGGGATACAATGATCAGGAGATCCCGTTTCGAATCTGCTGAACAAATGGATAAATTTTTGCTGTTGCTTAAGATCTGAAAAGTTCAGAATTTTGAAAAACTGATACTTAAGAGATTCTCAAATTTGAAGATTCTGCTGATCAATATAAATAATGCCTTCAATAAGGTAAGGATTTTGAAGGTGCCTATCAACCCTTTCCCACTTTCAGGTGACATCATAATTTATAGTTGATTCTAAGGTCTTAGAGAAACTAAAAATTTAATTAACCTAACGATGTCTGTCGATTAAAGATGAGTTATGGCTCGGGTCTGAACCCTTGCTTGAAATAAAACAGATTGGGCTCGGTCAGATTTAAATTTCGAATATTACTTCTCATTTTCTAAACAAAAGTAAAAAAAAAATGAAATAAATAATTTCTTTTGATTATGATTTCAACCTTTTAATCGGTATTTAGTTATTTGTATTAATTAACACTATTTAGTAAGATTAGTATTTTCAGATATTCTTTCTATCATTAAAGATCTTAGCATCTATATTTATTCTTTCTTTCTTATATTTATTCTTTTATTTATCCTTATATTGTGTTCATTCCAGAATTTTCAATTTTTATAAATGATTTGTAATATTTTTCTTTGAATATAATATTAAGATTTTAATTTTATCTTGAATATTTATAATTATCTTAAAGTCTATAATAGCCTATAATACAAAGAATTCAAAAACTGACTTTACTGCTGCTTTCATTTGTGTCCAAATGTGTCAGAATGTTTTTGTTTCTAACGCACTCGGCTGGAGAAGTTCAGACCGAACTAATCTTCACTCTCTCTCTCATAAACCTGAGTTGTACTCGCAGTCATTGGTTTAGCATTACAGTTGGAGTTAGACAAGAGAGTAGTTGGTCAACTTTTCTCTTTACTTTGTTAATCGATTTTGTTAGGAGGAAAGATTTTAAAGACAAAGATTTAGCCTTAGATGGTGAAAGAGATCTTCAAGTATCTTGCTCAGAGTTTGCTGATGATTTCACCCTCGTAGAAAGGATGTGGAATACATGATTTCTTTCGCCTGAGTTATTGATGTGACTGGTCATACAGATATGCTTGGAGAACTAAATTGCACGGCATGGTTGGACCTCCTTTTTTGAATTCTCCGTAACCCATGGCTGCTTGAGGATGATGATGACGAGCTATTGATGAGGCTGGTCATATGGCTTGCTTTGTAATAAATAAGCGGAAAGGATGTGGAAGAGATTATTTCTTTGGCCTGAGTTATTGATGAGGTTGGTCATAAGGCTTGCTTTGTAATAAATAAGGGGAGCGCTAAAGTGATAAAAATGAACAAGGTGATTAATATTTCATTTCGTTGAATAGCTATGTTCTTGAACCAATCTCTCAATCATCGTGGGAATTGTGTGACAACTGTGGTCTGGCATTGATGCTGGAGCATTTTAGTTTTTATTCTCAACTGCCAACATCCGACTGCTGAGCAAAGAGTTGCGTCCACAACATCCTATCCGTTGCTTTTCTTTTTCATTGCACTCCAGCAAACTTCTTCATCTCGTCTCTCCACCCTCACCTCCCTCTCCTTCTTTTCCATCTCTTCTGCTCTCCATTTCTCTTCTCCCATTCTTTAGATATGTCATCCCCATCTCTACTTACGCATGGACATGGCGACATATTTATCTCTAGTAGAAGATCTCATATAATCGATAATTTTTACATTTTGGCACTGTGGGAAAAATAGTGACTTTCACTTAAAATCTAAATTTTAGCTATATAACAGTTTGGCGTTCTGTAAAGTTTGCGACGGTGATGAAATTTAATTTCTTTGTAAATAAGGTAAGAGGAGGGGCTAGATACAAAATAAATTCGTGCCTAGGGGTATTCCATATCTTAGATCTTATAAACATCATGAACTTTGGTATACCGAGCGACTTTCTAGGCAGAGATGAAATTTCGATTTTACTGCTGCCACTAGAGAGCTTGGCGCCTACGGGTATTTCAGTTCCTACTTCTCGGAAATTTTGTGAAATTTCGGATCCGACCGGTTCATTGAGGTCAGAGGTCAAACTTTGATCTATGTGTGCTTCGAATCTGACAATTGGTGCCTAGTGGCTCGTCTATTTTTTACATACAAAATCCTTATGCAGCCATGGGCTACGGAGCTCCTAACCCGACTGTATAATTTTGCTGTGCCGACATGTCTATTCTGAGCTACAGCTGCTGCATTTGGTCACTGTAGGCCAATTCTAACAAGACCCTGTTTGATATTGTCTGCCCATCAACATCATAGGTCTCTCCCTTTTTCTTAAGCCTTTAGGCACACTGTTCATAATCCTGTTTGTCAATCCGCAGCTATTCCACGGCAACATGGTCTCTCAGAATTTCCTGGTTATGTGTCAGTTTCTTAAATCATTTGAATTAAGATGGCGGTGTAGATGCTATGTCCAAACGATTCCTATTGCACTGTTTAAATCGATTGCAGACAGGTTGGGTTGTTTTACCTCTGAGCGGCACTTTTTTGCATACCATGGGTTAAATGGCCAGGTTGCATGAACCCCGAAGGCTCAGAGAAGATTGGGGGAAGGGACCCACTGGAACAGCTGTTGGGAGACAGATGGAAGCCTCCCGTCAAGGCCATCCAGCTGTTCTTTAACGTGCACAGGTTATGGCTCTCCCGCACACGGTGCCACGACTTAACGTCCCATCCGACAGATGGCGGTCTTTCCAAACCCATCGGTGTCCCCTATTGACCGTGCGCAGGGCGGGGAATTTTGCGGAGGTAAATCTCAACTATGACCTAGCTTTGCAGAAGAGATTTATAATAACCAAACGAGCTTAATGAGAGAAAATGGCACGCAGACAGAAGAGCGGGAAATTTTTTTCTCTTACCTAAAGTCTGATGATCAAACAAGAATTAATCGAGTTCCAACTGCACTATTAATTTCAGTTTTCCTTACAGGCAATCCTTTCAACTGCGATTGCCGCCTCTTTGCATTCCTCCATTGGTTGGAATATTCAAAAGATGTTCCCGAGATCGACAACCCCTTGTGTCCTCTTCCAGATTCGGCAGCCAATGAGACTCCTTGGCCCACTCATCATCAACTGGAGATGAAGAACCTTTCTGTTCATCTGCCGCCATCCAAGGACATCGTTCATTGTCCTCGATCTTGCAGTTGCAGCTGCTCTAACGACTCCACTCAGTCCTATGTTGCTGTTGACTGCAGTTCCCAAGCCTTCAATGATGTGCCTGATTCATTATTGGTGAAGAACGGCGAGAGTAGCTCCTTGTTGTTCGAAATCATCGATCCTCGTTTCAAAGTTTACGATCAAGCGTTAGCCATCAATTTGGAGAACAACAGCATCTCGTCTCTAGGCAACAGAAGTTTCCCCCATCTGTTGAGAGCGTTGCAATTGGCCAACAACCAATTTCAACACCTTCCTGATGACATTAGAGAACTTAAAGAATTAAACCAAGTCACATTGGGAGGCAATCCTTGGACTTGTGATTGCTCCACAATTCCCTTCAGAAAATGGCTGCTCTCCAAAGGCGACAGTGTAAGTGGACATTTTTGTTCTTCTTCGCTGATATTTTTTTAAAAAGCAACAAACGATTCTAACTCATCGTCTCCAAACATTTTTTAAATGTTGCCCTTTTTTTCACTTCGATGATCTTCCTGTGCCTCGTGTGAGCTTGATGCTCGTCACAACTCCCCCCTCCCCTTTCAGTTCGATCGATTCATCCTGCACATTGTTTCGCAACTTTCAAACGGTTCTGAGTGTTAGATGATGCAATAATCGTTGCTCCAAAGAATGCGAGAAATCTCCAGCATGTGATAACTTCTCTTCATTGCAATGTTTGAAGATTCACAACTTCTCACCAACATCCTCCCTCAACCAGAAATGCATTCTACCATAAAATAGATATATTTTTCTTCATTCGCATCATTTCCTAAAAAGATTCAATAGCACGTGAGGAGAGAGAAATCTACGAATAAATCAAATGAATCGGTTTGTTGCATACGTTTCCAAAAAGCACATACTGCATACAACTTCTTTCCTATTTCCACCCCTCCCTCCATCCCCATACACATTTTCCCTTCCATGAAATGAAATATATGATGCTGAGGGAATCTTTGGGTCATATTAGTTTTTCCCTTAGAGTTTTTGTTTCAAATCCAGTAGCCTATCCGCGAATGAGGGAATTATATCCCCCCACCACGGATGGTGGTGGTGTGTGTGTGTGTGTATGTGGGGGGGGGGGGGGGGGGTACTCTTTGCCAATCACGTCCACAATTTCTGCATTTGGTCACTGTATACCATTTACGAGATTGATGATCATATATTTTCTAAGCAGGCCCCGAAATTAAGAGACTCCGTGATGCCAAATCCTCCCATTAGATTCATATATTACCCCAACCACCATTAGAGTTCTCTGGATACTTCACCGAACACCATACTATTCAAATAGTATTCGCTGAAGAACCTTTCAGTTTCAAAGGGGAAAAATGCACTTATGACAGATTTTAAAAAATCGCATTTTCCACCACGCTGTTGGGATTTTACGTTCGGCTGTTTTCCGACAGAATTATATGGCGTTGGCTGTCTAGTGACTCGAGAGAGTTGCGGATGGAGCAATAAGGCTTTGAATACTTTGAGTGGGTTATAGGTTATTATATTTGGAAGAACTTCAGATAATTCTACCCATATGGAGGATCTAATGCATATATGTTAGTGGACTTTGACATCCTAACAAGGCATGGATTTCAAAACAATGCAGCTCCCAGCAAGTCATTGACCAGCTACTAAAACCAAGTGAGGAGGATGGGGAAGGCATTCTCATTTAGCGGTTGGAACCAAATGGTTGTGCCTTCACGCTGTAAAAATCTGACAGAAGTCAGACCCATTAACCAACACTGCTTAGAAACAGTGGAATGAATATTGTTTAGTAATTGTTCAATTGATCTTGAGAGAGAGTTCCCTATGTAATAAAAGATTTCTTTCGTTACGCAAAGAATGTTTATTTTTATTATCTTACATGTCTTCCTACATACATCATCATCAAGGAAGGCCTTTTGCAGTGGTTTGCTCTTCCTGTCAGTCTGTCTCTTCCCTTCAGTATGTCTCTTCCTAATAAGTCATGGACTACGGAGGTCCAACCAGAGTGTACAATTTAGTTCTCCAAGCGTATCTCTCCTGAACTACATCTGCTGCATTTAGCCACTGCACACCAATTCTAACAAGGTACTGTTCGACATTGTCCACCCACCGCATCCTAGGTCTTCCCCCCTCTTTCTGAGGTCATTAGGCACACTGTTCATAACCCTGTTCGCCAATATATAATTATCCATATGGGCAATATAGCCAAACCAATTGAGTCTGTGCACAATATAATATTTTACCGGGGGGAGGGGGTTAAAGATGCACGCTATAATTATCAAAAAATATTCAATCCTCCCCACCAAACGATAATTGTTTTCAGCCGTGATCGTACAGTTAATTTCTACCATGATCGTATATCTTAAAGCCATTGATCCATAAATAAAATACTTAAGTTAATTAGTAGCCCAGTATCCTACTGGGAAACAGAGTCATCCTCCCACACAAAAGGAATGACCAAAGGCAGGTATGGCTTTTCAACAAACAAAAACATTTTAATTACAGAGCTAATTAACATAGCTTCAATTTTAAAACACATTCTTTGGTCTTAGTAACTTACATAATAGGTATACTGCCTCTGTCCTGCCTACACTAACAGTAGCAAATCTTTCGTTATTTGTAACTTTCATACCCGACTCACTATTGTGATTCTCTGTAACTATAAAACTCGTGTCATGACTGTCCTATGCACTCTTCAGGTCTCATCTGCCTCCTCCTCTAACAGACTCGACTAACTGAAGTGTCTCCATCGAGAGCCAAGCGTCGAATGCCCCTGTGTCATCCCAGTCACTAATCGAGAAGAGTCCTTTTCTCTCTCAAGAACACAAAGGACCGCTATATCAGAAGACTTCTCATTGGCTCTTGCAATTCTCTCTGCTAGGGGGGGGGGATGGTGGTGTTGTGGTAAGTGATGAAAATAGAAGTTTCTCCTTGTGTCGTCCTTGTCCTGCAACCACATGACTGGCCCTCCATGGGAACAGTTCAGCGGTGGTCCAGGGGAAGTCCTTCCGGGTATCTGGTGTTGTACGGCTTAGTCGCAGACATGACACCAGGCTCCACTCTCATGGAGGCTTTTCCTCTGACGAGAAGGCGCTTTCCTTTGTATATGCTAGTACGGATTAAGCTGACCAGCGACAGGTAAGTGGTTTTTCCCAGTTAGGCGGTGCCTCAAATGGAATAAGTGGGCCTGCCTTCCACGATAATCGTTCTTATGGCGCCACTCTGACAGAAAGAAAGCTGAAGTCTGGGACTTGGAACCGTTCTACGTGAATCATGCAAATTCACGCAGATCATACCTATCCACCATGAAGAGAGAGAGAGAGCACCTGCACTGAAGAAAATTAAATGTGAACGCAAATATTAGAAGCACCGCCTATGCAATGTGAAAACCCTATCGGTATATATTCATTACCTGAAAATTCAGCTTATCTGACAGTTCCAAAAGTTTTTTTAAAGTTGCATAGTTCCTCTATATAAAATGTCTTTGCGTTGAAGGCAGTTCCTAAACAAACGAAAAGCTCGTCACACAATATCCCATTAATTGTCTCTGAAAAGAAATTACTGCACTAAACTAAATCTTCTTGGTGGCACTGTAGGCAGCTCTTAGGACACCGCACGTCCTGAGCTGCGATGAATTATTGGGCTGCCTAAAGCAGTCAATCTCCTTTTCAAGCAAGAGGAACATGAAATATAAAACCAAAAAAAAACTAAGTATCCGTTCTTGCAACATAGCCAACTGACATAAAACAAAAACTAATTTTCACATAATAAATTCACGTCAAGGATTATTATTCTGCTAAGTCCACAATAAATTAAAATTCAAAATATAGTGTCACATCAATCGTCATTATAAGCGACCACGCACGCACGGGTCCTGCGGCTACATAAATGACACATGCGAACTATGGAATGCGACGGTATTTACAACAGTTACACTTAAGTGGCAAAATTCTCATGAGTCAAGGAGAGTAAAAAATGTAGCAGTAAACGTAACACACAAACTATCAAAAATAACACTCAGTAGAACGAAACAGGACCTAGCAGCTTATCTCACTTCTTTAATTAACCAACTATGTCACAGAATAAAGTCTTAGCCACAGTCAAAATAAACTTCTCTAGTCTCCATAACAGTAAAATATCCGATTTACACAACCCTCAACTCTGCTCGAGAGCAACTCTATTGGCTCCATAGTAAGTACAATGCAATCATCACATGACAGTCACGTTCGTTTACCCCGACTGCCCTACAGTGGGTATTAAGGAAGGAGGTGTGTCGTGTTGACAAACACCGATAACTGCTACCAACAACTCAGGTGATTGCACTGATTATTACTTCACATCAAAACACGGCCATTATTTTCTTACAGACAAAGACAATGAAATACTTCTTTGCTCTTATTTACAATACTACATGCTTAATAATTCCCTAATACACGCTTTACAAGCCCATGTGGCGAAATATTCTCTGGGTTGTGAACTCTTACAACTCAAATCTATTCCACCATAATGAACGATGAACAGAAAATGGCATAAACGTTCCTAAAATTTTACTACACAACAGTTGAATTTCACAAAATAGAACCCATAAAATGAACCTAAGACATAGGTCATGACAATACTTAAGTAAAAGATTTACATCACCTTTTTTAACTAAATTAATTCCATATTCAATCAATAATAAAAAAATAGGTTTTTAGAACACTAACTTTAGTGACAACTCTCAAATTTTGACAGTAAACAAGAGTACGAGATGATTTAAACAATAAAACTGAAAATAGACCCATATTTTTTACAATTCCATGTACTGGTTTATCTAATAGTTACTAAAACATCTTTAATTATTCTTCCACAAAATAAAAACAAGATTCTAGCTTATACTAAAGTGGCAGGTCTGATGAAACTTGTGCGTGAACACCGAATGGGTTTAGTCAGCCAACAACAACAACAAAAAGTAATATGTGTGAGTGTGAGAGTGGGCATGACTGAATTGAGATAGAGGCTCATTTTTTGTTTCTCTATTTATCAATTCTCTCGGAATCGAGACAGGCAATACAACTTCTCTTCGACAAACAGGTGCTCTAGAAGGATAATCTTCTATTTCCTCCTGTCCCTCAATTTCTTCCACTACTGCCCTAGGCTCAATTTTCGATTGCGGCGGATTGAGCTCCTTTGGCTCTGTCTGATCTTCTCCCACATCAGTTGGGTTAAGGAATGCTTTGCGCGTTCTCAGCTCCGTTACCCTATCGACGTGTAATATCTCCGTCTTCGTAGGTCGGACTACAAGGCTATTTTGAAATTCACTGAAGATAATTTCTTAATCACACTCCTCGGTCCTGAATAAAGCCTTGCCAGTTTTTTCGTATTGCCTCGCCTAACTTTTGGAATATAAAGGAAGACTAAGTCTCCTTCCTTAATCTGTTTTTCGAACGCCACTTTCCTTCTTTGGCTTTGCTGTCTTTTCGCAGCCTCTTCTAGATTGGTTCTTACAATTTTATACGCCCTCTGCATCTTTGCCGTGATGTATTCTCCATAGTTTTCTGATGCGAAATACGGGGGTGCCCTCTGCGTCGCCCAAATGTGATAAGGAAGTACAAAGTCGCATCCATAGGTCAGAAAATATGGGGATTCTTTGGTAGAAGTATGAGTTGCACTCCAATAAGCCATTAGCATAAAAGGTATAAACTCATCCCAGTGTACTTGTGCGGAATCTACCGTGTGCGATATTATGTTGAGAATGTTTGCATTCATTTGTTCGCATAATCCATTGCTTTGGAGCCGATATGGAGTTGTTCGGCGCTTGCAAATGCCTAGCTTTTCATAAACGGAAGTCATTACTTTTCCAGTGAAATTTCTTGCATTGTCACTGATGACAAACTGCGGAATGTCATGTTGGACGACGTAATCTTCCACGAAGAGTTTTGCTACCCCTTTTGCTGTCTGATCCGGCATAGGATACACTTCGGGCCATTTCGTAAAATAATCAGTAATTACCAGAATGTATAAATTACCCTTTTTCGTCATGGGTAGGGACCATAGGAAATCCATTGCGACTCTTTTGATGGACGAGAAGCAAGCGGAACTCTTTCTAAATTCGCCTTTTGTCTGGCCACGTAGCCTTGTCGCTCCAAACAGGAGGCACAAGTCTGCACATAGTTCCGTACATCTGCATACATTCCCCGCCAGAAATATTGAGATCGAACGCATTGTAACGTATTCAGTTCTCCCAAATGACCAGAGCATGGCAAGTCGTGACAGAGTTTTAAAATCTGTCACTAAACTCTTGGGTATAACTAGTTGTTGTACGAGCTCATTTCTGACATTCTTCCCGTGTGACACTGAGTAATGGAAAAGCAGCCCGTCTTCCAGGTAAAACTCATCAGACATCTTTTGCTGAGCCTTGCTGCTAACCCCTTCTAAAAATTCTATTATATCCCTTAGTTGGGTGTCTTTCCTCTGCAGATCCCGAAGCTGTTGCTTGCCTGCGAACTTGCTAGGCGAAATTATATTCTCCTCAATGGCATTTATATTACGAGATAATACATCATCAGGGATATTATGTTTCCCAGGTCTATAAATAACATCGAAGTCATAGCCCTGAAGGGTTAAATTCCACTTTGCGAGCCTGCTTGACGGATCCTTTAGTTTCACCCTGCTAAAGGAGGTGAGGATAAGGGATGCCTCACGAACTGATTGATCTAAGTGGGCCAGCTTAGACTTCCCGTTTTATTGAAGCAAGGACCGAAGTGGAGTAATGGGCTTTCTAATTTCCTGACCCTCAGCAACCAGGTACCCCTTTTCCACGTTACTGGTCTCCACCCACGGTCTACAGGTGAGCCACTCTTAGGCATGGCAACCATGATATATACCTCCCCCTAATCCCCCTTTCGAAACTTCCTAAAAATACTGACTTGCCACATACCTATTAAATCTGTTGTTCAATTCCAGCAACCTAAATATCCAGTTCACAATCTCAAATCCAACTGCAGGTAGGAATGGTCTTAGCACTTCCAACTAGAGCCCAGGGAGGCGAGTTAACCTCGGAGATGTCCCTTTTTGAATCTATATGGGACTTGAAATTTTTCCAAAAATAAAAGCGTTGGTTCGTGATTGCAAAGTGTGAACATTCTCCCATGGACGCCATAATCTCCGGACTTGTTGCACATTGAGCATTTGTGGAACCTTATGGACCTTATCACCAGCTCCCTCCAGCAGCGAATCCAATTTGAATGCAGTTTGGAATGCCATACCTCAGAACACTATTAATCATCTGATTGATGGAATACCGAGACGTCTACAGGTTAGTATAACCGTCCAAGGTGGGCCTACTATGTACTGATGAATATGAAATAAACACACGTACCTTGTGTTCCGTTTTTTGATTATTTGCACATCTACCCTCGTAGCTTCCGTCCCGTCAGTTTCGGGAGTATAAATCACTTCCTTCGCGGTGTTGCGATTTCAACTTTGAGCAGTGTAAATCTATTTATCAAAATCTGTGCCACCTTATTCAAGGCAGAATACAAGGGATTAAACCCATCCCATCCAGTTGTTTAGCATTTGGAACAGAAGGGGAGAACATTTGTCATTGCTCGTAAACTGATTAGGGAGACGATATATGGCAACGTATTCGCAAAGGAAATTCGGAGGGGGGGGGAGTAAAAAGTATTGATTATAAAAAGACGTTTATGCCAAAACGTTTCACAAATTTGCAATGAATATGAAAATAAAAAAAACACACTAGGCAATTATTTTTAATTACTTTATTAAGTATTTCCCTTGCGTTTAATAAATTGAAATATTTCCTGCATTAATCAATGAACTGGAAACTTCAATGATTCTAAATAAATCCTCTTTTTTGCAAAAATCTTTCTTTCCAATATAAAAAGGTTAGTTAATCTCCTTAACCGTTATCAGATGGAATAGAGCGAGGAATCGTAGGAGGCCCTATGTAAATTATCCCCACGAGAAGTAGGAGAGAGAAAGATAAAATGGGGATTGGCGTTCCGGCCCAATCCAGCCACTTGTCTCCACACTCTTTTTGTTTTTTCTTCAAATCCACCTTGACATGACCTTCCTGCCCCTCCGCCCCCTCCTGATAACACCGTTTTTTCGCGCAATAAAAATAAACAAATAATAAATACACCCTGAAGCAGCTGCTTGCCGCACAAGTGGAACAAAAGCCTGTCAGTTTATATGCCATAGTAGAAGATCTGTGAGAAAGTCGAGATCTCAGCAGAAAAGACAACACAAACATCCATGCCTTACCTGGGGCTCGAACCCAGGTCTCTTTGATATGCAACAAACATTTTGTGCACATTTCGCCGTTCTTTGAAGTTAATTTCTGTTGGAAGTAATGAAAATATTTTATCTTTTAGGTAGAGGACGTCAACCGTACACTGTGTGGTTCTCGGCAGAAGATCACAGCTTTGGAGAATAGACCCATAATTTTATTGTCTGAGCTTGACCTTTGCCCATCGACCTTAGCACTTTACATAAGTGGGTTTATAGGAGCATTATGTAAGTACGATTCAGCCAATTCACTTCCCATTACATTCATTTAAATCTTAGAAATTAGGAAAATTAATCGTAAGACGATTTGCTTTTCGGAGGCTGCTGAATGAACATATCAGGTTGTTGCATATGAAACGGTCGATTTCGCAGATGCGTGTAGTTTTCGATGTTCTGAAGACTGAAAATGTACCAGATGGGGCTTGTGATACGTTATATTAAATCACGTTGTTGTTTTACCTCTGAATGGCAATTTTTTTTACACAAAATATATATAAATGGCCGGGTCACAAGGATCCTGAGGGCTCAGAGAAGGTTGGGAGAGTGGATCACTGGACAGCTGTTGGGAGACAGATGGCAGCCTCCCTTCAAGGTCATCCAGTGTGCTCTTTAATCTGCACAGCGTATGACTCTCGAAATCATAGGGCCATTGCCATCTGATGGACGGCGGCCTTTCCAAGCCCATCAGTGTCCTCTACTGACCGAGGACAGAGTGGGGAGTTTTGCAGAGATAAATCTCAATGTTGGCCCAGTCGGGACTCGGACCTGGGAACTGCAGATTATGACTACCGACTGAGCCACACCTGCCCCTATTAAATCATGAAGCCTTCTTACAATAAACAATAGCCATTTCGGCAGTAGGGTTTATGGTAAGTGGATTGTAAGAGCGTAAAGGGAACAATGGATCAGAGTCAAATTAATGTTCTTTTCTTATACGAGTTTAAACTGAGACACAGCGCTGCAAAGGCAACTTGCAACATCAATGCAGCATTTGGGGAAGGCACAGCTAGTGAACGGGGACAACACAACGTTGGTTTGAAAAATTTTGATCGGGCAACATCAGCCTTCAAAATAAGCCACATGATCGACCCGAAGAAGCGAATGATGATATTCGATTGAAGCCTTTAATTGAATCTGACATAAGCCAAACTGTACGAGACATCGCAGACAAATTAAGTATGCATTATTCAACAGTTTCCCGGCACCTGGAACCATTGGGAAAGTGAAGAGTTTGGAGAAATGGGTTCCGCATAAATTAACGGACACTCGTAAGGCACATGGACTTGAAGTGTGCACTTCCCTTCTGAAATGAAACCAAAGGGATCCGTTTTTGCATTGAGTTGTAACGTGTGATGAAAAATGGATCCGATACGACAATCATTGACGTTCTGCTAGTGGCTGGACTTTGCGGTAGCACACAAATACATGCCTAAGCGTAATCGTCACCTGAAGAAGGTTATGGTGGTAGTCAGGTGATTCTTCAACCGGTGTTACTCATTATTCATTTCTAAAAACGGGTGAAACAATAAATGCCTACAACTACTGTGCAGAACTCCAAAAGAAGGTATGACAAAATATGCAAGAAGCAGACAAAGCAGCTTGCATTGGTCAATAGACACGGCGTCCTACTGCTCCATGATAAAGCTCGATCTCACAAATAACAGTTCGGAAACTCCGTCAGTTAGAGTATGAGACTCTTGCCCAAGCACCATATTCACCAGACTTTAGTGGGGAAAGCATTCAGCAATGAGACAGCAGTTAGAAATGCCTGCTAAGAATTTATCGCTTCCAAGACCTCAGATTTTTTACCAGCGGAATAAATGCATGTGTTTCGTGGTGGCAGCAGTCTATTGAATCTGTTGGTGCGTATTTTGATTAAGTAAAGTTGTTTTTAATAAAATTATAGCTGTTGAATGTTTCACCAACTATTCTTTCATTTTATTTGCAACAACGTAATATATTGATACGTATTAAAACAGAGGAGCACTGAACGTAAGTTCAAAACAATAAATAGTCGTATTTAATAATTATTTATAGAAGTATGGGAATTTAAATATTGAACTATATATACTTATGACTAATTATTCACTATCTTGTATTGACAAATGTTAATAGAACAGAACATTTCAATACCCTTAACAGGACAATCAAATTAACAAGTTTTAAGAGTCGAACTATCTTAATTGAGTAGCATTTATGAAACAAATCTCTGTTTAGCAACAACAGGCTACATAAATTAATTATGAGTAAAACCTACTTTACTTTGTGTACAAGAATACCAAGTATTTTCTTTAAATGATATTACTACCTTATGTCTTATTCATACCACCTCTGCCTTCTATTATGTAGTACAACTTTGTAAGGAAGAACATAACATCTGTCTTCTGTTCTTGAATACACTCAGTTCACTATTTGACACTAACTAGAAACATCTCCTTCAAGATAAACACACAATAATAATTATAAAACAACACTCAAGCCAACTAATCGCGCACAACACCAAATCAATTCTTTTCTTCTTTTCAATTCACCGAACTCACAACTGAATATCCTTTGAGCGAAATCAGGGTTCCAAGTCGTTGTTGCTGTAATTTGCACGCTGAAACACACACGAGATTCAAAACGATACATCATATCACGTGTTCATTGTAGCACGTACATCTGTCGTAACAATATTATTAATATTTTTTAAGTTGAAGTTATTAATTAGGTTTGGTGTAAATCGATACCTTAGCAGTGGGAGTTTCCTGTTTCATAGAAAAAGAAATTTTACGATATATTACTTGAAGGTGAAATAAAACAGAATATTATTTCGTGAAATAATTATTTGAAAAAAATTTGGTTACCGTGAGTGGGATTCGAACCCACGTCTCTCAGAAGCATGCCAGTATGTCACACACTGTTGAAGAAATGGTTAGTTTCTGGTGGCCTAGCGGTTATGACCTCTGGCATGCTTTTTGGGAGACGTGGGTTCGAATCCCATTCATGGCAACCAAATTTTTTTCAACTAATTATTTCAAGTGTTTCTTGTCTGCAGGACGTTTTTTTGTGATACTTTATTACTGAAGCATTATTTCCTTTTTTTTCAATTTTGCAGGTTTCCTTTTGGTGTGCGCCGGCGCAAAGATCGCTTACATCCGCTACGAGATGAACATCAAAGTGTGGCTCTATGCTCATGGAATCACGTGGGTGAAAGAAAAGGAGATCGATGAGAACAAAGAGTACGACGCTTTCCTCTCCTACAGCGAAAAAGACGAGAGTTTGGTCCTCTATGATATACTCAAAGGTAATAAAAAGATTAATTTCTACCTCCTTAAGAGAAGGCTTATTCCGTCACTTGGTCTCTCAATCAGTTTAGCATGAATTGAGTTGCAATTCGGTAATTCAGGTTTACAAATGGTACTAAAGAAACCTAGAAGAAAGTCTACGAATCCCACTTCACTCACCATGTGAACAATACTCAGTTTTCTCTTTTTCTTCATTGATCTGAAATTAGCTATTCGGGTATCGTTTGCGATAAAAAAAAGATGTCATTTAACTAAAAACATCGTCAAATAATTTTCTCCATAATATTTGTGTCTGTAAATGATAGCTAGGCATAAACTGGAAGGAGAGCTGTGTACCAATCCCCAGTGATGATGCACAGAACTGGCCAGGTCTAGCACCTAATGTCCGACCCCCCTTCTCTTGGTTTCAGAAGAGATATTCTCTTTTGGAAGAGAACGGAAGGGGAGGGATGCTAGTTCAGTACTGATATGGTCATTTATTACCACATTTTTTTTTCTTTTTTCCAACCCTGCTGAGGAGTGGTCAACTTCACAGGGTCCTGGTGCTGACCAATCATACCTACTAGACTGGACTTGTTTATGGATTTGAGCTTGTTATGGATCCTGGCTTGCTGCACTGGTGGATCTCTATTGAGGGAGAATCTGCCGCTGTGTTTTCCGTTTGCTTCTGGGTTGCCAACCCTAAGTGAACAGAGGCATGGGATACTTTATATCAGCTGGTGGATAATCCTGATCAGAGGTCATCGCAGGAACCTGAACCTCACTTAGCTAGTTGGGCATCGTCAATCCTAAACTGGAGTAACGTGTCTCAGGCAGGTCGAATGTCCACTTGAAAAGGTGGTGCCTGAAGTTCCTATCAGCATCGGTGGCTTCAGCCTTTAGCGGAGGAGGCGCTTACAAATTAGAAGCAATTCCCGTCGCTTTTTAAAAGAGGCTCAATTTTTTTTTCAGGAAGGCTTGGAGGAGTAAAAAATTTTGGGAGGCCTAAAAAACGGAGAAAAAACGGGAAATATACAGACCTTCTCAGATATTTAATAGGTTATCTTCTTGTCTGGTATTTAGAAATGGTTTGATGTCATTCACAAGTACAAAACTGTGAAATATTGGCTATTTAAAAAAAATTAGGAGTATTATTTATGGTCTAAAATAGATTAATATGTACATCAATGATAAGAATATGTTTCAAATTAGTGAAAATAAAGTTTCACTAATAAAACCCGTTACATAGTTGTTTAATGCGAAAAAACGCCATGGGTCTTTGAGACCAAGTGCGATCATCTGTGTTACGAAACAGAGCGCGATCGGGAAAAGGCAAAAATCCGTTTTCTGAGCTAATCGTTTCTACTGCTCGTCACAAGTTAAGCATCGATCGCCAAAATGGGTATAAAGAATAATCGTTAGAGATAAATAAAAGTTTTTTAACGTACTTACGTAATACAATGTGTAGTTTGGAAAAATCAAAATGCAAATGTCATATAACGTCTGGCGGAATATGATGCGTTGCTGATATTCTTTGAATGCGCATTACACAAAAAAGGATTTCAAAAGTCCGAAATAATTGAAGACTTGTTTTCCTCCTGCAGGTGCAGTAGAGAGGCAGCCACAGACTCGATGGTGTCTGCACGAGAGAGATTTCATCGGAGGAAATTTTATCCACGAGAACATCAACACTTTTACCAGCAAGAGCAAGAGAGTCGTTGTCATTCTGTCGAGGTGAGTTTCTTCATTCGTTTCGTGGATTATTCGCCTCTCGAGGCCCACAAGAGCATTTCATAGCAACGGAACATATTTCTTCCCCTTAAATTACTGATAGACATTTGCCTCGTTATTTCTTTCACTTGGGCAATTGAATTTGAATTAAATTTGATTTGAAATGCAGATGCTTATTTAGATTCAGATATAATTAAAAATTTATATATTATTTGTCAAAAATATAGATTTTATTGTCCTCTTCACAATTGTAATTTAGCTTAATAGGTTATAAAATATAAATTCGAATATCTTTAATATGCATATGAACTTCCTTTTGCATTTTAAATTAGAACAACTTTTAAAATTCCTATTAATTCTGTTACTATCAAAATGCAAAATATGCAATAATGCAGATATATCGGCATCCTTTTCGACACATTAAATGTTCTTTTTCGACACATTAAATGCTTTACATTTAATGTGTCGAAAAGGATGCCGATAATCTACATTTTGATAGTGCTCTGCAATGCCAGTCTATCTGCTGTTAAATTTATTTAACATCTTAATCCTCCAAGGAACTCTTTAAATATTGCACATAGCAAATGAAACAGAATACGAAATATTGTGAACATGAAATACTAGTAATCATACATAAACGGCGATATGTAAGGATTTAAAAATGAAATATTTTTCGTTTTCCATTTACTCACTTGAAAGTTAAAATTAAAAAATTGGTGAATATTTACCAATTAGTTTTGATACTAATTTTCGCAGGTTTCCCCAAATATTTACAAAACTTTCGTGATACATAATAAATAAGTAAATAAATAAATGTTAAAAGGTATATTAATAATTTTCATAATACATTCTGAGAAAAAGATGCATTTCAAACATTTTACGCTTGGTAAAAATGCTGATCTTACTAAATTTACAAATGGAAATCCTGTTACACAAAAATGGATTTTACAAATTGTGTCAATATATAACGAAAATTCTGTATATTGGGATACAGATGATTAATATACATATAAGTACTACTTGCAGATATAAATAAATCTTTTCTTATATGTATATTTCAGGAATTACCTACAGAGCAAATGGTGCATGTATGAATTCCGGGTGGCTCATATGAGGTCTCTGGAGGAGGGAATACAAAGAGTTATCATCATCAAAATCGATGATCTTCCGGAAGAAGTGGATCCCGATATTCAAGTGCACCTTGACAGCACGACGTACATAACTTGGAGAGATAAATATTTTTGGGAAAAGTTCATCTATGCCCTCCCAGTCCCCAGATTAGTCGACATCGAAGAAGAGTGTATGCCGTTGTTGAACTGATACATCAAATTTTAGATGAAGTATAGCAATTTATTAAAATATACTTATAAAATCTGTATTACTAACTAATCGTGTTAATTTATATCTTTTTGATTTAGTTATAGTACGAGTTTGTTTTTGAATGGATGGTTCAGCAGCAGTAGTTCCCATGGCAGTTGGACACCTCTGTCACTTTACTATTAGGCCACTGGACATGAAATACGAATGCATTTGCAGAGGGGAAATGGCCAACTAACCGTGAACGGAAAATGCAGCAGTAGATTTTCATTCGCTTAGGATTGCCGTAAAATTAAAATGATAAATTTCGACAAACTTCAAGATTCGTTAATGATGCAATGACTGTTGAGAACGCAAGTCATTTTCTTGCTACTTTTTTATAAGCAGCATTCAATTTCTCAAGTACTGTCGTGTAAATTGCAAAAAAAAAAGACACCTAAATGAAATGAAGATCCCTAAATGAATCCTAATGAAATGATGAAATGAATCCTAATGATCCCTAATGAGATCCCTAATGAAAAAAAGACACCTAAATGAAATGAACACCTAAAATAAATGAATGAATGATCTGCCCATTTTAGTCTCCCCCGACTTTTCTTTTGGACCCCAGGCACTTGTGCGTTTTGTGTTCTGCTTCATCTGGTCTTCATCCTAACACAGCTACGATGAAAATAATTTCCAAATTTCGAAATTATTTCTCAGCTCTTAAGCACCCCCCCCCCCCGATAGGGGACCACCTTGTCGTGGTGGGGGGGCCTAGGGCCCAGCAACCCGGCTGAAGGCTGTGCCGACCGGATTGGTCCCCCGGTTTAACATGGCTAAGGCCAACCGTATTTGCAGATGCTGCTGGCCGGCTTGATTGCCGGTCGGATGGTGATGGCGTCGGAGACCTCACCTATCAGGAGACCTGTGTGGTCTGTTCGACGGCTCTGCCGAAAGGTCTGAGCCCGCCTTGTAGGCACGAGCTGTCAAAAAAGTCTGGGTCTTACTAAGAGTCTCCACCCCGGGTGACGATCGAGCTTGGATCTATATATTCTTTGCGCATTTGCAAACCGGGGAATAGATTAAAGTAAGGTTTCCTCCGGTGGTCAGCTTTCCTTCTATAGGACTGCTGCCATGTGAGGCTGGGGTTGAGGTGCGCCTATAGGGCGTATTCCTTGACCCCGGCTCTAGATAAGCACGGCTCTTCATAGCCAGGTAGTGCTGTACAAGCGGAACCGGGAATTGCCGTGGTTGCATAAGATCGCAACAAAAGAGATTCAGCTCTTAAGCAGATATGCCCTTTCGTGGACTTTGCAAAAAAAAACTGTTTTCGTAATTTGTCTGCCTTTACATCTTTGTAAGAAATGTTGCGTAATAAAGCATATATTGCTGTGATAAGCAGGATTATATTAAAAATCGTGTGCTTTATTTTCAAAAGAGGATTTTACAAACTAAACAACATTGCTACCAGTATTGTTTTTCTGCATTCTCGAATAGAAGACGAATCACAAGTTTTGAACAAGAGCGATTGAAAAGACGCTCATCAACTATTCCGGTAAATGCAACATTGCATTTTCTGAGAAACGGTAGCGAAGTCTTCATGGAAGCAGGGAAAGCTATAATTCCTTTATAATTCTAATTTAAGAAAAAGATAAATTGAATATAATTATATACACGTTTTGACATAAAGGTATTTTTATAGCATTAATAAGCTTATTCTAACATAAATTTTACATTTATAAAATACTGAAGCGAAGTGCGCAAGTACAATAATGGAAGCGCGACTGTTTCACCACGACATGTAATCTGCACGTAGCGCAGATTACGTCATGATTTGGTATTTTGCGAATGTCAAAACTAATCAGTCATTAGATTATTGGTATTTCAAATAACTAATACTTAGATTTTCATGTTATTGATGTAAATAAATTGCCTCAGTTAGTAAAATGATTTTCACGTTATTGTTGTATATAAATTGCCTGTTATTAAATCAGCTCATTTACTGTCTATCTGTTTATTACGAATTCAAGCACAGTTGTCAAGTAAAAATACAGCTAAAAATCTGTAACAATATTCTTCGTATTTCTCTGTTATATTACTGTATTAGAAATTCTCGGCTATCACGTGTCCGAGTGGCTAGCGCGCTAGGCTACCGATCTAAGAGACCTGGATTCGAGCTCCACATAAGGCATGGATGTTTGTATTGTCTTTCTGCTGAGGTTCCGCCATTCTCACAGACTTTCTACTCTGGCATATAAACTGCCAGGCTCCTGTCAGAACTCTGTGGCAAGCAGCTGCTTGAGGGGGGTATTTATTTAACAAATAGGAGCACCAATTTACCAGGCTTGTCGAGATAGAAATGTAAACTGGCGTCATTGTTACTTCATCGGTAATTATATCGCACAGCGGAAATTCCTTTTTACATATTCAACCAGCAGCATGTTACTTGCTACACACTTTTCCTATTCAAACAAGGTTGGCTTATAGGGATATGACTCCGTAAGTCATATCGTATGCTCTTAAAAATCAAACTTTTATAATAGAATGGCGTTTCGAACTTGAAATTAGTTTAAATATGATGCAAATTATAAATTCAAATTGAGAAATGAAGGAAAGTGTGAAGAGTTCCTCCACGTTTCAGAATTGATTGCTTAAAGTGAGGTTATATAGTTTCATTAACGTTTCTCACATAATTTTCAATAGCATTTCATTACTATGATTCAAATTAAAAAAATATATTAATGACCGAAGGAGCTTTGGGATAGGGGCTTTCATTGATCATTTCAATAGTGAATAAACTCTTATTCACTCTCATCTGTCGAACATAAGAAACAAGAATACATGTTATATTAATCTTGGAACATTGCTTTGTATCAATGCACTAATGTAGCTGTCTGCGGCGTAAGAATCTGTGGCTCTGGAAAAATTTTGAAATATGCAAAACGAGAAATTTGTTTTGGAAAACGAACTAAGGAAAACAAATCGGGGAAATTTGTGAAACGTTAAATGCATGAAAATTTATGATTCATGCTGGTTTTTGCATTCAAGACAAAAATTCGTTTAACTGTTTACTGATAATGCAAGTTTATTCAACATTAACGACACAATAGTGCTCTTGCACAGTAGTTAAAAGCATTATTTTTACGAGATTGAATTTGGAATAAATTAAATGAGAATGAAATTAAATTTCTGCCAAGGCTACTTAAATTTGACACGGTCATACTCAAATACAATATTTTAGTTGATCTGTTTTGATGAGTTTTTTTTACCTATCAATCACAAGTAATGAAACTAGCCTTCGTGTTTCAGCATATGAGAGGAATTCTGTTTCTATTCGGCAAACTATAATTCTGATGTTCCCAATCTCGAGTCCCAACTTGGCCAACGTTGTGCCATGGGGTGGGACGTACCTATACTGTAGTGCCACCCATTTGGTAGCCGTTCGTACTAATGGTCGTATATTTTTCCTACTGCCAAACTGAGGCAATCTTTAGGATCACCATTTACTTTGTTAGATATATATCAATAATCATAAAGAATCAAGATAAATCACAGATAACAAATAACAACTTATTTAACAGATTATGTCTAAGTAAGTTACACATTTAAACATTAAACCTTTCTTCTGACAATTGTAGGCAGGTGCCATTGGCGCGGTCTCTTTTCATTTAAAGGAAAGTAGAGCGGCGGCGATAAGCCAATTTAAAGTTAATCCGTCGAGCTAATGCTCAAAGGGAGAATAGACACCAAATAGTCTGTTAATCTCATCTGGGACCAAGGCGACGGCGATAGGCAGCGCAATCTTACACAAGCATAATTGGGAAAAGTATTAACAGACCAGAATTAGCTTTGACCCTATCTCGTTCTATGCAGACGGATCACAGGTGAAGGTATCACCGCTAGGCAGTCGCTGCTCGGAGTTCGTATACTACAGGTAGTTAGCGGGTCCTGCTACACCTCGCGTGCAGCTTGGCCCCTTTCCTTCGCCGGCGACGACTCGCCAACTCTTTCTCTTTCCAGCTTAGAAACGAGAATTTTTGACTAAAGAAGGAGTTTTGAAATTGTGTCCTCTCAGTTTTATTATCCATTGGCTCCCTGGTGGAGGTCACCCAAAACTGCGTGCGGGCATTCTTATTGGCTTGTGTAGGCCGAGGTGTGAATCTTCGGCACCTAAGGCAAGAGTTGTTTACCTCGGAGGTAAAGTATTACTCGCCATTTGGGGAGTACCGGACCACACTTATGGGTCCGCGCCACTGGCAATGTTCTTTTCCGGTCGAGTTGGGTGCCAAAATGGAGGCAAGGTGGGTTGGCACTGGTGGTCAAAATAATGACGTCTGAGGCCTTCTGCGCCAATAGTCGTGTCCACATTTTAAAACAAATGTGGGCACGACAGTTGAGATCTATTTCTATTAACTCACACACTGCCCTTGGTGAGAAAGGGGACACCATTGAGCTTGGAAATGCTGCAGGAGGAGACTCTGTGCTCAGAGGAAGCCTGCATTGTGTACGCTGAAGAACACACTGGATGATCTTAACGGGAGATTTCCGTCTGTCCCGTAGCAACTGTCTGATTGCTTCCCTTCCCTATTCACTTCTCACCCGTTAGGTGCCCTTGTGACCTGGAACCTTTTGCCTATTGTATGTGTCTCATGCCCCCAGAGGTTGGCTCATGGCCAAGATGTGATCGAAAATGGGCTTGCATTGTGCAGCTCTACATTCACCAAGAAGTTATGGCTGCTGTGTAGAGCCTGCGTGAGGAACAGGTACACTGTGGAGATTGTGGCTAAAGGTCCCTCTTTTACACACACAATGATATTCACAAGTTAACCTGAACACCATGCCCCTCTCCTTAGATCTGATTGTGATGTTAACAATACTAACCTAGTTCTATGTACAATTAAGGAGAGCAAGACATTGAAATAGGGCGCCTACTGACTTATCTGCTTCCATATGGAACGACTAACTATGGAATACCTCTCTGATTCCTTCTCTGGTTCCAAAGCGATAGCTCAAGATAATCCACTCAATGCCGCACTTAAATGTCCGATGCAGTTGCATGCATCAAGCGGCGTAGCTATGGGAGGGATGCTCCCCCTTCCCAAAGGAAATCGGGGTTGGCAAAATTCGAAGCGACTTTGTAAAGTCCAGGTAAGTTGTGAAAACTTTGATATTTTTTTTCCCTAACATTAAGGGGAGTTAGCAAAATTGGGATAACTTGGCAAAAGCTAAGGGCTAAGGCAGTTGACAAAATTTGAAGCTACTTAGTAAAATGCACGTGAATTGGCAAATTCGGGACAACTTGGGAAATTGGCAAAATTCAAGTGAAATGTTAAAATTTGAATTTTTTTTCTGTAAAATTATGACGAGTTGGCAAAATCGAGAAAATTCAGTAAAATATAGAGGAGTTGGCAAAATTCGAATCCACTTGGTAACATACAGGTGAGTTGTGAAAATTGGCATTGCTTTTGAGAAATTAAGGAGAGTTGGTAAAATCGAGGCAACTTCGTAAAATTCGATGCCATTTGGTAAAATACAGGCCAGTTGTGATAATTGAGATCAGTTTTGTGAAATTTAGGAGAGTTGGCAAAAACGAGAGCTCTTGGGAGAAAATCTTGGAGAGTTGGCAAATTCCAAAACACTTGGCAAAAATAAAGTGAGGTGTAAATATAGGGTTATTCTTTTGCAAAAGCTTTAGGAATTGTACTCCCTCCTCACTGATCACTCAACGAAAATCTGGTTACGTCCCTGACAAAGACATAACAAAATCTATGCAAAATACATATTTTCATACTTGGCAAAATTTGATATGATATCTGAGTTGGAAAATTTTCGTTCTCTCTGCCCCCCAACCATAGTTCCTTCGCTACGCTCCTGAATGCATCAGACATTTAGTGTAGCATGCATTTTTGGAAAAATTTCAATTTCGAGGATTGTTTCGTGGTGATTCTAATGTTAAACAGTTTCAAACTTTCTATTTCAACAAGGGTGAAAGGACAAGGCGATTCGGTTTTTTTCTTCCTCTAATTTTTACAAACTGGCTGGGTGGAAAATGCTGCTCAATTACCAAAAATATGGTGCTGCAAGTGATTACATCATAGTTTCTATGCTAACGGGTTAGGTTGGGTTGTTTTACCTCTGAGCGGCACTTTTTTGCACACCATGGGCTAAATGGCCAGGTCACATGGACCCCGAAGGCTCAGAGAAGGTTGGGGGAGGGGACCCACTGGAACAGCTGTTGGGAGACAGATGGTAGCCTCCCGTCAAGGCCATCCAGCGTGTTCTTTAACGTGCACAGGGTATGGCTCTCCCGCACACGGGGCCACGGTTTAACGTCCCATCCGACGAACGGCGACCTTTCCAAGCCCATCGGTGTCCCCTACTGACCGTGGGCAGGGCGGGGAATTTTGCGGAGATAAATCTCAACGCTGACCCAGCTGGGACTCGAACCTGGGAACTACAGATTACGAGCCTGGCGCGCTGCCGACTGAGCCACCCCCGCCCCATTATGCTAACGAGAGGGGAAAGTTGCACAGCTAGCGATAGCGTGTCTGGTGGGTGGGAGGGAAGAATTAAGTCCCAGGAAGACCCTATGATGTTTGTAAAGTTCACTTTGCAGAGGATTCACGTAGATATTGAAGTTCACTGAAGCACTCAAGACTCCCAATGCTGGTGGGATGGGGTACTTCCACAACAGAATGCAAAATTCTGTATAGGAAGAACTGTTCAGACTCAAGGAAGGATTAATTGCTTCCGCTGACGTGTATAAGATGTTGGTTCCCTCTGACAACTAAATGCTACTGGCCCCTGCTCGAAATTTGAGATGGCCGTGAAAAACGTTCTCTCCTAACGGAAACCTTGTATTCTGTGATGTCTAGTTTACTACATGAGCTTGGAGTATATTTTACAATGATCATTTGTTCATTTGTAATGGAGGATTTTGAAATTGAAGAATCATTATGTAAAAAGGTTGTAGATTTACAAGGATTATTAGGTTTTTACTCAGATAACTTTATAGACAATAATGATGGATTAAGAAATAATTTAAATTTATTTCATGTTAATATAAGGAGTATGCGTATAAATTTTGATGAAGTTGTTATGTTACTATATAATATAAATTATGTTATTGATGTCCTTGTTTTAAGTGAAACATGGGTTAATGACTATGAAGTGGATAATTTTAAGATTTTGGATATAACTGTTTCATTAATGGGAGAGAATATAATAAATCAGGAGGTACCATAATTTACTTTAAAAATAATTTATTAATGGAAGAAAATAAACTTAGCCGAAAATTTAATACTGCTGAGATTTTAGAGGTGTATGATAAATTTGATAATTTATGCTTCATTTCCATTTATAAGTCTTATAAATACACTGTAAAAGCTTTTTTAGATGAATTGGAATGTTATTTAGACAAGATAAAATATAAAAATGTACATATAACTGGTGATATGAATCTGGATCTGAATAGTAAGAATAATGAAGTTTACAGTTATTTAAATATAATGGCCACATATGGGTTTATATCATATATAAATGAAATGAATAGGGTTACATCAACAACAGCTAGTTGCATTGATCATCGATTTGTTAGAAATGTTAATTCCATGTTCAAAAATAAATGCGCCATATACATGACTGAAATAACAGACCATTACCCACTTTTAATGATTATAAAATCACAATAAATGAACAAAACAAATACAAGTAATAAAACTTGCATGGCATCACTAGGATGAATTATCTGAATCTGGAATATAAAATAAGAGACTATAAATTGGATAACGATACCTTTGAATGCAAAAACGTTAACTTAGTTTATCAAGAATTTATTAATATGGTTTATACAGCGATGCAGGATTGTTCTTATAATATTAATGGTATCAGAGATAAAAATAAAGTTAAAGGTATTAATGAAAAATGGATTACATATGAAATTTTAAAAAGTATAAATAAAAAAGAGTGTTATATAAAAAAAAGCAAAATATATCCTTTAGTTATTGCTTATATGAATGAATATAAAGATTACAATAAAAACCTTAAAATAACTATAAAAAATGCAAAGAATTTATATTATAGGTATTTATTTTCTAACTGTAACAATGATCGACGACGACAGTGGAAATTAGTAAATGACATAACAGGTACATCACAGCACATAATATTTTTCCAAATAATAAAGAAACTAATTTTGTAGTGAATGAAATTAATGAACGTTTTACAAATGTTAATAGTAACCGAAGTTTATCTGTATCTCGGCAATCAGAATAAAATTTTAGCTTTTCTGATCAACAACCAGTCTTGAGTTCTATGTATTTTATGAATACAGATGCAGGAGAAGTATTGAATTTAATTTCAAATTTAGATACAAATAAAGCTGTAGGATACGATACTTTAAATGCAAAAATACTAAAAATAATAGCTAGACATAAATTGGATTTATTTGTTTATATTATTAATTTATCAATGGAAACAGGAACCTTTGTGGGCGATTTCAAATTTTCTATAATTAAACCAATCTATAAGGGGGGAAACAGAGATGATTAAAATAATTATCGACCTATTGCAATTTTACCAATTTTCTCTAAAGTCATTAAAAGAGAGTGGTTAGTTATTTGGATACCAATGAGTATTTTGCAAAAAACCAGTTTGGTTTCCGCGAAAATTGCAGTACGTCTCATGCACTAATAAAATTTAACGAATTGATTTATAAGGGAATTAATAATAATAAAAAGATTATTGGGGTTTTTTAGACATCAGAAAAGCATTTGACTCTATTAATCATAAAATACTTTTTCATAAGCTGAAATTTTATGGTTTCCGTGGTGTAGTCTATGATTGGTTTAAAAGTTTCATTGAGAATAGAAAGCAAATTGTGATTATTAACGGTTTTAGGAGTAAAACATTGTTGACTGTAAGTGGAGTCCCACAGGGTTCTGTGTTGGGTCCTTTACTCTTTCTTATATAATATATATCAATGATTTCTGTAAATTAAAAATTGCAGGACAAATTATTTCTTTTGCGGATGACACATCCATAGTTTTTGATGTAGAAGATAATGAAGCATTACTTGGAAATATTAATGGTAATTTAATAATTATTAAAAAATGGATTACTGAAAATGAACTAGAATTAAATATATAAAAACAAGTATATATATTTTACATTAACTTCATTATATACATTTGGAAATAACATGAAACTTAACAAATTGAACTGTTTAAATACAGACTGCTGTAACTGTGATACTATCGAAGTGACTGATAGCTACAATTATCTAGGATTAATAATAGAATCTAATAAAAATGGAAAAAACATATTTACTCACTTTCTTCAAAACTAAACAGAATATTATATAACATTTACTATTTAAAACGTTAATTGTAATCAGTCTACCTTAATTTATGGGATTTGTTGTTGCGGAGGAGAATATAAATCAAATTTATTGTTTGTAATATAATCAAATAAAATAGTTTGTAATCTTAATTATAATTATTTTTCTGGGAACACAATATTATACAATAAACACAATATATTGTCACTAAGGAAATTATATATATATATATACATTTCAACTATCTTTTTGTACAAAAATCAAGATTTAATTCCGATTAGAAATCCTAATTTTAACTCCAGAGTTTAGGGTTTACAATTTTATATAGCAAAAACGAAAAAGGAAATTTTCCACAAAAATTTTTATTTTATCATGCCTAAATTTTTTAATTCATTGGAATATACAATAAGAAAGGAAAAATGTTTTACAACTTTTAAGAAATATTTGCGTGCATATTTGTCAAAGTTAGAAAACATTGAATGTATGTTTACGTGGTTAAATAATATTTTGTTAGCATTTACATAAGAACTGATATCTGGTAAAACTACATACCCACATACCACTGTGAGAGTTAATATTTTTTTTGCTTTTTATTTTTTCGTTACTTTATTTTTTTTAATAAGTGAATTAATGTTTTTTATAACCTGTAAGAACTTGAAGCTCCTTGGTTGTTCATATATACTTATTGAGTGTTTTACTTAGTTTTATGCTTTTATTGTTTCTCTGTTCTTTGTAAAGTGTTGTATTGATAATGTATTTGACAAAGTGTTATACATTGTGTGTTTATTGTCCACGTGTATTTTCGTTATAATAAATTTGAATTTGAGTTCATACGTTTTCTCATACACCTGCTTTGATACTTCTTTTACCCATACTCGGAAGGGGGAGGAACATAGGACTGCTGCTCCCAGTCCTTTCCTGCTCTGCAAGGAGACTCATATCGAGCGCCATATTTCAGGCTGTCAAACGAATGCTTCAGGTCATTTTGTTCCCTCTTAATCTGGCAACTCGTATCCAGAATTATTTCCCTGCTCAATTGTTTCCATCTCATAAAATCCACTTTAATTCCCACTAATATCGAAGTCTCTCATTCTGTTTCACTCATCTTGTGCTTTCTACTTTTATTAATATTGCTTAATTGTTCCTCACAGCTAGATTATGGTTAATTATAAGCTGCAATGGTTTGTGTTATCCTCTAAAGGCCTCCGTGACTCGACCAACTATGGAAATGGCGACGGGCTACAATGGTGACGCTCTTCGCTAAAAAAACGTAACTTGAACTCCAGTTCAAATGATCCCAATCAGCATACAAATAAGTGCAAAAATGCTGCTCAAAGGTAAATATGATCTTAATCTAGCGTAGCAATGACAGAAAAAATTTCCCCTGTTTTCCATATGTATGTGTTTACTAAATATAGCATTGGAAGGAAAAAGTGTACTGTAGTTTCAATAATGATAATGCCTTTATTAAATCGCAGACACAGTGACAACTACATAGAAAATAACAACACTAAATTTTAAGAATTTTTCATATGCAATCAGTGGCGTAGCGAAGATTGGCCAACAAACCTGGGTGTTCCGTCAATTCATGGCAGTGTTAGCCCCTTGTTTTGACTTTCTACACCTGTGCTCAAATGAACTCTAGAGACAATACTGACTTTGAGAGGTTAAATATGCGTCTGAAGAATTGATCTCAGAAATAAATCAAAATGTAAGTAACAAATATTGTTTCAAACCATTTAATAAGATATCCATTTTAAAAGTTTGCGTAATGATTATTTCAATAATAGGAAATCATTAACGATGTTTATTGTTAAAGATTTCAGCTTCCGTTTCCTTTTTAAGTACTGAAGGAATATTATTGAAAATCGAGATTTAAATAGATTTGATTATGGTCTTTATAATCAGTCGAATTTTTCTATTAAATGCATATTTTGGAATTAATAGAGCTTTGAAGTTACTTTCCCGTTGACATAATATGATAATTCTCTATTTCGTTAGGGCGATTTTGGTTGGTATTTTAGGAACCTATTTTGTTATGTTGCACTACTGTTACGAGAAGAACCTAAAATTCATTGGGGCGGCTCAGTCGGTAGCGCCCAGGCTCGTAATCTGCAGTTTCGAGGGCCAACAGGGCCAGCGTTGAGATTTATCTGAGCTAAACTGCCATCTCGGTCAGTAAGGGACACAAATGGGCTTGAAAAGGCCGACATCCGTCAGATGGGACATTAAGCAGTGACCCCATTTGCGAGAGGGCCATATCTTGTGCACGTTAAAAAACAAACTAGATGGCCTTGACTGGAGGCTACCATCTGTCTCCCATCAGAGGAAAAACAACATAACCCTCTGTTACTAATAATGATAAATTAAAAATACCCCCTCACACTAACTTGCCACAGAGACCTGACAGGAGCCTGTCAGATCTCTGTGGCAATAGTCGACTATCTCTATGACATAGTAGATGGTCTTGTTCTGTGTGAATTTGCATAGTTCGCGCAGAACGGCATTCAAGTTTCAGACTGCAGTTTCCTTTCCATCGGAGTGGCGCCATACGAGGGATTATAATGAAAGACAAGTCCGTTAAGTCCGCATCTCAGGTAGACAGGACCGTTTGATGCACCGCCTAGCTGAGTCGACCACTTACCTGTCGGCAAGCCAGCTTAGTCCCGAACTAACGCCTACAGGCGGAGAGTTGAGAGAGCCAATCACGGACTCAGGATGACTTTGGATTATTTTTGTGTGTCCGAGAGAGCAGAGACATTTTGGGCATTCGATTCTATTTGACACTTGACTTCTGAGTTAGTGACTACGGAATGATGTTCACTTGGCTTCAGAGACTCATAGGAGCAAGTCACGTTTTCTCCTTCTACGCTTAACTCTCAATGTGAGCAGTGCAGTTTTGAGGTCTGACTCTCGGTCAGGGGACACGATATTCTAGTGACGAGAGCACTATATAGTAGCAAGCAGCAGAGTATTAATGTAACTAGCTCAACGTTTGAATGTCGACAGTCTACAGTAATTATGTAAGTTGATATAAAATTGTGAGATTAGGATGAAACTGTGTTAATGTTACCAATAAATGCGATATTTTGTATTTGTTGTTAAGCCATCCCTGCTTTAGTTGCTCCTTTTATGTGGGAGGATAGCTCAGTTTCCCAGTAGGGTGCTGGGCTACTGATTGCTTTAAGGGAAAAAAAATCCATACGATCACGGCAAGAACAAATACCGGTTTGTGTTTCGGGATGAATTAACTGATGATGAATACTAAGTAGAATTATTAATTAATATTATATATAATTAGCAAGAATTAATTCTATCCCCCCACCGCTATAACATATTGGTATCATGAGCCAGAATTTTCGTGCTTACCTTATAACAGTCTGTTCATATGGCAGGATATCAGAAGAAGACCATCAACATCCATGCCTTTCCCGGGGCTCGACCCCAGGTCCCTTAGCTAAGGTGGGGCATAAAATGTGTAATAAGTCGTAGGGTTGGGTTGTTTTACATCTGAGCGTCGCTTTTTCACACAATGGGTTAAATGGCCAGGTCCCGAGGGTTTAGAGAAGGTTGGGGGAAGAGAACCCACTGGACAGCAGTTGGGAGATGGTAGCCTCCAGACAAGGCCATCTAGTGTGTTTTTTAATGTGCACAAGATATGGCCCTCTCGCAAATGGGGTCACTGCTTAATGTCCCATCTGACGGATGTCGGCCTTTTCAAACCCATTGGTGTCCATTACTGACTGAGATGGCAGTTTAGCGCAGATAAATATCAACGCTGGCCCTGTTGGCACTCGAAACTGCAGATTACGAGCCTGGGCGCTACCGACTGAGCCGCCCCAGTGAATTTTAGGTTCTTCTCGTAACAGTAGTGCAACATAACAAAATAGGTTCCTAAAATACCAACCAAAATCGCCCTAACGAAATAGAGAATTATCATATTATGTCAACGGGAAAGTAACTTCAAAGCTCTATTAATTCCAAAATATGCATTTAATAGAAAAATGCGACTGATTGTAAAGTCCATAATCAAATCTATTTAAATCTCGATTTTCAATAATATTCCTTCAGTACTTAAAAAGGAAACGGAAGCTGGGATCTTTAACAATAAACATCGTAAACGATTGCCTAATATTGAAATAATCATTACGCAAACTTTTAAAATGGATATCTTATTAAATGGTTTGAAGCAATATTTCTTATTTAAGTTTCGATTAATTTCTGAGGTAAATTTTTCAGATGCATATTTAGCCTCTCTTTTTCATAATGCATATTAGCCTCTCTTTTTCATAATGCATATTAGCCTCTCTTAAATTACACTGGGCAACACACAAAAAGTGTTTGAAATGAAAATACCCAATCTTTATTAATTTCGAGGTGCTGAACACGAAAATGACAATAATATTTGTCGATTGGCTTTTGTTTAGGAGAGACAGAGATGGTCATGTATAAACGACTCAGTTCGCACTGAGTACATAGGTAACCATTTTGCAACGCTGTATTTTAAACTCCTGATTGCAACATATTGCATTGTATTGCATCAGCCCGCCATACTTTCTTAGCCAAATCTTTTTCACCAAACTTTGCTACTATTTAATTTGGCTGATTTATTTACTTCTGGATGAAAAACTCATCTAGAAGTAGGAAAATGTTTTGAAACAAAGTCATTATTGTATCGTGCTTATTTAGAGAAGCCATTTTATTGTACTATTCTGTGTTGCCATTCTTCAATTACATACTGTAATTACACGATTATTTATAACAGATATCGATACATCTTCCCTTTTTGAAAAGTTCATCATTAGAAGCACAAGAAATTTAATGTTAAGAAATTAAGCAATATTTTATCATTCAAAGTAAACGCTTTAAACAAAATTCTTACTAAGGAAAGATTTCCAGTTTCAATAATTTTTTTTAAAACAGTTCAAACTTTTAACGATAAGGTTTACAACCATCATAAAAGGCTTAGTCTTTGTGGCGTATTTCTGATACGAGTTGACCTTCTTAAAGTCAAGGAGTTTTCTGGCCCAGGACTGTCATTTGTTTCAGTCACTTTCTCAAATACTTTCTCTGTCTTGTTGTCATGATCTGGATGGTCTAGTTGGCCAGTGTCCACCTCTGGAATACTATCGAATGGCTCGGATGTTTTCAGATGATGCTCCCTGTTCCTACGTAAGATATTGTCATCTTCGGTTTGCATCTGGTAGGATCTTGGTGCGACTTCAATCAACACTTTTCCTTTAAAGGACCAATTCCTTCCATCCTATATTCTTACTATATCTCCGGAACGGAGTGGCGGTATAGTTCTTCCTCTGTAACGTTTCTGTAACTTTTTCTTGACAGCATCACTCTTTGTCATTTGCTGTGAAGGAAGTCTTGTTCTCAGCTTTCTATTCATTAACAACTCAGCAGGAGATATGCTGCAATCTAAAGATAAAATGATATTGTTGTGATTAAGGGAATTTTAGTCGAACATTCATAACGTGTAAACGGTTGCAATCATGCCTTAACCAATACCGTCATTTTCTCAATAATACGTTTAGAATTTACTGGTGTCATATTCTTGAAAGCGTTTTCTAAATAAACCATTTTTGCTTATTACTGAGATCCCAACACATACCTCCAAATTATTCTTATTTAAGAGTATGACAGATGGGCTGACAGCTTAGTGGTTGTGACACGTGTCATAACCACTAAGCTATCAGCCCATCTGTCGAAAATCCATTTTGTTTAAAAATTTTTCTAAAATCATTTCATCGGTAAAGGACTCACTTGTGCTAAAGACAAGCAAGACATGCAAGAAGCAATCAAAAAAAATTTACAGCTTACCTGTAGATATGCAATTCAAAAAATAATTTTAGGAGAAAAATGTTTTTTTTTTCCAGTTAAAAAAAAATGTAACCCAAGGGGTTTGAAGGAATGTGCTTTAACAGCTGAGCTATCATAAGCTCTGTTCCAACATAATTTTTTGAATTATAGGTCCCTTTGAATTTATAATTGATTGATAGTTGGTTTAATAAAACTTTTGCCAGAGTGACTTTCCTATCTTTGACCTCTATACATTGAGAAAAATTTCATAATTTGCCTTTCATGATCGTAGATGGTACCAGGAATGACAAATATACAGAGTCGAAACAAAGTGGATAGGTGACAGAGCTGATGTCATCATAGTAGTTACAAAATCAAGCACCTGACTGTGAAAGTTCGAGTCCCACTCATCGAGGAAAAATTATTTCTTGAATTCCTATTTTTTTCCTTTAGTTGCTATTATATTTCGAAACTTGGAAACGTGTACACTGAATAAGACTACAATAAATATGTTTCTCTAAATCATGGCAGTGACACCTGATTATGAGGTCAAATGAATTTCGAGGGTCACTCTGCATGGCACTCTGGAGAAAAACATTCATTCCTAAATATTCGTGGCAAACTTTAAGCTAGCACATAATAAATTATTTGCATTTATATTTGGGACGAAGTAATGATTGAATGAACTTTTGAAATCGATCTTAGGATTCGAGTATTCAAAAGACATCTCACAGAGGCGAACTGAATTGTTTTCTGATCAGTTTTTATTAGTTGTAACCCGTAAAAATTAGATCTTTGATGACCGAAGGGACAAGCTGCCCTTTGCCGTCTGTTTCTATATTGACTTAGGAGAATTCCATTGGGATAATTTATTTTAAACTCAGAAATTTCAAATTTTTATTCATTTTCTATATTTTTGTTCTTCAGAATAGATATTTGAGTAATACACAGATTTGAACGCAGATCACTGAATCGAAAATACGCAGTTCTGGTGAAAAGTACACCAAGAAACTCATGTTCCCACAAATGAAATGGAACCCTGGCAACATAGAAAAGATCCACCTGTCGGAAAAACTAGGCTAAGAACTAAAACTTTAATCAAATTTCCATTTTTCCTTTTAGTGAAAGTTTTTTTATAGATATAAAAATTAACTGAAAGAATCATAGGCGATTCAAATCGCATAAAAAGACGCATTTCAAAAATTTTGTATTTTTTTTCACACATATTATTTCCCTGTCCTTGTGTATTACGCATTATTTTGACAGAGATGTTTTATGTTTACACAGATTGAGTAATTTAACACTATATTAGAAGACTATTGAAATTTATGGACATGGAACTGAGCACTGTATGTGTTCAGAAAACGGAAGACTTAAAGATTTGAAATGAGGAACCGAAGTATTTCTTAACTGGTTTTTCCATAAAGAGAGAGTGACATGACCAGATTCATTGGAATAGCAAGAAGGACAATAGCCTTAAAATTACTCATTAGATGGACAGTTTAATCCTTGATTACTACCTATATATTCTTTCCGGAATCTGCACCACATTTTTGACTTCCCCCTGAAAAAAAGATTAACTCTCCTAATACTCTGAACAAATCTGCTATCTGAATTATAGTGCATCTTGAGCATACAGAGTGAGAGTTCCAAAAACAAAGGTATCATAACTAGAAAATTTCAACCTCTCTTCCTGCACTGCAACAAAATAATATTTGTATTTGAAATTCGATTCCAAATTCGATTTTTCAAAAACAAAATATTCTGCAGTTTGATCACAGAAATTCAATCGAGGTTCTTGCTACTTGGAAAGATAAAAGAGTGCGGCACCTATGAAGTCTAGGAAACTGAGAATTATTTCCACAAGAGTTGTTAGTGATCATCAGCCTAATGATTTCCGTAATATTGGTAATTACGTCGACTTGCACTATACTGATTGAGAATGATTTCTTTAAAATCAAAAATTAAAATTAGGGCTTTCAAGTCGGAAATGTAATTAGTGTTTCTAATATTCACTTGATATTTTAGGCTCTAAAAAGAGCCATTTTGTTGTGGTGATGACTAACCATTAGCCTCTTCGTCGCCATTGTGAGAATCTTCATCCTCACCCTGGTGTGCAGAGTCAGATACCAGTTGTGATGTGTCAGAGCCATTCCCGTCATCAACAGATCTCCCTCCTTCATCCGCAGATAACGAAGAAAAATCGACAATGCACCGGTCATCTGACGCCACCGGCACCGTGGATGGAAGACTATCATCGTCGCTGTCTATGACAGCCGATGAATAGTAATCCTTGGACTATTATCCATGATTGCCGCTGGCGAAAGCAGACAATGGCGGGATCTCATCCTCGAACTAGCCTTAAAATTACACTAGTGGAATTCACTAGCCTTAAAATTACATCATCACCATCATCACCATCATCACCGCTGTGCGCACTGGAGGATGGTTGCGACAAATGCCAAGGCACAAAACACCTAAGTGATTCAGGCAGGCGGATTACCAAATATCGTAGGAATAGGAACCCCATTGCGGTCGACAACCGCAACACGGTATCCATGTTCACTTACGTATTGATCCTCACGCTTTCGCTTCATGGCGAATTGTTGGAAATCCATTTCAGCAGAGACCACAACTATTTGAAAGTAAATAAATAAAGATGGCTTTTAGCGTATCATATGAAAACTGAGACATGACCTTAAATTTCAATCAATTTTACCTTGTCGCTCCTTGCGCCATCTATGTTCATGAAAGACAACTTGTCATATTTTTCCACATAAGAAGAGTAAGATAAGGAAGTGAGTCACGCTAAAGTTTTATTAATCCAAGAATCATTCAACAACATCGATTGATTCCTTTGATTCAACCTGCAACAGTTCTAGTAATTTATTGAAAGATAAAATATACTGTCTAATTTAAAAAAAGGCGCCGAATCAGTTGAAAGTTCAAAAATTGAACATTTCAACAACTTTACAATGTACTGAACATGAGATTTTCCGTATCTTGAATTCGTTTGTGGTGTTGGGAATGTAAGTGAGGAACGATGCTAACGGAAAAATATATTTGCCAATTTGTTTATGTTCTTTGCAATACAATCTGATATTAAACTAATTTTCTAGCGCCTGAATCTAACAATTCTTCGTAAAGTTTTCCAATTATATCCTGTGAATTTTGAAATACATTAAAAGAATTGAGGGAAAAATCGTGAAATGTGAGAGTTTCACAAACATGCTTTACAGAAAATAATTTATTCTTCTAAAATGAAATTGTTTAGCCTAAGGGAATTTTAGTCGAATATTCATAACGTGTAAATGGTTGGAAACTTGCCTTAACCAAAAGCTTCATTTTCTCAATAATATGCTTAGCATTTTCTTTTGTTTTATTCTCGAAATTGTTTTCTAAAAAACCATTTTTCGTTATTGAGATTCCAACACATGCCTCCGAATAACGTGTCAGATGTCGTAACTACTAAGCTGTCAGCCCATCTGTCGACAATCCATTTTGTTTAAAAATTTTTCTAATATCATTTCATCGGTAAAGGTCTCACTTATGCTAGATATTAATGCAAGAAAAATAAAAAAAATAAATACCCCCTCAAGCAACTGCTTGCCACAGAGGTCTGACAGGAGCCTGTCAGTTTATTTGCCAGAGAAAAAACTCTGTGAGGATGGCAGGGGCGCAGCAGAAAAATCGACACGAACATCCATACCTTTGCTCCGGTGCTCAAACTCTGGTCCCTTAGATCAGCAGCCAAGTGCGCTAACCACTAGGCCACGGGACGGCATAATACAAGAAGCAATCAAAAATAAATTTACAGCTTACCTGTAGATATACAATTCAAGAAATTATTTTAGGAGAAAGGTATATTTTCCCAGTTTAATAAGAATGCAACCCAAGCTTTGCTTTTATAAGAAATGTACTTTAACTGCTGAGCTATCGTCAGCTCTGTTCCAAAATGATTTGTTGAATTTTAGGTAATCTTTGAATTTATTATTGACTGATTCTTGATTTAATAACATTTTTGCGAGAGTGACTTTCCTCTTTTTGACCTCTATACATTGAGAAAAATTTGATAATTTGCCTTTCATGATCGTAGATGGTACCAGGAATGACAAGTATACAGAGTCGAAACAAAGTGGATAGATTACAGAGCTTTTGTCATCATAGTAGTTACATCAACATACACGTAACTGTAAAGGCTCGAATCTCCCTCATCGTGGAAAAATTATTTCTTGAATTCCTAGTTTTTTCCTTTAGTTACTATTATATTTCGAAACTTGGAAACTTGCACACTGAGTAAGACTACAAACAGAAATTTATAAATATGTTTCTCTAAATCACGGCAATGACACCTGATTATGAGGTCAAATGAATTTCGATGGTCATTCTGCGTGGCACTCTCGAGAAAAACATTCATTCCTAAATATTCGTGGCAAACTTTAAGCTAGCAAATAATAAATAAATAGCATTTATATTTGGGATGAAGAAATATTAGAATGACCTTTTGAAATCGAACTTAGGATTCGAGTATTCAAAAGACATCTCACAGAGTCGAATTGAATTGTTTTCTTATAAGATTTTATTAGTTGTAACCAGCGAAAACTATATCTTTGATGACCGAAGGGACAAGCTGCCCTTTGGCGTTTGTTTCTGTATTGATTTAGGAGATTTCGCTTGGGATACATTATTTCAAACTCAGTAATTTCACCTGTTTATTCATTTTCTAAATTGTTTTTCTTCAGAATAGATATTTCAGTGATACCAGATTAGAAAGCAGATCAGTGAATCAAAAATGCGCAGTGCTCCTGAAATTACACCAAGGAACTCATATTCCCACATATGCAATGGAACCCTGGCAACCTAGAAAAGATCCACCTGTCGGAAAGACTAGGCCATGAGGTGAAACTTTAATCAAATTCCCATTTTACCTTTTAGTGAAATATTTTTATAGATATAAAAATTAACTTACTCCGTATCATAGGCGATTCAAATCGCACAAAAAGACGCATTACAAAATTTTGTATTTTTTTTTCAAATATATTGTTTCCCTGTCCTTGTGTATTACGCATTATTTTGACAAAGATGTTTTATGTTTACACAAATTGAGTAATTTAACACTATATTAGAAGAGTATTAAAATTTATGGACATAGAACTGAGCATTGTAGATGTTCAGAAAACGGAAGATTTTTAGGACTCAAATGAGGGACCGAGGTATTTCTTAACTGGTTTTTACATAAAGAGAGAGTGACATGTTCAGATTCATTGGAATTCACTAGCCTTAAAATTACTCATTAGATGGACAGTTTAATTTTTGATTACTACATATATGTTCCTTCCGGGATCTGCAGCACATTTTTCAATTCCCCCGGAAAAAAAGATTAACTCTCGTAATACTCTGAACAAATCTGCTATCTGAATTATAGTGCATCTTGAGCATATAGAGTGAGGTTTCCAAAAACAATGGTATAGTAACTAGAAAATTTCAACTTCTCTTCCTGCATTGCAACAAAACAATATTTCTATTTTAAAGTCGAATTTCCAAATCCGATTCTTCAAAAACAAAATATTCTGCAGTTTGATCACAGAAATTCAATCAAGGTTCCTGCTACTTGGAAAGATAAAACAGTGTGGCACCTATGAAGTCTAGGAAACAGAGAATTGAATTCCACAAGAGTTGTCACTGATCATCAGCCTAATGATTTACGTAATATTGGTAATTACGTCGATTTGCACTATACTGATTGAGAATGATTTCTTTATAAAATTTGGGGCTTTCAAGCCGGAAATGTAATTAGTGTTTCTAATATTCATTTGATATTTTAGGCTCTAAAAAGAGCCATTTAGTTGTGGTGATGACTAACCATTAGCCTCTTCGTCGCCAGTGTGAGAATCCTTCATCCTAACTCTGGTGTGCAGAGTCAGATGGCAGTTGTGATGTGTCAGAGTCATTCCCGTCATCAACAAATCTCTCTCCTTCATCCGTAGATAACGAAGAAAAATCGGCAATGCACCGGTCATCTGTCGTCACCGGCACCTTCGACGGAAGACTATCATCTTCGCTGTCTATGACAGCCGATGAATAGTAATCCTCGGACAATAACCCATGATTGCCGCTAGCGAAAGCAGAAAATGGCGGGATCTCATCCTCGAAGAGTGCATTGTCACCATCATCACCGCTGTGCGCACTGGATGATGGTTGCGACAAATACCAAGCCATAAAACACCTAAGTGATTCAGGCAGAGGTGGATTACCAAATATTGTAGGAATAGGAACCCCATTGCGTAAATTATAATTACAAATGATATCGCGAAAACACGACGTGACGTCACAAGTGTATATCCAGTGTTGCCACCATAGTTTCTATAATATCTTTAAAAACCAAAGTGTGTAAATCAAAACACTTCTAATTCTAAAATAGTAACTGGTAGTTATTTCTTTTTTTTAATTTTGGTAAATATTTTTATAATATTCTGAAATATTTAAACAAAATCTTAATAAGTATATTATTTTGAATGTTATTAAAATAAATTTAATTAACTTTAACTTATCTTAAACCAATGAACGGAATTGCTTGTTTAGGCATATTTATTTTCGCTCTTTTTTTTTAAGGCTATCCAGACAGGAGGTATCTAGGTGGCTTTGACAGTACGCGTTGGACACCTGTCCACGCGTGTTTACCTACGAATGTTTACCTAGGAAATGTTTACTTACGAATGTTTACCTACGAAATGTTTACCTACGTTGTTGGACACCTGTGGTGTCCAACGACAAATTCGTAGATCGAGGCTAGGTGTGAATCTCTTACGTATGTCATAGGCAACTTTGACCTTAGGGGTAAAGAACGCTTTTTCCTGTTTTCCCAAAGGACAACCCTATGGCTTAATCTAAGGCTTCTATTTCACATTTCGCTGTACTGTACATTACCTTCTTCTTAGCTCTGAACAATACGTTTCTGTGTAGTGGGTAAATTATATTTTTATCGCGAAGTTGACATTTCTTGAGTTCGTTACGTCACCCTACAGCTCGATATATCTGTTGCGAATATCAAAGGTTGGTTTCAAAGTTCGTCCACGATAATGGGCAAATAGATCTGGAAGCCTGTACATAAAAAAGCTGCCGTTTGATCATTTACGATATAGAAATATTTCTACGCATACTGTAACGACAAATAACAAAATGAAGAAATCAAAAGTTAAGCAAAGAATTTTTTTTTCCTCGGACAAGCATTAGTTCTACAAAATCCGAGCCGAAATGAAAGGGATCGTTAGTGGTTGACAGCGACAAATAGCGTTTAACTATAAAATTTATATCCCATAATCAGAATAATGTGCTGTGTAGTAAGCTATCGGTTGAAATTTCATAACTCTCACGCTAAAAAGTGGAAAATTAGATTACCTCTACTGTAAATTAATTATTCACTAAAAAGTTATTTACCTGAAGGAATTTATAAACGAACCACAAACACTTTATGAATATTATTAAACTTGATTCACCTGATATTTTTTCGAGCAGCAGAATGGTGGTTTACAGAAGGACATACGGAATACAGTCCGTGTGTATTTTTTAATCGCATAGACCTTGCCAATGTTTGCTTATTACACTGTAATGTGTTCTGGGTACGCAAAGCTCGGAAAATCGCAAAAAAAAAAACTCAAATTATATCATTTCTTCGCCATATCCATACGCTAACGCGGCAAACGTAGCAGCAACATAGCCGCTTGATATAAACTCATAAACTGACGTTATAATTTTTTTTCCTTGCAATAATATGTTCATGACGTCTGACAGAGTGACGTTGAAGAAAGCACTGTTTGCTCACTCACAGGAAGTGACTTTTAGTGTTTCGTATTGCGAACACAGGTGTTTGTTTACTCTACCGCATTTGTATTTTTCAACATCTTGTTTATGAAAATTACTATGAATTGTGGAAGAGAAATAAAACGCATTTCTGTAAACATAGTGCCTCTTTCAAGCGTTTTTCGGATTCACGGTGAGTATTATTTCTTCAGGATATTTAATAATTATACCTACAATTAATAATCCTCACTTTATATCAATGAGGTGGGGTAAGATAAGCTATGACGCTTATTCCTAGTTCCTTCCCAACAAATAGATACGTACAACAAAATATATGTTGGAAAGGTATATAACATACTAAATTATGAATAATTACGGTTAATGTTGAAAAAGGTAACCTTGCTTATAACATTGTGAGGTTTTGAGCATTTCAATTATTCATAATTTCAGACTGTTATTTAATTCGGTAAAGGTTTCACAGGTGATTGAAAGATTTAAGGTCCTAACGAGTGTAAAACGAAATTTGTTCCCTCCCTCGCATGAGGGGTTCTTTTACGTATGAGCGGCAGTTTTTCGCACATATAGCACAAAATGGCCACTCCACAAGGACTCCATGCAGTCAGCGAAGGAACCCACTGCACCACATCTGTTAAGAGAGAGATGACAACCTCAGGTCATGGGCATCTAGCGTCTTATTTAATAGGTGCAGGGGACACACACAGGGACCATGGCTTTACCTCACAACCGACGGCCTTTGTAGAAACAATCGGTGTTCGGCTTTCTAACCGATATAAGGATGGGGTGTTTTAATAAATCAAAACTTTGGGTATAGTGGGACTCGACCCTGGGAAACACATATTCCTATCTTGCGGCAATACCTAACCGTCCATCCCCTTCACTTTAATGATAGCACTGCTGATCGTATGTCTTTTGGTGGCATTTCTAATAGTAATGCGAAACAGCGCTTAGTACGAAAGCCGATATTGTAACTATGCGACGACCTATATATTTATACGTAACTGTGTGTCTGGACGCTGTCACAGTTGCTACTCGAACCAGAAAAAAAATGCACATCAAGATCAACCATAGAAGTTATTAGTTCCTTAACGGAAAGAAACTCTGCGGAGGCGTGGTGGCTCAGTTGGTAGCGCGCCAGGCTCGTAATCTGCAGTTCTCAGGTTCGAGTTCATCTCTGCAAAACTGTTCGCCCTGCTAACGGTCAGCAGGGGAAACCGATAATCTTGGAAAGGCCGCCGTCCGTCGGATGGGATCTTAAGCCGTGTGCGGGAAAGCCATACCCTGTGCACGTTAAAGAACACGTTGCATGATTTTGACGGGAGGCTATCATGTCTCCCAACAGCTGTTCCAGTGAGGCACCTCCGCCAACCTTCTCTGAGCCTTCGGGGTCCTCGTGACCCGGCCGTTTAGCCCATTGTGTACAAAAAAATTGGCGATCACAGGTAAAACAAACAACTCTAAGCGCTATATGATATCATATGCATTTTATTCTATGCAATTCCACTCAGATATTCAAATTGACTCTGTTTACATTTAAAAGCATCCAGCTTACAAAGATGTTTATTCGTATGCATCACAGCGCATTCCTGCTATTATATTTTCTATAATTTGTTTCAGGATGTTACTCAACTTTTAATAATAAATAAATAAATACCCCCTCAAGCAGCTGCTTACAACAAAGGTCTGACAGGAGCCTATCAGTTTATATGCCATAGTAGGTCTAAGAGGATGGCTCACCCTCAGCAGAAAAACGACACAAAACAGCCATGCCTTACCCGGGACTCGAACCCAGGTCTCTTAGATCAGTAGCCAAGCGCGGAAACCACTCACCTTTAAAAAAAAATAAATCCTTCTTAATATACAATAGGAATAATCCAATTCAATGCACCCAATTCTGTTTCGAATTCTGACATGGTAGATAGGTTCCCGAGAAAACCGTGTAAAAAAATAAACCTTTTAAAAAAATATAGTGCATATGAAAAAACAGATATGAAAATCTTTAAGTATTCATTTGATTTTTATTAATTTAAACACATTTTTTATTACATAAATGTTACTTATCTCGTATAAAAGTGGAAGTTAAAATAGAGTGGTGACAAAGAAAAATGGCGGCATGAGAAATAAGTCAATTCCTAAAATTAGTTTTTCCATGTGAATACGGGTTAATAATAAAGTAGGAAAAACACCGAGATGACGTCAGCAGTACTGTTTCGTTTGTGTTGCCAGCAGATTATTACACTGTAGAAATGCTTTTCTTAATCATAATAATGCTTTCATAATAATACTTTCATTTTCTTAATCATAATAATAATATTTTTGGTCTATTTTTATGTTATGTTTCGATCATCTCAGGTACGTAAGATGCATTTTTATTTTTCTAGAGAGAATAAAAATGGTTATTTAATGTTTCGGAGAAATATAGACGAAACATTGTAAAGCCGTAGTAAAAGTTGGAAGTTGCCTACTTTGAGTTTCGCATTTCAAGCTTTTTTGAGTTGTTCCACTGGATGTTTTTTCTCACCCTCGTACGATCGACGGAGGAAGTAACCATTCTGTTGTTTAATATATTTTGGGTGAGATTTTAGTAATGTACTGCGATGTGGAACGTCTTTACGTAGGCAGCAACCATTTATACGTTTACGAACCGTTAAAGCTTTGGAACTTATTTATTGAGAGATGAAATAAACAGTTGCAATTATCTTTCTATAAATAGGAATTGACTCCGAAATATTTGTGTTGACACGAAATAGGGCCTTCCTAATTGTAGCTATGGAAATGGCGTTTTTTGAACTACGTTATTTCGTTTTTAGAGTTAAGAACGATAGGATAATTTTACAAATGCCAAGATGGAAAATAAATATCCGGTGCAATACACTAATTATTTTATTAAGAGTAAAACCTATGGCCGAGTGGTTAGCACGCTTGGCTACTGATCTAAGGGACCTGGGTTCGAGTCCCGGGTAAGGCATGGCTGTTTGTGTCGTTTTTCTGGTGAGGTCCTGCCATCCTCACAGACCTACTACGGCATATAAACTGACAGGCTCCTGTCAGACCTCTGTGGCAAGCAGCTGCTTGAGGGGGTATTTATTTTTATTTTATTAAAACTGAAATCTAAACGTGATTTGAAATGTCATGTCAACTTTGCGTTTAACATATTTTTTTTCGCGTGTTAAATATTCCAGCGTTCATCATTTATATATAACGGCAACCAATGTTTTTATATTCGATATTACACGTATGTCGTACAGGTGTGAGAGATATCTAATGCAAATGATATCGAATAAGATATTTGGCTACTAAGATATTATGGCAATGTCACCTTTTATTTTGTCCATCAGATAGGTTTTGTGAGTGACCTCAGGAGAAAATATGTTTTGGAAAATGTATTGAACTGAATAATAAACTGTGATTTCACAATATAGTTTCGTTGTATGGCTTTCACGAGACACTGAAAATGCTTTTCCTCTTCACATTATAGAAATTATGCTGGAAAGTAACCGAAACCGCGTTGCTGACGTCATCTCTGTGTTTTCTCCAATTTATTATTAAGGCGCACACATATTTCAGTTTGCTTATTTATGGCAATACGTAGCTCTTACACGGTACACGTTGGATCTTTTTTATTTTAACGAGTCTAGGCAGGGAAAGCTTTCGTTATTCGATTATCTTTGGTTATTTGATGGCGATCTCCACTGCTACGTTATGTTCGATAATATTCGTCCCTATAATATTCACTAATTGGCTTCGGCCAGGTACGAGAAATGGTCAGAAAGGAAGCTTAAAGAGAGAGAACTTTGTTGCGGATATGGAGAGGTGTCGCTTCCTTCGACGTCGGAAAACAATTAAATCAACAATGTTATTGTCAGACGTCAGCAAAGATTTATTACGATTACTTTCAAACAGTATACAGTTAATGAAATCTGTTGAAGTCAAACGTACGTAGTAGCGTCTACGTTTTTCACGTTTTCTTCTAGGGAATCGAAGATTAGTTGTGGTTAGAAAAATAAGCCGTCTTTTAAGTCACGGAGGTAGGAAGGGGATATTTTAATGATATCGTATATGTACGGTGACCATACGTCGTTTATTTAAGAGGACAGTCCTTTATTTCACTGCTCTGTGCTTTCGATTTATTTTTTTCCTAAAATGGCGATTTTTTTACCTTTCTTTTCGTGAATTAAAATAGTAAATTGAATATTGGCGCGCAGTAGATGGGTCGAAATTATTAAATATTTCACCGATAAACAGGAATCTTTTAAAAACATTTAAAAAAAACGTTGAATTTAGCTTATGTATGGATGTTTGTGTCGTTTTTCTGCTGAGGCCTGCCATCCTCACAGACCTTCTACTATGGCATATAAACTGGCAGGCTCCTGTCAGATCTCTGTGGCAAGCAGCTGCTTGAGGGGGTATTATTTTTTTTATTTATCCCTTGATTTAATGTCCTCACTGAACGAGTATTTTGATTAGCGAACAATATGTAGACCAGTGAAAAAACAAAATGAAAAATCGAAACATTTATAGCATGCATTTATACCAAATGCAACACTCATATGAATTGTATCCAGCTTTATGAAATTTTGAAACAAAAACCTGATTTATTAATCATTCCAGTGTCCAGAACGTATATATCCGTTTTTAGTACAATAAAAGAAAACGATTTAAAAAAAATAAAAATTTCCATTTTAAATTTGTTAATAAATATCTTATAAAAATATGTAATTTAAGCTTGATACATAATATTTTATTTTTTTGATGCATATTTTATTAAACTATGACATAAATAATTTGTTAAAGCCATCTGTTTGCCATTTCTTACAAGTTATATAAGGTATTGCCAATTTGTTAACATTACTCTGATAAAGGAAAACGATTTAAAAACAAAATAATTGCCATTTTAAATTTTGTTAATAGATATCTTATAAAAATATATAATTTAAGCTTCATAAATAATATTTTATTTCTTTATTTGGTGCATATTTTATTAAACTATGACATAAATAATTTGTTAAAGCAATCTGTTTGCCATCTGTCAATCCCGGTTCTTAGCGAAACAAACCGGGCTATGCAAAAATATTCCATCGCTAATTAGAAATATTTCATATTTATTAACATACAACTCTATCAGGAATCCTAATGTCATTCGCAGCATATTTTCGACGCCTGCAATCGAAATCAACGAAATTTGTGCGTGGCGCGGTGGCAACGTGCATGGCGCTAATGAAAAATTAAAAGGCGATGCAGAAGGCAGGCAAAAGGAAAAGGCGATGCGGAATGGAAAAGGGGGCGGGAGAAAGAGTAGCAGAAGATCCGGAAGCGAAACACATACAGTGGAAAAGGACAAAGTGGATTCACTTTCTTTTTAATGGTTGCCCTAATAAGGCTATTTGCCGTCCCATGGCCGAGTGGTTAGCGCGCTGGGCTACTGATCTAAGGGACCTGGGTTCGAGACCCGGGTAAGGCATGGCTGTTCGTGTCGTTTTTCTGCTTATGTCCTGCCATCCTCTCAGACCTTCTACTATGGCATATAAACTGATGGAGTCCTGTCACACCTCTGTGGCAAGCAGCTGCTTGAGGGGGTATTTATTTATTTATTTATTTTATTATGTAATAGAAACTAATACTTCATTTCACAAGTTCTCTTACACATTCATCTTCATTAATCCATAGCACATTACTCAATTAATCATTCACTTTAAAAACAAATACAATTTACAACAAATTCAATTTTTTTTCTTAGATCTCTCTAAACTGATTCATTCTACAACTACATTCTTAAAACAGTAATTAGACTAAGACAGTGAAGATATTATCTCACTCACACAGTACCCGTGATTTCTACCACTTCAAACAACCATTGACTAAAGTAAATTTCTTTACATTTACTCAAATAGTGGTTGAATTTCATATCAACTTCATTCCATAAACAGTTTTTCATATATATCACTACCACATCTAGCTGCTCCAAAACAACAGAACACTCAATGTTATATTATATTACTACCATTACTATACAACTTTGCTATGTCTATAATCGCCAGCAAACTAGAACGAAAACATTCTTTCAATGACTCGTATCCGATTTCTACAAAATATTCTCACTGAATCTACTACATTCATATCGTATTCCTGTAACTTTCAATCAAAAATGAACCATAAAACTCTAGAAAAAACTAATCCACTCAATTAAAGGTAACGTTGCAATCATAGATTCCATTTATGCCTCGAAAATTATCATCATCATCATCATCATCATCATCATCCTCAAGCAGCATTGGGCTACGGAGGTCCAACCAGACCGCGCCGTTTAATTCTCCAAGCATATCTGTCCTCTGCTACATCTGCTGCATCCGGTGGCACACCAATTATAACAAGGTCCTGTTTGACATTGTCTGCCCACCGCATCCTAGATCTCGCCCTCCTTCTGAGGCCTCTGGGCACACTGTTCATAACCCTATTCGCCAATCTATAATTACCCATAGGGGCAACATGGCCAAACCAGCGGAGTCTCTCTCTGCACAATATGCTGCTTAAATGAGGTTGCAGATTCCTTTGCCTAATCTCATCATTAGTTTCAAAGTTAAACCACCTAATACCCAAGATACTGCGTAAGCATCTAGAATCAGAAGCATCTAGTTTCCTGTTATCTTCTTTACACAGTGTCCAAGTTTCACTACCATAACTAACCCTAGAAAGAACCAAACTAGTATACAGTCTAATTTTAGTCTTTAGGTGTATACGCCTATTTCTCCACACTCTCCATAGATTCTTAAAAGTCCCGGCAGCAATCCGTATTCGTCTCTTAATCTCATGCGCATATCACCATTATCTGTTACGTAGCTCCCAAGATAATTAAACTGTGACACCTGCTCAAGACTGCAACCATTAAGATTAACTGAATCACAGCTGCCTGACCAATTTTCATCACTTTAGTTTTCTCTCTGTTTATAACAAAACCTACTCTACTACCAGTCTCATCAACAGCTCGAAAGAAGGAGTTCATCTCATCAACACCATTTGCCAAAAGGGCCAAATCATCAGCATAATCTAAATCAGAAATCGTAGTATCTTCAGCCCATTTAAGGCCAAAATCTTTCCCTTGAAGTGAATTTCGCATAACATAATCAACAACCAAACTAAAGAGAAAAGGAGACAAAATGCACCCTTGTCGAACACCAGACGTAATGCTAAACCAATTGCTACAAGACTTACCAACTCTCACACACGACCCAGTGTTATTATAGAGAGCTTTCATTATGTTAACTAACTTGTCTGGTATACCATATGATCTCACAATCAACCACAAATTATGACGATCAACAGAGTCGAAAGCCTTTTTGAAATCAACAAAGCTAGCAACCAAATGTTTCTGAAATTCTAAACATTTCTCAAGAATCTGCCTAAGTGAAAATATCTGATCCACACATCCCCTACCACTTCTGAATCCACATTGCTCATCACGCAATTGACTGTCAAACAGATTCTTAATTCTATTAAGCACAATCATGGAAAGAACTTTACCTGGAACAGAGAGTAGGCTGATACCCCTATAGTTATCACAAGAACTGCGATCGCCTTTTTGAAAAAGGGATAACAATAGCTCTGGTAAAATCCTTAGGAACCATGCCTTTATCATAAAAGATATTCAGAATTTCAGTCATCCAAGTGGTAACCGAAACATTCAAAGCTCTAAGCATTTCTGTAGTAATTTCATCTACCCCTGGGGATATATGAAGTTTAAGTTTAGAAACAGCCAAAATAACTTCAGATTGTGTTATAGGGCCAACATTAAATCTGCCAATGCATCTATCATCATTACAAACAATGGGAGTAGAACTAACCACATTGTTTAGAGCATCACTGAAATGTTCAGCCCACCTAGCCATGACAGAATCCTCACCTTCTATAAACTTACCTTGTTTATCCTGCAATCCTTTTATGCCTGTCCGTTTTCTACCACATAAAACATTAACTATCTGGTTCAGCTCTCTGCTGTTGTGCTACGTAACTGCTTCCTCAGCTTCGTCAGCCAAGCCATCAAGCACAAGATTCTTATCAGTAGCTAACTGTTCCTTTACACGTTTATTACGCTCTCTGTAATCCTTTCTATTAGGACTAGTAGGGTACTGATTAGGGTCATTACTGCAGTTCCTCCTTTCTGAAATAAGCTCAAGTGCCTTATCACTTAAATAATTCTGTCTCCTCTGCTACTTTTTTCCTAAAAGAGTACTGTTAGTTTCCAAAAAAGCCTATTTAAAATGATCCCATTCTTCCTCAACTTCAGTATTAAGCAAACCATGAATGTCATAATGAATAAGTAACCTATCATGGTAAGCTTTAGCTATAACTGGGTCTTTCAGAGCTTCAGTATTAAAGGTAAATTTTTTAACCCTAGTACAACACTTTTTAAGTTTATGTTGCAAGAGACTTTTAACAAGGTAATGTTGAAATCCAATTTCAGCTCCCCTATATGCCCTGGTATTCCTAACAGAACTAGCGCATTTGCTCTTAATTAATATATAATCAATCATATTCCTATGCAGCCCATCAGGTGAAACCCATGTGTATTTATGTATGTCGCGGTGTTTGTAATATGTGTTAGTTATTCTGAAACCATTGAGTTTACTTACCTGTAGGAGACGTTGACCATTGCCATTGCATCTACCAATACTAAAAGGGCCTATTACTCCTCCCCAAAAGTCAGAGTCGGGGCCAACCTTGGCATTGAAGTCACCAAGAACAAGGGTAATATCTCCTTTCTTGACAGAGTTCAAAATATCCTGAAGTTGTTCGTAAAACCTATCCTTCTCATCCTCATCAGCATCCTCAGTGGGGGCATAACAGCAGATAACATTCAAGTCTTTAATGCTTGTCTGAAATTTTACTTTAAGAAACCTTTCATTAATGCACTCATATCCTAGAAGAGCATCACTAGCATGTCTGCTGAGCATGCTAGTGATGCTCTTCTAGCACATGTGAGCACACACTAGTGATGCTCTTCTAGCATTTCTTCACATGACCCACGCCTTGGTGATGCTTTCCATCCTCCCTCCCTGTAAAGAGATATTTAAAGTTATTTTTAAGTATCTCACCTTTACCTGTCCATCTGGTCTCTTGCAAGCCTAGAATATCTAGGTTATAGCGCTGGAATTCCTGCATGAGGGGGCGGGGGTGGCACAGTCGGTAGCGCGCCAGGCTCGTAATCTGTAGTTCCCAGGTTCGAGTCCCAGCTGGATCAGCGTTGAGATTTATCTCCGCAAAATTCCCCGCCTTGTCCACGGTCAGTAGGGGACATCGATGGGCTTGGAAAGGCCGCCGTCCGTCGGATGGGACGTTAAGCCGTGGCCCAGTGTGCGGGAGAGCCATACCCTGTGCACGTTAAAGAACACGCTGGATGGCCTTGACAGGAGGCTACCATCTGTCTCCCAACAGCTGTTCCAGTGGGTCCCCTCCCCCAACCTTCTGTGAGCCTTCGGGGTCCATGTGACCTGGCCATTTAGCCCATGGTGTGCAAAAAAGTGCCGCTCAGAGGTAAAACAACCCAACCCAACCTGCATGAGGACATCAAGAGAATAATCTGTATGTAATGTCCTCACGTTCCACGTTCCTGCAGAGAGAAAATGATTAGTAGTATTTTTAAAGAAATTAGGTTTATTGAGATTGGTAGGGCCAACAATATTAAAGAGCCCCCTGATCGCAGGCATAGGGCAAAGACCTGTTCCTCCTCCGCTAAAGGCTGAAATCACCAATGCTAGTAGGAACTTCAGGCACCACCTTTTCAAGTGGACTTTTTCAAGAGCCATATGGCCTGCCTGAGACACATTATTCCAGTTTAGGCTTGACGATGCCCAACTAGCTAAGTAAGGTTCAGGTACCTGCGATGGCCTCTGATTAGGATTATCCACCAGCTGATATAAGGTATCCCATGTCTCTGTTTACTTAGAGCTGGCAACCCAGAAGCAAACAGAAAACATAGTGGCAGACTCTCCCTCAACAGAGGCCCACCAGTGCAGCAAGTCCAGGATCAATAATCAAGTTCAAATCCATAAACAAGTCCAGCCTAGTAGGTATAAATGGTCAGCAGCAGGATCCTGTGAAGTTGACCACTCCTCAGCAGGGTTGAAAAAAAAGGAAAAAAGTGGCCATAGATGACCAGATCAGTAGGCCATACTGAACTGGCAGCCCTCCCCTTCCGTTCCCTTCCAAAAGAGAATATCTCTTTTGAAAGGTACTAACGGCCTGCTCCACGAGAAGGCGGGTCGGACATTAGGTGCTAGACGTGGCCGGTTCTGTGCATCATCACTAGGGATTTGTACACAGCTCTCCTTCCAGTTTACGCCTAGCTACCATTTACAGGTCAGCTACCATTTACAGGTCCTCGATAATAATTTTTTTTTTCTTTTCCAGTTGAATTGCATTTTTTATCACACAAAAGTTAACTATTCTGTGTATGTCCATGCTTGCCTGCAATATTGATTAAAATATAATTTTTCTACAGTTTTCTCTTCCTGTGTCAACAGAGCAATCGTTAATACTAAGTAACACTCTTCAAAAATATCATTGTGCATGAATTTATCTAATATCTTTTACCATTCACACTTAATGACCCATTTCTACCTGTATTTTGTACATTACACTACTGGATTCCAGAATGTTCAGAAGAAAACAAACAAGATCACTATTGAAAATCTGACATTTGGACACACTCCATCAGTTATTCAACGTATGGTTCAGAAATCTTCACTCATTACCAATGAGACTTTATTATCTAATTTACATCTTTCTATTTCTTATATCTCCTAAACTTTTCTCTTTCACTATGCATACATACAGCACCACGACTCATGAAGTAGTGTTTCCAAATTTAGCTTAGAAGAATTTAGATTTCACTAAGGAAATATTTGGTTCAAATATATCTATAACTTCACCAATGTGATGTCCACTACGAACAATAATTACCACCACCATCTTTTTCCCTTTTACATTTCCCTAACTGTATTCTTCATACGTCAGAGAGTCATATCTGAGACACTAATACTCATGTAAAAAGTAAAAACGAAACAGTGTGGTTTCATATAAATGTCAAGTGTGAGTATCATTCCCGAATGCACGCAACAAAAATTACTACTGATTGAAATTACAACAGTTTTATATTTACATGTAGGTGAGTCGTTGTGCACAGAGGTAACTTCAATCCAAAGAAAGATATATCATTCAAAACTTATAGATTCTGTTAAGTGTTTTAGTATTCCAAAATTTCAATGCTATGTAGTGTGAAAACCCGAAGAATAATATCAGGTGTACTAATCAATGTATTACCATTCAGTACATAATTTTTTTCTCATTATACATGCTACATTCTACTAAACAACATGTGATCCTACTCGGATGCATTACAAGAACTATAAACATTCCCAAAATAACGAAGAAAAAAGAAAAACACTAGTCTCGGATTAATGTGAACAGTGCACGACCAATGACTACATTACCAAACAAGTAGCATTTCTGCTTCGTAACAGACATGTCATATATTTCCAAAATGGTTTAGAAGACACCCGAAATAATTTCCATTCTCTTATCCTTTCCACTATTCTCAAATCCTCCCACTCCCATTACATTCCATTTCCAACTGCACGCACGCACGCGCACACACACGCACACACACATATATATATGCATGTTGCTGTTAATGAATAGTTTTCTGTATTTCAAAAATGTAGTTTCATAGAGAACATAACATAAACCAAGAGAAAAATTACGGTTCTAAAATATCTACTATACTTATAAGAGTAATATAGGTATGAGAAAACAGTTCACCACGTATGTTTAATGACTTTATTTTAATGCTGTACATATCTTAAAATACGACCCTCAATGAATAGATTCCAAGCGTATATGTCATGGCCTGTATTTAGAAACAATTTATATATAATTTTGTTATTTTGTACTTAATTAGACTTAATTAGAGTGACTGTAATTGGTGGTATGTCGAATTGCAGGAGTGTGCAGTACGCACTGTTTTCAGAAAAGTAGCCTTTTGTTTTTGGAACAAAGGCTCCCTTTTTTATTCCAATAGAACTACGACATACAGAAATATCAAGCTTTTTATTTAAATTATTCAACAATAATAACACACTGGGAAAAAATTATAAAGTAGTCTAAGAACCACAAATTACAGGTGAGAAACGAACACAACCGAAATTGCATGTTGCAGCTCACTGAGAGGTCCGATTGATAGTTTGAGACGTCGCGAAAAAGCTGCTTTCCTTCCATCATTCTGTTGTGGAAGCTAAACTTTACGTGTAACTTTTGTACGGAAGCTCTAAAACGAATTCACAGCAATGTCTGATACAGCTGCAGAGACCAGTGTTCCAGCTGCGGTTTCAGGTAAAAAGAGGGGCAAAGCAACTGCCGGAAAGCCGAAAAAATCGAAGATTGCCGCTTCTCATCCTAAGGTGTCAGAGATGGTGACTTCGGCGATCACTGCACTGAAGGAAAGAGGTGGATCGTCGTTGCAGGCTATCAAAAAATACATTGCCTCTCACTACAAGGTAGACATCGAACGTCTAGCTCTCTTCACCAAGAAATATCTCAAGAGAGCAGTAGCCAGTGGGCAACTCGTTTAGACCAAAGGCAAAGCTGCAACTGGTTCCTTTAAGCTGAGTGCTACTGGTCAGAAGACGAAAGAAAAACCAGTAAAAACCAAAAGAACTAAGAAAGAAGGAACAGCAAAAAAGCCAAAAGCCTCCAGTGTTGCGAAAAAGGTATCGAAGCCCAAAAAAACCGGTGAGAAGAAGAAAACGGCTGCAGTGAAGAAACCTTCCGCTGGCAAGAAAAGCAAACCTGCTAAGAGTCCAAAAAAACCCAAGGTGACCAAACCGAAATCACCTAAAACTAAAAAAAACCCTACTACGAAGAAAACTGTTCCAAAGAAAACTGGGAAGAAGTGAAATATAAAATAAGACATCAATAACAAAAGGCTCCTTTAAGAGTCACATATTGTGTAGAAAGGATGCCCTACTGTACAAAAAAATTATCGTGAAATCACATTTTTTATACTCTACACATAGGAAAAATAACCATCATAAGTATCTTACTGAAAAAGGAAATATTCACCATTGGAAACATTTAGTAACCAAACATTAAGCTTACTTAATTTCATTACAATTTTATTACACGTAAATTTCGTCACTGATTTTAAATCCTAATAAAATGTACGAGAAAACATCGCTAAACCTTTATTATTCATAATGAATTATAAATTAATGAACAATCGGTAGCTTTCCATAGGTTGAAAGAACCGTAATGTGGCAGTTTATAAGACGCGATATGTAATAGTTTTATGAAAAGATTTTTTGTTTATCACAGTGTAACCAATAAGAACATAGTTTAACACGCTGAATACGTTCCAATAACGAAACTAACCATTATTCTTGGCAGTGACATGTGCGGTTGGGGAAAATATTTAAATAGCCTACTTGGTTTACCTTTAGGAGTTCACGTATAAAATGATAAATTTGCTAATACAAATACGATGGGTAATCATTTAGACACTATTTATTAGCCCTGAAAAGGGTTTTTAGGTTTCTTTTTTTGGTTTATTTTTCTCTAGCCTCCAAATCCGTACAGGGTGCGTCCTTGCCGTTTTAGAGCATACACAACATCCATGGCTGTCACCGTCTTCCTCTTTGCATGCTCAGTATAGGTGACTGCATCTCTGATGACGTTTTCAAGGAATACTTTGAGAACACCTCGTGTTTCTTTGTAGATGAGACCAGAAATTCTCTTCACACCACCTAGCCTAGCCAAACGCCGGATAGCAGGCTTCGTGATACCTTGGATATTATCACGTAAAACTTTTCTGTGCCGTTTAGCACCACTTTTCCTAAACATTTGCCGCCTTTTCCTCTGCCAGACATTACGTTCACTACTAATAAAAAACTGATTTGAATTTAATTGAATAACTCTCCTTCAAAGTAGAACTGATGTGAAATGGCACAAACTGTTTTTCGGGAAGTTGTTGCACGTTTCGATCGGACCACCGAGAAAACTTTCGCGTCAAAAAACTGTGATTGGTTGGTTTCGGTGGACACTCTCACGTACAGTGAACAACACTGAATTTTCACGTACGAATCGAAAATTCCATTACCTAGTTACTCAAAAAATAATGTAAAACACTATTCATGTATTCTACCATGTATTAATACTCATTTAGGTAATTTTCGATAATGACTAATACAACATTACGAGAAAAACGCAGTGCTGACGTGGTTACCAGAAACGCCACTAATTTACAATAAATTAATGAACGTTTTTCGTTTTAGTCAAAAATAAAATCATTATAATTGAATTCGAGATAACCAATCAATACGTTGTCACTCACCTCGCCATAAAAAAATATCACGTTTTTCCTTTTATATGAAATTTATTTTATTCAAAAATTTATTGGGGCGGGGGTGGCTCAGTCGGTAGCGCGCCAGTCTCGTAATCTGTAGTTCCCAGGTTCGACTCCCGGCTGGGTCAGCGTTGAGATTTATCTCCGCAAAGAATCACCGCCTTGCCCACGGTCACTAGGGGACACCGATGGGCTTGGAAAGGCCGCCGTCCGTCGGATGGGACGTTAAGCCGTGGCCCAGTGTGCGGGAGAGTCATACCCTGTGCACGTTAAAGAACACACTGGATGGCCTTGACGGGAGGCTACCATCTGTCTCATAACAGCTGTTCCAGTGGGTCCCCTCACCCAACCTTCTCTGAGCCTTCGGTGTCCATGTGACCTGGTAATTTAGCCCATGGTGTGCAAAAAAGTGCCGCTCAGAGGTAAAACAACCCAACCCAACTCAAAAATTTATTTCTAAGCAGAATTTATAAACTTAAAGTAGGAACACCTGCCTATAAACCATTGCATTTTAAAACGAATTAAAAAAACTTGCAACTGAGCAACATGTCTAAGAAAATAATAAATAGATCAGACTTTATAAAACTAGAAAATAATACAAATAATTAATGTTTAATAAATTACCAGTAATAAGTTTCTTTAACTTTCCCAAATCTTGAAAAAGAATTCTAAGTTTACCATATATTAGAAACTTATGGAACACCAACTAACGGTTAGACTTTGAATGAAATATTTCTTTCTGTTCTTGGTAAATTACTGGCTTTTGCTGTTAGTTTTGGAAAGACCGCCGTCCTTGGGATGGAACGTTAAGTCGTGAACCGTACCCTGCGCACTTTAAAGAACACGCTGGATGGCCTTGACGGGAGGCTACCGTCTATATCCCAATGTCTGTTCCATTGGGCCCCCTCCTCGAACGGTATCTCGGGCTTCTACGTCCTTGTGACCTAACTATTTAACCGATGGTGTGCAAGAAAGTGCCGCTCAGAGGTGAAACAATCCAACTGTCAGCTTTTTTCGAAACTCAAAACTCGAATTTTAATTGCATTTCGGAAAACCTCGAGAAGGACCGCCCAGTATCATTTAACGTTGAATTAATACCCTAAGACCGGATTTAACCTACTAATTACGAAACCTCTCAAAATTTCAAAATAAATTATTGACAATGAATAATTTAAATATAAAAAAAAATTAAAAGTCATAGTGTAATATCCAATATTCAGACTTTGTATTATTTCATAATCAACTACTTTCTATTCAGAATCCTGTTGAAAACATATCCCCCTTTCCTATTTGAATTATAAACTCTGATAATTACCTCACTGTGACTAACCATTCGCTATATAACGTCTGCTATCGTAATATATGGTTTTCAAATCAGGTATACGTCTGAAAATACCAATTCTATTTTTTATACCCCGCAACCATTTTTTATTGTTCTTCGCGTCGCCGGAAATACGAGAATTTCCAACAATTATATCGCATAAAGCTTATTTTGATAACCGGAAGTGCATGATATTGTTTTGTCAAAGTAGCAACGTATATGTAGTATTATTGAAAATATGAGCATATTTTAGGTGTAAAATGCAGTTGATATGAGAGAGATTTCTTATAAGATTTGAATTTCATGATATGTAGATCTGATGTAAATTATTTCCTGTATTAGACGGTGAAATTATTAATCAAGTCTAGATATTTGGTGAGAAAAAATTTCCATGTTTTAATAATGTTTAAATCTGATAATGTAAAGTGACAGTTTCGCAGAAAGGAAGCGGAAATTATCGTAAGTTCGGAGTTATGTAGCTCACTTAAATATAGTTTATTGTTGATTCTTATTTTAATTTCCTTTGCTGTTAAGAGGTTTAAAAATAATTCAATCTGTGTAATTTATCCAGTTTTCTTTTGAGCTGTGTTTTTTAAATTTCGAATTGCGGTTTGGAGAAAAACTTTTTAAGAATAGCAGGATTGGTTTCTTATTTTTAAGTATGATGTTGTACTTTTTTATCTAGTTTTTCGTGTAGGTATGTTGTGTGTATACAGGGTGAATCTGAAAAAGTGGGCAAAACTTTACGGGGTGGTAGAACGCAGCTATACGAGCAATATTCGTCATAGAATGTATGGTCGGAACGCAAAAGGCGAGCCGCTAGGTGGCGTTGGAAATGGTATAAAAGGGTCGGTCCTCGCACCCAACGGCATTTCTACCGTGGATTGCCGAGAGGATGGCTGGTTATACTAACCACGCCATATGAAAAGCCTAATCTACGAGTGCCCCATTGAAATCGATATGGATCTAGTCGCCAGGATCGCCGTTGTTGCCGGCGATATTCGGGAAATGCCTGGTGTCTTCGCAAATGTGCGTCGGTCCCTATCTCGCAGGTGTGAAGCCTGTATTACAGCTGGCGGCAGCTCTTTTGAGCAATTTCTTTGAGCATGTACCTCAATTACATTCCTGTTAATAAAATGTTTTCTGCAGTATCTCCTCTCCTTCTTGTGTTCGTTCTTTAAATGTGACAGTGGAAAACTACCTTTTAACTTCTCACCGCTTGCGTTCCGACCATACATTCTATGACGAATATTGTTCGTATAGCTGCGTTCTACCACCCCATAAAGTTTTTCCCACTTTTTCAGATTCACCCTGTATATAGAGTATTTGATATTTCTAGTTTTGAGGTGTATTTGGTGTAAATGTTCGAGTTAATATGATTTTTTCTGATGAATAGTGTACAGTGGTGTATTCTAAAGAATTGGAGAAAAGGGTTTTAATTTAGTCGCTAGTAATATGTTTAAAAGTTTTCGTTATGTTGAAAGTGTTGTGATATTTATGTAAATTGAGAAGAATTTCGATGGGTTGTTAGCGGGGTGGAAATGGGGGGTTTCGGTTTGGAGTTAAAAAGAAAAGTGTGAAAAAAAGAACAAGAAGCCAAGTGGGTTTTAAAGGAAAAGAGAAGAAGGCGAAAAAAGCAGGTGTCGTTGTTGGGGTAAGGGGGGTGAGGGGGAGTGTATGTGAGGAGGGGGAGTGACGATGAGTGTGTTGGTCCGCAGGGACAAGAAACAGGAAAAATTAACGAATGCATTGCTGAGATCGAGAAAAAAATTTTTTTTTCCATTCTAATCATCTACTCTGTCGTTTTTAAAAGTAAATTAGAAGTGATTTGAACTACTCTAGGCACCAAAAAATGCCTGGAACGAGAGGGGGGGGGGGGGTTACGGGTAAAGATTTATGTTTTATGTCAAGTTCCAAAACAGGATGTATGATACAGTAACACTCCCCCACCCTCTACACGTTTTTTTTTCTTGTTTTGAATTTCCTGGCCTGACACTTTATAATTAGCAAGTAGTAGTAGCCAGTGGTAATCTGTGTCCAAATAAAACGTAGCAAAGAAATCATTAGGTGAAAGATACGAAATGGAACTTAAAATATGTCATCCCCCCCGATCCTTCATTTCGAATTTCCTGGCCTGGCATTTTGTAATTAGGGAGTAATACTTGGGACTGTCAATCTGTTTCCTAAGGGTAGGAAAGAAATCATAAGGTGGAAGAAACCAAATGGAACTTCGAAAGTGTCATCTCTCTCTGTCTCCCCCCCCCCTCTGTTTTATTTAATTTTTTTTCCAAATTTCTTAGACAGGCATTTTGTTAATTATGAAGCAATAGCAGGCAATGGTAATCTGTGTCCTACCAAAAGTTAGGAGGGAAATCATGGGCTTGAAGAAACCAAATGCAACTTGAAAACTTTTCACCCCCACTCCCAACTCTATATTTAAATGTGAAAAAAAATCATTGAAATATCTGATTTCCTCAATATGTTTTTTTTAAATATGTGCTTCTCACTCTGCCTTTCATGTAGCACTAGAGAGCAATTGTCTAGTGTGAAATGGAGTAAAGGGTGTAACGTGGCGTCCCCGTGAGATGGGACGTGAGCAGGAGGAATACTCGGCGCAGAGACCTCCGGCGGCACGGGTAAGTGTCGCGAGGAAGTAGCACTTTAAGAAAAGGAATGCCTGCCACCATGCCCAGGTCCCTAAACGTACCCAAGTTCTCTATGTGAAATCAGTTTAAATGTGTCTTCCACATACCTAGGAAACTTTAACCCCCCTCCCCCCCGAAAAAAAATTTTTTTTTTACTGCACATCCCACATTGAGAAGCCCTAGCGTAAATAATAACGGATCGAGCAGCTGCTTGCCACAGAGGTCTAACGGAATTATCTCGCTTTAATGAGCATCTGTGCTTTGCCTGCGGGTCGAACCCAGGACCTTTAGAACTGTAGCCGAGCACGTTGACCACTCTGCCCTGCAACGGATTTGAATTGTATAGCCAAATGAAATTTGCAATGTGCTTCGACAGTTTGTTTCTGCAATTAGAAGGGCATTTTTTTTCTCAGGCAGTGCACCACATTAAGTTGTCCATCATCAAAGTATTTCAAAAACATGATATTGTACTAACACTATCTCAAAAGTACTTCGTATCTGTATCTCACTCGTAGGTGCACTAACCAAAATTTTAAATTCCTCATCAGAGCTCTAAAGGAAATGAAATTAGATTATTATTAGTATTTTTCACCCTATGAGAGATACTTCTCAATAAATGGTAGCTAGGTAGACACTGGAAGGAGAGCTATGCACCAATCCCCTGTGATGATTCATAGAACCGGCCACGCCTAGCACCTAATGTCCGACCCGCCTGCTCGTGGTGCAGACCGTTAGTATCTTTCAAAACAGATACTCTCTTTTGGAAGTGAACCGAAAGGGGCGGCTGCCAGATTAGTATGGCCTACTGATCTGGACAACTATGGCTACTTTTCTTTTTTTTTCTACCCTGCTGAGGAGTGGTCAACCACAGAGTGTCCTGGTGCTGACCATATAAACCCACTGGACTGGACAGATATATGGCTCTGAGCTTGATTATGATTCCTGATTTTGCTGCACTGGTGGGCTTCTGTGGACGGATAATCTTCTGCTGTGCTTTCTGTTTGTTTGTGGTTTTACAGCTCCAAGTGAATAGATTCACCGGATATGTTTATCAGCTGGTGGATAATCCTGAGCAGAGGTCATCGCAGGCACCTGAACTCTTTGCTTCTATTGGCATCGTCAAATTCTACATTTGAGGAAGTCTTCCAGTGTAGATGGCTTCAGCCTTTAGTGGTGGGGAAACGGGTCTTTGCCCCATGTCTGCGATTAGGGGGCTGTTTGATATTGTCGGCATTCCCTCTCTCAATAAACATAGTTTCTTTAAACATCCCACTAACCATTTTCTCTCCATAGGTAGTTGGAATGTGAGGACTCTGCACAGAGATTTTTCTCTCGATGTCCTCACAGAACAATTCCACCATTATAATTTAGATATTCTCGGCTTGCAAGGACCAGGTGGACAGATAAAGGTCAGAATCTTAAAAATAGTCTTAAACTTACATTTTCAGGGAGGGAAGACAATAAGCATCACCAAGGCGTGGGTCTGCTTCTCAGCAGACACGCTAATGATGCTCTTCTAGGATATGAATGCATTAATGAAAGGTTGTTTACAGCAAAATTACAGACAAGAGTTAAGAACTTCAATCTTATCTACTGTTATGCCTCCACTGAGAATGCCGATGAGAATGAGAAAAAAGGTTTTACAAACTCCACACTGTCTCCCACACACGGATCCTCATTAGAGCTTCCATTTCAAAGGAAATTCTTTGCTGTCGGAACATGTAGTAACTAATAAATTTCTTTTATTTTGAGGGGAAAGAAAGCGAAGTTTGTTAGTTTTATGGACAGCAGTATTACCTACTTAACGAGGTTTCATGTGACATAGAACTTGTGCCGTTCGGGCCTCACGTGCCTAACATTTGACATAAACTTGGCCGCACGTAGAATAAGAAATAATTTTTTTTTGTGGGGGGGGGGCTTATATTTCCTGCATACGTCATACATGAGTTAACTTCACAGCGACTTTGCAAACCTGTTGGTGTTCCCTTTTTCATTCGCAGAACAACGGGATTAAATCGTTACGTTCCCGAAGTGTGACTCGATCCTCAAAATTTCAGATTCGAAGCGTGGACGCCTGACGACTTGACCACTACTTCTCCCATCTTTACTCCTTCTGACCGCATATGTTTTAAGATTGTATTTAGTAATACGGCAGACCTTATCCTATAAAACATGATATCATGACCGTGATGATTTAATTTCTATAAATTGGGTGTTTACACGGTGTCACAATTGTTAGTAAACCCTTTTATGTTGTTTTTCAAGTTAACAACTACCGGTTTGGTTTTAAAGAAAATAAATATATAAAGAATTTTAATTTTTGTTTTTGAAACTCCAACCTGCTTGTAATATATTGTGTAAAATCTGTTGGCAACACAGCGAAAAGGTACTGTGACGTCATCTCGGTGTTTTTGCTAGTTTATCATTAACCCGTATTCACAGGCAGCACTAATTTTAGGAGTTGATTTTTCATGCCGCCATTTGTCTTTGTCACCACTCTATTCTAACTTCCAATTTTATACGAGATAAGTAACATTTATATAATAAGAAATGTGTTTAAATTAATAAAATTCAAATGAATACTTAAAGATTTTCATATCTATTTTTTCATATGCACTGTATTTTCTTACACGATTTTCTCGGGAACCTATCAGAAACAGAATTGGGTGAATTGAAATAGATTGTCCCTATTGTTTATTAAGAAGGATTTTTTTTTTTTTAAGTTGAGTGCTTAGCGCGCTTGGCTACTGACTGATCTAAGAGACCTGGGTTCGAGTCCCGGGTAAGGCATGGCTGTTTTGTGTCGTTTTTCTGCTGAGGGCGTGCCATCCTCTCAGACCTTCTACTATGGCATATAAACTGACAGGCTCCTGTCAGACCTCTGTGGTAAGCAGCTGCTTGAGGGGGTATTTATTTATTTATAATTAAGAGTTGAGAAACATCTTGAAACAAATTTAAGAGAATATAATAGCAGGAATTTGATTCAAAGAGTTAAATTAATTAACCTTATTCGTGACGGAAATGCAAATTACGAAACAAAAGGCGTATCCGGTTTAACGATTCGAAAAGCATTGTTGTGTCGTCGATTATTTAGCGTACGATCTGTTTTCTTCCTTTCTCTTTAATCGTGAAACGAACAATGTAATACTTTAGTAGTGAATATAAAACTTAGGTTTTCAACTGAAATGGATTTAATTGGTTATTTAGATATGGTTATTTGTGTTATTAAGAACTTTCCGGGAGTCTTCGAAACGACACTTAGGAGTCATTTCTGCAGATAAGTTTAGTCGAAATAGGATTTCCTCAATTACGAATAGTTATGGAATAAAACGGACTCCTTTATCACGTCATGATACTGTTACATGAGAGTTCACTTGCAAATATGCCTTTACACAAACCATCGGTGTTCGCCTTTCTAACCGATATAACGATGGGGTGTTTAACTTAAAATTAATCGGAATTTGAGTGTAGTGGGAATCGACCCTGGGAATTGCATATTCCTTTCCTGTAACAATATCTAACGTTCCACCCCTTCACTTTAATGACTGATACTATGTCTTTTGGTGACATTCGTAATAGCAAGTTGGAAGACCGCTTAATACGAAAGCAGATATCGTTACTTCGCGATGACGTATAATATATACGTAACTGCGAATCTCAACGCTGTCACAGGTGCTACTCTAATCAGAAAAAAAATGCACAGGAAGAGAAACCACAGCAGTTATTCATTCCTTATCGCAAAGAAACTCTGCGAGCGCTGGGGTAGGGATGGGTAAGTTAGTAGCGCTCCCGGCTCCTAATCTGCAGTTCCCAGGTTAGAGTCCCAGCTAGGTCAGCGTTGAGATTTATCTCCGCAAAACTGCTCGCCCTGCTAACGGTCAGCAGGGGACACCGATAAGCTTGGAAAGGCCGCCGTCCGTCAGATGGGATCTTAAGCCGTGTGCGGGAAAACCATACCCTGTGCACGTTAAAGAACACGCTGGATGGCCTTGGCGGGAGGCTACCATCTGTCTCCCGACAGCTGTTCCTGTGGGTCCTCTCCCCTAACCTTCTCTGAGCCTTCGGGGTCCATGTGATCTGAACGTTTAGTCCATTCTCTACAAATAAAATGACGATCACATCAATTCTGAGCTCTATATGATACCCAGGACCCCAGGTCCCTTAGACGTGAAAACCGAATACAAATGAGTTGTTTTCAAACAAGTCATATCAAAATCTTGAAGAATTTTTTTCATTTTTATTCATTTTAACATATTTTTAATTTTATAAACTTAGAAGTTTTCAAATTAAAAACTACTGGTTGTTTTTAAAGAAAATAAATATATAAAGAATTCTTAAACATCTTTTTGTTTTTTTTTATTTTATTTTAGTTCTGTTACCTAAAACCATATAATGGCTCAGTAGTTAGCGCGCCAGGCTCGTAATCTGTAGTTCCCAGGTTCGAGTCCCAGCTATGTCAGCGTTGAGATTTATCTCCGTAAAATTCCCCGCCCTGCCCATGGTCAGTAGGGAACACCGATGGGCTTGGAAAGGCCGCCGCCCGTCGGATGGGGCGTTAAGCGGTGGCTCCGTGTGTGGGAGAGTCATACCCTGTGCACGTTAAAGAACACGCTGGATGGCCTTGACGGGAGGCTACCATCTGTCGCCCAACAGCTGTTCCACTGGGTCCCCTCCCCCAACCTTCTCTGAGCCTTCGGGGTCCATGTGATCTGGCCATTTAGCCCATGGTTTGCCAAAAAGTGCCGCTCAGAGGTAAAATAACCTAAAACCATAAAACTACATCGGAAAATGTGACCACAAAACCGGCATCTTGGTTCTTCTAGAAATTTTTTCTTCAATGGAAATATTGTTTCAGAATTAAATTCAAATGGGGATTTTCAAAAAGGCGCCGTGTGAACCGTGTTACATCAAAATAAATCGTGTAAATAGGGAATTTAAATTTCTTTTCTGATCTGTGTTAAATCAAAAACGTTTAAAAAATATAATATACTTGATTGAGATTCAAATTTGTCACTCATTAACCAAACTGATTGCATTGTTGCTACCATAAGTAAGCACCTCAGCAGAAAAGCAACACACATCAATGCCTTATCCTAGCTTCGAACCCAATTCTCTTAGATCAGTACCCAAGCGCGCTAAGCACTCAACTTTAAAAAAATAAATCCTTCTTAATAAAGAATAGCAATAATCTAATTCGATGAACCCAATTCTGTTTCTGATAGGTTCCCGAGAAAACCGTCTAAAAAAATTAACCTTTAAAAAAAAATACAGTGCATATGAAAAAATAGATATGAAAATCTTTAAATCTCCGAAAATTAGTGCTGCCTGTGAATACGGGTTAATGATAAACTAGCAAAAACACCGAGATGACGTCAGCAGTACTGTTTCGCTGTGTTGCCAACAGATTTTGCATAATATATTACAGGCAGGTTGAAGTTTTAAAAATGCTTTTCTTAATCATAATAATGTTGCTATTTTAAGATTTTTTTTTTATATTATGTTTCGATCACCTCAGGTACGTAAGATTCATTTTAATTTTTCTACAGAGAAGAAAAATGGTTATATAAAATTTCGGAGAAGTATAGACGAAACATTGTGAAGCCGTAGTAAAAGTTGCAAGTTGCATACTTTGAGTTTCACATTGGAAGCTTTTTTGAGTTTGTCCACTGGATTTTTTTTTCTCTCCCTCGTACGATCCACGGAGGAAGTAACCATTCTTTTGTTTAGTATATTTTGGATGAGATTTTAGTCATGTACTGCGATGTGGAAGGGCTTTACGTAGGCAGCAACCATTTATATGTTTACGAACTTTGGAAATTCCGGTTTTTGAAAAGTCGTTTTCGGTAAAAACTTTGATTTTTGCGAGTAACCTCAAGATTAATATTATTGTTTTGGCCCAGAAATAAAAATTAACAGTTATGTGCACGTCGTGGTATAATAAGATAGAAAAATAGGAATGGATTTGAATCGCACCTTTACCCTTTTCCCGAACGTTTGCATTGTTTAAAAATTATGATTATGGTGAATAAATATTTCATTTTAGCCTGAATGATGGGGTAAAACTTATTTATTGAGAGATGAAATAAACAGTTGCAATTATATTTCTCTAAATAGGAATTCACCACGAAATATTTGTGTTGACACGAAATAGGGTTCCCATTAATTGTAGCTATGGAAATGGCGTTTCTTGAACTACGTTATTTGCGTTTTTACAGTTAAGAACAATACGATAATTTTACAAATGCCAAGATGGAAAATAATTATCCGGTGTAATACACTAATTATTTTATGAAGAGTAAACTGAAAACTAAACGTGATTTGAAGTTTCATGTCAACTTTGCGTTTAATATTTTGTTTTTTGCTTGTTAAAAATTCCAGCGTTCGTCATTTATATATTACGGCAACCAACGTTTTTATATTCGATATTACACGTTTGTCGTACAGGTGTGAGAATTATATCTAATGCAAATGATATCGAATAAGATATTTTGCTACTAAGGTTTGTCCCCTTTTATTTCGTCCATCAGATAGGTATTGTGAGTGACCTGAGGAGAAAATATGTTTTGGAAAATGTATTGAACTGAATAATAAACTGTGATTTCACAATATTGTCTTGTTGTATGGCTTTCATGAAACACTGAAAATGCTAGTCCACTTCACATTATAGAAATTACGTTGGGAAGTAACCGAAACCGCATCGCTGATGTCATCTCTGTGTTTTCTCCAATTTATTTTTAAGGCGCACACATATTTCAGTTTGCTTATACACGTAGGATATTTTTTATTTTAACTAGTCTAGGCAGGGAAACTTTTCGTTATTCGATTATCTTTGGTTATTTGATGCCGATCCCCACTGCTACGTTATGTTCGATAATATTCGTTCCTATAATATTCACTAATTAGCTTCGTTCAGGTACGAGAAATGGTGAGAAAGGAAGCTTAAAGAGACAGAACTTTGTTGCGGATATGGAGAGGTGTCGCTTCTTTCGAAGACGGAAAACAATTAAATCAACAATGTTATTGTCAGACGTCCGCAAAGAATTATTACAATTACTTTCAAACAGTATACAGTTAATGAAATCTGTTGAAGTCAAACGTACGTAGTAGCGTCGAAATTTTTCAGTTTTCTTCTAGGGAATCGAAGATTAGTTGTGGTTAGAAAAATAAGCCGTCTTTTAAGTCACGGAGGTAGGAAGATGATATTTTAATGATATCGTATATGTACGGTGACCATACGTCCTTTATTTAAGAGGACAGTCCGTTATTTCACTGCTCCGTATCTAGATTTATTTGTTTTTCCTTTTTTTTTCGTGAATTAAAATAGTAAACTGAATATTGGCGCGCAGTAGATGGGTTGAAATTTTTAAATATTTCACCGATAAACAGGAATCTTTTACAAACATTTTAAAAAACGTTGAATTTAGCTTATATATCCCTTGATTTAATGTCCTCAATGAACGAGTATTTTGATTAACGAACAATATATGGACCACTGAAAAATCAAAATGAAAAATCGGAACATTTAAAGCATGCATTTATAACAAATGCAAGTTTCATATGAATTCTATACAGTTTTATGAAATTTTAAAACAAAAACCTGATTTATTAACCCTTCCAGTGTCCAGAACGTATATATCCGTTTTTAGTACAATAAAAGAAAACGATTTAAAAAAAAAATAAAAATTGCCATTTTAAATTTGGTTAATAGTTATCTTATAAAAATATGTAATTTAAGCTTGATACATAATATTTTCCTTTTTTTATTTGATGCATATTTTTTTAAACTATGACATAAACAGTTTGTTAAAAGCCATTTGTTTGCCATTTCTTAGAAGTTATATAAGGTATTTCCAATTTGTTAACATTACTCTGATGAACGAAATCGATTTAAAAATAAAAATTTCCATTTTAAATTTTGCAAATAGATATAAAGATATGTAATTTAAGCTTGATACATAATATTTTCCTTTTTTTATTTGATGCATATTTTATTAAACTATGACATAAATAATTTGTTAAAGTCATCTGTTTGCCATTTCTTAGAAGTTATATAACGTATTGCCAATTTGTTAACATTACTCTGTACTAAAGTAATCCCCTAATTTAAGCTCAGAAGTTTGATTTCAACTATTATCAACACAAAATATTCCTTAAAGTTTTAAAAATCTGATAATTAACTGCTACTTTTTAAAATTGGAAGTAATTATGTAATGTGTACCTTTTTTTTGGTATATCACTGTAAAAATTGTTATTAAAAATAATATGTTACTAGAGTGTTAGAAATTTTTACTTTAATAATATTCAGAATTAAATTTTTTAATTTGGTATAAAACATGAGCTATTTCTGTTGATTAGTCATGTATTAAAATTATTCCAAATGTGACTTATTTATTGGACTGCAAAAAACCTGGATTTTTTGTCAAATTATAGTATGGAGAAAAACATTTCAAAATGGAAGAAATGTTTTCTTTAAACAAGAATTTTTTTTTGTTATTTAGAAATAAATAGCCATTCTCTTCATATGCGTTATAATCATTTATATTAATTTTTTTTTTATAAATTTTTATTTGTGTTGCAAAATGCATTTCTTTACTACACGACTGTAAAAAAAGTCCTATTAAAAAGAAACGTGTGGTCTTTTTTGTTAAATATTTTATTTTCAAAAAATCCAGAATTAAATGTTGATTAATTTGGCATCATCATCCTCAAGCAGCCATGGGCTACGGAGGTCCAACCAGACCGTGCAATTTAGTTCTCCGAGCAAGTCTAATGTGCATCAGTTTCTATGAAGAGTGTGCTTTAGTTTCTATGAAGAGTGTGGATGTAGCTCAGGAACTAAATTGTTTCATAGAAACAATTTAGTTCCTGAGCTACATCTACTGCATCTGGCCACTGCACACCAATTCTAACAAGGTCCTGTTTGACATTGTCAGCCCACCGCATCCTAGGTCTCCCCATCTTTCTGAGGCCTTTAGGCACACTGTTGATAACCCTATTCGCCAATCTATAATTATTCATACGGGCCACATGGCCAAACCAACGGAGTCTCTTTCTGCACAATATGTTGCTTAAATGAGGTTGCAGATTCCTTTGCCTAACCTCATCAATAGTCACAAAGTTGAACCACCTAATGCCTAAGATATTGCGTAAGCATCTGGAATCAAAAGCATCTAGTTTCCTGTTATCTTGTTTACACAGTGTCCAAGTTTCACTACCATAACTAACCCTAGAAAGAACCAAACTATTATACAGTCTAATTTTAGACTTTATGTGTATACGCCTATTTCTCCACACTCTTCATAGATTCTTAAAAGTCCTGGCAGCATTCCCTATTCGTCTGTTAATCTCATGCCGCACATCACCATTATCTGTTACGTAGCTCCCAAGATAATTAAACTGTGACACCTGCTCAAGACTGCAACCAATAAGATTAACTGACTCACAGCATGCCTGACCAATTTTCATCACTTTAGTTTTCTCTCTGTTTATAACAAAACCTACTCTATTACCAGTCTCATCAACAGCTCGAATGAAAGAGTTCATCTCATCAACACCATTTGCCAAAAGGGCTAAATCATCAGCATAATCTAAATCAGAAATTTTCGTATCTCCAGCTCATTTAAGGCCAAATTCTTTCCCTTGAAGTGAATTTCGCATAACATAATCAACAACCAAACTAAAGAGAAAAGGAGACAAAATGCACCCTTGTCGAACACCAGACGTAATGCTAAACCAATTGCTACAAGACTTACCAATTCTCACATATGACTCAGTGTTATTATAGAGAGCTTTCATTATGTTAACTAACTTGTCTGGTATACCATATGATCTGACAATCAACCACAAATTATGACGATCAACAGAGTCGAAAGCCTTTTTGAAATCAACAAAGCTAGCAACCAAAGGTTTCTGAAACTCTAAACATTTCTCAAGAATCTGCCTAAGTGAAAATATCTGATCCACACATCACCTACCACTTCTGAATCCACATTGCTCATCACGCAATTGCCTGTCAACCAGATTCTTAATTCTATTAAGCACAATCATGGAAAGAACTTTACCTGGAACAGAGAGGAGGCTGATACTCCTATAGTTATCACAAGAACTGCGATCGCCTTTTTTGAAAAAGGGATAACAATAGCTCTGGTAAAATCCTTAGTAACCATGCCTTTATCATAAAAGATATTCAGAATTTCAGTCATCCAAGTGGTAACCGAAACATTCCCAGCTCTAAGCATGTCTGTAGTAATTTCATCTATCCCTGGTGATTTATGAAGTTTAAGCTATGTAACCTACCATGGTAAGCTTTGGCTATCACTGGGTCTTTCAGAGCTTCAGTATTAAAAGCAAATTTTTTAGCCCTAGCTCAACACTTTTTAAGTTTAAGTTGCAAGACACTTTAAATGGTCAGATCCAATTTCAGCTCCCCTATATGACCTGGTATTCCTAACAGAACTAGCCCATTTGCTGTTAATTAATATATAATGAATCATATTCTTATGCAGCCCATCGGGTGAAACCCAAGTGTACTTATGTATGTCGCAGTGTTTGTAATAAGTGTTAGTTATTCTGAATCCATTGAGTTTACTTACCTGCAGGAGACGCCGCCCATTGCCATTGCAGCTACCAATACCAAAAGGGCCAATCACCCCTCCCCAAAGGTCAGAGTCAGTACCAACTTTGGCATTGAAGTCACAAAGAACAAGGGTAATATCTCCTTTTTGACAGAATTCAAAATATCCTGAAGTTGTTCATAAAATGCGTTTGGTTGGGTTGTTTTATCTCTGACCGGTAGTTATTTGCACACAAGGGTCTAAATGGCGACGTCATAAAGAACCAGAGGGATCAGTTTAGGTTGCGGGAAGGTAACCGAATGGAACAGCTGTTATGCGACAGATGGTAACCTCCCATCCAACGTTTTATTTAACCTGCACAGGGTATGATACATACAGAATTTCTACACTATTTTCTTGTGGTTTTCATCAGTATTTATTCTAACAATATCAAGATTTTACCACATTTTAGTATTTTTTGTCTTCTACTATTGGCTCCTTGAACTTTATATATATATAATAGAGCAATGGTTCTCAAAACCTTTTATGCCTCAGGTACCTCCTGGAAATGTGTATGTTACTGGCGTACCCCATGTATAGATACAGAAAACTATAGTTATACTATAAGAATGGGAATAAAATAAAACATATATATATATACACACATTCTTTATTGTAAAATTTTCAATCAAAATATCATTACCAGATTTATTCCGGATATCGGAGCAATCTTCCGATGTCTGTCGTTTTAAAAAGTTCGGTTTATACGAAAGTTGTTAAAGCTAAAACTAATTCGTGGCGGAAATGCAAATTACAAAACAAAACGCGTATCCGGTGTGACTCGAAAAGCATTGTTGTGTCATCGATTCTTTAGCAAAGAAGCTGTTTTATTCGATTCTTTTTGATCGTGAAAGGTTAATTATTTTTTTAAAAGTGTCGTCGTATGATGAGAAGGAACTGTTTTCGATGCATTGTAACAGTTACTAGTGAATATAAAACTTAGGTTTACAACTGAAATAGATTTCACTGGTTATTTACATATCGTTATTTGTGTTAATAAGAGCTTTCCGGGAGTTTCCGAAACGACACAAAGAGTCATTTCTGCAGGTAAGTTTAGTCGAAATAGGATTTCCGATAGAATTTTCGATAGATTTTCGATAGATTTTCAATTACGAATAGTTATGGAATACAACGGACTCATTTATGACGGCATCATAGTGTTGCAAGTAACGTTCACTTCAGTGAACTCTTATTACGACGGATGTTATGCAAATATGCCTTTACAGAAACCATCGGTGTTCGTCTTTCTAACCGATATAACGATGGGATGTTTAACGTAAAGTATTTTTTTCAAATTAAAACCTACCAGTTTGTTTTTAAAGAAAATAAATATATAAAGAATTCTTTAATTTTTTTGATTATTTTCTTATTCCTGTTTTTTAAAATCATAAAATTACTTCGCCTTATTAATGAATTGTATAAAACACAGAGATGACGTGATCAACACGGTTTCGGCTGATTCCAGATATAAATCCTATGGTATGCATGTATCGAAAAAGCATTTCTAATGTGTCATGAACGCCATACAAGAAAAATATATATCGAAAGAAACATTCATATTCCAATATTCATCTCAATACATTTTTTCTCCTGAGGTCAATCGCAACACGTAGGTCAATGATCAAAACATCAGAAAAATTTCCGTAATACCTCAGTAGCAAAATAACAGACCCACCTCAGACCCCCCTTATACAATATCATTTGCATTTGACATCTGTAACACCTACACGAGATATCTATAATCTCGATTATAAATCTCGTTAAAATTACCCTACCAATCACTCTAAATCGGGCCCTTAGCATAAAGAGCATTTTTTTAAACACTTGAAACGTTGAGGAAAATGTTTATGGTGCCATGCAATTCCATTTCTAATTATATATCTTATTATACCATGACGTGCACATAAGTGGTAATTTTGATTTGTCAGTCACAACAAAAATATTAATCTTGATATTATTATTCGAAAAAAAAAAGAGTTTTTACCGAAAATGCCTTTTCAAATACCGGAATTTTCAAAGCTTTAACGATGGGTAATCATATGAATGGCTGCTACCAACTAAAAAGCCCTGCAATATCGTAGTCCATCACTAGAATCTCACCCGAAATATATTTAATAAAAACTCTTTATACTCTCTACCCCCTTCCACTGTGGATGGTAGTAGTTTAAGACAAATCTTCCCGTGGATTTATCATCACACAGAAAACGTAGCTTGCAATACGAAACTTCCAGCTTTTTACTACGGCTTCGCAATATTTCGTCTGTACCTCTACGTACCTTACACACGCATTTTCAATTTTCTCTAGAAAATTATTTATTACGTAACAGGTACATCGAAATATTTCACTTTGCAGATATTCGTTCCACTAAAGTAGCAATATTATGATTTACAAAAGCATTTGTAAAACTTGAATATGCATCTAATATACAAAATGTACTGGCAACACAAGGAAAGAGTACTGCGCACATCATCTCGCTGTTTTACCTACTTTATTTCTAACCCTTATTCACATGCCGCAATAATTTTAGCAAATTCACTTATTTCCGATGCCTTAAAACCTTTAAAAAAATTACAGTGCATATGAAAAAATAGATATGAAAATCTTTAAGTATTAATTTTATTGTTATTAATTTAAACACGTTTCATTATATAAATGTTACTTATCTCGTATAAAAGTGGAAGTTAAAATAGCGAAATGGCGGCATGAGAAATGGCGGATTATGAGAAATAAGTCAACTCCTAGAATTAGTGCTGCCTGTGAATGCGGGTTAATAAAAAAGTAGCAAAAACACCGAGTTCACGTCAGCAGTACTGTTTCGTTTGTGTTGCCAGCAGATTTTGTATAAGATATTACACGCAGTTACAGCTTTAGAAATGCTTTTCTTAATCATAATGATGTTGCTTACCTAGGCAGCAAAGATTTATACGTTTATGAACAGTTAAAGCTTTGGAAATTCCGGTTTTTGAAAAGTCGTTTCGGTAAAAACTTGGATTTTTGCGAGTAATCTCAAGATTAATATTATTTTTTGGCCCAGAAATGAAAATTAACAGTTATGTGCACGTCGTGGTGTAATAAGATAGAAAAATAGGAATGGATTTGCATCGCAGCTTAACCCTTTTGCCGAACGTTTGGTGTTTAAAAATTATGATTATGGTGAATAAATATTTCGTTTTAGAGTGAATGGTGGGGTAAAACTTATTTATTGAGAGATGAAATAAACAGTTGCAATTATCTTTCTATAAATAGGAATTGACTACGAAATATTTGTGTTGACACGAAATAGGGCCTTCCTAATTGTAGCTATGGAAATGGCGTTTTTTGAACTACGTTATTCGTTTTTAGAGTTAAGAACGATAGGATAATTTTACAAATGCCAAGATGGAAAATAATTATCCGGTGCAATACACTAATTATTTTATTAAGAGTAAAACTGAAATCTAAACGTGATTTGAAGTTTCATGTCAACTTTGTGTTTAATATTTTGTTTTTTGCGTGTTAAATATTCCAGCGTTCGTCATTTATATATTACGGCAACCAACGTTTTCATATTCGATATTACACGTATGTCGTACAGGTGTGAGAGATATCTAATGCAAATGATATCGAATAAGATATTTTGCTACTAAAGTATTATGCCAATGTCACCTTTTATTTCGTCCATCAGACAGGTATTGTGAGTGACCTGAGGAGAAAATATGTTTTGGAAAATGTATTGAACTAAAAAATAAACTGTGGTTTCACAATATAGTTTTGTTGTATGGCTTTCATGAGACACTGAAAATGCATTTCCTCTTCACATTATAGAAATTATGTTGGGAAGTAACCGAAACCGCATCGCTGACGTTTTCTCTGTGTTTTCTCCAATTTATTTTTAAGGTGCACACATATTTCAGTTTGCTTATACACGTAGGATATTTTTTATTTTAACTAGTCTAGGCAGGGAAACTTTTCGTTATTCGATTATCTTTGGTTATTTGATGCCGATCCCCACTGCTACGTTATGTTCGATAATATTTCTTCCTATAATATTCACTAATTGGCTTCGCTCAGGTACGAGAAATGGTGAGAAAGGAAGCTTAAAGAGAGAATTTTGTTGCGGTTATGGAGAGGTGTCGCTTCCCTCGAAGTCGGAAAACAATTAATCAACAATGTTATTGTCAGACGTCAGCAAAGAATTATTACGATTACTTTCAAACAGTATACAGTTAATGAAATCTGTTGAAGTCAAACGTACGTAGTAGCGTCGATATTTTTCAGTTTTCTTCTAGGCGCACTGGCAACGTGCATGGCGCTAATGGAAAAAGAAAAGGCGATGCAGAAGGCAGGCAAAAGGAAAAGGCGATGCGGAATGGTAAAAGGCGGTGGGACAGAGTAGCAGGAGATCCGGGTTGGGTTGTTTACCTCTGAGCGGCACTTTTTTGCACACCATGGGCTAAATGGCCAGGTTACATGGACCCCGAAGGCTCGGAGAAGGTTGGGTGAGGGGACCCACTGGAACAGCTGTTGGGAGACAGATGGTAGCCTCCCGTCAAGGTCATCCAGCGTGTTCTTTAACGTGCACAGAATATGGCTCTCCTGCACACGGAGCCACGGCTTAACGTCCCAACCGACGGGCAGCGGCCTTTCGAAGCCCATCGGTGTCCCCTACTGACCGTGGGCAGGGCGGGGAATTTTGCGGAGATGAATCTCAACGCTGACCCAGCTGGGACTCGAACCTGGGAACTACAGATTACGAGCCTGGCGCGCTACCGACTCAGCCACCCCCGCCCCAAAAAACACAATCAGTATTTAAAAAAGTGTAATTTGTTTTTAAATACTGTCGTTAACGAAATTTTTTGGCACCAATCTAGTTCTTTCCTACTTTAAAAATTTTTCTGTTATTGATAATGTGTGTTACTTTATAAGGCAGATAAGAAACAATTGGCATGTCAACGGTCATAGCAAGTTGAACACATCGGTTCTCGTCTGATCCTCGAGGTTAAGCTTTGGGCGCGGTCAAAGTTTTGTTGTTGGGAGGGTTACCACAAGGAAACACCGCGTGCAGTTGGCAGTTTTTTTTACTACGCGCTGTAACTCCTAAAATATTGATCTTGGTCATTCTACGTTGGTTGCCGGGTTCGATTCCACTTTTAGTCAATAAATAAATAAAGGAGAATTAAAGCGTTCATACAATAGCTTTGGTTACAAAACCTGCAACGTTTCTAGGTTGTTTCGAGAATGGACTCCGTGCAGTCGGAACGTAAAAATAAAGATTATATTTCTCGGGGTTGCAGATATGGTTATCCTTTCGCCCACTGTTTCAGAAAGTGGAAAGACATAATTATTTTTTTAATATTCAACAGATACACGTGAAATATAAATAAATAGTTAAAGTTGTATTGAAATATACTTATAAAAAAATGTTCATTTCCTTCTGCCCCTACATTACCGTTTCTGTTATAATTATATGTAAATGTTCCTTACTAACGACTGATTTAAACATCACATTTACCGAATATGGAGAGATTTGCGTTCACACTGAGAATATAAGGAAAGAATAATGTTAGTTTATTTCCACTGAAGGTGTTGCCACTGGAAATGCTGGAATGAGACATTTAAAAGTTAACAATGAAAATATCGAACAAAATCTATATATGTAAGGTACTAATTTTAGACCCTAATCAGAGTATACTGGCAATACTCGACACGTTCGAAATGCTAATTCAAGTTTTTCCACCTGTGAATGGCATCCAGCGTGTTGTTCAATACAGGGTATGGATGTCTGACGCACACGGAATCTCGGAATCTCATACGAGCTTCCATTTCAACCTAAATCCGCAATTCTTTGCTTTCCGAATATGTAGTATTTAATAATTTTTTTCTATTTTGAGGGAGAAAGTAAACGAAGTGGTTACTTTTATGGAAAGCAGCATTACCTACTTAACGAGTTTTCATGTGACATGGAACCTGTTGCATTCGGCCCTCAATTCATGTTCCTAAGATTTGACAAAAGCTGGGTATCATGTAGAGAAAAAAAATAAACTTTTGTTTAGGGGCTGGAACAGCTGTTGGGAGGGATGGAAGCTTGCCGTCAAGGCCATCAGGCGTGTTCTTTAACGTGTATAGGGTATGGCTGTCCTGCACAAGGGCCAAAGGCTAAACATCCCATCTGACGGACGGCGGCTTTTCCAAGCCCATCGGTGTCCTCTACTGACAGTGAAAAGGGTGGGGAATTTTGCCGAGATAAATCTGAAACAGCAGGGTCTGAAAGCTGAGAGCTAAAGATTACGAGCCTGGCGCGCTACCGACTGAGCAACCCCCGCCTCTGTGTTTTGAGTTTCTATTTGTAATGCTATGAAACAGATATCATCTCCCCGATGAATTAATTTCTCGAATTGGATGTTTCCACGTTGTCAGATTGTTAATAAAACCAGTAAAGTTTGATAATTAAATTAATCAATCCCTGTTATTTAAGCTGAAACGTTATAGTGGAATGGTATGTAATTTCCGGCTTTGATATTAAATTGCATTCGCATATTTTAAATATTAATGTTTCTGAAATATTATAATATTACTATTAATCGTTGCTAACTGTAGTTCGATTCTTGTGTAGGTAAAATTTACTTTACATGGTCTATGAACTTTATTCTAAATATACGTAATAAAATATATTATGGAAAAGAAGAAATGAATTGAGAGTAAAATTTAACTCTAAAGTTAAAGCGAATATATTGTTGCTATCGTAACTAAGGGCGACACGTGTGAAGCTATCTACCTGCACGTGCCATTGTAAAATATTTGACCAATCGTAGAAGAGGAACACCAAAAACCGTTGGGAATGGCGGTAACAAGCAAATATTTCATTAGAAAAAAAATTAACGCCACCTGCAGGAATTTCATTTAGGAGTAATCGTCGTATGTATGAATTTAATTAAGTACATAAGTTATATTTATGCATTCATGTATGAAATCTTTAATCAACACTATTTGAATATTAGCACATATAGTATATTGGAATATAAATCCAATAATAACTTTTTTGGTTAATATTAATAATAATACGACCCTTTTTTTGGGTGAGGGGAAGTGTGATTTTTTTTTTGTTAGAGTTCAACTTATTTGATGTATTAGTAAGAGGAATTAAAATAGTATGTGATCACAGTTTGAATACGAAGAATTTTCCGGTGTTGCAAAGATCATTGCTGACTCGACGCGCGCTCTCAGCCCTTGACAAACGATAGAGATATTTCGTCAGATATTCTGTAATTCCCGACGTACTTCACGAAAAGTTCCCAAATTTCGTTCGCGGGTTCTCCCTGCCCGACCCCATTTTTGGTTAAAAAATCAGTTCCCTAACTGCAATGGAACGCCTAAATATTGATTTTAGAAATGGGGGAATCTGGCAACAGCATCATTTTTGCGGCCGAAGGTTTAAATGCTAATTTAACTCTTCACACTTGGAGATCAGAAAATGGCAACAGTATATTTCACACCGATTCTCGTTTGCCGTAGGAAGAGCAGGGTAAATATTTTTGTTTCTAGCAAGCTCCCCTCTTGGACGTTTGACCTGAAATTTCGCACTGCAAACTGGACCGTAACCTGAAACATTCTGTGAAAATTTCGAGCGTGTACATTGATTTACCGATGAGTTATGACTGCCAGAGTCAGGCAGTAAATGACACTCCGCAACTCGCTAAGTTATGACGGTGTATTCCGTATCATCTCATTCGGGTAAAATTTACGAACAATAATTGGTTTTAAAACACAAAAAAATACCCTTGATAATTAACAGACATTAGAAAATCTATTTCATTTTACTACTTCAACTGATGCAGTATTTAATTAGTAACGCAAGTTCAGATGTTTAACAGCAGCGATATCTGTTTATTTAGTCTGAAACCCTAACAGAAACAAGTTTATAGGAAGGCAGAATGGAATAATCTACATTTCTTTGGGCAGAGCGATAAATATGTTTCGGTTTCCATTACTATTTAAATACGGAACTCATAAAGAATCCTCAGCGTTGAGATTTATCTCTGCAAAACTCCCCGCCCTTCCCGCGGTCAGTAGTGGACACCGATAGGCTTGGAATACAATATTGACAATATAAAAATATCCATAACAGCAGCATAATTTTAACGAATTTCTGTTTTACAGACTACACAAGGATTAACTGCTTAGTCAAGGAGTCATTTCATACCCTAAACATTTAACCTCTAATGATTATTTTATGTCCTAATCCAAAGAGGCTTAACGTGTTAGGGAAAAGAGTGAAAATATCTTCATAAATATAATAAAGGAATAAAAAAACACCCCTCAAGCAGCTGCTTGCAACAGCGATCTGACAGGAGCCTTTCAGTTTCTCCGCCACAGTCGAAGTTCTGTGAGGGTGGTGACCCCTTTGATTACTTTAATACGCCATAGAGAAGATATGCGTTTAGTTGGGTTGTTTTATCTCTGACCGGTAGTTATTTGCACACAAGGGTCTAAATGGCGACGTCATAAAGAACCAGAGGGTTCAGTTTAGGTTGAGGGCAGGTGACCGAATGGAACAGCTGTTATGAGACAGATGGTAACCTCCCATCCAACGTCTTATTTAACCTGCACAGGGTATGATACAAACAGAATTTCTACACTATTTTCTTGTGGTTTTCATCAGTTTTTTTTCTAAAAATATTAAGATTTTAAGACATTTTGTTATTTTTTGTCTTCTACTATTGGGTTTGGTAATTTTACGCTTATAACGGCATCTCTTTGAACTTTATATACATAATAGAGCAGTGGTTCTCAAAACCTTTTATGCCTCACGTACCTCCTGGAAATGTGTATGTTACTGGCATACCCCATGTATAGATACATAAAACTATAGTTATACTAAAAGAATGGGAAAAAAATAAAATATATATATATATACACACACATTATTTATTGTAAAATTTTCAATCAAAATATCATTACCAGATTTATTCCGGATATCGGAGCAGTCTTCCGATGTCTGTCGTTTTTAAAAAGTTCTGTTTATACGAAAGTTGTTAAAGCTAAAACTAATTCGTGACGGAAATGAAAATTACGAAACAAAAGTCGTATCCGGTTTGACGATTCGAAAAGCATTGTTGTGTCATCGATTCTTTAGCATAGAAGCTGTTTTATTCAATTTTCTTTCATTGTGAAAGGTTAATTATTTTTTTAAAAGTCTCATCGTATGATGAGAAGAAACTGTTTTCGATGCATTGTAACAGTTACTATTGAATATAGAACTTAGGTTTTGAACTGAAATAGATTTAATTGGTTATTTAGATATGGTTATTTGTGTTATTAAGAACTTTCCGGGAGTCTTCGAAACGACACTTAGGAGTCATTTCTGCAGATAAGTTTAGTCGAAATAGGATTTCCTTAAATACGAATAATTATGGAATACAACAGACTCCATTATCACGGCATCATAACGTTGCAGTAACGTTCCCTTCAGTGAACTCTCATTACGATGGATGTTATGCAAATATGGCTTTACAGAAACCATATGTGTTCGCCTTTCTAGCCTATATTACTATGAGGTGTTTAACGTAAATTAATCAAAACTTTGAGTCTAGTGGTAATCGACCCTGGGAATTTGATATTCCTTTCCTGTAGCAATACCTAATGTTCCACCCCTTCACTTTAATGAAAGCACTCCTGATACTATGTCTTTTGATGGCACTCGTAACAGCAAGGCGTAAGACTGCTTAATACAAAAGCAGATATCGTTACTTCGCGATGACGTATAATACATACGTAACTGCAGATCTCAACGCTGTCACAGATGCTACTGTAACCAGAAAAAAACAGCACACGAAGAGAAACCATAGCAGTTATTCATTCCTTATCGAAAAGAAACTCTGCGAGCGCTGGGGTAGGGATGGGTAAGTTAGTAGCGCTCTCGGCTCGTAATCTGCAGTTCCCAGGTTAGAGTCCCCGCTGGGTCAGCTTTGAGATTTATCTCCGCAAAACTGCTCGCCCTGCTAACGGTCAGCAGGGGACACCGATAAGCTTGCAAAGACCGCCGTCCGTCGGATGGGATCTTAAGCCGTGTACGGGAAAGCCATACCCTGTGCACGCTAAAGAACTCATTGCATGGCTTTGACGCGAGGCTACCATCTGTCTCTCGACAGCTGTTTCAGTGAGGCTCCTCCCGCAACCCTCTCTGAGCCTTCGGTTTCCTCGTGACCTGACCGTTTAGTCCATTGTCTACAAATAAAATGCCGATCACAGGTAAAACAATCAATTCTGAGCTCTATATGTTATCAAATGCGTATTATTGTATGAAATTCCAGTCAGTTATTCAGATTTATTCTCTTAACATTTAAAAACATCCACCTAACAAAGTTCTTTGACATTATTCGTATTCATCACAACGCAGTCCTCCTATTAGCTTCTCTAAAAATTTTTTCAGGATGTTTCTCAAGTGTAAAATAATTCATTTATACTCGAACCCAGGTCCCTTAGACGTGAAAAACGAATACAATTGAGTTGTTTTCAAACAAGTCATATCAAAATATTTAACTCTTTATTTCATTTTTATTAATTTTAACACATTTCTTAATTTATAACTTAGAAGCGTTAGTTTAATTATCTTTATAACTTTAAACACGACATGAGAGACCAAGACTAACGTATATTGCAGATAAAAATGAGGGGAATTCCCGGAACTCAATGTTACAACTTTTTCCGAATGGTTTCGTACAGTTTTTCGATCAAATGCAAAATAAAATGCAGAAGACTTGTTCTGTACTAAACTGTTAGTGTAGTTTTTATTTTGGGGATTTTAGTGAACAAAATGAGTATTTATAGTAGTTCTTGACGTATATCAAATTTATAACTTGAAGAATTAAATGAAGGTTCTTTGTAGTTTACTGTTAGGCTGATGTAAAGAATAGTTTCGTGACTTTAAACCGTTAGTTGTATTGCATATATTATTCTATTTAAATTTTCCTCTTAGACGTGCATATGTATTATGCTAGGCACGGGCTTTACAATTTGTTTCCTTTCTCCTCAGTGTTGTTTCTATAGCTATGTGCATGTAAAGACTTTAAGGAGACCTAAAAATTGTGCTGACAATTTTTGATAGTAACTATTATGGAAATACTACGAAAAGTTTTCAGCGTAAGAACTGTTTTTTTTCCTCAAATTAAAACCTACCTGTTTGGTTTTAAAGAAAAGAAATATATAAAGAATTTTAATTTTTACATATGTATTTTTAAAACTTCAACGCAGTTGTAATATATTATGCAAAAGCATCTGGCAACACAACGAAGCAGTACTGCGGACGTCATCTCGGTGTTTTTGCTACTTTATTATTAACCCGTATTCACAGACAGCACTAATTTTAGGAGTTCACTTATTTCTCATGCCGCCACTCTATTTTAACTTACACTTTTATACCAGATAAGTAACATTTATATAATTAAAAATGTGTTTAAATTAATAAAAATATAATGAATACTTAAAGATTTTCATATCTATTTTTTCATATGCATAGCATTTTTTTTAAAGGTTTATTTTTTACACGGTTTTCTCGGGAACCTATCTACCGTGTCAGAATTCGAAACAGATTTGGGTGCATTGAATTGGATTATTCCTATTGTATATTAAGAAGGATTTATTTTTTTTTAAAGGTGAGTGGTTAGCGCGCTTGGCTACTGATCTAAGAGACCTGGGTTCGAGTCCCGGGTAAGGCATGGCTGTTTTGTGTCGTTTTTCTGCTGAGGGCGTGCCATCGTCTCAGACCTTCTACTCTGGCATGTAAACTGACCGGCTCCTATCAGGCCTCTGTGGTAAGCGTCTGTTTTTACGTCTTGAACCAATTCTATTTTCATATTCTATTTTTTCATATGCACTGTGTTTTGTTTTAGAATTATTTTTTACACGGTTTTTTCGGGAACCTATTTACAGTGTAAAAAGTTTAACACAGAATTAGGTGTATTTATTTAGATCATTCCTTTTCTGTAGTATAAATGAATTATTTTACACTTGAGAAACATCCTGAAACAATTTTTAGATAATCTAATAGGTTGGCTTGCTTAACCTCTGAGAGGCACTTTTTTGCACACCATGGGCTAAATGGCCAGGTCACATGGACCCCGAAGGCTCAGAGAAGGTTGGGGGAGGGGATCCACTGGAACAGCTGTTGGGAGACAGATGGTAGCCTCCCGTCAAGGCCATCCAGCGTGTTCTTTAACGTGCACAGGGTATGACTCTCCCACACACGGGCCGCGGCTTAACGTCCCATCCGACGGACGGCGGCCTTTCCAAGCCCATCGGTGTCCCCTAACTGACCGTGGGCAGGGCGGGGAATTTTGCGGAGATAAATCTCAACGCTGACCCAGCTGGGACTCGAACCTGGGAACTTCAGATTACGAGCCTGGCGCGCTACCGACTGAGTTAAAAAACGCGACAAGATAAAGAAAAGCTGAAAAATATTAAAGAATTCTTTATATATTTATTTCCTTTAAAACCAATCCGGTAGGTGTTAATTTGATAACTTGTAAGTTTATAAAATTAATAATTTTTTTAAAATGAATGAAAATGAAATAAAGACTTCACGTTTTTGATATGACTTGTTTGAAAACAACTCATTTGTATTCGGTTTTCACGTCTAAGGGACCTGGGTTCCTGGGTATCATATAGAGCTCAGAATTGATTGTTTTACCTGTGATCGGCATTCTATTTGTAGAGAATAGACTAAACGGTCAGGTCACATGGACCCCGAAGGCTCAGGGAAGGTTGGGGGAGGGGACCCACTGGAACAGCTGTCGGGAGACAGATGGTAGACTCCCGTCACGGCCATCCAGCATGTTCTTTAAAGTGCACAGAGTATGGCTTTCCCGCACACGGCTTAAGATCCCATCCGACGGACGGCGGCCTTTCCAAGCTTATCGGTGTCCCCTGCTGACCGTTAGCAGGGCGAGCAATTTTGCGGAGATAAATCTCAACGCTGACCCAGCTGGGACTCGAACCTGGGAACTACAGTTTACGAGCCTGGCGCGCTACAGACTGAGCCACCCCCGCCCCATAAGGTGGCGGGAGAGAGTAGCAGAAAATCCGGAAACGAAACGCCTGCAGTGGAAAAGGACAAAGTGGGTTCACTTTCTTTTTAATGGTTGCCGTAATAAGGCTATTCGCCGTCCCATGACCGAGTGGTTAGCGTGCTTCGCTAAGGTAATCTAAGGGACTGGGGTTCGAGCCCCGGGTAAGGCATCGCTGTCTGTGTGTTTTTCATTGCAAACGTTCGGCAAAAGCCGTAAGGTGCGATGCAAATCCATTCCTATTTTTCTATCTTATTACACCACAACGTGCACATAAGTGTTAATTTTCATTTCTGGGTCAAAACATCAATATTAATCTTCAGATTACTCGCAAATACCAAAGTTTTTACCGAAAATGACTTTTCAAAAACCGCAATTTCCAAAGCTTTAACGATTCGTAAACGTTATAAATGGTTGCTGCCTACGTAAAGCCCTTCCACATCGCAGTACATGACTAAAATCTCACCCAAAATATATTAAACAAAAGAATGGTTACTTCCTCCGTGGATCGTACGAGGGTGAGAAAAAAAAAATCCAGTGGAACAACTCAAAAAAGCTTCCAATGCGAAACTCAAAGTATGCAACTTCCAACTTTTACTACGGCTTCACAATGTTTCGTCTATACTTCTCCGAAACTATATATAGCCATTTTTCTTCTCTGTAGAAAAATAAAAACGAATCTTACGTACCTGAGATGATCGAAACATAATATAAAAATGTACCTAAAATAGCAACGCATAGAACCGGCCAGGCCTAGTACCTAATGTCCGACACGCCTTCTCGTGGTGCAGACCGTTAGTACCTTTCAAAACAGATGCTCTATTGTGGAAGTGAACGGAAAGGGAGGGCTGCCAGATTAGTGTGGCTTTCTGATCTGGACAACTATGGCTACTTTTCCTTTCTTTTTCTACCCTGCTGAGGAGTGGTCAACCACACATGGTCCTGGTGCTGACCATATAAACCCACTGGACTGGACAGATATATGACTCTGAGCTCGATTATGGATCCTGATTTTGCTGCACTGGTGGAAAATCTTTCTGTAGAGGGAAAATCTTCCGCTGTGTTTTCTGTTTGTTTGTGGGTTGACAGCCCCAAGTGAATAGATTTATAGGATATGTTTATCAGCTGGTGGATAATCCTGAGCAGAAGTCATCGCAGGCACCTGAACTCTTTGCTTCTATTGGCATCGTCAAATTCTACATTGGAGGAAGTCTTCCAGTGTAGATGGCTTCAGCCTTTAGTGGTGGGGGAAAGGGTCTTTGCCCCATGTCTGCGATTAGGGGGCTGCTTGATATTGTCGGCATTCCTTCTCTCAATAAACATAGTTTCTTTAAACATCCCACTATCATTTTCTCTCCATAGGTAGTTGGAATGTGAGGACTCTGCACAGCGATTTTTCTCTTGATGTCCTCACACAAGAATTCCACCGTTATAATTTAGATATTCTCGGCTTGCAAGAGATCAGATGGACAGATAACGGTCAGATTCTTAAAAATAATCTTAAATTTCTCTTTTCAGGGAGGGACGACAATAAGCATCACCAAAGCTCGGGTCTGCTTCTCATAAGACACGCTAGTGATGCTCTTCTAGGATACGAGTGCATTAATGAAAGGTTTCTTACAGCAAAATTTCAGACAAGGGTTAAAGACTTGAATGTTATCTGCTCCTATGACCCCACTGAAGATGCCGATGAGGATGAGAAGGATAGGTTTTACGGACAACTTCGGTATATTTTGAATTTCGTCAAGAAAGGAGATATTACCCTTGTTCTAGGTGACTTCAATGCCAAAGTTGGTACTGACTCTGACCTGTGGACAGGAGTAACAGGCCCTTTTGGTATTGGTAGCTGCAATGGCAATGGGCAACGTCTCCTACAGGTAAGTAAATTCAATGTATTCAGAATAACTAACACTTATTACAAACACCGCAACATACACAAGTACACATGGGTTTCACCCGATGGGCTGCATAAGAATATGATTGATTATATATTAATTAACAGCAAATGGGCTAGTTCTGTTAGGAATACCAGGGTGTATAGGGGAGCTGAAATTGGATCTGACCATTACCTTGTTAAAAGTGTCTTGCAACTTAAACTTAGAAAGTGTTGTGCCAGGGTTAAAAAATTTGCTTTTAATACTGAAGCTCTGAAAGACCCAGTTATAGCTAAAGCTTACCATGATAGGTCACTTAGTCGTTATGACAGTCATGGTTTGCTTACTACTGAAGTTGAGGAAGAATGGGGCCATTTTAAACAGGCTTTTTTGGAAACTAACAGTACTCTTTTAGGAAAAAAGGAGCAGAGGAGACAGAATTATCTGAGTGATAAGGCACTTGAGCTTATTTCGCAAAGAAAGAACTGCAGGAATATTCTTAATCAATACCCTACTAGTCCTAATAGAAAGTATTACAGAGAACTTATTAAACTTGTAAAAGATCACTTAGCTGCTGATAAGAAAGAATCTTTGGCTTGATGGTTTGGCTGACAAAGCCGAGGAAGCAGTTAGACAGCACAACAGCAGAGAGCTGTACCAGATAGTTAATGTTTTGTGTGGTAGAAAACGGACAGGTATACAGGGATTGAAGGATAAACAAGGTATTGTTATGGAAGGTGAGGATTCTGTCATGGCTAGGTGGGCTGAGCATTTCAGTGATATTCTAAACAATGTGGTTACTTCTATTCCCATTGTTTGCAGTGATGATAGATGCATTGGTGGCTTTAATGGTGGCCCTATAACACAATCTGAAGTTATTTTTGCTGTTTCTAAACTTAAACTTCATAAATCCCCAGGGGTAGATGAAATTACTAACGAAATGCTTAGAGCTGGAAATGTTTCGGTTACCTCTTGGATGACTGAAATTCTGAATATCTTTTATGATAAAGGCATGGTTCCTAAGGATTTTTACCAGAGCCTTTTAAAGTTCTTTCCATGATTGTGCTTAATAGAATTAAAAATCTGGTTGACAGTCAATTGCCTGATCAGCAATGTGAATTCAGAAGTGGTAGGGGATGTGTGGATCAGAGAACTATTCAGAGATTTAGAACTTTGCATATGTAGATACTGAAACTCTCTTTCCTCTTCTTCTGGCGTTTCTTCTTATCGCCAGCACGAACGGCTTTTTTGCGCCTTTCCTGCTTTTTTCACAGCTTTTCCTGAAGGTTGAGGCGGCATTTTCTCTACAGATGCTGGAACAAATCCTTGTTTGGAAATTAAAAATCTGAGAACTCGCTCTTGAAATTTCCAAATTGAATATTCTTGTGTTCTGGTTGCAATCCCCTTTTAAAAACTCTGGACGGATCGTACCGCTGTTTATGCGGACCTCTGAGTGAGCAGTGTGTGGTAGAATGAACACTCCTGGTAGGTGTTTTCTGTGGATAGGAAGTCGCATGTAAAATTTAAATAAATGCATTATTTTAATAAAAAGTTAATATTTTGACATGAGAGACAGAGGTTGTCAAATTATTGTTTTCTCTGTGAAATAAAAAAATAAGAAATAGAACTTCGAACATATGATTTTATTTATACACCTCAGTAGCATACCGATGTGAAATACTTTTACAACAGTTTCATTTAAATATAGAACAAACTACAACACCATTAGGAAATTACTGTAATATTACTTATGTGTTTAGTATATAATATTGTGGGCTAAGAAAAAAAAATGAAAAAAAAGTAGGAATTTTTGCATTCTATACAATAAAAAATTAGGTCACCGAATACACAATTCGGTAGGAGAGTTTTTTTTTAGTATTACCATTGTATAGGTCGTGTGTTTTAAGGAGAGGTTTTTTATCTGTGAAATATCGGGGGATGTAGTAGTGGTGGAAATGATGTGTTTCATGTAATTTTTGGGGATGTAGAACTTAGGAAAGAAATAGATCTCTGTAGTATTTAATACTTATTGAGAAGTATCTCTCATAGGGTCAAAAATACTAATAATAATCTGATTTCATTTCCTTTAGAGCCCTGATGAGGAATATAAAATTCTGGTTAGTGCACTTACGAGTGAGATACAGATAGGAAGTATTTATGAGATAGTGTTAGTACAATATCATGTTTTTGAAATAATTTGATGATGGACAACTTAATGTGGTGCACTGCCTGAGAAAAAAAATGCCCTTCTACTTGCAGAAACAAACTGTCGAAGCACATTGCGAATTTCATTTGGCTATACAATTCACACACCTGTCGCAGGGCAGTGGCCTTGGCTACAGTTCTAAGAGACCTGGGTTTGACCCGCAGGTTAAGCACAGATGCCGTCAGACCTCTGTGGCAAGCAGCTGCTTGATCCGTTATTATTTACACTAGGGCTTCTCAATGTGGGACGTAGAGTAAAAAAAAAATTTTTTTTTTCGGGGGGTGGGGGGGTGTTAAAAGTTCCTAGGTATGTGGAAGACACATTTAAACTGGTTTCACATAGAGAACTTGGGTACGTTTAGGGACCTGGGCATAGTGGCAGGCATTCCTTTTCTTAAAGTGCTACTTCCTCGCGACACTTACCTCTGCCGCCGGTGGTCTCTGCGCCGAGTATTCCTCCTGCTCACGTCCCATCTCACGGGGACGCCACGTTACACCCTTTACTCCATTTCACACTAGACAATTGCTCTCTAGTGCTACATGAAATGCAGAGTGAGAGGCACATATTTAAAAAAAAAACATATTGAGGAAATCAGATATTTCAACGATTTTTTTTTCACATTTAAATATGGAGTTGGGAGTGGGGGTGAAAAGATAGTTTTCAAGTTGCATTTGGTTTCTTAAAGCCCATGATTTCATTCCTAACTTTTTGTAGGGCACAGATTACCGTTGCCTGCTATTGCTTCGTTATTAAAAAAATGCCTGGCTAAGAAATTTGAAAAAAAAAAAAGAAATTAAATGAAACAGAATGGGGGGGGGGAGGAGACAGAGAGAGATGACACTTTCGAAGTTCCATTTGGCTTCTTCCACCTTATGATTTCTTTCCTACCCTTAGAAAACAGATTAACATTCCCAACTATTACTCCCTAATTACAAAATGCCAGGCCAGGAAATTCGAAATAAAGGATCGGGGGGGGGGGGACACTTTTCAAGTTCCATTTGGTATCTTTCATCTAATGATTTCTTTGCTACCTTTTGTTTGGGCACAGATTACCACTGGCTGCTATTACTTGCTAATTACAAAGTGTCAGGCCAGGAAATTCAAAAGAAAACAACAACAACAACAACAACAACAACAACAACAACAAAAACGTGTAGAGGGGGGGGGGGGTGGAGTGTTACTGTTTTGGAACTTCACATAAAAAATAATTCTTTACCTGTACCTTCTTTACCCTCTCGTTCCAGGCAATATTTTGTGCCTAGAGTAGTTCAAATCACTTCTAATTTACTCCAAAAACGACAGTTTTTAGGAGTAAACTAGTTGTGATGATTGTGGTGAATTATTGTTTCTTGCCCCTGCGGAGCAACGCACTCGTCACGCGTCCCGACTCTCCAATATTCCACTCGTATTCAATATTCCACTGCGTACCACTTACTTCCTTAACTTCCTTAACTTACTTCCTTCCTTTACTTTCAAACACGCACCATCCACATTCACGCCAAAAACCCATCCAAATCACAAATCATATAAATATCACAACACCTTGAAAAATAACAAAATTTTGCCAACATATTACTACGTAATAAATTAAAAAACATCTCCAATTCTTTACAATACATTTTAAACTACACTACTGTACACTATCCATCACACAAAATCATATTACCTCGAACATTTACACCAAATACACCTCAACACTAGAGATATCAAATACCATATATATACACACAACATACCTACACGAAAAACTAGATAAAAAAAGTACAACATCATACTTAAAAAAAAGAAACCAATCCTGCTATTCTCAAATAGTTTTTCTCCAAACCTCAATTCGAAATTTAAAAAACACAGCACAAGAGAAAACTGGAAAATTTACACAGATTGAATTATTTTTAAACCTCTTAACATCAAAGGAAATTAAAATAAGAATCAACAATAAACTATATTTAAGTGAGCTACATAACTCAGAACTTACGATAATTTCCGCTTCCTTTCTGTGAAACTGTCACTTTACATTATCAGATTTAAACATTATTCCAAAATGGAAATTTTTTCTCACCAAATATCTAGACTTGATTAATAATTTCACCGTCTAATACAGAAAATAATTCACATCAGATCTACATATCATGAAATTCAAATCTTATAAGAAATCTCTCTCATATCAACTGCATTTTACACCTAAAATATGCTCATATTTTCAATAATACTAATATATGTTGCTATTTTGACGAAACAATATCATGCACTTCCGGTTATCGAAATAAGCTTTATGCGATATAATTGTTGGAAATTCTCGTATTTCCGGCCACGCGAAGAACAATAAGAAGCGGTTGCGGAGTATAAAAAATAGATTTGGTATTTTAAGTCGTATACCTGATTTGAAATCCATATATTGCGATAACAGACGTTATATAGCGAATGGTTAGTCACAGTGAGGTAATTATCAGAGTTTTTAATTCAAATAGGAAACGGGAATAAACTTGTTCAAAATCGCGCAAGGGGGGGGGATTAATTTTAATGAAGCAAAGAGTGGATATCACTTTTACCGAAGGCGGAAGTTTATAAAAAAAACCGTGAAGACGGAAGTTTATTCGCCTATGCTTGACGTCCCATCGCACATATTTATGAAAAGGCAGTAGGTTAAGTCAACGATTTAGCATTCAAACTATGAGATATAAAATGTTTTCAACAGGATTCTGAATAGAAAGTAGTTAATTATGAAATAATACACACTCTGATGATTGGATATTACACTATGACTTTTAAAATTATTTTTTATATTTAAATTATTCATTGTCAATAATTTATTTTGAAATTTTGAGAGGTTCCATAATTAGTAGGTTAAATCCGTTCTTAGGGTATTAATTCAACGTTAAATGATAGTGGGCGGTCCTTCTCGAGGTTTTCCGAAATGCAATTAAAATTCGAGTTTTGAATTTCGAAAAAAGCTGACAGTTGGGTTGTTTCACCTCTGAGCTTTCTTGTACACCATCGGTTAAATAGTTAGGTCACAAGGACGTAGAAGACCCAGATACCGTTCGAGGAGGGGTACCCAATGGAACAACCATTCGGATATAGACGGTAGCCTCCCGTCAAGTCTATCCAGCGTGTTCTTTAAAGTGCACAGGGTACGGCTCATGACTTAACGTTCCATCCCAAGGACGGCGGTCTTTCCAAAACTAACAGCAAAAGCCAGTAATTTACCAAAAACAAAAAGAAATATTTCATTCAAAGTCTAACCGTTAGTTGGTGTTCCATAAGTTTCTAATACATGGTAAATTAGAATTTTTTTCAAGATTTGGGAAAGTTAAAGAAACTTACTACTGGTAATTTATTAAACATTAATTTTTTGTAATATTTTCTAGTTTGATAAAGTCTGATTTTTAATTATTTTCTTAGACATGTTGCTCAGTTGGAAGTTTTTTTTAATTCCTTTTAAAATGCAATGGTTTATAGGCAGGTGTTCCTACTTTATAAATTCTGCTTAGAAATAAATTTTTGAATAAAATAAATTTCATATAAAAGGAAAAACGTGATTTTTTTTCATGGCGAGGTGAGTGATAACGTATTGATTGGTTATATCGAAATCAATTTTAATGATTTTATTTGGCTGAGTGGTTAGCGCGCTTGGCTACTGGTCTATGGGATCTGGGTTCGAGCCCCGGGTAAGGCTTGGATGTTCGTGTCGTTTTTCTGCTGAGGTCCTGCCATCCTCTCAGACCCTCTACTCTGGCATATAAACTGACAGACTCCTGTCAGACATCTGTGGCAAGCAGTTGCTTGAGGGGGTATTTATTTATTTATTTTAAAACGAAAAACGTTCATTAATTTATTGTAAATTTGTGGCGTTTCTGACAACCACCTCAGCACTGCGTTTTTCTCGTAATGGTCTATTAGTCATTACCGAAAATTACCCAAATGAGTATTAATACATGGTAGAATACATGAATGGTTTTTTACATTATTTTTTGAGTAACTAGGTAATGGAATTTTCAATTCGTACGTAAAAATTCAGTGTTGTTCACTGTACATGAGAGTGTCCACCGAAACCAACCAATCAGTTTTTTGACGCGAAAGTCTTCTCGGTGGTCCGATCGAAACGTGTAACCACTTTCCCGAAAAACTGTTTGTGCCATTTCACATCAGTTCTATTTTGAAGGAGAGTTATTCAATTAAATTCAAATCAGTTTTATCTTAGTAGTGAACGTAATGTCTGGCAGAGGAAAAGGCGGCAAAGGTTTAGGAAAAGGTGGTGCTAAACGGCACAGAAAAGTTTTACGTGATAATATCCAAGGTATCACGCAGCCAGCTATCCGGCGTTTGGCTGGGCGAGGTGGTGTGAAGAGAATTTCTGGTCTCATTTACGAAGAAACACGAGGTGTTCTCAAAGTATTCCTTGAAAACGTCATCAGAGATGCAGTCACCTAAACTGAGCATGCAAAGAGGAAGACGGTGACAGCCATGGATGTTGTGTATGCTCTAAAACGACAAGGACGCACCCTGTACGGATTTGGAGGCTAGAGAAAAAGAAACCAAAAAACCCTTTTCAGGCTAATAAATAGTGTCTAAAGGATTACCCATCGTATTTGTATTAGCAAATTTATCATTTTATACGTGAACTCCTAAAGGTAAACCAAGTAGGCTATTTAAATATTTTCTCCAACCGCACAAATCACTGCCAAGAATAATAGTTAGTTTCGTTATAGGAACGAATTCAGTGTGTTAAACTATGTTTTTAATTGGTACACTACACTGTGATAAACAAAAAATCTTTTCATAAAACTATTACGTATCGCGTCGTATAAATTGCACAATACGGTTCTTTCAACCTATGGAAAGCTACCGATTGTTCATTAATTCATAATTTATTATGAATAATAAAGGTTTAGCGATGTTTTCTCGTACATTTTATTAGGATTTAAAATCAGTGACGAAATTTACGTGTAATATAATTGTAATGAAATTAAGTAAGCTTAATGTTTGGTTACTAAATGTTTCCAGTGGTGAATATTTCCTTTTTCAGTAAGATACTTATGATGGTTATATTTCCTATGTGTAGAGTATAAAAAATGTGATTTCACGATAATTTTTTGTACAGTAGGGCATCCTTTCTACAAAATATGGGCTCTTAAAAGAGCCTTTTTTATTGATGTCTTATTTTATAGTTCACTTCTTCCCAGTTTTCTTTGGAACAGTTTTCTTCGTAGCAGGGCTTTTTTCAGTTTTAGGTGCTTTCGGTTTGGTCACCTTGGGTTTTTTTGGACTCTTAGCAGGTTTGCTTTTCTTGCCAGCGGAAGGTTTCTTCACTGCAGCCGTTTTCTTCTTCTCACCGGTTTTTTTGCGCTTCGATACCTTTTTCGCAACACTGGAGGCTTTTGGCTTTTTTGCTGTTCCTTCTTTCTTAGTACTTTTGGTTTTTACTGGTTTTTCTTTCGTCTTCTGACCAGTAGCACTCAGCTTAAAGGAACCAGTTGCACCTTTACCTTTGGTCTGAACGAGTTGCCCACTTGCTACTGCTGTCTTGAGATATTTGTTGATAAAGGGAGCTAGACGTTCGATGTCTACCTTGTAGTGAGAGGCAATGTATTTTTTGATAGCCTGCAACGACGATCCACCTCTTTCCTTCAGTGCAGTGATCGCCGAAGTCACCATCTCTGACACCTAAGGATGAGAAGCGGCAATCGTCGATTTTTTCGGCTTTCCGGCAGTTGCTTTGACACTCTTTTTACGTGAAACCGCAGCTGGAACACTGGTCTGTGCAGCTGTATCAGACATTGCTGTGAATTCGTTTTAGAGCTTCCGTACAAAAGTTAAACGTAAAGTTTAGCTTCCACAACGGAATATATATATATATAATTCTTCCCTCCTCTTGAATACTCCTATGAATAAGAACATTGTCCATTCACAGACTCATTCAGCGATGATGTATGATAATTTCTATTTTATCATTTATCCTTTTTTTTTATAAAGCATCCAATATTTCAATATCTCTTAAATGAGAGATAAGTAGCTTGTAGAATTTAATTTTTTGGGATTTTTTGGGTGGTTCCAAAATTGATTTAAAGTTTTGTTGATTCACATTATATTTTTCCAATTTTTGATAATAGTTTTTTCTTTGTTTAATATATTGTTTGCATTTAAATATTATATGTTCTATTGTATGAGGTTCTTTACAGAAGTTGCAGTCTGGATTATCTATTTTTTTCACTTTGAATAAAGTGGAATTTGTAAGATCTAAATCACTTTTAATTCTTAAAATAACTTTAATTTCTTTTTTTTAGTCCATAATCTTTAAATTTAGATATATTCTGTGATATGTTATATCTATGTGTATGTATGGCATTTATATTGTACCAATTTTGTAGTTCTTCTATTATTTTAATTTTATTTTGTTTTTTATGTAGGTGAGTGAAATATGGAGTTATGGTTACTGTATTTAGGTCTTTTGCTTGTTTTGCGAGTGCATCCACCAATTCATTTTCTTTAATATTAACCTGAGAAGGTATCCATTGTAAATGTATATGATTATGGTTATGTATATGTTGTTGTGTGGTAGCAAGTATATCATTAATGAAAATAGCAAAATTGCTTTTGAATGGATTTTGAAAAATTATATCTAAAGAGGTTTTACTGTCAGTGAGAATGACAATTTTACTATTATTAAATTTAAGGGCCCATGACATAGCAAATAAAATGGCTGTGATCTCTGATATAATCACCGGTGATGGTCTGTTTAGTTTAAATTGGTATGTATGTGAATTACAGATGAATACCCCTGATGATATAGTTCTTTCTGAATTTAATGAGCCATCAGTGTATATTTTAATGAAGTCTTTGTATGTGTTATCTATGTATGCTTCAGTGATTGTTTTTAGGCAATTTTTATCTAGTATTTTTTTGGAAATTATCCCAGGGATTGTATTATTCATAATAGGAAATGGTGATGTTCAATATGGATAGTTAAGAATTATATCTCCACTCAATTTATTTTCTATTATGTTTAGTATTGTTTCTTTTTCTGTGAATTGTGTAAGTGTTATATCTGTAAAGTTAGTTTTAATTTTTTCTATGATTGGATGTTGTGTGCTTTTTGTTGTAATTCTAAAAATAAGATTTGATAATAGATATTTTTTTTAGATCCAAAGTTGGAATTGCAGTCTCTGCATATACATTAACATTATTTGTATTTTGAAGTAGTCCCAGACAGTATTTCAATATTTTTGTTTGTATTCTTTCTAAAATTTTCATTTTAGTTTTTGAAATATTATTTATCCGTTCTAAACCATATATGATTTTAGGTAAAATTATTGAATTATATATGAGTAATAAGTTTTTTGTAATGCATCCCCAGTTTGAATTGCCTAAATATCTTAAGTATTGAAATAGTTTATTTGATTTTGTTTGAATTTATATTGCATTTTGTTTGAATGTGTTCCATAGTAATTTTGAGTCCAAATGGAGTCCTAAAAATTTTAAGTTATTCACAATTTTAATATTTCTGTCCTTTATTTTTTTTATAAAATCATTAGGTAATTTATTTCTTTTATGAAAGTAAATAATATTTGTTTTTTCTATGTTTATTTTTAGGTTCCATTTTTCACAATATTTATCTAATTTGTTCAAAATGTTTTGAATTCTCTTTTGTATAATATCTGTATTTTGATGAGTTGTCCAGAAAATTAAATCATCTGCATATGTACTGAATTTAATATGTTCTTCAAAAATGTTTTCAATATCATTTATATATAAATTAAAAAGTATTGGTGATAATATGTCACCTTGTATAATTCCATTTAAAAATTTATGTTCCTTAGAGTAAGTATTTCTAATTTTAACTTTATAATGTTTATTTTGTAATATGTGAAATAGAAAATAGTATAGATTACCACATATTTTTAATGAACGAATTTTAGATAATAGTGCATGGTATGAGACAGAATCAAAGGCTTTTTCAAGATCAATAACCACCGCTACCATGAAGCATTTATTATTAATAGCATGTTCTGCATCTGTTATTAGGTTTAATAATAAGTCTTTAGTTGATCTTCCAAATCTAAAGCCATAGCAGTGATTATTAAAAATATTGTTTCTTTCTATGCACCAGTTTAATCTAAAGACAATCATTTTTTCGAATAATTTGAGAATGTTAGAACTAAGACATATAGGGCGATATGAGTTTAAATCTTCTGCAGATTTTTTTTCTTTTTTAATAAAAATCATATAATTATCTAACCATGATTTTGGGTACTCTCTGTTTGTCCATATTTTATTAAAATAATTTAACAGAAAATGTATCCAGTTTGTTGGGAGATTTTTTTAGAGTTTTATTTGATATCCCATCTGGGCCTGGTGTTGTGTTTTTTTTTTAGTAATTTTATTGCATTGTTTAATTCAAATAGTGAAAATGGAATATTAAGAATTTCAGTTTTTTTTGCACTGAAATGTTTTATGAAATATATTAGAATTTTTGAAGGTTTTGTCTAGTTTGTTATTTGGTTTGTAATGTCTATGTGTGTAATATTCTGCTAATTTTTCTGTAGTTTCTTGTATAGATATATTATTTTTTAGTGCATATGCTTCTATCGGATTTTGAGGAGTGGTATCATTATTTAATTTTTTTATAGATTTTCCATAAATTTGTGGTTGATGTATTAGGTGAGAGTTTTTCTGTAAAAACATTCCAGTTTATTTTCTGTATGCTTTTAATTTTTTTTGCTATTGCAATTTCCAATCTATGAAAATTTTCATAATCTATAAATGTTTTATTTCTCTCCATTCTTCTCTCAGCTCTTCTTCTAATTGCAATTAATTTATTTATGAATATAGATTCAATATTATTTTTGGGATATTTTTTAGTAATATTTACTGTATGTTTTTTGGTTTGTTCGTTTACAAACTTAATAGCTTCATTATAATCAGTATTTTTATCAATTGGACAATTTTGTTCGAAAATAGTTCTACGTTTTCCCCAGTTTGCAATTTTAATTTGTGGTTTGATTATAGTTGTATTAAAAGTAATAAATATTGGCCTGTGGTCACTTCCAAAATTATCTGATATTATTTTCCATTGTATTTTTTTTGAAATTTCCATTGAACTTAATGTTAAATCAATAACTGAATTTTTATTCGAAGGATTTTTCCTAGTAGGTGTTTCATTGTTTAATACAATTAAGTTAAAGTTTTCAATTAATTTAATCAGATGTATACTTTTTGGGTCATTTTTATATGAATGCCACATTTTATTATGGGTATTGAGGTCTCCACAAATCAGTATTTCTCCTGTCACATTTTCTAATAAAATTGCATATTGGTCATATTTTATGTATTTACATGGGTTATATATGTTAATTATAAATGTGTTTAAATTATTAATCTTAATTTGTAAAATAATGTATTCAAATTGATCTGTAACCTTATCTATATATATTCTTCTTTGTGGAATTGTTTTGTTACAATATGTTACTACTATCCTCTGGTATTTTTATTGTTTCTTTGACTGTATGTCACAAAATTATTCAAACTGGGGATATTGTCTGTCTGGGATTCTTTTATACAAATTATTTGTATGTTCTTAGTAACTATTAGATGTTTTAAAATAGATTTTGTTTTGACAAACCTCTGCAGTTCCATTGTAATAACACTATTCTTCTATTCATGAACCACCCATACAAATATATAAGAGTAGGTCTTTAATGAGGTTTAACTCCGGACAGTCAGGAATAATGTATTCCAAAAGCTTTATAAAAATGTAAAGACTGGAATCTTAATATATCAATAGATAAAACATCAATAATACCTTTTTATAAAAATAAATTCCCCCACAGAAAACTAAATATATTCATACACAACAAAAAAATCACAATTGTTAAAGACATAAAATTCCTAGGCCTCCACTTTGACTCCAAACTCAAATGGACTAAACACATCAAACATGCTAAAACTACAGGAAACAAACTATTTCAATATCTCAAATATCTCGGACACTCTACATGGGGCTGTAATTCTAAAAATCTACTCCTGATATACCAAAACCTCATAGCACCAAAATATCAATAATGGCATTGAACTACTAAATAATATTTCACAACACAACACAAATTTATTAGAAACCATACAAACTAAAATTATCAGACACATACTGGGTATCCCAAAAGGCAGTAAAAACATAGATCTCTATGCAGACACAGCTATCCCCCCCATTAGTATCAACAAAAAATATCTCCTATCAAACTTAATTTTCAGAATCATTTCAAAAAACAGACAACACCCCATTATAAAAAAATCACTAGCAATAATCCTCCCAATACCATCTCCACCTTAAACCAAAATCAGAAAATACTAGAAATTATTCATTCCAACACAAGTGGAAACTACATACCTAATTTCCCACCCTGGATAAGCTGCCCCCCCCCCCCCATAATCTCCCTGGACATTCCAGGAATTACACAAAAACAATCACTAGATTCAAATCAACTGCTAGACCTGTCAAACCTACACATTGACATAACATACAAAAATCACATCAAAATTTTCACAGATGGCTCACACAATGACAACACAAAAATTTCCTCAGGAGCCTTCACATGTCCAGAATTAAAAAAATCTTATTCCTTTAAATTTAATCAAGCTTCTCCAATCATACTAGCTGAAACAAATGCCATCATTCTAGTAATACAATGGGCACTTACATTTCACAACTCACAAATTATCATCTTCTCAGACTGGAAATCTGCTTTAGAATTACTTTACGCCAACCCTTACAAATCTAACTACCCCATCTTCTCTAATGACTGCAATATTCTAATTTCCAAACATCTCTCATAAAAAAACATCATACACATACAATGGGTACCCTCACACATTGGCATCACTGGAAATGAAGAAGCAGACTCATTAGCAAAACAAGCCCAAAAAAAACATAACATCCATTCCAACTCCCTTCTTCATACAAATTCACAAACAACAAAATAAAACACTTTTATTCAATGATATACAACAATATTTTCAAACAAATGCAACCCACTCACAGATTCATGACTAATCACAACATACAAAAATTTAAAGATTATGGCTTAACCAAAGCTGAAAGGAGTTTAATAGCTAAAATCAGAACCAATTGGGCACTAACAAATACTACACTCTACACATACAATAAAATCTCATCCCCCAACTGCAAATTCTGTAATTCCCCACACACCATAGAACACATAATCTTTGAGTGCCAACATTTCAATGCCCAAAGAGATACCTACTACTCAAACCTTACAAAACATAATATTACAGTATTTAACTTTTCAAATATACTAGAGCACAAAAACCAAACAATCAACAAAAAAATCCTCAAACTACTAATAAAATTCTTTAGAGACTGTGAACTCTTCAGTATAATCTAAAACGTACCAAAAAAAAAAATTTCTAAAAAAAAAAAAACATTTCAAAATTAAATAAGAAAAAATTCATAAAAGAAAGGAAAAAAATAATAATTAAAAAATGCTTAACTAATCATAGTTAATTCTCAAAAAAATTAATTAAAACAAAAAATAAAACTCTCCTCTCCTTGCCAGGGAATGAGTTTAAAAAAAAAATCTTTTTTGACAAAAAAAAACCTATCTAAAAAAAATACACAAATTCTTTTTTCTCTCTCTCCTCTTTCCCAAGGAAGGGAGATCCAAAAAAAAAATCCAAAAAAAAAAAGGTATCAATATATAAAAAACAAAAAGGGGTTTAAAATAACAAGTAGTCTTACTTACTCTAGCTACAACACCAACAACATAAAGCTTATTCAAAAATACTGATAACATACCAAATTTTCCAACACTTAAATTTCTCACACATACCACACAGACAACATGAAGGTTTAATTACAAAATACAATAACACCACTAAACAACACGAAGATTTAACAACAACTACTCAATTCTCAACACCACCAATAAAACACTTATAGATTATCCATGCCTTTTTTTTTCTTTTTTTTCCACACCTACAAGGACCTGAATGAGTTGGAGTAGACTTACTACTCCAGAATATTCATTTTGAGGGAAGTTATCCATCCATCCATCCACGCTATTCTGTATCAAAATGATTCTTAATAAGTAATTTCTCGTTGGAAGAATAGTTATGGATAAATAATTTGGCTTTGACTAAGGCTTGTTGCCAATTAATTCCTTCCTCTAATTGTATTGATTTTGCTTTACATGCGATAATTCTTGATTGACATCCTGACCATGTAGCTGGATGGGGACCTTTGCAATTTGGACATCTGAATCCTTTGGCCACACATTGTTTGTAGTGGTGTCTCCCTCCACATTTTTTACAGGTCAATTTACCTCTACAATTTGATATCGAATGTCCGAAGACATAACATCTAAGACATAAATTTGGAGGTATATTATATTTCTTTACTCTGAATCTTCGGAAGCCTACATATACATAATCGGGTAGTGAAATTCCTTCAAATTCTATAATTACTTTATTAGTTGGTGAGCATAATGTTTCAGAATTATCTTCGATTTTTTTTATCGTAATGGAGCATTCTCCTTATACTGAGGACTCTCTGTTCTAATAACTCTAAAATATCGTCATCTTTCAATGACGTAGGGACTCCAATAATAGATCCAAGAACTGATTTTCTGAATTCAGGAATGTTGACCTCAATAGGACAGTCTAGTAATGTTTTTAGTTTCATAATATTATCATACTAAAATGAATTTTCCTGGGATATGTTCTCCCAAAAGTTTATAAAAGAATGTTGTTACTTTTCTGATATCCAGACCTCTAATATCATCATTAGTGCCTGTTATTACAAGAGCTAGTTCATCCTTATTTTTTAAACTTTCAGAAATCAATTCAGAATCTTGGTTATTATAAGAGTCTAATGAAGTAGGAATTACATGTTTTAGGTTATTTTCAGCAACTTTTATATTACTATTTTGTTCCGTTATACTTTTATTAGTTGAGTTAAGGTAATTTTTATTCTCTAATGTTAATACATTATCTGATATTACCTTTTCATTTTTGTTATCCAATTGTTTATTTGTATCTTTAATATCTGTTTTAGGAGGATTATCCATTTCTATGTTATCTTCGATGGACTTAGTTGGTGATATATCCGACTCAGAAGATAATTTAAGGTCGTCTTCAAGCACTGAATTGTTCTTTTCCTGTTCAGTTTTACTTGACATCTTTCTGGAGCTGTAGTCTGTTGATTTCTTTATTCTGATTTTGATGGGAGAAGTAGGTGAGTTTTTTTTTCTTTTCGTTCGCCATTCTGTGTTGATCTATCTCCTCGTTAAACAACCAGAAAACTGGAATACAAACGGAGCACAAATCATACAACCACTCGCCACAACTTCTACGCGCCAAAAAAAAACTTCCACAACAGAATGATGGAAGGAAAGCGGCTTTTTCGCGACGTCTCAAACTTCTCAATCGGACCTCTCAGTAAGCTGCAACATGCAATTTCGGTTCTGTTCGTTTCTCATCTGTAATTTGTGTTTCTTAGACTATTTTATAAATTTTTCCCAGTATGTTATTATTGTTGAATAATTTAAATGAAAAGCTTGATAATTCTATATGTCGTAGTTATATTCGAATAAAAAAATGGGAGCCTGTGTTCAAAAAACAAAAGGCTACTTTTCTGAAAACTGTGCGTACTGCACACTCCTGCAATTCGACATACCACCAATTACAGTCACTCTAATTAAGTACAAAATAATAAAATGATATATAAATTTTTTTTAAATACAGGCCATGACATATACGCTTGGAATCTATTCATTGAGGGTCGTATTTTAAGATATGTACAGCGTTAAATAAAATGTCATTAACATACGTGGTGACCCGTTTTCTCATACCTACATTACTTTTATAAGTGTAGTAGATAAATTAGAACCGTAATTTTTCTCTTGGTTTATGTTATGTTCTCTATGAAACTACATTTTTGAAATACAGAAAATTATTCATAAACAGCAACATGCATATATATATGTGTGTGTGTGTGTGTTCGCGCGGGCGTGCAGTTGGAAATGGAATGGGAGTGGGAGGATTTGAGAATAGTCGAAAGGATAAGAGAAGGGAAATTATTTCGGGTGTCTTCTAAACCATTTTGGAAATATATGACATGTCTGTTACGAAGCAGAAATGCTACTTGTTTGGTAATGTAGTCATTGGTCGTGCACTGTTCACATTTATCCGAGACTAGTGTTTTTCTATTTTCTTCGTTATTTTGGGAATGTTTATAGTTCTTGTAATGCATCCGAGTAGGATCACAGGATGTTTAGTAGAATGTAGCATGTATAATGAGAAAAAAAAATTATGTACTGATTGGTAATACATTGATTAGTACACCTGATATTATTCTTTGGGTTTTCACACTACATAGCATTGAAATTTTGGAATAATAAATCACTTATAGAATCTATAAGTTTTGAATGATGTATCTTTCTTCGGATTGAAGTTACCTCTGTGCACAACGACTCACCTACATGTAAATATAGAACTGTTGCAGTTTCAATCAGTAGTAATTTTTGTTGCGTGCATTCGGGAATGATACTCACACTTAACATTTATACGAAACCAAACTGTTTCGTTTTCTTTTTACATGAGTATTAGTGTCTCAGATATGACTCTGTGACGTATGAAGAATACTGTTAGGGAAATGTAAAAGGGAAAAAGATGGTGGTGGTAATTATTTTTTGTAGTGGACATCACATTGGTGAAGTTATAGATATATTTGAACCAAATATTTCCTTAGTGAAATCTAAATTGTTTTAAGCTAAATTTGAAAACACCACTTCATGAGTCGTGGCGCTGTATGTATACATAGTGAAAGAGAAAAGTTTTAGGAGATATAAGAAATAGAAAGATATAAATTAGATAATAAAGTCTCATTGGTAATGAGTGAAGATTTCTGAACCATACGTTGAATAACTGATGTAGTGTTTCCAAATGTCAGAATTTCAATATTGATCTTGTTTGTTTTCTTCTGAACATTCTGAAATCCAGTAGTGTAATGCACAAAATACTGGTAGAAATGGGTCATTAAGTGTGAATGGTGAGAGGTTTATATTAGATAAATTCATTCACACTGATATTTTTCAAGAGTGTTACTTAGTATTAATGATTGCTCTGTTCACACAGAAAGAGAAAACTGTAAAAAAAATAGATTTTAATCAATATTGCAGGCAAGCATGGACATACACAGCATAGTTAACTTGTGTGTGATAAAAAATGCAATTGAACTGGAAAAGAAAAAAGAAAAAACTATTATCGAGGACCTATAAATGGTAGCTGACCTGTAAATGGTAGCTAGGCGTAAACTGGAAGGAGAGCTGTGTACCGATCCCTAGTGATGATGCACAGAACGGGCCACGTCTAGCACCTAATGTCCGACCCCGCCTTCTCGTGGAGCAGGTTGTTTATGGAATGAAGTTCATATGAAATTCAACCACTATTTGAGTAAATGTAAAGAAATTTACTTTAGTCAATGGTTGTTTGAAGTGGTAGAAATCACAGGTATTGTGTGAGTGAGATAATATCTTCACTGTGTCTTAGTCTAATTACTGTTTTAAGGATGTAGTTGTAGAATGAATCAGTTTAGAGAGATCTAAAAAAAATTGAATTTGTTGTAAATTGTATTTGTTTTTAAAGTGAATGATTAATTGAGTAATGTGCTATGGATTAATGAAGATGAATGGGTAAGAGAACTTGTGAAATGAAGTATTAGTCTATTACATAATAAAATAAATAAATAAATACACCCTCAAGCAGCTGCTTGCCACAGAGGTGTGACAGGAGCCTATCAGTTTACATGCCATAGTAGAAGGTCTGAGAGGATGGCAGAACCTCAGCAGAAAAACGACACAAACAGCCATGCCTTACCTGAGGCTCGAACCCAGTTCCGTTAGATCAGCAGTCAAGCACGCTAACCACTCGGCCAATAAACTAATGGTGACATACAGTTTTGTCAACAAGAATTTATGGTGAAAATAATAAAAATCAATACCCCCTCACGCAAGTACTTGCCACAGAGGTCTGACAAGAGCCTGTCAGTTTGTATGCCACAGTAGGTTTGAGAAGATGTCAGGACCTCAGCAGAAAAACAACACACAGACACACACATCTTATCTGGGGCTAGAAACCAGGTTGCCTATATCAGTATCCGAGTGTGCTAACCACTTGGCCACAGGATGGCCATTTTTTTTTGGTGAAAGTATTAATATTTTAACATTTTCATGTGTTCGTTACAAATGTGGAATACAATTGTACTGTAGAAATGGGGAGGGGGAATAATCCATCATTGTAGTTGAATGTTATGTAGGCATTCTTCAATTTCACATGTATGCAACCAGTCAAATGTAAATGCTAATGTGACTTGTGAAAGATTTCTTGACTATATCTGAAAGTTACAGTTTAGTATTTTAATGTAGAATGTTTTAAGGAATAGAAGTGTGTGTGTGTGTGTGTCTTTCTAAGTTGTTCATGATAGGATATGGAATTGTGATTAGTGAAGGTAATGTTAAGATAATTATGAGATTGGAAGATACGAAAATATGCACTAATTGGGTGTCATTTGATTAGGCTCCATAGAAATGAAAATATAATGAAAGATATGGGGGAAAAAATTGATGTTGCAGGTTAAACTTTTTATTGCCTCTCCGAATTAACCCATTTAACCCTATTTGAAAAACCAGGTAGAGTTGGTAAAAAATTAATCAAATGTATTAGAGGAACTTATTCAAGGTAACTAGGTATTTCTTAAGTGTGGAAATGAAGGTATATGTGGAAAATCATGTTGTGCTTAAAAAAGAAACAATTGTAGATACACAGTGGTATATATTTCATTGATATAGAAACGTTACGTATCGTAAAACTTAACAGCTCACTGAGACATCCGATTCTGGCTTACTCAAAGCTCCAATCAAAAAACAGGAATATTTGTAAGATGTGATAAAGAGTGATGAAGGGTTGCGAGAATAAAATAATTGTTGGAATGCAGTTAATCTTTAAAATTTTATATTTTTTTTCCATAATTCAGCATATTGAAGAAATTGGTCAACTAGAGCGAAAACGTTTTTCCTTATATTTAAATTTGAATAATTTAGAATATTAAAGATTGTAAATTTGTTAATACCAAGTGATTCTAATTCTTTAAAAAAGTTTGACGTGCCAAAACTTATTTTGGACAGTTTAATATTACATGATTAATAGTTTCGAAAACATCATAAACAGTGTAATTTGGAGTCGCAATCTTATTAATTGAATATAAGTAGTGATTAAATGTGGTTGCTCCTGTTCTTAGTTTAAAATTTTTTTTATTAATAATGATCAAGGTAAATCAAAATTGCAGGTAAATTGAATGTTAGAAGAAAGGCCACACCTAAAATTATTATTTAATTAACATTAATTCTAAAATGGTGGCTTTAATGTTGGCCCTATAACACAATCTGAAGTTATTTTGGCTGTTTCTAAACTTAAACTACATAAATCCCCAGGGGTAGATGAAATTACTACGGAAATGCTTAGAGCTGGGAATGTTTTGGTTACCACTTGGATGACTGAAATTCTGAATATCTTTTATGATAAAGGCATGGTTCCTAAGTATTTTACCAGAGCTATTGTTATCCCTATTTTCAAAAAAGGTGATCGCAGTTCTTGTGATAACTATACGGGTATCAGCCTACTCTCTGTTCCAGTTAAAGTTCTTTCCATGATTGTGCTAAATAGAATTAAGAATCTGTTTGACAGTCAATTGCGTGATGAGCAATGTGGATTCAGATGTGGTAGGGGATGTGTGGATCAGATATTTTCACTTAGGCATATTCTTGAGAAATGTTTAGAATTTCAGAAACCTCTGGTTGCTAGCTTTGTTGATTTCAAAAAGGCTTTCGACTCTGTTGATCGTCATAATTTGTGGTTGATTGTGAGATCATATGGTATACCTGACAAGTTAGTTAACATAATGAAGCTCTCTATAATAACACTGAGTCGTGTGTGAGAGTTGGTAAGGCTTGTAGCAATTTGGTTTAGCATTACTTCTGGTGTTCGACAAGGGTGCATTTTGTCTCCTTTTCTCTTTAGCTTGGTTATTGATTATGATATGCGAAATTCACTTCAAAGGAAAGATTTTGGCCTTAAATGGGCTGAAGATACTAAGATTTCTGATTTAGATTATGCTGATGATTTAGCCCTTTTGGCAAATGGTGTTGATGAGATGAACTCTCTCCTTCGAGCTGTTGAGGAAACTGGTAGTAGAGTAGGTTTGGTTATAAACAGAGAGAAAACTAAAGTGATGAAAATTGGTCAAGCAGACTGTGATTCAGTTAATCTGAATGGTTGCAGTCTTGAGCAGGTGTCACAGTTTCATTATCTTGGGAGCTATGTAACAGATAATGGTGATGTGCGGCATGAGATTAACAGACGAATAGGGATTGCTGCCGGGACTTTTAATAATCTATGGAGAGTGTGGAGAAATAGGCGTATACACCAAAAGACTAAACTTAGACTGTATAATAGTTTGGTTCTTTCTAGGATTAGTTATGGGATTAGTTATGGTAGTGAAACTTCCTTTTTAATCTAGGATTAGTTATGGTAGGATACTTGGATTTTATAAGACTAAACTTAGACTGTATAATAGTTCGCAATCTTATTAATTGAATATAAGTAATGGATTAGTTATGGTAGGATTAGTTATGGTATTCTAGGATTAGTTATGGTAGTGAAACTTGGACACTTTGTAAACAAGATAACAGGAAACTAGATGCCTTTGATTCCAGATGCTTACGCAGTATCTTGGGCATTAGGTGGTTCAACTTTGTGACTATTGATGAGGTTAGGCAAAGGAGTTGGCAACCTCCTTTAAGCAGCATATTGTGCAGAGATACTCCGTTGGTTTGGCCATGTTGCCCGTATGAATAATTATAGAATGGCGAATAGCGTTAGCGTATAGATATGACGAAGAATTGATATAATTTGAGGGTTTTTTTTTGAGATTTTCGGAGCTTTGCGTGCCGGGAACACATTACAGTGTAATAAGCAACCATTGGCAAGGTCTATGCGATTAAAAAATACACACGGACTGTATTCCCTATGTCCTTCTCTAAACCACCATTCTGCTGCTCGAAGAAATATCAGGTGAATCAAGTTTAATAATATTCATAAAGTGTTTGTGGTTCGTTTATAAATTCCTTCAGGTAAGTAACTTTGTAGTGAATAATTAATTTACAGTAGAGGTAATCTAATTTTCCACTTTTTAGCATGAGAGTTATGAAATTTCAACCGAGAACTACTATACAGCACATTATTCTGATTATGGGATATAAATTTTATAGTTAAACGCTATTTGTCGCTGTCGACCACTAACGACCGCTTTCATTTCGGCTCGGATTTTATAGAACTAATGGTTGTCCGAGGAAAAAAAATTCTTTGCTTAATTTTTGATTTCTTCATTTTGCTATTTGTCGTTACTGTATGAGTAGAAATATTTCTATATCGTAAATGATCAAATGGGGTTTTTTATGTACAGGCTTTCAGATCTATTTGCCCATTATCGTGGACGAACTTTGAAACCAACATTTGATATTCGCAACAGATATATCGAGCTTATAGGGTGACGTAACGACCTCAAGAAATGTCAACTTCACGTTAAAAATATGATTTACCCACTACACGGAAACGTATTTTTCTGAGCTAAGAAGAAGGTAATGTACAGTACAGCGAAATGTGTAATAGAAGCCTTAGATTAAACCACAGGTTTGTTCTTTGGTAACACAGGAAAAAGCGTTCTTTACCCCTAAGGACAAAGTTGCCTATGACATTCGTAAGAGATTCACACCTAGCCTCCATCTAGGAATTTCTAGTTGGACACCACAGGGAAACGCGTACTGTGAAAGCCACCTGTCTGGATAGCCTTCAACAAAAGGAGCGAAAATAAATATGCCTAAACAAGCAATTCCTTTCATTGGTTTAAGATAAGTTAAAGTTAATTTATTTTAATAATATTCAAAATAATTTCCTTATTAAGATTTTATTTAAATATTTCAGAATATTATAAAAATATTTACCAAAATTAAAAAAAGAATAACTACCAGTTAATATTTTAGGATTAGAAGTATTTTAATTTATACACTTTGCTTATGAAATGTCTTATAGAAATTATGTTGGCAACACTTGGATATACCAGAGATGACGTCACGTCCGTGTTTTCGCGATACAGCGAAATGTGTAATAGAAGCCTTAGATTAAACCACAGGTTTGTCCTTTGGGAACACAGGAAAAAGCGTTCTTTATCCCCTAAGGACAAAGTTGCCTATGACATTCGTAAGAGATTCACACCTAGCCTCCATCTAGGAATTTCTAGTTGGACACCACAGGGAAACGCGTACTGTGAAAGCCACCTGTCTGGATAGCCTTCAACAAAAAGAGCGAAAATAAATATGCCTAAACAAGCAATTCCTTTCATTGGTTTAAGATACGTTAAAGTTAATTTATTTTAATAACATTGAAAACAATTTACTTATTGAGATTTTATTTAAATATTTCAGAATATTATAAAAATATATACCGAAATTAAAAAAAGAAATAACTACCAGTTAATATTTTAGGATTAGAAGTATTTTGATTTATACACTTTGGTTTTGAAAGATCTTATAAAAATTATGGTGGCAACACTTGGACACACCAGAGATGACGTCACGTCCGTGTTTTCGCGTTATCATTTGTAATTCTAATTTACCTGCTGAAATAATAATTCCACTTTCTCACTGGCATATCACTGAAGATTATTTTTAACCATTCCAGCTTCCGCAACCATTTAAATACTAAAACAATATTTTTTAAAACCGTTATTTAAAAAATATTTGATTATGATCTTTAATTTATCATCAGTGACATTTTTCCATTACATGCATATTTTAGAACTTCCATGTAAGGTTTCTCACTGACATAACTAGGAAATTTTGTAGCAGTTCGGTAGGGTACCTGAAAAACATAGGAAATGAATAATCTCCGTATTACGAGCCAAAATAAAGTGGTCGACACCGACAAATAGCGGTTAACTATCAATTTTATATCCCATAATCAGAATAATGAGCTGCATACTATTTGTCGGTTCGAAACCGACCGAAATTTCATAGCTCTTAGGCTAAAAAGTATAGAATTAGATTACCTCTACTCTAAACTAATTATTCACTACAAAGTTACTTACCTGAAGGAAAATATAAAAGAACCGCAAACACTTCACGAATATTATTTAACTTGATTTAGGTGATACTTTTCGAGCAGCAGAGTTGTGGGTTACAGAAGGACAGGCCGACGGTATTTCTCAACCGGCACGGGCCTTGCCTATGGCTGCTTATTATACTCGAATCTGTTCGCGATAGGCAAAGCTCTGATAACTACAAACCCTCAAAAGAGGATGACTTCTTCGCCGTATTTTAATAGCTAACGGGACAAATGGAACAGCGATAAAAGCGTCGGACGATTTCAATAATAGGCGAATTACATCTGACAGTGACGATTGAGAATGCATTGTTTGCAGAATCGAAAGGAAGTGATATTTCCATTGTTTCGTGTTCCCAACAGAGGGGTTTGTTCACTCTTCCGCACTTAGGTTTTTCGATACCTTCTATACCAAATTTACTGAAAATCATTCATTTAATCTAGTACCTCTTTCAAAAGTTATTTGGATTCACCGTGAATATCTTAAATATCTGTTTTCGGGGAGGAAAGACATAAACAGCACCAAGGCATGGGTCTGCTTCTCAGCAGACACGCTAGTGATGCTCTTCTAGGATAAGAGTGCATTAATGAAAGGTTGTTTACAGCAAAATTACAGACAAGCGTTAAGGACTTCAATCTTATCTACTGTTATGCCTCCAATGATAATGCCGATGAGGATGAGAAAAAAGGTTTTACAGACTTGTGAAGAAATGAGATATTACCCTTGTTCTAGGTGACGTCAATGCCAATGTTAAACTCGATGGCTTCAGAATAAGCAACACTTTTTACAAACACCGCGACATACATAAGTACACGTGGGTTTCACCTCATGGGCTGCATAAGAATGTTATAGATTATGTATTAGTTAACAGCAAATTCACTACTTCTGTTAGAAAGACCAAGTCATATTGGGAAGCTGAAATTGGATCTGACCATTATCTTGCTAAAAGTGTTTTGCGATTTAAATTTAAGAAGTGTTGTGCTAACGTTAAAAAATTTACCTTTAATTATGAAGCTCTGAAAGACCTAATTATATCATGATAGGTTACTTACTGATTATGACAGTCGTGGTTTGCTTGCTACTCAAGTTGACGTAAAATGTGACCACTTAAAATAGGTTTTTTTGGAAACTAACAGTACTCTTTTACGAAAAATGAAGCAGAAGACGCATAATTTTTATCTGAATGACAAGACACTTGAGTTTATTTTAGAAAGAAAGAACTACAGGAATGTCCTGAATCAATACTAATCCTAATATAAAACATTATAGAGAGCTTAATAAACATGTAAATGATCAGTTAGCTGCTGATAATAATCTTTGGCTGACAAAGCCGAAGAAGCATTTGGGCAGCACAGCAGCAGAGAGCTGTACCAGGCAATTCTGCGACACAAATAACTTGTAAAGTAATTACAAAGGCCTAAAGGTCAAATTTTGAGCCGTCCCGTGGCCGAGTGGTTAGCACGCTTGGCTACTGATCTAAGGGACCTGGGTTCGAGCCCCGGATTAGGCATGGATGTGTGTGTCTTTTTTCTGCTGAGGTCCTGCCATCCTCTCAGATCTCCTACTGTAGCATATAAACTGACAGGCTCCTGTCAGACCTCTGTGGCAAGCAGCTGCTTGAGGGGGTATTTATTTTAAAGGTAAAATTTTACGCTGCACCGACGAAACTATCTATTCTCGTACCGAAATTTCAAATGTGTCATCAATAATTATTATTTACGACAGTGATAAGAAATTCACCTACAAATTGTATGAGTTCCTCAGAATAAAAACTATAACGTGTGACTATAAATTAAAAGTTAAATTACTAGAAGAATACAGTGATTAAATAAGGATTACAAATGACATCGCGAAAACACGCACGTGACGTCAGCAGTGATCTTTCCGGGTGTTGTGCCACCCTAATTTCTATAATACACAATCTTTGAAATCCAAAGTGTAGAAATCAAAACACTTGTAATCCAAAGAATGAAAAATCAAAAATAGATAGTTATCTATATTCCAAATTGAACTAACTTATAAAATATATTATTAAAGTTTCCTAAAAGGGCATATTCTGCCTGTATTAAAAAATTCTATGTGATGTCCACGGCGCAATAGCTATCTGTGCTCTTCACTGTGCTGGTCAAGACAGCGGTTTCTTTCTTAGGCGTGTAATACGCGTTTGCATGTTGTATCCATTGGCGTAGGAAGACGGTAAGGCGCCCTTACCATCTCTTAGCACAGGTCCCTAGAGTAACTGCGGAGAACGGCGGCCATGCTCCTACTCAGAAAGCTGCACGTCAGTTGCAATATATCCGAAAATTTACTGTTAATACTGCTCAATAAAATCGCAATTCTTTCCTGTACCAAAACATTCTTATTCACGACTTAAAAGTGATTGAACCCGTTTCGTTAAATTAGCATACATACTATTTCTACAATTATTTTTCCAATAATTTTTTTGTAGTTATCAAAAACAATTTTTTAGCTTTTGCGTTCACTTTTCTTTTTAAACACAGTTATTTAACCCAGCTTAAGATTAGTGAACGAATTACGTATGGAATAAGCTACGCAGCATCTTTTTCATAAAATAGAAATTTATTGCATAATTATGTCCAAAGCACTAAAGGTAATAAGGACAAAAAAACTTATAAACTTATTTATATGTCGTGCTACTGAAGAAAAATCTAAGGTTTCATTTTTGTAAATACCTACGAAACGAAGGGGAAAATGTTAAACTCCGCCTACATTTTTCGGATCGATTTAGTTTTCAGGTACTAATTCAGCGCAACTTTCAAAGAGAATTTCCACAGGAGAAAGTTCAAAATACTATTTCTTGCAATATATATGAAATAACATGATTTATATAAACTTAATTATGTGACAAAAAATTTATTTTTCTAACATATCAAGGAAAAAATTTCGTACATCAAATAGAATGTTAAATCACCCCCCAACCGCATAATATTTCAAAGTTGTATCATTGTTTAAGCAAAATTTTCTAATGTTGAAAGTGGATATTTAAATAGTTTTCATTATGATCTTTAATTTATCGTCACGTGTGTACATTAAATGCATATTTTTGGGAAGTTATAGAACTTCCAACTTACCTTACAGCTTAAAACTGGCATAACATGGAAATTTATTTTTATATATTTCAGCTTCCTCAACTGTTTAATTAGTAAAACAATATTTTGAGAAAACAATTATTAAATAGTTTTTTATTACGATCTTTAATTTACCTTCAGTCAGATTTCACATTAAATACATGTACAAATTATAGCTTCCAACTTTGGTTCTCACTGGCATAATGGGGCGGGGGTGGCTCAGTCGGCAGCGCCAGGCTCGTAATCTGTAGTTCCCAGGTTCGAGTCCCAGCTGGGTCAGCGTTGTGATTATCTCCGCAAAATTCCCCGCCCTGTCCACGGTCAGTAGGGGACACCGATGGGTTTGGAAAGGCCACCGTCCGTCGGATGGGACGTTAAGCCGTGGCCCTGTGTGCGGGAGAGCCATACCCTGTGCACGTTAAAGAACACGCTGGATGGCCTTGACGGGAGGCTACCACCTGTCTCCCAACAGCTGTTCCAGTGGGTCCCCTCCCCCAACCTTCTCTGAGCCTTCGGGGTCCATGTGACCTGGCCATTTAGCCCATGGTGTGCACAAAAGTGCCGCTCAGAGGTAAAACAAACCAAAACAAACCAAACCACCTTTCATAAGATGGAAGATTTTTAAATATTCCAGCTTTCGCATCTATTTCAATATTAACATGATTTTTAAATATATTTCATTAGGATCCTTAAGTTACCTTCAGTCAGATTTTTCCACTAAATGTATATTTTAGGAGTTATAGACCCTCCAAATTAGTTTCTCACGCATTTTATGGAAGATTGTTAAGATGTTCAAGTTTGGTCAACATTTTTAATATCAACATAATATTGTTGAAAAACGATATTCCTATACATTTCATTATGATCTTTAATTTAACCAAAGTCGCATTTTTCCAGTAAATGCATTTTTGAATTTAGTCCGACCCAAACCTAACGGCCAGCCAGTCAGCCTGTTACAAAAAACAGAAATTTAATCGCTTGTAATATTCGTCGATAAATTTCCATCTTCAATCTGTTCCCACCGTTTCTAGGCGCAATCTCAGTCATCGAGAGTTAGCGAAATATTTACAGCCTTACAACCTCCGTTTCTCTCAGTATGCACTTACTGGACTCTCCCATCTGCCTGCTAACAGTTCTACAGATCTCCTTAACGACAAATGATCCGAACTATCGGGTTCGTCGTGATTTATCAGTTTAGTCCGCGGTGTTGTAAGAAATGGCCTCTCGGTCTTTGAAACAACCAAAGAAATGAAAAACAAACTTGCTCTGTGAAAGTAAATAAGTCTACTCTCTTCGGACAGATCGCACAAGTAGGGTGATGAAATATAAATAACTATATTGTATTTATTACTTTTCTGTGTTACGTTTAATTGTACGCTATTATGTCGAAAAAAATGTTAATATGAATTCTATATTAACCACCGTAAAAAGTTTAAATTTAAACGTTTTAAAACCAATCACTAAGCATTAAAAATTTTTTTTTAAATATACCAAGTGCGTAGCGCGCTTCGCTAGTGATCCAATGGAACTGGGTTCCAGCCCCTGGTAAGGCATGGATGTGCATGTTGTTTTTCTGCTAAGGTCCTGCCATCCTCTCAGACCTTCTAGTATGGCATATAAACTGACAGGCTCCTGTCAGACCTCTGTGGCAAACAGGTGCTTGAGGGGGTATTTATTTTTTATTATATATTTATATCAATCTATGAAATACTATCGTGAAGGAAATCCTTTATCATTATTCCACGCCATAGTAATAACGGCTCCTTGCTTTAAGAATTGTTCCGTTATTGATAATACGAGTAACTTTATAAGACAGGTAAGAAAGAATTGGTATGTCAACGGCCATACCAAGCTGAAAGCACTGGTTCTTGTCTGATCCCCGAAGTTAAGCAGCTTTGGGAGCTGCTTAACTTCGCGTTGCAGTTGACAATTTTTTTTTTCCCAAGCGCTGTACTCCTAGAATATTAGCCAAAGTTATTCTACGTCGGTCGCCGGGTTCCATTCCAATTTTAGTAAATAAATAAAGGAGAATTTGCTTTGGTTACAAAACCTGCAACGGTTCTACGTATCTGGAACAAAAACTATATATGTAAGGTACGAATTTTAGACCATCGTCAGAGTATACTGGTAACACTCGATACGTTCGAAACACCAATTCCAGCTTTTCCGCCTCTCAAGAGTTCGGTTGTTTTACCTGTGAGCGGCACTGTTTTTCATACTAGGGGCTAAATGGTCAGTTCTCAAGGACCCCTAAGGTTAGGGAAGGGGACCCACTGAAACAGCTGTTCAGGAGACAGATGGTAGCCTCCCGTCAAGACCATCCAGTGTCTTTAACGTGCACAGGGTATGGCTTTCCCACACACGGAGCCACGGCTTAACGTCCCATCTGACGGACGGCGACCTTTCCAAGCCTATCGGTCTCCCCTTCTGCCCATGATCAGGGCTGACAGTTTTCCGCAGATAGGTGTCAACGCTGACCCAGCTGGGACTCGAACCTCGGAACTGCAGATTACGAGCCTGGTGCGCTACCTACTGAGCCCAATCAACGGCACACAGTGTGTTTAACATATACAGGGTATGGATGTCTCCCACACACGGATCCTCATAGGAGCTTCCATTTCAAAGGAAATTCGTAATTCTCTGCTGTCCGAACATGTAGTAAGTAGTAAATTTCTTCTATTTTGAGGGGAAAGTAAACGAAGGTTATTAGTTTTATGGACAGCAGCATTACCTACTTAACGAGTTTTCATGTGACATGGAACTTGTTGCTTTCGGGCCTAAGATTTAACTAATTTTCCTAAGATTTAACATAAGCTGCGCCGTATGTAGAAGAAGAAATAAACTTTTTTTGTGGGGGGGGGGGGGGGGGGGGGGCATTTATTTACTGCATAGGTAAACCATTGGTTAACTTCACAGCGACTTTGTAAACCTGTTGGTGTTCCGTTTTTCATTCGCAGAACAACGGGATTAAATCTTAACTTTCCCCGAAGTGTGACTCGATCCTCAAAATTTGAGATTCGCAGCATGGACGCCTAATGACTTGACAACTGCTTCTTCTATCTTTACTCCTTTTGACCGCATATGTTTTGAGAATGTATTTAGTAATGCGGCAGACCTTATCCTATAAAACATGATATCATATCCGTGATGATTTAATTTCTATAAATTGGGTGTCTCCACGGTGTCACAATTGTTAGTAAAACCTGTAAAGTTTTATAATTAAATTACTAAATCGTAGTTATTTGAGCTCAAACGAAACAGTGCAATGGTATGTAATTCCAGCTTTAATAATACATTGCAATCGCATTTTATAAATATTAATATTACTATTGATCATTGCTCACTATAGGTCGATTCCTGTGTACGTTAAAATTACTTAACGTGGTCTAATAAACTATAATACGGAATAGAAGAAATCCATTGAGACTAAAGTTAAAGCGAACACGTTGTTGCTATCGTTACTAAGGGCGCACGCGTTATGTTCTCAACACGCACCAGTCATTGCAAAATATTTGACCAATCGTAGAAGAGATAGAGCAAAAACCGTTGAGAACGTGGTAAGAAGGAAATATTTCATTAGAAATACATTAACACCACTTCCAGGATTTTCGTTCGTTTGGCACTGAATGTGGTACGTATGAGAAAGTACATAACTTGAGGCACGTTTATGCACTCAGGTTTCAAACTTTAAGCAACGCTATTATAATATTACCGCATACTATATCTGAATATCAATTTAGATTTCATCTTTTTTTGGTGTAGGGAAATGGCAATTTTTTTTCTAAAACTTTTACTTATTTCAAGCATTCCCAAGAAGAAATAAAATCCTATGTTTCTCGGCTAAAAATGAATAAATAGTTAAAACATAAGACCAATGACTTTTGTTTTAAGAGATTGTTTAAACAATAATATTTTTTTTTCTCGTTATAAATATAAAGAAAATTTATTTGTCAACTCAAGCATCTGGTTGTCACAGAGGCTGTTATGTTATACGCCGTAATTGAAGGCGTCATCCCGGCATAAAAGCAACCGAAACATCCGGTCGTTACAAGTGGTTGGAACACCTTGAATCGGCAGCTGAGCACGCTAACCACTGGGCAACGGATATTGTAATAAGCACGTTTTTCTAATCTTTACGTGGTTTTAATGAATATTCTTTATTACGAGAAGCTTCTGAGGAATGATTGGAAGTAAGTTAAGGTTCTGCCTTGTTTAGACATATTCACTCACTCTATTCGGTAAACAGTACAGCGCCAAACTTAACGGTTGACTTCGCAGTCAATAGCGTGGGATAAATTGTAGAATGCGAAACTGAAATATTGCCGCAAAACGATTAAGCCTTGACACTTTTTCTTTTATTTCCTCAATTAAGTGGATAATTTTGAATCAAGGAATTAAATTAATTAACCTTATTCGTGACGGAAATGCAATTTACGAAACAAAAGGCGTATCCGGTTCAACGATTCGAAAAGCATTGTTGTGTCATTGATTATTTATTATACGATCTTTTTTCTTCCTTTCTCTTTAATCGTGAAACTAACAATCTAACATTTACTAGTGAATATAAAACTTAGGTTTTCAACTGAAATAGATTTAATTGGTTATTTAGATAAGGTTATTTGAGTTATTAAGAACTTTCCGGGAGTCTTCGAAACGACACTCTGGAGCAATTTCTGCAGATACGTTTACTCGAAATAGGATTTCCTCAATTACGAATAGTTATGGAATACAACGGACTCCTTTATCACGGCATGATAATATTGAAGTAACGTTCACTTCAGTGAACTCTCATTGCGACGGATGTTATTCAAATATGCCTTTACACAAACCATCGGTGTTCCCCTTTCTAACCGATATAACGATGGGGTGTTTAACGTAAATTAATCAGAACTTTGAGTCTAGTGGGAATCGGCTCTGGGAATTGCATTTTCCTTTCCTGTAGCAATATCTAACGTTCCACCCCTTCACTTTAATGAAAGCACTCCTGACACTAAGTCTTTTGATGGCATTCGTAATAGCAAGGCGGAAGACCGCTTAATACGAAAGCAGATATCGTTACTTCGCGATGACGTATAATATATACGTAACTGCGGTCCTCAACGCTGTCACAGGTGCTACTCTAACCAGCAAAAAACTGCATACGAAGAGAAACCATAGCAGTTATTCATTCCTTATCGCAAAGAAACTCTGCGAGCGCTGGGGTAGGGATGGGTAAGTTAGTAGCGCTCCAGGCTCGTAATCTGCAGTTTCCAGGTTAGAGTCTCCGCTGGGTCAGCGTTGAGATTTATCTCCGCAAAACTGCTCGCCCTGCTAACGGTCAGCAGGGGACACCGATAAGCTTTGAAAGGCAGCCGTCCGTCGGATGGGACCTTAAGCCGTGTGCGGGAAAGCCATACCCTGTGCACGTTAAAGAACTCGTTGCATTCATATTGCAATATTCATCTCAATACTCATTCCGTAATACCTCTGTAGCAAAATAACAAACTCACCTCAAGAACTTATACAATATCATTTGCATTTGACATCTGTAACACCTGCACAAGATATCTCTAATCTCGATTATAAATCTCGTTAAAATTACCCCACCAATCACTCTAAATTGGAATATTTATTGACATATTCTACCTTTACCATAAAGAGCATTTTTTTTAAACATTTGAAACGTTGAGAAAAACATTTATGGTGCCATGCAATTCCATTCCTAATTTTCTATCTTATTATACCATGACGTGCAGATAAGTGTTAATTTTGATTTGTCAGTCACAACAGAAATATTAATCTTGATATTATTATTCGAAAAACAAACAAGTGTTTTTACCGAAAATGACTTTCCAAATACCGGAATTTTCAAAGCTTTAACGATGGGTAATCATGTGAATGGCTGCTACCAACTAAAAAGCCCTGCAATATCGCAGTCCATCACTAGAATCTCACCCGAAATATATTTAATATAAATTTGTTTATACCCTCTATCCCCTTCCACTGTGGATGGTAGTAGTGTAAGACAAATCGTCCCGTGGATTTCTCATCACACAGCAAAAATAGCTTGCAATACGAAACTTGAAACTTTTACTACGGCTTCGCAATGTTTCGTCTGTACCTCTACGTACCTTACACACGCATTTTCAATTTTCTCTAGAAAAATATTTATTTCGTAATAGGTACATCGAAATATTTCACTTTGCAGATATTCGTTCCACTAAAGTAGCAATATTATGATTTACAAAAGCATTTGTAAAACTTGAATATGCATCTAATATACAAAATGTACTGGCAACACAAGGAAAGAGTACTGCTGACGTCATCTCGGTGTTTTACCTACTTTATTACTAACCCTTATTCACATGCCGCACTAATTTTAGTGATGCCGCCATTTTTTTCTCACAATCTATTTTTAACTTCGAATTTTATATGAGATAACTAACGTTATTTCCCACCATCCATGACCGAGTGGTTAGTACGATTGGCTACTGATCTAATGGACCTCTGTTCAAGCAGCAGGTAAGGCACAGATGACTGCGTTCTCTTTCTGATGAGGTCCCTTCATCCTTAGCATTCCTAATCTGGCGTATTATACTGCCACGCTCATATCAGACCTCTGTGTCAAGCAGCTGCTTGAGTTGGTTTTTATTTATTGCGTTTTTTCGAACCATAAAATAATGCTATAAAATAACGGCGATTACGTCCGCATGAATGGATTTCCACTGTTTAATAACCACCCACCAATATTTATTTTTGCTTTCTCGAAGTCTGCTCGTGTTGCCAACTATTTCATATTTCACTACAAGAATACCTTTTTAATTCATGTCTCGGTCAAAGGTACAGTAAAATAAGTTATTATTTATGTTAACTTTTGAAACAATAGAAAAGGCTCCATAGTAAAATACTACACTGCACCAAAGAAACATTCTGTTCTTCTCCTCAAACCTGTACCAACACCGAAATTTTAAATGTGTCGTAACTAATTATTATTTTCAAAACAAGAAATTCAGCTACAGATTGTCGCACATTAAAAAAAATGAGATCACTTCCTCACAATAAAAGTCTAGGACCTGTGGTTATAAATAAAACGGGAAATTAACAGAAGAATACATCAGCAACCGCAACACTGCATCCATGTTCACTTACGTATTGATTCTCACGCTTTCGCTTCATGGCGAATTCTTGGAGATCCATTTCAGCAGAGGCCACAATTATTTGAAACTAAATAAATGAAGGTGGTTTTTAGCGTATCATATGAAAACTGAGACATGTCGCACCCGGCAAGAAAAGTGACATAACTCAAAAAATGAGTATTTTGAGGTTATGTCAGTGATAAAAGGTATTGCGTTCCTCTACGTGAACGAAAAACGTCACATCTCTAACTCGCAAATTCACCGCCAGGAAGCAGTTGTTTCAGTTTTACTTTTAGTCTACTTCACATTCATCATGGCAAGAACAGTGTCACTTTAGTGTTGGTACAAGAAGGTGTGCATGTGTTCGGTCAAGAAAACCGACACATTTCGAGTTGTGACACTATTCGTGTAGAAAGGTAAGTGGAATAAATATTTTAATACCATCATAAGCAGAAAAGTGTCACTTTTCTTCAAGTAATTAACCCTAAACCTCTTCATTTGTTCCGTTTTATTTTCACTTGTGCCACTTTTCCTGACTGAGTGTGTCAGTATTTTGTGTTCAGTCGTTAACAGTAATTAAATTTTGTGTATTTGTTTGTTGTAGATTCATTATGGACCCAGAACAGGAGGTACGAGAGTGTGTTGCAGAAGAAACCACAGAACAAGAAAATGCAACGAAAGAGACGGAATTGAACAAAGACACAGTAACAGAAGATCATGACACACATTCTAGTTGGCAGCGTACTGAAAATCCGTAAACAATGCGATTGAGGTTACAACGGGTTAAATCAAGTGCAAACAAGAAGAATCAGCAGATGAAACCATAGATGATTCAGACTTCGATCCAGATTTTAGCATGTCGTCATCTTCATCTGAAAACGCGTCGGAATCCGTAAACAATGCGATTGAGGTTACAACGGGTTAAATCAAGTGCCAACAAGAAGAATCAGCAGATGAAACCATAGATGATTCAGACTTCGATCCAGATTTTAGCATGTCGTCATCTTCATCTGAAAACGCGTCGGATTCATCAGGATCGGAAGAAAATGAGAATATTAGTAGCGAGTCAGAAGGTGCAGAATCGGACAATACTAAAGCAGATAACAAAAGAAAGGGTAAGAAAAGGAAAGTTAATCCGGTTGAGTGGAAAAAGACTAAAGCAAAACTTCTTCGAAATAATGGAAAACCGTATACATCATCATCAATTCGCAAAACAGAAATGCGGGCCACAAAGATACGTCCAGCCTGTAATGCAAAATGTACACTAAAATGCTCAAGCAAAATAGAAGAAAACAATAGGCTCCAAAAATTTGACAAGTACTGGTCACTGGACAACGAATAAGAATCGCGACAACCCCGGTGCACCGCAGTACTGTGTCTGCATATCACCTTAAGGGATTGCCACTGAAACCACTATAAACTAAAAAGGCTCCTATCAATTTAGCTTGCCTTAACATTTGCCTATATACAGCGGGAGAAAACCTAATGTGAAGAGAGAAGCACTACTTGGGATTTTATTAGTCTGCTTGAAGATATAATCATTGAGGTGCAGTGAGAGTGGGATCTTTTAAAATTTTGAGTGCTGCCTAGGAATATGCCCAACACTCACTGAATTTAGCCAAAACATGCCATGCCAATATATAAATAAAAAGATCTTAGTCTTTTGAATTTAGAGCCAGAAATAAATTGAAGTCCTAGCTTTTAGAGTCCTCTGCAGTAGAGGCTCCTAGGTACTTCCATCGAAAGCCACATCTTGAGGGACTCCAAACCTCTCGGCATGACCCCAACTTCGTCCTCTCCATCGAGCTGGGCACCCACAGCCCACTCGCCGTCTCGGCCTATACCTTGCCGAGGCCGCTTCGGGGACACCTAGCCAGTAATCCCGACAAACCCAGCTGGCGGCCCTCCCACAACACCGACAAAGCTTTCAGCCTACCGGGGCTCACAACACTGCAGCACCCGGACCCCACTTCACAGAGGAACACAAGTTCCTCCACTGCAAAAGCCATAAGGTCCAAATCTCATTCATGTGGGACTCTTAGTTTGGCTGTTCCATCGATAAGCCCGCTGGCCAGCAGTGGCCAACTGAGGCCACGAGCCTCCAATTTCTACCTCTCCATTGTTCCCGGGCCGAAGCACACATGGAACGTCTGTCCACTTCAATATCACTGAGACCGCATCAGGGAGCCCACGAACGAGTGTACGAAGAGGTGCACAACTCAGTCTGCAGCACTCCCCAATAAGCCTGCAGAAGACAGGTCCCTCCCAAGCCCTATCCGAGGCCTTTAGAACGGCCCCTCAAATAAGGCTGCAACCCCCAGCTTCGCTGGGGGACAAGTCAATAAGCTGACTGGACCGGCCCACCCAAGCGGTCTGCTAACCTTCAACAGGCCCCCCTCCACAGGGAGCCGCCAGACTTCAGAACCCAAGGGTGCCAGCGATCCGAGTCCACCTTCTCAGAGGCACCGTAGCCCCCCCCCCTCGTCAAGGAGGTCCCACTCCGGGGGGGACTGGTGACTGGACAACGAAATATATCGTGACATTCCCGGTGCACCGCAGTACGTTGACTGCATATTACCTTGAGGGAGATGTCACTGAAACCACTATGAACTAGAAAGCTCCTATCAATTAAGCTTGCCTTGCGTTGATCCTGCCTACAGCGGGAGAAGACGTTGTGTGAAGAGAGAAGCACTGCTTGATATTATTGCCTGCTCGATGAACTAATCATTGAGGTGCAGTGAGAGTGGGATCTTGTGAATTTTGAGCGATGCCTAGGAATATGCCCATCACTCACTGAATTTAGCCAAGAAACTTGCCAATATAAAAATAAAAAGATTTTAGTCTTTTGAATTTTGAACCAGAAAATAAACAGAAGACCTAACTTTTTGGGCCCCCCACAGCAGAGGGCCAAGGTACTTCCGTCGACAAGCCACACCTCGAGGGACTCCAATCCTCTCGGCATGACCCCAACTTCGTCCTCTCCATCGAGCCGGGCGCCACAGCCAGCTCGCCGTTTCGGCATCACCATCGGGCCGAGGTAGTATCAAGGAACGCTAATCATGCAGATCCCTGCAGCCGCGCCCCATCCTCGCCTCGACCGGGCTGTCTGCCTACCAGGGCTGAAAGGACAGCAGCACCCAGACCCAACTTCGCAGAGGAACCAAGTTCCTCCACTGCAAAGGCAAGCCTAAAAGAGCTAGCCTAACTTTTAGAGCCCAGTAGAGGCTCCTAGGTGCTTCCATCGACAAGCCACACTTACTCAGGTGTCCCTCACCCTTTCGGCAGGCCCCCAACTTCGTCCTCTCCATCGAGCCCGCACAACCATAGCCCCACTCACCGTGTGACTTCTGCACCATGCCGAGGCCGCTTCGGGGACACCTGGCCAGCCAATGCCACAAAACCAGCCGGCGGCCCTCCCACAACCACCGATAAAGCTCTCCGTCAACCTGGGCTTACAAGACCGCAGCAACACGAACCAAACTTCACAGAGGAACCCAAGCTCCTCTACTGCAGCCATGAGTCCAAATCTCATTCATGTGGGACTCTTAGTTCGGCTGTTCCATCGATAAGTCCGCTAGCCATGGTGGGCTATTCCAGGCCACGAGCCTCCAACTTCTACCTCTCCATTGTTCACGGGCCGAGGCGCCCTGGACCTCCGTCCACCTCAATATCACAGGGTGTCCAATCAATATCACCGCATCAGGGAGCCCACAGACGAGTGCACGAAGAGGTGTACAACTCAGTCCGCAGGACCCCCTAATAGGCCTGAAAGAAAGAAGGACAGGGTAAGTTACACCCCGTCACGGCCGTCTGAATGGCCCCTCAGCCAAGGCTGTAACCTCCCAGCTTTGCTGGGAGACAAGTCAACAAGCCGACTGGACCCACTAGCCCAATTAGTCCGCCAGCCCTCAACAGGCCCCCTCAACCGGGGGCCACTGGACTTCAATACCCGAGCGCCAGCGATCTGAGCCCAACTTCTCAGAGGCACCGTAAGCCCCCCCCCCTCGTCAAGGAGGTCCACACTCCGGGGGGGGGGGTCACTGGACAACGAATAATATTCGCGACAACCCCGGTGCACCGCAGTACCGTGACTGCATATCACCTTAAGGGATTGCCACTGAAACCACTATAAACTAAAAAGGCTCCTATCAGTTTAGCTTGCCTTAACATTTGCCTATACACAGCGGGAGAAGACCTTATGTGAAGAGAGAAGCACAACATGGGATTTTATTTGTCTGCTTGAAGATATAATCATTGAGGTGCAGTGAGAGTGGGATCTTTTGAAATTTTGAGTGGTGCCAAGGAATATGCCCAACACTCACTGAATTTAGACCAGAACGAGCCATAATACATAAATAAAAAGATCTTAGTCTTTTGAATTTTGAGCCAGAATAAAAATCGAAGTCCTAGCTTTTAGAGTCCTCCGCAGTAGAGGCTCCTAGGTACTTCCATCGGAAGCCACAACTCGAGGGACTCCAAACCTCTCATCATGACCCCAACTTTGTCCTCTCCAACGAGGCGGGCACCACAGCCCGCTCACCGTCTCGGCCTAGCACCGTGCCGGGTCGCTTCGGGGACACCAGGCCAGTAAACCTGACAAACCTAGCCGGCGGCCCTCCCACAACCACGACAAAGCTTCAGCCTACTGGGGCTCACAACACTGCAGCACCCGGACCCCACTTCGCAGAGGAACCCAAGTTCCTCCACTGCAAAGCCATAAGTCCAAATCTCATTCATGTGGGACTCTTAGTTTGGCTGTTCCATCGATAAGCCCGCTGGCCACAAGTGGCGAACAAGGGCCGCGAGCCTCCAACTTCTACCTCTCCATTGTTCCCGGACCGAAGCACCCGCGGAACATCAGTCCACCTCGTATCACCGGGACCGCATCAGAAAGCCTACGGACGAGTGTGCAAAGAGGTGCACAGCTCAGTCCGCATAACTCCCCAATAAGCCTGCAGAAGACAGGGTACCCACTAGCCCCATCTGAGACTTTTAAACAGCCCCTCAACAAGGCTGTGACCCCCATCACCTCCGGGGGAGTGAACAAGCAGACTGGACCACCCACCTCAAGCAGTCCGCCTACCCTCAACAGCCCCCACCACCGGGGGCCACCAGACTAAGAACCCAAGGGTACCAGCCATCCGAGCCCAACTTCTCAGAGGCACCTTAAGCCCCCCCCCTCGTCAAGGAGGTCCCACTCCGGGGGGGGGGGGGGTCACTGGACAGTCTGAAATCCTAGCGAGAATTTATCTCTAGAAGTATAACTGCCGTTAGACCTCAGTATCAGTACAAAAGAGAAGGAAGTAGGCGCCAATGTAACCATGCGTTCCATTTCCTAATCAACGAGGTAAACGTACGTGTTTGCAAATTCTTCTTTAAGGCCAAGCTGGACATCAATGACCGACCTATTAGGACTGTCATAGCCAAATTAAAGGAAGGATTTCTTCAAGAAGATCTAAGAGGAAAACACGGACACCACTCTAAAGTGGATCCCGCAATAAAAGATGGTGTTGTTGATCATATTAATACAATCCCAAGAATTGACAGTCATTACCTGCGCGCGCAAACTACTCGGGAGTTTATAGAAGGTGGGAAAAGCTTAGCTGATTTACACCGCGATTACAAAAATGACTGTATTGAAAAAAATGTTCCTTTTGCAAATCTCACAATGTATTCCCGAATTTTCAACAGCAATTTTAACATCTCTCTTTTCTCCCCGAAAAAAGATCAGTGCGACTTATGCAGCTCCTATAACAATGCAAGGGAAAAAGAAAAAGAAGCGATACAAGAAAAATATGAAAAACATTAAAAGGAGAAAGTTTTGTCAAGAGTAGAGAAAGAAGGGGATAAAAAGAGAGCAAAAGAAAGCGAAGGCAAAATTATAGTAGCCACTTATGATCTCCAAGCGGTGCTGCCAGCACCAAGAGGGGATATATCTACCTTCTATTATAAAAGTAAAATAAACAGCTACAACTTAACTGTAAGTGAACTTCAGTCAGATTACGTCAGAAGTACTTAGAAGAAAAAGCTAACACCAAAAATGATGTAACCTTGAAATTATACTCTACTCGGAAAATTGTTGTGGTCAGCAAAAGAACAAATTCATAATGGGAATGTGCCTATACGCTGTGCAAAAATTTAGAATCAAATTGATCACACATCAATTTTTTATCAGGGGTCACACCCAAAGTGAAGGAGACAATGTGCACTCTGTCATAGCAAAATCTATTAAACGAGCTCTTAAATCGGGTCCCATCTATATTCCCACTGATTACGTCAGATTAATTCGATCTGCGAAAAAAACCGGAAATCCATATAAAGTAACAGAATTGAGTTACGAGGATTTTGTTGACCTGAAGAAACTCACTCAACAGATAGGATCAAACTTTAACAAAACATCAAACGACGAACAGATAAAAACCAGCGACAAAAAAGTAATTAAAGTACAGAAGAATAACCCCGGAGTTCTTTTGTGAAAATTACATACGAACAAAAAGTATAGCGCAGATTAATGTCAATAACACCAGGAGAAGGCAAGAGAGCATCTCTACAATAAAATGCGCTCCGGCTTACAAGAAAAAAATGGACATCTCTAATATAAAGAAAGCTCATATTCAATCCCTTATCTCAGCGAAAAGTATTCCCACATTGTATAAGCCCATTTATGAATCTATGTTTATGTAAATTTTGTATTTCTTACTTAATTTTCATTTAATATTTTGTCATTAAAATAAACTAATAAAACAGTTACCTAATTCAAACTTTTTTTTTTTCATTTTTATTCTAAGTAGTGACCTTAACTGAGGTCAAAAGTCTAAGTAAAAATATATAATTTGGGCTTCAAAAATTACTTGAGGGGTCACAACAGAAAAAAAAATAATAGAGAAGCAAGAAAAAGTGACATAACCGAGAGACCTCACCTATTTTTACCTGGCAGCGCCAAATATTCTATAAGAACTGATTTACCGACCCATAGTATTATTCTATAGAATACGATAAAATTTATTGTCAAAAATACTTAGCTGAAATTTAAAAGAATCTTGTACTATTTCAATATAAGTTTTATTGATTTCTTTAATTAGTTATTTCTCAAATACTGCGTTTTTGAGTTATGTCACTTTTCTTGCCGGGGTGCGACGTGACTAAATTTCAATCAATTTGACCTTGTCGCTCCTTGCGCCATCTATGTTCATGAAAGACAAGTTGTCATATTTTTTCGACATAAAAAGGTTAGATGAGGAAATGACTCACGCTAAAGTTTTATTAATCCAAGAATCATTCAATAATATCGAGTGATTTCTTGGATTCAACCTGCAACAGTTCTAGTATTTTATTGAAAGATAAAATATACTGTCTAATTTAGAAAAAGGCGCCGAATCAGTTGAAAGTTCAAAAAGTGAACATTTGAACAACTTTACAATGTACTGAAAATGAGATTTTCCGTATCTTGAATTCGTTTGTGGTGTTGGGAATGTAACTGGGGAACGATGCTACAGGAAGTAATGTATTTGCCAATTTGTTTATGTCCTTTGCAATACAATCTGATATTAAACGAATTTTCTAGCGCCTGAATCTAACAATTCTTCGTAAAGTTTTCCAATTATATCATGTAAATTTTGAAACACATTAAAAGAATTGAAGGAAAAATCGAGAAATGTGAGAGTTTCACAAACATGCGTTGGGGAAAAAAACCCATTCTTCTAAAATGAAATTGTTTAGCCTAAGGGAATTTTAGTCGAATATTCATAACGTGTAAATGGTTGGAAACTTGCCTTAACCAATTACTTCATTTTCTCAATAATATGTTTAGAATTTTCTTTTGTCTTATTATAGAAATTGTTTTTTAAAAACCCATTTTTCGTTTATTACTGAGATTCCAACACATGCCTCCGAATAACGTGTCAGATGTCGTAACTGCTAAGCTGTCAAGCCCATCTGTCGACAATCAATTTCGTTTTAAAAATTTTCTAAAATCATTTCATCGGTAAAGGTCTCACTTAAGCTAGATATTAATGCAAGAAAAATAAAAAAAATAAATACCCCCTCAAGCAACTGCTTGCCACAGAGGTCTGACAGCAGCCTGTCAGTTTATTTGCCAGAGAAAAAACTCTGTGAGGATGGCAGGGGCGCAGCAGAAAAATCGACACGAACATCCATGCCTTTGATCCGGGGCTCAAACTCTGGTCCCTTAGATCAGCAGCCAAGTGCGCTAACCCCTAGGCCACGGGACGGCATAATGCAAGAAGCAATCAAAAATGAATTTACAGCTTACCTGTAGATATACAATTCAAGAAATTATTTTAGGAGAAATGTATATTTTCCCAGTTTAATAAGAATGCAACACAAGCTTTGCTTTTATAAGAAATGTACTTTAACTGCTAGACAATCGTCAGGTCTGTTCCAAAATGATTTGCTGAATTTAAGGTAATCTTTGAATTTATTATTGACAGATTCTTGATTTAATAACACATTTGCGAGACAGACTTTCCTATTTTTTGACCTCCATACATTGAATAAAATTTGATAATTTGCCTTTCATGATCGTAGGAACACAATACAAGGAATGACAAGTATACAGAGTCGAAACAAAGTGGATAGGTTACAGAGCTCGTGTCGTCATAGTAGTTACATCAACATGCACGTGACTGTGAACGCTCGAATTCCACTCATGGTCAAATATTATTTCTTGAATTCCTATTGTTTTCCTTTAGTTGCTATGATATTTCGAAACTTGCACACTGAATAAATCTACAAACATAAATTTAGAAATATGTTTCTCTAAATCACGGCAATGACACCAGATTTTGAGGTCAAATGAATGTCGAGGGTCACTCTCGAGAAAAGCATTCATTCCTAAATATTCGTGGCAAACTTTAAGCTAGCAAATAATAAATAAATTGCATTTATATTTGGGATGAAGAAATAATTGAATGAACTTTTGAAATCGATCTGAGGATTCGAGTTTTCAAAAGACATCTCACAGAGGCGAATTGGATTGTTTTCCTATCAGTTTGTATTAGTTGTAACCCGCAAAAATTAGATCTTTGATGACCGAAGGGACAAGTTCAAAGATTAATGATCAGAGCTGACATTAGCAGTACCAAACACTTGTCCATACCTGCATTATCTAATTTAATCCTTAAAGTCTATTGACTGTATTTAGTACATAAAACGGCTTCCGTGGCAGAGACTGCCCTTGTTGAATTTCAGTGAGGGGGGATTAAATTAGGATTGTGGGATGGGGAAGACACAGTAAGGAAAGAACAGGTGATTGGTGGATGGGAGAGTTGTGCAGAGTTGAAGTGTATAAGTATTCTGTGTGGGGTGGTTGGGATAAGAGGCTTAGATGGTGAGAAGGGATTAAGTGGGTGTGGAGGCAGTTGAGTTGTGAAAGAGAAGGATTGAGTTAGGGTGAAGTGAGGTCAAGGGGGTATAGAAGAAGGAGGGGTAATGGTGGGGAGTAAGTATGTGTGGAATCAAGTGAGGTGGAACAGAAATCGGGTGTGAGGAGGGAAGGAAAAGAAAACGGAAAAAGGACTGGAGGGAGGGAGAGTACAGCTATAGGTACAAGTTTGACAATAGCTGTCATCTCCCACTATTCGGGTCCTTGATGTTAAATATGCACCTTGGACGTTTAAATTTATCTGATGGCACAATCTGATATTTGTTAGCATTTTGAATGAATGCATTCGGATGAACTTCTGCTTGGTCAAAATAGTTCTTCGCAAGTTTTTTTATACATTGCAGAATGAAGTCGTAGTTCAGATCTCTGTGAATAATGGAATATCTGTCGAACCAGGTTGCTGCTATAGCTGATCGCAATATCTTGTTTTCAGCCGATTGGATTCAGGCAAGGTTTGTTTTGGTAGTTGCTCCCTAGATGGGTGCTGCATATAGAAGAGTAGGTTTAATAACTTGTGTATAAAAGAAGGATTTTATTTTTGTTGGTGGTAGAAGATTTATTTCCCACGTTGGGAAATAATTTACAATGAAGTGCTCTTGCCTTTTTAATTATATTGGTAACGTTTGCGTTTCAGTTGAGTTTTTGATGAATCGTGATTCCAAGATATTTGGCATGGTCACTCCAAGCTACTCATTTGTCGAACAGGTAGGGTTCGCCTGTTGGACGTAAGGACTGCAATACTTTTTGAAGGGTTAAACTGCACCCTCCAATCTGTGCACCAGTTTTCAAAGGAATTAAGCATGATCTGCATTCTTTGCAGGGAAAGGATGCACGAAGGGAGGGAGCAAGAAATGCCGTGTCGTCAGCGTACATGTCATTTACAATTCGTTTCTGCTTTGGGGCATCTGAAATATACATGTTAAACAACGTCGGAGCCAGAATGGATCCTTGAGTTACTCCTGCATTAATGTTTTTTTTTGTTTGTTTGTTTCTTTTCAGATATGGAGTTTACTACTTTGACTTGGAATGTTCATTGAGAAAGATAGCTGTGAATAATAGTAGTCAAAGCAGGGGGAAAGTTAAATTTGATAAATTTATAAATGAGTCCCCCAGTCCAGACCTGATCGAACGCCTTTGCTATGTCGATGTATACAGCCACTACTGATTCCTGTTTATTGCAGGCCTCTGCAATGGTCTCTATAACCCTTTGAATTTGGTGCACTATGGAGTCGGAAACCAAATTAATCGGTGGGTAGGACATTGAGAGACTGCAATTAGAAATCAAGGTGCCTGAGAATATATTTCCCCAGAAGATATATTTTTCCAGGCAGGGGATGTAATCTAATTGGGTGTTAATTAACAGGAAAGAGTTAATTTTTTCCTGGTTTTGGCAACATGCTGATGATAGCATTTTTCCACGTCTGAGGGAAGTAATGAAACTGAAGACATTTATTAAAGATTTTTAGAATTAGTAGAATTGCTTTCCTTGGTAGATTTTTGATAACTGTATTGTTGATATCATCATCTCCTGCGGCATTTTAACTTTTAGCTGTTTGATGTTCTCATTAATTTCATCAATTGTGGTGAATTGCAATTTTTCATGACAAGTTAATTTTTAAATTTTCTGAGAGCACTTTCCACTTCATCGGTCAGATCGTCATTGACATACTCTTCATTCGGCTGAAATTGCAGTTCAAGTGAATTAGCAAAGGTTTCGGCCTTTTCTGAATTAAATCATGCCATGCCGTCCGATCCGTGAAGTGGATCAGTGTGATTATTATTACCTTTTAATGCACGAACAATTTTCCAAATCGAGCCGTCATTAGGGTTAAGAGTATTTAGTTTATTATTCCAGTTGCTATTTCGAAAGTCTTGTAGGTTTTTACGTAGTTTGATTTTGAGTTCGTTATACACTTTTTTTATCATGGGGTAATCTTCTTAAATTTTGAATATCGAAATCAATATCATTATTGTTCAATAAATTTGGGTTGCAGTTAATAGAAAGGGAAAGTTGTTGTTGCAATTTTTGCCAGTTTGCGATTTTAGTAGAGATATCAGAAGATGAAATTTCGAAGTTTGATGACATAATAACAGGGCAGTGGTCGGAATTTAAAACCTTTGCAACATTAAGATAATGTTTTGCATAAATGTTCTTTAGAAGAAAAATATCTAAAATATCAGGTTTGTGATTTGGATTATGGGAGTAGAATGTGGGTTCATCAGTGGAGTCAATAATAATTCCATTTGAATCCGTGAAATCTTGGAGTGTTTCGCCATTTGGGGTGGTGCGTGTGCTGTCCCATTGCTTATGTTTGCAGTTACAATCTTCTGCAACTATGCAGGGTATGTTGGGATGAAATAATTTAGAGAGCTCTCAAGTAAGAATTTTAGCATTGGTCGGATTATAGACGCTGGTGATCTACATGTTGCCAAGGGGGTGTTAGTGAGCTCTATCGTAGTAGATTCAATTTCTTTTAAACCATTAATAGGTAAAGCGGCGTGCGGAAACGAATTTTTAACCAATATTGCAGTCCCCCAACTTTGTTGTGGAGGCGATCAGTTCTATAGCAGCAAAAGTTGGGGATTTTAAAAATAGTACCTGGTGTGAGATGAGTTTCTTGAATAAGAGCTACATCTACTGAATATTCTGTGAGGAAGTCATTAAATTCCATGAGATCTGATTTTATTCCATTTGCATTCCAATTTGCTATCGTGAATTCAGGGTTATGTGAATCACTTGCCATCGCAGACAAGACTAGTAAACTTTTCGATTGCTTCGAACATGATATCACATTTTGCAGATGGAGATTGTGCAATCTTAAATTTCTGGATAAAAGTTGTAGCCAAGAATAAAATTTCTTAATTTTGAAATTTTTAAAAAATTTATGTGAAGTTTCGGAGTTGGTTAATGGATTCCCTAATTGAGCCATTGTCATTTTCCATTGGGGGGGGGGTTGTTTTTTCCTTTGTGACCTTCTACTATGGCATATAAACTGACAGGCTCCTGTCAGACCTCTGTGGCAAGCAGTTGCTTGAGGGGGTATTTATTTTTATTTATTTTTTATTTAGTGTGTGATGCTGCTTGTGAATATGTCATGGAATTAATATGTGTTCTATGTGTTGTACGATGTGTTTGAGCTGTGAAAGTCCTCTGGGGGAATCCCAGTTGCATTTGATATTGCTGAAGGTTGTGGAAAGTTAGGACACCCTCTGTAGTTTGCAGTATAAGGTCCTGATAAGTTGGCACATTTTAGAGGTTCTTCCTGTGATCTGCGTGGGCAATCGATGGTGAGGTGAAGGCCAGAGCATTTGACATATCTGTCTTCGTGATGGCAGTGGCTTTTTGCATGCCCAAAGTGCTGACATTTATGATATTGTGTGATTCCTGGTCTGTTCCTATAAGTTTCAACTTTGATTTTTAGGTTGAAGAGAAATTCGACGTTGAAAATACATTTGACCTTTTCTGTCTTTTCAGTTTTTGTGAAGAAGACTGGGAGCGTGATTTATTTGGGACTTTGTTGAATTGTACCACCTTAATGATTGGGATTGAATTTGCGAGAAGATCATTTTTGAGGTCTTCGGTACTGATAGTAACTGGGAGATTTTTTATAACACATTTTAGATTCTTATCTGTGCTCAGAGGAAAGGTATGGAAGTTGTGTTTAATATTTTCTAAGAAGGTGCTGAATTTTCTGTAGTCTTCTACAGTTGTGGTGTTTTCGAATTGATTCGATGCTTAATTTAGCAGTGAATGGGGCTATTGCTATGTTATTTAATTATTTATTCAGTTCTTTCCAGTTCAAAAAATTTCTTAGTATCAATGTTCTTTCGACATAGATAGAATTAGATAACGAAGTGTCTCACGCTGAAATTTTATTACTCCAAGAATCATTCAATAATATCGATGGATTCCTTGGATTCAATCTGCAACAGTTCTAGTATTTTATTGAAAGATAAAATATACAGTCTAATTTAGGAAAAGGCGCCGAATCAGTTGAAAGTTCAAAAATTGAACATTTCAACAACTTTACAATGTACTGAACATGAGTTTTTCCGTATCTTGAATTCGTTTGCGGTGTTGGTAATGTAAGTGGGGAACGATGCTAACGGAAGAAATGTATTTGCCAATTTGTTTATGTTCTTTGCAATACAATCTGATATTAAACGAATTTTTTAGCACCTGAATCTAACAAATCTTCGTAAAGGTTTCCAATCATATCATGTGAATTTTGAAATACATTAAAAGAATTGAGGGAAAAATCGAGAAGAGTGAGAGTTTCACAAATATGCTTTGAAGAAAAATGCTCATTCTTGTAAAAAGAAATTGTTCTGCCTAAGGGAATTTTAGTCGAATATTAATAACGTGTAAACTGTTGGAAACATGTGTTAACCAATAACTTCGTTTTCTCAATAATATGTTTAGTATTTTCTTTAGTCTTATTCTAGAAACTGTTTTCTAAAAAACCATTTTCGTTTATTACTGAGATTCCAACACATGCCTCCGAATAACGTGTCAGATGTTATAAAAACTACGCTATGAGCCCATCTGTTGACAACCCATTTTGTTTAAAAATTGTTCTAATGTCATTTCATGGGTAAAGGTCTCATTATGCTAAAGATATCGATGCATGATAAATAAAAATAATAAATACCCCCTGAAGCAGCTGCTTGCCACAGAGGTCTGACAGGAGCCTCTCAGTTTATTTCCCACAGTAGAATGTCTGTGAGGATCGCAGGAGCGCAGCAGAAAAAACGACACGAACATCCATGCTTTTGCTCAGGGGCTCAAACACAGGTCCGTTAGAACAACAGCCAAGTGCGCTAACCACTCGGAAACGGGTCGGCATAATGAAAGAAGCAATCAAAAAGAAATTTACAACATTCCTCTAGATATAAAATTTATGAAATAATTTTAGGAGAAATGTATATTTTCTCAGGTTAATAAGAATGGAACCGAAGCCTTGCTTTTATAAGGAATCTACTTTAACTGCTGAGCTATTGTCAGCTCTGTTCGAAATTAATTTCTTGAAATATATGTAATCTTTGAATTTATTATTGATTGATTCTTGGTTTAATATCACTTTTGCGAGAGTGATTTTCCTATTTTTGACCTCTATACATAGAGAAAAATTTGATAATTTGCCTTTCATAATCCTAGATGGTACCAGGAATGACAAGTATACAGAGTCGAAACAAAGTGAATAGGTGACACAGCTGATGTCATCATAGCAGTTACATCAATATACACATAACTGTAAAGGTTCGAATTCCACTCATCGTGGAAATATTATTTCATGAATTCCTATTTTTTTCCTTTAGTTGCTATTATATCTCGAAACTTTGAAACTTACACACTGAAAAAGACTACAAACAAAAATTTATAAATATTGTTTCTCTAAATCACGGCAATGACACCTGATTATGAGGTCAAATGAATTTTGAGGTTGACTCTTCGTGGCACTCTCGAGAAAACCATTCATTCCTAAATATTCGTGGCAAATTTTAAGCTAGCAAATAATAAATAAAATGCATTTATATTTGGGATGAAGTAATAATTGAATGTTCTTTTAAAATCGAAATTAGGATTCGAGTTTTCAAAACACATCTCACAGAAGCGAATTAGATTGATTTCCGATCAGTTTTTGTTAGTTGTTACCCGCGAAAAGTAGAGCTTTGTTGACCGAAGGGACATCTCGCGGGTTTCAGATTATATTGCAAAGAACATCAACAAATGGGCAGATACATTACTTCCGTTAGCATCGTTTCCTTCGGTCATCAGCTGCCCTTTGGCGTTTGTTTCTGTATTGATTTAGAGGATTTCGCTTGGGATACATTATTTCAAACTCAGTAATTTCACCTGTTTATTCATTTTCTATATTTTTTTCTTCAGAATAGGTATTTCAGTGATACAGAGATTTGAACGCATATCACTGAATCAAAAATACGCAGTGCACCTGAAAATTACACCAAGGAACTCATATTCCCACATATTCAATTGAACCCTGGCAACCTAGAAAAGATCCATTTGTCGGAAAGATAAGTTAAGAGCTTAAACTTAATCAAATCTCCATTTTTCCGTTTACTGAAATTTTTTTGTAGATATAACAATTAACTGAAAGAATCATAGCGATTCAAATCGCATAAAAAGACGCATTACAAAGTTTTGTATTTATTTCAAAAATTTTATTTCCTGTCCTTGTGCATTACGCATTATTTTGACAGAGATGTTTTATGTTTACACAAATTGAGTAATTTAACACTATATTAGAAGAGTATTGAAATTTATGGACATTGAACTAAGCACTGTAGGTGTTAAGAAAACGGTAAGATTTATATGTTTCAAATGAGGAACCGAGGTATTTCTTAACTTGTTTTTCCATAAAGAGAGAGTGACATATTAAGATTCATTGGAATAGCTAAAAGGACACTAGCCTTAAAATTACTCATTAGATGGACAGTTTAATCCTTGATTACTACATATATATTCCTTCCGGGATCTGCACCACATTTTTGAATTCCCCGGAAAAAAAGATGAACTCTCCTAATACCCTGAACAAATCTTCCATCTGAATTATAATGCATCTTGATAACATAGAGTGATAGTTGCGAAAACAAAGGTATCTTAACTAGAAAATTTCGACTTCTCTTCCTGCATTGCAACAAAACAATATTTCTAATTGAAAGTCGAATTTCCAAATCCGATTCTTCAAAAGCAAAATATTCTGCAGTTTGATCACAGAAATTCGATCAAGGTTCCTGCTACTTGGAAAGATAAAAGAGTGCGTCACCTATGAAGTCTAGGAAACTGTGAATTATTTCCACAAGAGTTGTCAGTGATCATCAGCCTAATGATTTCCGTAATATTGGTAATTACGTCGATTTGCACTATACTGATTGAGAATGATTTCTTTAAAAAAATTGCTGCTTTCAAGTCGGAAATGTAATTAGTGTTTCTGATATTCATTTGATATTTTAGGCTCTAAAAAGAGCCATTTTGTTGTGGTGATGACTAACCATTAGCCTCTTCGTCGCCAGTGTGAGAATCTTCATCGTCACCCTGGTATGCAGAGTCAGATGGCAGTTGTGATGTGTCAGAGTCATTCCAGTCATCAACAGATCTCTCTCCTTCATCCGAAGATAACGACGAAAAATCGGCAATGCACCGGTCATCTGACGTCACCGGCACCGTCGACGGAAGACTATCATCGTCGCTGTCTATGACATCCGATGAATAGTAATCCTTGGACAACAACCCATGAATGCCGCTGGCGAAAGCAGACAATGGCGGGATCTCATCCTCGAACAGTGGATCGTCACCATCATCACCGCTGTGCGCACTGGATGATGGTTGCGACAAATACCAAGCCAAAAAACAGCTAAGTGTTTCAGGAAGAGGCGGAGGCGGATTACCAAATACCGTAGGAACAGGAACCCCATTGCGATCAGCAACCGCAACGCGGCATCCATGTTCACTTACGTATAGATCCTCACGCTTTCGCTTCTTGGCGAATTGTTGGAAATCCATTTCAGCAGAGACCACAACTATTTGAAACTAAATAAATAAAGGTGGCTTTTAGCGTATCTCAATCAATTTTAGCGTATTTCAATTAATTTGACCTGGTCGCTCCTTGCGCCATCTATGTTCATGAAAGACATCTTATCATATTTCTTTCGACATAGATAGAATTAGATAACGAAGTGTCTCACGCTGAAGTTTTATTACTCCAAGAATCATTCAATAATATCGATGGATTCCTTGGATTCAATCTGCAACAGTTCTAGTATTTTATTGAAAGATAAAATATACAGTCTAATTTAGGAAAAGGCGCCGAATGAGTTGAAAGTTCAAAAATTGAACATTTCAACAACTTTACAATGTACTGAACATGAGCTTTTCCGTATCTTGAATTCGTTTGTGGTGTTGGGAATGTAAGTGGGGAACGATGCTAACGGAAGAAATGTATTTGCCAATTTGTTTATGTTCTTTGCAATACAATCTGATATTAAACGAATTTTTTAGCACCTGAATCTAACAAATCTTCGTAAAGTTTTCCAATCATATCATGTGAATTTTGAAATACATTAAAAGAATTGAGGGAAAAATCGAGAAGAGTGAGAGTTTCACAAATATGCTTTGAAGAAAAATGCTCATTCTTGTAAAAAGAAATTGTTCTGCCTAAGGGAATTTTAGTCGAATATTAATAACGTGTAAACTATTGGAAACATGTATTAACCAATAACTTCGTTTTCTCAATAATATGTTTAGTATTTTTTTTAGTCTTATTCTAGAAACTGTTTTCTAAAAAACCATTTTCGTTTATTACTGAGATTCCAACACATGCCTCCGAATAACGTGTCAGATGTTATAAAAACTACGCTATGAGCCCATCTGTTGACAACCCATTTTGTTTAAAAATTGTTCTAATGTCATTTCATGGGTAAAGGTCTCATTATGCTAAAGATATCGATGCATGATAAATAAAAATAATAAATACCCCTTGAAGCAACTGCTTGCCACAGAGGTCTGACAGGAGCCTCTCAGTTTATTTCCCACAGTAGAATGTCTGTGAGGATCGCAGGAGCGCAGCAGAAAAAACGCACGAATATCCATGCTTTTGCTCAGGGGCTCAAACACAGGTCCGTTAGAACAACAGCCAAGTGCGCTAACCACTCGGAAATGGGTCGGCATAATGAAAGAAGCAATCAAAAAGAAATTTACAACATTCCTCTAGATATAAAATTTATGAAATAATTTTAGGAGAAATGTATATTTTCTCAGGTTAATAAGAATGGAACCGAAGCCTTGCTTTATTAGGAATCTACTTTAACTGCTGAGCTATTGTCAGCTCTGTTCGAAATTAATTTCTTGAAATATATGTAATCTTTGAATTTATTATTGATTGATTCTTGGTTTAAAATCACTTTTGCGAGAGTGATTTTCCTATTTTTGACCTCTATACATAGAGAAAAATTTGATAATTTGCCTTTCATAATCCTAGATGGTACAGTCGCTCAAAAAAGTATCCGAACACTATGGTTGATTACAGAATTAAGAAAAAATATCTGGCAACGATTTTTTTAGAAATTAGTGATCTGGCAACCTTCGTGTCACGTGACACGAAGGTTGCCAGATCACTAATTTCTAAAAAAAATCGTTGCCAGATATTTTTTCTTAATTCTGTAATCAACCATAGGGTTCGGATACTTTTTTGAGCGACTGTACCAGGAATGACAAGTATACAGAGTCGAAACAAAGTGAATAGGTGACACAGCTGATGTCATCATAGCAGTTACATCAATATACACATAACTGTAAAGGTTCGAATTCCACTCATCGTGGAAATATTATTTCTTGAATTCCTATTTTTTTCCTTTAGTTGCTATTATATTTCGAAACTTCGAAACTTACACACTGAAAAAGACTACGAACAAAAATTTATAAATATTGTTTCTCTAAATCACGGCAATGACACCTGATTATGAGGTCAAATGAATTTTGAGGTTGACTCTTCGTGGCACTCTCGAGAAAACCATTCATTCCTAAATATTCGTGGCAAATTTTAAGCTAGCAAATAATAAATAAAATGCATTTATATTTGGGATGAAGTAATAATTGAATGTTCTTTTAAAATCGAAATTAGGATTCGAGTTTTCAAAACACATCTCACAGAAGCGAATTAGATTGATTTCCGATCAGTTTTTGTTAGTTGTTACCCGCGAAAAGTAGAGCTTTGTTGACCGAAGGGACATCTCGCGGGTTTCAGATTATATTGCAAAGAACATCAACAAATGGGCAGATATATTACTTCCGTTAGCATCGTTTCCTTCGGTCATCAGCTGCCCTTTGGCGTTTGTTTCTGTATTGATTTAGAGGATTTCGCTTGGGACACATTATTTCAAACTCAGCAATTTCACCTGTTTATTCATTTTCTATATTATTTTTCTTCAGAATAGGTATTTCAGTGATACACAGATTTGAACGCAGATCACTGAATAAAAAATACGCAGTGCACCTGAATATTACACCAAGGAACTCATATTCCCACATATTCAATGGAACCCTGGCAACCTAGAAAAGATCCACCTGTCGGAAAGATAGGTTTAGAGGTGAAACTTTAATGAAATTTCCATTTTTCCATTTAGTGAAATTTTTTATAGATATAAAAATTAACTTAAAGAATCATAGGCGATTCAAATCGCATAAAAAGACGCAATGAAAAATTTTGTATTTTTTTTTTCAAAAATTTTATTTCCTGTCCTTGTGTATTACGCATTATTTTGACAGAGATGTTTTATGTTTACACAAATTGAGTAATTTAACACTATATTAGAAGAGTATTGAAATTTATGGACATAGACCTGAGCACTGTATGTGTTAAGAAAACGGGAGATTTATATGTTTCAAATGAGAAACCAAGGTATTTCTTAACTTGTTTTTCCATAAAGGGAGAGTGACATATTAAGATTCATTGGAATAGCTAAAAGGACACTAGCCTTAAAATTACTCATTAGATGGACAGTTTAATCCTTGATTACTACATATATATTCCTTCCGCGATCTGCACCACATTTTTGAATTCCCCGGAAAAAAAGATGAACTCTCCTAATACCCTGAACAAATCTGCTATCTGAATTATAATGCATCTTGATCACATAGAGTGATAGTTGCGAAAACAAAGGTATCTTAACTAGAAAATTTCGACTTCTCTTCCTGCATTGCAACAAAACAATATTTCTAATTGAAAGTCGAATTTCCAAATCCGATTCTTCAAAAGCAAAATATTCTGCAGTTTGATCACAGAAATTCGATCAAGGTTCCTGCTACTTGGAAAGATAAAAGAGTGCGTCACCTATGAAGTCTAGGAAACAGAGAATTATTTCCACAAGAGTTGTCAGTGATCATCAGCCTAATGATTTCCGTAATATTGGTAATTACGTCGATTTGCACTATACTGATTGAGAATGATTTCTTTAAAAAAATTGCGGCTTTCAAGTCGGAAATGTAATTAGTGTTTCTGATATTCATTTGATATTTTAGGCTCTAAAAAGACCCATTTTGTTGTGGTGATGACTAACCATTAGCCTCTTCGTCGCCAGTGTGAGAATCTTCATCGTCACCCTGGTATGCAGAGTCAGATGGCAGTTGTGATGTGTCAGAGTCATTCCAGTCATCAACAGATCTCTCTCCTTCATCCGAAGATAACGAAGAAAAATCGGCAATGCACCGGTCATCTGTCGTCACCGGCACCGTCGACGGAAGACTATCATCGTCGCTGTCTATGACATCCGATGAATAGTAATCCTTGGACAATAACCCATGAATGCCGCTGGCGAAAGCAGACAATGGCGGGATCTCATCCTCGAACAGTGCATAGTCACCATCATCGCACTGGATGATGCGCACTGGATGATGGTTGCGACAAATACCAAGCCAAAAAACAGCTAAGTGTTTCAGGAAGAAGCGGAGGCGGATTACCAAATACCGTAGGAACAGGAACCCCATTGCGATCAGCAACCGCAACGCGGCATCCATGTTCACTTACGTATTGATCCTCACGCTTTCGCTTCATGGCGAATTGTTGGAAATCCATTTCAGCAGAGACCACAACTATTTGAAACTAAATAAATAAAGGTGGCTTTTAGCGTATCTCAATCAATTTTAGCGTATTTCAATTAATTTGACCTGGTCGCTCCTTGCGCCATCTATGTTCATGAAAGACAACTTATCATATTTCTTTCGACGTAGAAAGAATTAGATAACGAAGTGTCTCACGCTGAAGTTTTATAACTCCAAGAATCATTCAATAATATCGATGGATTCCTTGGATTCAATCTGCAACAGTTCTGGTATTTTATTGAAAGATAAAATATACAGTCTAATTTATGAAAAGGCGCCGAATCAGTTGAAAGTTCAAAAATTGAACATTTCAACAACTTTACAATGTACTGAACATGAGCTTTTCCGTATCTTGAATTCGTTTGTGGTGTTGGGAATGTAAGTGGGGAACGATGCTAACGGAAGAAATATATTTGCGAATTTGTTTATGTTCTTTGCAATACAATCTGATATTAAACGATATTTTTAGCGCCCGAATCTAAAAATTCTTCGTAAAGTTTTACAATTATATCATGTGAATTTTGAAATACATTAAAAGAATTGAGGGAAAAATCGAGAACAGTGAGAGTTTCACAAACATGCTTTGGAGAAAAATACACATTCTTGTAAAAAGAAATTGTTGTGCCTAAGGGAATTTTAGTCGAATATTTATAACGTGTATACTGTTGGAAACATGTCTTAACCAATAACTTCATTTTCTCAATAATATGTTTAGTCTTTTCTTTAGTCTTATTCTAGAAACTGTTTTCTAAAAAAAACATTTTCCTTTATTACTGAGATTCGAACACATGCTTCCGAATAACGTTTCAGAGGTCATAAACACTAAGCTATCAGCCCATCTTTCGACAATCCATTTTGTTTTAAAATTGTTTTAATGTCATTTCATGGGCAAAGGTCTCACTTATGATAAAGATATTAATGCAAGGTAAATAAAAATAACAAATACCCCCTAAACCAGCTGCTTGCCACAGAGGTCTGACAAGGAGCCTGTCAGCTTATTTCCCACAGTAGAATGTCTGTAAGGATGGCAGGAGCGCAGCAGTAAAAAGGACACGAAAATCCATACCTTTACTCAGTGTCTCAAACCAGGTCTCTTACAACAGCAGCCAAGTGCGCTAACCACTCGGCCACGGGTCGGCATAATGTAAGAAGCAATCAAAAAGAAATTTACAGCATTCCTCTAGATATGAAATTTAAGAAATTATTTTAGGAGAAATGTACATTTTCTCAGATTAATAAGAATGCAACCCAATCCTTGCTTTTAGAAGGAATGTACTTTACCTGCTGAGCTATCATCAGCTCTGTTCTAAATTAATTTGTTGAAATATATGTAACCTTTGAATTTATTATTGATTGGTTCTTGGTTTGAAAACACTTTTACGAGAGTGACTTTCTTATTTTTGTCCTCTATACATAGAGAAAAATTTGATAATTTGGCTTTCATGATCCTAGATGGTACCAGGAATGACAAGTGTACAGAGTCGAAACAAAGTGGATAGGTGACACAGCTGATGTCATCATAGCAGTTACATCAACATACACATAACTGTAAAGGTTCGAATTCCACTCAGCGTGGAAATATTATTTCTTGAATTCCTATTTTTTTCCTTTAGTTGCTATTATATTTCGAAACTTGGAAACTTGCACACTGAACAAGACTACAAACATAAATTAATAAATATGTTTCTCTAAATCACGGCAATGACACCTGATTATGAGGACAAATGAATTTTGAGTTTGACTCTTCGTGGCACTCTCGAGAAAACCATTCATTCCTAAATATTCGTGGCAAAATTTAGGCTAGCAAATAATAAATAATTTTGCATTTATATTTGGGATGAAGTAATAATTGAATGTTCTTTTAAAATCGAACTTAGGATTCGAGTTTTCAAAACACATCTCACAGAAGCGAATTGGATTGTTTTCCGATCAGATTTTGTTAGTTGTTACACGCGAAAAGTAGATCTTTGTTGACCGAAGGGACATCTGGCGGGTATCAGATTGTATTGCAAAGAACATAAACAAATTGGCAGATACATTACTTCCGTTGGCATCGTTACTTTCGGTCATCGGCTGCCCTTTGGCGTTTGTTCCTGTATTGATTTAGGAGATTTCGCTTGGGATACATTATTTCAAACTCAGTAATTTCACTTGTTTATTCATTTTCTATATTATTTTTCTTCAGAATAGGTATTTCAGTGATACAGAGATTTGAACGCATATCACTGAATCAAAAATACGCAGTGCACCTGAAAATTACACCAAGGAACTCATATTCCCACATATTCAATTGAACCCTGGCAACCTAGAAAAGATCCATTTGTCGGAAAGATAAGTTAAGAGGTGAAACTTAATCAAATCTCCATTTTTCCGTTTACTGAAATTTTTTTGTAGATATAACAATTAACTGAAAGAATCATAGCGATTCAAATCGCATAAAAAGACGCATTACAAAGTTTCGTATTTTTTTCAAAAATTTTATTTCCTGTCCTTGTGTATTACGCACTATTTTGACAGAGATGTTTTATGTTTACACAAATTGAGTAATTTAACACTATATTAGGAGAGTATTGAAATTTATGGACATTGAACTGAGCACTGTAGGTGTTAAGAAAACGGTAAGATTTATATGTTTCAAATGAGGAACCGAGGTATTTCTTAACTTGTTTTTCCATAAAGAGAGAGTGACATATTAAGATTCATTGGAATAGCTAAAAGGACACTAGCCTTAAAATTACTCATTAGATGGACAGTTTAATCCTTGATTACTACATATATATTCCTTCCGGGATCTGCACCACATTTTTGAATTCCCCGGAAAAAAAGATGAACTCTCCTAATACCCTGAACAAATCTTCTATCTGAATTATAATGCATCTTGATCACATAGAGTGATAGTTGCGAAAACAAAGGTATCTTAACTAGAAAATTTCGACTTCTCTTCCTGCATTGCAACAAAACAATATTTCTAATTGAAAGTCGAATTTCCAAATCCGATTCTTCAAAAGCAAAATATTCTGCAGTTTGATCACAGAAATTCGATCAAGGTTCCTGCTACTTGGAAAGATAAAAGAGTGCGTCACCTATGAAGTCTAGGAAACTGTGAATTATTTCCACAAGAGTTGTCAGTGATCATCAGCCTAATGATTTCCGTAATATTGGTAATTACGTCGATTTGCACTATACTGATTGAGAATGATTTCTTTAAAAAAAATTGCGGCTTTCAAGTCGGAAATGTAACTAGTGTTTCTGATATTCATTTGATATTTTAGGCTCTAAAAAGAGCCATTTTGTTGTGGTGATGACTAACCATTAGCCTCTTCGTCGCCAGTGTGAGAATCTTCATCGTCACCCTGGTATGCAGAGTCAGATGGCAGTTGTGATGTGTCAGAGTCATTCCAGTCATCAACAGATCTCTCCCCTTCATCCGAAGATAACGAAGAAAAATCGGCAATGCACCGGTCATCTGACGTCGACGGAAGACTATCATCGTCGCTGTCTATGACACCGTCGACGGAAGACTATCATCGTCGCTGTCTATGACATCCGATGAATAGTAATCCTTGGACAACAACCCATGAATGCCGCTGGCGAAAGCAGACAATATCGGGATCTCATCCTCGAACAGTGCATCGTCAGCATCATCACCGCTGTGCGCACTGGATGATGGTTGCGACAAATACCAAGCCAAAAAACAGCTAAGTGTTTCAGGAAGAAGCGGAGGCGGATTACCAAATACCGTAGGAACAGGAACCCCATTGCGATCAGCAACCGCAACGCCATCCATGTTCAGTTACGTATTGATCCTCACGCTTTTGCTTCATGGCGAATTGTTGGAAATCCATTTCAGCAGAGACCACAACTATTTGAAACTAAATAAATAAAGGTGGCTTTTAGCGTATCTCAATCAATTTTAGCGTATTTCAATTAATTTGACCTGGTCGCTCCTTGCGCCATCTATGTTCATGAAAGACAACTTATCATATTTCTTTCGACATAGAAAGAATTAGATAACGAAGTGTCTCACGCTGAAGTTTTATTACTCCAAGAATCATTCAATAATATCGATGGATTCCTTGGATTCAATCTGCAACAGTTCTAGTATTTTATTGAAAGATAAAATATACAGTCTAATTTAGGAAAAGGTGCCGAATCAGTTGAAAGTTCAAAAATTGAACATTTCAACAACTTTACAATGTACTGAACATGAGCTTTTCCGTATCTTGAATTCGTTTGTGGTGTTGGGAATGTAAGTGGGGAACGATGCTAATGGAAGAAATATATTTGCGAATTTGTTTATGTTCTTTGCAATACAATCTGATATGAAACGATTTTTTTAGCGCCCGAATCTAAAAATTCTTCGTAAAGTTTTCCAATTATATCATGTGAATTTTGAAATACATTAAAAGAATTGAGGGAAAAATCGAGAAGAGTGAGAGTTTCACAAACATGCTTTGGAGAAAAATACACATTCTTGTAAAAAGAAATTGTTGTGCCTAAGGTAATTTTAGTCGAATATTTATAATGTGTAAACTGTTGGAAACATGTCTTAACCAATAACTTCATTTTCTCAATAATATGTTTAGTCTTTTCTTTAGTCTTATTCTAGAAACTGTTTTCTAAAAAAAATATTTTCCTTTATTACTGAGATTCGAACACATGCCTCCGAATAACGTTTCAGAGGTCATAAACACTAAGCTATCAGCCCATCTTTCGACAATCCATTTTGTTTTAAAATTGTTCTAATGTCATTTCATGGGCAAAGGTCTCACTTATGATAAAGATATTAATGCAAGGTAAATAAAAATAACAAATACCCCCTCAACCAGCTGCTTGCCACAAAAGTCTGACAAGGAGCCTGTCAGTTTATTTCCCACAGTAGAATGTCTGTGAGGATGGCAGGAGCGCAGCAGTAAAAAGGACACGAAAATCCATACCTTTGCTCAGTGTCTCAAACCAGGTCTCTTAGAACAGCAGCCAAGTGCGCTAACCACTCGGCCACGGATCGGCATAATGTAAGAAGCAATCAAAAAGAAATTTACAGCATATCTCTAGATATAAAATTTAAGAAATAATTTTAGGAGAAATGTACATTTTCTCAGGTTAATAAGAATGCAACCCAATCCTTGCTTTTAGAAGGAATGTACTTTACCCGCTGAGCTATCGTCAGCTCTGTTCCAAATTAATTTGTTGAAATATATGTAACCTTTGAATTTATTATTGATTGGTTCTTGGTTTGAAAACACTTTTACGAGAGTGACTTTCTTATTTTTGTCCTCTATACATAGAGAAAAATTTGATAATTTGCCTTTCATGATCCTAGATGGTACCAGGAATGACAAGTGTACAGAGTCGAAACAAAGTGGATAGGTGACACAGCTGATGTCATAATAGCAGTTACATCAACATACACATAACTGTAAAGGTTCGAATTCCACTCATCGTGGAAATATTATTTCTTGAATTCCTATTTTTTTCCTTTAGTTGCTATTATATTTCGAAACTTGGAAACTTGCACACTGAACGAGACTACAAACATAAATTAATAAATATGTTTCTCTAAATCACGGCAATGACACCTGATTATGAGGACAAATGAATTTTGAGTTTGACTCTTCGTGGCACTCTCGAGAAAACCATTCATTCCTAAATATTCGTGGCAAAATTTAAGCTAGCAAATAATAAATAAATTGCATTTATATTTGGGATGAAGTAATAATTGAATGTTCTTTTAAAATCGAACTTAGGATTCGAGTTTTCAAAACACATCTTACAGAATCGAATTGGATTGTTTTCCGATCAGATTTTGTTAGTTGTTACACGCGAAAAGTAGATCTTTGTTGACCGAAGGGACATCTGGCGGGTATCAGATTGTATTGCAAAGAACATAAACAAACTGGCAGATACATTACTTCCGTTAGCATCGTTACTTTCGGTCATCGGCTGCCCTTTGGCGTTTGTTTCTGTATTGATTTAGGAGATTTCGCTTGGGATACATTATTTCAAACTCAGTAATTTCACCTGTTTATTCATTTTCTATATTATTTTTCTTCAGAATAGGTATTTCAGTGATACAGAGATTTGAACGCATATCACTGAATCAAAAATACGCAGTGCACCTGAAAATTACACCAAGGAACTCATATTCCCACATATTCAATTGAACCCTGGCAACCTAGAAAAGATCCATTTGTCGGAAAGATAAGTTAAGAGGTGAAACTTAATCAAATCTCCATTTTTCCGTTTACTGAAATTTTTTTGTAGATATAAAAATTAACTGAAAGAATCATAGCGATTCAAATCGCATAAAAAGACGCATTACAAAGTTTTGTATTTTTTTGAAAAATTTTATTTCCTGTCCTTGTGTATTACGCATTATTTTGACAGAGATGTTTTATGTTTACACAAACATGCGTAATTTAACACTATATTAGAAGAGTATTGAAATTTATGGATATAGAACTGAGCATTGTAGTTGTTAAGAAAACTGTAAGATTTATATGTTTCAAATGAGGATCCGAGGTATTTCTGAACTTGTTTTTCCATAAAGAGAGAGTGACATATTAAGATTCATTGGAATAGCTAAAAGGACACTAGCCTTAAAATTACTCATTAGATGGAGAGTTTAATCCTTGATTACTACATATATATTCCTTCCGGGATCTGCACCACATTTTTGAATTCCCCGGAAAAAAAGATGAACTCTCCTAATACCCTGAACAAATCTGCTATCTGAATTATAATGCATCTTGATCACATAGAGTGATAGTTCCGAAAACAAAGGTATCTTAACTAGAAAATTTCGACTTCTCTTCCTGCATTGCAACAAAACAATATTTCTAATTGAAAGTCGAATTTCCAAATCCGATTCTTCAAAAGCAAAATATTCTGCAGTTTGATCACAGAAATTCGATCAAGGTTCCTGCTACTTGGAAAGATAAAAGAGGGCGTCACCTATGAAGTCTATTAAACTGAGAATTATTTCCACAAGAGTTGTCAGTGATCATCAGCCTAATGATTTCCGTAATATTGGTAATTACGTCGATTTGCACTATACTGATTGAGAAAGATTTCTTTAAAAAAATTGCGGCTTTCAAGTAGGAAATGTAATTAGTGTTTCTGATATTCATTTGATATTTTAGGCTCTAAAAAGAGCCATTTTGTTGTGGTGATGACTAACCATTAGCCTCTTCGTCGCCAGTGTGAGAATCTTCATCGTCACCCTGGTATGCAGTGTCCGATGGCAGTTGTGATGTGTCAGAGTCATTCCAGTCATCAACAGATCTCTCTCCTTCATCCGCAGATAACGAAGAAAAATCGGCAATGCACCGGTCATCTGACGTCACCGGCACCGTCGGCGGAAGACTATCATCGTCGCTGTCTATGACATCCGATGAATAGTAATCCTTGGACAACAACCCATGAATGCCGCTGGCGAAAGCAGACAATGGCGGGATCTCATCCTCGAACAGTGCATCGTCACCATCATCACCGCTGTGCGCACTGGATGATGGTTGCGACAAATACCAAGCCACAAAACACCTAAGTGTTTCAGGAAGAAGCGGAGGCGGATTACCAAATACCGTAGGAACAGGAACCCCATTGCGATCAGCAACCGCAACGCGGCATCCATGTTCACTTACGTATTGATCTTCACGCTTTCGCTTCATGGCGAATTGTTGGAAATCCATTTCAGCAGAGACCACAACTATTTGAACTAAATAAATAAAGGTGTCTTTTAGCGTATCTCAATCAATTTTAGCGTATTTCAATTAATTTGACCTGGTCGCTCCTTGCGCCATCTATGTTCATGAAAGACAACTTATCATATTTCTTTCGACATAAGAAGAGTTAAATAACATAGTGTTTCACGCTAAACTTTTATTACTCCAAGAATCATTCAATAATATCGATTGATTCCTTGGATTCAACCTGGAACATTTCTAGTATTTTATTGAAAGATAAAATATACAGTCTAATTTAGGAAAAGGTGTCGAATCAGTTGAAAGTTCAAAAATTGAATCCCCTGAATCTAACAATTCTTCGTAAACTTTTCCAATTATATCATGTGAATTTTGAAATACATTAAAAGAATTGAGGGAAAAATCGAGAAGAGTGAGAATTTCATAAACATGTTTTGGAGAAAAATACTCATTGTTGTAAAAAGAAATTGTTGTGCCTAAGGGAATTTTAGTCGAATATTCATAACGTGTAAACTGTTGGACACATGTCTTAACCAATAACTTCGTTTTCTCAATAATATGTTTAGTCTTTTCTTTAGTCTTATTCTAGAAACTGTTTTCTAAAAAACCATTTTCATTTATTACTGAGATTCCAACACATGCTTCCGAATAACGTGTCAGAGGTCATAAACACTAAGCTATCAGCCCATCTTTTGACAATCCATTTTGTTTTAAAATTGTTCTAATGTTATTTCATGGGCAAAGGTATCACTTATGATAAAGATATTAATGCAAGGTAAATAAAAATAACAAATACCCCCTTAAGCAGCTGTTTGCCACAGAGGTCTGACAAGGGGCCTGTCAGTTTATTTCCCACTGTAGAATGTCTGTGAGGATGGCAGGAGCGCAGCAGTAAAAAGGACACGAGTATCCATTCCTTTGCTCAGTGTCTCAAACCAGGTCCCTTAGAACAGCAGCCAAGTGCACTACCCACTCGGCCACGGGTCGGCATAATGTAAGAAGTAATCAAAAAGAAATTTACAGCTTTCCTCTAGATATAAAATTTAAGAAATTATTTTAGGAGAAATGTACATTTTCTCAGGTTAATAAAAATGCAACCCAATCCTTGCTTTTATAAGGAATGTACTTTACCTGCTGAGCTATCGTCAGCTCTGTTCCAAATTAATTTGTTGAAATATATGTAACCTTTGTATTTATTATTGATTGGTTCTTGGTTTAAAAACACTTTTGCGAGAGTGACTTTCCTATTTTTGACCACTATACATAGAGATAATTTTGATAATTTGCCTTTCATGATCGTAGATGGTACCAGGAATGACAAGTGTACAGAGTCGAAAAAAAGTGGATAGGTGACACAGCTGATGTCATCATAGCAGTTAGAGCAACATACACATAACTGTAAAGGTTCGAATTCCACTCATCGTGGAAATATTATTTCTTGAATTCCTATTTTTTTCCTTTAATTACTATTATATTTCGAAACTTGGACACTTGCACACTGAATAAGACTACAAACATAAATTTGTAAATATGTTTCTCTAAATCACGGCAATGACACCTGATTTTGAAATCAAATGAATTTCGAGGGTCACTCTGCGTGGCACTCTCGAGAAAAACATTCATTCCTAAATATTCGTGGCAAACTTTAAGCTAGCAAATAATAAATTATTTGCATTTATATTTGGAGTGAAATAATGATTGAATGAACTTTTGAAATGGAATTTAGGATTCGAGTATTCACAAGACATCTCACAGAGGCGAATTGAATTGATTTCTGATCAGTTTTTGGTAGTTGTAACCCGCGAAAAGTAGATCTTTGTTTACCGAAGGGACATCTGGCGGATATCAGATTGTATTGCAAAGAACATAAACAAATTGGCAAATACATTATTTCCTTTAGCATCGTTCCCCTCGGTCATACGCTGCCCTTTGGCGTTTGTTTCTGTATTGATTTAGGAGATTTCGCTTGGGATACATTATTTCAAACTCAGTAATTTCACCTGTTTATTCATTTCCTAAATTTTTTTTCTTCAGATTAGATATTTCAGTGATACACAGATTTGAAGGCAGATCACTGAATCAAAAATACGCAGTGCTCCTGAAAATTACACCAAGGAACTCATATTCCATCATATGCAATGGAACCCTGGCTACCTAGAAAAGATCCACCTGTCGGAAAGACTAGGATAAGAGGTGAAACTTTAATCAAATTTCCATTTTTCCTTTTAGTGAAATTTTTTATAGATATAAAAATTAACTGAAAGAATCATAGGCGATTCAAATCGCATAAAAAGACGCATTACAACATTTTGTATTTTTTTCAAATATTTTATTTCCTGTCCTTGTGTATTACGCATTATTTTGACAGAGATGTTTTATGTTTACACAAATTGTGTAATTTAACACTATATTAGAAGAGTATTGAAATTTATGGACATAGAACTGAGTACTGTAGGTGTTAAGAAAACGGTAAGATTTATATGTTTCAAATGAGGAACCGAGGTATTTCTTAACTTGTTTTTCCATAAAGAGAGAGTGACATATTAAGATTCATTGGAATAGCTTAAAGGACTCTAGCCTTAAAATTACTCATTAGATGGACAGTTTAATCCTTGATTACTACATATATATTCCTTCCGGGATCTGCACCACATTTTTGAATTCCCCCGGAAAACAACATGAACTCTCCTAATATTCTGAACAAATCTGTTATCTGAATTATAGTGCATCTTCAGCACGTAGAGTGAGAGTTCCAAAAACAAAGGTATCTTAACTGGAAAATTTCGACTTCTCTTCCTGCATTGCATCAAACAATATTTCTATTTGAAAGTCGAATTTCCAAATCCGATTCTTCAAAAACAAAATATTCTGCAGTTTGATCACAGAAATTCGATCAAGGTTCCTGCTACTTGGAAAGATAAAAGAATGCGTCACCTATGAAGTCTAGGAAACTGAGAATTATTTCCACAAGAGTTGTCAATGATCATCAGCCTAATGATTTCCGTAATGTTGGTAATTACATCGATTTGCACTATACTGATTGAGAATGATTTCTTTAAAAAAATTGCGGTATTCAAATCGGAAATGTAATTAATGTTTCTAATATTCATTTGATATTTTGGGCTCTAAAAAGAGCCATTTTGTTGTGGTGATGACTAACCATTAGCCTCTTCGTCGCCAGTGTGAGAATCTTCATCCTCACCCTGGTGTGCAGACTCAGATGGCAGTTGTGATGTGTCAGAGTCATTCCCGTCATCAACAGATCTCGCTTCTTCATCCGCAGATAACGAAGAAAAATCGGCAATGCACCGGTCATCTCATGTCACCGGCACCGTCGACGGAAGATTATCATCGTCGCTGTCTATGACAGCCGATGAATAGTAATCCTTGGACAATAACTCATGATTGCCGCTGGCGAAAGCAGACAATGGCGAGATCTCATCCTCGAACAGTGCATCGTCACCATCATGACCGCTGTGTGCACTGAATGATGGTTGCGACAACTTATGAAATGAAAGACAACTTATCATATTTCTTTCGACATAAAAAGAGTTAGATAACGAAGTGTCTCACGCTAAAGTTTTATTACTCCAAGAATCATTCAATAATATCGATTGATTCCTTGGATTCAACCTGCCACAGTTCTAGTATTTTATTGAAAGATAAAATATACAGTCTAATTTTGGAAAAGATGCCGAATCAGTTGAAAGTTCAAAAATTGAACATTTCAACAACTTTACAATGTACTGAACATTAGATTTCCCGTATCTTGAATTCGTTTGTGGTGTTGGGAATGTACGTGGGGAACGATGCTAAAGGAAGTAATGTATTTGGCAATTTGTTTATGTTCTTTGCAATACAATCTGATATTAAACGAATTTTTAGCGCCTGAATCTAACAATTCTTCGTAAAGTTTTCCAATTATATCAGGTGAATTTTGAAATACATTAAAAGAATTGAGGGAATAATCGAGAAGAGTGAGAGTGTCACAAACATGCTTTGGAGAAATATACTCATTTTTGTAAAAAGAATTTGTTGTTCCTAAGGGAATTTTAGTCGAATATTCATAACGTGTAAACTGTTGGAAACATGTCTTAACCAATAACTTCATTTTCTCAATAATATGTTTAGTATTTTCTTTAGTCTTATTCTAGAAACTGTTTTCTAAAAAACCAATTTCGTTTATTACTGAGATTCCAACACATGCCACCGAATAACGTGTCAGATATTATAAACACTACGCTATGAGCCCATCTGTTGACAATCGAATTTGTTTAAAAATTGTACTAAATACATTTCATGCGTAAAGGACTCATTATGCTAAAGATAACAATGCAAGATACATAAAAATAATAAATACCCCCTGAGGCAGCTGCTTGCCACAGAGGTCTGACAGGAGCCTTTCAGTTTATTTCCCACAGTAGAATGTCTGTGAGGATGGCAGGAACGCAGCAGAAAAAACGACACGAACATCCATGCCTTTGATCAGGGACTCAAACACAGGTCCGTTAGAACAGCAGCCAAGTGTGCTAACCACTCGGCAACGGGTCGACATAATGAAAGAAAAAAAAAAGGTTCGAATTCCACTCATCGTGGAAATATTATTTCTTGAATTCCTATTTTTTTCCTTTAGTTGCTATTATATTTCGAAACTTGGAAACTTGCACACTGAACAAGACTACAAACATAAATTTATGAATATGTTTCTCTAAATCACGGCAATGACAACTGATTATGAGGTTAAATGAATTTTGAGGTTGACTCTTCGTGGTACTCTCGAGAAAAATATTCATTCCTAAATATTCGTGGCAAACTTTAAGCTAGCAAATAATAAATAAATTGCATTTGTATTTGGGATGAAGTAATAATTAAATGTTCTTTTAAAATCGAACTTAGGATTCGAGTTTTCAAAACACATCTCACAGAAGCGAATTGGATTGTTTTCCGATCAGTTTGTATTAGTTGTAACCCGCAAAATTTAGATCTTTTATGACCGAAGGGACAGGTTCAAAGATTAATGATCAGAGCTGACATTAGCAGTACCTAACACTTGTCCATACCTGCATTATCTAATTTAATCCTTAAAGTCTATTGACTGTATTTAGTACATAAAACGGCTTCCGTGGCAGAGACTGCCCTTGTTGAATTTCAGTGAGGGGGGATTAAATGAGGATTGTGGGATGGGGAAGAGACAGTAGGGAAAGAACAGGTAATTGGTGGATGGGAGAGTTGTGCAGAGTTGAAGTGTATAAGTATTTTGTGTGGGGTGAGATAAGAGGCTTAGATGGAGAGAAGGGTTTAAGTGGGTGTGGAGACAGGTGAGTTGTGAAAGAGAAGGATTGAGTTAGTGTGAAGTGAGGTAAAGGGGGGGGGGGTATAGAAGAAAGAGGGGTAGTGGTGGGGAGTAAATGTGGCTGGAACAGAAATCGGGTATGAGTAGGGAAGGAAAGGAAAACGGAAAAAGGACTGGAGGGAGGGAGAGTACAGCTATAGGCACACGTTTGACAATAGGTGTCATCTCGCACCATTCGGGTCCTAGATGTCATGTATGCACCTTGGACGTTTAAATTTATCTGATGGCACAATCTGATATTTGTTAGCATTTTGAATGAGTGCATTCGGATGAACTTCTGCTTGGTCAAAATAATTCTTGGCAAGTTTTTTCATACATTTCAGAATGGAGTCCTATTTCAGATCTCTGTGAATAATGGAATATCTGACGAACCAGGGTGCTGCTATAGCTGATCGCAATATCTTGTTTTGAGCCGATTGGAGTCAGGCAAGGTTTGTTTTGGTAGTTGCTCCCTAGATGGCTGCTGCATATAGAAATTTAGGTTTAATAACTTGTGTATAAAGAAGGATTTTATTTTTGTTGGTGGTAGAAGGTTTATTTCCCACGTTGGGAAATAATTTACAATGAAGAGCTCTTGCCTTTTTAATTACATTGGTAACGTTTGCGTTCAAGTTGAGTTTTTGATGAATCGTGATTCCAAGATATTTGGCATGGTCACTCCAAGCTACCCGTTTGTCGAACAGGTAGAGTTATCATGACGGTGAATTTCGCTTGTTGGACGTAAGGACTGCAATACTTTTTGAAGTTTTAAACTGCACCCTCCAATCTGTGCACCAGTTTTCAAAGGAATTAAGCATTGTCTGCATTCTTTTGCAGGGAAAGGATGCATGAAGGGAGGGAGGAAGAAATGCCGTGTCGTCAGCGTACATGTCATTTACAATTCGTTTCTACTTTGGGGCATCTGAAATATAGATGTTAAACAACGTCGGAGCCAGAATGGATCATTGAGGGATTCCTGCATTAATGTTTTTTTTTTTTGTTTGTTTGTTCCTTTTCAGATATGGAGTTTACTACTTTGACTTGGAATGCTCATTGAGAAAGATAGCTGTGAATAATAGTAGTCAAAGCAGGGGAAATTTAAATTTGATAAATTTATAAATGAGTCCCTCAGTCCAGACCTGATCGAACGCCTTTGCTATGTCGATGTATACAGCCACTACTGATTCCTTTTTATTGCAGACCTCTACAATGGTCTCTATAACCCTTTGAATTTGGTGCACTGTGGAGTCGGAAACCAAATTATTCAGTGTGTAGGACATTGAGAGACTGCAATTATAAATCAAGGCGCCTGAGAATATATTTCTCCAGAAGGCCTGAGAATATATTTTTCCAGGCAGGGGATGTCAACTAATTGGGTGGTAATTGACAGGAAAGAGTTAATTTTTTCCTGGTTTTGGCAACATGCTGATGATAGCATTTTTCCACGTCTGAGGGAAGTAAACAAACTGAAGACATTTATTAAAGATTTTTAGAATTAGCAGAATTGCTTTCCTTGGTAGATTTTTGATAACTGTATTGTTGATGTCATCATCTCCTGCGGCATTTTAACTTTTAGCTGTTTGATGTTCTCATTAATTTCATCAATTGTGGTGAACTGGAATTTTTCATGACAAGGTGATTATTTAAATTTTCTGAGAGCACTTTCCACTTCATCGATCAGATCGTCATTGACATACTCTTCATTCGGCTGAAATTGCAATTCAAGTGAATTAGCAAAGGTGTCGGCCTTTTCTGAATTAGAGCATGCCATGACGTCCGATCCGTGAAGTGGATCAGTGTGATTATTATTACCTTTTAATGAACGAACCATTTTCCAAATCGAGCCGTCATTAGGGTTAAGAGAATTTAGTTTATTATTCCAGTTGTTATTTCGAAAGTCTTGTAGGTTTTTACGTAGTTTGATTTTGAGTTCGTTATACACTTTTTTACCATGGGGTAATCTTCTTAAATTTTGAATATCGAAATCAATATCATTTTTGTTAAATAAATTTGGGTTGCAGTTAATAGAAAGGGAAATTTCTTGTTCGAATTTTTGCCAGTTTATGATTTTAGTAGACGTATCAGAAGATGAAATTTCGAAGTTTGATGACATAATAACAGGGCAGTGGTCGGAATTTAAAACATTTGCAGCATTAAGATAATATTTTGCATAAAAGATTTTTAAAAGAAAAATATCTAAAATATCAGGTTTGTGATTTGAATTATAGGAGTAGAATGTGGGTTCATCAGTGGAGTCAATAATAATTCCATTTGAATCCGTGAAATCTTGGAGTGTTTTACCATTTGGGGTGGTGCGTGTGCTGTCCCATTGCTCATGTTTGCAGTTAAAATCTCCTGCAACTATGCAGGGTATGTTGGGATGAAAAAATGTAGAGATCTCTGAAATAAGAATTTTAGCATTGGGCGGCTTATACGCGCTGGTGATCTGCATGTTGCCAAAGGGGGTGTTAGCGAGCTGTATCGTAGTAGCTTCAATTTCTTTTAAACAATTAATGGGTAAAGCGGCGTGCGGAAACGAATTTTTAATGAATATTGCAGTCTCCACCAACTTTGTTGTGGAGGCGATCAGTTCTATAGCAGCTAAAATTGGGGATTTTAAAAATAGTACCTGGTGTGAGATGAGTTTCTTGAATAAGAGCTACATCTACTGAATATTCTGTGAGGAAGTCATTATATTCCATGAGATCTGATTTTATTCCATTTGCATTCCATATCTATTTATATCATCATATTTTTATTCCATATCGTGAATTCAGGGTTATGTGAATCACTCGCCATCGCAGACAAGACTATTAAACTTTTCGATCGCTTCGAACATGATATCACATTTTGCAGATGGAGATTGTGCAACCTTAAATTTCTGGAAAAACGTTGTAGCCAAGCATAAAATTTCTTTAATTTTGAAATGTTTAAAAACATCTATGAAGTTTCGGAGTTGGTTAATGGATTCCATAATTGAGCCATTGTCATTTTCCATTAGGGGGGGGGGGGTTGTTTTGTCCTTTGTTTAGTGTGTGATGCTGCTTGTGCATATGTCATGGAATTGATTTGTGTTCTATGTGTTGTAGGATGTGTTTGAGCTGTGAACGTCCTCTGGGGGGGGATCCCAGTTGCTTTTGATATTGCAGAAGGTTGTGGAAAGTTAGGGCACCCTCTGTAGTTTGCAGTATGAGGTCCTGATATGTTGGCACATTTTAGAGGTTCTTCCCGTGATCTGCGTGGGCAATCGATGGTGAGGTGAAGGCCAGCGAATTTGACACATCTGGCTTCGTGATGAGAGTGACTTTTTGCATGCCCAAAGCGCTGACATTTATGATATTGTGTGATTCCTGGTCTCTTCCTATAAGTTTCAACTTTGATTTTTAGGTTGAAGAGAAATTCGACGTTGAAAATACATTTGGCCTTTTCTGTTTTTTAAGTTTCTATGAAGAAGACTGGGAGGGGTTTTTTCTCTGGGTCTTTATTAAATTGTACCACCTTAATGATTGGGATTGAATTTGCGAGAAGTTCATTTTTGAGGTCTTCAGTACTGATAGTTCCTGGGAGATTTTTTATTACATATTTTATGTTCTTATCTGTGCTCAGAGGAAAGGTATGGAAGTTGTGTTTATTATTTTCTAAGAAGGTTCTGAATTTTCTGTAGTCTTCTACAGTTGTGGTGTTTTTTCCAATTTATTCGATGCTTAATTTAGCAGTGAATTATTACTATGTTATTTAATTATTTATTCAGTTCTTTCCAGTTCAAAAAATGTCTTAGTATCAGTGGGGGAATTCTAGTGTTTTGAGTGTTCCTAACTTTATCTGAGTTATCAAGTTCTTCTGGGACATTGCGTGTTTCAAGGGGGTGAGGGGAAGCCTACAAAATGATTGAAAGTTGGAATTTTGTAGGGGGTGGGGTTCCGATCCACTTCAGGTGATGTTCGGGACAAGCTGCACTGTGGAATCTGTTTCTGTATTGATTTACGAGATTAAATTTGGAGTAATTTATTTTAAACTCGGTAATTTCACCTTGTTATTCATTCTCTAAAATTTTGCTCTTGAAAATAATGTTTTGAGTGCTACACAGATTCGAATGTGGATCACCGAATTGAAAATACACAATGCTGCTGAAAATTACAACAAGGAACTCTAATTCCCACACATGCAATGGAACCCTGGAAACCTAGAAAAGACCCACCTGTTTGAAAGAATAGGCTAAGAGGTGAAACTTTTATCAAAATTCCATTTTTTCGTATAGTGGAATTTTTCTATAGATATAAAAATTAACTGAAATAATCAAAGGTGATTCAAACTGCATAAAAAGACATATTTCAAAAATTTGTATTTTTTTTATATGCTCACAAATATTATTTCGCTGTCCTTTTGTATCACACATTATTTTGACAGAGATGTTTTATGTTTAGACAGATTGAATAATTTAACAGTCTCTTAGAAGAGTAGTGAAATTTATGGACATAGAACAGAGAACTATATGTGTTCAGAAATCGTAAGATTTCAGTGTTGCAAATTAGGAACCCAGGAATTTCTTAACTGCCCTTTTTCACAAAGAGAAAAAATGACATGTTCAGATTCATTGGAAAAGCTAGAAGGACACTTGCCTTAAATTACTCATTAGATGGACAATTTAATCCTTGATTCGAGTATTCAAAAGACATCTCACAGAGGCGAATTGAATATATTCTGGTCAGTTTTTATTAGTTGTAACCCGCGAAAAGTAGATCTCTGATGACTGAAGGGACACACTGCCCTTTGGCGTTTGTTTCTGTATTGATTTAGGAGATTTCGCTTGGGATATATTATTTCAAATTGAGTAATTTCACCTGTTTATTAATTTTCTAAATTTTTTTTCTTCAGAATAGATATTTGAGTGATACATAGATTTGAAGGATAAATTTATATGAGTCCACAATCTGATATTTATTAGCAATTTGGATGAGTGCATTCGGACGAACTTCTGCTTCGTCAAAATAGTTTTTGGCAAGTTTTTACATACTTTGTAGAATGGAGTCGTAATTTAGATCTCTGTGTATATAGGTATTTTTGACGAACCAGGGTACTGCTATAGCTGATCGCAATATCTTGTTTTGAGTCGATCGGAGTCTGACAAGATTTGTTTTGGAAGTTGCTACCCAAATGTGTGAATGGAATTGAAGCTACAACTATACCGCTCAAAAACACCCCCTTTGGAAACATGCAGATTACTAGCGTCTATAAGACACCTAATGCAGAACTTCTTACATCAGAGCTCTCTAAATTATTTCATCCCAGCAATCCCTGCGTAGTTGCAGGAGATTTCAACTGCAAACATAAACAGTGGGGCTGCACACGCACCACCCCAAATGGTAAAGCACTTCTAGATTTCACGGATTCAAATGGAATTATTATTGTATACATTGCTGAACCCACATTTTACTCTCATAATCGCAATCACAAACCTGATGTTTTAAATATCTTTCTTTTAAAGATTTTTTTATGCAACACATTATCTTAATGTTGCAAATGTTTTAAGTTCTGATCACTGCCCGGTAATTATGTCATCAAACTTTGAAATTCCATTTTCAGACATTTCCACCAAACTCATCAACTCGCCAAACTTTCAATAACAACTTTGCCTTTCTATTAACTGAAACACAAAAGTTCTTATCAAAACTGATACTGATTTTCATATTCAAAATTTAACTGTTCAAATTCATCATGAACTTCATGAGTCATCCACTGTTAAAGATTTAAAGCCATATTATAATTAACTTTCACCACAGCTTAAAAGAGAAGTACGGGCCAAAAATAAAGCAAGAAGAGTACGGCAAATAATCGAGACTACCCTGTGATAAAAAAAAAGTTTAGAATGAACTCGAAATCAAACTAAGAAATATCCTACAAGACTTTCGAATTGACAACTGGAATAATAAACTTACCTCTCTTAACCCTAATGATGGCTCGATTTGGAAAATGGTTCGCTCCTTAAAGGGAAATACTTGTCACATTAAGACAAGGCCGAACCTCTTGGTAATTCACTTGAATCGCAATTTCATCCGAATGATGAGTATGTCAATGACGATATGATCGGTAAGGTGGTAACTGCTTCAGAGAAAATTTAAAAAATCACCTTGCCAAGAGAAATTGCAGTGTTTAAAATATCACCATAAACTCTGAAACATAAAACGTATCTGCTTTTTAATAGCGTTTTATTTTTCTATTCATTCGAGCACAAATGCTAAAAGATAGAAATTTCAAAGGACATGATCTTGGCTAATGACATTTAACCAGCGCCATCTAGCGGATAAAAGTAATCCTGAAAACTAAGACAAAAATTTTTCTTTACTAGAAGGAGTAATAGGCGAAAACCATTAAGTATTACTCTACCAGGATCTAGAAAATCACTGTCCAATTTATTTCTTTAATTATATTCATGTATTTCAAACCATATCTTTGTCAAGAGCTAAAATTATCTAATGAATGGACGACAAAAGAACTTCAAATACAGTGGACGGATGACAGAATAACTTTAAAATAAGCAGCAATAGATGAAAAAACAACTGTAAAAATTACATATAAATATACTCTGGAATGACAGAATCGCCTTTAAAGCATTAAAAATACATCAGATAGATGGCTGAATCACCTACAAATATCTCACAGCACAGTAGAATGAATAGCAGAATAACTATAAAATTAATAAGGTGCACAGGAAATAATGACAGAATATGTCCAAAAGTACACTGGAATGGGAGACATAAAACTAATAGACCACAAAATGGTAGCAACTAATAGATCAAAAAATGGCTTTAAGTGTATACCATAATGACAAAATTGCTGCAAAAAGTGTAAATTTTAAAAAACGTTTGCTGGAAAAATTTTTTTTTTCATCTAATGTATTGAGATAGGTAAGAGAAGAAACATTTCAAAATAATCTATATAAATACATAATACCTTTGAAATGGAGCAACTATCTTGCATGAAAGAAATGTTATCCTGAAAATCCTCGAACTTTGGCTTGATTATTCAAAGTGCATTTTCGATAAAGGTTTACTATTAACGCTACCTATTCATGTAATGTAGGAAAACTATCAAGAATGTCCACACTTTATCGGAACTATTACCCTAGAAAGAACCAAACTATTATACAGTCTAATTTTAATCTTTAGGTGTAAACACCTATTTTTCCACACTCTCCACAGATTCTTAAAAGTCCCAGCAGCAATCCCTATTCATCTGTTAATCTCATGCCGCACATCACCACTATCTGTTACATAGCTCCCAATATAATTAAACTGTGACACCTGTTCATGACTGTAACCATTCAGATTAACTGAATCACATCCTGCCTGATCAATATTCATCACTTTAGTTTTCTCTCTGTTTATAACATACTCTACTACCAGTCTCATCTACAGCTCGAATGAAAGAGTTCATCTCATCAACTTCATTTGCCAAAAAGGCTAAATCATCAGCATAATTTAAATCAGAAATTTTCGTATCTCCAGTCCATTTAAGGGCGAAATTATTGGAGTGAATTTCCCATTACGTAATTAATAACCAAACTGAAGAGAATAGGAGGCAAAATGCACCCTTGTCGAACATCAGAAGAAATGTTAATACAATTACTACAAGCCTTACCAACCTCTCACACACGACTCAGTGTTATTATACAGGGTGATTCAAAACTTATCGCTCAAATTTCGTGGGGAGGTAGGGAATACGTCAGGAAACCGATTTCACCTAGGAAAGTATGTCCGCAAACGTCATCTACATGAACAAAACGGACAAGTAAAGTGAACACAAGGAAACAGTACATTAAGTGGTAACGAATGTGACTTTTATTCCAACAAGGTAAAGTACAGGTTCACAGTAGGTGCTCAAAATTGCGACCATTTACACGGACACAGGATTCACATCGCCGTTGCATTGACCGCCGAACATTTTCAAAAACGCCTGGCAAATCACGGACAATGCCTGCGGCGGCCGCTATTCGTGCAACAAGATCCATTCCACTGTCGACGGGGGTCTCGTACACATGGTATTTCATGGCCCCCCACAAAAAGAAATCCATGGACGATAAATCAGGTGACCTGGGTGGCCAAGCGATCGGTCCACCTCCACCGATCCATCGAGCTCCGAATGTTCAGTTCAGGTAATCACGCGCAACAATTGAGCTATGGGCTGGAGCCCCGTCGTGTTGATACCACATATCTCGGCGGATATGCGCAGGAACAGCGCCCAGAAAAGTCGGTAACACTGTCTCGAGAAATATTAGGTATTTCCGGCAGTCCAATCGGGGCGGTAGCAAGTAAGGTCCCAACAAACAGTCACCAATGATTCCAGCCCACACATTTACGGCAAAACGATGTTGCGCAGCGTGACTTCTCGTACCATGCGGGTTGTTGTAAGCCCACACATGTGAATTGTGTGTATTGAACACACCTTCACGACTGAATGAAGCTTCATCTGTAAAAAGGACAGAAGCTGAAAAACTGGGGTCCACGGCACCTTTCTGCATGAACCATTGTGCAAATTCCACACGCTTCGGATAATCGTCAGGATGCAGTAACTGCACCATTTGCAGATGGTAAGGATGCACACGTTCCTCGTGCACTATCCGCCACACTGCTGACTGAGAGACCCCAAGCTGCTGAGCAATAGCTCGTGTGCTGCTATTCGGATTATCTTCGATGGACTGTAGGACTTGTTCTATGACGTTGACAGTCCACGTCAGTCGTCTTCTCCCCATATCCTGCATGTTGCTGCGCAGTGAACCACGTTCGCGCAGATTGCGATGCACATATGCAAACATTTGATGCTGCGGTATTCTTCTGTTGGGGTATCGGTCTTCGTAAACTTGCCTAGCTCCACGGCCGCTTTCGTCAGCTACCCCATATGCGAGATGCATATCCGCTAGCTCTTGATGCGTAAAACGATTCATCTTATCACTAGTAAGTCAGCTCGTACACTGATGACAGTGGGAGTGGTCGGGCGAGCTGTACACTGTTTGGGTACACACAGCGCCCTCTACATACGCATGCGTATATTTGCGGACATACTTTCTATGTGAAATCGGTTTCCTGACGTATTCCCTACTTCCCCACGAAATTTGAACGATACGTTTTGAATCACCCTGTAGACAGCTTTCATTATGTTAACTAACTTGTCTGGTATACCATATGATCTCATAATCAACCAGAAATTATGACGATAAGCGAATCAAAAGTCTTTTTGAAATCAACAAAGCTAGCAGCCAAAGGTTTCTGAAATTCTAAACATTTCTCAAGAATCTGCCTAAGTGAAAATATCTGATCCACACACTCCATACCACTTCTGAATCCAGATTGCTCATCACGCAATTGACTGTCAACCAGATTCTTAATTCTATTAAGCATAATCATGCAAATAATTTTCCCTGGAACAGAGAGTAGGCTGATTCCCCCTATAGTTATCATAAGAACTGCGATCACATATTTTGAAAATAGGGATAACAATAGCTGTGGTAAAATCTTTTGGAACCATGCCTTTATCACAAACGATACTCAGAATTTCAGTCATCCAAGTGGTAACCGAAACATTCCCAGCTCTATGCATTTCAGTAGTAATTTCATCTACCCCTAGGGATTTATGAAGTTCAGTTTAGAAATAGCCAAAATAACTTCAGATTGTGTTATATGGCCAACATTAAAGCCACCAATGCACCTATCATCATTGCAAACAATGGGAGTAGAACTAACCACATTGTTTAGAACATCACTGAAATGCTCAGCCCACCTAGCCATGACAGAATCCTCCCCTTCTATAACCTTACCTTGTTTATCCTTCAATCCTTGTATGTCTGTCCTTTTTCTACCACACAAAACATTAAATATCTGGTACAGCTCTCTGCTATTGTGCTGTCTAACTGCTTCCTCGGCTTTGTCAGCCAAACTATCAAGCCAAAGATTCTTATCAGCAGCTAACTGATCTTTTACACGTTTATTAAGTTCTCTGTAATGCTTTCTATTATAACTAGTAGGGTATTGATTAAGGACTTTCCTGAAGTTCTTTCTTTCCGAAATAAGCTCAAGGGCTTTATCACTCAAATAATCTTCCTCCTCTGCTACTTTTTTCTTGAAAGACTGTTTCCAATAAAGCGTGTTTAAAATTGTCCCAATCTTCAACTTCTGTATTAAACAAACCATAACTGTCACAATGACTAAATAACCTATCACGGTAAGCATTAACTATAACTGGGCCATTCAAATCTTCAGTATTAAAGGTAAATTTTTTTACCTTAGCACAAAACTTTTTAAGTTTAAGCTGCAAGATACTTTCAACAAGGTAATGGTCAGATCCAATTTCAGCTCCATTATATGCCCTTGTATTCCTAACAGAACTAGCCCATTTACTGTTAATTAATATGTAATCAATCATATTCTTATGCAGCCCTTCAGGTGAAACCCATGTGTACTTATGTATGTCGCAGTGTTTGTAATAAATGTTAGTTATTCTGAAACCATTGAGTTTACCTACCTGTACGAGACGTTGCCCACTGTCATTGCAGCTACCAATACCAAAAGGGCCTATCACCCCTCCCCAAAGGTCAGAGTCAGTACCAACTTTGGCATTGAAGTCACCTAGAACAAAGGTAATATCTCCTTTCTTGACAGAATTCAAAATATCCTGAAGTTGTCCGTAAAACCTATCCTTCTCATCCTCATCGGCATCCTCAGTGGGGTCATAAAAGCAGATAACATTCAAGTCTTTAACACTTGTCTGAAGTTTTGCTGTAAGAAACCTTTCATTAATGCACTCGTATCCTAGAAGAGCATCACTAGCGTGTCTGCTGAGCAGCATACCCACGCTTTGGTAATGCTTATTGTCGTCCCTCCAGGCAAAGAGAAATTCACGATTATTTTTAAGAATGTGACCTTTATCTGTCCATCTGGTCTCTTGCTAGCAGAGAATATCTAAATTATAGCGGTGGAATTCCTGTGTGAGGACATCAAGAGAAAAATCTCTGTGCAGAGTCTTCCCATTACAACTACCTGTGGAGAGAAAATGGTTAGTGGGATATTTAAAGAAACTATGTTTATTGAGAGAGGGAATGCCGACAATATCAAACAGCCCCCTAATCGCAGACATGGGGCAAAGACCCGTTCCCCCACCACTAAAGGCTGAAGCCATCTACACTGGAAGACTTCCTCCAATGTAGAATTTGACGATGCCAATAGAAGCAAAGAGTTCAGGTGCCTGCGATGACCTCTGCTCAGGATTATCCACCAGCTGATAAACATATCCTGTGAATCTATTCACTTGAAACTGTCAACATACAAACAAACGGACAGCGGAATATTTTCCCTCCACAGAAGCCCACCAGTACAGCAAAAAGAAAAGGAATTTAGCATGTTGGAATGTCACCAAAATAGGAGTCGCGCTCCATCATTGCCTTAACCAAATACGTTGAAATGTTACCTTTCACAATGGAATTTCTTAAATACGTTGAATTGGAGATTAAAAAAATGATTTTTTAACATCCTCAGCTATAGAGTGATAATGTCACGCGATATAAGGTGTAAAACAAATGTATCATAGTGTCGAAAATTTCGACTTGTGTCCCCACAGTCAAACAGAGGAAACTTTCTATATGAAAGTCGAATTTCCAAATCCACTACTTAAAAACGAAACGTTCTTCAGTTTCGTCACCGAAATTCAGTCAAGGTTCCTGCTAATTTGAACGGTAAATCAGTGCGGCATCTTTGGAAATTGATCAGTCTAGGAACCTGAGAATTTGTTGTCACAAGAGTTCTCGTTGATTAACAACCTACTTATCAAAGTTCCATTGTCAATGTAGGCCCACTGCACTATACAGATTGAGAATTATTTCGTAATAAAATGTGTGGCTTTCTAGTTGGAAAGGTAATTAGTACTTCTAATTTTTATCTGATTTTCTAGGCTCTAAAAGAGCCATTTTGTGGTGGTGACGACTAACCTTTTGCCTCTTCGTCGCCACTGTGAGTATCTTCATCCTCACTGTAGTGTGGAGAGTTAGATGTCAGTTTTGATGTGTCAGAATCATTCCCGTCATCAACAGATCTCTCTCCATCATCCTCAGACAAAAAACGGCAATGCACCGGTGATCTGACGTCACTGTCGACTGAAGACTCTCATCGTCGCTATCTGTGATGGCCGATGAAGAGTGATTATCGGACAAGGGCTCATCCTCTGTCTGTGCTCCAACATCGATATGCGCTATACCTGTGACAAGTACCACGACACAAACCAACTAGGTCTGGAGCAGGAATACCCAATATCGTAGGAATAGGAAAATCAACGCCATCAACGACCACAACTCGAGTTCGACGTACACCTACATACTAAATCTGACGCTTCCGCTTTATAGCGAATTGTCAAAGATTCATTTTAACAGAGACCTCAACAATTTAAATCTAAATAAAAAAAGGTAGCTTATAAGCTTATCGTATGAAAGCTCATATATGAGACCTTATTTAAATCGCAATAAACTTGTCGCCCCTTGCGCCATCTCTGCTCGTGAAAGCCAACTAGTCAAATGTTATTTGATATAAAAGGTTGAATAACGAAGTCACTCACCCTAACATTTTATTAACCCTTTAACTTCCACAGGCATTGAAAAACGAAGTACCTCAGTATACCACACCGGCCGAGTTTTGAAATGGACTCTTCCTACTTGGTCAATCCCTCTCCTTCACCTGTAGGGAGAACTGAGAAACCACAGCTCCTTTCCACACCGTAAATTGCCTCTCATTAACTGAGCATTAGTCCACCTCCAACACGTAGGATCACGAGTTACACACATCCATTGAACACGAGATATCAGACTCCTGTGACTTTTGTTCTTAAATTCTTTCTCATAACTATTTTTACAGCGTATTGTCAATTTTGGAAAGGTTTTTCATTATTTTTTAATAATAGCTTTTAAAAGCTATTAAGATTTGTTTTTCTATTTAAAAAGAGGCATAAGATTGTAATTTTTTGTATTACATCTTTTAAATAAAGTAGATCTCATAAATAAAATTTTTGAAAGGTAAAAGTTTTCAAATGTTTGCATTTTTTGGATTCTGTTGTCAGTGTTCTAACATTCAGCAAAGAGAAAACTGCTCCAAATATTCGAATGTATGATGAAAAAAATTAAAGAAAGATTATCAAAATGACGACCAAAAAATAGAAAGCAGTAAGAGTGCTAAATTCCGTTTTAAACTCTAGTTTTTAACACAATTGTGGATAGTAATCTAACGTAAGAATCAAAAATAATTTTGTCAGAAAGGTTTGTATCTGAGATAAAAGTAATCAAAGTGGATATTGCGAAGGATGTCCGTGGAACCGAAGAATATCCGTGGAAGCAAAAACTTGATAAAATGAGAAAAAAAATTAAAGCAATCAGAGATCACATAAAAATATTGGAGGTGGTAAAAATATATTATCAAAATAAGGAAGGCATATGTATATGATGGATAATGATAGATGGCTAATTTTAGTATGGAAATAAGAACCCGCTGGAAGAAGACATTGAAAGAGATCGGAAAATCGTATGAAAAAAACAATGCCGAAAAATGAAGGTTAAGAGAAAGAGTGCAAAGATGAAAATAAGTGGATAGAAAGAACTGACTGGGACCACATAACTTAAACTTGGGAGGGTGAAAAGAATTAAAAATTTTTATCATTATATTTTTTAAAAAAATACATTGGTAAGTAATTGAGTAAGTGATTCAATTCAGCAAATGAATAAATCAACAATAGTTTGTTCTGATTTTATTATTTTACACTTTATATCATCAACAATGTGCCTAAAAACAGTCTTATAAGCTACATATTCGAGTCGAAGGGGGAGGATCCTCCCCCCTTCTTTTCACAATGCTAGTAAGTGTAATAGAAACAAAAATTATCAAACTTATTTATGCTTGACGCATATTTCAGAAAAAAATTTAGACATAAAACGAAGGGGAAATGATATACTGCATTGGAAATACAGCCTCTTGTCTACCCCTTTACGTTTTTTAGGATAGAGTGTGTTTCTTGTCCCCCTCAATTTTTTATTTTTTTTTACATCCGGGCCTGCTCGTGTCTATTGGAATGAGGGCGATGGAATGATGCTGGAGTTTACGAATTTCGTCTAATGGGTATCGTTTTCTGCACAATGGCTAAATGTCGTGGTCGCAACAAAGAGCCTCTACAGAACAGTTAGGAGAGAGATGGAAGCCTGCCTCAAGCGTACTGATTAATTGCACAGGTTATGGTTATCCTACACATGGGGCTAAAATTTTACTTCCCATCCGACTGATGGTAGGCTCTCCAATCCCCCAGTGTCATATTTTCTCCCCGAGGTCTGGATAGATATTATACATATATATATATCCCCTCAAACAGCTGCTAGCCATAGGAGTCTGACAGGTGTCTGTCAATTTATACGCCATAGCAGAAGGTCTGTGAGGATGACCGGAGCTCATCTCTATGTTGCGATCTTGTGCAACCACGGCAATTCCCGGTTCCGCCTGACAGCACTACCTGGTTAAAGAAAAGCCATGACTATCTAGAGCCGGGGGCAAGGAATACGCCCTATAGGCGCACCTCAACCCCGGCCTCACATGGCAGCAGTCCTATAGAAGGAAAGCTAACCACCGGAAGAAACCTAAATTTAATCTATTCCCCGGTTTGTAAATGTGCAAGGATATAAAGATCCAAGCTCGATCGGCACCCGGGGTGGAGACTCTTAGTAGGACCCAGACTTTTTGGACGGCTCGTGCCTACTAGGCAGGAGGGACCTTTCGACCGAGCCGTCGAACTAACCACCCAAGGTCCCTGAGGTGAGGTCTCCGACGCCGTCACCACCCGACCGGCAATCAAGCCGGCCAGCAGCGTCTTCGACCTCGGTTGGCCTTGGCCATGTCCAACCGGCGCCCAACCCGGTCGGCACAGCCTTCAGCCGGGTTGCTGGGCCCTAGGCCCCCCCACCACGACAAGGTGGTCCCCTATTGGGGGGGATAGGGGACCACCTTGTCGTGGTGGGGGGGCCTAGGGCCCAGCAACCCGGCTGAAGGCTGTGCCGACCGGGTTGGGCGCCGGTTGGACATGGCCAAGGCCAACCGAGGTCGAAGACGCTGCTGGCCGGCTTGATTGCCGGTCGGGTGGTGACGGCGTCGGAGACCTCACCTCAGGGACCTTGGGTGGTCAGTTCGACGGCTCGGTCGAAAGGTCCCTCCTGCCTAGTAGGCACGAGCCGTCCAAAAAGTCTGGGTCCTACTAAGAGTCTCCACCCCGGGTGCCGATCGAGCTTGGATCTTTATATCCTTGCACATTTGCAAACCGGGGAATAGATTAAATTTAGGTTTCTTCCGGTGGTTAGCTTTCCTTCTATAGGACTGCTGCCATGTGAGGCCGGGGTTGAGGTGCGCCTATAGGGCGTATTCCTTGCCCCCGGCTCTAGATAGTCATGGCTTTTCTTTAACCAGGTAGTGCTGTCAGGCGGAACCGGGAATTGCCGTGGTTGCACAAGATCGCAACATAGAGATGAGCTCCGGTCATCCTCACAGACCTTCTGCTATGGCGTATAAATTGACAGACACATCAGAAAAACGACACAAACATCCACGCCCTTACCTGAAGCTCGATCCCAGGTACCTCTGTTCAGTAGCCAAGCACGCTAATCATTCGGCCACTGGACGGCTACTGTAGATATTAAAGGAGATAAATATCAATATGCAACAAAAAGATTTGGAACCTGAGAAATATCAGATTACAAGCATGACGCAGAACCGATTGATTCGACTTTTACTAACTTATAGTACATACTTCATTAGTTACTATTTAAAGTCAACTACCTGTTTTGGAGATTTATGGCAGTAAATGTATACGTACTTCAAACCTGTGTGTTAAAAATTATATAAGATGTTTGAATAAAATAAATATGTGTGTTTGGAGGGGTGTTGGGGGATTCTTAAATCACTGATTTCTGGGACTGAATTCAGAAAAATATGTTATTAAAGCTCTCGAGATGCAAGGGAAATTATAACTCCTTAATTCTTTTTCCTTACTTGTAGTCACAAGTAAGTTTTTTGCTCACTGTTTCACACAAATATTTTCTGAGGATGAATTGCATCACCATCGGTGCAATTACTTCGTCGTAATATTTTACTGATATATATAATTTTTTTATGCATATTTCTCTTTGGGAAGGTGCAGTGGTACAATAGCTTACCAACTTACAGTTTTTGTATGGGTAAAAAGGACGTGGAAATTATTTTATAACTTAGGGCACTCTTGACTTCGTACATTTATTGCATGACTAGCAAGGGTTATGAAATATGCAGAAATAATAAACCATCAATTGGGAGTAGTGGTACACCAATCTGTGTGTCAGGTTCGGGTTCCAGCTGGGCTACTGTAGAGATTTTTCTCTGCCAAACTCCCCGCCCTGCCTACAGTGTATAGGACTTCAAAAGGCAGCCGTCCGTCAGATGGGACGTTAAGCCGTGGTTCCGTGAGTAAGAGACACACCACCCACGTTAAAGAACACGCTGGATGGCCTTGACGGGAGGCTTACACTCTTTTCCCAACAGCTATCCAGTGGGTCCCCTCACCCAACCATCCATGAAACCACGACAGCTTCGAACTTCGATATCTGTCCCAAATAACTGATATTTAAGTAGCGAATATCATGATTCAAAACTAAAAGAGCTCTAATTTACTCCTTGAATAATGGTAGACTTTCGGCACAATTAATGTACAGAGTGAGAGTGAAAATTAGACCATAATGCTACCTAACAATATTGGCAATAAATCATCGGCACGGTTCAAGATTGGAAAGTTCCATAATTAGAGATATGAATGAACTGACTGATTCGATAATAATTGTAAGCTAATTTAGACGGAAGGTACTCTCCCAGCTGCTCCGCAGCCTTAATGTCAGCGTACTCATAGGCATCAACCAGCACACAGGGCTCAAAATTCCAAAGTTTCAAAATTGCAGAATTCAACGAATCAAGGATTTCGATAATACTACAGTAATGTAAACGATAGGTACTCACTCCGCTACTTCGCAGCTTCAATGTAAGAGTTTTGATAGGCCTCAACCAGCACACGAAGATGGCTTTTGGTGCCATCCACAAGATGTAGTACTGTCCTGTATAGTGGAACGTCGGATGTCATCATTCAATCATATTCAAACACCATCCTGTGACATTTTCACCTTGAAAAGTCGATCTCGCCAGTGCCACTTCCAACTGTCACACTTTGTGTACATCTGTCAAAAGCCCCTCGTTTTTTGCTTACATCTGTCAAAAGTTCTCGATTTTTGTTTACAGTGCCACGCCCCCTCTAAAGACCCCCTGTTTGAGTCACCCAAACCAAAGTGAAGTAAACAACTCTAAAGGATCCAAATAATTCTCAGTCGCAATTCCGCCATTTTGAATCATGGTGTCGTCACCCATTTTGAAGTAAAACTTCCAAATAATTCTAATTCCCAGTCTGCCATTTGCATTTTGACGTCATCACCCAAGTGAAACCTCGAAATTATTCTATTATGCCACCACTATGACCTTGAGTCAAGTGCCTTTGTCTCCCACTTTCGATGGTCACATCACCGAAAAGTGAACACGTTGCGATAAACAGATACGAATGACCTGTAGTGTATGCTTTCTATTTTGAGCAATGAAAATGGCATCTGAGTTGATCAATCACTTAACATGAACGGAAAAAAATTATTTGGTTGAAGAATGGGAAAATTTTAAAACAAAACCTCACTTTGTGTGTATTTGGAAAAATATCAGCAGAATTTAAGTTCGATACAAAATTAAAACGAACAAAAATTACTGTAAGGAACCAATTTCACTTCCATAGAGATAACCTAGAATTCATGTTTTAACGTGCAAAACTCGCGTTCGACAACAAATTGTTTCGAAAATAAAACTTATTTTGTGATCAAATATAAACACAAAACAAGACACGTGTTCTTATTTCATACACATTTTTCGTTTAGTGTACAAAAATAAAGACAAAATTTATGCAATACAGAAATATTATGCGATCAAAAAAAGGTGTAAGATGGAATTTTACTTCCTATAGGGATAACGTGTGATTTGTATTTTATTGTACAAATTTCTCATCGGAGAGAAAAAAATATTTGATCATAAAATTGGTTTGATGACAATTTTATAAACACAAAAAACTGGAAATGTGTTATTTTAAACCAAATTTTGGTTTAGTTGGTAAAATACAGACATGAAAATCAAAGAGTACAAATATTAAATTATGCAGGGTTTCACTTCACATACGAAAACATGAAAAAATGACAAGGGTGTGTCGAAATTGGTGTCTGTTATTAAAATATTTCAAACAAGAAATTGCTATGGTAGTAAAACTTTAAACAAGAAAGTGGACTGGTGATAAAACTTGTAACAGAAAAACAGATGTTGGTAAGAAACTTTGATTAAAAAACGGGAATGGTGGTAAAATCGTAAACTGACTTATCTGGTTGATAAAAATATATGCGAAACGTAATGTACTGGACTTGAGGGTTGTTAGCATTGTGTGATAATATAGATAGATTAACTGCAAAATCTCATATAATACAGAGACAGGGGATGGCCAAGTCACTAGTACGCTGGATTCATAAACTGTTATTGCTAGGCTGGAGCCCCCATTGTGTTGCCATTGAGATTTATTTCTGTTATCCCCTACCCTCTGTGAGAAACGTTACATTGCTTTGAAAAATACAAGTGTTCGTTGGATGGGACTTTACGTGTGCAGAAGAGCCATACATTCTTGGCATCACAAAGCAATCTGAATGACCTTGACAGGAGTTTTCAATTTCTCTCCTAACATTCGTGTAGTACCCTTTCTCTATCCAACTATGAGCCCTTTGGTTCAGTGACCAGGACTTTTAATCAAATTGAATGCATAAAAGATCCCTTCAGAATTAACAAAAAACAACGGAATGGATAGTAGAATTGCTTGAAAGTCACTAAAATGCAGTGAAATAGATGTTGGAATAACTCTAAATGTGCACACATTTGCAGTGGATGGGAGAATATTTTCAAAATTCTTCGGAAGTGGAAGGCACAATAACTGTAAAATCAAAAATGTGTACTGGAGATAATAGAACACCTTCTAAATAAGCTGGAATGGATGACAGAAATAACGGAAAAATCAACAAAGTACACGGGAATAGATGAGAAAATATCTTGGAGTATATGGAATAGACAACACAATATCTCCGAAACACACTGTGATGGGAGAAAAAAAAGTGTAAAAATCTGACAAATATGCACGGTGATGGCTGTAGAAATCACTTTCAAACAACGGCAAATTACAGTAAAATCGATAACTGAGAAACCTCACAAAGTGTACTGGAGATGATAGAACACCTTCTAAATATGCTGGAATAGATGACAGAAATAACGGAAAAATCAACAAAGTACACGGCAATAGATGAGGAAATATCTTGGAGTATATGGAATAGACAACACAATATCTCCGAAACACACTGTGATGGGAGAGAAAAAAGTGTGAAACTCTTAAAAATATGCACGGTGATGGCTGTAGAAATCACTTTCAAACAACGGCAAATTACAGTAAAATCGATAACTGAGAAACCTCACAATGTGTACTGGAGATGATAGAACACCTTCTAAATATGCTGGGATGGATGACAGAAATAACGGAAAAATCAACAAAGTACACGGGAATAGATGAGAAAATATCTTGGAGTATATGGAATAGACAACACAATATCTCCGAAACACACTGTGATGGAAGAAAAAAAGTGTAAAAATCTAAAAAATATGCATGGTGATGGCTGTAGAAATCACTTTCAAACAACCGCAAATTACAGTAAAATCGATAACTGAGAAACCTCACACAGGACATAAGAAGAAATAGCAGAATAACCTGAAAATGTAGAAAATACACGTACGTGGATCTTCAAAACATACAGGAGAAAACGATAGAATATTTTAGCAGTTTTAAAACATTGTAATAAACTCTTCGAGATATATAACGTGTCTGCTTCTTAATATCAATTTACTTTGCTATTCTTTCGAGTGCACAAATACTCTAAGATAGAATTCTCAATTAACTATCTCCATCTAGCGTGAAAAAGTGATGCTAAACAATAACCGTTAAAATTTTTGAAAGTGATTTCAATCCACTTTAGCAGAAGGAGTAACAAAGGAAAACCATAAAATATTAGTAAATTAGGGTCTCACTCTAGAGCAATGGTTCTCAAAATTTTATGTTTCACGTATCCTCTGGAAATGTGTATGTAATTGGCATACACCTTGTATAGATGGATGAAACTACATTTATAGTATAACAATGGTTATTTTTACTTTCTTACTAGATCTAGCGACTTTTGAGTTCTCATGGTTTACTCCAGAAATGTTTAGTGCATACACCATATTCAAAACCACAGTCCATTTCGATCATAATTATATATGTGTGGATGAATATCACAAAATGCATTGAAAATGGAAGAGAAAACAACAGGTAATAAACATATAAATACTAAAGAAATTGTTGGTAGAATTACTTCAAAGAAACGAAACTATTGCGAAATCAGTATTGGAATAACTGTAAATGCACACACATTGTAGTGGATGGGAGATTATTTTCAAAACTCTTCGAACAGGAAGGCATTATAACGTGCAAAATCAAACAAAGTGTACTGTAATGATAGAATACCCTCAAAATACGCTGGAAAGGATGAAAGAAATAACGGAAAAAATCAACAACCTAAAATGGGAGCTGATCAGAAAATATCTTCGAATGTAAGGAAATACTTAGTAAACTAGACGATATATGCAATGGGTGACACAATACCTTCAACACTAACTGTGATAGAACAGAAAACAAGTGTAAAATCACTTCAAAGGAGTAAACTACAGGGAAACCGATTACTTAATAAGTGAAAAATTTCTCACAGGACAGAAAAAAAGGTATAGAAGATGGCCAGAATATGTGCGAAGCACAGGGGAGTGGATGACGGATTATCTTCAAAATATGAAGAAATGAGGATATACAGGAACACATAGTAGCATATTTAATAGTGTTTAAAATATCACCGTAAACTCTGAAAAATAAAACGTGTCTGCTTTTTAATAGCGTTTTATTTTGCTATTCTTTCGAGCACAAATGCTAAAAGATAAAAACTTCAAAGGACGATGATACATTCTTGGCTATAACTAGATGTCCTGTATAGTTAGAGGATGGCCATCTCGGTCATTCTCTGACATTGGTTGATTGAGTCACGTGGTTTATGGGCGCCATGTTTTGTCGTACCGCGAGACGAAAGCGTAGGAGTTAGTGTGTGTACCTAGTTAAAACTTCTCAGTTATTTCCATACATTTCTACCACTTTTTTTGTCTATAAAAGCTGTCATATTTTATGAATACCTCACTGCGCTGCATTTGGGTGTAAAAATTTCACACAAAGAAGTAAATTAATGAATATTTTTTTCCCGAGAATCTCCGACAGAACACGGCAAACGGCTGCAAAAGTGAAATTAGCTAACTGAAAACCAACAATTAATTTCTTTTAAGGTTCGTTTGAAAAACGAGGTAATGTTTTCACTTTGTCGTCTGCATATGCCAATATTTGTTCGTCTGTCTATCCGTCTCTCTGTTAGCTATTATCTGTCCATCTGTTTTTCCACCTGTCTGTCCATCTGTAGACAATCAATTTTTTACTTTTAGAGCCAAATGAATTATTCTTTTTGGGTTGGATAGGTGTCGAACAAATATTGCGATTTGCAATTTTGAAAATTTTCAAAAGCTTTAATAACGCCCTCTAGTGATGGGAAAAGAAGGAAAATGCTAAAATTTCAAACGACTGTTACAAACAAACAATTTACACTGGAAATCTGAAATTTTGGTAGTAGAGTGTTGTGGTCAGTAGGTTTACAATGGCAACAAGGCTTTGCCGTCTTAGCCAAAAAGGTTTGCGAAAATTAAGCTTTTTTTAAGAGATAAACGAAAAATTATATAAATATACATATATATATTTTGTGGTTTGTATTTAAACAATACTTGATAATCTCAGCGTTACCTGTAGACGTTTAAACGTCTATAAATCAAATGTTTTTTGTGAAAAAACCGGCGCACGTTCAACAGGTTAGAATACTCTGGCATGTTTCTGGAGAGATGCAGGTTCGAATCCCGTATGTCGACGAAATATTTTTCCACAAAAATATTAATATTTACATTTTTTTGAATCCTCATTAGTTGGAATTTCCAGTGTTAGAAAGTGCTAAAGTCGGTAAATAAAAACTGGAAAGGCGACCTCTGGCAGCGGAAAGAAGCTGGAAAATACCAAATCTTTAAATAAATATTGCAAATATCTATTATTGTTAGAAGCTTAAATATTTCGTCATAGAATGTAATGATCAAGTGGTTTACACTAATAGTAATGATTTGTCCCGTTTGTAAAATGCAACTTTTCTGCTTTAAGAGATAAATGAAAAACTTTTTTTACACATTACAGGTACTACTAAAATATTAATAGTTTATTTTCTCAATTATACAGTAGTTCGAATTTCCACTGTCAGAGGGACTGAAAGTGTAAAATAACTAGAAGAACGCATATCGCCCCTGGCGCATATGGGAATCCCATTTTCAAAGAGACTGAAGTTTTTCCTTTGCCCACATTTTCACTCCTTAAAAGTTTTAATAACGATATTCGTGTGGTTTTTCTGCTGAATTCCCGCCATCCTCATGGAGCTTCTACTATGGCGTATAAATTGATAGGCTACTGTCTGACCTCTGTACAAGCAGCTGCTTGAGGGGTTATTTATTTAGTTTTTAATGTATGATGAGGTTAAATGCACATAGTTTTTCTGTGGTCTCTGTTTCGCTTCTCATTCTAGTAAAGAAGAATTTTTGTTTTAGTTTCAGGATTTCTTTTTCCCGCTAGATGGAGCTGGTTAAATGCCATAACCAAGAATTTTACTAATTTACCGCTTTTTTGACTGTTGTATGTATCATCTTCCTTTGAAATTTCTATCTTTTAGCATTTGTGCTCGAAAGAATAAAAAACAAATCGCTATTAAAAAGCAGACATGTTTTATGTTTCAAAGAGTTTACGGTGATGTTTTTAAACAGTCTTAAATATTCTACTGTGTATTCCTGCATATTTTGAAGATATCCGTCAAACACTCCCATGTACTTCATTTTCTGCCCATTTTTCTATACCTTTTTTTGTCCTGTGTGAGATTTTTCTGTTATTAAGTAATCGATTTCTCTACAGTTTACTCCTTTGAAGCGATTTTGAACTTGTTTTCTCTCCCATCACAGTATGTTTTGAAGTTGTCCATTCCACATATTCGAAGATATTTTCTGATCCACTCCTATGTATGTTGTTGATTTTCCGTTATTTCTGTCATCCATTCCAGCATAGGTTGAAGGTATTCTATCATCTCCATTACACTTTGTTTGATTTTGCGTGTTATAATGCCTTCCACTTCTGAAGAATTTTATAAACATTTTCTGATGCATTGCAATATGTGCGCATTTACAGTTATTCCAACATCCATTTCACTGCATTTTATTAACTTTCAAGCAATTCAACCAACCAGATTTTGGTTCATATATGATTTTTTTTACAGTTTTTTTCTCTTTCAATTGCTAGTTAGTTGATTTTTATGTGTTGTGTTTTGTGGATTTATTTGATGTACACCATTTTTGTGGCTGAATGACCTATGTTTAATATAATTTATTCATTTTCCTGCAGATAAGCTATTTAGCTTTGTGGGTCAAATTGTAAATGTATTTGTATTCTTTACTCTTATGAATAAAAATTATATTCTATTCTTTAAAAAAATGTATTGTTGATATTCAACCATCCTTATGAAATAATGAAAGTAACGGACATTGATTTTTCAAGACCCTAGTACAGTAATAATTCATTGTTTTCCCCTTTTACTCTTTCTGGAAAAGACGTATTATTTTCTTAGTTTTTAGGATCACTTTTACCCACTAGATGGCGCTGGTTAACTGTAATGACCGAGAAAATTCCTTATTTACCGCGTTTTCGACTGGTTCATATATCATCATCCTTTGAAATTTCTATCTTTTAGCATTTGTGCTCGAAAGAATAACAATGTAAATCGGTATTAAAAAGCAGACACGTTTTACATTACAAAGAGTTTACGGTGATATTTTTAAACACTATTAAACATTTTATTCTGTATTCCTCTATATCAGGCATGGCCAACTGTTTTTGCCCCCGGGCCGGATTGGAAAAAAAAATATTTTCACGGGCCGGACGAATTATTAAAATTGAAAAATGTTAAGCAAAACACTTATTTCTTTAAGTAAACAAAATTTTATTATGAAATTTGTTTATGAATAATTGTAAGTAAATCAATACAACAAATTAACATAATAACTAATGCGACGTGTTGAGGCGGTTTGCATCGCTTATTATTTTTTTAATATCTGGTTCTATACTTGTAGTAGCTATTCTTAACACAGCCTCCAAATATAAATGATTCAATCATCAAACAGATCATATCGAGTACAGATGAGTATAAAAGTTTTAATTCTTTATAACGGAATCTTTTTTTAAAAATATAGAAGTATTGAGAATTCATTCGATTAATTACTAGAAGTTAAATGCTAATATTCAAAAATTGTTCGCGGGCCACATAAATTCATTTCGCGGGCCGGATCCGGCCCGCGGGCCGTATGTTGGCCATGCCTGCTCTATATTCTCATTCCTGCGTATTTTGAAGATAATCCGTCTTCCACTCCCCTTACGTTCTACATTTTCTGGCCATATTCTATACCGTTTTTTGGTCCTGTGTGAAATTTTTCACTTATTAAGCAATCGATTTCACTTTAATTTACTCCTTTAAAGTGATTTTACACTTGTTTCCTCTTATATCACAGTATGTGTTGAAAATCTTGTTTTACCCATTGCATATATTCCTAGATATATCCCCACATTCGAAGATATTTTCTGATCAGCTCCCATTTTACGTTGTTGATTTTTTCGTTATTTCTTTCATCCGTTCCAGAGTATTTTGAGGGTATTATATCATCATAGTATACTTTGTTTGATTTTGCACGCTTTAATGCCTTCCTCTTCGAAGAATTTTGATAATAATCTCCCATTCACTGCAATGTGTGCGCATTTACAATTATTCCAACACTCATTTCACTGCATTTTACTGTCTTTCAAGTAATTTTACCAACCATTTCTTTGGTTTTTACATGTGTTTCTTTACTCTTGTTTTCTGTTCCATTTAGAATGTATTTTGTGATATTCATCCATCCATATCTAATAATGAATGCCATGGACCGTGATTTTCTAGAATGAGACCCTGATATACTAATATTTTATGGTATACTATATGCTAACGAGAGACTTTTATCAGTTTTGAATTTAGGATTTTTTTTTTTCACATTAGATGGTGCGATTTAATTGTCATGGCTAAGAAAACTAATTATTTATCCCTTTTTTCAGTGTTACTTATTTATTTTTTACAGTATTTGTACTCAAAATAATAGCAAAGTAAATGGATAGTAAGAAGCAGACACGTTATATATTTCGAATAGTTTATTACAATGTTTAAAAACTCCTAAAATATTACAGGACCTCTAGTTATGACTATAGGCCTATGAGCTAGTGTATGTACCAAGCTGAAACTTCTCAGTTGTTTTATAGTTTTATATATTTCTACCACTTTTTTTGTCTATAAAAGCTGTCATATTTTATGAAAGCCTCACTGCGCTACATTAGGGTGTAAAAATTTCACTTCAAGAAATAAATTAATGAATTTTTAAAGAAAAAAGTGAAATGAGCTAACTGAAAACCAACAAATAATTTCGTTTAAAGTTCGTTTGAAAAACCAGCTAATATTTTCACTTTGTCGTCTGCCTATGCCAGTATTTGTCTGTCCGTCTCTCTGTTAACTGTTATCTGTCCATCTGCCTTTCCACCTGTCTGTCCGTCTGTAGAAAAATCATTTTTTTTTACTTTTAGAGCTAAGTGAAAAATTCTTTGAGTTGGATAGGTGTCGAACAAATATCGCGATTCGCAATTTCAAAAATTTTCAATAGCTTTAACAGCGTCCAATAGCGGTGGAAAATAATGGAAAATACTAAAATTTTAAAAGAATATTGCAAATAAACTATTTACACTGGAAATCCGAAATTTTGGTAGTAGAATGTTATGGTCAGAAGGTTTACAATGGCAACAAGGCTTTGACTTTTTAGACAAAAGGGGTGTGTGCGAAAATGAAAATTTTTTGAGATAAACGAAACAATTTACTTTTTTACTTATTTATTTATTTTATTCATTTTTTTTTTGTTTTGTTTTACAGGCACTAAGAAAATATTAAATATTTACATTTATAGAATCCCCATCAGTTGGAATTTCCACTGTTAGAGAGTGCTAAAGGTCGTAAATAAAACTCGAAAGGAGGCCTCTAGCGGCGGAAAAAAGCTGGAAAATGACAAATTTTTAAATGAATATTGCAAACGATTTATTTTTGCTAGAAACTTATATTTTTGATCATAGACTGTAATGGTCAAGTGAATTACGCTAATAGTAATGATTTGTGCCATTGGTAAAATGCAACTTTCCTGCTTTAAGAATAAATGAAAAGCATTTTTTGTGTTTAATAGGTATTAACAAAATATTAGTAGTTTATGTTCTCAATTATTCAGTAATTCGAATTTCCATTGTCAGAGAGTGCAGAAAGTGTAAAATAACTAGAAGAACGCATATCGCCTCTGGCGCATATGTCAATCTCGTTTTCAAAGAGAATGCATTTCTTCCTTTGCCAAATTTTTCACTCCTTAAAAGTTTTAATTATGGATATTCGTGTTGTTTTTCTGCTGAGATTCCGTCATTTTCATGGACCTTCTACTATGGATTATAAACTTACAGGCTGCTGTCAGACCTCTGCGTCAAGCAGCTGCTTGAGGGGTTATATATTTTTTTAAATCGATGATGGGGAAAAATGTAGTGAGTAGTATTTTATTAGTAATTATACAACATAAAAAGTGTTTGTCTTTTAGTTCTTAATGGTAGACAATGAACTTTTTTTTAAAAGTTGCTTTTCTCCCACCCCTCTGAAAATATTGGGGAAACCATTGCTCTCAGTGGAACTTCTTCCTACCATAACAGAATTCTACAGCCGAAATTTCTACAACAAACAGATCACTTGAAACATTCGCTAAAAGTTTTGCTGTTTGGATATTTGGTGATCTCTAACGATATAAATTAAAATCGCCTTTGAAAATGCGAATTATATTTTATTAGTACCAACTAAAAAAGAGATTTCCAATTATCTCTTAAAACCGTTCTGTTTCCTACCTGCCTTGGATGTATGGGTCAACGCATTGTTATAATGGAATCTTCAAGACTGTCATATTTCACGACCAAAATTTCAAATTTCTAACATAACTACATCGTTTGCAATATTCGTCTTAAATTTCGGAATTTTTCAATTTTTTATCCACTGTTAGACGACGCAATTATAGCTTTTGGGAGATTCGGAAAATGAAAATTGTGATATTTCATCAATACGTGTTCAACCCAAAAGAATTTTTATCTCTAGAAACGTACAATTTTCTGGTAAAACAAAAAAAATTGCATTCTCCCCCCCCCCCCCACCACCACCACCTGGGTCTAAAGGGTCAAGTGATTGTTGCGAATGGTAAGTTCGTAACCTTTGCATTTCAACATCAAAATTTCAAATTTATAACGTAACAATAACATCCTGTAAACATATTAACAGTGTACATCGCTTGCAATATTTGTTTTAAATTTCGGGATTTTTCGATTTTTTCCACCGTTAGAGGGCGCAATTATAACTTTTGGGAGATTCATAAAATTCAAATTGTAATATTTCATCAATACCTGTCCAACCCAACAAGAATTTTTAATTTATCTCTAAAAACGTACAATTTTCTGCAACAAAAAAAAGTTGCATTCTCCCTCCCCCCCCCTGGGTCTAAAGGGTCAAGTGATTGCTGCAAATGGTAACTTCGTAACCTCTACATTTCAACATCCGAATTTCAAATTTCTAACATAAATACATCATTTGGAATATTCGTTTGATATTTTGGAATTTTCTTTTTTATCCACCGTTGGTGGGCGAAGTTATAACTTTTAAGAGATTCTAAAAATGCAAATAGTAACATTTCATTAATACCTATCGAACATAAAGAGAATTTTTTATTTTTCTGTATAAACAGAAAAGTTCATTATCTACAGAGGACAGACAACGAAGCGATATTATTCCCTTTTTTTTTTAAAACAGCACTAGAATTTACCTTTCCTTTTTAACCGTTTTCTACAGTGCTTCCAATCGTGAGCACTGAAATCTGTATAAAACATTATCCTAGTCTTTTCCGGACTCTATAACTATCTGTGCAATACCATTCAGTTTGCACCCGAAACAATCCAAGCGACGACAAAACATGGCGTCTTATTTTGAGATGGCCAACCTCTACCTATATAGGGCCTCTAGTCACAACCGAGAAAATTCCTAATTTACCGCTTTTGTGACTGTTGTGTGTGTCATCTTCCTTTGAAATTTCTATCTTTTAGCATTTGTGCTTGAAAGAATAGCAAAGTAAATGACCATTAAAAAGCAGACGTTTTATATTTCCAAGAGTTTTACACGGTAGTCGAGTGGTTAATGCGCTTGGCTTCTAATCTAAGGGACCTCGGTTCGAGCGCCAGGCAAGGCAGGTGGATGTATGTTTCGTTTTTCTGCTGAGATCCTGCCATCCTCTCAGACCTTCTGCTATGGCATATAAACTGACAGGCTCTAGTCAGACCTCTGTGGCAAGCAGCTGCTTGAGGGGGTGTTTCTTTTTTAACACTTCAATATTCTACTCTGTATTCCTATACATTTTGAAGATCATCCGTCATCCACTCCTTTGAAATTTGTTCATTTTCCGGTTATTCTACTATGCCCTCTATTGTCCTGTGTGAGGTTTCTCATTTATCGACTTTACTGTAATTCGATGTTTGAAAGCGATTTTTACAGCCTTCCCAGTGCATTTTTTACGTGATGGTTTGGTTTGGTTGTTTGAGGTTTTTTGGCGCAAGAGCAACTAAGTCTATATTGCGTCAACCAAAAAATCATAAAGGGATAAAAGTCAGGTAACCCACAACCAAAGTTAAAATTCACACAGTAGAAAACAATAAAAAATCAACAAATGTAAAAGTCAACAATAAAATGGGCGTACAGGAAAAATTAAAAATCACAAATAAGTGTAAAATCTATGAAACATCGTAAATATCATATACTTGTAAAATAACCAGTAAAACGTAAAAATTCGAAAACAGGAGTTAAAAGCGACTCATCAGATAAAAGATATCCGAGTGCAAGGGGCTCTGATGTGAAGTCGTGAAAGGTAAAAAGTAAAGGTCTGTCTAGGTTAAAGGTAGGACAAGAGATTAAAATATGCTTAATGGTTAAAATGGTGTCACGAAACTCGCACTTAGGTTCGTCGTCTTCCCGAAGAAGGAAAGAGTGTGTAATAAACGAATGACTTAAGCGGAGCCAAGCAATTACAAGCAAGATCTTTGCCACTGTGACCGGAACTTGATGGAAAAACGCTGCCGGAAATCCAGGTATGGAACTGGCAGCGGAGAGTTGGACAATGGCGTGGCTGACCTGGCAGCAGCGTCTGTCATTTCCCCTGATTCCGACATGACTGGACACCCAACTGAAGAGAACGTTGGTGGTGGCTGCCAGACGATGGAGCTGCTGGTGAATCTTGGATAGAACAGGGTGAGGCTGATGCCTCATTGAGATCAAAGCCTGTAGCGAGCTAAGCGAGTCAGTGTAAAGCACACACCAATAATTACGCTTAGCTGCTATGTGGTCCAAGGCAATGCTGATAGCATGCAACTCTGCAGTGAAGATGGGACACTGCTGTGGGATCTGGTCTGCAATGATTCCATCAAAGCAGACCATGGCTGATCCCACAGATGTACCGGACTTTGAACCATCTGTAAAGACAGGCATGTAGTCCAGGTGCTCAGCACGATGGCTGACAAAGAGTTGCTGATATACACAGTCGGGTGTAAAGTCCTTTCTCATCCTGCACAGAGAGAAATCACAGGAAGGAGAAACAGTGATTCAAGGTGGAAGTGACTCGGCTGTCGACTGTGCGATGATGTCAAGACTGGTGTTAATGTCTTTCAGGTAACCTCGAACATGCAAACCGAAAGAACGAATGGCAGTCGACCGATTCTGGTATAACATTTCCCATGATGGACTGAAAACGCAGTCCCAAGTTGAATGGCCTTATAGGGATCACAATTTTGCAGCATACTGCAGGGACAACTCTGACGTCGAATAGATAAGGAAGGTTCGTCAGTCTCAACAGAGACTCTGAACTGGTGAAGTGGGGAAGGCCCCCCATACAAACACAGAAGGCCTGATGATGGAGGAGTCCAGCACCTTCACCGTCGGATCCCGGGTAAAGTCGTACAACTGGGATTCGTAGTCCAGTTTCGACCACACAAGTGAACAGTAGGGGCGGGGCAAATAACATCGGTCCATCCCGCAAGACAGAGGGGAGAGGACCTTGAGGATGCTCAATGCCCAGGTGCAGTTGGACCTGAGATGTCGAACATGAAGATAAAAAGGACAATTTCCGGTCGAATATGAGAATGAGAAACTGGGTCTCCACCACAACTGGACTGATGTTACCCCCAAGCTGCAGCTCGTGGTCCAGATGATGATTATGCTTGTGGCAAAAGTGCACGCAAGCGGTATTCTGTGGAGAAAACCGAAACCCATTGGCTGTCGCCCTTGCTGAAAGATTGTTCAGGGAAGTTTGCAGTTGTCGTTCAATGACCCTCATGCTGGACGATGAGCAAAAGATGCTAAAGTCGTCAAGATAGAGGGCATTGCCTACAGTCAGAGGAAGTTGCTGTGTAATAGAATTGATCTTGACAGAGAAAAGCATAACACTCAGGACGCAGCCTTGTGGTACCTCCTATTCTTGGGGGAAAGGACATGACAGAGCATTGCCGACACGAACTCGAAAATTACGAGATGATAAAAAATTTACAATGAAAATCGGCAAGTGACCTCGCAAGCCGAAGCTGTGGAGGTCATGAAGAATGCCGAATCTCCATGCTGTTTCTTACGCTCTTTCGATGTTGAAGAAAATTGACACCAGGTGCTCTCGACTTAAAAACGAATTCCTGATCGCCGATTCGAGGTGAATCAGGTGGTCTAAAGGAGACTGGTGCTTGCGAAAGCTACACTGGGTGTTCGAAAGAAGGCCGTGATGTTCCATATACCAGGCCAGCCTGGTATTTACCATTCTCTCCAACACCTTGCAGACGCAGCTTGTCAATGCATTTGGATGATAAGAAGGAATCTTAGGATCTTTGCCAGGCTTGGTGGGGGGGCAAGATGATGGCCTCCCGCCAGGAGTCTGGAAACTGCTCCTCACTGAAAATGCGGTTGAAGAGTCAGAGCAGCCCATCCTTACTCGATGGTGAGACATGTTGGAGCATTGCATAATGGACATTGTCTGGCCTCATAGCGGATGCCTGAGAGGTGTGCAGAGCAAGGCGAAGCTCCTCCACTGTGAATGGCCTGTTGTAAGACTCCAGGCCATTCGAATGGAAAGACAGCAGAGAGCGTTCAGCCTTGCTCTTCTGGATCAGAAACTCGGGGGAGTAGGAAGATAAAGAAGAGATGGAGGAGAATGACTCCTCCAGAGTGTCAGCAATTACTCAAGGATCAGCAATTGCCTGTCCATTGTGCTCCTGGATCGATAATGAGTGGAATGTGTACTTCCCACCCATCTTCCGGACCTTATCCCACATGACCTTAGGAATGGTCGTGTGGGTGACAGATGAGGTATATTTGATCCAAGATTGCTTCTGGCTCTAGCGCCAGACGAAACGGGTTTCGCCCTGGCGCATTTGAATGCTTCAAGGTTGGAGGATTGAATGTTTCATATTTTAGCTACATGTGAAGAGTAAGTTTTACCATAATAGTTAAACCATAGCTTATGACTGATTCTCCAATTGATTAATATTGCATAATTTGACAGATATTTAATGGTAAAATAGTGCGGCGTCTGGAGAAAATTGCAGACCAGTATCTTAATTTACCACAAACATAATTTACATATTTCTCCCAACTTTATAAATCATCAATAATCAGACCTAGATACTTCACTGATGAAACTTTTTTAATAATATCATTTACACCTAAATTACCTGAAAGTTAGTGTCAGCATTTGTTAGGCAATTACGTGAATGTTGTAAAATTTTATTGGCATCAGGAATTGAGATATTAGGTAGATGGAAGTACATAGGCTTAGACTTGTTTGTGTTTAAATATATACAATTGTTTTGTAACCTTACGGAAATAATGTCGAAATTTTTCGCAGGTCCTGTGCCAATAATAAAATTTTATTATTGGCATAGGATCTGCAAAAAATAGGTTTCTTCATCTGGATTTACTTTGCTATTCTTTCGAGCACAAATGCTAAATGATAGATATTTCACAGAGGATGATACATGCAGAAATCAGAAACGAGGTGAATAAGCTAATTTTTTCGGTTATGAGTTTCAACTCATGCCATCTAGTGAATAAAAGTGATCCTAAAAAACAAAATAAAAATACCTTTTTATCAGATGGAGTTACGAGGGAAAACCATGAAGTATTACTATAGTAGTGTCTAGAAGATCCCTTTCCATTACATTTATTTTTTATCATATTCACGTACTTCAAGTCATTTTTTGTCAAGATCAAAAACTCTTAAATGAATATATGACAAAATATCTTTAAATACACTGGAGCGGATGGCGGAAAAGCTTCAAAATACGCTGTAATAGCAGAGAAAACAACTGTGAAAATTACATGAAAATAAATTGGAATGAAAAATACCCTGGAATGGGAGACATAACAACTATAAGATCACAAAATGCACTGTAATGGCAAATAGAATTGTTTCAAAAACGGTAAATTATACCGAAATTTTGCTTGAAAAAAAAAAAAAAACCACAAAATTTTGTACAATTCATTGAGATAAGAGATTGAGTAAGAGGACATTTCTAAAATTACTAATCTTTATCAATACAAAATACTGTTGAAATGGAGCAACTAACTTGGATGAAAGCAATATTACCCTGAAAATACTCGAACTTAAGTTTCACTATTCAATGCGTATTTAGGATAAATTCCCTATTCTCATAATGTCGCAAAACCAAGGAACTGAACATGAGCTCTCCTCAATATTCATCCTAATACATGACACGCTTCAATGCCGTCACTCTGTTATCATAGTTCACTTGGACATTCTGCATGCTTGTGACTAAGTCTCCATTCCTGCTCTTATGATGGTCCACCCATTCACTTTTACTTTTCCTTAACCAGTTTTGCTTTATTTATGTTATATTTATCATTTTGCAGATTATTATTTTACTTTTGGACATCGCAATTCTCCTTTCCGAGCATAGGAGTTGCGCATGCGCAACTCCGACCTTTTGATTGTCTGTCGTTAATGCGCACGTGTAGGACACGACCCCTCTTGCGTCATAGCTAGCGCGATCGTCAGATTATTCAAATATTTTCCTGCTGTGCAACAGACATGCCGGATATGTACGCAGCATGTTGTAACTAAGTGACATTAGGTCACAGAGTCAGAGTAGTCAGAGTTAGAATTGACAATGTAGTTAGTGGAGAGAGTGCTGTCAATGAGTTAGAATGAGTATTGTCTGTGAAGATGTAATATTGTAGTGGAGAGAGATGTAGTAGAGATTTAGATAGATGTCAGTTGTTAGCACTCCAACATTTGTATTCTTCCATTGAATTTGGTTAGTCTTTGAATTTTTTGTAAATAAACTTTGTTTGTTTTAGGATCTTTTGACCACGTTAATTGATTTTTGATTAGATTTAAGCTTTAATTAAACTTGACAATCCTTTTTGAATTCTTACTCGATAAGTAAAGCTATGTACATAACGAACCCTATTTCAACTTTATTTGGCGAGTTAATATTGCCTGGCGCCGGAAAAGCTATCCAGAATTTGAATAAAGTTGGTTCAGACAAAAAGTCCAATTTTAAAAGTTAATAATCTTTGGTGCGTTACACTCTTATCCATAAACTCAACCGGAGGGGCATCAATGGAAATTGCCATCAATGAATCACTAATTACCTGGCCAATCGTATTTTCAAGGTCCGATGGAGAAGGCAACTTTCAGATATCAAACATCCTACAATGGGATTCTCCAAGGAAGTACCCTTTCACCTTTTCTGTTCAATGTCTTTATGCACGATCTACTAAGTCATATCACCCATAATTTTGCAGTATCTATCTACGCTAATGATATCATCCTCTTTGGATCTGACACCAATAATCGCACCCTCTTATAACGATGCCAAAAAAAACTTCCGTATAGACCCTTGGTCAACTTCCTGGGGACTTTCTTTTTCGGCGACCAAGAGTACATCCATGTTATTAACTCGGAGGAAGAAAAAAGTTAGAATCCCACTCCTTAATAACAATATACTTTTTCCTTGGGTAGACACAAAAAATCTTACAAGTACATATTTAAGATAATGGATCCTGGAAAAACACTTTCTACATTTAAGGACCTCCAGCCAGCGCATCCTCAATATCATCAGAGGTATCTTTGCTAGGAAACGAGGTGCTCCTAGTTCTACTCTTATCACTATCATCAATTCTTCTTACGAGCCAATTCATGTCTTCTGCTCCACGCTCCATATGGAACATCATAAACCCTCTCTATCATGCAGCATTATGATCCACTATTGATCTACCACGTTCTACTCCAATACCTATTCTACGCACCATCACCTCTACTATACCTTTACACACAGCATCTCGTTTGATGAAAACTAAAATTATTCTCAAAGAAATCTCTTCACCCTATGAATCTTCTTTTCGTAGGACCTGTCGTTCTCCGGATTATCTTCTTCACTACAGGTAGAAACCTACACAGCGACCATCTCCACTTGTGACCTCATGAATGATGCCCACATCCCAGGATCCTGCCCATCTTCTAGAACCCTTCAACATTTCCACTGGTCTACAACCAAGATAAACATTGTTACTCACGAACATCAGTTCCAACAACAATTCAATCAATAATTTTTCTTGCATTGCTCAACATGATTTTAAAAACTTAATAAAAACGAAATGGTTTTCAACACTATCAGAATTGGTACGGATGGCTCCAAATCTAATGATCGTGTTGGAATCGGCATTGTATGCCCTCAATGGAATCAGTTCATAGCTCGGAATTAACGGAGGAAGTGATCAGTGGGAGCAACTCTAGGTCAGAAGAGGTCCCATATATACGTATCAAGGATAATATGAATATTTTCTTATCATTTGAATTCCTTGTATCGCGATTATAGAAGTATAGCTTCATTAATTTTATATTGCCTAATGACTTGTAAATCAAATTACATTTCTAATTTTAAATTTTAATCATATATCTCTACAATGGAGAGGAAGCCCATGGCGGTGAATCGCCAATGATCTAGAGACCTAATTCGTCACTGCTCGTTCTTAAACACTTAGCTTTTTTAAACTGATGAATTCTAAAAGAATCATTGCATGGAACTTCTACAACTGTATTTACCAATTTTGAAATCTAAAGGAATTCTAAAATTAAAAAAATTACATTTAAAGGATTTGCACAAAATTTCTAGAAGTATATTTACTTTAGTAACTAATTTGCTATAACAGCACTTATGCTTCAATTGCATATCGGAGTAAATTCTTATGAGCAGCACTCCTGCTGTTAAATGCTCCGCTTTTAATAAGACACGTATTAAACGAAATTGTTTGAAACCTTGAGTTGGGTAAATTTGATTGAGATCTTCATTTTGTCCTCAGTGACATTTTTACGTTAAAAACTTTTCAAAATTAAAAAGTTTCCTGTGTGGTTTTTCCATTAAAATAGCATGGAAATAACCCAATACTTTTAGTAATGTAATGTATATTGAATACACTGTTTTCAAGAGCCTTACTGATCGACTTTATTTTCAGTAAAACAACATTTCCCCATTTAAAAAGGCGTTAATTTCCTTTAACTGGCAAAGATCGCTCGCACATTGACAAGAAATTCAGATGATCAGGTGTTATTTGACTCCCCTAAGTATGAATGCATGATTTGTCTAGTTAGATATCCCTGAACATATGGGGAAATCATAATGAATGCAAAATATTCTATTGCTGACCTTTTTATTCTCGATTACTTTTATTAAACTATTATTTGTTCCGATTCCCATATATTTAAAATTTTTATTTTATAAATTTTATTACTTTCTATTCAATTCCCATTCATTGTGATTTCTTCCTTTATGATTTTATGTATTATTTGCCTTGAATAAAGATAGTTTTATGAACAATATATTTTCGTGTTGTAGAATCCTCGATATGTTAAAACAGCATTAAAAATTATTTATTTCGAAATTCATATTTAGAGAATAAATATATTAATAATTATATAATAAATAATTAGTTAATATAGTCAATCTAAATTTGAACGTAATTCATATTCCTTTAAACATTTCTATGTGATCTTTCTAATATATCTATGATTAATATAAAAGAGCGACAGATTTTATCTTACACACCGTAGGCCATAAGCCTCGCAGCTGACCTGGGTATAGGGGAAAAGGATCTACTTCCAATAGTCACTATTTTCTACATGTTTTTCAATTTTTTTTTCATTAGTCACTTTTCCAATGATCTGTGTTTCAAAATATTTATTGTATCCAATTTTCCAATTATCCACTGTTATAAATTTTCGCTATTCCAAAATTCCCCCTCTCTTCAGAGTGTTAGTAACCCAAATCGATTACACAAAATGATCGTATTATATATGCTCTACATATTATGCAAGACCAATTTTTGAAGACTACTAAAATGAAGCAAAAGGTTATATATCAAAACCTGCTTTGCAGTCCCTTCTGGCTAGTCACTGGCTCCCATCCCTTAATTTTATGTAGATCTGGGCCATAATAGGGATAGGGTGTTATACTTTGAGCAAGGCAGCAAATATTTATACAGGGTGATTCAAAACACTTGGGCCAAACTTTAAGGGGTGATAGAACACACTTAAACAAGCACTTTTCGTCATACATGGTCGGAACTCAAGCGGTGAAGCGCTAGGGGTTAGCAGTTGCTATGTCAGGAAATAAAGAAACACAAGAATGACAGAAGAGGTTTGAAACAATTTATTAATTTTTTATAGTAATACATATTAAATTATAATTATTATAATAATATAATACTTATAATCTTTTAAATTCTGCAATCCACGGTAGAAATGACGACGAGTGCGAAAACCAGCGTTTATAAGTGTTCACTGGAAACCGCCCTCTAGCGCTTCACCGCTTGAGTTCCGACCATGCATTGTATGATGAAAGGTGCTTGCTTAGTTGTGTTCTATCACCCCTTAAAGTTTGGTCCAAGAGTTTTGAATTACCCTGTATATTTATACAGGGTGATTCAGAATTCATCATCAATATTTGGTGGGGAGGTAGGTAATAAGAAACGAAGGAGATTTCACATAGGTAAGCATGGGCACATATGCCATGTAGTAGGGCAAAATGACCCCAGTTCAATGATGGAAAGAACACATAAGAAGGAAGTGGTAAGGAAAAAACATTTATTATCTTACATGTAACATTTCTTTGCATTGGTTGTACAGACTTACAAGAGGTGCTCGAACTGCCGACCATGTGCTAGAATGCATGACTCACAACGGCGTTGCATGGACAGCCGGACCCTGTGGAAGATGCCTGGCATTTACCGGATGTTTGAGGCAGCAACTGATATGCGTGCTACAAGATCCATAGCACTATCAACAGGGGTCTCGTACACCATGTTTTTCATAGCACCCCATACAAAGAAATCGATTGGAGATAAATCCGGTGAACGTGGTGGCCAAGAAACTGGTCCACCGCGGCCAATCCATTGACCACCAAACTGTCTGCATAGGTAAGCACGCACAGCATTTGCGAAATGTGCAGGAGCGCCGTCATGCTGGAACCACATTCGCCGGAGACTACCATCAGGAACCTCGTTCAGAAGATCCGGTAACACAGTCTGAAGAAATGTTAGGTACTTGGCACCGTCCAAACGGGATGGTAGTAAATACGGGCCCAACAAACAGTCACCGACAATCCCAGTCCACACATTGACAGCAAAACGTTGTTGCGCAGCTCCAGGTCTTGTACCGTGTGGGTTCTGATGAGCCCACACATGCCAATTGTGTGTGTTGAAGACACCCTCTCGAGTGAACAACGCCTCATCGGTGAAAAGAACATACGTTGGGAAATTGGGATCAACGGCTGTTCTCTGCATGAACCACTGACAAAAAATAACACGCTTGGGATGGTCGTCTGCTGCCAATAATTGCACTCTTTGCAGATGAAACGGATGTAACCCTTCATCGTGTAATATCCGCCACGCTGTTGCTTGCGAAATTCCAAACTGCCTAGCCATACCTCGTGTGCTAGCACCAGGTTGTTCCTCGATTTCTTGTAGGACAGCTTCCTCTACTGCTACTGTCGGTGCCGATCTGCGCCTCCCTCGATTAACATTACTAGCAGCAAACGATCCTGTTTCACGCAGTTGGCGATGAATACGTGAAAACATTTGATGCTGTGGCACACGGCGGTTTGGGAAGCACGCTGCATACAATTGCCTGGCTCGAAGACATCTTTCTCCTGCCGCACCGTAAGTTACATGCATATCTGCACATTCATTCCGCGTATACCGGTTCATGTTACTTCTGCAAATTCACCTTGTCGAATGACAACTGACTGCACGCGTCAAACAGCTGTGCTTCTGTATGAGAGGTGTGTACACACAGCGTACTCTACACCACCATGCGTTCGTCTGCCTCCATACTTTCCTATGTGAAATCTCTTTTTTTTCTTATTCCCTTCCTCCCCACTAAATATTGATGATGAATTTTGAATCACCCTGTATATCGAATATGTGCTTGTGCATTAATATGTACCAGTTCAGAATCTAGACAAAAATAAAGAAGGGTGGAAGGAGGCAAGTGACGCAAACGAGCTGGAAAACGGTGAAGGTGTAGGATAAGGAAAAAGGAAAAAGTATAGGAAAAGGTAAAGGTTAGAGACTGTATTTCCATTGCAGTGTAAATTTTCTTCCTTCGTTTAGAGGTTTTGAAAAACCTCAAGAAATTAGTAAAATATTCACAAGTTTAATAACTTTTGCCCTTCATTACCCTTTCAAGCATTCTCAAAAAGGGGGGTGGCCCCTTCCCTCCCCCTTTTTGGATGGCCCCTTCCCTACCCCCTTTTTGATGGCCCCTTCCCTACCCCAAATAACGTACTTTTTTGTGGACCGGTATTTCATTCCGTTTCATTGACCAGGAGAAAAAACACTAGTAAAGAATTATACAGTTGTCTCATAAATACCGCACGAACTTCACATAGCTCGATTCCTTGCCCAAAGATAAGACAAAAAAACTTTTTGGAAATTCTTCGTTTTTTAAACAGTAAACTGGATTTAAAATTGATCGACATCATTTCCAGTTGTCGACAATATCTATTGATCCGTAGAATGGAAAATTAAACACGAAGATGGTATATCTGACAGAAGAGGAGAGTATGTCTGACACTCGAAGAGGGTATATCTGACAGAAGAGGAGGGTATATCTGACAGAAGAGGAGGGTATGTCTGACACTCGAAGAGGGTTTATCTGACACACGAAAAGGGTATATCTGACGTACGAAGAGGGTATATCTGACACGAAGAGGGTATATCTGACACAAGAAAGAGGATATATCTGACACAAAAAGAGGATATGTCTGACACAAAAAGAAGATATATCTGACACAAGAAGAGGATATATCTGACACAAAAAGAGGATATGTCTGACACAAAAGGAGGGTATGTCTGACACAGGTACATCAAGTGACAGAAAAATATGATTGATAAAAGACACATACGAAGGCCTATATCGCAAAAGAGAAAAGATTTTTGTCTTATTTTTAACCAAGGAATAGTGCTATATGCAGTTTATGTTGCATTTATGAGACAGTCTCTATAAGTAAAGATGTACTGTTGATTCAATTGAAGTTGTATGAAACACTCTTGAACAACAGACAGAGGAATAATTATCGTAAGATAGTGGAATACAAATCAATGATATCCTAATAACAAGTCATGTATTCTAATCACTGAGTACCAGGTACCTATCGAGATTTTCTGTATTAATGATAAGAACCTTCTACCAGCAGTAGAGAATCACATGTGTGTCACATGAAGGCATGGACTTCCGTGTCACGAAAATACATGGTTAAGGTATATTCCGCATACACTGGTATTTATATAAGAAGATCTTATGTTGATTGAATTGAAATTCGATTAAAATATTCATGTGACACAATTGATCATGTACTGTTAGTGTAAAGCTCATATCCTTACTAGAGGAGATTCTGATATATGGCCTGTAGCTCAGTTGACAGAGCACTTGGCATGATACATGGAGTTCGCATCCAACCCAGCTAAAGAAAATATTTCCTATGAGTTTAATGCTTTCATCGAATTTCACTAGTAAAAATATTAACTGTGAGTAAAGAGTCTACATTTTATAGTTCAACAATATGTGCATTAAGGACGTTTGAGCAATATATGCTGCACTTCTAGATGGAAATATAACCACAGAAAAGAAAATGCCTCGAATTCTATCAAAAACATTTATTACAAAAGCTACATACATATTTATATTCTGGAAAAAGAAGGTAAAGACTATTTACAATACTGGAAAAAAAACCTAAAGGTGACTATATCTTGACACTTACAAGTCTTTCATTTTTTTATCTAGTGAGATATAAAACGAAATTACTTTTCAACGAGCGCAAGGAAACAGTTATTAAAAACATCATTATATACAATGATCTAATAAATAAAATCATTTTTATTTTTTCCTTTAAACTTATTTCCATGTCATATCTCTTTCAACTACTAAAAACCTATATCAGTTCGTAATCGAAAAGATTTATAGTATAATTACAGATATATACAAAGTGATGGAAACTATTTAAGTTAGGAATAATTAACTCTCTGTATATGACATATTATACAGATGGTGTTTATATTATGCATAACATTATGTTTATTTGGGGTTCGCTAATCACTATAAAGAACTGCAAAGTGGTTTTAAGTTATAAGATATGAAACCAGTTGAAGCAATCAATTCAGAATAAAATTTATATTTTAGTGAACATGAAATATATATTTAGTATATTTTAGTGAACATGATTTTAGTGAACATGAATGAAATGCAGTAATAAAAGATTTTCCAGAAGCTTTACGAAACGTTGGATCTTAGATTTAATTTAAAAGAGACAAGTATAACAGAAATACCGTATGATTGATAGTTTCCCAGGTGGTTGAATCCAAACAGCAGTTTTCTTTCCATTGCACCTATTGCAAATCATGCACAAGTGTCACAAATTCAATAAAGTAGTTCAGGAACACATATAAGTTTATGGTGCTCCACTGAAAAGAACCTAACTCCGATTTCTACATTTTTCACGTGATTTCATGACTAGTGCCCAGTGGTTGCGGTGTTTAGCTGTGGTTGAAAGAGACTTGGGTTCGAGCTCCGGATGTGGCATGAATGGTTCTTTTCTAGTGTTCTCGCAGTTGTTTGAAGAATAATTTATTCCTCATTATTAATCGGTATTGTAGTTTATTCGAATCGTAAATTTATCAAATCTGACTCTGTTTTCACCGATTTATCCCTCGGCATAAAGAGAAGCTAAAACTATAATACGTTTTGTATATTTAACAAATGAAGTTCATTATTTTCAACAATTGGGTTTCGGGGCAAACTTGTCAGTTTAACTAACTTTTCCCGACAGCTGTTCCAGTAGGTCCCCTCCCCCAACCTTCTCTGAGCCTTCGAGGTCCATGTGACCTGACCGTTTAGTCCATTCTCTACAAATAAAATGACGATCACAGGTAAAACAATCAATTCTGAGCTCTATATGATACCCAGGAACCCAGGTCCCTTAGATGCGAAAACCGAATACAAATGAGTTGTTTTCAAACAAGTCATATCAAAATGTTGAAGTCTTTATTTCATTTTTATTCATTTTAACAGATTTTTAATTTTATAAACTTACAAGTTTTCAAATTAAAACCTACCTGTTTGGTTTTAAAGAAAATAAATATATAAAGAATTCTTTAACAACTTTTTGGTTTTGCTCAGTCGGTAGCGCGCCAGGCTCGTAATCTGTAGTTCCAGGTTCGAGTCCCAGCTGGGTCAGCTTTGAGATTATCTCCGCAAAATTCCCCGCCCTGCCCACGGTCAGTAGGGGATACCAATGGGCTTGGAAAGGCTGCCGTCCTTCGGATGGGACGTTAAGCCATGGCCCCGTGTGTGGGAGAGTCATACCGTGTGCACGTTAAAGAACACGCTGGATGGCCTTGACGGGAGGCTACCATCTGTTTCCCAATAGCTGTTCCAGTGGGTCCCCTCCCCCAACCTTCTCTGAGCCTTCAGGGTCCATGTGATCTGGCTACCTAGCCCATGGTTTGCAAAAAAGTGCCGCTCAGAGGTAAAACAACCTAAAACCATAAAACTACATCAGAAAATGTGACCATAAAGCGGTATCTTGGTTCTTCTAGAAATTTTTTCTTCAATAGAAATATTTTTTCAGAATTAAATTCAAATGGGGATTTTCAAAAAGGCGCCGTGTGAACCGTGTTACATCAAAATAAATCGTGTAAATAGGAATTTAAATTTCTTTTCTGATCTGTGTTAAATCCAAAACGTGTAAAGAATATAATATACTAGAATGAGATTCAAATTTGTCAATCATTAACCTAAACTGATTGCATTGTTGCTACCGTAAGTAAGCACCTCAGCAGAAAAGCAACACACATCAATGCCTTACCCTAGGTTCGAACCCAGGTCTCTTAGATCAGTAGCCAAGCGCGCTAAGCACTCAACTTTAAAAAAAAAAAAAATCCTTCTTAATAAACAATTGCAATAATCTAATTCAATGAACCCAATTCTGTTTCTGATAGGTTCCCGAGAAAACCGTCTAAAAAATAAACCTTTAAAAAAAAATACAGTGCATATGAAAAAATAGATATGAAAATCTATAAATCTCCTAAAATTAGTGCTGCCTGTGAATACGGGTTAATGATAAACTAGCAAAAACACCGAGATGACGTCAGCAGTACTGTTTCGCTGTGTTGCCAACAGATTTTGCATAATATATTACAGGCAGGTTGAAGTTTTAAAAATGCTTTTCTTAATCATAATAATGTTGCTATTTTAGTTTTTTTTTATATTATGTTTCGATCATCTCAGGTACGTAAGATTCATTTTTATTTTTTTACAGAGAAGAAAAATGGTTATATAAACTTTCGGAGAAATATGGACGAAACATTTTGAAGCCGTAGTAAAAGTTGGAAGTTGCATACGTTGAGTTTCGCATTGGAAGCTTTTTGGAGTTTTTCCACTGGATTTTTTTTTCTCACCCTCGTACGATCCACGGAGGAAGTAACCATTCTTTTGTTTAGTATATTTTGGATGAGATTTTAGTCATGTACTGCGATGTGGAAGGGCTTTACGTAGGCAGCAACCATTTATACGTTTACGAACCGTTAAAGCTTTGGAAATTCCGGTTTTTGAAAAGTCGTTTTCGGTAAAAACTTAGGTTTTTGCGAGTAATCTCAAGATTAATATTATTGTTTTGGCCCAGAAATAAAAATTAACAGTTATGGGCACGTCGTGGTGTAATAAGATAGAAAAATAGGAATGGATTTGCATCGCACCTTAACCCATTTGCCGAACGTTTGCAGTGTTTAAAAATTATGATTATGGTGAATAAATATTTCGTTTTAGAGTGAATGATGGGGTAAAACTTATTTATTGAGAGATGAAATAAACAGTTGCAATTATATTTCTATAAATAGGAATTGACTACGAAATATTTGTGTTGACACGAAATAGTGTTCCCATTAATTGTAGCTATGGAAATGGCGTTTCTTGAACTGCGTTATTTCCGTTTTTAGAATTAAGAACAATAGGATAATTTTACAAATGTCAAGATGGAAAATAATTATTCGGTGCAATACACTAATTATTTTATTAAGAGTAAAACTGAAATCGGAACGTGATTTGAGGTTTCATGTCAACTTTGCGTTTAATATTTTGTTTCTTGCGTGTTAAATATTCCACCGTTCGTCATTTATATATTACGGCAACCAACATTTTTATATTCGATATTATACGTATGTCGTACAGGTGTGAGAGATATATAATGCAAATGATATCGAATAAGATATTTTGCTACCAAGGTATTATGCCAATGTGACCTTTTATTTCGTCCATCAGATAGGTATTGTGAGTGACCTCAGGAGAAAATATGTTTTGGAAAATGTATTGAACTGAATAATATACTGTGATTTCACAATATAGTTTTGTTGTATGGCTTTCATGACACTGAAAATGTTTTTCCTCTTCACATTATAGAAATTATGTTGGGAAGTAACCGAAACCGCATCGCTGACGTCATCTCTGTGTTTTCTCCAAACCAAAAAGATGTTAAAGAATTCTTTATATATTTATTTTCTTTAAAACCAAACAGGTAGGTTTTAATTTCAAAACTTGTAAGTTTATAAAATTAAAAATGTGTTAAAATGAATAAAAATAAAATAAAGACTTCAACATTTTGATATGACTTGTTTGAAAACAACTCATTTGTATTCGGTTTTCACATCTAAGGGACCTGGGTTCCTGAGTATCATATAGAGCTCAGAAATGATTGTTTTACCTGTGATCGTCATTTCATTTATAGAGAATGGACTAAACGGTCAGGTCACATGGACCCCGAAGGCTCAGAGAAGGTTGGGGGGAGGGGACCCAATGAAACAGCTGTCGGGTCAAGGCTCCCGTCAAGGCCATCCAGCGTGTTCTTTAACGTGCACAGGGTATAGCTTTCCCGCACACGGCTTAAGATCCCATCCGACGGATGGTGGCCTTTCCAACCCTATCGGTGTCCCCTGCTGACCGTTAGCAGGGCGAACAGTTTTGCGGAGATAAATCTGAACGCTGACCCAGCTGGGACTCGAACCTGGGAACTACAGATTACGAACCTGACGCGCTACCGACAGAGCCACCCCCGCCCCGAAAGGTGGCAGGAGAGAGTAGCAGAAAATCCGGAAACTAAACGCATGCAGTGGAAAAGGACAAAGTGGGTTCACTTTCTTTTTAATAGTTGCCGTAATAAGGCTATTCGCCGTCCCATGACCGAGTGGTTAGCGCACTTCGCTACTGATCTAAGGGACCTGGGTTCGAGCCCCGGGAAAGGCATCGCTGTTTGTGTGTTTTTCACTGCAAACTTTCGGCAAAAGCCTTAAGGTGCGATGCAAATCCATTCCTAATTTTCTATCTTATTACACCACAACGTGCACATAAGTGTTAATTTTCATTTCTGGGCCAAAACAATATTATTAATCTTCAGACTACTCTCAAATACCAAAGTTTTTACCGAAAACGACTTTTCAAAAACCGGAATTTCCAAAGCTTTAACGGTTCGTAAACGTTATAAATGGTTGCTGCCTACGTAAAGCCCTTCCACATCGCAGTACATGACTAAAATCTCACCCAAAATATATTAAACAAAACAATGGTTACTTCCTCCGTGGATCGTACTAGGGTGAAAAAAAACATCCAGTGGGACAATTCAAAAAGCTTGCAATGCGAAACTCAAGGTATGCAACTTCCAACTTTTACTACGGCTTCACAATGTTTCGTCTATACTTCTCCGAAACTTTATACAGCCATTTTTCTTCTGTGTAGAAAAATAAAAATGAATCTTAAGTACCTAAGATGATCGAAACATAATATAAAAATATACCTAAAATAGCAACGCATAGAACCGGCCACGCTTAGCACCTAATGTCCGACCCGCCTTCTCGTGGTGCAGACCGTTAGTACCTTTCAAAACAGATGCTCTCTTGTGGAAGTGAACGGAAAGGTAGGGCTGCCAGATTAGTGTGGCCTACTCATCTGGAAAACTATTGGTACTTTTCTTTTTTTTTTCTACCCTGCTGAGGAGTGGTCAACCACACAGGGTCCTGGTGCTGACCATATAAACCCACTGGACTGGACAGATATATGGCTCTGAGCTTGATTATGGATCCTTATTTTGCTGCACTGGTGGGCTTCTGTGGAGGGAAAATCTTCCGCTGTGTTTTCTGTTTGTTTGTGGGTTGACAGCTCCAAGTGAATAGATTCACAGGATATGTTTATCAGCTGGTGGATAATCCTGAGCAGAGGTCATCGCAGGCACCTGAACTCTTTGCTTCTATTGGCACCGTCTAATTCTACATTGGAGGAAGTCTTCAAGTGTAGATGACTTCAGCATTTTGTGGTGGGGGAACGGGTCTTTGCCCCATGTCTGCGATTAGGGGGCTGTTTGATATTGTCGGCATTCCCTCTCTCAATAAACATAGTTTCTTTAAACATCCCACTAACCATTTTCTCTCCATATGTAGTGGGAATGTGAGGACTCTGCACAGAGCTCTTCCTCTTGATGTCCTTATTAACCAAGACTTCAACCATTCTAATTTAGATATTCTCGGCCTGCAAGAGACCAGAGGGGTAGATAAATGTCAGATTCTTAAAAAAAATATTAAATTTCTCTTTTCAGGGAGGGACGACAATAAGCATCACCAAAGCTCGGGTCTGCTTCTCAGAAGACACGCTAGTGATGCTCTTCTAGGATACGAGTGCATTAATGAAAGGTTTCTTACAGCAAAATTTCAGACAAGGGTTAAAGACTTGAATGTTATCTGCTCTTATGACCCCACTGAGGAGGCCGATGAGGATGAGAAGGATAGGTTTTACGGACAACTTCGGGATATTTTGAATTCTGTCAAGAAAGGAGATATTACCCTTGTTCTAGGTGACTTCGATGCCAAAGTTGGTACTGAGTCTGACCTGTGGACAGGAGTAATAGGCCCTTTTGGTATTGGTAACTGCAATGGCAATGGGCAACGTCTCCTACAGGTAAGTAAACTCAATGTATTCAGAATAACTAACACTTATTACAAACACCGCAACATACATAAGTACACATGGGTTTCACCCGATGGGCTGCATAAGAATATGATTGATTATATATTAATTAACAGCAAATGGGCTAGTTCTGTTAGGAATACCAGCAGATAGGGCAGCTGAAATTGAATCTGACCATTAAAGGTGTCTTGCAACTTAAACTTAAAAAGTGTTGTGCTAGGGTTAAAAAATTTGCTTTTAATACTGAAGCTCTGAAAGACCCAGTGATAGACAAAGCTTACCATGATAGGTTACTTAGTCATTATGACAGTCATGGTATGCTCACTACTGAAGTTCAGGAACAGTGGGATCATTTTAAACATGCTTTTTTGGAAACTAACAGTACTCTTTTTGGAAAAATGGAGCAGAGGAGACAGAATTATCTGAGTGATAAGGCACTTGAGCTTATTTCGCAAAGAAAGAACTGCAGGAATGTTCTTAATCAATACCTTACTAGTCCTAATAGAAAGCATTATAGAGAACTTATTAAACGTGTAAAATGTCAGTTAGCTGCTGATATGAAAGAATCTTTGGGTTGATGGTTTGGCTGACAAAGCCGTGGAATCAGTTAGACAGCACAACAGCAGAGAGCTGTACCAGATAGTTAATGTTTTGTGTGGTAGAAAACGGACAGGTATACAGGGATTGAAGGATAAACAAGGTAAGGTTATAGAAGGTGAGGATTCTGTCATGGCTAGATGGGCTGAGCATTTCAGTGATATTCTAAACAATGTGGTTACTTCTATTCCCATTGTTTGCAATGATGATAGATGCATTGGTGGCTTTAATGTTGGCCCTATAACACAATCTGAAGTTATTTTGGCAGTTTCTAAACTTAAACTTCATAAATCCCCAGGGGTAGATGAAATTACTACGGAAATGCTTAGAGATGGAAATGTTTCGGTTACCACTTGGATGACTGAAATTCTGAATATCTTTTATGATAAAGGCATGGTTCCTAAGGATTTTACCAGAGCTATTGTTATCCCTATTTTCAAAAAAGGTGATCGCAGTTCTGGTGATAACTATACGGGTATCAGCCTGCTCTCAGTTCCAGTTAAAATTCTTTCCAAGATTGTGTTTAATAGAATTAAGAATCTGGTTGACAGTCAATTGCCTGATGAGCAATGTGGATTCAGAAGTGGTAGGGGATGTGTGGATCAGAGAACTATTCAGAGATTTAGAACTTTATATATGTAGATACTGAAATTCTCTTTCCTCTTCTTTTGGCGTTTCTTCTTATCGCCAGCACGAACGACCTTTTGCGCCTTTCCTGCTTTTTTCACAGCTTTTCCTAAAGGTTGAGGCAGCATTTTCTCTACAGATGCTGGAACAAATCCTTGTTTCGAAATTAAAAATCTGAGAACTCTCTCTTGAAATCTCCAAATTGAATATTCTTGTGTTCTGGTTGCAATACCCTTTTAAAAACTCCGGACGGATTGTACCGCTGTTTATGCGGACCTCTGAGTGAGCCGTGTGTGGTAGAATGAACACTCCTGGAAGGAGTTTTCTGTGGATAGGAAATGCTTGTTCACCAAAGTCCCAGTCGCATGTAAAATTTAAATAAATGCATTATTTTAACAAAAAGTTAATATTTTGACATGAGAGACAGAGTTATTGTCATTGACATGAGAGACAGAGGTTGTCAAATTACTGTTTTCTCTGCGAAATAAAAAATAAGAAATAGAACTTCGAACATATGATTATATTTATACACCTCAGTAGCATACCTATGTAAAATACTTTTACAAAGTTTCATTTAAATACAGAACAATTGTGTGCTAAGTAAAAAAAAGTAGGAATTTTTACATTCTATACATTAAAAAATTAGGTCACCGAATACACAATTCGGTAGGGGAGTTTTTTTTGTATTACCATTGTATAGGTCGTGTGTTTTAAGGAGAGTTTTTTTATCTGTGAAATATCGAGGGATGTAGTAGTGGTGGAAAAGATGTGTTTCATGTAATTTTTGGGGATGTAGAACTTAGGAAAGAAATAAGTATTTAATAATTACTGAGAAGTATCTCTCATAGGGTCAAAAATACTAATAATAATCTGTTTTCATTTCCTTTAGAGCCCTGATGAGGAATATAAAATTTTGGTTAGTGCACCTACGAGTGAGATACAGATAGGAAGTATTTATGAGATAGTGTTAGTACAATATCATGTTTTTGAAATACTTTGATGATGGACAACTTAATGTGGTGCACTGCCTGAGAAAAAAAATGCCCTTCTAATTGCAGAAACAAACTGTCGAAGCACATTGCAAATTTCATTTGGATATACAATTCACACACCTGTCGCAGGGCAGTGGCCTTGGCTACAGTTCTAAGAGACCTGGGTTTGACTCGCAGGTTAAGCACAGATGCCGTCAGACCTCTGTGGCAAGCAGCTGCTTGATCCGTTATTATTTACACTAGGGCTTCTCGATGTGGAACGTGCAGTAAAAAAAAATTATTTTTTGGGGGTTGGGGGGGGGTGTTAAAGGTTTCTAGGTATGTGGAAGACACATTTAAACTGATTTCACATAGAGAACTTGGGTACGTTTAGGGACCTGGGCATGGTGGCAGGCATTCCTTTTCTTAAAGTACTACTTCCTCGCGACACTTACCTCTGCCGCCGGAGGTCTCTGCGCCGAGTATTCCTCCTGCTCACGTCCCATCTCACGGGGACGCCACGTTACACCCTTTACTCCATTTCACACTAGACAATTGCTATCTAGTGCTACATGAAAGGCAGAGTGAGAGGCACATATTAAAAAAAAACATATTGAGGAAATCAGATATTTCAACGATTTTTTTTTTCACATTTAAATATGGAGTTGGGAGTGGGGTTGAAAAGATAGTTTTCAAGTTGCATTTGGTTTCTTCAAGCCCATGATTTCCCTCCTAACTTTTGGTAGGACACAGATTACCATTGCCTGCTATTGCTTCGTAATTAAAAAAATGCCTGGCTAAGAAATTTGAAAAAAAAAACTAAATAAAACAGGAGGGGGGGGCGAGACAGAGAGAGATGACACTTTCGAAGTTCCATTTGGTTTCTTCCACCTTATGATTTCTTTCCTACCCTTAGGAAGCAGATTAACATTCCCAAATATTACTCCCTAATTACAAAATGCCAGGCCAGGAAATTCGAAATAAAGGATCGGGGAGGGGGGGTGACACTTTTTAAGTTCCATTTCGTATCTTTCACCTAATGATTTCTTTGCTACCTTTTGTTTGGACACAGATTACCACTGGCTGCTATTACTTGCTAATTACAAAGTGTCAGGCCAGGAAATTCAAAACAAAAAAAAAAACGTGTAGAGGGGGGGTGGGGAGTGTTACTGTATCATACATCCTGTTTTGGAACTTCACATAAAAAATAATTCTTTACCTGTACCTTCTTTACCCTCTCGTTGCAGGCAATATTTGGTGCCTAGAGTAGTTCAAATCACTTCTAATTTACTCCTAAAAACGACAGTTTTTAGGAGTAACCTAGTTGTGATGATTGTTGTGAATTATTGTTTCTTGCCCCTGCGGAGCATCGCACTCGTCACGCGTCCCGCCTCTTCAATATTCCACTCGCATTCAATATATCACTGCGTACCCCTTACTTCCTTAACTTAACTTCCTTAACTTACTTCCTTCCTTTACTTTCAAACACGCACCATCCACATTCACGCCAACAACCCATCCAAATCACAATTCACATAAATATCACAACACCTTGAAATATAACAAAAATTTTCCAACATATTACTACGTAATAAATTAAAAAACATCTCCAATTCTTTACAATACATTTTAAATTACACTACTGTACACTATTCATCACAAAAAATCATATTAACTCGAACATTTACACCAAATACATCTCAACACTAGAGATATCAAATACCCTATATATACACACAAAACATACCTACATGAAAAACTAGATCAAAAAAATACAACATTATACTTAAAAGAAAAGAAACCAATCCTGCTATTCTAAAATAGTTTTTCACCAAACCTCAATTCGAAATTTCAAAATCACAGCTCAAAAGAAAACTGGATAAATTACACAGATTGAATTATTTTTAGACCTCTTAACAGCAAAGGAAATTAAAATAAGAATCAACAATAAACTATATTTAAGTGAGCTACATAACTCAGAACTTACGATAATTTCCGCTTCCTTTCTGCGAAACTGTCACTTTACATTATCAGATTTAAACATTATTCCAACATGGAAATTTTTTCTCACCAAATATCTAGACTTGATTAAAAATTTCACCGTCTAATACAGAAATAATTCACATTAGATCTACATATCATGAAATTGAAATCTTATAATAAATCTCTCTCATATCAACTGCATTTTACACCTAAAATATGCTCATATTTTCAATAATACTACATATACGTTCCTACTTTGACGAAACAATATCATGCACTTCCGGTTATCGAAATAAGCTTTATGCGATATAATTGTTGGAAATTCTCGTATTTCCGGCGACGCGAAGAACAATAAGAAGCGGTTGCGGAGTATTAAAAATAGATTTGGTATTTTCAGACGTATACCTGATTTGAAATCCACATATTGCGATAACAGACGTTATATAGCGAATGCTTAGACACAGTGAGGTAATTATCAGAGTTTTTAATTCAAATAGGAAACGGGAATAAACGTGTGAAGATCGCGCAAAGGGGGGGGGGATTAAATTTTAATGAAGCAAAGAGTGGATATCACTTTTACCGAAGGCGGAAGTTTATAAAAAAAAAACGTGAAGACGGAAGTTTATTCGCCTCGGCTTAACGTCCCATCGTATTTTTGAACGATGTATTTTGAAAAGTATTTTTGAAAAGGCAGTAGGTTAAGTCAACGATTTAGCATTCAAACTATGAGATATAAAATGTTTTCAACAGGATTCTGAATAGAAAGTAGTTGATTATGAAATAATACAAACTCTGAAGATTGGATATTACACTATGACTTTTAAAATTATTTTTTATATTTAAATTATTCATTGTCAATAATTTATTTTGAAATTTTGAGAGGTTTCATAATTAGTAGGTTAAATCCGGTCTTAGGGTATTAATTCAACATTAAATGATACTGGGCGGTCCTTCTCGAGGTTTTCCGAAATGCAATTAAAATTCGAGTTTTGAATTTCGAAAAAAGCTGACAGTTGGGTTGTTTCACCTCTGAGGTTTCTTGCACACCATTGGTTAAATAGTTAGGTCACAAGGACGTAGAAGACCCAGATACCGTTCGAGGAGGGGACCCAATGGAACAACCATTGGGATATAGACGGTAGCCTCCCGTCAAGGCCATCCAGCGTGTTCTTTAAAGTGCACAGGGTACGGCTCACGACTTAACGTTCCATCCCAAGGACGGCGGTCTTTCCAAAACTAACAGCAAAAGCCAGTAATTTACCAAGAACAGAAAGAAATATTTCATTCAAAGTCTAACCGTTAGTTGGCGTTCCATAAGTTTCTAATACATGGTAAACTTAGAATTCTTTTTCAAGATTTGGAAAAGTTAAAGAAACTTACTACTGGCAATTTATTAAACATTAGTTTTGTGTAATATTTTCTAGTTTGATAAAGTATGATCTATTAATTATTTTCTTAGACATGTTGCTCAGTTGGAAGTTTTTTTTAATTCGTTTTAAAATGCAATGGTTTATAGGCAGGTGTTCCTACTTTAAGTTTATAAATTCTGCTTAGAAATAAATTTTTGAATAAAATTAATTTCATATAAAAGGAAAAACGTGATTTTTTTTTATGGCGAGGTGAGTGATAACGTATTGATTGGTTATATCGAATTGAATTTTAATGATTTTATTTGACCGAGTGGTTAGCGCACTTGGCTACTGATCTACGGGACCTGGGTTCGAGCCCCGGGTAAGGCATGGATGTTCGTGTCGTTTTTCTGCTGAGGTCCTGCCATCCTCTCAGACCCTCTACTCTGGCATATAAACTGACAGGCTCCTGTCAGACCTCTGTGGCAAGCAGTTGCTTGAGGGGGTATTTATTTATTTATTTTAAAACGAAAAACGTTCATTAATTTATTGTAAATTTGTGGCGTTTCTGGCAACCACGTCAGCACTGCGTGTTTCTAGTAATGGTCTATTAGTCATTACCGAAAAATACCCAAATGAGTATTAATACATAGCAGAATACATGAATAGCTTTTTACATTATTTTTTGAGTAACTAGGTAATGGAATTTTCAATTCGTACGTGAAATTTCAGTGTTGTTCACTGTACATGAGAGTGTCCACCGAAACCAACCAATCACAATTTTTTGACGCGAAAGTTTTCTCGGTGGTCCGATCGAAATGTGTAACAACTTTCCCGAAAAACTGTTTATGCCCATATATATTTCACACATGATATAAAATATGGCATTTATGCAGACGACATCATAATCTGGACACACCATAATAACCTAGACATTATCAAACATAACTTACAAATTAACATAGATAATTTGACAACATTCTGCAAAGACTGGAATCTTAATATATCAATAGATAAAACATCAATAATACCTTTTTATAAAAATATATATTACCCCACAGAAAACTAAATATATTCATACACAACAAAAAAATCACAATTGTTAAAGACATAAAATTCCTAGGCCTCCACTTTGACTCCAAACTCAAATGGACTAAACACATCAAACATGCTACAACTACAGGAAACAAACTATTTCAATATCTCAAATATCTCGGACACTCTACATGGGGCTGTAATTCTAAAAATCTACTCCTGATATACCAAAACCTCATAGCACCAAAATATCAATATGGCATTGAACTACTAAATAATATTTCACAACACAACACAAATTTATTAGAAACCATACAAACTAAAATTATCAGACACATACTGGGTATCCCAAAGGTGTGTGTTTGTGTTGTAAAAACATAGATCTCTATGCAGACACAGCTATCCCCCCCATTAGTATCAACAAAAAATATTTCCTATCAAACTTAATTTTCAGAATCATTTCAAAAAACAGACAACACCCCATTATAAAAAAAATCACTAGCAATAATCCTCCCAATACCATCTCCACCTTAAACCAAAATCAGAAAATACTAGAAATTATTCACTCCAACACAAGTGGAAACTACATACCTAATTTCCCACCCTGGATACGCTGCCCCCCCATAATCTCCCTGGACATTCCAGGAATTACACAAAAACAATCACTAGATTCAAATCAACTGCTAGACCTGTCAAACCTACACATTGACATAACATACAAAAATCACATCAAAATTTTCACAGATGGCTCACACAATGACAACACAAAAATTTCCTCAGGAGCCTTCACATGTCCAGAATTCAAAAAATCTTATTCCTTTAAATTTAATCAAGCTTCTCCAATCATACTAGCTGAAACAAATGCCATCATTCTAGCAATACAATGGGCACTTACATTTCACAACTCACAAATTGTCATCTTCTCAGACTGCAAATCTGCTTTAGAATTACTTTACACCAACCCTTACAAATCTAACTACCCCATCTTCTCTAATGACTGCAATATTTTAATTTCGAAACATCTCTCACAAAAAAACATCATACACATACAATGGATACCCTCACACATTGACATCACTGGAAATGAAGAAGCAGACTCATTAGCAAAACAAGCCCAAAAAAACATAACATCCATCCCAACTCCCTTCTTCATACAAATTCACAAACAACAAAATAAAACACTTTTATTCAATGATATACAACAATATTTTCAAACAAATGCAACCCACTCACAGATTCATGATTAATCACAACATACAAAAATTTAAAGATTATGGCTTAACCAAAGCTGAAAGGAGTTTAATAGCTAAAATCAGAACCAATTGGGCACTAACAAATACTACACTCTACACATACAATAAAATCTCATCCCCCAACTGCAAATTCTGTAATTCCCCACACACCATAGAACACATAATCTTTGAGTGCCAACATTTCAATGCCCAAAGAGACACCTACTACTCAAACCTTACAAAACATAATATTACAGTATTTAACTTTTCAAATATACTAGAGCACAAAAACCAAACAATCAACAAAAAAATCCTCAAACTACTAATAAAATTCTTTAGAGACTGTGAACTCTTCAATATAATCTAAAACTTACCAAAAAAAAATTTCTAAAAAAAAAAACATTTCAAAATTAAATAAGAAAAATTCATAAAAGAAAGGAAAAAAATAATAATTAAAAAATGCTTAACTAATCATAGTTAATTCTCAAAAAAATTAATTAAAACAAAAAATAAAACTCTCCTCTCCTTGCCAGGGAATGAGTTTAAAAAAAAAAATCTTTTTTGACAAAAAAAAACCTATCTAAAAAAATACACAAATTCTTTTTTCTCTCTCTCCTCTTTCCCAAGGGAGGGAGATCCAAGAAAAAAATCCAAGAAAAAAAAGATATCAATATATAAAAAACAAAAAGGGGTTTAAAATAACAAGTAGTCTTACTTACTCTAGCTACAACACCAACAACATGAAGCTTATTCAAAAATACTGATAACATACCAAATTTTCCAACTCTTAAATTTCTCACACATACCACAGAGACAACATGAAGGTTTAATTACAAAATACAATAACACCACTAAACAACACGAAGATTTAACAACAACTACTCAATTCTCATCACCACCAATAAAACACTTATATATTATCCATGCCTTTTTTTTTCTTTTTTTTCCACACCTACAAGGACCTGAATGAGTTGGAGTAGACTTACTACTCCAGAATATTCATTTTGAGGGAAGTTATCCATCCATCCATCCACGCTGTTCTGTATCAAAATGATTCTTAATAAGTAATTTCTCGTTGGAAGAATAGTTATGGATAAATAATTTGGCTTTGACTAAGGCTTGTTGCCAATTAATTCCTTCCTCTAATTGTATTGATTTTGCTTTACATGCGATAATTCTTGATTGACATCCTGACCATGTAGCTGGATGGGGACCTTTGCAATTTGGACATCTGAATCCTTTGGCCACACATTGTTTGTAGTGGTGTCTCCCTCCACATTTTTTACAGGTCAATTTACCTCTACAATTTGATATCGAATGTCTGAAGACATAACATCTAAGACATAAATTTGGAGGTATATTATATTTCTTTACTCTGAATCTTCGGAAGCCTACATATACATAATCGGGTAGTGAAATTCCTTCAAATTCTATAATTACTTTATTAGTTGGTGAGCATAATGTTTCAGAATTATCTTCGATTTTTTTTATCGTAATATAATTTTATCGTAATTCTCCTTATACTGAGTTTCTGTTCTAATAACTCTAAAATATCGTCATCTTTCAATGAAGTAGGGACTCCAATAATAGATCCAAGAACAGATTTTCTGAATTCAGGAATGTTGACCTCAATAGGACAGTCTAGTAATGTTTTTAGTTTCATAATATTATCATACTGATCCCTATTTCTTGGAAATAATAATAATCTTCCAAAAGAAATGAATTTTCCTGGGATAGGTTCTCCCAAAAGTTTATAAAAGAATGTTGTTACTTTTCTGATATCCAGACCTCTAATATCATCATTAGTGCCTGTTATTACAAGAGCTAGTTCATCCTTATTTTTTAAACTTTCAGAAATCAATTCAGAATCTTTGTTATTATAAGAGTCTAATGAAGTAGGAATTACATGTTTTAGATTATTTTCACCAACTTTTATATTACTATTTTGTTCCGTTATACCTTTATTAGTTGAGTTAAGGTAATTTTTATTCTCTAATGTTAATGCATTATCTGATATTACCTTTTCATTCTTGTTATCCAATTGTTTATTTGTATCTTTAATATCTGTTTTAGGAGGATTATCCATTTCTATGTTATCTTCGATGGACTTAGTTGGTGATATATCCGACTCAGAAGATAATTTAAGGTCGTCTTCAAACACTGAATTGTTCTTTTCCTGTTCAGTTTTACTTGACATCTTTCTGGAGCTGTAGTCTGTTGATTTCTTTATTCTGATTTTGATGGGAGAAGTAGGTGAGTTTTTTTTTCTTTTCGTTCGCCATTCTGTGTTGATCTATCTCCTCGTTAAACAACCAGAAAACTGGAATACAAACGGAGCACAAATCATACAACCACTCGCCACAACTTCTACGCGCCAAAAAACAACTTCCACAACAGAATGATGGAAGGAAAGCGGCTTTTTCGCGACGTCTCAAACTTCTCAATCGGACCTCTCAGTAAGCTGCAACATGCAATTTCGGTTGTGTTCGTTTCTCACCTGTAATTTGTGTTTCTTAGACTACTTTATAAATTTTTTCCAGTGGTTATTATTGTTGAATAATTTAAATGAAAAGCTTGATATTTCTATATGTCGTAGTTCTATTGGAATAAAAAAGGGAGCCTGTGTTCCAAAAACAAAAGACTACTTTTCTGAAAACAGTGCGTACTGCACACTCCTGCAATTCGACATACCACCAATTACAGTCACTCTAATTAAGTACAAAATAATAAAATGATATATAAATTTTTTTTAAATACAGGCCATGACATATACGCTTGGAATCTATTCATTGAGGGTCGTATTTTAAGATATGTACAGCATTAAAATAAAAAGTCATTAACATACGTGGTGAACGGTTTTCTCATACCTACATTACTCTTATAAGTGTAGTAGATAAATTAGAACCGTAATTTTTCTCTTGGTTTATGTTATGTTCTCTATGAAACTACATTTTTGAAATACAGAAAATTATTCATAAACAGCAACATGCATATATATATATATGTGTGTGTGTGTGTTCGCGCGGGCGTGCAGTTGGAAATGGAATGGAATGGGAGTGGGAGGATTTGAGAATAGTCGAAAGGATAAGAGAAGGGAAATTATTTCGGGTGTCTTCTAAACCATTTTGGAAATATATGACATGTCTGTTACGAAGCAGAAATGCTACTTGTTTGGTAATGTAGTCATTGGTCGTGCACTGTTCACATTTATCCGAGACTAGTGTTTTTCTTTTTTCTTCGTTATTTTGGGAATGTTTATAGTTCTTGTAATGCATCCGAGTAGGATCACAGGATGTTTAGTAGAATGTAGCATGTATAATGAGAAAAAAAATTATGTTCTGAATGGTAATACATTGATTAGTACACCAGATATTATTCTTTGGGTTTTCACACTACATAGCATTGAAATTTTGGAATAATAAATCACTTATAGAATCTATAAATTTTGAATGATGTATCTTTCTTCGGATTGAAGTTACCTCTGTGCACAACGACTCACCTACATGTAAATATAAAACTGTTGCAGTTTCAATCAGTAGAATTTTTGTTGCGTGCATTCGGGAATGATACTCACACTTAACATTTATACGAAACCAAACTGTTTCGTTTTCTTTTTACATGAGTATTAGTGTCTCAGATATGACTCTGTGACGTATGAAGAATACTGTTAGGGAAATGTAAAAGGGAAAAAGATGGTGGTGGTAATTATTTTTTGTAGTGGACATCACATTGGTGAAGTTATAGATATATTTGAACCAAATATTTCCTTAGTGAAATCTAAATTGTTTTAAGCTACATTTGAAAACACCACTTCATGAGTCGTGGCGCTGTATGTATACATAGTGAAAGAGAAAAGTTTTAGGAGATATAAGAAATAGAAAGATATAAATTAGATAATAAAGTCTCATTGGTAATGAGTGAAGATTTCTGAACCATACGTTGAATAACTGATGTAGTGTTTCCAAATGTCAGAATTTCAATATTGATCTTGTTTGTTTTCTTCTGAACATTCTGGAATCCAGTAGTGTAATGCACAAAATACTGGTAGAAATGGGTCATTAAGTGTGAATGGTAACAGATATTAGATAAATTCATTCACACTGATATTTTTCAAGAGTGTTACTTAGTATTAACGATTGTTCTGTTCACACAGGAAGAGAAAACTGTAGAAATAATAGAATTTAATCAATATTGCAGGCAAGCATGGACATACACAGCATAGTTAACTTGTGTGTGATAAAAAATGCAATTGAACTGGAAAAGAAAAAAGAAAAAACTATTATCGAGGACCTATAAATGGTAGCTGACCTGTAAATGGTAGCTAGGCGTAAACTGGAAGGAGAACTGTGTACCGATCCCTAGTGATGATGCACAGAACGGGCCACGTCTAGCACCTAATGTCCGACCCCGCCTTCTCGTGGAGCAGGTTGTTTATGGAATGAAGTTCATATGAAATTCAACCACTATTTGAGTAAATGTAAAGAAATTTACTTTAGTCAATGGTTGTTTGAAGTGGTAGAAATCACAGGTATTTTGTGAGTGAGATAATATCTTCACTGTGTCTTAGTCTAATTACTGTTTTAAGGATGTAGTTGTAGAATGAATCAGTTTAGAGAGATCTAAAAAAAATTGAATTTGTTGTAAATTGTATTTGTTTTTAAAGTGAATGATTAATTGAGTAATGTGCTATGGATTAATGAAGATGAATGGGTAAGAGAACTTGTGAAATGAAGTATTAGTCTATTACATAATAAAATAAATAAATAAATACACCCTCAAGCAGCTGCTTGCCACAGAGTTGTGACAGGAGCCTATCAGTTTACATGCCATAGTAGAAGGTCTGAGAGGATGGCAGGACCTCAGCAGAAAAACGACACAAACAGCCATGCCTTACCTGAGGCTCGAACCCAGTTCCGTTAGATCAGCAGTCAAGCACGCTAACCACTCGGCCAATAAACTAATGGTGACATATAGTTTTGTCAACAAGAATTTCTGGTGAAAATAATAAAAATCAATACCCCCTCACGCAAGTACTTGCCACAGATGTCTGACAAGAGCCTGTCAGTTTGTATGCCACAGTAGGTTTGAGAAGATGTCAGGACCTCAGCAGAAAAACGACACACAGGCACACACATCTTATCTGGGGCTAGAAACCAGGTTGCCTATATCAGTATCCGAGTGTGCTAACCACTTGGCCACAGGATGGCCATTTTTTTTTGGTGAAAGTATTAATATTTTAACATTTTCATGTGTTCGTTACAAATGTGGAATACAATTGTACTGTAGAAATGGGGAGGGGGAATAATCCATCATTGTAGTTGAATGTTATGTAGGCATTCTTCAATTTCACATGTATGCAACCAGTCAAATGTAAATGCTAATGTGACTTGTGAAAGATTTCTTCACTATATCTGAAAGTTACAGTTTAGTATTTTAATGTAGAATGTTTTAAGGAATAGAAGTGTGTGTGTGTGTGTCTTTCTAAGTTGTTCATGATAGGATATGGAATTGTGATTAGTGAAGGTAATGTTAAGATAATTATGAGATTGGAAGATACGAAAATATGCACTAATTGGGTGTCATTTGATTAGGCTCCATAGAAATGAAAATATAATGAAAGATATGGGGGAAAAAATTGATGTTGCAGGTTAAACTTTTTATTGCCTCTCCGAATTAACTCCCCCCCCCCCATTAAACCCTATTTGAAAAACCAGGTAGAGTTGGTAAAAAATTAATCAAATGTATTAGAGGAACTTATTCAAGGTAACTAGGTATTTCTTAAGTGTGGAAATGAAGGTATATGTGGAAAATCATGTTGTGCTTAAAAAAGAAACAATTGTAGATACACAGTGGTATATATTTCATTGATATAGAAACGTTACGTATCGTAAAACTTAACAGCTCACTGAGACATCCGATTCTGGTTTACTCAAAGCTCCAATCAAAAAACAGGAATATTTGTAAGATGTGATAAAGAGTGATGAAGGGTTGCGAGAATAAAATAATTGTTGGAATGCAGTTAATCTTTAAAATTATATATTTTTTTTCCATAATTCAGCATATTGAAGAAATTGTTCAACTAGAGCGAAAACGTTTTTCCTTATATTTAAATTTGAATAATTTAGAATATTAAAGATTGTAAATTTGTTAATACCAAGTGATTCTAATTCTTCAAAAAAGTTTGACGTGACAAAACATATTTTGGACAGTTTAATATTACATGATTAATAGTTTCCAAAACATCATAAACAGTGTAATTTGGAGTCGCAATCTTATTAATTGAATATAAGTAGTTATTAAGTGTGGTTGCTCCTGTTCTTAGTTTAAAATTTTTTTTATTAATAATGATCAAGGTAAATCAAAATTGCAGGTAAATTGAATGTTAAAAGAAAGGCCACACCTAAAATTATTATTTAATTCCCATTAATTCTAAAATGGTGGCTTTAATGTTGGCCCTATAACACAATCTGAAGTTATTTTGGCTGTTTCTAAACTTAAACTACATAAATCCCCAGGGGTAGATGAAATTACTACGGAAATGCTTAGAGCTGGGAATGTTTTGGTTACCACTTGGATGAATGAAATTCTGAATATCTTTTATGATAAAGGCATGGTTCCTAAGTATTTTACCAGAGCTATTGTTATCCCTATTTTCAAAAAAGGTGATCGCAGTTCTTGTGATAACTATACGGGTATCAGCCTACTCTCTGTTCCAGTTAAAGTTCTTTCCATGATTGTGCTAAATAGAATTAAGAATCTGTTTGACAGTCAATTGCGTGATGAGCAATGTGGATTCAGAAGTGGTAGGGGATGTGTGGATCAGATATTTTCATTTAGGCATATTCTTGAGAAATGTTTAGAATTTCCGAAACCTCTGGTTGCTAGCTTTGTTGATTTCAAAAAGGCTTTCGACTCTGTTGATCGTCATAATTTGTGGTTGATTGGGAGATCATATGGTATACCTGACAAGTTAGTTAACATAATGAAGCTCTCTATAATAACACTGAGTCGTGTGTGAGAGTTGGTAAGGCTTGTAACAATTTGGTTTAGCATTACTTCTGGTATTCGACAAGGGTGCATTTTGTCTCCTTTTCTCTTTAGCTTGGTTATTGATTATGATATGCGAAATTCACTTCAAAGGAAAGATTTTGGCCTTAAATGGGCTGAAGATACTAAGATTTCTGATTTAGATTATGCTGATGATTTAGCCCTTTTGGCAAATGGTGTTGATGAGATGAACTCTTTCCTTCGAGCTGTTGAGGAAACTGGTAGTAGAGTAGGTTTGGTTATAAACAGAGAGAAAACTAAAGTGATGAAAATTGGTCAAGCAGACTGTGATTCAGTTAATCTGAATGGTTGCAGTCTTGAGCAGGTGTCACAGTTTCATTATCTTGGGAGCTATGTAACAGATAATGGTGATGTGCGGCATGAGATTAACAGACGAATAGGGATTGCTGCCGGGACTTTTAATAATCTATGGAGAGTGTGGAGAAATAGGCGTATACACCAAAAGACTAAACTTAGACTGTATAATAGTTTGGTTCTTTCTAGGATTAGTTATGGTAGTGAAACTTGGACACTTTGTAAACAAGATAACAGGAAACTAGATGCCTTTGATTCCAGATGCTTACGCAGTATCTTGGGCATTAGGTGGTTCAACTTTGTGACTATTGATGAGGTTAGGCAAAGGAGTTGGCAACCTCCTTTAAGCAGCATATTGTGCAGAGATACTCCGTTGGTTTGGCCATGTTGCCCGTATGAATAATTATAGAATGGCGAATAGCGTTAGCGTATAGATATGACGAAGAATTGATATAATTTGAGGGGTTTTTTTTTGAGATTTTCGGAGCTTTGCGTGCCGGGAACACATTACAGTGTAATAAGCAACCATTGGCAAGGTCTATGCGATTAAAAAATACACACGGACTGTATTCCCTATGTCCTTCTCTAAACCACCATTCTGCTGCTCGAAGAAATATCAGGTGAATCAAGTTTAATAATATTCATAAAGTGTTTGTGGTTCGTTTATAAATTCCTTCAGGTAAGTATCTTTGTAGTGAATAATTAATTTACAGTAGAGGTAATCTAATTTTCCACTTTTTAGCATGAGAGTTATGAAATTTCAACCGAGAACTACTATACAGCACATTATTCTGATTATGGGATATAAATTTTATAGTTAAACGCTATTTGTCGCTGTCGACCACTAACGACCCCTTTCATTTCGGCTCGGATTTTATAGAACTAATGGTTGTCCGAGGAAAAAAAATTCTTTGCTTAATTTTTGATTTCTTCATTTTGCTATTTGTCGTTACTGTATGAGTAGAAATATTTCTATATCGTAAATGATCAAATGGGGTTTTTTATGTACAGGCTTTCAGATCTATTTGCCAATTATCGTGGACGAACTTTGAAACCAACATTTGATATTCGCAACAGATATATCGAGCTTATAGGGTGACGTAATGACCTCAAGAAATGTCAACTTGACGTTAAAAATATGATTTACCCACTACACGGAAACGTATTTTTCGGAGCTAAGAAGAAGGTAATGTACAGTACAGCGAAATGTGTAATAGGAGCCTTAGATTAAACCACAGGTTTGTTCTTTGGTAACAGAGGAAAAAGCGTTCTTTACCCCTAAGGACAAAGTTGCCTATGACATACGTAAGAGATTCACACCTAGCCTCCATCTAGGAATTTCTAGTTGGACACCACAGGGAAACGCGTACTGTGAAAGCCACCTGTCTGGATAGCCTTCAACAAAAGGAGCGAAAATAAATATGCCTAAACAAGCAATTTCTTTCATTGGTTTAAGATAAGTTAAAGTTAATTTATTTTAATAATATTCAAAATAATTTCCTTATTAAGATTTTATTTAAATATTTCAGAATATTATAAAAATATTTACCAAAATTAAAAAAAGAATAACTACCAGCTAATATTTTAGGATTAGAAGTATTTTAATTTATACACTTTGCTTATGAAATGTCTTATAGAAATTATGGTGGCAACACTTGGATATACCAGAGATGACGTCACGTCCGTGTTTTCGCGATACAGCGAAATATGTAATAGAAGCCTTAGATTAAACCACAGGTTTGTCCTTTGGGAACACAGGAAAGAGCGTTCTTTATCCCCTAAGGACAAAGTTGCCTATGACATTCGTAAGAGATTCACACCTAGCCTCCATCTAGGAATTTCTAGTTGGACACCACAGGGAAACGCGTACTGTGAAAGCCACCTGTCTGGATAGCCTTCAACAAAAAGAGCGAAAATAAATATGCCTAAACAAGCAATTCCTTTCATTGGTTTAAGATACGTTAAAGTTAATTTATTTTAATAACATTGAAAACAATTTACTTATTGAGATTTTATTTAAATATTTCAGAATATTATAAAAATATATACCGAAATTAAAAAAAGAAATAACTACCAGTTAATATTTTAGGATTAGAAGTATTTTCATTTATACACTTTGGTTTTGAAAGATCTTATAAAAATTATGGTGGCAACACTTGGACACACCAGAGATGACGTCACGTCCGTGTTTTCGCGTTATCATTTGTAATTCTAATTTACCTGCTGAAATAATAATTCCACTTTCTCACTGGCATATCACTGAAGATTATTTTTAACCATTCCAGCTTCCGCAACCATTTAAATACTAAAACAATATTTTTTAAAACCGTTATTTAAAAAATATTTGATTATGATCTTTAATTTATCATCAGTGACATTTTTCCATTACATGCATATTTTAGAACTTCCATGTAAGGTTTCTCACTGACATAACTAGGAAATTTTGTAGCAGTTCGGTAGGGTACCTGAAAAACATAGGAAATGAATAATCTCCGTATTACTAGCCAAAATAAAGTGGTCGACACCGACAAATAGCCGTTAACTATCAATTTTATATCCCATAATCAGAATAATGAGCTGCATACTATTTGTCGGTTCGAAACCGACCGAAATTTCATAGCTCTTAGGCTAAAAAGTATAGAATTAGATTACCTCTACTCTAAACTAATTATTCACTACAAAGTTACTTACCTGAAGGAAAATATAAAAGAACCGCAAACACTTCACGAATATTATTTAACTTGATTTAGGTGATACTTTTCGAGCAGAAGAGTTGTGGGTTACAGAAGGACAGGCCGACGGTATTTCTCAACCGGCATAAGCCTTGCCTATGGCTGCTTATTATACTCCAATCTGTTCGCGATAGGCAAAGCTCTGATAACTACAAACCCTCAAAAGAGGATGACTTCTTCGCCGTATTTTAATAGCTAACGGGACAAATGGAACAGCGATAAAAGCGTCGGACGATTTCAATAATAGGCGAATTACATCTGACAGTGACGATTGAGAATGCATTGTTTGCAGAATCGAAAGGAAGTGATATTTCCATTGTTTCGTGTTTCCAACAGAGGGGTTTGTTTACTCTTCCGCACTTAGGTTTTTCGATACCTTCTATACCAAATTTACTGAAAATCATTCATTTAATCTAGTACCTCTTTCAAAAGTTATTTGGATTCACCGTGAATATCTTAAATATCTGTTTTTGGGGACGAAAGACATAAACAGCACCAAGGCATGGGTCTGCTTCTCAGCAGACACGCTAGTGATGCTCTTCTAGGATAAGAGTGCATTAATGAAAGGTTGTTTACAGCAAAATTACAGACAAGCGTTAAGGACTTCAATCTTATCTACTGTTATGCCTCCAATGATAATGCCGATGAGGATGAGAAAAAAGGTTTTACAGACTTGTGAAGAAATGAGATATTACCCTTGTTCTAGGTGACGTCAATGCCAATGTTAAACTCGATGGCTTCAGAATAAGTAACACTTTTTACAAACACAGCGACATACATAAGTACACGTGGGTTTCACCTCATGGGCTGCATAAGAATGTTATAGATTATGTATTAGTTAACAGCAAATGGACTACTTCTGTTAGAAAGACCAAGTCATATTGGGAAGCTGAAATTGGATCTGACCATTATCTTGCTAAAAGTGTTTTGCGATTTAAATTTAAGAAGTGTTGTGCTAACGTTAAAAAATTTACCTTTAATTATGAAGCTCTGAAAGACCTAATTATATCATGATAGGTTACTTACTGATTATGACAGTCGTGGTTTGCTTGCTACTCAAGTTGACGTAAAATGTGACCACTTAAAATAGGTTTTTTTGGAAACTAACAGTACTCTTTTACGAAAAATGAAGCAGAAGACGCATAATTTTTATCTGAATGACAAGACACTTGAGTTTATTTTAGAAAGAAAGAACTACAGGAATGTCCTGAATCAATACTAATCCTAATATAAAACATTATAGAGAGCTTAATAAACATGTAAATGATCAGTTAGCTGCTGATAATAATCTTTGGCTGACAAAGCCGAAGAAGCATTTGGGCAGCACAGCAGCAGAGAGCTGTACCAGGCAATTCTGCGACACAAATAACTTGTAAAGTAATTACAAAGGCCTAAAGGTCAAATTTTGAGCCGTCCCGTGGCCGAGTGGTTAGCACGCTTGGCTACTGATCTAAGGGACCTGGGTTCGAGCCCCGGATTAGGCATGGATGTGTGTGTCTTTTTTCTGCTGAGGTCCTGCCATCCTCTCAGATCTCCTACTGTAGCATATAAACTGACAGGCTCCTGTCAGACCTCTGTGGCAAGCAGCTGCTTGAGGGGGTATTTATTTTAAAGGTAAAATTTTACGCTGCACCGACGAAACTATCTATTCTCGTACCGAAATTTCAAATGTGTCATCAATAATTATTATTTACGACAGTGATAAGAAATTCACCTACAAATTGTATGAGTTCCTCAGAATAAAAACTATAACGTGTGACTATAAATTAAAAGTTAAATTACTAGAAGAATACAGTGATTAAATAAGGATTACAAATGACATCGCGAAAACACGCACGTGACGTCAGCAGTGATCTTTCCGGGTGTTGTGCCACCCTAATTTCTATAATACATAATCTTTGAAATCCAAAGTGTAGAAATCAAAACACTTGTAATCCAAAGAATGAAAAATCAAAAATAGATAGTTATCCTTATTCCAAATTGAACTAACTTATAAAATATATTATTAAAGTTTCCTAAAAGGGCATATTCTGCCTGTATTAAAAAATTCTATGTGATGTCCACGGCGCAATAGCTATCTGTGCTCTTCACTGTGCTGGTCAAGACAGCGGTTTCTTTCTTAGGCGTGTAATACGCGTTTGCATGTTGTATCCATTGGCGTAGGAACACGGTAAGGCGCCCTTACCATCTCTTAGCACAGGTCCCTAGAGTAACTGCGCAGAACGGCGGCCATGCTCCTACTCAGAAAGCTGCACGTCAGTTGCAATATATCCGAAAATTTACTGTTAATACTGCTCAATAAAATCGCAATTCTTTCCTGTACCAAAACATTCTTATTCACGACTTAAAAGTGATTGAACCCGTTTCGTTAAATTAGCATACATACTATTTCTACAATTATTTTTCCAATAATTTTTTTGTAGTTATCAAAAACAATGTTTTAGCTTTTGCGTTCACTTTTCTTTTTAAACACAGTTATTTAACCCAGCTTAAGATTAGTGAACGAATTACGTATGGAATAAGCTACGCAGCATCTTTTTCATAAAATAGAAATTTATTGCATAATTATGTCCAAAGCACTAAAGGTAATAAGGACAAAAAAACTTATAAACTTATTTATATGTCGTGCTACTGAAGAAAAATCTAAGGTTTCATTTTTGTAAATACCTACGAAACGAAGGGGAAAATGTTAAACTCCGCCTACATTTTTCGGATCGATTTAGTTTTCAGGTACTAATTCAGCGCAACTTTCAAAGAGAATTTCCACAGGAGAAAGTTCAAAATACTATTTCTTGCAATATATATGAAATAACATGATTTATATAAACTTAATTATGTGACAAAAAATTTATTTTTCTAACATATCAAGGAAAAAATTTCGTACATCAAATAGAATGTTAAATCACCCCCCAACCGCATAATATTTCAAAGTTGTATCATTGTTTAAGCAAAATTTTCTAATGTTGAAAGTGGATATTTAAATAGTTTTCATTATGATCTTTAATTTATCGTCACGTGTGTACATTAAATGCATATTTTTGGGAAGTTATAGAACTTCCAACTTACCTTACAGCTTAAAACTGGCATAACATGGAAATTTATTTTTATATATTTCAGCTTCCTCAACTATTTAATTAGTAAAACAATATTTTGAGAAAACAATTATTAAATAGTTTTTTATTACGATGTTTAATTTACCTTCAGTCAGATTTCACATTAAATACATGTACAAATTATAGCTTCCAACTTTGGTTCTCACTGGCATAATGGGGCGAGGGTGGCTCAGTCGGCAGCGCCAGGCTCGTAATCTGTAGTTCCCAGGTTCGAGTCCCAGCTGGGTCAGCGTTGTGATTATCTCCGCAAAATTCCCCGCCCTGTCCACGGTCAGTAGGGGACACCGATGGGTTTGGAAAGGCCACCGTCCGTCGGATGGGACGTTAAGCCGTGGCCCTGTGTGCGGGAGAGCCATACCCTGTGCACGTTAAAGAACACGCTGGATGGCCTTGACGGGAGGCTACCACCTGTCTCCCAACAGCTGTTCCAGTGGGTCCCCTCCCCCAACCTTCTCTGAGCCTTCGGGGTCCATGTGACCTGGCCATTTAGCCCATGGTGTGCACAAAAGTGCCGCTCAGAGGTAAAACAAACCAAAACAAACCAAACCACCTTTCATAAGATGGAAGATTTTTAAATATTCCAGCTTTCGCATCTATTTCAATATTAACATGATTTTTAAATATATTTCATTAGGTTCCTTAAGTTACCTTCAGTCCGATTTTTCCACTAAATGCATATTTTAGGAGTTATAGACCCTCCAAATTAGTTTCTCACGCATTTTATGGAAGATTGTTAAGATGTTCAAGTTTGGTCAACATTTTTAATATCAACATAATATTGTTGAAAAACGATATTCCTATACATTTCATTATGATCTTTAATTTAACCAAAGTCGCATTTTTCCAGTAAATGCATTTTTGAATTTAGTCCGACCCAAACCTAACGGCCAGCCAGTCAGCCTGTTACAAAAAACAGAAATTTAATCGCTTGTAAAATTCGTCGGTAAATTTCCATCTTCAATCTGTTCCCACCGTTTCTAGGCGCAATCTCAGTCATCGAGAGTTAGCGAAATATTTACAGCCTTACAACCTCCGTTTCTCTCAGTATGGACTTACTGGACTCTCCCATCTGCCTGCTAACAGTTCTACAGATCCCCTTAACGACAAATGATCCGAACTATCGGGGTCGTCGTGATTTATCAGTTTAGTCCGCGGTGTTGTAAGAAATGGCCTCTCGGTCTTTGAAACAACCAAAGAAGTGAAAAACAATCTTGCTCTGTGAAAGTAAATAAGTCTACTCTCTTCGGACAGATGGCACAAGTAGGGTGATGAAATATAAATAACTATATTGTATTTATTACTTTTCTGTGTTACGTTTAATTGTACGCTATTATGTCGAAAAAAATGTTAATATGAATTCTATATTAACCACCGTAAAAAGTTTAAATTTAAACGTTTTAAAACCAATCACTAAGCATTAAAAATTTTTTTTTTAAATATACCAAGTGCGTAGCGCGCTTCGCTAGTGATCCAATGGAACTGGGTTCCAGCCCCTGGTAAGGCATGGATGTGCATGTTGTTTTTCTGCTAAGGTCCTGCCATCCTCTCAGACCTTCTAGTATGGCATATAAACTGACAGGCTCCTGTCAGACCTCTGTGGCAAACAGGTGCTTGAGGGGGTATTTATTTTTTATTATATATTTATATCAATCTATGAAATACTATCGTGAAGGAAATCCTTTATCATTATTCCACGCCATAGTAATAACTGATTCCTTGCTTTAAGAATTGTTCCGTTATTGATAATACGAGTAACTTTATAAGACAGGTAAGAAAGAATTGGTATGTCAACGGCCATACCAAGCTGAAAGCACTGGTTCTTGTCTGATCCCCGAAGTTAAGCAGCTTTGAGGGCTGCTTAACTTCGCGTTGCAGTTGACAATTTTTTTTTCCCAAGCGCTGTACTCCTAGAATATTAGCCAAAGTTATTCTACGTCGGTCGCCGGGTTCCATTCCAATTTTAGTAAATAAATAAAGGAGAATTTGCTTTGGTTACAAAACCTGCAACGGTTCTACGTATCTGGAACAAAAACTATATATGTAAGGTACGAATTTTAGACCATCGTCAGAGTATACTGGTAACACTCGATACGTTCGAAACACCAATTCCAGCTTTTCCGCCTCTCAAGAGTTCGGTTGTTTTACCTGTGAGCGGCACTGTTTTTCATACTAGGGGCTAAATGGTCAGTTCTCAAGGACCCCTAAGGTTAGGGAAGGGGACCCACTGAAACAGCTGTTCAGGAGACAGATGGTAGCCTCCCGTCAAGACCATCCAGTGTCTTTAACGTGCACAGGGTATGGCTTTCCCACACATGGAGCCACGGCTTAACGTCCCATCTGACGGACGGCGACCTTTCCAAGCCTATCGGTCTCCCCTTCTGCCCATGATCAGGGCTGACAGTTTTCCGCAGATAGGTGTCAACGCTGACCCAGCTGGGACTCGAACCTCGGAACTGCAGATTACGAGCCTGGTGCGCTACCTACTGAGCCCAATCAACGGCATACAGTGTGTTTAACATATACAGGGTATGGATGTCTCCCACACACGGATCCTCATACGAGCTTCCATTTCAAAGGAAATTCGTAATTCTCTGCTGTCCGAACATGTAGTAAGTAGTAAATTTCTTCTATTTTGAGGGGAAAGTAAACGAAGGTTATTAGTTTTATGGACAGCAGCATTACCTACTTAACGAGTTTTCATGTGACATGGAACTTGTTGCTTTCGGGCCTAAGATTTAACTAATTTTCCTAAGATTTAACATAAGCTGCGCCATATGTAGAAGAAGAAATAAACTTTTTTTTGTGTGGGGGGGGGGGGGCATTTATTTACTGCATAGGTAAACCATTGGTTAACTTCACAGCGACTTTGTAAACCTGTTGGTGTTCCGTTTTTCATTCGCAGAACAACGGGATTAAATCTTAACTTTCCCCGAAGTGTGACTCGATCCTCAAAATTTGATATTCGCAGCATGGACGCCTAATGACTTGACAACTGCTTCTTCCATCTTTTCTCCTTTTGACCGCATATGTTTTGAGAATGTATTTAGTAATGCGGCAGACCTTATCCTATAAAACATGATATCACATCCGTGATGATTTAATTTCTATAAATTGGGTGTCTCCACGGTGTCACAATTGTTAGTAAAACCTGTAAAGTTTTATAATTAAATTACTAAATCGTAGTTATTTGAGCTCAAACGAAACAGTGCAATGGTATGTAATTCCAGCTTTAATAATACATTGCAATCGCATTTTATAAATATTAATATTACTATTGATCATTGCTCACTATAGGTCGATTCCTGTGTACGTTAAAATTATTTAACGTGGTCTAATAAACTATAATACGGAATAGAAGAAATCCATTGAGACTAAAGTTAAAGCGAACACGTTGTTGCTATCGTTACTAAGGGCGCACGCGTTATGTTCTCAACACGCACCAGCCATTGCAAAATATTTGACCAATCGTAGAAGAGATAGAGCAAAAACCGTTGAGAACGTGGTAAGAAGGAAATATTTCATTAGAAATACATTAACACCACTTCCAGGATTTTCGTTCGTTTGGCACTGAATGTGGTACGTATGAGAAAGTACATAACTTGAGGCACGTTTATGCACTCAGGTTTCAAACTTTAAGCAACGCTATTATAATATTACCGCATACTATATCTGAATATCAATTTAGATTTCATCTTTTTTTTGGTGTAGGGAAATGGCAATTTTTTTTCTAAAACTTTTACTTATTTCAAGCATTCCCAAGAAGAAATAAAATCCTATGTTTCTCGGCTAAAAAAGGAATAAATAGTTAAAACATAAGACCAATGACTCTTGTTGTAAGAGATTGTTTAAACAATAATATTTTTTTTGTCGTTATAAATATAAAGAAAATTTATTTGTCAACTCAAGCATCTGGTTGTCACAGAGGCTGTTATGTTATACGCCGTAATTGAAGGCGTCATCCCGGCATAAAAGCAACCGAAACATCCGGTCGTTACAAGTGGTTGGAACACCTTGAATCGGCAGCTGAGCACGCTAACCACTGGGCAACGGATATTGTAATAAGCACGTTTTTCTAATCTTTACGTGGTTTTAATGAATATTCTTTATTACTAGAAGCTTCTGAGGAATGATTGGAAGTAAGTTAAGGTTCTGCCTTGTTTAGACATATTCACTCACTCTATTCGGTAAACAGTACAGCGCCAAACTTAACGGTTGACTTCGCAGTCAATAGCGTGGGATAAATTGTAGAATGCGAAACTGAAGTATTGCTGCAAAACGATTAAGCCTTGATACTTTTTCTTTTATTTCCTGAATTAAGTGGATAATTTTGAATCAAGGAATTAAATTAATTAACCTTATTCGTGACGGAAATGCAATTTACGAAACAAAAGGCGTATCCGGTTCAACGATTCGAAAAGCATTGTTGTGTCATTGATTATTTATTATACGATCTTTTTTCTTCCTTTCTCTTTAATCGTGAAACTAACAATCTAACATTTACTAGTGAATATAAAACTTAGGTTTTCAACTGAAATAGATTTAATTGGTTATTTAGATAAGGTTATTTGAGTTATTAAGAACTTTCCGGGAGTCTTCGAAACGACACTCTGGAGCAATTTCTGCAGATACGTTTACTCGAAATAGGATTTCCTCAATTACGAATAGTTATGGAATACAACGGACTCCTTTATCACGGCATGATAATATAGAAGTAACGTTCACTTCAGTGAACTCTCATTGCGACGGATGTTATTCAAATATGCCTTTACACAAACCATCGGTGTTCCCCTTTCTAACCGATATAACGATGGGGTGTTTAACGTAAATTAATCAGAACTTTGAGTCTAGTGGGAATCGGCTCTGGGAATTGCATTTTCCTTTCCTGTAGCAATATCTAACGTTCCACCCCTTCACTTTAATGAAAGCACTCCTGACACTATGTCTTTTGATGGCATTCGTAATAGCAAGGCTGAAGACCGCTTAATACGAAAGCAGATATCGTTACTTCGCGATGACGTATAATATATACGTAACTGCGGTCCTCAACGCTGTCACAGGTGCTACTCTAACCAGCAAAAAACTGCATACGAAGAGAAACCATAGCAGTTATTCATTCCTTATCGCAAAGAAACTCTGCGAGCGCTGGGGTAGGGATGGGTAAGTTAGTAGCGCTCCAGGCTCGTAATCTGCAGTTCCCATGTTAGAGTCTCCGCTGGGTCAGCATTGAGATTTATCTCCGCAAAACTGCTCGCCCTGCTAACGATCAGCAGGGGACACCGATAAGCTTTGAAAGGCAGCCGTCCGTCGGATGGGACCTTAAGCCGTGTGCGGGAAAGCCATACCCTGTGCACGTTAAAGAACTCGTTGCATTCATATTCCAATATTCATCTCAATACTCATTCCGTAATACCTCTGTAGCAAAATAACAAACTCACCTCAAGAACTTATACAATATCATTTGCATTTGACATCTGTAACACCTGCACAAGATATCTCTAATCTCGATTATAAATCTCGTTAAAATTACCCCACCAATCACTCTAAATTGGAATATTTATTGACATATTCTACCTTTACCATAAAGAGCATTTTTTTTAAATATTTGAAACGTTGAGGAAAACATTTATGGTGCCATGCAATTCCATTCCTAATTTTCTATCTTATTATACCATGACGTGCAGATAAGTGTTAATTTTGATTTGTCAGTCACAACAGAAATATTAATCTTGATATTATTATTCAAAAAACAAACAAGTGTTTTTACCGAAAATGACTTTCCAAATACCGGAATTTTCAAAGCTTTAACGATGGGTAATCATGTGAATGGCTGCTACCAACAAAAAGCCCTGCAATATCGCAGTCCATCACTAGAATCTCACCCGAAATATATTTAATAAAAATTTGTTTATACCCTCTATCCCCTTCCACTGTGGATGGTAGTAGTGTAAGACAAATCATCCCGTGGATTTCTCATCACACAGCAAAAATAGCTTGCAATACGAAACTTGAAACTTTTACTACGGCTTCGCAATGTTTCGTCTGTACCTCTACGTACCTTACACACGCATTTTCAATTTTCTCTAGAAAAATATTTATTACCTAATAGGTACATCGAAATATTTCACTTTGCAGATATTCGTTCCACTAAAGTAGCAATATTATGATTTACAAAAGCATTTGTAAAACTTGAATATGCATCTAATATACAAAATGTACTGGCAACACAAGGAAAGAGTACTGCTGACGTCATCTCGGTGTTTTACCTACTTTATTACTAACCCTTATTCACATGCCGCACTAATTTTAGTGATGCCGCCATTTTTTTTCTCACAATCTATTTTTAACTTCGAATTTTATATGAGATAACTAACGTTATTTCCCACCGTCCATGACCGAGTGGTTAGTACGATTGGCTACTGATCTAATGGACCTCTGTTCAAGCAGCAGGTAAGGCACAGATGACTGCGTTCTCTTTCTGCTGAGGTCCCTTCATCCTTAGCATTCCTACTCTGGCGTATTATACTGCCACGCTCATATCAGACCTCTGTGTCAAGCAGCTGCTTGAGTTGGTTTTTATTTATTGCGTTTTTTCGAGCCATAAAATAATGCTAAAAAATAACGGCGATTACGTCCGCATGAATGGATTTCCACTGTTTAATAACCACCCACCAATATTTATTTTTGCTTTCTCGAAGTCTGCTCGTGTTGCCAACTATTTCATATTTCACTACAAGAATACCTTTTTAATTCATGTCTCGGTCAAAGGTACAGTAAAATAAGTTATTATTTATGTTAACTTTTGAAACAATAGAAAAGGCTCCATAGTAAAATACTACACTGCACCAAAGAAACATTCTGTTCTTCTCCTCAAACCTGTACCAACACCGAAATTTTAAATGTGTCGTAACTAATTATTATTTTCAAAACAAGAAATTCAGCTACAGATTGTCGCACATTAAAAAAAATGAGATCACTTCCTCACAATAAAAGTATAGGACCTGTGGTTATAAATAAAACGGGAAATTAACAGAAGAATACATCAGCAACCGCAACACTGCATCCATGTTCACTTACGTATTGATTCTCACGCTTTCGCTTCATGGCGAATTCTTGGAAATCCATTTCAGCAGAGGCCACAATTATTTGAAACTAAATAAATGAAGGTGGCTTTTAGCGTATCATATGAAAACTGAGACATGTCGCACCCGGCAAGAAAAGTGACATAACTCAAAAAATGAGTATTTTGAGGTTATGTCAGTGATAAAAGGTATTGCGTTCCTCTACGTGAACGAAAAACGTCACATCTCTAACTCGCAAATTCACCGCCAGGAAGCAGTTGTATCAGTTTTACTTTTAGTCTACTTCACATTCATCATGGCAAGAACAGTGTCACTTTAGTGTTGGTACAAGAAGGTGTGCATGTGTTCGGTCAAGAAAACCGACACATTTCGAGTTGTGACACTATTCGTGTAGAAAGGTAAGTGGAATAAATATTTTAATACCATCATAAGCAGAAAAGTGTCACTTTTCTTGAAGTAATTAACTCTAAACCTCTTTATTTGTTCCGTTTTATTTTCACTTGTGCCACTTTTCCTGACTGAGTGTGTCAGTATTTTGTGTTCAGTCGTTAACAGTAATTAAATTTTGTGTATTTGTTTGTTGTAGATTCATTATGGACCCAGAGCAGGAGGAACGAGAGTGTGTTGCAGAAGAAACCACAGAACAAGAAAATGCAACGAAAGAGACGGAATTGAACAAAGACACAGTAACAGAAGATCATGACACACATTCTAGTTGGCAGCATACTGAAAATCCGTAAACAATGCGATTGAGGTTACAACGGGTTAAATCAAGGGCCAACAAGAAGAATCAGCAGATGAAACCATAGATGATTCAGACTTCGATCCAGATTTTAGCATGTCATCATCTTCATCTGAAAACGCGTCGGATTCATCAGGATCGGAAGAAAATGAGAATATTAGTAACGAGACAGAAGGTGCAGAATCGGACAATACTAAAGCAGATAACAAAAGAAAGGGTAAGAAAAGGAAAGTTAATCCGGTTGAGTGGAAAAAGACTAAATCAAAACTTCTTCGAAATAATGGAAAACCGTATACATCATCATCAATTCGCAAAACAGAAATGCGGGCCAGAAAGATACGTCCAGCCTGTAATGCAAAATGTACACTAAAATGCTCAAGCAAAATAGAAGAAAACAATAGGCTCGAAATATTTGACAAGTACTGGTCACTGGACAACGAATAAGAATCGCGACAACCCCGGTGCACCGCAGTACTGTGACTGCATATCACCTTAAGGGATTGCCACTGAAACCACTATAAACTAAAAAGGCTCCTATCAATTTAGCTTGCCTTAACATTTGCCTATATACAGCGGGAGAAAACCTAATGTGAAGAGAGAAGCACTACTTGGGATTTTATTAGTCTGCTTGAAGATATAATCATTGAGATGCAGTGAGAGTGGGATCTTTTAAAACTTTGAGTGCTGCCTAGGAATATCCCCAACACTCACTGAATTTAGCCAAAACATGCCATGCCAATATATAAATAAAAAGATCTTAGTCTTTTGAATTTAGAGCCAGAAAATAAATTGAAGTCCTAGCTTTTAGAGTCCTCTGCAGTAGAGGCTCCTAGGTACTTCCATCGAAAGCCACATCTTGAGGGACTCCAAACCTCTCGGCATGACCCCAACTTCGTCCTCTCCATCGAGCTGGGCACCCACAGCCCGCTCGCCGTCTCGGCCTATAACTTGCCGAGGCCGCTTCGGGGACACCTAGCCAGTAATCCCGACAAACCCAGCTGGCGGCCCTCCCACAACACCGACAAAGCTTTCAGCCTACCGGGGCTCACAACACTGCAGCACCCGGACCCCACTTCACAGAGGAACCCAAGTTCCTCCACTGCAAAAGCCATAAGGTCCAAATCTCATTCATGTGGGACTCTTAGTTTGGCTGTTCCATCGATAAGCCCGCTGGCCAGCAGTGGCCAACTGAGGCCGCGAGCCTCCAATTTCTACCTCTCCATTGTTCCCGGGCCGAAGCACCCATGGAACGTCTGTCCACTTCAATATCACTGAGACCGCATCAGGGAGCCCACGAACGAGTGTACGAAGAGGTGCACAACTCAGTCTGCAGCACTCACCAATAAGCCTGCAGAAGACAGGTCCCTCCCAAGCCCTATCCGAGGCCTTTAGAACGGCCCCTCAACCAAGGCTGCAACCCCCAGCTTCGCTGGGGGACAAGTCAATAAGCTGACTGGACCGGCCCACCCAAGCGGTCTGCTAACCTTCAAGAGGCCCCCCTCCACAGGGAGCCGCCAGACTTCAGAACCCAAGGGCGCCAGCGATTCGAGTCCAACTTCTCAGAGGCACCGTAGCCCCCCCCCCCCCTCGTCAAGGAGGTCCCACTCCGGGGGGGACTGGTCACTGGACAACGAAATATATCGTGACATTCCCGGTGCACCGCAGTACGTTGACTGCATATCACCTTGAGGGAGATGTCACTGAAACCACTATGAACTAGAAAGCTCCTATCAATTAAGCTTGCCTTGCGTTGATCCTGCCTACAGCGGGAGAAGACGTTGTGTGAAGAGAGAAGCACTGCTTGATATTATTGCCTGCTCGAAGAACTAATCATTGAGGTGCAGTGAGAGTGGGATCTTGTGAATTTTGAGCGATGCCTAGGAATATGCCCATCACTCACTGAATTTAGCCAAGAAACTTGCCAATATAAAAATAAAAAGATTTTAGTCTTTTGAATTTTGAACCAGAAAATAAACAGAAGACCTAACTTTTTGGGCCCTCCACAGCAGAGGGCCAAGGTACTTCCGTCGACAAGCCACACCTCGAGGGACTCCAATCCTCTCGGCATGACCCCAACTTCGTCCTCTCCATCGAGCCGGGCGCCACAGCCAGCTCGCCGTTTCGGTATCACCATCGGGCCGAGGTAGTATCAAGGAACGCTAATCATGCAGATCCCTGCAGCCGCGCCCCATCCTCGCCTCGACCGGGCTGTCTGCCTACCAGGGCTGAAAGGACAGCAGCACCCGGATCCCACTTCGCAGAGGAACCCAAGTTCCTCCACTGCAAATCCATAAGTCCAAATCTCATTCATGTGGGACTCTTAGTTTGGCTGTTCCATCGATAAGCCCGCTGGCCACAAGTGGCCAACAAGGGCCGCGAGCCTCCAACTTCTACCTCTCCATTGTTCCCGGACCGAAGCACCCGCGGAACATCAGTCCACCTCGTATCACCGGGACCGCATCAGAAAGCCTACGGACGAGTGTGCAAAGAGGTGCACAGCTCAGTCCGCATAACTCCCCAATAAGCCTGCAGAAGACAGGGTATCCACTAGCCCCATCTGAGACTTTTAAACAGCCCCTCAACAAGGCTGTGACCCCCATCACCTCCGGGGGAGTGAACAAGCAGACTGGACCACCCACCTCAAGCAGTCCGCCTACCCTCAACAGCCCCCACCATCGGGGGCCACCAGACTAAGAACCCAAGGGTACCAGCCATCCGAGCCCAACTTCTCAGAGGCACCTTAAGCCCCCCCCCTCGTCAAGGAGATCCCACTCCGGGGGGGGGGGGTCACTGGACAGTCTGAAATCCTAGCGAGAATTTATCTCTAGAAGTATAACTGCCGTTAGACCTCAGTATCAGTACAAAAGAGAAGGAAGTAGGCGCCAATGTAACCATGCGTTCCATTTCCTAATCAACGAGGTAAACGTACGTGTTTGCAAATTCTTCTTTAAGGCCACGCTGGACATCAATGACCGACCTATTAGGACTGTCATAGCGAAATTAAAGGAAGGATTTCTTCAAGAAGATCTAAGAGGAAAACACGGACACCACTCTAAAGTGGATCCCGCAATAAAAGATGGTGTTGTTGATCATATTAATACAATCCCAAGAATTGACAGTCATTACCTGCGCGCGCAAACTACTCGGGAGTTTATAGAAGGTGGGAAAAGCTTAGCTGATTTACACCGCGATTACAAAAATGACTGTATTGAAAAAAATGTTCCTTTTGCAAATCTCACAATGTATTCCCGAATTTTCAACAGCAATTTTAACATCTCTCTTTTCTCCCCGAAAAAAGATCAGTGCGACTTATGCAGCTCCTATAACAATGCAAGGGAAGAAGAAAAAGAAGCGATACAAGAAAAATATGAAAAAGATTAAAAGGAGAAAGTTTTGTCAAGAGTAGAGAAAGAAGGGGATAAAAAGAGAGCAAAAGAAAGCGAAGGCAAAATTATAGTAGCCACTTATGATCTCCAAGCGGTGCTGCCAGCACCAAGAGGGGATATATCTACCTTCTATTATAAAAGTAAAATAAACAGCTACAACTTAACTGTAAGTAAACTTCAGTCAGATTACGTCAGAAGTACTTAGAAGAAAAAGCTAACACCAAAAATGATGTAACCTTGAAATTATACTCTACTCGGAAAATTGTTGTGGTCAACAAAAGAACAAATTCATAATGGGAATGTGTCTATACGCTGTGCAAAAATTTAGAATCAAATTGATCACACATCAATTTTTTATCAGGGGTTACACCCAAAGTGAAGGAGACAATGTGCACTCTGTCATAGCAAAATCTATTAAACGAGTTCTTAAATCGGGTCCCATCTATATTCCCACTGATTACGTCAGATTAATTCGATCTGCGAAAAAAACCGGAAATCCATATAAAGTAACAGAATTGAGTTACGAGGATTTTGTTGACCTGAAGAAACTCACTCAACAGATAGGATCAAACTTTAACAAAACATCAAACGACGAACAGATAAAAACCAGCGACAAAAAAGTAATTAAAGTACAGAAGAATAACCCCGGAGTTCTTTTTGTGCAAATTACATACGAACAAAAAGTATAGCGCAGATTAATGTCAATAACACCAGGAGAAGGCAAGAGAACATCTCTACAATAAAATGCGTTCCGGCTTACAAGAAAAAAATGGACATCTCTAATATAAAGAAAGCTCATATTCAATCCCTTATCTCAGCGAAAAGTATTCCCACATTGTATAAGCCCATTTATGAATCTATGTTTATGTAAATTTTGTACTTCTTACTTAATTTTCATTTAATATTTTGTCATTAAAATAAGCTAATAAAACAGTTACCTAATTCAAACTTTTTTTTTTCATTTTTATTCTAAGTAGTGACCTTAACTGAGGTCAAAAGTCTAAGTAAAAATATATAATTTGGGCTTCAAAAATTACTTGAAGGGTCACAACAGAAAAAAAAATAATTGAAAGGTAAGAAAAAGTGACATAACCGAGAGACCTCACCTATTTTACCTGGTAGCGCCAAATATTCTATAAGAACTGATTTACCGACCCATAGTATTATTCTATAGAATACGATAAAATTTATTGTCAAAAATACTTAGCTGAAATTTAAAAGAATCTTGTACTATTTCAATATAAGTTTTATTGATTTCTTTAATTAGTTATTTCTCAAATACTGCGTTTTTGAGTTATGTCACTTTTCTTGCCGGGGTGCGACGTGACTAAATTTCAATCAATTTGACCTTGTCGCTCCTTGCGCCATCTATGTTCATGGAAGACAAGTTGTCATATGTTTTCGACATAAAAAGGTTAGATGAGGAAATGACTCACGCTAAAGTTTTATTAATCCAAGAATCATTCAATAATATCGAGTGATTTCTTGGATTCAACCTGCAACAGTTCTAGTATTTTATTGAAAGATAAAATATACTGTCTAATTTAGAAAAAGGCACCGAATCAGTTGAAAGTTCGAAAAGTGAACATTTCAACAACTTTACAATGTACTGAAAATGAGATTTTCCGTATCATGAATTCGTTTGTGGTGTTGGCAATGTAACTGGGGAACGATGCTACAGGAAGTAATGTATTTGCCAATTTGTTTATATCCTTTGCAATACAATCTGATATTAAACGAATTTTCTAGCGCCTGAATCTAACAATTCTTCGTAAAGTTTTCCAATTATATCATGTAAATTTTGAAACACATTAAAAGAATTCAAGGAAAAATCGAGAAATGTGAGAGTTTCACAAACATGCGTTGGGGAAAAAAAAACATTCTTATAAAATGAAATTGTTTAGCCTAAGGGAATTTTAGTCGAATATTCATAACGTGTAAATGGTTGGAAACTTGCCTTAACCAATTACTTCATTTTCTCAATAATATGTTTAGAATTTTCTTTTGTCTTATTGTAGAAATTGTTTTTTAAAAAACCATTTTTCGTTCATTACTGAGATTCCAACACATGCCTCCGAATAACGTGTCAGATGTCGTAACTGCTAAGCTGTCAAGCCCATCTGTCGACAATCAATTTCGTTTTAAAAATTTTCTAAAATCATTTCATCGGTAAAGGTCTCACTTATGCTAGATATTAATGCAAGAAAAATAAAAAAAATAAATACTCCCTCAAGCAACTGCTTGCCACAGAGGTCTGACAGGAGCCTGTCAGTTTATTTGCCAGAGAAAAAACTCTGTGAGGATGGCAGGGGCGCAGCAGAAAAATCGACACGAACATCCATGCCTTTGCTCCGGGGCTCAAACTCTGGTCCCTTACATCAGCAGCCAAGTGCGCTAACCCCTAGGCCACGGGACGGCATAATGCAAGAAGCAATCAAAAATGAATTTACAGCTTACCTGTAGATATACAATTCAAGAAATTATTTTAGGAGAAATGTATATTTTCCCAGTTTCATAAGAATGCAACCCTAGCTTTGCTTTTATAAGAAATGTACTTTAACTGCTAGACAAACGTCAGGTCTGTTCCAAAATGATTTGTTGAATTTAAGGTAATCTTTGAATTTATTATTGACAGATTCTTGATTTAATAACACATTTGCGAGACTGACTTCCTATTTTTTGACCTCCATACATTGAATAAAATTTGATAATTTGCCTTTCATGATCGTAGATGGTACAAGGAATGACAAGTATACAGAGTCGAAACAAAGTGGATAGGTTACAGAGCTCGTGTCGTCATAGTAGTTACATCAACATGCACGTGACTGTGAACGCTCGAATTCCACTCATGGTCAAATATTATTTCTTGAATTCCTATTGTTTTCCTTTAGTTGCTATGATATTTCGAAACTTGCACACTGAATAAATCTACAAACATAAATTTAGAAATATGTTTCTCTAAATCACGGCAATGACACCAGATTTTGAGGTCAAATGAATGTCGAGGGTCACTCTCGAGAAAAATATTCATTCCTAAATATTCGTGGCAAACTTTAAGCTAGCAAATAATAAATAAATTGCATTTATATTTGGGATGAAGAAATAATTGAATGAACTTTTGAAATCGATCTGAGGATTCGAGTTTTCAAAAGACATCTCACAGAGGCGAATTGGATTGTTTTTTGATCAGTTTGTATTAGTTGTAACCCGCAAAAATTAGATCTTTGATGACCGAAGGGACAAGTTCAAAGATTAATTTTCAGAGCTGACATTAGCAGTACCAAACACTTGTCCATACCTGCATTATCTAATTTAATCCTTAAAGTCTATTGACTGTATTTAGTACATAAAACGGCTTCCGTGGCAGAGACTGCCCTTGTTGAATTTCAGTGAGGGGGGATTAAATTAGGATTGTGGGATGGGGAAGACACAGTAAGGAAAGAACAGGTGATTGGTGGATGGGAGAGTTGTGCAGAGTTGAAGTGTATAGGCATTCTGTGTGGGGTGGTTGGGATAAGAGGCTTAGATGGTGAGAAGGGATTAAGTGGGTGTGGAGGCAGTTGAGTTGTGAAAGAGAAGGATTGAGTTAGGGTGAAGTGAGGTCAATGGGGGTATAGAAGAAGGAGGGGTAATGGTGGGGAGTAAGTGTGTGTGGAATCAGGTGAGGTGGAACAGAAATCGGGTGTGAGGAGGGAAGGAAAAGAAAACGGAAAAAGGAACTGGAGGGAGGGAGAGTACAGCTATAGGCACAAGTTTGACAATAGCTGTCATCTCCCACTATTCGTGTCCTTGATGTTAAATATCCACCTTGGACGTTTAAATTTATCTGATGGCACAATCTGATATTTGTTATCATTTTGAATGAATGCATTCGGATGAACTTCTGCTTGGTTAAAATAGTTCTTTTTAGTTCAAATAGTTTTTTCATACATTGCAGAATGAAGTCGTAGTTCAGATCTCTGTGAATAATGGAATATCTGTCGAACCAGGTTGCTGCTATAGCTGATCGCAATATCTTGTTTTCAGCCGATTGGATTCAGGGGCAAGGTTTGTTTTGGTAGTTGCTCCCTAGATGGGTGCTGCATATAGAAGAGTAGGTTTAATAACTTGTGTATAAAAGAAAGATTTTATTTTTGTTGGTGATAGAAGATTTATTTCCCACGTTGGGAAATAATTTACAATGAAGTGCTCTTGCCTTTTTAATTATATTGGTAACGTTTGCGTTTCAGTTGAGTTTTTGATGAATCGTGATTCCAAGATATTTGGCATGGTCACTCCAAGCTACTCATTTGTCGAACAGGTAGGGTTCGCCTGTTGGACGTAAGGACTGCAATACTTTTTGAAGGGTTAAACTGCACCCTCCAATCTGTGCACCAGTTTTCAAAGATATTAAGCATGATCTGCATTCTTTTGCAGGGAAAGGATGCACGAAGGGAGGGAGCAAGAAATGCCGTGTCGTCAGCGTACATGTCATTTACAATTCGTTTCTGCTTTGGGGCATCTGAAATATAGATGTTAAACAACGTCGGAGCCAGAATGGATCCTTGAGGGACTCCTGCATTAATGTTTTTTTTTGTTTGTTTGTTTCTTTTCAGATATGGAGTTTACTACTTTGACTTGGAATGTTCATTGAGAAAGATAGCTGTGAATAATAGTAGTCAAAGCAGGGGGAAAGTTAAATTTGATAAATTTATAAATGAGTCCCCCAGTCCAGACCTGATTGAACGCCTTTGCTATGTCGATGTATACAGCCACTACTGATTCCTGTTTATTGCAGGCCTCTGCAATGGTCTCTATAACCCTTTGAATTTGGTGCACTGTGGAGTCGGAAACCAAATTAATCGGTGGGTAGGACATTGAGAGACTGCAATTAGAAATCAAGGTGCCTGAGAATATATTTCCCCAGAAGATATATTTTTCCAGGCAGGGGATGTAATCTAATTGGGTGTTAATTAACAGGAAAGAGTTAATTTTTTCCTGGTTTTGGCAACATGCTGATGATAGCATTTTTCCACGTCTGAGGGAAGTAATGAAACTGAAGACATTTATTAAAGATTTTTAGAATTAGTAGAATTGCTTTCCTTGGTAGATTTTTGATAACTGTATTGTTGATATCATCATCTCCTGCGGCATTTTAACTTTTAGCTGTTTGATGTTCTCATTAATTTCATCAATTGTGGTGAATTGCAATTTTTCATGACAAGGTAAATTTTTAAATTTTCTGAGAGCACTTTCCACTTCATCGATCAGATCGTCATTGACATACTCTTCATTCGGCTGAAATTGCAATTCAAGTGAATTAGCAAAGGTTTCGGCCTTTTCTGAATTAAATCATGCCATGCAGTCCGATCCGTGAAGTGGATCAGTGTGATTATTATTACCTTTTAATGCACGAACAATTTTCCAAATCGAGCCGTCATTAGGGTTAAGAGAATTTAGTTTATTATTCCAGTTGCTATTTCGAAAGTCTTGTAGGTTTTTACGTAGTTTGATTTTGAGTTCGTTATACACTTTTTTATCATGGGGTAATCTTCTTAAATTTTGAATATCGAAATCAATATCATTATTGTTCAATAAATTTGGGTTGCAGTTAATAGAAAGGGAAAGTTGTTGTTGCAATTTTTGCCAGTTTGCAATTTTAGTAGAGATATCAGAAGATGAAATTTCGAAGTTTGATGACATAATAACAGGGCAGTGGTCGGAATTTAAAACATTTGCAACATTAAGATAATGTTTTGCATAAATGTTCTTTAGAAGAAAAATATCTAAAATATCAGGTTTGTGATTTGGATTATGGGAGTAGAATGTGGGTTCATCAGTGGAGTCAATAATAATTCCATTTGAATCCGTGAAATCTTGGAATGTTTCGCCATTTGGGGTGGTGCGTGTGCTGTCCCATTGCTTATGTTTGCAGTTACAATCTCCTGCAACTATGCAGGGTATGTTGGGATGAAATAATTTAGAGAGCTCTCAAGTAAGAATTTTAGCATTGGTCGGCTTATAGACGCTGGTGATCTGCATGTTGCCAAGGGGGTGTTAGTGAGCTCTATCGTAGTAGATTCAATTTCTTTTAAACCATTAATGGGTAAAGCGGCGTGCGGAAACGAATTTTTAACCAATATTGCAGTCCCCCAATTTTGTTGTGGAGGCGATCAGTTCTATGGCAGCAAAAGTTGGGGATTTTAAAAATAGTACCTGGTGTGAGATGAGTTTCTTGAATAAGAGCTACATGTACTGAATATTCTGTGAGGAAGTCATTAAATTCCATGAGATCTGATTTTATTCCATTTGCATTCCAATTTGCTATCGTGAATTCAGGGTTATGTGAATCACTCGCCATCGCAGACAAGACTAGTAAACTTTTCGATTGCTTCGAACATGATATCACATTTTGCAGATGGAGATTGTGCAACCTTAAATTTCTGGATAAAAGTTGTAGCCAAGCATAAAATTTCTTAATTTTGAAATTTTTAAAAAATTTATGTGAAGTTCGGAGTTGGTTAATGGATTCCCTAATTGAGCCATTGTCATTTTCCATTGGGGGGGGGGGGGTTGTTTTTTCCTTTGTGACCTTCTACTATGGCATATAAACTGACAGGCTCCTGTCAGACCTCTGTGGCAAGCAGCTGCTTGAGGGGGTATTTATTTTTATTTATTTTTTATTTAGTGTGTGATGCTGCTTGTGAATATGTCATGGAAATAATATGTGTTCTATGTGTTGTACGATGTGTTTGAGCTGTGAAAGTCCTCTGGGGGAATCCCAGTTGCATTGATATTGCGGAAGGTTTTGGAAAGTTAGGACACCCTCTGTAGTTTGCAGTATAAGGTCCTGATAAGTTGGCACATTTTAGAGGTTCTTCCTGTGATCTGTGTGGGCAATCGATGGTGAGGTGAAGGCCAGCGCATTTGACATATCTGTCTTCGTGATGGCAGTGGCTTTTTGCATGCCCAAAGTGCTGACATTTATGATATTGTGTGATTCCTGGTCTATTCCTATAAGTTTCAACTTTGATTTTTAGGTTGAAGAGAAATTCGACGTTGAAAATACATTTGGCCTTTTCTGTCTTTTCAGTTTCTGTGAAGAAGACTGGGAGCGTGATTTATTTGGGACTTTGTTGAACTGTACCACCTTAATGATTGGGATTGAATTTGCGAGAAGATCATTTTTGAGGTCTTCGGTACTGATAGTAACTGGGAGATTTTTTATAACACATTTTAGATTCTTATCTGTGCTCAGAGGAAAGGTATGGAAGTTGTGTTTATTATTTTCTAAGAAGGTGCTGAATTTTCTGTAGTCTTCTACAGTTGTGGTGTTTTTTCGAATTGATTCGATGCTTAAATTAGCAGTGAATGGGGCTATTGCTATGTTATTTAATTATTTATTCAGTTCTTTCCAGTTGAAAAAATTTCTTAGTATCAGTGTGGGAATTCTAGTGTTTTGAGTGTTTCTAACTTTATCTGAGTTATCAAGTTGTTCTGGGACATTGCGTGTTGCAAGGGGGTCAGGGAAGCCTACAAAATGATTGAAAGTTGGAATTTTGTAGGGGGCGGGGTTCGGATCCACTTCAGGTGATGTTCGGGACAAGCTGCACTGTGGAATCTGTTTCTGTATTGATTTACGAGATTAAATTTGGAGTAATTTATTTTAAACTCGGTAATTTCACCTTGCTTTTTATTCTCTAAAATTTTGCTCTTCAAAATAGAGTTTTGAGTGCTACACAGATTCGAATGTGGATCACCGAATTGAAAATACACAGTGCTGCTGAAAATTAAACAAAGGAACTCATATTCCGACACATTCAATGGAACCCTGGAAACCTAGAAAAGACCCACCTGTCCGAAAGAATAGGCTAAGAGGTGAAACTTTTATCAAAATTCCATTTTTTCGTACAGTGGAATTTTTATATAGATATAAAAATTAATTGATATAATCATAGAATTCAAATCACAGAAAAAGACATATTTCAAAAATTTGTATTTTTTTTTCTACTCAAAAATATTATTTCACTGTCCTTTTGTATGACACATTATTTTGACAGAGATGTTTTATGTTTAGACAGATTGAATAATTTAACAGTCTCTTAGAAGAGTAGTGAAATTAATGGACATAGAACAGAGCACTATATGTGTTCAGAAATCGTAAGATTTGAGTGTTGCAAATTAGGAACCGAGGAATTTCTTATCTGCAATTTTTCATAAAGAGAAAGTGTCATGTTCAGATTCGTTGGAAAAGCTAGAAGGACACTTGCCTTAAATTACTAATTAGATGGACAATTTAATCCTTGATTCCAGAATTCAAAAGACATCTCACAGAGGCGAATTGAATATATTCTGATCAGATTTATTAGTTGTAACACGCGAGAGATAGATCTTTGATGACCGAAGGGACACACTGCCCTTTGGCGTTTGTTTCTGTATTGATTTAGGAGATTTCGCTTGGGATACATTATTTCAAACTCAGTAATTTCACCTGTTTATTCATTTTCCAAATTTTTTTCTTCAGAATAGATATTTGAGTGATAAACAGATTTGATCGCAGATCACTGAATCAAAAATACGCAGTGCTCTGAAAATTACACCAAGGAACTCATATTCCAAAATATGCAATGGAATCCTGGCAACCAAGAAAAGATCCACCTGTCGGAAAGACTAGGCTGAGAGTCGGAAAGACTAGGCTAAGAGTCGAAAAGACCAGGCTTAATAAAATTTCCATTTTTCCTTTTAGTGAAATTTTTTTTTAAGATATAAAAATTAACTGAAAGAATCATAGGCGATTCAAATCGCATAAAAAGAGGCATTACAAAATTTTCTATTTTTTTTTCACAAATATTATTTTCTGTCCTTGTGTATTACGCATTATTTTGACAGAGATGTTTTATGTTTACAAATATTGAGTAATTTAATACTATATTAGAAGAGTATTGAAATTTATGGACATAGAACTGAGCACTGTAGGTGTTCAGAAAATGGAAGATTTATAGGTTTCAAATGAGGAACCGAGGTATTTCTTAACTGGTTTTTCCATAAAGAGAGAGTAACATTTTCAGATTCATTGGAAAAGCTAAAAGGACACTAGCCTTAAATTTACTCATTAGATGGCCATTTTAATCCTTGATTATACATATATATTCCTTCCGGGATCTGCAGCACATTTCTGAATTATCATCGTCGCTGTCTATGACAGCCGATGAACAGTAATCCTTGGACAACAACCCATGATTGCCGCTGGCGAAAGCAGACAATGGCGGGATCTCATCCTCGAACAGTGCATCATCACCATCATCACCGCTGTGCGCACTGGATGATGGTTGCGACAAATACCACGTCAAAAAACACGTAAGTGGTTCAGGAAGAGGCGGAGGCGGATTACCAAATACCGCAGGAACAGGAACCCCATTGCGATCAGCAAGCGCAACGCGGCATCCACGTTCACTTACGTATTGATCCTCACGCTTTCGCTTCATGGCGAATTGTTGGAAATCCATTTCAGCAGAGGCCACAACTATTTGAAACTAAATAAAAAAAGTGGCTTTTAGCGTATCTCAATCAATTTTAGCATATTTCAATTAATTTTACCTGGTCGCTCCTTGCGCCATCTATGTTCATGAAAGACAACTTGTCATATTTCTTTCGTCATAAAGAGAGTTAGATAACGAAGTGTCTCACGCTAAAGTCTTATTCTTATTACTCCAAGAATCATTCAATAATATCGATTGATTCCTTGGATTCAACCTGCAACAGTTCTAGTATTATATTGAAAGATAAAATATACTGTCTAAATTAGAAAAAGGCGCCGAATCAGTTGAAAGTTCAAAAATTGAACATTTCAACAACTTTACAATGTACTGAACATGAGTTTTTCCGTATCTTGAATTCGTTTGTGGTGATGGGAATGTAAGTGGGGAACGATGCTAACGGAAGAAATGTATTTGCCAATTTGTTTATGTTCTTTGCAATACAATCTGATATTAAACGAATTTTTTAGCACCTGAATCTAACAAATCTTCGTAAAGTTTTCCAATCATATCATGTGAATTTTGAAATACATTAAAAGAATTGAGGGAAAAATCGAGAAGAGTGAGAGTTTCACAAATATGCTTTGAAGAAAAATGCTCTTTCTTGTAAAAAGAAATTGTTCTGCCTAAGGGAATTTTAGTCGAATATTAATAACGTGTAAACTGTTGGAAACATGTGTTAACCAATAACTTCGTTTTCTCAATAATATGTTTAGTATTTTCTTTAGTCTTATTCTAGAAACTGTTTTCTAAAAAACCATTTTCGTTTATTACTGAGATTCCAACACATGCCTCTGAATAACGTGTCAGATGTTATAAAAACTACGCTATGAGCCCATCTGTTGACAATCCATTTTGTTTAAAAATTGTTCTAATGTCATTTCATGGGTAAAGGTCTCATTATGCTAAAGATATCGATGCATGATAAATAAAAATAATAAATACCCCCTGAAGCAGCTGCTTGCCACAGAGGTCTGACAGGAGCCTCTCAGTTTATTTCCCACAGTAGAATGTCTGTGAGGATCGCAGGAGTGCAGCAGAAAAAACGACACGAACATCCATGCTTTTGCTCAGGGGCTCAAACACAGGTCCGTTAGAACAACAGCCAAGTGCGCTAACCACTCGGAAACGGGTCGGCATAATGAAAGAAGCAATCAAAAAGAAATTTACAACATTCCTCTAGATATAAAATTTATGAAATAATTTTAGGAGAAATGTATATTTTCTCAGGTTAATAAGAATGGAACCGAAGCCTTGCTTTTATAAGGAATCTACTTTAACTGCTGAGCTATTGTCAGCTCTGTTCGAAATTAATTTCTTGAAATATATGTAATCTTTGAATTTATTATTGATTGATTCTTGGTTTAATATCACTTTTGCGAGAGTGATTTTCCTATTTTTGACCTCTATACATAGAGAAAAATTTGATAATTTGCCTTTCATAATCCTAGATGGTACCAGGAATGACAAGTATACAGAGTCGAAACAAAGTGAATAGGTGACACAGCTGATGTCATCATAGCAGTTACATCAATATACACATAACTGTAAAGGTTCGAATTCCACTCATCGGGGAAATATTATTTCTTGAATTCCTATTTTTTTCCTTTAGTTGCTATTATATTTCGAAACTTCGAAACTTACACACTGAAAAAGACTACAAACAAAAATTTATAAATATTGTTTCTCTAAATCACGGCAATGACACCTGATTATGAGGTCAAATGAATTTTGAGGTTGACTCTTCGTGGCACTCTCGAGAAAACCATTCATTCCTAAATATTCGTGGCAAATTTTAAGCTAGCAAATAATAAATAAAATGCATTTATATTTGGGATGAAGTAATAATTGAATGTTCTTTTAAAATCGAAATTAGGATTCGAGTTTTCAAAACACATCTCACAGAAGCGAATTAGATTGATTTCCGATCAGTTTTTGTTAGTTGTTACCCGCGAAAAGTAGAGCTTTGTTGACCGAAGTAACATCTGGCGGGTTTCAGATTATATTGCTAAGAACATCAACAAATGGGCAGATACATTACTTCCGTTAGCATCGTTTCCTTCGGTCATCAGCTGCCCTTTGGCGTTTGTTTCTCTATTGATTTAGAGGATTTCGCTTGGGATACATTATTTCAAACTCAGTAATTTCACCTGTTTATTCATTTTCTATATTATTTTTCTTCAGAATAGGTATTTCAGTGATACACAGATTTGAACGCAGATCACTGAATAAAAAATACGCAGTGCACCTGAAAATTACACCAAGGAACTCATATTCCCACATATTCAATGGAACCCTGGCAACCTAGAAAAGATCCACCTGTCGGAAAGATAGGTTAAGAGGTGAAACTTTAATGAAATTTCCATTTTTCCATTTAGTGAAATATTTTTATAGATATAAAAATTAACTTAAAGAATCATAGGCGATTCAAATCGCATAAAAAGACGCAATGAAAAATTTTGTATTTTTTTTTCAAAAATTTTATTTCCTGTCCTTGTGTATTACGCATTATTTTGACAGAGATGTTTTATGTTTACAAAAATTGAGTAATTTAACACTATATTAGAAGAGTATTGAAATTTATGGACATTGAACTGAGGACTGTAGGTGTTAATAAAACGGTAAGATTTATATGTTTCAAATGAGGACCCGAGGTATTTCTTAACTGGTTTTTCCATAAAGAGAGAGTGACATATTAAGATTCATTGGAATAGCTAAAAGGACACTAGCCTTAAAATTACTCATTAGATGGACAGTTTAATCCTTGATTACTACATATATATTCCTTCCGGGATCTGCACCACATTTTTGAATTCCCCGGAAAAAAAGATGAACTCTCCTAATACCCTGAACAAATCTGCTATCTGAATTATAATGCATCTTGATCACATAGAGTGATAGTTGCGAAAACAAAGGTATCTTAACTAGAAAATTTCGACTTCTCTTCCTGCATTGCAACAAAACAATATTTCTAATTGAAAGTCGAATTTCCAAATCCGATTCTTCAAAAGCAAAATATTCTGCAGTTTGATCACAGAAATTCGATCAAGGTTCCTGCTACTTGGAAAGATAAAAGAGTGCGTCACCTATGAAGTCTAGGAAACTGAGAATTATTTCCACAAGAGTTGTCAGTGATCATCAGCCTAATGATTTCCGTAATATTGGTAATTACGTCGATTTGCACTATACTGATTGAGAATGATTTCTTTAAAAAAATTGCGGCTTTCAAGTCGAAAATGTAATTAGTGTTTCTGATATTCATTTGATATTTTAGGCTCTAAAAAGAGCCATTTTGTTGTGGTGATGACTAACCATTAGCCTCTTCGTCGCCAGTGTGAGAATCTTCATCGTCACCCTGGTATGCAGAGTCAGATGGCAGTTGTGATGTGTCAGAGTCATTCCAGTCATCAACAGATCTCTCTCCTTCATCCGAAGATAACGAAGAAAAATCGGCAATGCACCGGTCATCTGACGTCACCGGCACCGTCGACGGAAGACTATCATCGTCGCTGTCTATGACATCCGATGAATAGTAATCCTTGGACAACAACCCATGAATGCCGCTGGCGAAAGAAGACAATGGCGGGATCTCATCCTCGAACAGTGCATCGTCACCATCATCACCGCTGTGCGCACTGGATGATGGTTGCGACAAATACCAAGCCAAAAAACAGCTAAGTGTTTCAGGAAGAAGCGGAGGCGGATTACCAAATACCGTAGGAACAGGAACCCCATTGCGATCAGCAACCGCAACGCGGCATCCATGTTCACTTACGTATTGATCCTCACGCTTTCGCTTCATGGCGAATTGTTGGAAATCCATTTCAGCAGAGACCACAACTATTTGAAACTAAATAAATAAAGGTGGCTTTTAGCGTATCTCAATCAATTTTAGCGTATTTCAATTAATTTGACCTGGTCGCTCCTTGCGCCATCTATGTTCATGAAAGACAACTTATCATATTTCTTTCGACGCAGAAAGAATTAGATAACGAAGTGTCTCACGCTGAAGTTTTATTACTCCAAGAATCATTCAATAATATCGATGGATTCCTTGGATTCAATCTGCAACAGTTCTGGTATTTTATTGAAAGATAAAATATACAGTCTAATTTAGGAAAAGGCGCCGAATCAGTTGAAAGTTCAAAAATTGAACATTTCAACAACTTTACAATGTACTGAACATGAGTTTTTCCGTATCTTGAATTCGTTTGTGGTGATGGGAATGTAAGTGGGGAACGATGCTAACGGAAGAAATATATTTGCGAATTTGTTTATGTTCTTTGCAATACAATCTGATATTAAACGATTTTTTTTAGCGCCCGAATCTAAAAATTCTTCGTAAAGTTTTCCAATTATATCATGTGAATTTTGAAATACATTAAAAGAAATCAGGGAAAAATCGAGAACAGTGAGAGTTTCACAAAAATGCTTTGGAGAAAAATACACATTCTTCTAAAAAGAAATTGTTGTGCCTAAGGGAATTTTAGTCGAATATATATAACGTGTAAACTGTTGGAAACATGTCTTAACCAATAACTTCATTTTCTCAATAATATGTTTAGTCTTTTCTTTAGTCTTATTCTAGAAACTGTTTTCTAAAAAAAACATTTTTCTTTATTACTGAGATTCCAACACATGCCTCCGAATAACGTTTCAGAGGTCATAAACACTAAGCTATCAGCCCATCTTTCTACAATCCATTTGGTTTTAAAATTGTTCTAATGTCATTTCATGGGCAAAGGTCTCATTTATGATAAAGATATTAATGCAAGGTAAATAAAAATAACAAATACCCCCTCAACCAGCTGCTTGCCACAGAGGTCTGACAAGGAGCCTGTCAGTTTATTTCCCACAGTAGAATGTCTGTGAGGATGGCATGAGCGCAGCAGTAAAAAGGACACGAAAATCCATACCTTTGCTCAGTGTCTCAAACCAGGTCTCTTACAACAGCAGCCAAGTGCGCTAACCACCCGGCCACGGGTCGGCATAATGTAAGAAGCAATCAAAAAGAAATTTACAGCATTCCTCTAGATATAAAATTTAAGAAATTATTTTAGGAGAAATGTACATTTTCTCAGATTAATAAGAATGCAACCCAATCCTTGCTTTTAGAAGGAATGTACTTTACCTGCTGAGCTATCGTCAGCTCTGTTCCAAATTAATTTGTTGAAATATATGTAACCTTTGAATTTATTATTGATTGGTTCTTGGTTTGAAAACACTTTTACGAGAGTGACTTTCTTATTTTTGTCCTCTATACATAGAGAAAAATTTGATAATTTGCCTTTCATGATCCTAGATGGTACCAGGAATGACAAGTGTACAGAGTCGAAACAAAGTGGATAGGTCACACAGCTGATGTCATCATAGCAGTTACATCAACATACACATAACTGTAAAGGTTCGAATTCCACTCATCGTGGAAATATTATTTCTTGAATTCCTATTTTTTTCCTTTAGTTGCTATTATATTTCGAAACTTGGAAACATGCACACTGAACAAGACTACAAACATAAATTAATAAATATGTTTCTCTAAATCACGGCAATGACACCTGATTATGAGGACAAATGAATTTTGATTTTGACTCTTCGTGGCACTCTCGAGAAAACCATTCATTCCTAAATATTCGTGGCAAAATTTAGGCTAGCAAATAATAAATAAATTGCATTTATATTTGGGATGAAGTAATAATTGAATGTTCTTTTAAAATCGAACTTAGGTTTCGAGTTTTCAAAACACATCTCACAGAAGCGAATTGGATTGTTTTCCAATCAGATTTTGTTAGTTGTTACACGCGAAAAGTAGATCTTTGTTGACCGAAGGGACATCTGGCGGGTATCAGATTGTATTGCAAAGAATATAAACAAATTGGCAGATACATTACTTCCGTTAGCATCGTTACTTTCGGTCATCGGCTGCCCTTTGGCGTTTGTTTCTGTATTGATTTAGGAGATTTCGCTTGGGATACATTATTTCAAACTCAGTAATTTCACCTGTTTATTCATTTTCTATATTATTTTTCTTCAGAATAGGTATTTCAGTGATACAGAGATTTGAACGCATATCACTGAATCAAAAATACGCAGTGCACCTGAAAATTACACCAAGGAACTCATATTCCCACATATTCAATTCAACCCTGGCAACCTAGAAAAGATCCATTTGTCGGAAAGATAAGTTAAGAGGTGAAACTTAATCAAATCTCCATTTTTCCGTTTACTGAAATTTTTTTGTAGATATAAAAATTAACTGAAAGAATCATAGCGATTCAAATCGCATAAAAAGACGCATTACAAACTTTTGTATTTTTTTCAAAAATTTTATTTCCTGTCCTTGTGTATTACGCATTATTTTGACAGAGATGTTTTATGTTTACACAAATTGAGTAATTTAACACTATATTAGAAGAGCATTGAAATTTATGGACATTGAACTGAGCACTGTAGGTGTTAAGAAAACGGTAATATTTATATGTTTCAAATGAGGAACCGAGGTATTTCTTAACTTGTTTTTCCATAAAGAGAGAGTGACATATTAAGATTCATTGGAATAGCTAAAAGGACACTAGCCTTAAAATTACTCATTAGATGGACAGTTTAATCCTTGATTACTACATATATATTCCTTCCGGGATCTGCACCACATTTTTGAATTCCCCGGAAAAAAAGATGAACTCTCCTAATACCCTGAACAAATCTGCTATCTGAATTATAATGCATCTTGATCACATAGAGTGATAGTTGCGAAAACAAAGGTATCTTAACAAGAAAATTTCGACTTCTCTTCCTGCATTGCAACAAAACAATATTTCTAATTGAAAGTCGAATTTCCAAATCCGATTCTTCAAAAGCAAAATATTCTGCAGTTTGATCACAGAAATTCGATCAAGGTTCCTGCTACTTGGAAAGATAAAAGAGTGCGTCACCTATGAAGTCTAGGAAACTGAGAATTATTTCCACAAGAGTTGTCAATGATCATCAGCCTAATGATTTCCGTAATATTGGTAATTACGTCGATTTGCACTATACTGATTCAGAATGATTTCTTTAAAAAAATTGCGGCTTTCAAGTCGGAAATGTAATTAGTGTTTCTGATATTCATTTGATATTTTAGGCTCTAAAAAGAGCCATTTTGTTGTGGTGATGACTAACCATTAGCCTCTTCGTCGCCAGTGTGAGAATCTTCATCGTCACCCTGGTATGCAGAGTCAGATGGCAGTTGTGATGTGTCAGAGACATTCCAGTCATCAACAGATCTCTCTCCTTCATCCGAAGATAACGAAGAAAAATCGGCAATGCACCGGTCATCTGACGTCACCGGCACCGTCGACGGAAGACTATCATCGTCGCTGTCTATGACATCCGATGAATAGTAATCCTTGGACAACAACCCATGAATGCCGCTGGCGAAAGCAGACAATGGCGGGATCTCGTCCTCGAACAGTGCATCGTCACCACCATCACCGCTGTGCGCACTGGATGATGGTTGCGACAAATACCAAGCCAAAAAACACCTAAGTGTTTCAGGAAGAAGCGGAGGCGGGTTACCAAATACCGTAGGAACAGGAACCCCATTGCGATCAGCAACCGCAACGCGGCATCCATGTTCACTTACGTATTGATCCTCACGCTTTCGCTTCATGGCGAATTGTTGGAAATCCATTTCAGCAGAGACCACAACTATTTGAAACTAAATAAATAAAGGTGTCTTTTAGCGTATCTCGATCAATTTTAGCGTATTTCAATTAATTTGACCTGGTCGCTCCTTGCGCCATCTATGTTCATGAAAGACAACTTATCATATTTCTTTCGACATAAGAAGAGTTAGATAACATAGTGTCTCACGCTAAACTTTTATTACTCCAAGAATCATTCAATAATATCGATTGATTCTTTGGATTCAACCTGCAATAGTTCTAGTATTTTATTGAAAGATAAAATATACAGTCTAATTTAGGAAAAGGTGTCGAATCAGTTGAAAGTTCAAAAATTGAACATTTCAACAACTTTACAATGTACTGAACATGAGATTTCCCGTATCTTGAATTCGTTTGTTGTGGTGGGAATGTAAGTGGGGAACGATGCTAACGGAAGTAATGTATTTGCCAATTTCTTTATGTTCTTTGCAATATAATCTGATATTAAACGAACTTTATAGCGCCTGAATCTAACAATTCTTCGTAAAGTTTTCCAATTATATCATGTGAATTTTGAAATACATTAAAAGAATTGAGGGAAAAATCGAGAACAGTGAGAGTTTCACAAACATGCTTTGGACAAAAATGCTCATACTTGTAAAAAGAAATTGTTCTGCCTAAGGGAATTTTAGTCGAATATTCATAACGTGTAAACAGTTGGAAACATGTCTTAACCAATAACTTCATTTTCTCAATAATATGTTTAGTATTTTCTTTAGCCTTATTCTAGAAACTGTTTTCTAAAAAAGCATTTTCGTTTATTACTGAGATTCCAACAGATGCCTTCGAATAACGTGTCAGATGTTATAAACACTACGCTATGAGCCCATGTGTTGACAATCCATTTCGTTTAAAAATTGTTCTAATGTCCTTTCATGGGCAAAGGTCTCATTATGCTAAAGATATCGATCCAAGATAAAAAAAAAATAATAAATACCCCCTGAAGCAGCTGCTTGCCACAGAAGTGTGACAGGAGCCTGTCAGTTTATTTCCCACAGTAGAATGTCTGTGAGGATGGCAGGGGTGCAGCCGAAAAAACGACACGAACATCCATGCCTTTGCTCAGGGTCTCAAACACAGGTCCGTTAGAGCAACAGCCAAGTGCGCTAACCACTCGGAAACGGGTCGGCATAACGAAAGAAGCAATCAAAAAGAAATTTACAACTTTCCTCAAGATGTAAAATTTAGGAAATAATTTTAAGAGAAATATATATTTTCTCAGGTTAATAACAATGCACCCGAAGCCTTGCTTTTATAAGGAATCTACTTTAACTGCTGAGCTATTGTCAGCTTTGTTCCAAATTAATTTCTTGAAATATATGTAATCTTTGAATTTATTATTCATTGATTCTTGGTTTAATAACACTTTTGCGAGAGTGATTTTCCTATTTTTGACCTCTATACATAGAGAAAAATTTGATAATTTGCCTTTCATGATCCTAGATGGTACCAGGAATGACAAGTGTACAGAGTCGAAACAAAGTGGATAGGTGACAGAACTGATGACATCATAGCTGTTACATCAACATACACATAACTGTAAAGGTTCGAATTCCACTCATCGTGGAAATATTGTTTCTTGAATTCCTATTTTTTTCCTTTAGTTGCTATTATATTTCGAAACTTGGAAACTTGCACACTGAACAAGACTACAAACATAAATTTATAAATATGTTTCTCTAAATCACGGCAATGACACCTGATTATGTGGTCAAATGAATTTTTAGGTTGACTCTTTGTCGCACTCTCCAGAAAAATATTCATTCCTAAATATTCGTGGCAAACTTTAAGCTAGCAAACAATAAATAAATTGCATTTATATTTGGGATGAAGTAATAATTGAATGTTCTTTTAAAATCGAACTTAGGATTCGAGTTTTCAAAACACATCTCACAGAAGCGAATTGGATTGTTTTCCGATCAATTTTTGCTAGTTGTTACACGCGAAAAGTAGATCTTTGTTGACCGAAGGGACATCTGGCGGGTATCAGATTGTATTGCAAAGAACATAAACAAATTGGCAGATACATTACTTCCGTTAGCATCGTTCCCTTCGGTCATCAGCTGCCCTTTGGCGTTTGTTTCTCTATTGATTTAGGAGATTTCGCTTGGGATACATTATTTCGAACTCAGTAATTTCACCTGTTTATTCATTTTCTATATTTTTTTCTTCAGAATAGGTATTTCAGTGATACAGAGATTTGAACGCATATCACTGAATCAAAAATACGCAGTGCACCTGAAAATTACACCAAGGAACTCATATTGCCACATATTCAATGGAACCCTGGCAACCTAGAAAAGATCCATCTGTCGTAAAGATAGGTTAAGAGGTGAAACTTTAATCAAATCTCCATTTTTCCGTTTAGTGAAATTTTTTTATAGATATAAAAATTAACTGAAAGAATCATAGGCGATTCAAATCGCATAAAAAGACGCATTACAAAATTTTGTATTTTTTTAAAAAATTTTATTTCCTGTCCTTGTGTATTACGCATTATTTTGACAGAGATGTTTTATGTTTACACAAACATGCGTAATTTAACACTATATTAGAAGAGTATTGAAATTTATGGATATAGAACTGAGCATTGTAGTTGTTAAGAAAACGGTAAGATTTATATGTTTCAAATGAGGAACCGAGGTATTTCTGAACTTGTTTTTCCATAAAGAGAGAGTGACATATTAAGATTCATTGGAATAGCTAAAAGGACACTAGCCTTAAAATTACTCATTAGATGGAGAGTTTAATCCTTGATTACTACATATATATTCCTTCCGGGATCTGCACCACATTTTTGAATTCCCCCGGAAAACAACATGAACTCTCCTAATATAGTGCATCTTGAGCACATAGAGTGAGAGTTGCAAAAACAAAGGTATCGTAACTAGAAAATTTCGACTTCTCTTCCAGCTTTGCAACAAAACAATATTTCTATTTGAAAGTCGAATTTCCAAATCCGATTCTTCAAAAACAAAATATTCTGCAGTTTGATCACAGAAATTCGATCAAAGTTCCTGCTACTTCGAAAGATAAAAGAGTGCGTCACCTATGAAGTCTAGGAAACTGAGAATTATTTCCACAAGGGTTGTCAGTGATCATCAGCCTAATGATTTCCGTAATATTGGTAATTACATCAATTTGCACTATACTGATTGAGAATGATTTTTTAAAAAAATTGCGGCTTTCAAGTCGGAAATGTAATTAGTGTTTCTGATATTCATTTGATATTTTAGGCTCTAAAAAGAGCCATTTGGTTGTGGTGATGACTAACCATTAGCCTCTTCGTCGCCAGTGTGAGAATCTTCATCGTCACCCTGGTATGCAGAGTCAGATGGCAGTTGTGATGTGTCAGAGTCATTCCAGTCATCAACAGATCTCTCTCCTTCATCCGCAGAAAACGAAGAAAAATCGGCAATGCACCGGTCATCTGACGTCACCGGCACCGTCGACGGAAGACTATCATCGTCGCTGTCTATGACAGCCGATGAATTGTAATCCTTGGACAACAACCCATGATTGCCGCTGGCGAAAGCAGGCAATGGCGGGATCTCATCCTCGAACAGTGCAACATCACCATCATCACCGCTGTTCGCACTGGATGATGGTTGCGACAAATACCAAGCCACAAAACACCTAAGTGGTTCAGGAAGAGGCGGAGGCGGATTACCAAATACCGTAGGAACAGGAACCCCATTGCGATCAGCAACCGCAACGCGGCATCCATGTTCACTTACTTATTGATCCTCACGATTTCGCTTCATGGCGAATTGTTGGAAATCCATTTCAGCAGAGACCACAACTATTTCAAACTAAATAAATAAAGGTGGCTTTTAGCGTATCTCAATCAATTTGAGCGTATTTCAATTAATTTGACCTGGTCGCTCCTTGCGCCATCTATGTTCATGAAAGACAACTTATCATATTTCTTTCGACATAAAAAGAGTTAGATAACAAAGTGTCTCACGCTAAAGTTTTATTACTCCAAGAATCATTCAATAATATCGATTGATTCCTTGGATTCAACCTGCAACAGTTCTAGTATTTTATTGAAAGATAAAATATACAGTCTAATTTAGGAAAAGGCGCCGAATCAGTTGAAAGTTCAAAAATTGAACATTGAAAGTTCAAAAATTGAACATTTCAACAACTTTATAATGTACTGAACATGAGATTTTCCGTATCTTGAATTCGTTTGTGGTGTTGGGAATGTAAGTGGGGAACGATCCTAATGGAACAACTTTGTATTGCAAAGAACATAAACAAATTGCCAATTTGTTTATGTTCTTTGCAATACAATCTGATATTAAACGAATTTTTTAGCCCCTGAATCTAACAATTCTTCGTAAACTTTTCCAATTATATCATGTGAATTTTGAAATACGTTAAAAGAATTGAGGGAAAAATCGAGAAGAGTGAGAATTTCATAAACATGCTTTGGAGAAAAATACTCATTGTTGTAAAAAGAAATTGTTGTGCCTAAGGGAATTTTAGTCGAATATTTATAACGTGTAAACTGTTGGACACATGTCTTAACCAATAACTTAATTTTCTCAATAATATGTTTAGTATTTTCTTTAGTCTTATTCTAGAAACTCTTTTCTAAAAAACCATTTTCATTTATTACTGAGATTCCAACACATGCTTCCGAATAACGTGTCCGAGGTCATAAACACTAAGCTATCAGCCCATCTTTTGACAATCCATTTTGTTTTAAAATTGTTCTAATGTTATTTCATGGGCAAAGGTATCACTTATCATAAAGATATTAATGCAAGGTAAATAAAAATAACAACTACCCCCTTAAGCAGCTGCTTGCCACAGAGGTCTGACAAGGGGCCTATCAGTTTATTTCCCACTGTAGAATGTCTGTGAGGATGGCAGGAGCGCAGCAGTAAAAAGGACGCGAGTATCCATTCCTTTGCTCAGTGTCTCAAACCAGGTCCCTTAGAACAGCAGCCAAGTGCACTAACCACTCGGCCACGGGTCGGCATAATGTAAGGAGCAATCAAAAAGAAATTTACAGCTTTCCTCTAGATATAAAATTTAAGAAATTATTTTAGGAGAAATATACATTTTCTCAGGTTAATAAAAATGCAACCCAATCCTTGCTTTTTAGAAGGAATGTACTTTACCTGCTGAGCTATCGTCAGCTCTGTTACAAATTAATTTGTTGAAATATATGTAACCTTTGTATTTATTATTGATTGGTTCTTGGTTTAAAAACACTTTTGCGAGAGTGACTTTCCTATTTTCGACCACTATACATAGAGATAATTTTGATAATTTGCCTTTCATGATCGTAGATGGTACCAGGAATGACAAGTGTACAGAGTCGAAAAAAGGTGGATAGGTGACACAGCTGATGTCATCATAACAGTTAGATCAACATACACATAACTGTAAAGGTTCGAATTCCACTCATCGTGGAAATATTATTTCTTGAATTCCTATTTTTTTCCTTTAATTACTATTATATTTCGAAACTTGGACACTTGCACACTGAATAAGACTACAAACATAAATTTGTAAATATGTTTCTCTAAATCACGGCAATGACACCTGATTTTGAAATCAAATGAATTTCGAGGGTCACTCTGCGTGGCACTCTCGAGAAAAACATTCATTCCTAAATATTCGTGGCAAACTTTAAGCTAGCAAATAATAAATTATTTGCATTTATATTTGGAGTGAAATAATGATTGAATGAACTTTTGAAATGGAATTTAGGATTCGAGTATTCACAAGACATCTCACAGAGGCGAATTGAATTGATTTCTGATCAGTTTTTGGTAGTTGTAACCCGCGAAAAGTAGATCTTTGTTTACCGAAGGGACATCTGGCGGATATCAGATTGTATTGCAAAGAACATAAACAAATTGGCAAATACATTATTTCCTTTAGCATCGTTCCCCTCGGTCATACGCTGCCCTTTGGCGTTTGTTTCTGTATTGATTTAGGAGATTTCGCTTGGGATACATTATTTCAAACTCAGTAATTTCACCTGTTTATTCATTTCTTAAATTTTTTTTCTTCAGATTAGATATTTCAGTGATACACAGATTTGAACGCAGATCACTGAATCAAAAATACGCAGTGCTCCTGAAAATTACACCAAGGAACTCATATTCCATCATATGCAATGGAACCCTGGCTACCTAGAAAAGATCCACCTGTCGGAAAGACTAAGATAAGAGGTGAAACTTTAATCAAATTTCCATTTTTCCTTTTAGTGAAATTTTTTATAGATATAAAAATTAACTGAAAGAATCATAAGCGATTCAAATCGCATAAAAAGACGCATTACAACATTTTGTATTTTTTTCAAATATTTTATTTCCTGTCCTTGTGTATTACGCATTATTTTGACAGAGATGTTTTATGTTTACACAAATTGTGTAATTTAACACTATATTAGAAGAGTATTGAAATTTATGGACATAGAACTGAGCACTGTAGGTGTTAAGAAAACGGTAAGATTTATATGTTTCAAATGAGGAACCGAGGTATTTCTTAACTTGTTTTTCCATAAAGAGAGAGTGACATATTAAGATTCATTGGAATAGCTTAAAGGACTCTAGCCTTAAAATTACTCATTAGATGGAGAGTTTAATCCTTGATTACTACATATATATCCCTTCCGGGATCTGCACCACATTTTTGAATTCCCCCGGAAAACAACATGAACTCTCCTAATATTCTGAACAAATCTGTTATCTGAATTATAGTGCATCTTGAGCACGTAGAGTGAGAGTTCCAAAAACAAAGGTATCTTAAGTGGAAAATTTCGACTTCTCTTCCTGCATTGCATCAAACAATATTTCTATTTGAAAGTCGAATTTCCAAATCCGATTCTCCAAAAACAAAATATTCTGCAGTTTGATCACAAAAATTCGATCAAGGTTCCTGCTACTTGGAAAGATAAAAGAATGCGTCACCTATGAAGTCTAGGAAACTGAGAATTATTTCCAGAAGAGTTGTCAATGATCATCAGCCTAATGATTTCCGTAATGTTGGTAATTACATCTATTTGCACTATACTGATTGAGAATGATTTCTTTAAAAAAATTGCGGTATTCAAATCGGAAATGTAATTAGTGTTTCTAATATTCATTTGATATTTTGGGCTCTAAAAAGAGCCATTTTGTTGTGGTGATGACTAACCATTAGCCTCTTCGTCGCCAGTGTGAGAATCTTCATCCTCACCCTGGTGTGCAGACTCAGATGGCAGTTGTGATGTGTCAGAGTCATTCCCGTCATCAACAGATCTCGCTTCTTCATCCGCAGATAACGAAGAAAAATCGGCAATGCACCGGTCATCTCATGTCACCGGCACCGTCGACGGAAGATTATCATCGTCGCTGTCTATGACAGCCGATGAATAGTAATCCTTGGACAATAACTCATGATTGCCGCTGGCGAAAACAGACAATGGCGAGATCTCATCCTCGAACAGTGCATCGTCACCATCATGACCGCTGTGTGCACTGAATGATGGTTGCGACAACTTATGAAATGAAAGACAACTTATCATATTTCTTTCGACATAAAAAGAGTTAGATAACGAAGTGTCTCTCGCTAAAGTTTTATTACTCCAAGAATCATTCAATAATATCGATTGATTCTTTGGATTCAACCTGCCACAGTTCTAGTATTTTATTGAAAGATAAAATATACAGTCTAATTTAGGAAAAGGTGCCGAATCAGTTCAAAGTTCAAAAATTGAACATTTCAACAACTTTACAATGTACTGAACATGAGATTTCCCGTATCTTGAATTCGTTTGTGGTGATGGGAATGTAAGTGGGGAACGATGCTAAAGGAAGTAATGTATTTGGCAATTTGTTTATGTTCTTTGCAATACAATCTGATATTAAACGAATTTTTAGCGCCTGAATCTAACAATTCTTCGTAAAGTTTTCCAATTATATCAGGTGAATTTTGAAATACATTAAAAGAATTGAGGGAATAATCGAGAAGAGTGAGAGTTTCACAAACATGCTTTGGAGAAATATACTCATTCTTGTAAAAAGAATTTGTTGTTCCTAAGGGAATTTTAGTCGAATATTCATAACGTGTAAACTGTTGGAAACATGTCTTAACCAATAACTTCATTTTCTCAATAATATGTTTAGTATTTTCTTTAGTCTTATTCTAGAAACTGTTTTCTAAAAAACCAATTTCGTTTATTACTGAGATTCCAAAACATGCCACCGAATAACGTGTCAGATATTATAAACACTACGCTATGAGCCCATCTGTTGACAATCCAATTTGTTTAAAAATTGTACTAATATCATTTCATGCGTAAAGGACTCATTATGCTAAAGATAACAATGCAAGATACCTAAAAATAATAAATACCCCCTGAGGCAGCTGCTTGCCACAGAGGTCTGACAGGAGCCTTTCAGTTTATTTCCCACAGTAGAATGTCTGTGAGGATGGCAGGAACGCAGCAGAAAAAACGACACGAACAACCATGCCTTTGATCAGGGACTCAAACACAGGTCTGTTAGAACAGCAGCCAAGTGTGCTAACCACTCGGCAACGGGTCGACATAATGAAAGAAAAAAAAAAGTTCGAATTCCACTCATCGTGGAAATATTATTTCTTGAATTCCTATTTTTTTCCTTTAGTTGCTATTATATTTCGAAACTTGGAAACTTGCACACTGAACAAGACTACAAACATAAATTTATGAATATGTTTCTCTAAATCACGGCAATGACAACTGATTATGAGGTTAAATGAATTTTGAGGTTGACTCTTCGTGGTACTCTCGAGAAAAATATTCATTCCTAAATATTCGTGGCAAACTTTAAGCTAGCAAATAATAAATAAATTGCATTTATATTTGGGATGAAGTAATAATTAAATGTTCTTTTAAAATCGAACTTAGGATTCGAGTTTTCAAAACACATCTCACAGAAGCGAATTGGATTGTTTTCCGATCAGTTTGTATTAGTTGTAACCCACAAAATTTAGATCTTTTATGACCGAAGGGACAGGTTCAAAGATTAATGATCAGAGCTGACATTAGCAGTACCTAACACTTGTCCATACTTGCATTATCTAATTTAATCCTTAAAGTCTATTGACTGTATTTAGTACATAAAACGGCTAATCCGTGGCAGAGACTGCCCTTGTTGAATTTCAGTAAGGGGGGGGATTAAATGAGGATAGTAGGATGGGGAAGAGACAGTAGGGAAAGAACAGGTAATTGGTGGATGGGAGAGTTGTGCAGAGTTGAAGTGTATAAGTATTTTGTGTGGGGTGAGATAAGAGGCTTAGATGGAGAGAAGGGATTAAGTGGGTGTGGAGACAGGTGAGTTGTGAAAGAGAAGGATTGAGTTAGTGTGAAGTGAGGTAAAGGGGGGGGGGTATAGAAGAAAGAGGGGTAGTGGTGGGGAGTAAATGTGGCTGGAACAGAAATCGGGTATGAGTAGGGAAGGAAAGAAAAACGGAAAAAGGACTGGAGGGAGGGAGAGTACAGCTATAGGCACACGTTTGACAATAGGTGTCATCTCGCACCATTCGGGTCCTAGATGTCATGTATGCACCTTGGACGTTTAAATTTATCTGATGGCCAATCTGATATTTGTTAGCATTTTGAATGAGTGCATTCGGATGAACTTCTGCTTGGTCAAAATAATTCTTGGCAAGTTTTTTCATACATTTCAGAATGGAGTCCTATTTCAGATCTCTGTGAATAATGGAATATCTGACGAACCAGGGTGCTGCTATAGCTGATCGCAATATCTTGTTTTGAGCCGATTGGAGTCAGGCAAGGTTTGTTTTGGTAGTTGTTCCCTAGATGGCTGCTGCATATAGAAATTTAGGTTTAATAACTTGTTTATAAAGAAGGATTTTATTTTTGTTGGTGGTAGAAGGTTTATTTCTTACGTTGGGAAATAATTTACAATGAAGAGCTCTTGCCTTTTTAATTACATTGGTAACGTTTGCGTTCAAGTTGAGTTTTTGATGAATCGTGATTCCAAGATATTTGGCATGGTCACTCCAAGCTACCCGTTTGTCGAACAGGTAGAGTTATCATGACGGGGAATTTCGCTTGTTGGACGTAAGGACTACAATACTTTTTGAAGGCTTAAACTTCACCCTCCAATCTATGCACCAGTTTTCAAAGGAATTAAGCATTGTCTGCATTCTTTGCAGGGAAAGGATGCACGAAGGGAGGGAGGAAGAAATGCCGTGTCGTCAGCGTACATGTCATTTACAATTCGTTTCTACTTTGGGGCATCTGAAATATAGATGTTAAACAACGTCGGAGCCAGAATGGATCATTGAGGAATTCCTGCATTAATGTTTTTTTTTGTTTGTTTGTTTGTTTCTTTTCAGATATGGAGTTTGCTACTTTGACTTGGAATGCTCATTGAGAAAGATAGCTGTGAATAATAGTAGTCAAAGCAGGGGAAATTTAAATTTGATAAATTTATAAATGAGTCCCTCAGTCCAGACCTGATCGAACGCCTTTGCTCTGTCGATGTATACAGCCACTACTGATTCCTTTTTATTGCAGGCCTCTGCAATGGTCTCTATAACCCTTTGAATTTGGTGCACTGTGGAGTCGGAAACCAAATTATTCAGTGTGTTGGACATTGAGAGACTGCAATTAGAAATCAAGGCGCCTGAGAATATATTTCTCCAGAAGATATGTTTTTCCTGGCAGGGGATGTCAACTAATTGGGTGGTAATTGACAGGAAAGTGTTAATTTTTCCTGGTTTTGGCAACATGCTGATGATAGCATTTTTCCACGTCTGAGGGAAGTAAACAAACTGAAGACATTTATTAAAGATTTTTAGAATTAGCAGAATTGCTTTCCTTGGTAGATTTTTGATAACTGTATTGTTGATGTCATCATCTCCTGCGGCATTTTAACTTTTAGCTGTTTGAAGTTCTCATTAATTTCATCAATTGTGGTGAACTGCGATTTTTCATGACAAGGTGATTATTTAAATTTTCTGAGAGCACTTTCCACTTCATCGATCAGATCGTCATTGACATACTCTTTATTCGGCTGAAATTGCAATTCAAGTGAATTAGCAAAGGTTTCGGCCTTTTCTGAATTAGAGCATGCCATGCCGTCCGATCCGTGAAGTGGATCAGTGTGATTATTATTACCTTTTAATGAACGAACCGTTTTCCAAATCGAGCCGTCATTAGGGTTAAGAGAATTTAGTTTATTATTCCAGTTGTTATTTCGAAAGTCTTGTAGGTTTTTACGTAGTTTGATTTTGAGTTCGTTATACACTTTTTTATCATGGAGTAATCTTCTTAAATTTTGAATATCGAAATCAATATCACTTTTGTTAAATAAATTTGGGTTGCAGTTAATAGAAAGGGAAATTTGTTGTTCGAATTTTTGCCAGTTTATGATTTTAGTAGAGGTATCAGAAGATGAAATTTCGAAGTTTGATGACATAATAACAGGGCAGTGGTCGTAATTTAAAACATTTGCAGCATTAAGATAATATTTTGCATAAAAGATTTTTAAAAGAAAAATATCTAAAATATCAGGTTTGTGATTTGAATTATGAGAGTAGAATTTGGGTTCATCAGTGGAGTCAATAATAATTCCATTTGAATCCGTGAAATCTTGGAGTGTTTTGCCATTTCGGGTGGTGCGTGTGCTGTCCCATTGCTCATGTTTGCAGTTAAAATCTTCTGCAAATATGCAGGGTATGTTGAGATGAAAAAATTTAGAGATCTCTGAAATAAGAATTTTAGCATTGGGCGGCTTATACGCGCTGGTGATCTGCATGTTGACAAAGGGGGTGTTAGCGAGCTGTATCGTATTAGCTTCAATTTCTTTTAAACCATTAATGGGTAAAGCGGCGTGCGGAAACGAATTTTTAACCAATATTGCAGTCTCCACCAACTTTGTTGTGGAGACGATCAGTTCTATAGCAGCTAAAATTCGGGATTTTAAAAATAGTACCTGGTGTGAGATGAGTTTCTTGAATAAGAGCTACATCTACTGAATATTCTGTGAGGAAGTCATTATATTCCATGAGATCTGATTTTATTCCCTTTGCATTCCATATCTAAATATATCATCATATTTTTACTCCATATCGGGAACTCAGGGTTATGTGAATCACTCGCCATCGCAGACAAGAGTAGTAAACTTTTCGATCGCTTCGAACATGATATCACATTTTGCAGATGGAGATTGTGCAACCTTAAATTTCTGGAAAAACGTTGTAGCCAAGCATAAAATTTCTTTAATTTTGAAATTTTTTAAAACATCTATGAAGTTTCGGAGTTGGTTAATGGATTCCATAATTGAGCCATTGTCATTTTACATTGGGGGGAGGCGTTGTTTTGTCCTTTGTTTAGTGTGTGATGCTGCTTGTGCATATGTCATGGAATTGATTTGTGTTCTATGTGTTGTAGGATGTGTTTGAGCTGTGAAAGTCCTCTGGGGGGGATTCCAGTTGCATTTGATATTGCAGAAGGTTGGGGAAAGTTAGGGCACCCTCTGTAGTTTGCAGTATCAGGTCCTGATATGTTGGCACATTTTAGAGGTTCTTCCCGTGATCTGCGTGGGCAATCGATGGTGAGGTGAAGGCCAGCGCATTTGACACATCTGGCTTCGTGATGAGAGTGGCTTTTTGCATGCTCAAAGCGCTGACATTTATGATATTGTGTGATTCTTGGTCTCTTCCTATAAGTTTCAACTTTGATTTTTAGGTTGAAGAGAAATTCGACGTTGAAAATACATTTGGCCTTTTCTGTTTTTTCAGTTTCTATGAAGAAGACTGGGAGGGGTGATTTCTCTGGGTCTTTATTAAATTGTACCACCTTAATGATTGGGATTGAATTTGCGAGAAGTTCATTTTTGAGGTCTTCAGTACTGATAGTTCCTGGGAGATTTTTTATAACACATTTTAGGTTCTTATCTGTGCTCAGAGGAAAGGTATGGAAGTTGTGTTTATTATTTTCTAAGAAGGTGCTGAATTTTCTGTAGTCTTCTACAGTTGTGGTGTTTTTTCGAATTGATTCGATGCTTAATTTAGCAGTGAATGGGACTATTGCTATGTTATTTAATTATTTATTCAGTTCTTTCCAGTTCAAAAAATTTCTTAATATCAGTGGGAGAATTCTAGTGTCTTGAGTATTTCTAACTTTATCTTAGTTATCAAGTTGTTCTGGGACATTGCGTGTTTCAAGGAGGTCAGGGAAGCCTACAAAAATCACTGAAAGTTTGAATTTTGTAGGGGGTGGGGTTCGGATCCATTTCAGGTGATGTTCGGGACAAGCTGGACTGTGGAATCTGTTTCTGTATTGATTTACGAGATTAAATTTGGGGTAATTTATTTTAAACTCGGTAATTTCACCTTGTTATTCATTCTCTAAAATTTTGCTCTTGAAAATAATGTTTTGAATGCTACACAGATTCGAATGTGGATCACCGAATTGAAAATACACAATGCTGCTGAAAATTACAACAAAGAACTCCAATTCCCACACATGCAACGGAACCCTGGAAACCTAGAAAAGACCCACCTGTCTGAAAGAATAGGCTAAGAGGTGAAACTTTTATCAAAATTCCATTTTTTCGTATAGTGGAATATTTATATAGATATAAAAATTAATTGATATAATCATAGAATTCAAACCGCAGAAAAAGACTTATTTCAAAAATTGCATTTTTTTTTTCTACTCACAAATATTATTTCGCTGTCCTTTTGTATCACACATTATTTTGACAGAGATGTTTTATGTTTAGACAGATTGAATAATTTAACAGTCTCTTAGAAGAGTAGTGAAATTTATCGACATAGAACAGAGCACTATATGTGTTCAGAAATCGTAAGATTTCAGTGTTGCAAATTAGGAACCCAGGAATTTCTTAACTGCCCTTTTTCACAAAGAGAAAAAATGACATGTTCAGATTCATTGGAAAAGCTAGAAGGACACTTGCCTTAAATTACTCATTAGATGGACAATTTAATCCTTGATTCCAGAATTCAAAAGACATCTCACAGAGGCGAATTGAATATATTCTGGTCAGTTTTTATTAGTTGTAACCCTCGAAAAGTAGATCTCTGATGACCGAAGGGACACACTGCCCTTTGGCGTTTGTTTCTGTATTGATTTAGGAGATTTCGCTTGGGATACATTATTTCAAACTCAGTATATCTTTGTCAAGAGCTAAAATTATCTAATGAATGAACGACAAAAGAATTTCAAAAACAGTGGACGGATGACAGAATAACTTTAAAATAAGTAGCAATAGATGAAAAAAACCACTGTGAAAATTACATATAAATATACTCTGGAATGACAGAATCGCCTTTAAAGCATTAAAAATACATCAGATAGATGACTGAATCACCTACAAATATCTCACAGCACAGTAGAATGAATAGCAGAATAACTATAAAATTAATAAGGTGCACAGGAAATAATGACAGAATATGTCCAAAAGTACACTGGAATGGGAGACATAAAACTAATAGACCACAAAATGGTAGCAACTAATAGATCAAAAAATGGGTTTAAGTGTACACCATAATGACAAAATTGCTGCAAAAACTGTAAATTATACCAAAAGTTTGCTGGAAAATTTTTTTTTTCATCTAATGTATTGAGATAGGTAAGAGAACAAACATTTCAAAATAATCTATATAAATACATAATACCGTTGAAATGGAGCAACTATCTTGCATGAAAGAAATATTATCCTGAAAATCCTCGAACTTTGGTTTGATTATTCAAAGTGCATTTTCGATAAAGGTTTACTATTAACATTACCTATTCATGTAATGTAGCAAAACTATCAAGAATATCCACACTTTATCGGAACTATTACCCTAGAAAGAACCAAACTATTATACAGTCTAATTTTAGTCTTTAGGTGTAAACGCCTATTTTTCCACACTCTCCACAGATTCTTAAAAGTCCCGGCAGCAATCCCTATTCATCTGTTAATCTCATGCCGTACATCACCAGTATCTGTTACATAGCTCCCAATATAATTAAACTGTGACACCTGTTCATGACTGTAACCATTCAGATTAACTGAATCACATCCTGCCTGATCAATATTCATCACTTTAGTTTTCTCTCTGTTTATAACATACTCTACTACCAGTCTCATCTACAGCTCGAATGAAAGAGTTCATCTCATCAACATCATTTGCCAAAAAGGCTAAATCATCAGCATAATTTAAATCAGAAATTTTCGTACCTCCAGTCCATTTAAGGGCGAAATTATTGGAGTGAATTTCGCATTGCGTAATCAATAACCAAGTTGAAGAGAATAGGAGGCAAAATGCACCCTTGTCGAACATCAGAAGTAATGTTAAACCAATTGCTACAAGCCTTACCAACTCTCACACACGACTCAGTTTTATTATACAGGGTGATTCAAAACTTATCGTTCAAATTTCGTGGGGAGGTAGGGAATACGTCAGGAAACCGATTTTACATAGGAAAGTATGTCCGCAAACGTCATCTACATGAACAAAATGGACAAGTAAAGTGAACACAAGGAAACAGTACATTAAGTGGTAACGAAGGTGACTTTTATTCCAACAAGGTAAAGTACAGGTTCACAGTAGGTGCTCAAAATTGCGACCATTTACACGGACACAGGATTCACAGCACCTTTGCATTGACCGCCGAACATTTTCAAAAACGCCCGGCATATCATGGACAATGCCTGCGGCAGCCACTATTCGTGCAACAAGATCCATTTCACTGTCGACGGGGGTCTCGAACACATGGTATTTCATGGCCCCCCACAAAAAGAAATCCATGGGCGATAAATCAGGTGACCTAGGTGGCCAAGCGATCGGTCCACCTCTACCGATCCATCGAGCTCCGAATGTTCGGTTCAGGTAACCACGCGCAACAATTGTGCTATGGGCTGGAGCCCCGTCATGTTGATACCACATATCTCGGCAGATATGCGCAGGAACAGCGCCCAGAAAAGTCGGTAACACTGTCTCGAGAAATATTAGGTATTTCCGGCCGTCCAATCAGGGCGGTAGCAAGTAAGGTCCCAACAAACAGTCACCAATGATTCCAGCCCACACATTTACGGCAAAACGATGTTGCGCAGCGTGACTTCTTGTACCATGCGGGTTGTCGTAAGCCCACACATGTGAATTGTGTGTATTGAACACACCTTCACGACTGAATGAAGCTTCATCTGTAAAAAGGACAGAAGCTGGAAAACTGGGGTGCACGGCACCTTTCTGCATGAACCATTGTGCAAATTCCACACGCTTCGGATAATCGTCAGAATGCAGTAACTGCACCCTTTGCAGATGGTAAGGATGCACACGTTCCTCGTGCAGTATCCGCCACACTGCTGACCAATAGCTCGTGTGCTGGTATTCAGATTATCTTCGATGGACTGTAGGACTTGTTCTGTGACGTTGACAGTCCGCGTCAGTCGTCTTCTCCCCGTATCCTGCATGTTGCTGCTCAGTGAACCACGTTCGCGAAGATTGCAATGCACACGTGGAAACATTTGATGCTGCGGTATTCTTCTGTTGGGGTATCGGTCTTCGTAAATTTGCCTAGCTCGTCGGCCGCTTTCGTCAGCTGCCCCATATGCGAGATGCATATCCGCTAGCTCTTGATGCGTAAAACGATTCATCTTATCACTAGTAAGTCAGCTCGTACACTGATGACAGCGGGAGTGGTCGGGCGAGCTGTACACTGGTTGGGTACACACAGCGCCCTCTACATACGCATGCGTACATTTGCGGACATACTTTCCTATGTGAAATCGGTTTCCTGACGTATTCCCTACCTCCCCACGAATTTTTGAACGATAAATTTTGAATCACCCTGTAGACAGCTTTCATTATGTTAACTAACTTGTCTGGTATACCATATGATCTCATAATCAACTAGAAATTATGATGATAAGCGAGTCAAAAGTCTTTTTGAAATCAACAAAGCTAGCAACCAAAGGTTTCTGAAATTCTAAACATTTCTCAAGAATCTGCCTAAGTGAACATATCTGATCCACACACTCCATACCACTTCTGAATCCAGATTGCTCATCACGCAATTGACTGTCAACCAGATTCTTAATTCTATTAAGCATAATCATGCAAAGAATTTTCCCTGGAACAGAGAGTAGGCTGATACCCCCTATAGTTATCATAAGAACTGAGATCACATATTTTGAAAATAGGGATAACAATAGCTGTGGTAAAATCTTTTGGAACCATGCCTTTATCATAAACGATACTCAGAATTTCAGTCATCCAAGTGGTAGCCGAAACATTCCCAGCTCTAAGCATTTCCGTAGTAATTTCATCTACCCCTAAGGATTTATGAAGTTCAGTTTAGAAATAGCCAAAATAACTTCAGATTGTGTTATAGGGCCAACATTAAAGCCACCAATGCATCTATCATCATTGCAAACAATGGGAGTAAAACTAACCACATTGTTTAGAACATCACTGAAATGCTCAACCCACCTAGCCATGACAGAATCCTCACTATTTATAACCTTACATTGTTTATCCTTCAATCCCTTATATACCTGTTCATTTTCTACCACACAAAATACTAACTATCTGGTACAGCTTTCTGTTGTTGTGCTGTATAACTACTTCCTCGGCGTTGTCAGCCAAGCCATCAAGCCAAACATTCTTATTAGCAGCTAACTGATCTTTTAAACGTTTATTAAGTTCTCTGTAATGCTTTCTATTATAACTAGTAGGATATTGATTAAGGACTTTCCTGAAGTTCTTTCTTTCCGAAATAAGCTCAAGGGCTTTATCACTCAAATAATCTTCCTCCTCTGCTACTTTTTTCTTGAAAGACTGTTTCCAATAAAGCGTGTTTAAAATTGTCCCAATCTTCAACTTCACTATTAAGCAAACCATGACTGTCATAATGACTAAGTAACCTATCATGGTAATCTTTAGCTATAACTGGGTCTTTCAGAGCTTCAGTATTAAAAGTAAATTTTTTAACCCTAGCACAACACTTTTTAAGTTTAAGTTGCAAGATACTTTCAACAAGGTAATGGTCAGATCCAATTTCAGCTCCACTATATGCCCTTGTATTCCTAACAGAAATAGCCCATTTACTGTTAATTAATATGTAATCAATCATATTCTTATGCAGCCCATCAGGTGAAACCCATGTGTACTTATGTATGTCGCAGTGTTTGTAATAAATGTTAGTTATTCTGAAACCATTGAGTTTACCTATCTGTACGAGACGTTGCCCATTGCCATTGCAGCTACCAATACCAAAAGGGCCTATCACCCCTCCCCAAAGGTCAGAGTCAATACCAACTTTGGCATTGAAGTCACCTAGAACAAGGGTAATATCTCCTTTCTTGACAGAATTCAAAATATCCTGAAGTTGTCGGTAAAACCTATCCTTCTCATCCTCATCGGCATCCTCAGTGGGGTCATAACAGCAGATAACATTCAAGTCTTTAACGCTTGTCTGAAGTTTTGCTGTAAGAAACCTTTCATTAATGCACTCGTATCCTAGAAGAGCATCACTAGCGTGTCTGCTGAGAAGCAGACCCACGCTTTGGTAATGCTTATTGTCATCCCTCCCGGCAAAGAGAAATTCACGATTATTTTTAAGAATGTGACCTTTATCTGTCCATCTGGTCTCTTCCTAGCAGAGAATATCTAAATTATAGCGGTGGAATTCCTGTGTGAGGACATCAAGAGAAAAAGCTCTGTGCAGAGTCTTCACATTACAACTACCTGTGGAGAGAAAATGGTTAGTGGGATGTTTAAAGAAACTATGTTATTGAGAGAGGGAATGCCGACAATATCAAACAGCCCCCTAATCGCAGACATGGGGCAAAGACCCGTTCCCCCACCACTAAAGGCTGAAGCCATCTACAATCGAAGACTTCCTCCAATGTAGAATTTGACGATGCCAATAGAAGCAAAGAGTTCAGGTGCCTGCGATGACCTCTGCTCAGGATTATCCACCAGCTGATAAACATATCCTGTGAATCTATTCACTTGGAACTGTCAACACACAAACAAACGGAAAACGCAGCTGAATATTTTCATTCCACAGAAGCCCACCAGTACAGCAAAAAGAAAAGGAATTTAGCATGTTGGAATGTCACCAAAATAGGAGTCGCGCTCCATCACTGCCTTAACCAAATACGTTGAAATGTTACCTTTCACAATGGAATTTCTTAAATACGTTGACTTGGAGATTACAAAAATGATTTTTTAACATCCTGAGCTATAGAGTGATAATGTCACGCGATATAAGGGGTAAAACAAATGTATCATAGTGTCGAAAATTTCGACTTGTGTCCCCACAGTCAAACAGAGGAAAATTTCTATTTGAAAGTCGAATTTCCAAATCCACTACTTAAAAACGAAACGTTCTTCAGTTTCGTCACCGAAATTCAGTCAAGGTTCCTGCTAATTTGAACGGTAAATCAGTGCGGCATCTTTGGAAATTGATCAGTCTAGGAACCTGACAATTTGTTTTCACAAGAGTTCTCGTTCATTAACAATCTACTTATCAAAGTTATATTGTCAATGTAGGCCCACTGCACTATACAGATTGAGAATTATTTCGTAATGAAATGTGTGGCTTTCCAGTTGGAAAGGTAATTAGTACTTCTAATCTTTATTTGATTTTCTAGGCTCTTAAAAGAGCCATTTTGTGGTGGTGACGACTAACCTTTTGCCTCTTCGTCGCCACTGTGAATATCTTCATCCTCACTGTAGTGTGGAGAGTTAGATGTCAGTTGTGATGTGTCAGAATCATTCCCGTCATCAACAGATATCTCTCCATCATCCTCAGACAAAAAACGGCAATGCACCGGTGATCTGACGTCACTGTCGACTGAAGACTCTCATCGTCGCTATCTGTGATGGCCGATGAAGAGTGATTATCGGACAAGGGCTCATCCTCTGTCTGTGCTCCATCATCGATATGCGCTATACCAGTGACAAGTACCACGACACAAACCAACTAGGTCAGGAGCAGGTATACCCAATATCGTAGGAATAGGAACATCAACGCGATAAACGACCACAACTCGAGTTCGACGTACACCTACGTACTAAATCTGACGCTTCCGCTTTATAGCGAATTGTCAAAAATTCATTTTAACAGAGACGTCAACAATTTAAATCTAAATAAAAAAAAGGTAACTTATAAGCTTATCGTATGAAAGCTCATATATGAGACTTTATTTAAATCGCAATGAACTTGTCGCCCCTTGCGCCATCTCTGCTCGTGAAAGCCAACTAATCAATGTTATTCGATATAAAATGTTGAATAAGGAAGTCACTCACCCTAACATTTTATTAACCCTTTAACATCCACAGGCATTGAAAAACGAAGTACCTCAGAATACCACACCGGCCGAGTTTTGAAATGGACTCTTCCTACTTTGTCAATCCCTCTCCTTCACCTGTAGGGAGAACTGAGAAACCACAGCTCCTTTCCACACCGTAAATTGCCTCTCATTAACTGAGCATTAGTCCACCTCGAACACGTAGGATCAAGAGTTACACACATCCATTGAACACGAGATATCAGACTCCTGTGACTTTTGTTCTTAAATTCTTTCTCATAACTATTTTTACAGCGTATTGTCAATTTTGGATAGGTTTTTCATTATTTTTTAATAATAGTTTTTAAAAGCTATTAAAATTTGTTTCTCTATTTAAAAAGAGGCATAAGATTGTAATTTTTTGTATTACATCTTTTAAATAAAGTAGATCTCATAAATAAAAATTTTTGAAAGGTAAAATTTTCAAATGTTTGCATTTTTTGGATTCTGTTGTCAGTGTTCTAACATCCAGCAAAGAGAAAGCTGCTGCAAATATTCGAATGTATGATTAAAAAAATTAAAGAAAGATTATCAAAATGACGACCAAAAAATAGAAAGCAGTAAGAGTGCTAAATTCAGTTTTAAACTCTAGTTTTTAACACAATCAAAATTATTTTTGATTCTTACGTTAGATTACTATCTAACGTAAGAATCAAAAATAATTTTGTCAGAAAGGTTTGTATCTGAGATAAAAGTAATCAAAGTGGATATTGCGAAGGATATCCGTGGAACCGAAGAATATCCGTGAAAGCAAAAACTTGACAAAATGAGAAATAAAAAAAATTAAAGCAATCAGAGATCACATAAAAATATTGGAGATGGTAAAAATATATTATCAAAATAAGGAAGGCATATGAATATGATGGATAACGATAGATGGCTAATTTTTGTATGGAAATAAGAACCCGCTGGAAGAAGACATTGAAAGAGATCGGATAATCGTATGAAAAAAACAATGCCGAAAAATGGAGGTTACGAGAAAGAGTGCAAAGATGAATATAAGTAGATAGAAAGAACTGACTGGGACCACATAACTTAAACTTGGAAAGGTGAAAAGAATTAAAAATTTGTATCATTATATTTTTTAAAAACTACATTGGTAAGTAATTGAGTAAGTGATTCAATTCAGCAAATGAATAAATCAACAATAGTCTGTTCTGATTTTATTATTTTACACTTTATATCATCAACAATGTGCCTAAAAAAAAGTCTTATGGGCTACATATTCGAGTCGAAGGGGGAGGATCCTCCCCCCTTCTTTTCACAATGCTAGTAAGTGTAATAGAAACAAAAATTATTAAACTTATTTATGTTTGACGCATATTTCAGAAAAAAATGTAGACATAAAACGAAGGGGAAATGATATACTGCATTGGAAATACAGCCTGTTCTCTACCCCTTTACGTTTTTTAGGCTCGAGTGGGTTTCTTGTCCCCCTTCCTTTTTGATTTTTTTTTACATCCGGGCCTGCTCGTGTCTATTGGAATGAGGGCGATGGAATGATGCTGGAGTTTGCGAATTTCGTCTAATGGTATCGTTTTCTGCACAATGGCTAAATGTCCTGGTCGCAACAAAGACCCTCTACAGAACAGTTAGGGGAGAGACGGAAGCATGCCTCAAGCGTACTGATTAATTGCACAGGCTATGGTTATCCTACACACGGGTTAAAATTTTACTTCCCATCCTACTGATGGTAGGCTCTCCAATCCCCCAGTGTCATATTTTCTCCCCGAGGTCTGGGTAGATATTATACATATATATATCCCCTCAAACAGCTGCTAGCCATAGGAGTCTGGCAGGTGTCTGTCAATTTATACGCCAAAGCAGAAGGTCTATGAGGATGACCGGAGCTCATCAGAAAAACGACACAAACATCCACGCCCTTACCTGAAGCTCGATCCCAGGTACCTCTGTTCAGTAGCCAAGCACGCTAATCATTCGGCCACTGGACGGCTACTGTAGATATTAGAGGAGATAAATATCAATATGCAACAAAAAGATTTCGAACCTGAGAAATATCAGATTACAAGCATGACGCAGAACCGATTGATTCGACTTTTACTAACTTATAGTACATACTTCATTAGTTACTCTTTAAAGTCAGCTACCTGTTTTGGAGATTTAGTGCAGTAAATGTATACGTACTTCAAACCGGTGTGTTAAAAATTATATAAGATATTTGAATAAAATAAATATGTGTGTTTGGAGGGGTGTTGGGGGATATTTAAATCACTGATTTCTGGGACTGAATTCAGAAAAATATGTTATTAAAGCTCTCGAGGTGCAAGGGAAATTATAACTCCTTAATTCTTTTTCCTTACTTGTGACTGCACTGTTTCGCACAAATATTATCTGAGGATGAATTGCGTCACCATCGGTGCAATAACTTCGTCGTAATATTTTACTGAAATATATAATTTTTTACGCATATTTCTGTTTGGGAAGCTACAGTGGTACAATAGCTTACCAACTTACAGTTTTTTGTATGGGTAAAAAGGACATGGAAATTATTTTATAACCTAGGGCACTCTTGACTTCGTACATTTATTGCATGACTAGAAAGGGTTATGAAATATGCAGAAATAATGAACCATCAATTGGGAGTAATGGTTCACCAATCTGTGTGTCAGGTTCGGGTTCCAGCTGGGCTAGTGTAGACTACACTGAGAAATATCAGATTACAAGCATGACGCAGAACCGATTGATTCGACTTTTACTAACTATAGTAATGTAAACGACAGGTACTCACTCCGCTACTTCGCAGCTCCAATGTAAGAGTATTGATAGGCCTCAACCAACACACGAAGGTGGCTTTTGGTGCCATCCATAAGATGTAGTACTGTCCTGTATAGTGGAACGTCGGCATCATTCAATCATATTCAAACACCATCCTGTGACATTTTCAACTTGAAAAGTCGATCTCGCCAGTGCCACTTCCAACTGTCAAACTTTGTGTACATCTGTCAAAAGCCCCTCGTTTTTTGCTTACATCTGTCAAAAGTTCTCGATTTTTGTTTACAGGGCCATGCCCCCTCTAAAACCCCCTGGTTGACTCACCCAAACCAACGTGAAGTGAACAACTCTAAATCTCTTGAGTTCCGACCATGCATTGTATGACGAAAGGTGCTTGCTTAGTTGTGTTCTATCACCCCTTAAAGTTTGGCCCAAGAGTTTTGAATCACCCTGTATATTTAGGTATATGTCGAATATGTGCTTGTGCATTAATATGTACCAGTCCAGGATCTAGACAAAAATAAAGAAGGGTGGAAGGGGCAAGTGACGCAAACGAGCCGGAAAAAGGTGAAGGTGGAGGATAACGAAAAAAGAAAAAGTAAAGAAAAAGGTAAAGGTTAGAGACTGGATTTCCATTGCAGTGTAAATTTTCTTCCTTCGTTAAGAGGTTTTGAAAAACCTCAAGAAATTAGTAAAATATCCACAAGTTTAATAACTTTTGATCTCCATTACCCTTTCAAGCATTCTCAAAAAGGGGGTGACCCCTTCCTTCCCCCTTCTAGATTCGGTCCTGCAAATAACGTACTTTTTTGTGGACTGGCATTTCATTCCGTTTCGTTGACCAGGAGAAAAAACACTAGTAAAGAATTATACAGTTGTCTCATAAATACCGCACGAACTTCACATAGCTCGATTCCTTGCCCAAAGATAAGACAAAAATCTTTTTGGAAATTCTTCGGTTTTTAAACAGTAAACTGGATTTAAAATTGATCGACATCATTTCCGGTTGTCGACAATATATATTGATCCGTAGAATGGAAAATTAAACACGAAGATGGTATATCTGACAGAAGAGGAGAGTATGTCTGACACTCGAAGAGGGTATATCTGACAGAAGAGGAGGGTAAGTCTGACACTCGAAGAGGGTTTATCTGACACACGAAAAGGGTATATTTGAAATACGAAGAGGGTATATCTGACACGAAGAGGGTATATCTGACACAAGAAAGAGGATATATCTGACACAAAAAGAGGATATGTCTGACACAAAAAGAAGATATATCTGACACAAAAAGAGGATATATCTGACACAAAAAGAGGATATATCTGACACAAAAAGAGGATATATCTGACACAAAAAGAGGATATGTCTGACACAAAAGGAGGGTATGTCTGACACAGGTACATCAAGTGACAGAAAAGTATGATTCATAAAAGACACATGCCAAGGCCTATATCGCAAAAGGGAAAAAGTTTTTGTCTTATTTTTAACCAAGGAATAGCGCTATATGCAGTTTATTTTGCATTTATGAGACAGTCTTTATAAGTAAAGATGTACTGTTGATTCAATTGAAGTTGTATGAAACACTCTTGAACAACAGACAGAGGAATAATTATCGTAAGCATAGTGGAATACAAATCAATGTTATCCTAATAACAAGTCATGTATTCTAATCACTGAGTTACCAGGTACCTATCGAGATTTTCTGTATTAATGATAAGAACCTTCTACCAGCAGTAGAGAATCACATGTGTTTCACATGAAGGCATGGACTTCCGTGTCACGAAAATACATGGTTACGGTATATTCCGAATACACTGGTATTTATATAAGAAGATCTTATGATCTTATGTTGATTGAATTGAAATTCGATTAAAATATTCATGTGAGACAATTGATCATGTACTGTTAGTGTAAAGTTCATATCCTTACTAGAGGAGATTCTGGTATATGGCCTGTAGCTCAATTGACAGAGCACTTGGCATGATACATGGAGTTCGTATCCCACGCAGCTAAAAAAATATTTCCTTTGAGTTTAATGCTTTCATCGAATTTCACTAGTAAAAACATTAACTGTGAGTAAAGAGACTACATTTTATAGTTCAACAATATGTGCATTAAGGACGTTTGAGCAATATATGCTGCACTTCTAGATGGAAATATAGCCACAGAAAAGAAAATGCCTCGAATTCTATCAAAAACATTTATTACAAAAGCTACATACATATTTATATTCTGGAAAAAGAAGGTAAAGACTATTTACAATACTGGAAAAAAAACCTAAAGGTGACTATATCTTGACATTTATAAGTCTTTCATTTTTTTATCTAGTGAGATATAAAACGAAATTACTTTTCAATTAGCGCAAGGAAACAGTTATTAAAAACATCATTATATACATGATCTAATAAATAAAATCATTTTTATTTTTTCCTTTAAACTTTTTTCCATGTCATGTCTCTTTCAACTACTAAAAACCTATATTAGTTCGTAATCAAAAAGATTTATAGTATAATTACAGATATATACAAAGTGATGGAAACTATTTAAGTTAGGAATAATTAACTCTCTGTATATGACATATTATACAGATGGTGTTTATATTATGCATAACATTATGTTTATTTGGGCTTCGCTAATCACTATAAAGAACTGCAAAGTGGTTTTAAGTTATAAGATATGAAACCAGTTGAAGCAATCAATTCAGAATAAAATTTATATTTTAGTGAACATGAAATATATATTTAGTATATTTTAGTGAACATGTTTTTAGTGAACATGAATGAAATGCAGTAATAAAAGATTTTCCAGAAGCTTTACGAAACTTTGGATCTTAGATTTAATTTAAAAGAGACAAGTATAACAGAAATACCGTATGATTGATAGTTTCCCAGGTGGTTGATCCCAAACAGCAGTTTTCTTTCCATTGCACCTATTGCAAAACATGCACAAGTGTCACAAATTCAATAAAGTAGTTCAAGAACACATATAAGTGTATGGTGCTCCACTGAAAAGAACCTAACTCCGATTTCTACATTTTTCACGTGATTTCATGACTAGTGCCCAGTGGTTGCGGTGTTTAGCTGTGGTTGAAAGAGACTTGGGTTCGAGCTCCGGATGTGGCATGAATGGTTCTTTTCTAGTGTTGTCGCAGTTGTTTGAAGAATAATTTATTCCTCATTATTAATCGGTATTGTAGTTTATTCGAATCGTAAATTTATCAAATCTGACTCTGTTTTGACCGATTTAGCCCTCGGCATAAAGAGAAGCTAAAACTATAATACGTTTTGTATTTTTAACAAATGAAGTTCATTATTTTCAACAATTGGGTTTCTGGGCAAACTTGTCAGTTTAACTAACTTCGTTTAAGTTATTTTTATCTCTAAAAAACACCTTTTCTTGGTACTGAATATTGGGCAACACAATGGGCTAAATATCCAGCCAAAAAGATTCAGAGTTGGATAGAGGAAAGTAATCTACTGGTCAGTTGTTAGGAGACGGAAGTCTTAATATAAAAGTGAAAGGTGTGAAAATAATAATTCTAATTATATGGACTTAAATATATTTAGAGCAATTTATATCTTGGATTTTACAGAATTAATAAAAATAAAGTGTCTTTCAGAAGCAAAAACACTCTAACGAAGAATGTTTTGGTTTCTGCAATAACTCTATATTCGTATATAGTAAATATCAAATAGGACCTTATTAGAATTGGCGTTGAGTCACCAAATGCAAGTGCTTTAGTCAACGTATATGGAACCTAAATTACACACTCTAGTTGGACTTCTCAACCCGTGGACACTTGATGATGCAATAAAATTGTGTTTCCTAACAAGTATACAATCTTCTAAAAGTCTTGAAAAACAAAAGTACACAACTCTTTAATCTCCTATTAAGTTTACTCTGAAAACGCTTTTCAAATCATGATTTCCCTATATTTTATCCTTATTGAAATATTTTCCTTCACTTAGTTGTGTACTACTTGGAACATTTATTCCACAAGAAAACACAAATGGAATTGATTACTCGTCTTTTCCTTTACATCTACACATTTCCACAGAATTTTTTACACATTTTTACACATTTCCACATTTTTTCACATTTGCACTTCTAAAATATACCACAGAAAAACTTCAAAACTTCTTTATTAGCATCTTCCAATATTAAGTATGTAACTTGTGATAATTTAGGGCACTGGGATTAATGTATTTTTTACAGATTTTACTTAAATATTCTTAAATTTCACAATTTGTTCCGGAAGTTCAAAGACTTAAACGATATTTTTTTGAGCAATACTTGTATTATAATTAAGAAATTTCTATCTAGTTAACTGTCAGTCGTTCCATTCTAATAATACATGGCAAATAAGGAGGTAAACGGTTGACAGAGATGTCGTTAGCAGCATCACTGGAAATCCAACCCTGAAAATAAAGAATTTTGCTTATTAAAACCCACCTAGTAAATTCAATTTCAATAGTATGAATTAACAGAGATCAAATTGATGTTAAAAAAATAGCATGCTTCTGGGAAACGTAGGTTCGAATCCCACTCAGGGTAACCAATTTTCTTCAGCTAATTGTTTCAAGTGTTTACACTTTTTAAGATATAATAATTTCATTAAGAAATAAAAATCTTAGTTAAATTTCATGTATGCAATAATCAACATCACCTGACGATGCTGATAATTGCATGCATATGTTCTTTGATTTGACCTTAAGTTTACACCAAAAAATTGCATTCTAAACTTTTAATTAATGATGTTTATCGTAATATAAATATTATATAAGCACAGGTATAGATATTAGTAAGCTGGAAATGGTTTAGAAATTGCATTGAAAGTTTTTTTTCACCCAAATAAAGACCTGTTATTCACGATGTATAAAAATTGATGTAACCCTTTAAATGCTGTGAACTCAGACTGTTAGCGTGAATAACAATTTCGAAGTTCAGCATCACAATACTAGATTCATGCTAATATTTTGACAATAAAACTTAACCATAAGTTTCTGTCATCTCTTGTGAATACAAGGAAATACCACACTGCCTTGTAATAGATTTCACTTCGAGAATATTTCCCATTAAAAGAGGACTGAATATTAGGGTTTCGCAACTAAGAGTGCGAAAGCAAATTCCAGTGGCAGGCATTTTATGTGTATACAGAAAAATAATATCTCCTGAAAAGGAAGGGGTAACCATATTTCTGTGCAGACTGCAATGTCTCTCTGACTATCATATATTACAAAAATTCTGAATGTAGGGAAAAATGTAAATAGTGTATACATGGTGTCCCTTAATTCATGGCCCAAACGTGAGAGGATGGTAGTACACACCGAACCCACCAATATTCCTCATAGAATATGCGGCCGCAAACGCCGTGAATACACGGCCGCCATAGAATATGCGGCCGCAAACGTATTGGTGGGTTCGGTGTGTACTACCATCTCCTCATGTTTGAGCCATGAATTAAGGGAAACCTTGTATAGTTTAGTGTCTAAATATTAGGATAAGAAAATTTTCATCGTGTTTGGAAGTCTACAAGGCACCAGTCTGGGCAAAGCATTTTCAATTTTTTGATCTACTTAATACAATCTAGAGAAAGACCTTCCTGATATTCATCATCAGCAGCATCATCCTCAAGCAGCCATGGGCTACGGAGGTCCAACCAGACTGTGCAATTTAGTTCTCCGGGTATATCTGTCCTGACCTACATCTGCTGCATCTCGCCACTGCACATCAATTCAACAAGGTCCTGTTTGACAATGTCTGCCCACCACATCCTAGGTCTCCCCCTCTTTCTGAGGCCCTTAGACACACTGTTCATAACCCTATTCGCTAATCTATGATTATCCGAATTCCAGGCAACATGGCCAAACCAATGGAGTCTCTGCACAATATACTGCTCAGATGAGGTTGCAGCCTCCTTTCCCTAACCTTTTCATTACTTACAAACATGAACCACCTAATATCCAAGATACTGCGTAAGCATCGAGTTTCCTGTTATGTTGTTTACAAAGCATCCAGGTTTCACTATCATAACTAACCTTAGAAAGAACCGAACCAAACTATTATACAGTCTAATTTTAGTCTTTAGGTGTATACGCCTATTTCTCCACACTCTCTCTAGATTCCTAAATGTTCTGGCAGCAATCCCTATTCGTCTGTTAATCTCATGCCGCACATCATCAGTGTCAGTTACATAGCACCCAAGATAATTAAACTGTGACACCTGCTCAAGACTGAAACCATTCAGATTAACTGAATCACAACCTGCCTGACCAATTTTCATCACTTTAGTTTTCTCTCTGTTTATAACCAAATCAACTCTATTAGCAGTCTCATCAATAGCCCTAATGAAAGAATTCATCTCATCAATATCATTAGTCAACAAGGCCAAATCATCTGTATAATTTAAATCAGAAATTGTCAGATTTCCATACCATTTAAGGCCAAAAACTTTTCCTTGCGCTGAAGTTCGCACTACGTAATAAATGATCAAACTAAAGAGAAAAGGAGACAACATGCACCCTTGACAAACACCAGAAGCAATGCTAAACCAATTGCTATAAGCCTTAATGAACCGTATAACTATCATAATGACTAAATAACTTATCATGGTAAGCGTTAGCTATAACTGGTCTTCGGAGCTTTAGAATTAAAGCTAAATTTTTTAATCGTAACACAACACTTCTCAAGTTTACGTTGCAAGACACATTCGACGAGGTAATGGTTAGATCCAATTTCAGCTCACGTATTGTGACCTGGTATTCCTAACAGAACTTGCCCATTTGCTGTTAATTAATATATGATCAATCACATTCTTATGTTGCCATCAAGGTAACACCATGTATGTCGGAGTGTTTGTAATAGGTGTTAGTTATTCTCAAACTATTAAGTATATTTACTTGTGGAGTCGTTGACCATTGTCATCATCATCGGCATCCTCAGTGGGAGCATAACAGCAGATAACATTCAAGCCTTTAATGCTTGTCTGAAAATTTGCTGTTAGTAACCTTTCATTAATGCACTCATATCCTAGAAGAGCATCACTAGTGTGTCTGCTGAGAAGCAGACCTACGCCTTGGAGATGCTTATTATCTTTCTTCCCTGAAAAGAGAAATTTAAGATTATTTTTAAGAATCTGACCTTTATCTGTCTATCTGGTCTCTTGCAACCGAGAATATCAAAGTTATAACGGTGGAATTCTTTTGTGAGGACATCAAGAGATAATCTCTGTGCAGTCTTCACATTCCAACTACCTATGGAGAAAATATGGTTAGTGGGATGTTAAATAAACTATCCTTATATTCAGGGCCATTATAAAGACTACCTATATTTAAAATACTTATTAATAATTCAGAAACAAAATAATTTTGTTACCATAAAATCAAGAAACTCTCAAAATTTCCTTATTATGATGGCGTGGAATTCATATGACAGGGTGACGTTAATATTACATGTAATTTCTTTAATAATAAATTTCGAAATCTCTCGATTAGTACTGTACAGGTGGATCGATATTTTGGCCCTCTATAAGCAAAACCTCCTATAATAGAAAGCCAGGAGACCAATTTCATAATATCAGTTGAAGTAGTCCTACCATATAGACAATTCTTATATTTTTGATTTTAATATTATAACTGGAGGACACTTTTGCTATTTCTATACTAATGTTTATTTATAAATATATTTTATTTAGGAGAAAAATTATTTGTTTTAATTAGAATTATAATATTTGAAAATAAATACGAAAAATTTTCTTTCCAAGAAATATATTTTAAATGAACATTACTATAAAAATAGCAAAAAAAGTCTATCAATAGTAATATTAGAATCAAAAGTAAAAGAATTGTCGATGTGGTAGGACTATTAAGTTAACGTCATAAATTTTTCCACTGGCCTTCTGTTATAGGTATGCTTCATTACTTACAAAGTTGAACCACCAAATATCCAAGATACTGCGATACATAGGAGGTATTGCTAGAAGTCCCCATTTAATACCACTGCCGTATTTTTCTTGAGTGGATACATTAGACACCTTGCTTTTTCCAATGTATCCTATTTAATGGAAATAATCACTGCAACTGTTAATATGCGAAGCACCTGAGCCAAGGCTACTATGACAATGAAGGCCATGACAGTTTTTTTGATGATGTCCTGTCTGGAGGGAAATTGTTTTCATATTTTGATGTAACATTATTGATTTGGTTAACCAATATGATTTGGTTGCTAATGTACACAAAACACGCATGCGTCCTTCATTTCGAACTTTTTTCATAAATGTCCTGGTTTGTTTGTATGAAAATATGGAAAGTCTATGCATAGAGATCATCGGTGATCATCTGGTTCTTAGGAAGCAGTTCGACGTCACAGAGCATGAATTTGTTTGATGAAGTGTAGCCTTTGCACTCAGTTGTAATGGCTGATCCTTTTCCCCCCACATTGTTCTCAGCATTTCATGTTAATGGACAGTGTTCATTTCTCATCTCCGGTCACGATTCATTTAAGAAAGTTTAGTAATTTTGACGTAAAGAGAGAAAAATAGAACTGTTGTAGCGCTGTATTTTATTCCCATCCTAAAATTGATTAGAAATCCATTATCTGAAATTATCTGATCCATTTTTCGACTGATTCCAATTCCCATTGTGTTATGTACGAATCCCATTCACCAACATTTTCATTGTGGCTTTTTCAAAGTTATCTCGATTTCTCCCTGGGCCATCTTCCAAGCTTTCATCACCAGATTCGAACTTTTTGAAGCAGTTCGAGCAGGAAGACCACTTACAAAAACTATGCAAGTTCGAGCAGGAAGACCACTTTACAAAAGCTATACAACTGACTTTTTCACCTTTTTTACATCTACAACATTTCGTCCAAGTTTGAATTCATGAAGCATTCTTATATGAATAGGAAAGTTTTTCACCAACTTCTTGAATTATAGAAAACAGGAAATAAACATCAAGAAGAACAAAACAAATGATGTGGAATAATAGTCGTCATAGTTTCACCTTTAATTTAATTCGCGGCAAGACCAGGTTATCATTAAATACCATTTCAAATGAAAAACACGATAGAAATACAAGATGCTAAATAAAGAAAGATTTCCCACTAAACTAAATATCTGGCATGTGCTGTTACCATCTACAAGGCTTATTTTTTGGCGAACTGCAAATTTTCCTGCCTAAACGTGTTAGGTAAGCCGAAATTTGAATCCACGATACCGAGTTATCAATTTCTACAATTGTGTAGTGTGGGAAACTGCAGGTAAAATGTTAAGATTGGCTAGAATTATTTCCAGAATGAAGGTAGAAGTTCCTTATTTCATTCGAATCAAACAAAATTAACAAACTTTCAAAATTCTTTTTTAAAATGCATTCTGAGCTGCACAAATTAGAAAAGGTTTTTTCAACCTTGTTTGAATCACTTCCACCTTATGTAAATAGAAAGCAACATTCAAAGCTCTCCAACTTTGAAAATAAGCTATTTACGAAAATAAAATATATATTATATATTCTATATATATATATCACTCGAAATAAATACACTTAAAATCTCTATAAATCTGAATTTTCACCAATATTTAAGTAATACTTAAAATAGTTATCTTGATTTTCAACAATTTTCGTGTAATGATTAAAAAGTGATTTAGGCTGAAACATTTGGCAGCAGATGCTTATGTTGCTATTCCTCTCTTAATACGTCTTTTTAAATGACGAAAACTGAAAAAATTATTGCTCATACTTTTAAATTAAATTCGTCTTATGTCTTTTAGATATTCTTCATCATAGCATATAGATATTTTAGATATTCTTCATATTGCATCATAGCATCATAGCGCATCGTAGTCTTAGTTGCAGATACGCCATAAAACTCCAAACAAACAGTCATCTAAAATTACATTTAATATATAAACGATTTAAGTTAATATTTTTGTATTTTACTTCTGAGGCAAATTCTTATTACTAACACACTCACTGAAAAATATTTCAGCTTCCATAAATCTTTAAATATTTAAAATATTGCCTAATATATCTAAATTTATAAATCTCTGAGTGCAATTTTCAGCATATCTCAATTCAAATATTTGCGAAAACGTTTATTTTCAATTTAGGGAGTTTTGTTCATATTGCTTTCCATTTATTAGACAGGAAGTTCACCAATGCATGCAGGAAATGCAATCTACTTTCCTTATATACACTAAGATATTTTATAGGCTTTTTAATTGCTATAAAACAACTTACTTGAAATATCGTTGAAAGAGAAACGATACCCATGCTGTTCAGCAAGACCTGCACAAACCACATTTGCTGATGCACCGATAAGAGTTCCATTACCTAATGAAGAAAGAGTGTTAATGCTGCAGCATCAACAAATCATAAATCAGGTATATAAATCATTATAATATTTTGCATGTATTGTTTTAAAAAACGATATAACATTAATTAAACTCTAATAATAATAAAAGTATTTGTTTATTAATGTTCGACAACTTTTCACGAAGACTGAAAAAGGTGCACTGAATTACCTTTTATTCTAAATTCCTCTTATATAGTCGTCATCATAGCCGACTATAAAAAAAAAATTCAATGTATCCCATTACTATAAAAAAGGACGTTAGTAAACATGCCACGGCTTAAAGTTAGAAAGTAAAATCAACAATTCGCTATGGCTAATAGTATACGACTTTAATTGGGTTGTTTCTGAGCGCCTCTTTGGTTCACATAAAGTCCTAATTGGCCAGGTCACAAGGACCCTAAGAACTCAGAGTTAGGGAAAATTGGGTTGTTTTTACCTCTGAGCGACACTTATTTGCATAGCGCAAATAAGTGTCGCTCAGAGGCTAAATGGCCAGGTTACAAGGATTCCAAGGGCTCAGAATGGGTTGGAAAAGGAGATCCCTAGACACAATTGTTAGGTAACAGATGGAATTCTACCATCCAGGTCATCCAGAATGTTCTTTAGCATGCATAGGGTATGACTCTCGAGCACACAGAAACGTGACTTAGCATCACAATCAAGCCCATCAATGTCTCCGTTCTCATCATGGGCAGAACATTCAGTTAATGGAAATGACCTGGAACCACATGTTCATTTTAACGTGTCAGGTGTTCTTTTCAACTGAGCTAAGCCTGCTATGAAATCTTCAGCAAGGGAGAAAACAAAAACACGATCTAACTGATTACCATGTCAGGTGCTCTCACCAAATGAGCTATCTACATCATTCAATTATCAGCGATTGAAATAAACACCCCGAGTAACAGAACATTGCTCTGCGAGTGAGTGTTATTTTTTTCAATTCTGGTTTGTCAAGTGATATTATCAACTATCATTCAAACTTCAACTAATGGTAGACACTTGAATCCATGACTTCTGGTAAAAGGTCAAGTGCTCATATCCACTTAGCGACACCTGCTATTCAATGTTCAGCTAATGAGACAGACTTGAGCTTATGATACGTGTAAAATATTCCTACATTTGAGCCACCTTGCAATTAACCTTTGGCTAAAGTGAGGCATGAACCCTCGACGTATTGATCAAGTGCGTTTCCCAACTGAGTTATCCTGCCATTCAATCTTCAGCTAATGAGAGACATCCGAGCCACGACCTCCTGATAGCATGTCAAATGCTCTTAAAAACTTAGCCATCCCTGTCATTCAGTCATCAGCTAAAGGGAGACTGTCTAACAAACGAACTCCTTATATCCAGCCAATTGCTCTTCTCAACTTAGCTATTCCTGCTTTTCATTCTTTAGCTAATGAGAAAGAGGCGAACACACTTCTTGATAAAATATCACATTCTCTCACCAACTGAACTTTCTTTGTTAATTAGGCTTTAGCTAATGACAGATAATTAGCCCATTTAATTACATCCCTGCCATTTAATTTACAGCAAATGAGAGAATCGAACCCATTTCTTCCTAATAACATATCATTTTCTCTTATCAACTCAGTTATCCCTACCATTCAATCTTCGGCTAATGGGAGAGACCAGAACCCATGACCCGCTAATAACGTGTCATGTTTTGTTAACTGTAGAGCTATCCTTCTTATTCGGTCTTCAACTAATGAGAGTGACTTGAACCCATAATATTTTGATAAAATGTCAAGTACTTTATCTGTTAAGTTATTCCTACCATTCAATCTTCAGATAATGAGAAAGACCCCGACCGCGACATCCTGATAGTACACACGATTCTTACCAACTGAATTATCTCTGCCATTCACGGGACGTGTGATCAGGAGGTGGCATATTTGAGTCCATTCTCTCCACACTTAATTTCCTTCAGCTAATTCTGAAATTGTAGATAACAGGACATTGCCCTGTGAGTAAATGCTATTGTTATAAAAATTCTGGCATTTTCAACCCTAAACTGAAAATACTTATTAATTTTTGGATTTTCTCAGTTATTTTTTTCACTATATTCTTTCCAAAAAATATATTTCTATTTATAAAATTGCAGAATTGTAATAAATTGATGCTTACCTCCAAGACAGGCTCCGAATGCCAAGGCATAAACTAAAGGAGTTAGTGGCAAATCGAGTTCTTCATTGTCTGCGATGTCTGTAACAATATGGACCTATTTTCATAATGGTAAAATCGTTTCAGATATATGATACATTGCATTAGTATATACATATAACTACAGGTATATAAGACATGTACCATATAGTTAACATGACATTACAATATGTATCATACATGGATGTTTAAACAAAAGTATAGAAAGCTTCACGATATATATACATTACAGGCATAGTTTAAAATCATGCATTTCTACGAGTCAATTTTAGGCAAAATGTGTAGTAGGTGTTGCTCTGACAATATGGTACGTTCAGACATGTTAAAACATAATCTTACTAATTTATTGATATTCTTACCATGAGATATATCATCTTCTACTCAGTTTCTTTCCAGATGGTAGAAGTCAGAGTTGTGCAGGATGTAAGAAGAAACATTTCGATACAGAACTAAAAAACGCTATAGGGTTACCAGAACAATTTTCTGATATTTCCGTAAGTGCACTTTAAAGGAAAGACCTTTATGCCCACAAATAGCAACTCTGAAATTTATAAAAACTAGAATTTGATATTTCCACAAACACATTTGAGTGTGGCCAAAGATTTGTCTTGCTGTACCATAGAATATTAATCAGAATTGAAAAGCCTTTCTCACATTGATTTAATATTGCTTTACAGTTTAAAATATTCATTCTTCTTACTTTTAGGAGAATGATCTCTTTACTTCTGGTGGTTTGTTTTTATGTAATGGAATATTTGAATATCCAACCGAAATTTATCTACTATCCCATAATTCCTTGCAGCATGCAAAAATAATACCCATAAAAAAGCGGGTTGCTACCAGATCACTCCATTTCAAAACTGCTTGCAAAGTGTGTTAATACCATTATGTCTATTGAAGTAGGGAAATGATCATCGTTTAGATCAGTGGTTCTCAACCTTTTATGCTTCACGTACCCCCTGGAAATGTATATGTAACTGTCGTACCCCTTGTATAGATAGATAAAACTATAGTTATAGTATAACAATGGCATTTACTTTGTTACTAGATCTAACGACTTTTGAGCTCTTACGGCGTACCCCAAAAACTTTTACGGCGTACCCCACGTTGAAAACCCCCTAGTTTAGATGATTAGTCACGAAGACAGGCTATTGAAAGACTTGAAGCAAGACAATCGCAGACCGAGGTAACATGATGCCTCAATTTGTCGTGGAAGGTGAGAGCAACACTTTGGAAACAGTTGCAGGAGGTAGGAAATAGTTACAGAATATAAAAAATCTTAACGAAAGTTCTCGCCTAGTTTGCCCGAGAATTGTTTCACCCCTAACTGACCGTTATCTGGTTCTAATGGCAAGACAGAACAGTACGATGACTTCGTGCCAACTGTATTCTCGAGATTTCTGCAGCGACAAATGGAAGAATTTCCAGCGTAACATTGTCTCAAAGGCTTAATGCCAATTGGATTCTACCGCCAGGAAGCCAGTGGTTTGTGTCCAGCTAACCTACAACCACAGAAAAGCTCATCTTAACTGGAGCCTCCAAACATATCACTTGGAATCCTGAACAATGGGTAATGTTCTATTTCCTGACGAGTCTCGATTTAGTCTACATCTAGATTCCATTACGTTGTTCAATCTGGAGAGAACGACGAATGAGATATCATCTCACCAATATGAGAAAAAGGGCAATATAAGAGAAAGGCGTTCGTATAGTGCAGGTGGTGTGCTGGTCTGGGGTGGCATAACCATCAACGGCCGTAATCCTCTTCATGCGTTCGACGGAGGCTCCACACCTGCTTAGAGGTACAGAGAAAAGTTAATTGAATCCTCTGTGCAGGTGACAATGCCTGGCAGCATAGAGTTAATATGGTGCAGAAGCTTAGAAATGAAATATATCCAATGAATGACCTGGCTAACAAGGTCACCACACTTAAATCCCATCAAAAGGGAAATGCATTGCAAACCGCTAACGATCTCGTCGATCACTCCCCGAGGTAAAATTAACTCATGAATGAATGGATTTGTTGCCTTTGGGTCTTCTCAACAATGTTATATTAAGCATGGATCGACACTGCCAGGCCCGTTTAGCCTTCAAAAAGGAACATACTCCTTGTTGATGTCACACGTGCGTATTTTGGAGCATACTGCAGGCAACGTCTGCGATGCAAAACATTTTCTTGTTTTAATGACCTAATTGTAACTTAAACTTAAACTTCATAAATCCCCAGGGGTAGATGAAATTACTATCGAAATGCTTAGAGCTGGGAATGTTTCGGTTACCGCTTGGATGACTGAAATTTTGAATATCTTTTATGAGAAAGGCATGGTTCATAAGGATTTTACCAGAGCTATTGTTATCCCTATTTTCAAAAAAGGTGATCGCAGTTCTTCTGATAACTATAGGGGTATCAGCCTACTCTCTGTCCCAGGGAAGGTTCTTAGCATGATTGTGCTTAACAGAATTAAGAATCTGGTTGACAAGCAAATGCGTGATGAGCAATGTGGGTTCAGAAGTGGTAGGGGATGTGTAGATCAGATATTTTCACTTAGGCAGGTTCTTGAGAAATGTTTAGAGTTTCAGAAACCTTTGGTTGCTAGCTTTGTTGATTTCAAAAAGTCTTTCGACTCTGTTGATCGTCATAATTTGTGGTTGATTGTGGGATCATATGGTTTACCAGACAAGTTAGTAAACATAATGAAAGCTCTCTATAATAACACTGAGTCGTGTGTGAGAGTTGGTAAGGCTTGTAGCAATTGGGTTAGCATTACTTCTGCTGTTCGACAAGGGTGCATTTTGTCTCCTTTTCTCTTTAGCTCGGTTATTGATTATGTTATGCGAAATTCACTTCAAGGGAAAGATTTTGGCCTTAAATGGACTGGAGAAACGTAAATTTCTGATTTAGATTATGCTGATGACTTAGCCCTTTTGGCAAATGAAGTTGATGAGATGAACTCTTTCATTCGAGCTGTTAATGAAACTGGTAGTACAGTAGGTTTGGTATAAACAGAGAGAAAACTAAAGTGATGAAAATTGGTCAGGCAGGCTGTGATTCAGTTAATCTTAATGGTTGCAGTCTTGAGCAGGTGTCACAATATAATTATCTTGGGAGCTATGTAACAGATACTGGTGATGTGCGGCATGATATTAACAGACGAATGGGGATTGCTGCCGAGGCTTTTAAGAATCTATGGAGATTGTGGAGAAATAAGCGTATACACCTAAAGACTAAAATTAGACTGTATAATAATTTGGTTCTTTCTAGGGTTAGTTATGGTAGTGAAACTTGGACGCTGTGTAAGCATGATAACAGGAAACTAGATGCTTACGCAGTATCTTGTCTATTAGATGGTTTAACTTTGTAACTAATGATGAGGTTAGGCAAAGGAGTCTGCAACCTCCTTTAAGCAGCATATTGTGCAGAGAGAGACTCCGCTGGTCTGGCCATGTTGCCCATATGGATAATTATAGATTGGCGAATAGGGTTATGAGCAGTGTGCCTAGAAGCCTCAGAAGGAGGGGGAGACCTAGGATGCGGTGAGCAGACAATGTCAAACAGGACCTTGTTAGAATTGGTGTTCAGTGGCCGGATGCAGCAGATGTAGCTCAGGACAGATATGCTTGGAGAATTAAACTGCACGGTCTGGTTGGACTTCCGTAGCCCATGGCTACTTAAGGATGATGATGATGATGATTGTAATTATATGTGTTGTAAGTGTTTCCATTTTCAGAGTACTATTTTCCACACATTTACTCGTTACACTAAAATACATATCTCGGCAAATTTTCGTTTTATTTGCATCATACAATGAAAAAGTAATGCCACATTTTGTGAGTGTTACCTTAATTTTGTCAAGCAATGGAGTCAGTGAATGTCGTTATGCATATGGCATGTGTACGAGATTGTAATATTTACCTGGAGAGATTAAGCGAGTGAAAATCCCTCCGTCACTACCATATTTCAGTGTAATAATCAGCTGCTCTGTAAATAAACAGACGTTATTTTAGAAGTGCTCTTCGTATGTGCTCTAATTTCATCTCCAAATACAAATCATTAAGTCTAAATGTAATAATCTTCAATCTGGTGGAGGAGAATAAAGAAAAACGCAAAATTTATAAACTCTTTTAAGCAATGACTTTTTTTCACGCACAACTAATAACTATTTTTTGGGGGGTGGGGTTTCTAAAAAATGTCACAAAATATTAATTACAATACCCAATTTTTGATTCATTTAGATAGTTATATAAAGGGTTTCATTTCTAAAAGAGTAGCACAGAATTTTAGGGCCCACAATAGTTTGTTGCATTCGTCATATTCTAATCTCTACATCAAAATAAACTTTAAAATATTATTAATTAATTAATTTTATTTTCTGATTTAGCAAATAAAGTAAATATAAAAGGCTTTCAGCTAAAAGTGGGCAACCTCTATAGAGATTACATGAGGAGTTACCGCTTCTTTTCTATTGAAAGCTGTAATGACATCATTTCCTTCACGAAGACGGGCAGATGAATAAGGTAGAGAATTTCAAAAGCCAACATATTTTTAATAATGGGTAATATTCCCCTACACGAATCTGCTTTTTACGTAAGAAAACAAATATTAGGTAAGCCCATCCCTCGATTTACACAGTAGATAGATTCCTGAAAATCGCCGTATAAATTGAAACCGTGTAAATCGAGACCGATAACTTATGGAAAATAGGGAGATAGGTTCCAAAAATATCCTTATTATTAATAAGACGCACTTAAAATGTTTTATTATTACTAATTCAGATAGGTAACAATTCACCTTTATCAAGATTGATATGTAAATAAAGAAACAAATTCAGAATTAAAACTACGCAGGCAAAATTGTTAACAAAGGAAGAAACATTTCACCAGAAATTTAGCAAAAATGTTTTTCCCAATCAATATTAATTGGTAAGAACTTTTTCTCTTTCATCGGTCGAAAGTCGTCACTATTCTTACTTTCTTCTTTAACTAGATTTTTATCCAATTATCTTTCCATATGAAACTATCATTATTTACTATTATTCTTAAGTATAAATATTATCAACTAAAATAATTTAGTTTGCATTTGGACATGATCCAATAGTTTCCCTCAACGTGGTACTTCTACTCAATCAATATGAATTACTAGAAATCAATCGATGTCTTTAGCACTCTTGATTTCTAGCCCATCACTTCCGACCCCTATATCACCTTGAATGCGACACCGGATCTCAAAATACTTCTGCTTTCTGAGTTCTACTACTGGAAATTGCCCTATTCACCAATTTTTAGCTATCCAGAGCAGGTACATTGGGATTTGACCAATCCCCTTGAAGAACCCATCGCATCCAAATTTGACATAATTTCTGAGAGCTACGAATCAAAACATCACCAGACACCAATCATAAGCCCTCAACCGCTAATAGATCAATATTGACCTTTGACCTCGAAGGATTCATCGCATCCAAAATTTCACATTTCGGATATCTACTACCCAAAATAACCCCAGAACGAATTATTAGTTCTCTAGCACTGGTAGAACGAAATTTGACCTTTGACCACGAAGGACCCTCCGGATCCGACATTTCGCATCGTTTCCAACATCTACAACCCGAAATACCCCCAGACACAAAGTTTAACGTTTCTAGCACTGGTAGATCATGGTGTGACCACCGCACGACCTCTGTTTGACTTCAAAGGACACGTCGAAGGTGAAATTTCGAATTTTTCCCGAGATATATGACCCGGATTATTACTAGGTGCAAATTGTCATAGTTCTACCATTTCTGCATGATAGTTAAATTATCTTGTTCCCCTCTCAGTGGTCGGTCAATCAGGAGTCAATCCCTGACAATCGTCTATATATAGTAGATATCTATGCACCTAAAAAGATCTACTTCCGCACCGTGTACATTCAAACTGGTTGCAGTTTTTTTTTTTGAGTGGTTGAACTAAAACCGTGTAAATCGAAGGATGGGTGTATTCTGCAGAGAAAGAAAAATTAATTAAGAACTAAATCGTCAAACTAGAACGATGAGGTGCAATTCAGTAACCAAGTATCGGAGGAAATGTCCTGTTGACAAGAAACACTTGAAATAATCTGCTGAAAAATTCTGCAGATGGAAGTTTCTCATCAAACACATTCTGTGGAAACAGGATCAAGTGCTCTCTTGTACAAGTGCCGAGGCTTAATGTCTCGTACGACGAAGGTAGCCTTCCAAGGATATCGCAGTCCCTTTACTCACTTCAGCAGAGCAGGGAATCTTATAACCATTGGACAATGCAGTTTATTTTTAGAGGAAATATTGTATTGAACTAGTTTGGATACGAATCCACGACATAGGAGGTCACTTTGATTACCTGACCACTAATCAGAAGTCGTGAGTTCGTAATACTACTGTGCTCTTTTCCACCTGATGACTTTTCTTCCCCGACAGGTGATACCTTGAATTTCTAACTTAAAATAATTAATTTTGTTACTGTAGACCAACAGTAGCCAACCTGTGGCACGAGTGCCATTTGTGGCTCTCGTGCCACAGGTTGGTGTGCTCTTGTCATTAACACGCTTCGCGAGTTTGTTGCTCTTTCAAATTCCATTCGCCCTGAGTGAAACGTGACACATTTCAACAAAATAAAAGGCACGTCGCAACAAAAGATTGGCCACTCATTTAGTAGTAGAACGTATATTAGATAGTAGGACGTACTATCATTTATAAAATATCAAGTGACATTTTAATTTATTGGCATTGAATACTATTCATTAGTTGTTTAACTTCGTAATGGTATTTCTTACCATGACCGTAGTGAAAGGAATGTTATCAATGAAGCTGGAGGCAAGGGCAGAAACCCACAGAATGATCAAAATGGCCACCAAAAGTCTCTGTCCTTCATCCACGGCACTAATCCAGTCCTGGGTCATTTCCCCGATGTACCAGAGCAATTTCAATTTCGCCAATGCCTGTAAAGAACACAACGGAAAATTCAGAAAATAGATTGATTTTTTCCAACTATAGAAACACAGCACACTCTTGAGTATCGTATACTGAAAATTTGTGAAAAGAATCTGCACTTTTGTAGGAAATAGCATAGTTATCCGTAACATAATTTGCAACAAATGATATTCTACTAATGACATAATCAGAACCTCACACAACAAATAATACGAATTTTCCAATTATTCCGATCATATGGATAGCCATGAACGGGTGTAGGTGGTCGATGAGTATGCCAACATAGCCTTGTGCAGTGATGGTTTTCTCAATGTGGCAACAGGTTCCAAGGTGGCACACATGCACATGCCCCAGAACATGACACCGCCTCCACAGACCTGTAACATGGGGTACATGGCTTTATGTGGTCTACGCCACACACACAACTTCACATCGACATGTTATACTTGGAACCTCGATACATTGGATCCAGTTTCTCATTACCAGTTTTCCACGGTCCATTGGCGATGTTCATTCTCCCACTGCAGCCTCAAAGCCTGTTGATTTGCTGTTAACCAGGATATTCAATATGGGTGTCGGCTACCATAACGACCATAGTTTGTAAAACCTTCGTAGCTGCCCTATAATTAAATGCCGACATTGCCATCTGCACTGTGTCTCTCCATTCTCACATTAAGATACAGGACAGGCGACACTCACCTCGAACATCAACATCCTGGTTATGGCCACGTTTATCCCTGCAGCTATAGTTTTTGCCATGATTGATATAGTCCTAGTAAACACATACAATGGTCGCACACAGAAATTAGAGATTTTTTCAGCAGTAGATATAGAGCACCCCATCTTCCTCATACTAACACTCTCCCCACAATTGAACACGCTCAGGTGGTAATACGTATGTCATAACAATCGTAAGTATGCTATGCAGCAGGTAGGTATCTGATATATTTATAGCGTACAAGGGGTTTCGGCTAGCCGCATTATTGCGCCAGAGTAGGGCAGGTTCGCGGAAGGCTGCAGTGTGTATAATAAATTGCGCTTTTAGTGTAGATCGTCATCGGTCCTAATGAAAAATATTCAAGTGGTGCCCTATCGTATAGTATAAAATGGATGTTGAGGGTCCCAGCTCCAAACGGCGGTTTCGTTAATGCTTTCCCCCCTCCCCACAAAAAATAATGCTCTTTCCCGCAAAAAAAGGAATGATCTTTCTAAATGTAAGGTTCCCACCTAATTTGATATACAGCTTCCTTTGATATGAATCGATCTAGATTCGTCTTTTTCATATCTCTTTCATATTACAAAATCACTTCTGATTATGCATTAAATCTCAAGATCAGAATCTCTATTCATATTAGCAAAGTTAAGTAAAAATCTGAATACCTTACCTCCATGACGACAAAGAGTGCTGCAAAGAAGAGAAGGGTGGACCATTCAACGCGGCTAAAAACGCTCTCCAATTCATCGAAATCAGCAAGGATCAAGAGAGAGATTGCTCCTAAAATGGCGATCCAACCTGTAAGGGAAAGTTTCTTAAATTTTCAAATGTGAACCAACAGTATCGTACTGTAAGTGTTAACTCGGGAGACTAGGTGACTGCGCAGTTCAAGGGTCGGGAACTGACAGATACGGAGCGGCATGTTGCTCTAGGCACTCCAAAAAGTGGCTCTTGACACTTTTATTTTGTTCAACATTCAACTGTGAAAATTTCTATGATTTTCATTAGAAACAAGCACCAAAACAGGTTGGCAGAAATAAAAAGTTTGATTGAAAGCACTGATGCAATTCGAACACTCTAAATATAACACAAATTTCAATATGTTGGTCGAGAAGACAACTCAAACTCATTTTTTTTTCAAACTCAAAATCTTTTCAAACTCAAACTCATTTTTTAACTCAAAGCAATTTCAATAAGTTGGTCGAGGATACTCAAACACATACTCATTTTCTTCAAACTCAAACTCATTTTCTTCAAACTCAAACTCATTTTTTAACTCAAAGCAATTTCAATAAGTTGGTCGAGGACACTCAAACTCAAACTCATTTCCTTCAAACTCAAAAGCCTTTCAAACTCAAACTCAAAAGCCTTTCAAACTCAAACTCAAAAGCCACACTGATAAATGGCGGATTTTTTTAAATAATTTTCAATAGCTTTATTATATAGATTTCAATATATCTGTTTCAAATTATACATTACGGTTGTATTTTTGTTAATTAAATAATCTGCGGTTTCTTTTTTTCTGCTATGGCTCTTGACACGATAAAATTTATAATTTGCGGCTCTCAAAATTTGTTGGTTTACCTTTTTCTGCTGCTTTTGCTCCTGACCCAAAAAAGGTTCCCGACTCCTGGCGTTGTTGACGCTTAGACACTTTCATCGATCATTGGTTGAATATCAGATGATTAAAGGTCACTGACCTATGATCTGTGCTATTTGCCAAAGTGTCATCTGCGCAGACTCAGAATCACCCCAACTATCACTCACGCTACTGTTATATTCGAATTTTACAAACATGTTCATTTTGAATTGATCTATTTGTGGTATATACTGAACATCGCAAACATTTCGCTAAAATTGGACATTCATAACTGTTACGCATTATACCAATCGTCACAAAATTAACATATTAAAACTAATAATGTCTGCAATTATAGCCAGAGTTTACATTTCCACTTGTTACGTCAATAGGAAGCAATCTATCTAAATATCGATTTTCAACAATATTCACCCAGTATTTAAAGAATTAAGAAAATTTGAATATTTGACAACAATGCCATCAATAAGAATTAACCTTACGACTCAAGTTTTAACTCCTAAGTATTTGTGGGTAGGAGGTGAATGTTCCCCGATCTCCCAGTTGTGTGTAACGTTTTAAATAAATAAAAACTCCTAAGTATTATTTCAAAATGTTAGTAAAACATATGTAGTGAAATAATAGTAAATCACAGATATGTATTGGTAGTATGTTGAATAAATATAGAAGAAAAACTGTCATTAACTGGATGGGATCTGAACCCACCACCTTCTGATAGTATGTCAGGTGCTCTGACAGGGCACCTCATATGTTATTAGAATTTTTATCATATATTGATTAAACAGATGTATAATTTAAAAAATACGCAAATAAATTAATATTCATCAATTATGTATTTTCTTATGACGGCAGTTTTTCTGTTAAATATTAAAGGTTCCATAACCCTTTAAACGATCAATAAATATTGTTGAAAATTGAGGTTTAGATAAATTTGATTCAAATTATTAAATTATCTTCTGCACAACCATTCAGAGAAATTCAAGCCTCAACACCTGACAAAATTGTATCACATTAATTTTCTCTCTATCACCAACGAATTACCAATCTCATCAGCAGCGTTAAACACTAGAAATGGTAACGTCGGAAAATCAGCCATAAGGGCATAATGGACGGGGTAGTTGTTAAGAACTTTATCTGAAAAAATGATGTCTCTTTCTAAGGAGTAGGTTCTGTTGTTTTTGTTCACAAGTTTCTGTTGTTTTTTTTTCTCTAAAACTGCCGCTTCTAGGGTTAATGAAAGAGTTAATCTCATCAGCATCATTTGCCTAAAGGTCATAATCTCAGTCAAATATTTTCAAATCTCTACAGCATCAAAAACTCTGATATTTCCTTTTCAATTAATACCTTATAAAAATGGCGTAGGAATTGATGTAGATTGAGATACTCTACCCCCCCCTCCCAATCCATTCACCTTTCTAATGACTTCATTTAAAAATGTACGGGGGAAACTGTACGTTAAATTGTATATGTATAGTTCAGGTTATAATTGTACAAGTTTCACCATACATGTAACTTGCCAATTCAAAAAATATGAAAAAATGAATCAACGATCTTCGGTAACATAAAACTTTATATTCATATCACCAATAAATAGTACATGTTAAAATATCTAATGTTCAATATATACACGATTGTGAATGATTGGCTGATGGCTGACTCACAAGGGATCACGTTAATTCTAACTTTGATGCAGAAATGGTAGAGCTCTGAAAATATGCAACTACTGTAATCCGCTCGTAGCTCCCGGGATGAATCCTAAACATCTGACGTGCTTCAAGGTTAAATAGAGGTCACATAGAGGTCAAACCTTGAACTAGAAGTGGTAGAAAGGTGAAAATTGGTGTCTGTGGGTGTTTCTGGTTGTAGATCTCGGAAATGTTATGAAATCTTGGATACGGCTTGTCCTTAGAGGTCACAGGTTAAATATAGAGCCATCGGTGCTAGAGGGCTAAAAATTGCCTGGATAATGTGAATTGTCCAGGCAATTGTATATCTCAAGAACTATGTCAAATTTTGAATGTGATGGGTCCTTTGAGGTGAAAAATCAAATTTCGATATACCGGTTCTGGGGAGCTAAAATTGGTGAATAGGGCTGATTCAAAAGGTAAAATTAAGATATAGGAAAACTTTTCAAATCCGGCGTCACATTCAATGTCAAATAGGGGTCACAGTGATGGTGTGTAAAATCAAATTTCGATGTACCGGTTCTGGGGAGCTAAAATTGGTGAATAGGGTTGCTTCAAACAGTAAAATTCAGATATAGGAGGAATTTTCAGATACGGCGTCACATTCAATGTCAAATAGGGGTCAGAGTGATGGTGTGGAAATCAAAAGGTGCTGATGTCATCGATTGATTTCTAGTAAAATATACATACAATCAAGCCTGGATCTAGAACAAATATCGAAAGGGATGAGCAAGAATTGCAATTGAGAAAGAAAATGAAATGGGCTGGGGGGCAAGAGAGCGGATTGGCGATGCATCCCCCCCCCTTCCACTTGTAGGTGTTTCTTGAAAAAATGCATGAAATATAAATAAGATTAATAATTTTTTGCCTCTATTACCCTTACTAGCATTCTGAAAGGGAGGTCGGAAAAATTATTATGTTTATTATTATCTTGTTATTACGTTATATTAGCAAAAATCACATTTCGTTAACGTACATGTAGATGCATGTACATGTGAAACTTTAAATTTAAAAAAATTCTTCCTCATCTGTCTTTTGTAAATCCTCTGCTCTTTATATAGTTGCTTTGTGCAGTGTTTTCCAATCAAGATTCTATACGATATCAACGTGTGTAAACAAGATCTACAATTTTAGCAGAGCCCATTTGTCCATATAAACTGCCCCATGCTTCGCATTTCGCTGGGTTTGCTTATGAAGCATTTCTTTTAAATTCATTCAAAACACAATTCATACAAGCAGTTAATATCATCCGAATCTGTAGAATAAACTATACGATAGCTAAAGTTTTAATATTCATTCATTTAATTATTCTTTAATTTTGCTACTAAAGAAAAGTTTTATATAATATTTGATAGTAATTGGACTGAATGGTAAAAGAATTCCGGCAGCGACTATAGAGCGTATGGCAATAGGACAATATGTTGGACTACCAGACATCGAGATGCTGCACGCGATGAATAGCTAGCTGCCCAACAGCGAACCCAAAGATTGCTTAGAATCAGGGCCGCATCAGGGGTGAGACAAGAGGCCATCCCGCCATAACAATGCGAGTATGGGAAAAGAGGGAAAAATTGTTAAACTTATTTATATTTCTTGCAATTTTTGAGAATTTTTTTTAAAATCCCGTAAAGCGGAGGAGGGAATGTTGTACTGCATTAAAAATCAAGTCTCTTCGCCGCCCCCCCCCCCTTTTTTTTTCTCCTCAATTTCTATTTCTTGCCCATTTTTCCCCTCGATTTTTTTCTAGATTCGGGCCTGCTTAGAACAATATTAATTGGTGATATAATAAGTATTTCTTATTACGTTAGCAAAGATCATTGGCCACATTCTTCCATAATTGTTCGGTTGGCACTACAGTTATATAGTGAAAGTTTTAGAAAAAGAAAATGTACGTTTTAAAACAAAATTAAAAACGTTTTAAAAATATTAATTTAAATATAATTTCATTCGCAATTTGAAATAATAATTTATTTTTCAAAATGTAATTTCTCGCATTGATTAAGTTAGCCTAGATGAATGCTTGTATTATTGCACATAAAATAATATTAATATTGATGGCTCTCTATAATAATACTGAGTTGTATAGGAGAGTTGGTAAAGCTTATATTAAAGCTTGCAGCTATAACATTATTCAAGATATTTTCGGAAAACTTTTTAAGTATTGCACATAGTGGTTCAACTACAAATTCTTTAAAATAGTGAATTTGTTTAAGAAGAATGTGAATCACAAAAGTGTAAAATTAAATCACTCTGTCAGCTTTCATTTCTAAGCTGCTCTCAAAGCAGGTGGGCCGCCGAAAAATATTACGAATTAGTATGCCACTGCCACATAACATAATCAATAATTAAACTTAAAAAAAAATGTGACAACATGCATCCTTGTCAAACTCAAGTGAAATTATTCCAAGCTTTACCAACTCTCACACACAATTTAGTGTTATTATAAAGAGTTATCATTATGTTAACATTCTTTTCAAGCATAAAGAAATTTTTAAAGCAAAATCTTAACGGAAATTTCTTGAGGTGAAAAAAAACCCCATAAAAAAAGTAGAAGTGCAGAAAGAATTACTTTAAAAGCTATGTAAAGTTTTTTGAATCTTCTACGTCTTTTATAAATAGATTAGAAAGAAGCTTTCACATATTAAAACACCATTTTTTACAGAGAGTGATGATTATTGCTAAAAATAGTTTAATCTATTGCAGAAGATTCTTACCAAGACTGAGATTCCGCTGCGGAATGCTTTTGCAAGAAGAAGAAAATGATAACAACTCCAATGACGACTATAGATTTAATCAGCAGAGACATGTTCCTTATCTTGTACTGAAAATAGGAAAATAAACATAAAGATAAACTTTTTGGGGTAAAATTTAATGTTAAATATCTTCTAACTACACTGCACTAAAAGTACTGCGATAATTTTATGGCATGGGACAGAAAGGTTCCTTACTCGGAAAATAATCTCTTTGCAAAAAAAAATGCTGCTAAAAATATACCCACACTACCACAATATCCAGAATACATCCAAACGATATTTAAGTTGACCATGAATGGTTATCTTAGATATCTCTAGAATATCCTTTCGCATAATATGAAATTTTGCCAATACTTTAAGTAATATAGCATAGCTACTGTTGCTGAATAATAATTTAAAAACTTCTATTAAAAACAAATTGTATAATATTCGCTAAAAACATATAACTAAACAGAAGTATACTGCTCAGGAAAATATTTCAACACAAATATTTCCTAAATAAAAAAAGTAAAGTATTCAATCTTTAACTTACTGTGTTGCTAAGTTCTTTCAAACTGGCACGATAATCCTCTTCAGAAATCCTGCAGACAAAAATATTCATGAAACATTGTGTAAATTGACAAGATGACAGAGATCAGATCTCAGAAGATACAAAGATTTTTTTTTCATCTACCGTACTGCAAGGAGACCAACTCCCACTCACCCCTTGAGAATATCAATAATGGAGACGAAAAATCATTAAACCTATGCGTATTTCACGCATTTTCCAAGAAATTTTTAAAGACCTCTTAGACGGAGGGGAAAATGTTATGGTACATTAAAAATCCAGTCTCTTGTCCCCCTACACCCTTTTACTTTCTTTTTACGCATCGATTGCGTCACATGGCTCCCTCCACCTCTACCATTAATTCTTTTACGCATCGATTACATCACATGGCTCCCTCCACCTCTACCTTTATTTTTTTTACGCATCAATTGCGTCACATGGCTCCCTCCACCTCTACCTTTAATTTTTTACGCATCGATTGCGTCACATGGCTCCCTCCATCTCTACCTTTAAAATTTTTTACGCATCGATTGCGTCACATGGCTCCTCCACCTCTACCTTTAAATTTTTTTACGCATCGATTGCGTCACATGGCTCCCTCCACCACTACCTTTAATTTTTTACGCATCGATTGCGTCACATGGCTCCCTCCACCTCTACCTTTAATTTTTTTACACGTCGATTGATTCACATGGCTCTCTCCACCTCTGACTTTAATTTTTTTACGCATCGATTGCGTCACATGGCTCCCTCCACTTCTACCTTTAATTTTTTACTCATCGTTTGCGTCACATGGCTCCCTCCACCTCTGCCTTTAATTTTTTTTACGCATCGATTGCGTCACATGGCTCCCTCCATCTCTACCTTTAATTTTTTTATACATCGATTGCGTCACATGGCTCACTCCACCTCTACCTTTAATTTTTTTATGCATCAATTGCGTCACATGGCTCACTCCACCTCTACCTTTAATTTTTTTTTTACGCGTCGATTGATTCACATGTCTCCCTCCACCTCTACCTTTATTTTTTTTCTAGATAGGATCTGATCTATAGTAGTCGGAATTGCAAAGCTAACAGTAGGTTATAATAGAACAACGACCGTTGTCACCAAAAGAGATTCTAACTCACATTAATTATGAGTTGTTGTGTTACGGTAAGCTATTACGAATTACTTCTGTGTAACCGAAGTTCTTAGTTTTAAATTAAATCCATCTAACTGGCAGTCTTTAGACAAATCTATTGTTAAAATCAAATTATTTTCGACCCATATATATATATATACAGCAATACCTGCGTAATGCAAAGGTTACGTTCTTGAAAAACACCATGAATTCTGAATAATTTATGGGAATAATAGGGTTTGGTTTCTGCGCATGAGATTATCCCTTTCCCCCTATATTTTTGGTTTAAAATAGCATAATGTTTTTGACATTATGTTAATATTTATATAGGGTATGGTTTCGTAATACAAATTAATAAATTAGCATGAAAAAAATCCTCTATGTATACTGTAATTCAAGTGTGAGAAACCAGGGTACTGACTGCAAACAGAATAATAGTAGATTCATCCACTCAAACGTTTAGTTGGAAATTACGAAATGGCCAATAAACGACCAACAATAAAGAACTAGGGATATAACCCATTCTTTGAACTTTCAGAAAGTCCTAGTTGATATTTAAGTTAAATAAAATATATCGTATAATGATGAGAAGAGGGTCAGTAGAAAAAGCTGGACTTCGAAGGGGGTCAGCAGAGACAGTTATTCTTCATGGAAGGGTTCGTTGCACCCAAACGGTTGTGTACCAGTGCTTTTGATGTTAAGGAGTTGAACGTGACTCCACTGATCTCGGGTCTGAGCTACATAATCGTGACGTTTTTAGCAGTGGGCTTGTCTGTATCTGAATATTAAAGGGGCGACGGGTATAGAATTCATTCTTGTGGTTACAGTTCAGACCGATATTTGCCTTCTTGTGGGTGTAATGATGTCTGAAAGCAGAGACGGATTTTGAACCGTTCTCTAAGATTTCAAAAACTTGTACTTTCTAGATTTTTAGATTTAATAAAAACCTTTGATTATATTAATCGGTATAATTTGAAGCTGATTGCGAAGTTTCAGGAAATATTCGAAATCAACATTAAAAAATTCTTTATATAGAACCATACGATTTATATATTTAAACGAGTGACTCTTAACTTGTATAGCAACCGGTATATCCCTTCCATTCTCAAAGTAGGTACCCCTTACCAAATATCGATAACGTATTATATTTGTGGTCTGTAAATGGTAGCTAGGTAGTCACTGGAAGGAGAGCTATGCACCAATCCCCTGTGATGATGCATAGAACCGGCCAGGCCTAGCACCTAATGTCCGACCCCGCCTTCTCGTGGTGCGGACCGTTAGTAACTTTCAAAAGAGATACTCTCTTGTGGAAGTGAACAGAAGGGGAGGGCTGCCAGATTAGTGTGGCCTACTGATCTGGACAACTATGGCTACTTTTCTTTTTTTTTTTTCTACCCTGCTGAGGAGTGGTCAACCACACAGGGTCCTGGTGCTGACCATATAAACCCACTGGACTGGACAGATATATGGCTCTGAGCTTGATTATGGATCCTGATTTTGCTGCACTGGTGGGCTTCTGTGGAGGGAAAATCTTCCGCTGTGTTTTCTGTTTGTTTGTGGGTTGACAGCCCCAAGTGAATAGATTCACAGGATATGTTTATCAGCTGGTGGATAATCCTGAGCAGAGGTCATCGCAGGCACCTGAACTCTTTGCTTCTATTGGCATCGTCAAATTCTACATTGGGGGAAGTCTTCCAGTGTAGATGGCTTCAGCCTTTAGTGGTGGGGGAACGGGTCTTTGCCCCATGTCTGCGATTAGGGGGCTGTTTGATATTGTCGGCATTCCCTCTCTCAATAAACATAGTTTCTTTAAACATCCTACTAACCATTTTCTCTCCATAGGTAGTTGGAATGTGAGGACTCTGCACAGAGCTTTTTCTCTTGATGTCCTCGCACAAGAATTCCACCATTATAATTTAGATATTCTCGGCTTGCAAGAGACCAGATGGACAGATAAAGGTCAGATTCTTAAAAATAATCTTAAATTTCTCTTTTCAGGGAGGGACGACAACAAGCATCACCAAGGCGTGGGTCTGCTTCTCAGCAGACACGCTAGCGATGCTCTTCTAGGATATGAGTGCATTAATGAAAGGTTTCTTACAGCAAAATTTCAGACAAGCGTTAAAGACCTGAATGTTATCTGCTGTTATGCCCCCACTGAGGATGCCGATAAGGATGAGAAGGATAGGTTTTATGAACAACTTCAGGATATTTTGAATTCTGTCAAGAAAGGAGATATTACCCTTGTTCTTGGTGACTTCAATGCCAAAGTTGGTACTGACTCTGACCTTTGGAGAGGGGTGATTGGCCCTTTTGGTATTGGTAGCTGCAATGGCAATGGGCAACGTCTCCTACAGGTAAGTAAACTCAATGGTTTCAGAATAACTAACACATATTACAAACACCGCGACATACATAAGTACACATGGGTTTCACCTGATGGGCTGCATAGGAATATGATTGATTATATATTAATTAACAGCAAATGGGCTAGTTCTCTTAGAAATACCAGGGCATATAGGGGAGCTGAAATTGGATCTGACCATTACCTTGTTAAAAGTGTCTTGCAACTTAAACTTAAAAAGTGTTGTGCTAGGGTTAAAAAATTTGCTTTTAATACTGAAGCTCTGAAAGACCCAGTTATAGCCAAAGCTTACCATGATAGGTTACTTAGTCATTATGACAGTCATGGTATGCTTACCACTGAAGTTGAGGAAGAATGGGATCATTTTAAACAGGCTTTTTTGGACACTAGCAGTACTCTTTTAGGAAAAAAGGAGCAGAAGAGGCAAAATTATATGAGTGATAAGGCACTTGAGCTTATTTCGGAAAGAAAGAACTGCAGGAATGTCCTTAATCAATACCCTACTAGTCCTAATAGAAAGCATTACAGAGAACTTAATAAACGTGTAAAAGATCAGTTAGCTGCTGATAAGAATCTTTGGCTTGATGGTTTGGCTGACAAAGCCGAGGAAGCAGTTAGACAGCACAACAGCAGAGAGCTGTACCAGATAGTTAATGTTTTGTGTGGTAGAAAACGGACAGGTATACAGGGATTGAAGGATAAACAAGGTAAGGTTATAGAAGGTGAGGATTCTGTCATGGCTAGGTGGGCTGAGCATTTCAGTGATGTACTAAACAATGCGGTTAGTTCTATTCCCATTGTTTGCAATGATGATAGATGCATTGGTGGCTTTAATGTTGGCCCTATAACACAATCCGAAGTTATTTTGGCTGTTTCTAAATTTAAGCTTCATAAATCCCCAGGGGTAGATGAAATTACTACTGAAATGCTTAGAGCTGGAAATGTTTTGGTTACCATTTGGATGACTGAAATTCTGAATATCTTTTATGATAAAGGCATGGTTCCTAAGGATTTTACCAGAGCTATTGTTATCCCTATTTTCAAAAAAGGTGATCGCAGTTCTTGTGATAACTATAGGGGTATCAGCCTACTCTCTGTTCCAGGTAAAGTTCTTTCCATGATTGTGCTTAATAGAATTAAGAATCTGGTTGACAGTCAATTGCGTGATGAGCAATGTGGATTCAGAAGTGGTAGGGGATGTGTGGATCAGATGTTTTCACTTAGGCAGATTCTTGAGAAATGTTTAGAGTTTCAGAAACCTTTGGTTGCTAGCTTTGTTGATTTCAAAAAGGCTTTCGACTCTGTTGATCGTCATAATTTGTGGTTGATTGTGAAATCATATGGTATACCAGACAAGTTAGTTAACATAATGAAAGCTCTCTATAATAACACTGAGTCGTGTGTGAGAGTTGGTAAGGCTTGTAGCAATTGGTTTAGCATTACTTCTGGTGTTCGACAAGGGTGCATTTTGTCTCCTTTTCTCTTTAGTTTGGTTATTGATTATGTTATGCGAAATTCACTTCAAGGGAAAGATTTTGGCCTTAAATGGGCTGGAGATACGAAAATTTCTGATTTAGATTATGCTGATGATTTAGCCCTTTTGGCAAATGATGTTGATGAGATGAACTCTTTCATTCGAGCTGTTGATGAGACTGGTAGTAGAGTAGGTTTGGTTATAAACAGAGAGAAAACTAAAGTGATGAAAATTGGTCAGGCAGGCTGTGATTCAGTTAATCTGAATGGTTGCCGTCTTGAGCAGGTGTCACAGTTTAATTATCTTGGGAGCTATGTAACAGATAGTGGTGATGTGCGGCATGAGATTAACAGACGAATAGGGATTGCTGCCGGGACTTTTAAGAATCTATGGAGAGTGTGGAGAAATAGGCGTATACACCTAAAGACTAAAATTAGACTGTATAATAGTTTGGTTCTTTCTAGGGTCAGTTATGGTAGTGAAACTTGGACACTTTGTAAACAAGATAACAGGAAACTAGATGCTTTTGATTCCAGATGCTTACGCAGTATCTTGGGCATTAGGTGGTTCAACTTTGTAACTAATGATGAGGTTAGGCAAAGGAGTTTGCAACCTCCTTTAAGCAGCATATTGTGCAGAGAGAGACTCCGTTGGTTTGGCCATGTTGCCCGTATGAATAATTATAGATTGGCGAATAGGGTTATGAACAGTGTGCCTAAAGGCCTCAGAAAGAAGGGGAGACCTAGGATGCGGTGGGCAGACAATGTCAAACAGGACCTTGTTAAAATTGGTGTGCAGTGGCCAGATGCAGTAGATGTAGCTCAGGATAGACTTGCTTGGAGAACTAAATTGCACGGTCTGGTTGGACCTCCGTAGCCCATGGCTGCTTGAGGTTGATGATGATGATGATGATGATTATATTTGTATTTGATTATTGATCTTAAAATTTGAGAATGTCTCTCCCCCCCCCCCACAGGGGATACGTGCACCATGAGTTAGGAATAGGTCGGGATCTAGAAAAAAAATTGATGAGTGGGGCCGAAAAAACGTAGGGTGGGGGGGGGGGCTGGAAATTTGGATTTCCATTACACCGTAATATTTTACCTTTCGTTTAATTCTTTAAAAATTATTGAAAAATGCGTGAAATATGCACAAGTTTAATACTTTTTGCCTCCATTACTAGCATTCTCAAAGGGGAAAGGGGGTAGGGAACATGGTCCCTTGTACACCCCCTCTCCCCCACGATAGATCTGGCACTGGTTAACAACCACTGGTTTGGACAATAAAAACAAATACCCGTAATAGCGAAAAAATATTTCAAATATTAATATAATATATATTATGATAAATGAAATTCATCATATTATTTATTAATAATATAATCACCATTTATACCTTAATATTTTCTATTAACATATAATTACATATACATCGATCACATTTTACTAAACACATTAATGAAGTATTTTTTTAATTTCCATTATTTTATTCCAATATTCAAATATGGAATAAATATTATCTAGTCGCAGCTAAATCATGTCATGAATGTTTCTTGCATTTCGTTTTTAATTAATGAATAATATTTTTTCACGAAGAACGATTTAAATATGTTCGGAAAGGCAAAGTTTAGCTTACTTTGTGTCGTAGAGTTTCTTTCTGAGCATTGTTTCTAAGACAGTGACTTTTCTGTTCAGAATTCCTCTCACTGTATCCTCATCCCTAGAGTATCCTGAAAGGGAGTGGCAGGCTTTCTTCCAAATATCGATTTCGTGTTTCAGTTCTGCAAATGAAAGACAACTTATCAGCAAATCGTTTGTTTGGAGAAGAATGGGAATTTGAATAACAACTAACGTTTCCATTGCATTAAAAAAAATTTCTTGCATGTGCCCTAAAACGTAAAATAATAACATTAAATAATGCCGATGCTAAATTTTTATTTTTTTTTCAGATCATATTAACTTAAAAGAAAGATATGATATCAGAAATTAGTTTTGTTTTTTTCAACTAGCAAGAGAAATCTATTTTGGTGTTTTATCTGCTTTTGAATTAAAACACTAAATAATATAGAGAATAAATTTAATAATTTCATAACTGACATGTTTTACTTTTTAAGGCAGAGAGAGGAAAACATAGCCTTATTATTTTTTTATGTTACACACGTTCTGCTTTATAATGGCAGAGAGACTTTATTACTAAAATCATTATCTCTTTTCTATTTCCGTGGAACAATTTTTATATTCAATATGTTTAGTCGCGTATGCAGTATTTTCTTATTGAAAGAGGGGGGAGGGTCCAAATATTAGAGACTATGGTAAGAATTTAAAATAAATATGAATCGAAACGGGGAATATATTAAGAAAACAATTTTGATTAATATAAGAAATCGGAAGCATTAACCTTTAAAATTTTGAAGAAACGTTTTCTTTTTTTATTAATTCTTGATCTTATTAAAAAAAACCTAAATTTAAGAGATGAGTTCAGCCCCAACGGACCCCTCCCCCTGCATAGGCAGTAAAAATTCAAAATCCCTCCCAAAAAATCCTGCAACTGAATGCATAATTACAACCGTTCAAATTATAGTGTAAATAATTTATGTAAATGACTGTTGCGCTAATGTGGTAAATATTAAATCAATTGGAATAACACATATCTAGCACGTACCCTATGGGGACCATATATTTGAATTAAAACAAAAGCGCACAGAAATCAACATTAGATTGGTGTTTATAATTGGATATCGTTTTATCTAATACCAAATTTTTTTATAATATTGTTAGAACTTAGTACTTGTTTAACAAGAATTCTGAAAACTTAATAGCAAATATATCATACGTTAGTGATTCAAATCCATATATGATAGTAAGAGTCGTCATTTAAACAAGGGGATTATGGTTTCCATGTAGAACCGCTTCTAGGGGGTCTTAACACTCCTTTTGAGAATGATAGTAATAGAGGAGAAAAATTAGTAAATATATGTGTATTTCACCTACTTTTCAATTAAAATTTTAAAGACCACTCAAAAGGAGATTGACATTTTATACTGGAATAACGATTCCGGCTCTACCCCCCCCCCCCCCCCCCCCTCTATTTCTTTCTGGATCCGGACTTTTTAGATGCTTTATTTCGATGTTGAATTTTACATTTGGACCTAAAATCAAGAAGAACCTAGCATTTACTACTTTTTTTTAATTCATGAAAATGAAATCAGGCATGAACTAAAGTGTAAATATTTCACTCAGATGTATAAAAATATCTTGCTCCACATGGTTTCACTGCGCAAAATATGTAACAGGTTAGATTGTTTTACTTATGAGCTTGTGTTCACAAACATATTAAGGAAGGAGGTGTGTCGCGTTGACAAACACCGATAACTGCTACCAACAACTCAGGTGATTGCACTGATTATTACTTCACATCAAAATACAGCCATTATTTCCTTACAGACCAAGACAATGAAATACTTCTTTGCTCTTATTTACAATACTACATGCTTAATAATTCCCTAATACACGCTTTACAAACCCATGTGGCGAAATATTCTCTGGGTTGTGAGCTCTTACAACTCAAATATATTCCACAATAATGAACGATGAACAGAAAATGGCATAAACTTTCCTAAAATTTTACTACACAACAGTTGAATTTCACAAAATAGAACCCATAAAATGAACCTAAGACATAGGTCATGACAATACTAAGTAAAAGATTTACATCACCTTTTTTAACTAAATTAATTCCATATAACAGTATTCAATCAATAATAAAAAAATAGGTTTTTAGAACACTAACTTTAGTGACAACTCTCAAATTTTGACAGTAAACAAGAGTACGAGATGAATTAAACAATAAAACTGAAAATAGACACATATTTTTTACAACTCTATGTACTGGTTTATCTAATAGTTACTAAAAAATCTTTAATTATTCTTCCACAAAATAAAAACAAGATTCTAGCTTACACTAAAGTGGCAGGTCTGATGAAACTTATGGGTGAACACCGAATGGGTTTAGTCAGCCAACAACAACAACAATAAATAAATAATGTGTGTGAGTGTGAGAGTGGAGGGGGGATCTCAAAAGCGTTCTGTCGTATTCCTAGTGCTGCAAAAACTACCATCTGTCCTGTACCCTTATGATGTGGATGCGACATTCCTACAAATGTGGTTGCTGTGCTCGGACAGTTGCTGGCGTAGGTATAACATATCCAGCATTATCTCGAGGTCTCAGATTGTAGGCATGACTGGATTGAGATAGAGGCTCATTATTTGTTTCTCTATTTATTAATTCTCTCGGAATCGAGACAGGCAATCCAACTTCTCTTCGACAAACAGGTGCTCTAGAAGGATAATCCTCTATTTCCTCCTCTCCCTCAATTTCTTCCACTACTGCCCTAGGCTCAATTTTAGATTGCGGCGGAATGAGCTCCTTTGGCTCTGTCTGATCTTCGCCCACATCAGTTGGGTTAAGGAATGCTTTGCGCGTTCTCAGCTCCGTTAGCTTTTCTCCGTTTTCGTAGGTCGGACTACAAGGCTTATTTTGAAATTCACTGGAGATAATTTCTTAATCACCCTCCTCGGTCCTGTATAAAGCCTTGCCAGTTTTTTCGTACTGCCTCGCCTAACTTTTGGAATATAAAGGAACACTAAGTCTCCTTCCTTAATCTGTTTTTCGTATGCCACTTCCTTCTTTGGCTTTGCTGTCTTTTCGCAGCCTTTCCTAGATTGGTTCTTTCAATTTTATACGCCCTCTGCATCTTTGCCGTGATGTATTGTCTATAGTTTTCTGATGCGAAATAGGGGGTGCCCTCTGCGTCGCCCAAATGTGATAAGGAAGTACAAAGTCGCGTCCATAAGTCAGATAATATGGGGATTCTTTGGTGGAAGTATGAGTTGCACTCCAATAAGCCATTAGCATAAAAGGTATAAACTCATCCCAGTGTACTTGTGAGGAATCTACCGTGTGCGATATTACGTTGAGAATGTTTGCATTTATTTGTTCGCATAATCCTTTGCTTTGGGGCCGATATGGAGTTGTTCGGCGCTTGCAAATGCCTAGCTTTTCATAAACGGAAGTCATTACTTTTCCAGTGAAATTTCTTGCATTGTCACTGATGACAAATTGCGGAATGCCATGTTGGACGACGTATCTTCCACGAATATATTTGCTACCCTTTTGCTGTCTGATCCGGCATAGGATAGACTTCGGGCCATTTCGTAAAATAATCAGTAATTACCAGAATGTATATATTACCCTTTTCCGTCATGGGTAGTGGCCCTAGGAAATCCATTGCAACTCTTTTGAATGGACAAGAAGCAAGCGGAACTCTTTCTAGATTCGCCTTTTGTCTGGCCACGTAGCCTCGTCGCTCCAAACAGGAGGCACAAGTCTGCATATAGTTCCGTACATCTGCATACATTCCCCGCCAGAAATATTGAGATCGAACGCGTTGTAGCGTATTCAGTTCTCCCAAATGACCAGAGGATGGCAAGTCGTGACAGAGTTTTAAAATCTGTCACTAAACTCTTGAGTGTAACTAGTTGTTGTACGAGCTGATTTCTGACATTCTTCCCGTGTGACACTGAGTAATGGAAAAGCAGCCCGTCTTCCAGGTAAAACTCATCAGACATCTTTTGCTGACGCTTGCTGCTAGCCCCTTCTAAAAATTCTATTATATCCCTTAGTTGGGTGTCTTCCCTCTGTAGATCCCGAAGCTGTTGCTTGTCTGCGAACTTGTTAGGCAAAATTACATTCTCCTCAATGGCATTTATATTACGAGACAATACATCATCAGGGATATTATGTTTCCCAGGTATATAAATAATATCGAAGTCATAGCCCTGAAGGGTTAAATTCCACTTTGCCAGACTGCTTGACGGGTCCTTTAGTTTCACCCTGCTAAAGGAGGTGAGGGTAAGGAATGACTCACGAACTGATTGATCTAAGTAGGCCAGCTTAGACTTCCCGTTTTATTGAAGCAAGGACCGAAGTGGCGTAATGGGCTTTCTAATTTCCTGACCCTCAGTAACCAGGTTCCCCTTTTTCACATTACTGGTCTCCACCCACGGTCTACAGGTGAGCCACTGTTAGGCATGGCAACCATGATATATACCTCCTCCAGTCCTCCTTCCGAAACTTCCTAAAAATACTGACTTGAAACATACCTATTAAATCTGTTGTTCAATTTCAGCAACCTAAATAGCCAGTTCACAATCTCAAATCCAACTGCAGGTAGGAATGGTCTTAGCACTTCCAACTAGAGCCCAGGGAGTCGAGGTAACCTAGGAGATGTTCCTTTTGAATCTATATGGGACTTGAAATTTTTCCAAAAATAAAAGCGTTGGTTCGTGATTGCAAAGTATGAACATTCTCCCATGGACGACATAATCTCCGGACTTGTTTCCCATTGAGCATTTGTGGAACCTTATGGACCTTATCACCAGCTCCCTCCAGCAGCGAATCCAATTGCATGCAGTTTGGAATGCCATACCTCAGAACACTATTAATCATCTGATTGATGGAATACCGAGACGTCTACAGGCTAGTATAACCGTCCAAGGAGGGCCTACTATGTACTGATGAATATGAAATAAACACACGTACCTTGTGTTCCATTTTTTGATTATTTGCACATCTACCCTCGTAGCTTCCGTCCCGTCAGTTTCGGGAGTATAAATCACTTCCTTCGCGGTGTTGCGATTTCAACTTTGAGCAGTGTAAATCTATTTATCAAAATCTGTGCCACCTTATTCAAGGCAGAATACAGGGCATTAAACCCATCTCATCCAGTTGTTTAGCATTTGAAACAGAAGGGGAAAACATTTGTCATTGCTCGTAAACAGATTAGGGAGACGATATATGGCAACGTATTCGCAAAGGAAATTCGGAGGGGGGGGAGTAAAATGTATTGATTATAAAAAGACGTTTATGCCAAAACGTTTCACAAATTTGCATTGAATATGAAAATAAAAAAACACACTAGGCAATTATTTTTAATTACTTTATTAAATATTTCCCTTGCGTTGAATAAATTGAAATATTTCCTGCATTAATCAATGAACTGGAAACTTCAATGATTCTAAATAAAACCTCTTTTTTCAAAAATTATTCTTTCCAATATAAAAAGGTTAGTTAATCTCCTTAACCGTTATCAGATGGAATAGAGCGAGGAATCGTAGGAGGCCCTATGTAAATTATCCCCACGAGAAGTAGCAGAGAGAAAGATAAAAATGGGGATTGGCGTTCCGGCCTAATCCAGCCACTTGTCTCCCCACTCTTTTTGATTTTTCTTTTAATCCACCTTGACATGACCTTCCTGCCTCTCCGTCCTCCTGATAACACCGTTTTTTCGTCCTATAAAAATAAACAAATAATAAATACACTCTCAAGCAGCTGCTTGTCAGTTTATATGCCATAGTAGAAGATCTGTGAGAAAGTCGAGATCTCAGCAGGAAAGACAACACAAACATCCATGCCTTACCTGGGGCTCGAACCCAGGTCTCTTTGATATGCAACAAACATTTTGTGCACATTTCGCCGTTCTTTGAAGTTAATTTCTGTTGGAAGTAATGAAAATATTTTATCTTTTAGGTAGAGGACGTCAACCGTACACTGTGTGGTTCTGGGCAGAAGATCACAGCTTTGGAGAATAGACCCATAATTTTATTGTCTAAGCTTGACCTTTGCCCATCGACCTTAGCACTTTACATAAGTGGGTTTATAGGAGCGTTATGTAAGTACGATTCAGCCAATTCACTTCCCATTACATTCATTTAAATCTTAGAAATTAGGAAAATTAATCGTAAGACGATTTGCTTTTCGGAGGCTGCTGAATGAACGTATCAGGTTGTTGTATATGAAACGGTCGATTTCGCAGATGCGTGTAGTTTTCGATGTTCTGAAGACTGAAAATGTACCAGATGGGGCTTGTGATACGTTATATTAAATCACGTTGTTGTTTTATCTCTGAGTGGCACTTTTTTTACACAAAATATATATAAATGGCCGGGTCACAAGGATCCTGAGGGCTCAGAGAAGTTTGGGAGAGTGGATCACTGGACAGCTGTTGGGAGACAGATGGCAGCCTCCCTTCAAGGTCATCCAGTGTGCTCTTTAATCTGCACAGCGTATGACTCTCCAAACCATAGGGCCATTGCCATCTGATGGACGGCGGCCTTTCCAAGCCCATCAGTGTCCTCTACTGACCGAGGACAGAGTGGGAGTTTTGCAGAGATAAATCTCAATGTTGGCCCAGTCGGGACTCGGACCTGGGAACTGCAGATTATGACTACCGACTGAGCCACACCTGCCCCTATTAAATCATGAAGACTTCTTACAATAAACAATAGCCATTTCGCCAGTAGGTTTTATGGTAAGTGGATTGTAAGAGCGTAAAGGGAACAATGGATCAGAGTCAAATTAATGTTCTTTTCTTATACGAGTTTAAACTGAGACATAGCGCTGCAAAGGCAACTTGCAACATCAATGCAGCATTTGGGGAAGGCACAGCTGGTGAACGGGGACAACACAACGTTGGTTTGAAAAATTTTGATCGGGCAACATCAGCCTTCAAAATAAGCCACATGATCGACCCGAAGAAGCGAATGATGATGTTCGATTGAAGCCTTTAATTGAATCTGACATAAGCCAAACTGTAACGAGACATCGCAGACAAATTAAGTATGCATTATTCAACAGTTTCCCGGCACCTGGAACCATTGGGAAAGTGAAGAGTTTGGTGAAATGGGTACCGCATGAATTAACGGACACTCGTAAGGCACATGGACTTGACGTGTGCACTTCCCTTCTGAAATGAAACCAAATGGATCCGTTTTTGCATTGAGTTGTAACGTGTGATGAAAAATGGATCCGATACGACAATCATTGACGTTCTGCTAGTGGCTGGACTTTGCGGTAGCACACAAATACATGCCTAAGCGTAATCGTCACCTGAAGAAGGTTATGGTGGTAGTCTGGTGATTCTTCAGCCGGTGTTACTCATTATTCATTTCTACAAACGGGTGAAACAATAAATGCCTACAACTACTGTGCAGAACTCCAAAAGAAGGTATGACAAAATATGCAAGAAGCAGACAAAGCAGCTTGCATTGGTCAATAGACACGGCGTCCTACTGCTCCATGATAAAGCTCGACCTCACAAATAACAGTTCGGAAATTCCGTCAGTTAGAGTATGAGACTCTTGCCCAAGCACCATATTCACCAGACTTTAGTGGGAAAAGCATTCAGCAATGAGACAGCAGTTTAGAAATGCCTGCTAAGAATTTATCGCTTCCAAGACCTCAGATTTTTTACCAGCGGAATAAATGCATATGTTTCGTGGTGACAGTAGTTTGTTGAATCTGTGGTGCGTATTTTGATTAAGTAAAATTGTTTTTAATAAAATTATAGCTGTTGAATGTTTCACCAACTATTCTTTCATTTCATTTGCAACAACGTAATATATTGATACGAATTAAAACAGATGAGCACTGAACGTAAGTTCAAAACAATAAGTAGTAGTATTTAATAATTATTTATAGAAGTATGCGAATTTAAATATTGAACTATATATACTTATGACTAATTATTCACTATCTTGTATTGACAAATGTTAATAGAACAGAACATTTCAATACCCTTAACAGGACATTCAAATTAACAAGTTTTAAGAGTCGAACTATCTTAATTGAGTAGCATTTATCAAACAAATCTCTGTTTAGCAACAACAGGCTACATAAATCAAATATGAGTAAAACCTACTTTACTTTGTGTACAAGAATACCAAGTATTTTCTTTAAATGATATTACGACCTTATATCTTATTCATACCACCTCTGCCTTCTATTATGTAGTAGTACAACTTTGTAAGAAAGAATATAACATCTGTGTTCTGTTCTTGAATACACTCAGTTCACTATTTGAAGTTAAATCTCCTTCAAGTTAAACACACAATAGTAATTATAAAACAACACTCAAGCCAACTAATCGCGCACAATACCAAATCAATTCTTTTCTTCTTTTCAATTCGATGAACTCACAACTGAATATCGTTTGAGCCAAATCAGGGTTCCAAGTCGTTGCTGCTGTAATTTGCACGCTGAAACACACACGAGATTCAAAACGATACATCACATCACGTGTTCATTGTAGCACGTACATCTGTCGTAACAATATTATTAATATTTTTTAAGTTGAAGTTATTAATTAGGTTTGGTGTAAATCGATACCTTAGCAGTGGGAGTTTCCTGTTTCATAGAAAAAGAAATTTTACGATATATTACTTGAAGGTGAAATAAAACAGAATATTATTTCGTGAAATAATTATTTGGAAAAAATTTGGTTACTGTGAGTGGGATTCGAACCCACGTCTCTCAGAAGCATGCCAGTATGTCACACACTGTTGAAGAAATGGTTAGTTTCTGGTGACCTAGCGGTTATGACCGCTGGCATGCTTTTTGGGAGACGTGGGTTCGAATCCCATTCATGGCAACCAAATTTTTTTCAACTAATTATTTCAAGTGTTTCTTGTCTGCAGGACGTTTTTTTGTGATACTTTATTACTGAAGCATTATTTCCATTTTTTTCAATTTTGCAGGTTTCCTTTTGGTGTGCGCCGGCGCAAAGATCGCTTACATACGCTACGAGATGAACATCAAAGTGTGGCTCTATGCTCATGGAATCACGTGGGTGAAAGAAAAAGAGATCGATGAGAACAAAGAGTATGACGCTTTCCTCTCCTACAGCGAAAAAGACGAGAGTTTGGTCCTCTATGATATACTCAAAGGTAATAAAAAGATTAATTTCTACCTCCTTAAGAGAAGGCTTATTCCGTCACTTGGTCTCTCAATCAGTTTAGCATGAATTGATTGCAATTCGGTATTTCAGGTTAACAAATGGTACTAAAGAAACCTAGAAGAAAGTCTACGAATCCCACTTCACTCACCATGTGAACAATACTCAGTTTTCTCTCTTTCTCCATTGATCTGAAATTAACTATTCGGGTATCGTTTGCGATTAAAAAAAGATGTCATTTAACTAAAAACATCGTGAAACAATTTTCTCCATAATATTTGTGTCTATAAATGATAGCTTGGCATAAACTGGAAGGAAAGCTGTGTAACAATCCCCAGTGATGATGCACAGAACTGGCCAGGTCTAGCACCTAATGTCCGACCCCGCCTTCTCTTGGTTTCAAAAGAGATATTCTCTTTTGGAAGAGAACGGAAAGGGAGGGATGCTAGTTCAGTACTGATATGGTCATTTATTACCACATTTTGTTCTTTTTTCCAACCCTGCTGAGGAGTGGTCAACTTCACAGGGTCCTGGTGCTGACCAATCATACCTACTAGACTGGACTTGTTTATGGATTTGAGCTTGTTATGGATCCAGGACTTGCTGCACTGGTGGGCCCTATTGAGGGAGAATCTGCCGCTGTATTTTCTGTTTGCTTTTGGGTTGCCAACCCTAAGTGAACAGAGGCATAGGATACTTTATATCAGCTGGTGAATAATCCTGATCAGAGGCCATCGCAGGAACCTAAACCTCACTTAGCTAGTTGGGCATCGTCAATCCTAAACTGGAGTAACGTGTCTCAGGCAGGTCGAATGTCCACTTGAAAAGGTGGTGCCTGAAGTTCCTATCAGCATCGGTGGCTTCAACTTTAGCGGAGGAGGCGCTAACAAATTAGAAGCAATTCCCACTGCTTTTTAAAAGAGGCTCAATTTTTTTTCAGGAAGGCTTGGAGGAGTAAAAAATTTTGGGAGGCCTAAAAAACAGAGAAAAAACGGGAAATATACACACCTTCTCAGATATTTAATAAGTTATCTTCTTGTCTGGTATTTAGAAATGGTTCATGTCATCATAAGTAAAAAACTGTGAAATATTGGCTATTTAAAAAAATTAGGGGTATTATTTATGGTCTAAAATAGATTAATATGTACATCAATGATAAGAATATGTTTCAAATTAGTGAAAAAAAAGTTTCACTAATAAAACCCGTTACATAGTTGTTTAATGCGAAAAAACATCATGGGTCTTTGAGACCAAGTGCGATCTTTGTGTTACGAAACAGAGCGGGACCGGGAAAAGGCAAAAATCCGCTTTCTGAGCTAATCGTTTCCACTGCTCGTCACAAGTTAAGCATCGATCGCCAAAATGGGTATAAAGAATAATCGTTAGAGATAAATAAAAGTTTTTTAACGTACTTACGTAATACAATGTGTAGTTTGGAAAAATCAAAATGCAAATGTCATATAACGTCTGGCGGAATATGATGCGTTGCTGATATTCTTTGAATACGCATTACACAAAAAAGGATTTCAAAAGTCCGAAATAATTGAAGACTTGTTTTCCTCCTGCAGGTGCAGTAGAGAGGCAGCCACAGACTCGATGGTGTCTGCACGAGAGAGATTTCATCGGAGGAAATTTCATCCACGAGAACATCAACACTTTTACCAGCAAGAGCAAGAGAGTCGTTGTCATTCTCTCGAGGTGAGTTTCTTAATTCGTTTCGTGGATTATTCGCTTCTCGAGGCCCACAAGAGCATTTCATAGCAACGGAACATATTTCTTCCCCTTAAATTACTGATAGACATTTGCCTCGTTATTTCTTTCACTTGGGCAATTGAATTTGAATTAAATTTGATTTGAAATGCAGATGCTTATTTAGATTCAGATATAATTAAAAATTTATATATTATTTGTCAAAAATATAGATTTTATTGTCCTCTTCACAATTGTAATTTAGCTTAATAGGTTATAAAATATAAATTCGAATATCTTTAATATGCATATGAACTTCCTTTTGCATTTTAAATTAGAACAACTTTTAAAATTCCTATTAATTCTGTTACTATCAAAATGCAAAATATGCAATAATGCAGATATATCGGCATCCTTTTCGACACATTAAATGTTCTTTTTCGACACATTAAATGCTTTACATTTAATGTGTCGAAAAGGATGCCGATAATCTACATTTTGATAGTGCTCTGCAATGCCAGTCTATCTGCTGTTAAATTTATTTAACATCTTAATCCTCCAAGGAACTCTTTAAATATTGCACATAGCAAATGAAACAGAATACGAAATATTGTGAACATGAAATACTAGTAATCATACATAAACGGCGATATGTAAGGATTTAAAAATGAAATATTTTTCGTTTTCCATTTACTCACTTGAAAGTTAAAATTAAAAAAATTGGTGAATATTTACCAATTAGTTTTGATACTAATTTTCGCAGGTTTCTCCAAATATTTACAAAACTTTCGTGATACATAATAAATAAGTAAATAAATAAATGTTAAAAGGTATATTAATAATTTTCATAATACATTCTGAGAAAAAGATGCATTTCAAACATTTTACGCTTGGTAAAAATGCTGATCTTACTAAATTTACAAATGGAAATCCTGTTACACAAAAATGGATTTTACAAATTGTGTCAATATATAACGAAAATGCTGTATATTGGGATACAAATGATTAACATACATATAAGTACTGCTTGCAGATATAAATAAATCTTTTCTTATATGTATATTTCAGGAATTACCTACAGAGCAAATGGTGCATGTATGAATTCCGGGTGGCTCATATGAGGTCTCTGGAGGAGGGAATACAAAGAGTTATCATCATCAAAATCGATGATCTTCCGGAAGAAGTGGATCCCGATATTCAAGTGCACCTTGACAGCACGACGTACATCACTTGGAGAGATAAATATTTTTGGGAAAAGTTCATCTATGCCCTCCCAGTCCCCAGATTAGTCGACATCGAAGAAGAGTGTATGCCGTTGTTGAACTGATACATCAAATTTTAGATGAAGTATAGTAATTTATTAAAATATACTTATAAAATCTGTATTACTAACTAATCGTGTTAATTTATATCTTTTTGATTTAGTTATAGTACGAGTTTCTTTTTGAATGGATGATTCAGCAGCCGTAGTTCCCATGGCAGTTGAACACCTCTGCCACCTTACTATTAGGACACTGGACATGAAATACGATTGCATTTGCAGAGGGGAAATGGCCAACTAACCGTGAACGGAAAATGCAGCAGTAGATTTTCATTCGCTTAGGATTACCATAAAATTAAAATGATAAATTTCGACAAACTTCAAGATTCGTTAATGATGCAATGACTGTTGAGCACGCAAGTCATTTCCTTGCTACTTTTTTTTATAAGCAGCATTCAATTTCTCAAGTGCTGTCGTGTAAATTGCAAAAAAAAAGACACAAATGAAATGAAGATCCTAATAATCTGCCCATTTTATTTTCCCCCGACTTTTCTTTTGGACCCCAGGCACTTGTGCGTTTTGTATTCTGCTTCATCTGGCCTTCATCCTAACACAGCTACGATGAAAAAATTTCCAAATTTCGAAATTATTTCTCAGCTCTTAAGCAGATATGCCCTTTCGTGGACTTTGCAAAAAAAACTTTTCGTAATTTGTCTGCCTTTACATCTTTGTAAGGAATGTTGCGTAATAAAGCATATATTGCTGTGATAAGCAGGGTTATATTAAAAATCGTGTGCTTTATTTTCAAAAGAGGATTTTACAAACTAAACATCATGGCTACCAGTATTGTTTTTCTGCATTCTCGAATAGAAGACGAATCACGAGTTTTGAACAAGAGCGATTGAAAAGACGCTCATCAACTATTCCGGTAAATGCAACATTGCATTTTCTGAGAAACGGTAGCGAAGTCTTCATGGAAGCAGGGAAAGCTATAATTCCTTTATAATTCTAATTTAAGAAAAAGATAAATTGAATATAATTATATACACGTTTTGACATAAAGGTATTTTTATAGCATTAATAAGCTTATTCTAACATAAATTTTACATTTATAAAATACTGAAGCGAAGTGCGCAAGTACAACAATGGAAGCGCGACTGTTTCACCACGACATGTAAATCTGCACGTAGCGCAGATTACGTCATGATTTGGTATTTTGCGAATGTCAAAACTAATCAGTCATTAGATTATTGGTATTTCAAATAACTAATACTTAGATTTTCATGTTATTGATGTAAATAAATTGCCTCAGTTAGTAAAAAGATTTTCAAGTTATTGTTGTATATAAATTGCCTGTTATTAAATCAGCTCATTTACTGTCTATCTGTTTATTACGAATTCAAGCACAGTTGTCAAGTAAAAATACTGCTAAAAATCTGTAACAATATTCTTCGTATTTCTCTGTTATATTATAGTACACTGTATTAGAAATTCTCGGCTGTCACGTGTCCGAGTGGCTAGCGCGCTTGGCTACCGATCTAAGAGACCTGGATTCGAGCTCCAGATAAGGCATGAATGTTTGTGTTGTCTTTCTGCTGAGGTTCCGCCATTCTCATAGACCTTCTACTCTGGCATATAAACTGCCAGGCTCCTGTCAGAACTCTGTGGCAAGCAGCTGCTTGAGGGGGGTATTTATTTAACAAATAGGAGCACCAATTTACCAGGCTTGTCGAGCTAGAAATGTAAACTGGCGTCATTGCTACTTCATCGGTAATTATATCGCACAGCGGAAATTCCTTTTTACATATTCAACCAGCAGCATGTTACTTGCTACCCACTTTTCCTATTCAAACAAGGTTTGCTAATAGGGATATGACTCCGTAAGTCATATCGTATGCTCTTAAAAATCAAAGTTTTATAATAGAATGGCGTTTCGAACTTGAGATTAGTTTAAATATGATACAAATTATAAATTCAAATTGAGAAATGAAGGAAAGTGTGAAGAGTTCCTCCACGTTTCAGAATTGGTTGTTTAAAGTGAAGTTATATAGTTTCATTAACGTTTCTCAAATAATTTTCAATAGCATTTCATTACTATGATTCAAATTAAAAAAATATATTAATGACCGAAGGAGCTTTGGGATAGGAGCCTTCATTGATCATTTCAATAGTGAATAAACTCTTATTCACTCTCATCTGTCGAACATAAGAAACAAAAATACATGTTATATTAATCTTGGAACATTACTTTGTATCAATGCACTAATGTAGCTGTCTGCGGCGTAAGAATCTGTGGCCCTGGAAAAATTTTGAAATATGCAAAACGAGAAATTTGTTTTGGAAAACGAATTATGGAAAACAAATCGGGGAAATTTGTGAAACGTTAAATGCATGAAAATTTATGATTCATGCTGGTTTTTGCATTCAAGACAAAAATTCGTTTAACTGTTTACTGATAATGCAAGTTTATTCAACATTAACGACACAATAGTACTCTTGCACAGTAGTTAAAAGCATTATTTTTTCGAGATTGAATTTGGAATAAATTAAATGAGAATGAAATTAAATTTCTGCCAAGTCTACTTAAATTTGACACGGTCATACTCAAATACAATATTTTAGTTGATCTGTTTTGATGAGTTTTTTTTACCTATCAATCACAAGTAATAAAAATAGCCTTCGTGTTTCAGCATATGAGAGGAATTCTCAGTTTCTATTCGGCAAACTATAATTCTGATGTTCCCAATCTCGAGTCCCAACTTGGCCAACGTTGTGCCATGGGGTGGGACGTACCTATACTGTAGTGCCACTCATTTGGTAGCCGTTCGTACTACTGGTCGTATATTTTTCCTACTGCCAAACTGAGGCAGTCTTCAGGATCACCATTTACTTTGTTAGACAGATATCAATAATCATAAAGCATCAAGATAAATCACAGATAACAAATAACAGAACTTATTTAACAGATTACGTCTAAGTAAGTTACACATTTAAACATTAAACCTTTCTTCTGACAATTGTAGGCAGGTGCCATTGGCGCGGTCTCTTTTCATTTAAAGGAACGTAGAGCGGCGGCGATAAGCCAATTTAAAGTTAATCCGTCGAGCTAATGCTCAAAGGGAGAATAGACACCAAATAGTCTGTTAATCTCATCTGGGACCAAGGCGACGGCGATAGGCAGCGCAATCTTACACAAGCATAATTGGGAAAAGTATTAACAGACCAGAATTAGCTTTGACCCTACCTCGTTCTATGCAGACGGATCACAGGTGAAGGTATCACCGCTAGGCAGTCGCTGCTCGGAGTTCGTATGCTACAGGTAGTTAGCGGGTCCTGCTACACCTCGCGTGCATGCTAACGTCCAGCTTGGCCCCTTTCCTTCGCCGGCGACGACTCGCCACCTCTTTCTCTTTCCAGCTTAGAAACGAGAATTTTTGACTAAAGAAGGAGTTTTGAAATTGTGTCCTCTCAGTTTTATTATCCAATGGCTCCCTGGTGGAGGTCACCCAAAACTGCGTGCGGGCATTCTTATTGGCTTGTGTAGGCCGAGGTGTGAATCTTCGGCACCTCCGGCAAGAGTTGTTTACCTCGGAGGTCAAGTATTACTCGCCATTTGGGGAGTACCGGACCACACTTATGGGTCCGCGCCACTGGCAATGTTCTTTTCCGGTCGAGTTGGGTGCCAAAATGGGGACAAGGTGGGTTGGCACTAGTGGTCAAAATAATGACGTCTGAGGCCTTCTGCGCCAATAGTCGTGTCCACATTTTAAAACAAACGTGGGTACGACAGTTGAGATCTATTTCCATTAACTGACACACTGCCCTTGGTGAGAAAGGGGACACCATTGAGCTTGGAAATGCTGCAGGAGGAGACTCTGTGCTCAGGGGAAGCCTGCATTGTGTACGCTGAAGAACACACTGGATGATCTTAACGGGAGATTTCCGTCTGCCCCGTAGCAACTGTCTGATTGCTTCACTTCTCACCCGTTGGGGGCCCTTGTGACCTGGAACCTTTTGCCTATTGTATGTGTCTCATGCCCCCAGAGGTTGGCTCATGGCCAAGATGTGATCGAAAATGGGCTTGCATTGTGCAGCTCTAGATTCACCAAGAAGTTATGGCTGCTGTGTAGAGCCTGCGTGAGGAACAGGTACACTGTGGAGATTGTGGCTAAAGGTCCTTCTTTTCCACACACAATGATATTCACAAGTTAACCTGAACACCATGCCCCTCTCCTTAGATCTGACTGTGATGTTAACTATACTAACCTAGTTATGTGTTCAATTAAGGAGAGCAAGACATTGAAATAGGGCGCCTACTGACTTATCTGCTTCCATATGGAGTGACTAACTATGGATTACCTCTCTGGTTCCAAAGCGATAGCTCAAGATAATCCACTCAATGCCGCACTTAAATGTCCGATGCAGTTGCATGCATCCAGCGGCGTAGCTATGGGAGGGATGCTCCCCCCTCCCAAAGGAAATCGGGGTTGGCAAAATTCGAAGCGACTTTGTAAAGTCCAGGTAAGTTGTGAAAACTTTGATATTTTTTTTTCCTAACATTAAGGGGAGTTAGCAAAATTGGGATAACTTGGCAAAAGCTAAGGCAGTTGACAAAATTTGAAGCTACTTAGTAAAATGCACGTGAATTGGCAAATTCGAGACAACTTGGCAAACCTTGGGAAATGGCAAAATTCAAGTGAAATGTTAAAATTTGAATTTTTTTCTGTAAAATTATGACGAGTTGGCAAACTCGAGAAAATTCAGTAAAATATAGATGAGTTGACAAAATTCGAATCCACTTGGTAAAATACAGGTGAGTTGTGAAAATTGGCATTGCTTTTGAGAAATTAAGGAGAGTTGGTAAAATCGAGGCAACTTCGTAAAATTCGATGCCATTTGGTAAAGTACAGGCCAGTTGTGATAATTGGCATTGCTTTTGAGAAATTAAGGAGAGTTGGTAAAATCGAGGCAACTTCGCAAAATTCGAGGCCATTTGGTAAAATACAGGCCAGTTGTGATAATTGAGATCAGTTTTGTGAAATTTAGGAGAGTTGGCAAAAACGAGAGCTCTTGGGAGAAAATCTTGGAGAGTTGGCAAATTCCAAAGCACTTGGCAAAAATAAAGTGAGGTGTAAATATAGGGTTATTCTTTTGCAAAAGCTTTAGGAATTGTACTCCCTCCTCACTGATCACTCAACGAAAATCTGGTTACGTCCCTGACAAAGACATAACAAAATCTATGCAAAATACATATTTTCCTACTTGGCAAAATTTGATATGATATCTGAGTTGGAAAATTTTCTTTCTCTCAGCCCCCCAACCATAGTTCCTTCGCTACGCTCCTGAATGCATCAGACATTTAGTGTAGCATGCATTTTTGGAAAAATTTCAATTTCGAGGATTGTTTCGTGGTGATTCTAATGTTAAACAGTTTCAAACTTTCTATTTCAACAAGGGTGAAAGGACAAGGCGATTCGGCTTTTTTCTTCCTCTAATTTTTACAAACTGGCTGGGGGGAAAATGCTGCTCAATTACCAAAAATATGGTGCTGCAAGTGATTACATCATCGTTTCTATGCTAACGGGTTAGGTTGGGTTGTTTTACCTCTGAGCGGCACTTTTTTGCACACCATGGGCTAAATGGCCAGGTCACATGGACCCCGAAGGCTCAGAGAAGGTTGGGGGAGGGGACCCACTGGAACAGCTGTTGGGAGACAGATGGTAGCCTCCCGTCAAGGCCATCCAGCGTGTTCTTTAACGTGCACAGGGTATGGCCCTCCCGCACACGGGGCCACGGTTTAAAGTCCCATCCGACGGACGGCGGCCTTTCCAAGCCCATCGGTGTCCCCTACTGACCGTGGGCAGGGCGGGGAATTTTGCGGAGATAAATCTCAACGCTGACCCAGCTGGGACTCGAACCTGGGAACTACAGATTACGAGCCTGGCGCGCTACCGACTGAGCCACCCCCGCCCCATTATGCTAACGAGAGGGGAAAGTTTCACAGCTAGCGATAGCGTGTCTGGTGGGTGGGAGGGAAGAATTAAGTCCCAGGAAGACCCTATGATGTTTGTAAAGTTCACTTTGCACAGGATTCACTCACTGAAGGAGTTCACTGAAGCACTCAAGACTCCCAATGCTGGTGGGATGGGGTACTTCCACAACAGAATGCAAAATTCTGTATAGGAAGAACTGTTCAGACTCAAGGAAGGATTAATTGCTTCCGCTGACGTGTATAAGATGTTGGTTCCCTCTGACAACTAAGTGCTACTGGCCCCTGCTCGAAATTTGAGATGGCCGTCAAAAACGACCTCTCCTGACGGAAACCTTGTACTCTGTGATGTCTAGTTTACATGAGCTTGGAGTATATTTTACAATGATCATTTGTAATGGAGGATTTTGAAATTGAAGAATCATTATGTAAAAAGGTTGTAGATTTACAAGGATTATTAGGTTTTTACTCCGATAACTTTATAGACAATAATGATGGATTAAGTAATAATTTAAATTTATTTCATGTTAATATAAGGAGTATGCGTAAAAATTTTGATGAAGTTGTTATGTTTCTATATAATATAAATTATGTTATTGATGTCCTTGTTTTAAGTGAAACATAGATTAATGACTATGAAGTGGATAATTTTAAGATTTTGGATATAACTGTTTCATTAACAGGAAAGAATATAATAAATCAGGAGGTACCATAATTTACTTTAAAAATAATTTATCAATTTAAGAAAATAAACTTACCCGAAAATTTAATACTGCTGAGATTTTAGAGGTGTATGTTAAATTAAATAATTTATGCTTCATTTCTATTTATAGATCTCATAAATACACTGTAAACGCTTTTTTAAATGAATTGGAATGTTATTTAGACAAGATAAAATATAAAAATGCATATATAATTGGTGATATGAATCTGGATCTGAATAGTAAGAATAATGAAGTTTACAGATATTTAAATATAATGGCCACATATGGGTTTATATCATATATAAACGAAATGAATAGGGTTACATCAACAACAGCTAGTTGCATTGATCATCTATTTGTTAGAAATGTTAATTTCATGTTCAAAAATAAATGCTTTATATACATGACTGAAATAACAGACCATTACCCACTTTTAATGATTATAAAATCACAAAAAATAAACAAAACAAATACAAGTAATAAAATTTGCATGGCATCACTAGGATGAATTATCTGAAACTGGAATAAAAAATAAGAGACTAAATTGGATAATGATACCTTTGAATGCAAAAACGTCAACTTAGTTTATCAAGAATTTATTAATATGGTTTATACGGCAATGCAGGATTGTACTTATAATATTGATGGTATGAGAGCTAAAAATAAAGTTAAAGGTATTAATGAAAAATGGATTACATATGAAATTTTAAAAAGTATAAATAAAAAAGAAAGGTTATAGAAAAAAAGCAAAATATATCCTTTAGTTATTGCTTATATGAATGAATATAAAGATTACAATAAAAACCTTAAAATAACTATGAAAAATGCAAAGAATTTATGTTATAGGTATTTATTTTCTAACTGTAACAAAGATCGACGACGACAGTGGAAATTAGTAAATGACATAACAGGTACATCACAGCACATAAAATTTTTCCAAATAATAAAGAAACTAATTTTGTAGTGAATTAAATTAATGAACTTTTTACAAATGTTAATAGTAACCGAAGTTTATCTGTATCTCGGCAATCAGAATAAAATTTTAGCTTTTCTGATCAACAACCAGTCTTGAGTTCTATGTATTTTATGAATACAGATGCAGGAGAAGTATTGAATTTAATTTCAAATTTAGATACAAATAAAGCTGTAGGATACGATACTTGAAATGCAAAAATACTAAAAATAATAGCTAGACATAAATTGGATTTATTTTTTTATATTATTAATTTATCAATGGAAACAGGAACCTTTGTGGGCGATTTCAAACTTTCTATAATTAAACCAATCTATAAGGGGGGAAACAGAGATGATTAAAATAATTATCGACCTATTGCAATTTTACCAATTTTCTCTAAAGTCATTAAAAAAGAGTGGTTAGTTATTTGGATACCAATGAGTATTTTGCAAAAAACCAGTTTGGTTTCCGCGAAAATTGCAGTACGTCTCATGCACTAATAAAATTTAACGAATTGATTTATAAGGGCATTAATAATAATAAAAAGATTATTGGGGTTTTTTAGACATCAGAAAAGCATTTGACTCTATTAATCATAAAATACTATTTCATAAGCTGAAATTTTATGGTTTTCGTGGTGTAGTCTATGATTGGTTTAAAAGTTTCATTGAGAATAGAAAGCAAATTGAGATTATTAACGGTTTTAGGAGTGAAACATTGTTGACTCTAAGTGGAGTCCCACAGGGTTCTGTGTTGGGTCCTTTACTCTTTCTTATATAATATATATCAATGATTTCTGTAAATTAAAAATTGCAGGACAAATTATTTCTTTTGCGGATGATACATCCATAGTTTTTGATGCAGAAGATAATGAAGCATTACTTGGAAATATTAATGGTAGTTTAATAATTATTAAAAAATGGATTACTGAAAATGAACTAGAATTAAATATATAAAAACAAGTATATATATTTTACATTAACTTCATTATATACATTTGGAAATAACATGAAACTTAACAAATTGAACTGTTTAAATACAGACTGCTGTAACTGTGATACTATCGAAGTGACTGATAGCTACAATTATCTAGGATTAATAATAGAATCTAATGAAAATGGAAAAAACATATTTACTCACTTTCTTCAAAACTAAACAGAATATTATATAACATTTACTATTTAAAACGTTAATTGTAATCAGTCTACCTTAATTTATGGGATTTGTTGTTGGGGAGGAGAATATAAATCAAATTTATTGTTTGTAATATAATCAAATAAAAGAGTTTGTAATCTTAATTATAATTATTTTTCTGGGAACACAATATTATACAATAAACACAATATATTGTCACTAAGGAAATATATATATATACATTTCAACTATCTTTTTGTACAAAAATCGAGATTTAATTCCGATTAGAAATCCTAATTTTAACTCCAGAGTTTTGGGTTTACAATTTTATATAGCAAAAACGAAAAAGGAAATTTTCCACAAAAATTTTTATTTTATCATGCCTAAATTTTTTAATTCATTGGAATATACAATAAGAAAGGAAAAATGTTTTACAACTTTTAAGAAATATTTGCGTGCATATTTGTCAAAGTTAGAAAACATTGAATGTATGTTTACTGTGGTTAAATAATATTTTGTTAGCATTTACATAAGAACTGATATCTGGTAAAACTACATACCCACATACCACTGTGAGAGTTAATATTTTTTTTGCCTTTTATTTTTTCGTTACTTTATTTTTTTTAATAAGTGAATTAATGTTTTTTATAACCTGTAAGAACTTGAAGCTCCTTGGTTGTTCATATATACTTATTGAGTGTTTTACTTAGTTTTATGCTTTTATTGTTTCTCTGTTCTTTGTAAAGTGTTGATTGATAATGTATTTGACAAAGTGTTATACATTGTGTGTTTATTGTCCACGTGTATTTTCGTTATAATAAATTTGAATTTGAGTTCATACGTTTTCTCATACACCTGCTTTGATACTTCTTTTACCCATACACGGAAGGGGGAGGAACATAGGACTGCTGCTCCCAGTCCTTTCCTGCTCTGCAAGGAGACTCATATCGAGCGCCATATTTCAGGCTGTCAAACGAATGCTTCAGGTCATTTTGTTCCCTCTTAATCTGGCAACTCGTATCCAGAATTATTTCCCTGCTCAATTGTTTCCATCTCATAAAATCCACTTTAATTCCCACTAATATCGAAGTCTCTCATTCTGTTTCACTCATCTTGTGCTTTCTACTTTTATTAATATTGCTTAATTGTTCCTCACAGCTAGATTATGGTTAATTATAAGCTGCAATGGTTGTTGTTATCCTCTAAAGGCCTCCGTGACTCGACCAACTATGGAAATGGCGACGGGCTACAATGGTGACGCTCTTCGCTAGAAAAACGTAACTTGAACTCCAGTTCAAATGATCCCAATCAGCATACAAATAAGTGCAAAAATGCTGCTCAAAGGTAAATATGATCTTAATCTAGCGTAGCAATGACAGAAAAAATTTCCCCTGTGTTCCATATGTATGTGTTTACTAAATATAGCATTGGAAGGAAAAAGTGTACTGTAGTTTCAATAATGATAATGCCTTTATTAAATCGCACACACAGTGACAACTACATAGAAAATAACAACACTAAATTTTAAGAATTTTTCATGTACAATCAGTGGCGTAGCGAAGATTGGCCAACAAACCTGGGTGTTCCGTCAATTCATGGCAGTGTTAGCCCCTTGTTTTGACTTTCTACACCTGTGCTCAAATGAACTCTAGAGACAATACTGACTTTGAGAGGTTAAATATGCGTCTGAAGAATTGATCTCAGAAATAAATCAAAATGTAAGTAACAAATATTGTTTCAAACCATTTAATAAGATATCCATTTTAAAAGTTTGCGTAATGATTATTTCATTAATAGGAAATCATTAACGATGTTTATTGTTAAAGATTTCAGCTTCCGTTTCCTTTTTAAGTACAGAAGGAATATTATTGAAAATCGAGATTTAAATAGATTTGATTATGGTCTTTATAATCAGTCGAATTTTTCTATTAAATGCATATTTTGGAATTAATAGAGCTTTGAAGTTACTTTCCCGTTGATATAATATGATAATTCTCTATTTCGTTAGGGCGATTTTGGTTGGTATTTTAGGAACCTATTTTGTTATGTTGCACTACTGTTACGAGAAGAACCTAAAATTCATTGGGGCGGCTCAGTCGGTAGCGCCCAGGCTCGTAATCTGCAGTTTCGAGTGCCAACAGGGCCAGCGTTGAGATTTATCTGAGCTAAACTGCCATCTCGGTCAGTAAGGGACACAAATGGGCTTGAAAAGGCCGACATCCGTCAGATGGGACATTAAGCAGTGACCCCATTTGCGAGAGGGCCATATCTTGTGCACGTTAAAAAACAAACTAGATGGCCTTGACTGGAGGCTACCATTTGTCTCCCATCAGAGGAAAAACAACATAACCCTCTGTTACTAATAATGATAAATTAAAAATACCCCCTCACACTAACTTGCCACAGAGACCTGACAGGAGCCTGTCAGATCTCTGTGGCAATAGTCGACTATCTCTATGACATAGTAGATGGTCTTGTTCTGTGTGAATTTGCATAGTTCGCGCAGAACGGCATTCAAGTTTCAGACTGCAGTTTCCTTTCCATCGGAGTGGCGCCATACGAGGGATTATCATGAAAGACAAGTCCGTTAAGGCCGCATCTCAGGTAGACAGGACCGTTTGATGCACCGCCTAGCTGAGTCGACCACTTACCTGTCGGCAAGCCAGCTTAGTCCCGAACTAACGCCTACAGGCGGAGAGTTGAGAGAGCCAATCACGGACTCAGGATGACTTTGGATTATTTTTGTGTGTCCGAGAGAGCAGAGACATTTTGGGCATTCGATTCTATTTGACACTTGACTTCTGAGTTAGTGACTACGGAATGATGTTCACTTGGCTTCAGAGACTCATAGGAGCAAGTCACGTTTTCTCCTTCTACGCTTAACTCTCAATGTGAGCAGTGCAGTTTTGAGGTCTGACTCTCGGTCAGGGGACACGATATTCTAGTGACGAGAGCACTATATAGTAGCAAGCAGCAGAGTATTAATGTAACTAGCTCAACGTTTGAATGTCGACAGTCTACAGTAATTATGTAAGTTGATATAAAATTGTGAGATTAGGATGAAACTGTGTTAATGTTACCAATAAATGCGATATTTTGTATTTGTTGTTAAGCCATCCCTGCTTTGGTTGCTCCTTTTGTGTGGGAGGATAGCTCAGTTTCCCAGTAGGGTGCTGGGCTACTGATTGCTTTAAGGGAAAAAAAACCATACGATCACGGCAAGAACAAATACCGGTTTGTGTTTCGGGGTGAATTAACTGATGATGAATACTAAGTAGAATTATAATTAATATTATATATAATTAGCAAGAATTAATTCTATCCCCCCACCGGTATAACATATTGGTATCATGAGCCAGAATTTTCGTGCTTACCTTATAACAGTCTGTTCATATGGCAGGATATCAGAAGAAGAACATCAACATCCATGCCTTTCCCGGGGCTCGACCCCAGGTCCCTTAGCTAAGGTGGGGCATAAAATGTGTAATAAGTCGTAGGGTTGGGTTGTTTTACATCTGAGCGTCGCTTTTTCACACAATGGGTTAAATGGCCAGGTCTCGAGGGTTTAGAGAAGGTTGGGGGAAGAGAACCCACTGGACAGCAGTTGGGAGACAGATGGTAGCCTCCAGACAAGGCCATCTAGTGTGTTTTTTAATGTGCACAAGATATGGCCCTCTCGCAAATGGGGTCACTGCTTAATGTCCCATCTGACGGATGTCGGCCTTTTCAAGCCCATTGGTGTCCATTACTGACTGAGATGGCAGTTTAGCGCAGATAAATCTCAACGCTGGCCCTGTTGGCACTCGAAACTGCAGATTACGAGCCTGGGCGCTACCGACTGAGCCCCCCCAGTGAATTTTAGGTTCTTCTCGTAACAGTAGTGCAACATAACAAAATAGGTTCCTAAAATACCAACCAAAATGGCCCTAACGAAATAGAGAATTATCATATTATGTCAACGGGAAAGTAACTTCAAAGCTCTATTAATTCCAAAATATGCATTTAATAGAAAAATGCGACTGATTGTAAAGTCCATAATCAAATCTATTTAAATCTCGTTTTTCAATAATATACCTTCAGTACTTAAAAAGGAAACGGAAGCTGGGATCTTTAACAATAAACATCTTAAACGATTGCCTAATATTGAAATAATCATTACGCAAACTTTTAAAATGGATATCTTATTAAATGGTTTGAAGCAATATTTCTTATTTAAGTTTCGATTAATTTCTGAGGTAAATTTTTCAGATGCATATTTAGCCTCTCTTTTTCATAATGCATATTAGCCTCTCTTAAATTACACTGGGCAACACACAAAAAGTGTTTGAAATGAAAATACCCAATCTTTATTAATTTCGAGGTGCTGAACACGAAAATGACAATAATATTTGTCGATTGGCTTTTGTTTAGGAGAGACAGAGATGGTCATGTATAAACGACTCAGTTCGCACTGAGTACATAGGTAACCATTTTGCAACGCTGTATTTTAAACTCCTGATTGCAACGTATTGCATTGTATTGCATCAGCCCGCCATACTTTCTTAGCCAAATCTTTTTCACCAAACTTTGCTACTATTTAATTTGGCTGATTTATTTACTTCTGGATGAAAAACTCATCTAGAAGTAGGAAAATGTTTTGAAACAAAGTCATTATTGTATCGTGCTTATTTAGAGAAGCCATTTTATTGTGCTATTCTGTGTTGCCATTCTTCAATTACATACTGTAATTACACGATTATTTATAACAGATATCGATACATCTTCCCTTTTTGAAAAGTTCATCATTAGAAGCACAAGAAATTTAATGTTAAGAAACTAAGCAATATTTTATCATTCAAAGTAAACGCTTTAAACAAAATTCCTACTAAGGAAAGATTTCCAGTTTCAATAATTTTTTTTAAAACAGTTCAAACTTTTAACGATAAGGTTTACAACCATCATAAAATGTTTAGTCTTTGTGGCGTATTTCTGATACGAGTTGACCTTTTTAAAGTCAAGGAGTTTTCTGGCCCAGGACTGTCATTTGTTTCAGTCACTTTCTCAAATACTTCTCTGTCTTGTTGTCATGATCTGGATGGTCTAGTTGGCCAGTGTCCACCTCTGGAATACTATCGAATGGCTCGGATGTTTTCAGATGATGCTCCCTGTTCCTACGTAAGATATTGTCATCTTCGGTTTGCATCTGGTAGGATCTTGGTGCGACTTCAATGAACACTTTTCCTTTAAAGGACCAATTCCTTCCATCCTATATTCTTACTATATCTCCGGAACGGAGTGGCGGTATAGTTCTTCCTCTGTAACGTTTCTGTAACTTTTTCTTGACAGCATCACTCTTTGTCATTTGCTGTGAAGGAAGTCTTGTTCTCAGCTTTCTATTCATTAACAACTCAGCAGGAGATATGCTGCAATCTAAAGATAAAATGATATTGTTGTGATTAAGGGAATTTTAGTCGAACATTCATAACGTGTAAACGGTTGCAATCATGCCTTAACCAATACCGTCATTTTCTCAATAATACGTTTAGAATTTACTGGTGTCATATTCTAGAAAGCGTTTTCTAAATAAACCATTTTCGCTTATTACTGAGATCCCAACACATACCTCCAAATTATTCTTATTTAAGAGTATGACAGATGGGCTGATAGCTTAGTGGTTATGACACGTGTCATAACCAATTAAGCTATCAGCCCATCTGTCGAAGATCCATTTTGTTTAAAAATTTTTCTAAAATCATTTCATCGGTAAAGGACTCACTTGTGCTAAAGACAAGCAAGACATGCAAGAAGCAATCAAAAAAAATTTACAGCTTACCTGTAGATATGCAATTCAAAAAATAATTTTAGGAGAAAAATGTTTTTTTTTCCCCAGTTAAAAAAAAAAGAATGTAACCCAAGGGGTTTCAAGGAATGTGCTTTAACAGCTGAGCTATCATAAGCTCTGTTCCAACATAATTTTTTGAATTATAGGTAACCTTTGAATTTATAATTGATTGATAGTTGGTTTAATAAAACTTTTGCCAGAGTGACTTTCCTATCTTTGACCTCTATACATTGAGAAAAATTTCATAATTTGCCTTTCATGATCGTAGATGGTACCAGGAATGACAAGTATACAGAGTCGAAACAAAGTGGATAGGTGACAGAGCTGATGTCATCATAGTAGTTACAAAATCAAGCACCTGACTGTGAAAGTTCGAATCCCACTCATCGAGGAAAAATTATTTCTTGAATTCCTATTTTTTTCCTTTAGTTGCTATTATATTTCGAAACTTGGAAACGTGTACACTGAATAAGACTACAATAAATATGTTTCTCTAAATCATGGCAGTGACACCTGATTATGAGGTCAAATGAATTTCGAGGGTCACTCTGCATGGCACTCTGGAGAAAAACATTCATTCCTAAATATTCGTGGCAAACTTTAAGCTAGCACATAATAAATTATTTGCATTTATATTTGGGACGAAGTAATGATTGAATGAACTTTTGAAATCGATCTTAGGATTCGAGTATTCAAAAGACATCTCACAGAGGCGAACTGAATTGTTTTCTGATCAGTTTTTATTAGTTGTAACCCGTAAAAATTAGATCTTTGATGACCGAAGGGACAAGCTGCCCTTTGCCGTCTGTTTCTATATTGACTTAGGAGAATTCCCTTGGGATAATTTATTTTAAACTCAGAAATTTCAAATTTTTATTCATTTTCTATATTTTTGTTCTTCAGAATAGATATTTGAGTAATACACAGATTTGAAAGCAGATCACTGAATCGAAAATACGCAGTTCTGCTGAAAAGTACACCAAGAAACTCATGTTCCCACAAATGAAATGGAACCCTGGCAACATAGAAAAGATCCACCTGTCGGAAAAACTAGGCTAAGAAGTAAAACTTTAATCAAATTTCCATTTTTCCTTTTAGTGAAAGTTTTTTATAGATATAAAAATTAACTGAAAGAATCATAGGCGATTCAAATCGCATAAAAAGACGCATTTCAAAAATTTTGTATTTTTTTTCACACATATTATTTTCCTGTCCTTGTGTATTACGCATTATTTTGACAGAGATGTTTTATGTTTACACAGATTGAGTAATTTAACACTATATTAGAAGACTATTGAAATTTATGGACATGGAACTGAGCACTGTATGTGTTCAGAAAACGGAAGACTTAAAGGTTTGAAATGAGGAACCGAGGTATTTCTTAACTGGTTTTTCCATAAAGAGAGAGTGACATGACCAGATTCATTGGAATAGCAAGAAGGACAATAGCCTTAAAATTACTCATTAGATGGACAGTTTAATCCTTGATTACTACCTATATCTTCCTTCCGGAATCTGCACCACATTTTTGACTTCCCCCTGAAAAAAAGATTAACTCTCCTAATACTCTGAACAAATCTGCTATCTGAATTATAGTGCATCTTGAGCATATAGAGTGAGAGTTCCAAAAACAAAGGTATCATAACTAGAAAATTTCAACCTCTCTTCCTGCACTGCAACAAAATAATATTTGTATTTGAAATTCGATTCCAAATTCGATTTTTCAAAAACAAAATATTCTGCAGTTTGATCACAGAAATTCAATCGAAGTTCTTGCTACTTGGAAAGATAAAAGAGTGCGGCACCTATGAAGTCTAGGAAACTGAGAATTATTTCCACAAGAGTTGTTAGTGATCATCAGCCTAATGATTTCCGTAATATTGGTAATTACGTCGACTTGCACTATACTGATTGAGAATGATTTCTTTAAAATATTAGGGCTTTCAAGTCGGAAATGTAATTAGTGTTTCAAATATTCACTTGATATTTTAGGCTCTAAAAAGAGCCATTTTGTTGTGGTGATGACTAACCATTAGCCTCTTCGTCGCCAGTGTGAGAATCTTCATCCTCACCCTGGTGTGCAGAGTCAGATGCCAGTTGTGATGTGTCAGAGCCATTCCCGTCATCAACAGATCTCCCTCCTTCATCCGCAGATAACGAAGAAAAATCGGCAATGCATCGGTCATCTGACGCCACCGGCACCGTGGATGGAAGACTATCATCGTCGCTGTCTATGACAGCCGATGAATAGTAATCCTTGGACTATTACCGATGATTGCCGCTGGCGAAAGCAGACAATGGCGGGATCTCATCCTCGAACAGTACATCATCACCATCATCACCGCTGTGCGCACTGGAGGATGGTTGCGACAAATGCCAAGCCACAAAACACCTAAGTGATTCAGGCACAGGTGGAGGCGGATTACCAAATATCGTAGGAATAGGAACCCCATTGCGGTCAGCAACCGCAACACGGTATCCATGTTCACTTACGTATTGATCCTCACGCTTTCGCTTCATGGCGAATTGTTGGAAATCCATTTCAGCAGAGACCACAACTATTTGAAACTAAATAAATAAAGATGGCTTTTAGCGTATCATATGAAAACTGAGACATGACCTTAAATTTCAATCAATTTTACTTTGTCGCTCCTTGCGCCATCTATGTTCATGAAAGACAACTTGTCATATTTTTCCACATAAGAAGAGTAAGATAAGGAAGTGAGTCACGCTAAAGTTTTATTAATCCAAGAATCATTCAACAACATCGATTGATTCATTTGATTCAACCTGCAACAGTTCTAGTAATTTATTGAAAGATAAAATATACTGTCTAATTTAAAAAAAGGCGCCGAATCAGTTGAAAGTTCAAAAATTGAACATTTCAACAACTTTACAATGTACTGAACATGAGATTTTCCGTATCTTGAATTCGTTTGTGGTGTTGAGAATGTAAGTGGGGAACGATGCTAACGGAAAAATATATTTGCCAATTTTTTTATGTTCTTTGCAATACAATTCTGATATTAAACTAATTTTCTAGCGCCTGAATATAACAATTCTTCGTAAAGTTTTCCAATTATATCCTGTGAATTTTGAAATACATTAAAAGAATTGAGGGAAAAATCGTGAAATGTGAGAGTTTCACAAACATGCTTTAGAGAAAATAATTCATTCTTCTAAAATGAAATTGTTTAGACTAAGGGAATTTTAGTCGAATATTCATAACGTGTAAATGGTTGGAAACTTGCCTTAACCAAAAGCTTCATTTTCTCAATAATATGCTTAGCATTTTCTTTTGTTTTATTCTCGAAATTGTTTTCTAAAAAACGATTTTTCGTTATTACTGAGATTCCAACACATGCCTCCGAATAACGTGTCAGATGTCGTAACTACTAAGCTGTCAGCCCATCTGTCGACAATCCATTTTGTTTAAAAATTTTTCTAATATCATTTCATCGGTAAAGGTCTCACTTATGCTAGATATTAATGCAAGAAAAATAAAAAAATAAATACCCCCTCAAGCAACTGCTTGCCACAGAGGTCTGACAGGAGCCTGTCAGTTTATTTGCCAGAGAAAAAACTCTGTGAGGATGGCAGGAGCACAGCAGAAAAAAAGACACAAACCTCCATCCCTTTGCTCCGGTGCTCAAACTCTGGTCCCTTAGATCAGCAGCCAAGTGCGCTAACCACTAGGCCACGGGACGGCATAATGCAAGAAGCAATCAAAAATAAATTTACAGCTTACCTGTAGATATACAATTCAAGAAATTATTTTAGGAGAAAGGTATATTTTCCCAGTTTAATAAGAATGCAACCCAAGCTTTTATAAGAAATGTACTTTAACTGCTGAGCTATCGTCAGCTCTGTTCCAAAATGATTTGTTGAATTTTAGGTAATCTTTGAATTTATTATTGACTGATTCTTGATTTAATAACATTTTTGCGAGAGTGACTTTCCTCTTTTTGACCTCTATACATTGAGAAAAATTTGATAATTTGCCTTTCATGATTGTAGATGGTACCAGGAATGACAAGTATATAGAGTCGAAACAAAGTGGATAGATTACAGAGCTTTTGTCATCATAGTAGTTACATCAACATACACGTAACTGTAAAGGCTTGAATCCCCCTCATCGTGGAAAAATTATTTCTTGAATTCCTATTTTTTTCCTTTAGTTACTATTATATTTCGAAACTTGGAAACTTGCACACTGAGTAAGACTACAAACAGAAATTTATAAATATGTTTCTCTAAATCACGGCAATGACACCTGATTATGAGGTCAAATGAATTTCGATGGTCACTCTGCGTGGCACTCTCGAGAAAAACATTCATTCCTAAATATTCGTGGCAAACTTTAAGCTAGCAAATAATAAATAAATAGCATTTATATTTGGGATGAAGAAATATTTGAATGACCTTTTGAAATCGAACTTAGGATTCGAGTATTCAAAAGACATCTCACAGAGTCGAATTGAATTGTTTTCTTATAAGTTTTTATTAGTTGTAACCCGCGAAAAATATATCTTTGATGACCGAAGGGACACGCTGCCCTTTGGCGTTTGTTTCTGTATTGATTTAGGAGATTTCGCTTGGGATACATTATTTCAAACTCAGTAATTTCACCTGTTTATTCATTTTCTAAATTGTTTTTCTTCAGAATAGATATTTCAGTGATACCAGATTAGAAAGCAGATCAGTGAATCAAAAATACGCAGTGCTCCTGAAATTACACCAAGGAACTCATATTCCCACATATGCAATGGAACCCTGGCAACCTAGAAAAGATTCACCTGTCGGAAAGACTAGGCCATGAGGTGAAACTTTAATCAAATTTCCATTTTACCTTTTAGTGAAATATTTTTATAGATATAAAAATTAACTTACTCCGTATCATAGGCGATTCAAATCGCACAAAAAGACGCATTACAAAATTTTGTATTTTTTTTTCAAATATATTGTTTCCCTGTCCTTGTGTATTACGCATTATTTTGACAAAGATGTTTTTTGTTTACACAAATTGAGTAATTTAACACTATATTAGAAGAGTATTAAAATTTATGGACATAGAACTGAGCATTGTAGATGTTCAGAAAACGGAAGATTTATAGGATTCAAATGAGGGACCGAGGTATTTCTTAACTGCTTTTTCCATAAAGAGAGAGTGACATGTTCAGATTCATTGGAATTCACTAGCCTTAAAATTACTCATTAGATGGACAGTTTAATTTTTGATTACTACATATATGTTCCTTCCGGGATCTGCAGCACATTTTTCAATTCCCCCGGAAAAAAAGATTAACTCTCGTAATACTCTGAACAAATCTGCTATCTGAATTATAGTGCATCTTGAGCATATAGAGTGAGCGTTCCAAAAACAATGGTATAGTAACTAGAAAATTTCGACTTCTCTTCCTGCATTGCAACAAAACAATATTTCTATTTGAAAGTCGAATTTCCAAATCCGATTCTTCAAAACAAAATATTCTGCAGTTTGATCACAGAAATTCAATCAAGGTTCCTGCTACTTGGAAAGATAAAACAGTGTAGCACCTATGAAGTCTAGGAAACAGAGAATTGAATTCCACAAGAGTTGTCACTGATCATCAGCCTAATGATTTACGTAATATTGGTAATTACGTCGATTTGCACTATACTGATTGAGAATGATTTCTTTATAAAATTTGGGGCTTTCAAGCCGGAAATGTAATTAGTGTTTCTAATATTCATTTGATATTTTAGGCTCTAAAAAGAGCCATTTGGTTGTGGTGATGACTAACCATTAGCCTCTTCGTCGCCAGTGTGGGAATCCTTCATCCTAACCCTGGTGTGCAGAGTCAGATGGCACTTGTGATGTGTCAGAGTCATTCCCGTCATCAACAGATCTCTCTCCTTCATCCGTAGATAACGAAGAAAAATCGGCAATGCACCGGTCATCTGTCGTCACCGGCACCTTCGACGGAAGACTATCATCTTCGCTGTCTATGACAGCCGATGAATAGTAATCCTCGGACAATAACCCATGATTGCCGCTAGCGAAAGCAGAAAATGGCGGGATCTCATCCTCGAAGAGTGCATTGTCACCATCATCACCGCTGTGCGCACTGGATGATGGTTGCGACAAATACCAAGCCATAAAACACCTAAGTGATTCAGGCAGAGGTGGATTACCAAATATCGTAGGAATAGGAACCCCATTGCGTAAATTATAATTACAAATGATATCGCGAAAACACGACGTGACGTCACAAGTGTATATCCAGTGTTGCCACCCTAATTTCTATAATATCTTTGAAAACCAAAGTGTGTAAATGAAAACACTTCTAATTCTGAAATAGTAACTGGTAGTTATTTCTTTTTTTAATTTTGGTAAATATTTTTATAATATTCTGAAATATTTAAACAAAATCTTAATAAGTATATTATTTTGAATGTTATTAAAATAAATTAAATTAACTTTAACTTATCTTAAACCAATGAACGGAATTGCTTGTTTAGGCATATTTATTTTCGCTCTTTTTTTGGAGGCTACCAGACAGGAGGTATCTAGGTGGCTTTCACAGTACGCATTGGACACCTGTCCACGCGTGTTTACCTACGAATAAACATTCGTAGGTAAACACGCGTGGGTAACTACGAAATGTTTACCTACGTCGTTGGACACCTGTGGTGTCCAACGACAAATTCGTAGATCGAGGCTAGGTGTGAATCGCTTACGTATGTCATAGGCAACTTTGTCCTTAGGGGTAAAGAACGCTTTTTCCTGTTTTCCCAAAGGACAACCCTATAGCTTAATCTAAGGCTTCTATTTCACATTTCGCTGTAGTGTACATTACCTTCTTCTTAGCTCTGAACAATACGTTTCCGTGTAGTGGGTAAATTATATTTTTATCGCGAAGTTGCCATTTCTTGAGTTCGTTACGTCACCCTATCAGCTGGATATATCTGTTGTGAATATCAAAGGTTGGATTCAAAGTTCGTCCACGATAATGGGCAAATAGATCTGAAAGCCTGTACATAAAAAACTGCCGTTTGATCATTTACGATATAGAAATATTTCTACGCATACTGTAACGACAAATAACAAAATGAAGAAATCAAAAATTAAGCAAAGAATTTTTTTTCCTCGGACAAGCATTAGTTCTACAAAATCCGAGCCGAAATGAAAGGGGTCGTTAGTGGTCGATAGCGACAAATAGCGTTTAACTATAAAATTTATATCCCATAATCAGAATAATGTGCTGTATAGTAGTTCTCGGTTGAAATTTCATAACTCTCAAGCTAAAAAGTGGAAAATTAGATTACCTCTACTGTAAATTAATTATTCACTAAAAAGTTATTTACCTGAAGGAATTTATAAACGAACCACAAACACTTTATGAATATTATTAAACTTGATTCACCTGATATTTTTTCGAGCAGCAGAATGGTGGTTTACAGAAGGGCATACGGAATACAGTCCGTGTGTATTTTTTAATCGCATAGACCTTGCCAATGTTTGCTTATTACACTGTAATGTGTTCTGGGTACGCAAAGCTCGGAAAATCGCAAAAAAAACTCAAATTATATCATTTCTTCGCCATATCCATACGCTAACGCGGCAAACGTAGCAGCAACATAGCCGCTTGATATAAACTCATAAACTGACGTTATAATTTTTTTTCCTTGCAATAATAGGTTCATGACGTCTGACAGAGTGACGTTGAAGAAAACACTGTTTGCTCACTCACAGGAAGTGACTTTTAGTGTTTCGTATTGCGAACACAGGTGTTTGTTTACTCTACCGCATTTGTATTTTTCAACATCTTGTTTATGAAACTTACTATGAATTGTGGAAGAGAAATAAAACGCATTTCTGTAAACATAGTGCCTCTTTCAAGCGTTTTTCGGATTCACGGTGAGTATTATTTCTTCAGGATATTTAATAATTATACCTACAATTAATAATCCTCACTTTATATCAATGAGGTGGGGTAAGATAAGCTATGACGCTTATTCCTAGTTCCTTCCCAACAAATAGATACGTACAACAAAATATATGTTGGAAAGGTATATAACACACTAAATTATGAATAATTACGGTTAATGTTGAAAAAGGTAACCTTGCTTATAACATTGTGACGTTTTGAGCATTTCAATTATTCATAATTTCAGGCTGTTATTTAATTCGGTAAAAGTTTCACAGGTGATTGAATGATTTAAGGTCCTAACGAGTGTAAAGCGAAATTTGCTCCCTCCCTCGCATGAGGGGTTCTTTTACGTATGAGCGGCAGTTTTTCGTCCATATAGGACAAAATGGCCACTCTAAAAGGACTCCATGCAGTCGGCGAAGGAACCCACTGCACCACATCTGTTAAGAGAGAGATGACCACCTCAGGTCATGGGCATCTAGCGTCTTATTTAATAGGTGCAGGGGACACACACAGGGACCATGGCTTTACCTCACAACCGACGGCCTTTATAGAAACAATCGCTGTTCGTCTTTCTAACCGATATAAGGACGGGGTGTTTTAATAAATCAAAACTTTGGGTATAGTGGGACTCGATCCTGGGAAACACATATTCCTATCTTGGGGCAATACCTAACGGTCCATCCTCTTCACTTTAATGATAGCACTGCTGATCGTATGTGTTTTGGTGGCTTTTCTAATAGCAATGTGGAACAGCGCTTATTACGAAAGCCGATATTGTAACTACGCGACGACGTATATATTTATACGTAACTATGTGTCTGAACGCTGTCACAGTTGCTACTCGAACCAAAAAAAAAATGCACATCAAGATAAACCATAGCAGTTATTAGTTCCTTAGCGGAAAGAAACTCTGCGGAGGCGTGGTGGCTCAGTTGGTAGCGCGCCAGGCTCGTAATCTGCAGTTCTCAGGTTCGAGTTCATCTCTGCAAAACTGCTCGCCCTGCTAACGGTCAGCAGGGGAAACCGATAATCTTGGAAAGGCCGCCGTCCGTCGGATGGGATCTTAAGCCGTGTGCGGGAAAGCCATACCCTGTGCACGTTAAAGAACACGTTGCATGGTTTTGACGGGAGGCTATCATGTCTCCCAACAGCTGTTCCAGTGAGGCCCCTCCCCCAACCTTCTCTGAGCCTTCGGGGTCCTCGTGACCCGGCCGTTTAGCCCATTGTGTACAAAAAAAATTGGCGATCACAGGTAAAACAACCAACTCTAAGCGCTATATGATATCATATGCATTTTATTCTATGCAATTCCACTCAGATATTCAAATTGACTCTGTTTACATTTAAAAGCATCCAGCTTACAAAGATGTTTATTCGTATGCATCACAGCGCATTCCTGCTATTATATTCTCTATAATTTGTTTCAGGATGTTACTCAACTTTTAATAATAAATAAATAAATACCCCCTCAAGCAGCTGCTTACAACAGAGGTCTGACAGGAGCCTGTCAGTTTATATGCCATAGTAGGTCTGAGAGGATGGCACATCCTCAGCAGAAAAACGACACAAAACAGCCATGCCTTACCCGGGACTCGAACCCAGGTCTCTTAGATCAGTAGCCAAGCGCGGTAACCAATTAACTTTAAAAAAAATAAATCCTTCTTAATAAACAATAGGAATAATCTAATTCAATGCACCCAATTCTGTTTCGAATTCTGACACGGTAGATAGGTTCCCGAGAAAACCGTGTAAAAAAAAACCTTTTAAAAAAAATACAGTGCATATGAAAAAATAGATATGGAAATTTTTAAGTATTCGTTTGATTTTTATTAATTTAAACACATTTTTTATTACATAAATGTTACTTATCTCGTATAAAAGTGGAAGTTAAAATAGAGTGGTGACAAAGAAAAATGGCGGCATGAGAAATAAGTCAACTCCTAAAATTAGTTTTTCCATGTGAATACGGGTTAATAATAAAGTAGGAAAAACACCGAGATGACGTCAGCAGTACTGTTTCGTTTGTGTTGCCAGCAGATTTTGTATAATATATTACAGGCAGTTAAAGTTTTAGAAATGCTTTTCTTAATCATAATAATGTTGCTATTTTTGGTCTATTTTTATGTTATGTTTCGATCATCTCAGGTACGTAAGATGCATTTTTATTTTTCTAGAGAGAATAAAAATGGTTATTTAATGTTTCGGAGAAGTATAGACGTAACATTGTAAAGCCGTAGTAAAAGTTGGAAGTTGCCTACTTTGAGTTTCGCATTGCAAGCTTTTTTGAGTTGTTCCACTGGATGTTTTTTCTCACCCTCGTACGATCCACGGAGGAAGTAACCATTCTGTTGTTTAATATATTTTGGGTGAGATTTTAGTAATGTACTGCGATGTGGAACGGCTTTACGTAGGCAGCAACCATTTATACGTTTACGAACCGTTAAAGCTTTGGAACTTATTTATTGAGAGATGAAATAAACAGTTGCAATTATCTTTCTATAAATAGGAATTGACTACGAAATATTTGTGTTGACACGAAATAGGGTCTTCCTAATTGTAGCTATGGAAATGGCGTTTTTTGAACTACGTTATTTGCGTTTTTAGAGTTAAGAACGATAGGATAAATTTACAAATGCCAAGATGGAAAATAATTTTCCGGTGCAATACACTAATTATGTTATTAAGAGTAAAACCCATGGCCGAGTGGTTAGCACGCTTGGCTACTGATCTAAGGGACCTGGGTTCGAGCCCCGGGTAAGGCATGGCTGTTTGTGTCGTTTTTCTGGTGAGGTCCTGCCATCCTCACAGACCTTCTACTACGGCATATAAACTGATAGGGTCCTGTCAGACCTCTGTGGCAAGCAGCTGCTTGAGGGGGTATTTATTTTTTATTTTATTAAAACTGAAATCTTTACGTGATTTGAAGTGTCAGGTCACTTTGCGTTTAACATATTTTTTTTCGCGGGTTAAATATTCCAGCGTTCATCATTTATATATAACGGCAACCAATGTTTTTATATTCGATATTACACGTATGTCGTACAGGTGTGAGAGATATCTAATGCAAATGATATCGAATAAAATATTTGGCTATTAAGGTATTATGGCAATGTCACCTTTTATTTTGTCCATCAGATAGGTTTTGTGAGTGACCTCAGGAGAAAATATGTTTTGGAAAATGTATTCAATTGAATAATAAACTGTGATTTCACAATATAGTTCGTTGTATGGCTTTCACGAGACACTGAAAATGCTTTTCCTCTTCACATTATAAAAATTATGCTGGAAAGTAACCGAAACCGCGTTGCTGACGTCATCTCTGTGTTTTCTCCAATTTATTATTAAGGCGCACACATATTTCAGTTTGCTTATTTATGGCAATACGTAGCTCTTACACGGTACACGTTGGATCTTTTTTATTTTAACGAGTCTAGTCAGGGAAAGCTTTCGTTATTCGATTATCTTTGGTTATTTGATGGCGATCCCCACTGCTACGTTATGTTCGATAATATTCGTCCCTATAAAATTCACTAATTGGCTTCAGCCAGGTACGAGAAATGATGAGAAAGGAAGCTTAAAGAGAGAGAACTTTGTTGCGGATATAGAGAGGTGTCGCTTCCTTCGACGTCGGAAAACAATTAAATCAACAATGTTATTGTCAGACGTCAGCAAAGATTTATTACGATTACTTTCAAACAGTATATATTTAATAAAATCTGTTGAAGTCAAACGTACGTAGTAGCGTCGACATTTTTCACGCTTTCTTCTAGGGAATCGAAGATTAGTTGTGGTTAGAAAAATAAGCTGTCTTTTAAGTCACGGAGGTAGGAAGGGGATATTTTAATGATATCGTATATGTACGGTGACCATACGTCGTTTATTTAAGAGGACAGTCCTTTTTTTTCACTGCTCTGTCCTTTAGATTTATTTTTTTTTTAAATGGCGATTTTTTACCTTTCTTTTCGTGAATTAAAATAGTAATTTGAATATTGGCGCGCAGTAGATGGGTTGAAATTATTAAATATTTCACCGATAAACTGGAATCTTTTAAAAACATTTAAAAAAAAACGTTGAATTTAGCTTATGTATGGATGTTTGTGTCGTTTTTCTGCTGAGGGCCTGCCATCCTCACAGACCTTCTACTATGGCATATAAACTGGCAGGCTCCTGTCAGACCTCTGTGGCAAGCAGCTGCTTGAGGGGGTATTTATTTTTTTTATTTATCCCTTGATTTAATGTCCTCACTGAACGAGTATTTTTATTAGCGAACAATATGTGGACCAGTGAAAAAACAAAATGAAAAATCGGAACATTTATAGCATGCATTTATACCAAATGCAACACTCATATGAATTGTATACAGTTTTATGAAATTTTGAAACAAAAACCTAAAATTTAAAAAAAATAAAAATTTTCATTTTAAATTTGTTAATAAATATCTTATAAAAATATGTAATTTAAGCTTGATACATAATATTTTTTTTTTATGCATATTTTATTAAACTATGACATAAATAATTTGTTAAAGACATCTGTTTGCCATTTCTTACAAGTTATATAAGGTATTGCCAATTTGTTAACATTACTCTGATAAAGGAAAACGATTTAAAAACAAAAAAATTGCCATTTTAAATTTTGTTAATAGATATCTTATAAAAATATATAATTTAAGCTTCATAAATAATATTTTATTTCTTTATTTGGTGCATATTTTATTAAACTATGACATAAATAATTTGTTAAAGAAATCTGTTTGCCATCTGCCAATCCCGGTTCTTAGCGAAACAAACCGGGCTATGCAAAAATATTCCATCGCTAATTAGAAATATTTCATATTTATTAACACACAACTCTGCGAGGAATCCTAATGTCATCCGCAGCATATTTTCGACGCCTGCAATCGAAATCAACGAAATTTGTGCGTGGCGCGGTGGCAACGTGCATGGCGCTAATGAAAAAAGAAAGGGATGCAGAAGGCAGGCGAAAGGAAAAGGCGATGCGGAATGGAAAAGGTGGCGGGAGAAAGCGTAGCAGAAGATCCGAAAACGAAACACTTGCAGTGGAAAAGGACAAAGTGGATTCACTTTCTTTCTAATGGTTGCCCTAATAAGGTTATTTGCCGTCCCATGGCCGAGTGGTTAGCGCGCTGGGCTACTGATCTAAGGAACATGGGTTCTAGTCCCGGGTAAGGCATGGCAGTTCGTGTCGTTTTTCAGCTGAGGTCCTGCCATCCTCTCAGACCTTCTACTATGGCATAAAAACTGATAGGGTCCTCTCAGACCTCTGTGGCAAGCAGCTGCTTGAGGGGGTATTTATTTATTTATTTTATTATGTAATAGAAACTAATACTTCATTTCACAAGTTCTCTTACACATTCATCTTCATTAATCCATAGCACATTACTCAATTAATCATTCACTTTAAAAACAAATACAATTTACAACAAATTCAATTTTTTTTTCTTAGATCTCTCTAAACTGATTCATTCTACAACTACATTCTTAAAACAGTAATTAGACTAAGACAGTGATGATATTATCTCACTCACACAGTACCCGTGATTTCTACCACTTCAAACAACCATTGACTAAAGTAAATTTCTTTACATTTACTCAAATAGTGGTTGAATTTCATATCAACTTCATTCCATAAATAGTTTTTCATATATATCACTACCACATCCAGCTGCTCCAAAACAACAGAACACTCAATGCTATATTATATTACTACCATTACTATACAACTTTGCTATGTCTGTAATTGCCAGCAAACTAGAATGAAAACATTCTTTCAATGACTCGTATCCGATTTCTACAAAATATTCTCACTGAATCCACTACATTCATATCGTACTCTTGTAACTTTCAATCAAAAATGAACCATAAAACTTTTAAACTACTCGCAGTTATCTAGAACTAAATAATCCACTCAATTAAAGGTAACGTTGCAATCATAGATCCATTTATGCCTCGAAAATTATCATCATCATCATCATCATCCTCAAGCAGCCATGGGCTACGGAACTCCAACCAGACCGCGCAGTTTAATTCTCCAAGCATATCTGTCCTGAACTACATCTGCTGCATCCGGCGACTGCACACCAATTATAACAAGGTCCTGTTTGACATTGTCTGCCCACATCATCCTAGATCTCCCCCTCCTTCTGAGGCCTCTAGGCACACTGTTCATAACCCTATTCGCCAATCTATAATTACCCATACGGGCAACATGTCCAAACCAGCGGAATCTCTCTCTGCACAATATGCTGCTTAAATGAGGTTGCAGATTCCTTTGCCTAACCTCATCATTAGTTACAAAGTTAAACCACCTAATACACAAGATACTGCGTAAGCACATAGAATCAAAAGCATCTCGTTTAATGTTATCTTATTTACACAGTGTCCACGTTTCACTACCATAACTAACCTTAGAAAGAACCAAACAATTAAACAGTATAATTTTAGTCTTCAGGTGTATACGTCTATTTCTCCACACTCTCCATAGATTCTTAAAAGTCCCGGCAGCAATCCCTATTCGTCTCTTAATCTCATGCCGCACATCACCATTATCTGTTACATAGCTCCCAAGATAATTAAACTGTGACACCTGCTCAAGACTGCAACCATTCAGATTAACTGAATGCATGAGGACATCAAGAGAATAATCTCTATGTAATGTGCTCACGTTCCACGTTCCTGCAGAGTGAAAATGATTAGTAGGATTTTTAAAGAAATTAGGTTTATTGAGATTGGTAGGGCCAACAATATCAAACAGCCCCCTGATCGCAGGCACAGGGCAAAGACCTGTTCCTCCTCCGCTAAAGGCTGAAGTCACCAATGCTGGTAGGAACTTCAGGCACCACCTTTTCAAGTGGACTTTTTCAAGAGCCATATGGCCTGCCTGAGACACATTACTCCAGTTTAGGCTTGACGATGCCCAACTAGCTAAGTAAGGTTCAGGTACCTGCGATGGCTTCTGATTAGGATTATCCACCAGCTCATATAAGGTATCCCATGCCTCTGTTCACTTAGAGCTGGCAACCAGAAGCAAACAGAAAACACAGTGGCAGACTCTCCCTCAACAGAGGCCCACCAGTGCAGCAAGTCCAGGATCAAAAATCAAGTTCAAAATCCATAAACAAGTTCAGTCTAGTAGGTATAAATGGTAAGCACCAGGACCCTGTGTAGTTGACCACTCCTCAGCAGGGTTGAAAAAAAGAAAAAAGTGGCCATAGATGACCAGATCAGTAGGCCATACTGAACTGGCAGCCCTCCCCTTCCGTTCCCTTCCAAAAGAGAATATCTCTTTTGAAAGGTACTAAAGGCTTGCACCACGAGAAGGCGGGGTCGGACATTTGGTGCTAGACGTGGCCGATTCTGTGCATCATCACTAGGGATTGGTACACAGCTCTCCTTTCAGTTTACGCCTAGCTACCATTTACAGGTCAGCTAACATTTACAGGTCCTCGATAATAGTTTTTTTTCCTTTTCCAGTTGAATTGCATTTTTTATCACACAAAAGTTAACTATTCTGTGTATGTCCATGCTTGCCTGCAATATTGATTAAAATATATTTTTTCTACAGTTTTCTCTTCCTGTGTTAACAGAGCAATCGTTAATGCTAAGTAACACTCTTGAAAAACATCAGTGTGCATGAATTTATCTAATATCTGTTACCATTCACACTTAATGACCCATTTCTACCAGTATTTTGTGCATTACACTACTGGATTACAGAATGTTCAGAAGAAAACAAACAAGATCACTATTGAAATTTTGACATTTGGAAACACTCCATCAGTTATTCAACATATGGTTCACAAATCTTCACTCATTACCAATGAGACCTTATTATCTAATATATATCTTTCTATTTCTTATATCTCCTAAAACCTTCATCTTTCACTATGTATACATACAGCACCACGACTCATGAAGTGGTGTTTTCAAATTTAGCTTAAAAGAATTTAGATTTCACTAAGGAAATATTTGGTTCAAATATATCTATAACTTCACCAATGTGATGTCCACTACAAACAATAATTACCACCACCATCTTTTTCCCTTTTACATTTCCCTAACAGTGTTCTTCATACGTCACAGAGTCATATCTGAGACACTAATACTCAGGTAAAAAGAAAACGAAACAGTGTGGATTCGTATAAATGTCAAGTGTGAGTATCATTCCCGATTGCACGTAACAAATATTACTACTGATTGAAATTGCAACAGTTTTATATTTACATGTAGGTGAGTCGTTGTGCACAGAGGTAACTTCAATCCGAAGAAAGATATATCATTCAAAACATATAGATTCTGTTAAGTGTTTTAATATTCCAAAATTTCAATGCTATGTAGGGTGAAAACCCAAAGAATAATATCAGGTGTACTAATCAATGTATTACCATTCGGTACATAATTTTTTTCTCATTATACATGCTACATTCTACTAAACAACATGTGATCCTACTCGGATGCATTACAAGAACTATAAACATTCTCAAAATAACGAAGAAAAAAGAAAAAAACACTAGTCTCGGATAAATGTGAACAGTGCACGACCAATGACTACATTACCAAACAAGTAGCATTTCTGCTTCGTAATAGACATGTCATATATTTCCAAAATGGTTCAGAAGACACCAGAAATAATATCCATTCCCTTATCCTTTCACTATTCTCAAATCCTCTCACTCCCATTACATTCCATTTCCAACTGCACGAACTCGCACACACACACGCACACACATATAAATATGCATGTTGCTGTTTATGAATAGTTTTCTGTATTTCAAAAATGTAGTTTCATAGAGAACATAACATAAACCAAGAGAAAAATTACGGTTCTAATTTATCTACTACACTTATAAGAGTAATGTAGGTATGAGAAAACCGTTCACCACGTATGTTAATGACTCTATTTTAATGCTGTACATATCTTAAAATACGACCCTCAATGAATAGATTCCAAGCGTATATGTCATGGCCTGTATTTAGAAAAATTTTATATATCATTTTATTATTTTGTACTTAATCAGAGTGACTGTATTTGGTGGTATGTCGAATTGCAGTAGTGTGCAGTACGCACTGTTTTCAGAAAAGTAGCCTTTTGTTTTTGGAACACAGGCTCCCTTTTTTATTCCAATAGAACTACGACATATAGAAATATCAAGCTTTTCATTTAAATTATTCAACTATAATAACACACTGAAAAAAATTTATAAAGTAGTCTAAGAAACACAAATTACAGGTGAGAAACGAACACAACCGAAATTGCATGTTGCAGCTCACTGAGAGGTCCGATTGAGAAGTTTGAGACTTCGCGAAAAAGCTGCTTTCCTTCCATCATTCTGTTGTGGAAGCTAAACTTTACGTGTAACTTTTGTACGGAAGCTCTAAAACGAATTCACAGCAATGTCTGATACAGCTGCAGAGACAAGTGTTCCAGCTGTGGTTTCACGTAAAAAGAGGGGCAAAGCAACTGCCGGAAAGTCGAAAAAATCGAAGATGGTTCCTTTAAGGTGAGTGCTACTGGTCAGAAGACGAAAGAAAAACCAGTAAAAACCAAAAGTACTAAGAAAGAAGGAACAGCAAAAAAGCCAAAAGCCTCCAGTGTTGCGAAAAAGGTATCGAAGCCCAAAAAAACCGGTGAGAAGAAGAAAACGGCTGCAGTGAAGAAACCTTCCGCTGGCAAGAAAAGCAAACCTGCTAAGAGTCCAAAAAAAAACCCAAGGTGACCAAACCGAAATCACCTAAAACTAAAAAAAGCCCTACTACGAAGAAAACTGTTCCAAAGAAAACTGGGAAAAAGTGAAATATAAAATAAGACATCAATAACAAAAGGCTCCTTTAAGAGCCACATATTGTGTAGAAAGGATGCCCTACCGTACAAAAAATTATCGTGAAATCACATTTTTTATACTCTACACATAGGAAAAATAACCATCATAAGTATCTTACTGAAAAAGGAAATATTCACCATTGGAAACATTTAGTAACCAAACATTAAGCTTACTTATTTTCATTACAATTTTATTACACGTAAATTTCGTCACTGATTTTAAATCCTAATAAAATGTATGAGAAAACATCGCTAAACCTTTATTATTCATAATAAATTATAAATTAATGAACAATCGGTAGCTTTCCATAGGTTGAAAGAACCGTATTGTGACAGTTTATAAGACGCGATATGTAAGAGTTTTATGAAAAGATTTTTTGTTTATCACAGTGTAACCAATTAAGAACATAGTTTAACACGCTGAATACGTTCCTATAACGAAAGTAACCATTATTCTTGGCAGTGACATGTGCGGTTGGAGAAAATATTTAAATAGCCTTCTTGGTTTACCTTTAGGAGTTCACGTATAAAATGATAAATTTGTTATACAAATACGATGGGTAATCTTTTAGACACTATTTATTAGCCCTGAAAAGGGTTTTTAGGTTTCTTTCTTTTTGGTTTATTTTTCTCTAGCCTCCAAATCCGTACAATCCGTACAATCCGTCCTTGTCGTTTTAGAGCATACACAACATCCATCCGTCTTCCTCTTTGCATGCTCAGTATAGGTAACTGCATCTCTGATGACGTTTTCAAGGAATACTTTGAGAACACCTCGTGTTTCTTCGTAGATGAGACCAGAAATTTTCTTCACACCACCTCGCCTAGCCAAACGCCGGATAGCAGGCTTCGTGATACTTTGGATATTATCACGTAAAACTTTTCTGTGCCGTTTAGCACCACCTTTTCCTAAACATTTGCCGTCTTTTCCTCTGCCAGACATTACGTTAACTACTAAGATAAAGCTGAGTTGAATTCAATTGAATAACTCTCCTTCAAAGTAAAACTGATGTCAAATGGCACAAACTGTTTTTCGGGAAAGTTGTGCACGTTTCGATCGGACCACCGAGAAAACTTTCGCGTCAAAAAACTGTGATTGGTTGGTTTCGGTGGACACTCTCACGTACAGTGGACGACACTGAATTTTCACGTACGAATTGAAATTTCCATTACCTAGTTACTCAAAAAATAATGTAAAAATTATTCATGTATTCTACCATATATTAATACTCATTTAGGTAATTTTCGGTAATGACTAATACAACATTACGAGAAAAACGCAGTGCTGACGTGGTTGCCAGAAACGCCACTACTTTACAATAAATTAATGAACGTTTTTCGTTTTAGTCACGAATAAAATCATTAAAATTGAATTCGAGATAACCAATCAATACGTTGTCACTCACCTCGCCATAAAAAAAATCACGTTTTTCACGTTTTTTCCTCAGTCGGTAGCGCGCCAGGCTCATAATCTGTAGTTCCCAGGTTAGAGTCCCAGCTGGGTCAGCGTTGAGATTTATCTCCGCAAAATTCCCCGCCCTGCACACGGTCAGTAGGGGACACTGATGGGCTTGGAAAGGCCGTCGTCCGTCGGATGGGACGTTAAGCCGTGGCCCGTGTGCAGGAGAGCCATACCCTGTGCACGTTAAAGAACACGCTGGATGGCCTTGACGGGAGGCTACCATCTGTCTCCCAACAGCTGTTCCAGTGGGTCCCCTCACCCAACCTTCTCTGAGCCTTCGGGGTCCATGTGACCTGGCCATTTAGCCCATGGTGTGCAAAAAAGTGCCGCTCAGAGGTAAAACAACCCAACTCAAAAATTTATTTCTAAGCAGAATTTATAAACTTAAAGTAGGAACACCTGCCTATAAACCATTGCATTTTAAAACGAATTAAAAAAACTTCAAACTGAGCAACATGTCTAAGAAAATAATTAATAGATCAGACTTTATCAAACTAGAAAATAATACAAAAAATTAATGTTTAATAAATTACCAGTAATAAGTTTCTTTAACTTTCCCAAATCTTGAAAAAGAATTCTAAGTTTACCATGTATTAGAAACTTATGGAACACCAACTAACGGTTAGACTTTGGATGAAATATTTCTTTCTGTTCTTGGTAAATTACTGGCTTTTGCTGTTAGTTTTGGAAAGACCGCCGTCCTTGGGATGGAACGTTAAGTCGTGAGCCGTACGTACCCTGCGCACTTTAAAAAACACGCTGGATGGCCTTGACGGGAGGCTACCGTCTATATCCCAATGGCTGTTCCATTGGGTCCCCTCCTCGAACGGTATCTGGGTCTTCTACGTCCTTTTGACCTATCTATTTAACCGATGGTGTGCAAGAAAGCTCAAAGGTGAAACAACCCAACTGTCAGCTTTTTTCGAAATTCAATACTCGAATTTTAATTGCATTTCGGAAAACCTGGAGAAGGACCGCCCAGTATCATTTAACGTTGAATTAATACCCTAAGACCGGATTTACCCTACTAATTACGAAACCTCTCAAAATTTCAAAATAAATTATTGACAATGAATAATTTAAATATAAAAGAAATTTAAAAGTCATAGTGTAATATCCAATATTCAGACTTTGTATTATTTCATAATCAACTACTTTCTATTCAGAATCCTGTTGAAAACATATCCCTCCTTCCTATTTGAATTATAAACTCTGATAATTACCTCACTGTGACTAACCATTCGCTATATAACGTCTGTTATCGCAATATATGGATTTGAAATCAGGTATACGTCTGAAAATACCAAATATATTTTTTATACCCCGCAACCACTTCTTATTGTTCTTCGCGTCGCCGGAAATACGAGAATTTCCAACAATTATATCGCATAAAGCTTATTTCTATAACCGGAAGTGCATGATATTGTTTAACCGGAAGTGGATGATATTGTTTCGTCAAAGTAGCAACGTATATGTAGTATTACTGAAAATATGAGCATATTTTAGGTGTAAAATGCAATTGATATGAGAGAGATTTCTTATAAGATTTGAATTTCATGATATGTAAATCTGATGTGAATTATTTCCTGTATTAGACAGTGAAATTATTAATCAAGTCTAGATATTTGGTGAGAAAAAATTTCCATGTTGGAATAATGTTTAAATCTGATAATGTAAAGTGACGGTTTCGCGGAAAGGAAGCGGAAATTATCGTAAGTTCTGAGTTATGTAGCTCACTTAAATATAGTTTATTGTTGATTCTTATTTTAATTTCCTTTGCTCTTAAGAGGTTTAAAAATAATTAAATCTGTGTAATTTATCCAGTTTTCTTTTTGAGCTGTGTTTTTTAAATTTCGAATTGCGTTTTGGAGAAAAACTATTTAAGAATAGCAGGATTGGTTTCTTATTTTTAAGTATGATGTTGTACTTTTTTTATCTAGTTTTTCGTGTAGGTATGTTGTGTGTATATATAGGGTATTTGATATTTCTAGTTTTGAGGTGTATTTGGTGTAAAGGTTCGAGTTAATATGATTTTGTCTGATGAATAGTGTACAGTGGTATTCTAAAGAATTGGAGAAAAGGGTTTTAATTTAGTCGCTAGTAATATGTTTAAAAGTTTTCGTTATGTTGAAAGTGTTGTGATATTTATGTGAATTGAGAAGAATTTCGATGGGTTGTTAGCGGGGTGGAAATGGGGGGTTTCGGTTTGGAGTTAAAAAGAAAAAGTGTGAAAAAAAGAACAAGAAGCCAAGTGGGTTTTAAAGGAAAAGAGAAAAAGGCGAAAAAAACAGGTGTCGTTGTTGGGGTAAAGGGGGTGGGGGGTGGGAGTGTGTGTGGGGGAGTGTGTGTGTGGAGGGGGGAGTGACGACGAGTGCGTTGGTACGCAGGGACAAGAAACAGGAAAAATTAACGAATGCATTGCTGAGATCGAAAAAAAAAATTTTTTTTCCGTTCTGATCGTCTACTCTGTCGTTTTTAAGAGTAAATTAGAAGTGATTTGAACTACTCTAGGCACCAAAAATTGCCTGGAACGAGAGGGGGGGGGGGGTTTACAGGTAAAGATTTATTTTTTATGTCAAGTTCCAAAACAGGATGTATGACACAGTAACACTCCCCCACCCTCTACACGGTTTTTTTTTTGTTTTGAATTTCCTGGCCTGACACTTTATAATTAGCAAGTAATAGCAACCAGTGGTAATCTGTGTCCAAACAAAACGTAGCAAAGGAATCATTAGGTGAAAGATAGGAAATTGAACTTAAAATGTGTCATCCCCCCCGATCCTTCATTTCGAATTTCCTGGCCTGGCATTTTGTAATTAGGGAGTAATAGTTGGGAATGTTAATCTGTTTCCTAAGGGTAGGAAAGAAATCATAAGGTTGAAGAAACAAAATGGAACTTCGAAAGTGTCATCTCTCTCTGTCTCCCCCCCCCCCCTTCTGTTTTATTCAATTTTTTTTTTCAAATTTCTTAGACAGGCATTTTGTTAATTACGAAGCAATAGCAGGCAATGGTAATCTGTGTCCTACCAAAGTTAGGAGGGAAATCATGGGCTTGAAGAAACCAAATGCAACTTGAAAACTTTTCACCCCCACTCCCAACTCCATATTTAAATGCGAAAAAAAAAATCGTTGAAATATCTGATTTCCTCAATATGTTTTTCTTAAATATCTGCTTGTCACTCTGCCTTTCATGTAGCACTAGAGAGCAATTGTCTAGTGTGAAATGGAGTAAAGGGTGTAACGTGGCGTCCCCGTGAGATGGGACGTGAGCAGGAGGAATACTCGGCGCAGAGACCTCCGGCGGCAGAGGTAAGTGTCGCGAGGAGGTAGCACTTTAAGAAAAGGAATGCCTGCCACCATGCCCAGGTCCCTAAACGTACCCAAGTTCTCTATGTTAAATCAGTTTAAATGTGTCTTCAACATACCTAGAAAATTTTAATCCCCCCCCCAAAAAAAAAAAATTTTTTTTTACTGCACATCCCACATTGAGAAGCCCTAGCGTAAATAATAACGGATCGAGCAGCTGCTTGCCACAGAGGTCTAACGGAATTATCTCGCTTTAATGAGCATCTGTGCTTTACCTGCGGTCGAACCCAGGACCCTTAGAACTGTAGCCGAGCACGTTTACCACTCTGCCCTGCGACGGGTTTGAATTGTAGAGCCAAATTAAATTTGCAATGTGCTTCGACAGTCTGTTTCTGCAACTAGAAGTGCATTTTTTTTCTCAGGCAGTGCACCACATTAAGCTCTGTCCATCATCAAACTATTTCAAAAACATGATATTGTACTAACACTATCTCAAAAGTACTTCGTATCTGTATCTCACTCGTAAGTGCACTAACCAAAATTTTAAATTCCTCATCAGAGCTCTAAAGGAAATGAAATTAGATTATTATTAGTATTTTTCACCCTATGAGAGATACTTCTCAATAAATGGTAGCTACGTAGTCACTGGAAGGAGAGCTATGCACCAATCCCCTGTGATGATGCATAGAACCGGCCACGCCTAGCACCTAATGTCCGACCCGCTTTCTCGTGGTGCAGACCGTTAGTACCTTTCAAAACAGATACTCTCTTTTGGAAGTGAACCGAAAGGGACGGCTGCCAGATTAGTATGGCCTACTGAACTGGACAACTATGGCTACATTTCTTTTTTTTTCTACCCTGCTGAGGAGTGGTCAACCACACAGGGTCCTGGTGCTGACCATATAAACCCACTGGACTGGACAGATATATGGCTCTGAGCTTGATTATGATTCCAGATTTTGCTGCACTGGTGGGCTTCTGTGGAGGGATAATCTTCTGCTGTGTTTTCTGTTTGTTTGTGGTTTTACAGCCCCAAGTGAATAGATTCACAGGATTTGTTTATCAGCTGGTGGATAATCCTGAGCAGAGGTCATCGCAGGCACCTGAACTCTTTGCTTCTATTGGCATCGTCAAATTCTACATTGGAGGAAGTCTTCCAGTGTAGATGGCTTCAGCCTTTAGTGGTGGGGGAACGGGTCTTTGCCCCATGTCTGCGATTAGGGGGCTGTTTGATATTGTCGGCATTCCCTCTCTCAATAAACATAGTTTCTTTAAACATCCCACTAACCATTTTCTCTCCATAGGTAGTTGGAATGTGAGGACTCTGCACAGAGATTTTTCTCTCGATGTCCTCACAGAACAATTCCACCATTATAATTCAGATATTCTCGGCTTGCAAGAGACCAGGTGGACAGATAAAGGTCAGAATCTTAAAAATAATCTTAAATTTCTATTTTCAGGGCGGGAAGACAATAAGCATCACCAAGGCGTGGGTCTGCTTCTCAGCAGACTCGCTAATGATGCTCTTCTAGGATATGAGTGCATTAATGAAAGGTTGTTTATAGCAAAATTACAGACAAGCGTTAAGGACTTCAATCTTATCTACTGTTATGCCTCCACTGAGAATGCCGATGAGAATGAGAAAAAAGGTTTTACAGACTCCACACTGTCTCCTACACACGGATCCTCATTAGAGCTTCCATTTCAAAGGAAATTCGTAATTCTTTGCTGTCGGAACATGTAGTAACTAATAAATTTCTTCTATTTTGAGGGGAAAGAAAACGAAGTTTGTTAGTTTTATGGGCAGCAGCATTACCTACTTAACGAGGTTTCATGTGACATAGAATTTGTTCCGTTCGGGCCTCACGTTCCTAACATTTAACATAAACTTGGCCGCACGTAGAATAAGAAATATATTTTTTTTTGGGGGGGCGGCTTTTATTTCCTGCATACGTCAACCATGAGTTAACTTCACAGCGACTTTGCAAACCTGTTGGTGTTCCCTTTTTCATTCGCAGAACAACGGGATTAAATCTTAACGTTCCCGAAGTGTGACTCGATCCTCAAAATTTCAGATTCGAAGCGTGGACGCCTGACGACTTGACCACTATTTCTCCCATCTTTACTCCTTCTGACCGCATATGTTTTGAGATTGTATTTAGTAATGCGGCAGACCTTATCCTATAAGACATGATATCATGACCGTGATGATTTAATTTCTATAAATTGGGTGTTTCCACGGTGTCACAATTGTTGGTAAACTCTTTTATGTTTTTTTTTTTTCGAGTTAAGACCTACCGGTTTGCTTTTAAAGAAAATAAATATATAATACATATAAATATCCCTTAGACGTGAAAAACGAATGTTTTCAAACAAGTCATTTCAAAATCTTGAAGTATTTATTTCATTTTTATTCATTTTAACATATTTTTAATTTTATGAACTTAGACGTTTTCAAATTAAAACCTACAGCTTTGGTTTTAAAGAAAATAAATATATAAAGAATTCTTAAACATCTTTTTGGTTTTTTTTTATCTTAATTCTGTTACCTAAAACCATATAATGGTTCAGTCGGTAGCGCGCCAGGCTCGTAATCTGTAGTTCCCAGGTTCGAGTCGCAGCTGGGTCAGCGTTGAGATTTATCTCCTTAAAATTCCCCGCACTGCCCACGGTCAGTAGGGAACACCGATGGGCTTGGAAAGGCCGCCGCCCGTCGGATGGGGCGTTAAGCTGTGGCTCCGTGTGTGGGAGAGTCATACCCTGTGCACGTTAAAGAACACGCTGGATGGCCTTGACGGGAGGCTACCATCTGTCCCCCAACAGCTGTTCCAGTGGGTCCCCTCTCCCAACCTTCTCTGAGCCTTCGGGTTCCATGTGATCTGGCCATTTAGCCCATGGTGTGCCAAAAAGTGCCGCTCAGAGTAAAACAACCTAAAACCATAAAGCTACATCGGAAAATGTGACCACAATAGCGGAATCTTGGTTCTTCTAGAAATTTTTTCTTCAATAGAAATATTGTTTCAGAATTAAATTCAAATGGAGATTTTCAAAAAGCGCCGTGTGAACCGTGTTACATCAAAATAAATCGTGTAAATAGGGAATTTAAATTTCTTTTCTGATCTGTGTTAAATCAAAAACGTGTAAAAAATATAATACACTTGATTGAGATTCAAATTTGTCACTCATCAACCTAAACTGATTGCATTGTTGCTACCGTAAGTAAGCACCTCAGCAGAAAAGCAACACACATCAATGCCTTACCCTAGGTTCGAACCCAGGTCTCTTAGGTCAGTAGCCAAGCGCGCTAAGCACTCAACTTTAAAAAAATAAATCCTTCTTAATAAACAATAGGAATAATCTAATTCAATGAACCCAATTCTGTTTCCGACAGGTTCCCGAGAAAACCATCTAAAAAAATAAACCTTTAAAAAAAAATACAGTGCATATGAAAAAATAGATATGAAACTCTTTAAATCTCCTAAAATTAGTGCTGCCTGTGAATACGGGTTAATGATAAACTAGCAAAAACACCGAGATGACGTCAGCAGTACTGTTTCGCTGTGTTGCCAACAGATTTTGCATAATATATTACAGGCAGGTTGAAGTTTTAAAAATGCTTTTCTTAATCATAATAATGTTGCTATTTTAGATATATTTTTATATTATGTTTCGATCATCTCAGGTACGTAAGATTCATTTTTATTTTTCTACAGAGAAGAAAAATGGTTATATAAAGTTTCGGAGAAGTAAAGACGAAACATTGTGAAGCCGTAATAAAAGTTGGAAGTTGCCTACTTTGAGTTTCGCATTGGAAGCTTTTTTTGAGTTGTCCCACTGGATTTTTTTTTCTCACCCTCGTACGATCCACGGAGGAAGTAACCATTCTTTTGTTTAGTATATTTTGGATGAGATTGTATTCATGTACTGCGATGTGGAAGGGCTTTACGTAGGCAGCAACCATTTATACGTTTACGAACTTTGGAAATTCCGGTTTTTGAAAAGTCGTTTTCGGTAAAAACTTAGGTTTTTGCGAGTAATCTCACGATTAATATTATTGTTTTGGCCCAGAAATGAAAATTAACAGTTATGTGCACGTCGTGGTATAATAAGAGAGAAAAATAGGAACGGATTTGCATCGCACCTTAACCCTTTTGCCGAAAGTTTGCAGTGTTTAAAAATTATGATTATGGTGAATAAATATTTCGTTTTAGAGTGAATGGTGGGGTAAAACTTATTTATTGAGAGATGAAATAAACAGTTGCAATTATATTTCTATAAATAGGAATTGACTACGAAATATTTGTGTTGACACGAAATAGGGTTCCCATTAATTGTAGCTATGGAAATGGCGTTTCTTGAACTACGTTATTTGCGTTTTTACAGTTAAGAACAATACGATAATTTTACAAATGCCAAGATGGAAAATAATTATCCGGTGTAATACACTAATTATTTTATGAAGAGTAAAACTGAAAACTAAACGTGATTTGAAGTTTCATGTCAACTTTGCGTTTAATATTTTGTTTTTTGCATGTTAAATATTCCAGCGTTCGTCATTTATATATTATGGCAACCAACGTTTTTATATTCGATATTACACGTATGTCGTACAGGTGTGAGAATTATATCTAATGCAAATGATATCGAATAAGATATTTTGCTACTAAGGTTTGTCCCCTTTTATTTCGTCCATCAGATAGGTATTGTGAGTGACCTGAGGAGAAAATATGTTTTGGAAAATGTATTGAACTGAATAATAAACTGTGATTTCACAATATAGTTTTGTTGTATGGCTTTCATGAAACACTGAAAATGCTATTCCTCTTCACATTATAGAAATTATGTTGGAAAGTAACCGAAACCGCATCGCTGATGTCATCTCTGTGTTTTCTCCAATTTATTTTTAAGGCGCACACATATTTCAGTTTGCTTATACACGTAGGATATTTTTTATTTTAACCAGTCTAGGCAGGGAAACTTTTCGTTATTCGATTATCTTTGGTTATTTGATGCCGATCCCCACTGCTACGTTATGTTCGATAATATTCGTTCCTATAATATTCACTAATTAGCTTCGTTCAGGTACGAGAAATGGTGAGAAAGGAAGCTTAAAGAGACAGAACTTTGTTGCGGATATGGAGAGGTGTCGCTTCCTTCGAAGTCGGAAAACAATTAAATCAAGAATGTTATTGTCAGACGTCAGCAAAGAATTATTACGATTACTTTCAAACAGTATACAGTTAATGAAATCTGTTGAAGTCAAACGTACGTAGTAGCGTCGACATTTTTCAGTTTTCTTCTAGGGAATCGAAGATTAGTTGTGGTTAGAAAAATAAGCCGTCTTTTAAGTCACGGAGGTAGGAAGATGATATTTTAATGATATCGTATATGTACGGTGACCATATATCCTTTATTTTAGAGGACATTCCTTTATTTCACTGCTCCGTATCTAGATTTATTTTTTTTCTAAAATGGCGATTTTTTCCCTTTTTTTTCGTGAATTAAAATAGTAAACTGAATATTGGCGCGCAGTAGATGGGTTGAAATTTTTAAATATTTCACCGATAAACAGGAATCTTTTAAAAACATTTTAAAAAACGTTGAATATAGCTTATGTATCCCTTGATTTAATGTCCTCACTGAACGAGTATTTTGATTAACGAACAATATATGGACCACTGAAAAAACAAAATGAAAAATCGGAACATTTAAAGCATGCATTTATAACAAATGCAACTTTCATATGAATTCTATACAGTTTTATGAAATTTTAAAACAAAAACCTGATTTATTAACCCTTCCAGTGTCCAGAACGTATATATCTGTTTTTAGTACAATAAAAGAAAACGATTAAAAAAAAAAATTAAAAATTGCCATTTTAAATTTGGTTAATAGTTATCTTATAAAAATATGTAATTTAAACTTGATACATAATATTTCCTTTTTTTATTTGATGCATATTTTTTTAAACTATGACATAAATATTTTGTTAAAGCCATCTGTTTGCCATTTCTTAGAAGTTATATAAGGTATTGCCAATTTGTTAACATTACTCTGATGAAGGAAATCGATTTAAAAATAAAAATTTCCATTTTAAATTTTGTAAATAGATATAAAGATATGTAATTTAAGCTTGATAAATAATATTTTCCTTTTTTTATTTGATGCATATTTTATTAAACTATGACATAAATAATTTGTTAAAGTCATCTGTTTGCCATTTCTTAGAAGTTATATAAGGTATTGCCAATTTGTTAACATTACTCTGTGCTAAAGTAATCCCCTAATTTAAGCTCAGAAGTTTAATTTGAACTATTATCAACACAAAATTTTCCTTAAAGTTTTAAAAATCTGATAATTAACAAATAACTGCTACTTTTTAAAATTGGAAGTAATTATGTAATGTGTACCTTTTTTTGGTATATCACTGTAAAAATTGTTATTAGAAATAATATGTTACTAGAGTGTTAAAATTTTTTTACTTTAATAATATTCAGAATAAATTTTTTAATTTGGTATAAAACATGAGCTATTTCTGTTGATTAGTCCTGTATTAAAAATATTTCAAATGTGACTTATTTATTGGACTGCAAAAAACCTGGACTTTTTGTCAAATTATAGTATGGAGAAAAACATTTCAAAATGGAAGAAATGTTTTCTTTAAACAAGAATTTCTTTTTTTTGTTATTTAGAAATAAAAAGCCATTCTCTTCATATGCGTTATAATCAAATATATTAGCTTTTTTTTTTTTATAAATTTTTATTTGTGTTGCAAGATGCATTTTTTTACTACACGACTGTAAAAGAAGTCCTATTAAAATGAAACGTGGTGTCTTTTTTGTTAAATATTTTATTTTTAAAAAATCCAGAATTAAATGTTGATTAATTTGGCATCATCATCCTCAAGCAGCCATGGGCTACGGAGGTCCAACCAGACTGTGCAATTTAGTTCTCCGAGCAACTCTATCCTGAGCTACATCTACTGCATCTGGCCACTGCACACCAATTCTAACAAGGTCCTGTTTGACATTGTCAGCCCACCGCATCCTAGGTCTCCCCTTCTTTCTGAGGCCTTTAGGCACACTGTTCATAACCCTATTCGCCAATCTGTAATTATTCATACGGGCAACATGGCCAAACCAACGGAGTCTCTCTCTGCACAATATGCTGCTTAAATGTGGTTCCAAACTCCTTTGCCTAACCTCATCAATAGTGACAAAGTTGAATCACCTAATGCCTAAGATACTGCGTAAGCATCTGGAATCAAAAGCATCTAGTTTCCTGTTATCTTGTTTACACAGTGTCCAAGTTTCACTACCATAACTAACCCTAGAAAGAACCAAACTATTATACAGTCTAATTTTAGTCTTTAGGTGTATATGCCTATTTCTCCACACTCTTCATAGATTCTTAAAAGTCCCGGCAGCATTCCCTATTCGTCTGTTAATCTCATGCCGCACATCACCATTATCTGTTACGTAGCTCCCAACATAATTAAACTGTGACACCTGCTCAAGACTGCAACCAATAAGATTAACTGAATCACAGTATGCCTGACCAATTTTCATCACTTTAGTTTTCTCTCTGTTTATAAAAAAACCTACTCTATTACCAGTCTCATCAACAGCTCGAATGAAAGAGTTCATCTCATCAACACCATTTGCCAAAAGGGCTAAATCATCAGCATAATCTAAATCAGAAATTTTCGTATCTCCAGCCCATTTAAGGCCAAAATCTTTCCCTTGAAGTGAATTTCGCATAACATAATCAACAACCAAACTAAAGAGAAAAGGAGACAAAATGCACCCTTGTCGAACACCAGACGTAATGCTAAACCAATTGCTACAAGACTTACCAACTCTCACACATGACTCAGTGTTATTATAGAGAGCTTTCATTATGTTAACTAACTTGTCTGGTATACCATATGATCTCACAATCAACCACAAATTATGACGATCAACAGAGTCGAAAGCCTTTTTGAAATCAACAAAGCTAGCAACCATAGGTTTCTGAAATTCTAAACATTTCTCAAGAATCTGCCTAAGTGAAAATATCTGATCCACACATCCCCTACCATTTCTGAATCCACATTGCTCATCACGCAATTGCCTGTCAACCAGATTCTTAATTCTATTAAGCACAATCATGGAAAGAACTTTACCTGGAACAGAGAGGAGGCTGATACCCCTATAGTTATCACAAGAACTGCGACCGCCTTTTTTGAAAAAGGGATAACAATAGCTCTGGTAAAATCCTTAGGAACCATGCCTTTATCATAAAAGATATTCAGAATTTCAGTCATCCAAGTGGTAAGCGAAACATTCCCAGCTCTAAGCATTTCTGTAGTAATTTCATCTATCTCTGGGGATTTATGAAGTTTAAGCTAAGTAACCTATCATGGTAAGCTTTGGCTATCACTGGGTCTCTCAGAGCTTCAGTATTAAAAGCAAATTTTTTAACCCTAGCTCAACACTTTTTAAGTTTAAGTTGCAAGACACTTTTAATGGTCAGATCCAATTTCAGCTCCCCTATATGACCTGGTATTCCTCACAGAACTAGCCCATTTGCTGTTAATTAATATATAATCAATCATATTCTTATGCAGCCCATCGGGTGAAACCCAAGTGTACTTATGTATGTCGCGGTGTTTATAATAAGTGTTAGTTATTCTGAATCCATTGAGTTTACTTACCTGCAGGAGACGCTGCCCATTGCCATTGCAGCTACCAATACCAAAAGGTCTTATTACTCCTCCCCACAGGTCAGAGTCAGTACCAACTTTGGCATTGAAGTCACCAAGAACAAGGGTAATATCTCCTTTTTGACAGAATTCAAAATATCCTGAAGCTGTTCATAAAATGCGTTTGGTTGGGTTGTTTTATCTCTGACCGGTAGTTATTTGCACACAAGGGTCTAAATGGCGACGTCATAAAGAACCAGAGGGATCAGTTTAGGTTGCGGGAAGGTGACCGAATGGAACAGCTGTTATGAGACAGATGGTAACCTCCCATCCAACGTTTTATTTAACCTGCACAGGGTTATGATACATACAGAATTTCTACACTACATTCTTGTGGTTTTCATCAGTTTTTATTCTAACAATATCAAGATTTTACGACATTTTGGTATTTTTTTGTCTTCTACTATTGGCTCCTTGAACTTTATATATATATAATAGAGCAGTGGTTCTCAAAACCTTTTATGCCTCAGGTACCTCCTGGAAATGTGTATGTTACTGGCGTACCCCATGTATAGATACAGAAAACTATAGTTATACTATAAGAATGGGAATAAAATAAAACATATATATATACACATTCTTTATTGTAAAATTTTCAATCAAAATATCATTACCAGATTTATTCCGGATATCGGAGCAATCTTCCGATGTCTGTCGTTTTTAAAAAGTTCTGTTTATACGAAAGTTGTTAAAGCTAAAACTAATTCGTGACGGAAATGCAAATTACGAAACAAAACACGTATCCGGTTTGACGATTCGAAAAGCATTGTTGTGTCATCGATTCTTTAGCAAAGAAGCTGTTTTATTCGATTCTTTTTCATCGTGAAAGGATAATTATTTTTTTAAAAGTGTCATCGTATGATGAGAAGGAACTGTTTTCGATGCATTGTAACAGTTACTAGTGAATATAAAACTTAGGTTTTCAACTGAAATAGATTTCACTGGTTACTTACATATCGTTATTTGTGTTAATAAGAGCTTTCCGGGAGTTTCCGAAACGACACATAAGAGTCATTTCTGCAGGTAAGTTTAGTCGAAATAGGATTTCCACAATTACGAATAGTTATGGAATACAACGGACTCCTTTATGACGGCATCATACTGTTGCAAGTAACGTTCACTTCAGTGAACTCTTATTACGACGGATGTTATGCAAATATGCCTTTACAGAAACCATCGGTGTTCGTCTTTCTAACCGATATAACGATGGGATGTTTAACGCAAAGTATTTTTTTCAAATTAAAATCTACCAGTTTATTTTTAAAGAAATTAAATATATAAAGAATTCTTTAATATTTTTGGTTATTTGCTTATTCCTGTTCTTTAGAAATCATAAAATGACTTCGCCTTATTAATAAATTGTATAAAGCACAGAGATGACGTGATCAACACGGTTTCGGCTGATTCCAGATATAAATCATATGGTATGCATGTATCGAAAAAGCATTTCTAATGTGTTATGAACGCCATACAAGAAAAATATATATCGAAAGAAACATTCATATTCCAATATTCATCTCAATACATCTTTTCTCCTGAGGTCAATCGCAATACGTAGGTCAATGATCAAAAAATCAGAAAAATTTCCGTAATACCTCAGTAGCAAAATAACAGACCCACCTCAGACCCCCCTTATATAATATCATTTGCATTTGACATCTGTAACACCTACACAAGATATCTATAATCTCGATTATAAATCTCGTTAAAATTACCCCACCAATCACTCTAAATCGGAATATTTATTGACATAGTCTACCCTTAGCATAAAGAGCATTTTTTTTAAACATTTGAAACGTTGAGGAAAATGTTTATGGTGCCATGCAATTCCATTTCTAATTATCTATCTTATTATACCATGACGTGCACATAAGTGATAATTTTGATTTGTCAGCCACAACAAAAATATTAATCTTGATATTATTATTCGAAAAAAAAAACGAGTTTTTACCGAAAATGCCTTTTCAAATACCGGAATTTTCAAAGGTTTAACGATGGTAATCATATGAATGGCTGCTACCAACTAAAAAGCCCTGCAATATCGTAGTCCATCACTAGAATCTCACCCGAAATATATTTAATAAAAACTGTTTATACCCTCTACCCCCTTCCACTGTGGATGGTAGTAGTTTAAGACAAATCTTCCCGTGGATTTATCATCACACAGAAAAAATAGCTTGCAATACGAAACTTCCAACTTTTTACTACGGCTTCGCAATATTTCGTCTGTACCTCTACGTACCTTACACACGCATTTTCAATTTTCTCTAGAAAAATATTTATTACGTAACAGGTACATCGAAATATTTCACTTTGCAGATGTTCGTTCCACTAAAGTAACAATATTATGATTTACAAAAGCATTTGTAAAACTTGAATATGCATCTAATATTCAAAATGTACTGGCAACACAAGGAAAGCGTACTGCGCACATCATCTCGCTGTTTTACCTACTTTATTTCTAACCCTTATTCACATGCCGCAATAATTTTAGCAAATTCACTTATTTCGGATGCCTTAAAACCTTTAAAAAAATACAGTGCATATGAAAAAATAGATATGAAAATCTTTAAGCATTAACTTTATTTTTATTAATTTAAACACATTTTTCATTATATAAATGTTACTTATCTCGTATAAAAGTGGAAGTTAAAATAGCGAAATGGCGGCATGAGAAAATGGCGGATAATGAGAAATAAGTTAACTCCTAGAATTAGTGCTGCCTGTGAATGCGGGTTAATAAAAAAGTAGCAAAAACACCGAGATGACATCAGCAGTACTGTTTCGTTTGTGTTGCCAGCAGATTTTGTATAATATATTACACGCAGTTAAAGCTTTAGAAATGCTTTTCTTAATCATAATAATGTTGCTTACCTAGGCAGCAAAGATTTATACGTTTATGAACCGTCAAAGCTTTTTAAATTCCGGTTTTTGAAAAGTCGTTTTCGGTAAAAACTTGGATTTTTCCGAGTAATCTCAAGATTAATATTATTTTTTGGCCCAGAAATGAAAATTAACAGTTATGTGCACGTCGTGGTGTAATAAGATAGAAAAATAGGAATGGATTTGCATCGCAACTTAACCCTTTTGCCGAACGTTTGCAGTGTTTAAAAATTATGATTATGGTGAATAAATATTTCGTTTTAGAGTGAATGGTGGGGTAAAACTTATTTATTGAGAGATGAAATAAACAGTTGCAATTATCTTTCTATAAATAGGAATTGACTACGAAATATTTGTGTTGACACGAAATAGGGTTCCCATTATATGTAGCTATGGAAATGGCGTTTCTTGAACTACGTTATTTCCGTTTTTAGAGTTAAGAACGATAGGATAATTTTACAAATGCCAAGATGGAAAATAATTATCCGGTGCAATACACTAATTATTTTATTAAGAGTAAAACTGAAATCTAAACGTGATTTGAAGTTTCATGTCAACTTTGTGTTAAATATTCCAGCGTTCGTCATTTATATATTACGGTAACAAACGTTTTCATATTCGATATTACACGTATGTCGTACAGGTGTGAGAGATATCTAATGCAAATGATATCGAATGAGATATTTTGCTACTAAGGTATTATGCCAATGTCACCTTTTATTTCGTCCATCAGACAGGTATTGTGAGTGACCTCAGGAGAAAATATGTTTTGGAAAATGTTATTGAACTGAAAAATAAACTGTGATTTCACAATATAGTTTTGTTGTATGGCTTTCATGAGACAGTGAAAATGCATTTCCTCTTCACATTATAGAAATTATGTTGGGAAGTAACCGAAACCGCATCGCTGACGTTTTCTCTGTGTTTTCTCCAATTTATTTTTAAGGCGCACACATATTTCAGTTTGCTTATACACGTAGGATGTTTTTTATTTTAACTAGTCTAGGCAGGGAAACTTTTCGTTATTCGATTATCTTTGGTTATTTGATGCCGATCCCCACTGCTACGTTATGTTCGATAATATTTGTTCCTATAATATTCACTAATTGGCTTCGCTCAGGTACGAGAAATGGTGAGAAAGGAAGCTTAAAGAGAGAATTTTGTTGCGGTTATGGAGAGGTGTCGCTTCCCTCGAAGTCGGAAAACAATTAATCAACAATGTTATTGTCAGACGTCAGCAAAGAATTATTACGATTACTTTCAAACAGTATACAGTTAATGAAATCTGTTGAAGTCAAACGTACGTAGTAGCGTCGATATTTTTCAGTTATCTTCTAGGCGCACTGGCAACGTGCATGGCGCTAATGGAAAAAGAAAAGGCGATGCAGAAGGCAGGCAAAAGGAAAAGGCGATGCGGAATGGTAAAAGGCGGTGGGAGAGAGTAGAAGGAGATCCGGGTTGGGTTGTTTTACCTCTGAGCGGCACTTTTTTGCACACCATGGGCTAAATGGCCAGGTTACATGGACCCCGAAGGCTCAGAGAAGGTTGGGTGAGGGGACCCACTGGAACAGCTGTTGGAAGACAGATGGTAGCCTTCCATCGAGGTCATCCAGCGTGTTCTTTAACGTGCGCAGAATATGGCTTTCCTGCACACGGAGCCACGGCTTAACGTCCCAAACGACGGGCAGCGGCCTTTCGAAGCCCATCGGTGTCCCCTACTGACCGTGGGCAGGGCGGGGAATTTTGCGGAGATGAATCTCAACGCTGACCCAGCTGGGACTCGAACCTGGGAACTACAGATTACGAGCCTGGCGCGCTACCGTCTCAGCCACCCCCGCCCCAAAAAACTAATCAGTATTTAAAAAAGTGTAATTTCTTTTAAATACTGTCGTTAACGAAATATTTTGGCACCAATCCAGTTCTTTCCTACTTTAAAAATTTTTCTGTTATTGATAATGTATGTTACTTTATAAGGCAGATAAGAAACAATTAGCATGTCAACGGTCATAGCAAGTTGAACACATCGGTTCTCGTCTGATCCTCGAGGTTAAGCTTTGGGCGCGGTCAAAGTTTTGTTGTTGGGATTTGGGTTGGGTTGTTTTACCTCTGAGCGGCACTTTTTTGCACACCATGGGCTAAATGGCCAGGTCACATGGACCCCGAAGGCTCAGAGAAGGTTGGGGGAGGGGACCCACTGGAACAGCTGTTGGGAGACAGATGGTAGCCCCCCATCAAGGCCATCCAGGTGTTCTTTAACGTGCACAGCGTATGGCTCTCCCGCACACGGGGCCACGGCTTAACGTCCCATCCGACGGACGGCGGCTTTTCCAAGCCCATCGGTGTCCCCTACTGACCGTGGGCAGGGCGGGGAATTTTGCGGAGATAAATCTCAACGCTGACCCAGCTGGGACTCGAACCTGGGAACTACAGATTACGAGCCTGGCGCGCTACCGACTGAGCCACCCCCGCCCCTTGTTGTTGGGAGGGTTACCACAAGGAAACACCACGTGCAGTTGGCAGTTTTTTTTTTTTTTTTTTACTACGCGCTGTAACTCCTAAAATACTGATCGTGGTCATTCTACGTTGGTTGCCGGGTTCGATTCCACTTTTAGTCAATAAATAAATAAAGGAGAATTAAACCGTTCATACAATAGCTTTGGTTACAAAACCTGCAACGTTTCTAGGTTGTTTCGAGAATGGACTCCATGCAGTCGGAACGTAAAAATAAAGATTATATTTCTCGGGGTTGCAGATATGGTTATCCTTTCGCCCACTGTTTCAGAAAGTAGAAAGACATAATTATTTTTTTAATATTCAACAGATACACGTGAAATATAAATAAATAGTTAAAGTTGTATTGAAATATACTTATAAAAGAAATGTTCATTTCTTTCTGCCCCTAAATTACCGTTTCTGTTATAACTATATGTAAATGTTCCTTACTAACGACTGATTTAAACATCACATTTACCGAATATGGAGAGATTTGCGTTCACACTGAGAATATAAGGAAAGAATAATGTTAGTTTATTTCCACTGAAGGTGTTGCCACTGGAAATGCTGGAATGAGACATTTAAAAGTTAACAATGAAAATATCGAGCAAAATCTATATATGTAAGGTACTAATTTTAGACCCTAATCAGAGTATACTGGCAATACTCGACACGTTCGAAATGCTAATTCAAGTTTTTCAACCTGTGAATGGCATCCAGCGTGTTGTTCAATACAGGGTATGGATGTCTGACGCACACGGAATCTCATACGAGCTTCCATTTCAACCTAAATTCGCAATTCTTTGCTTTCCGAATATGTAGTATTTAATAATTTTTTTCTATTTTGAGGGAGAAAGTAAACGAAGTGGGTTACTTTTATGGAAAGCAGCATTACCTACTTAACGAGTTTTCATATGACATGGAACCTGTTGCATTCGGCCCTCAATTCATGTTCCTAAGATTTGACAAAAGCTGGGTATCATGTAGAGAAAAAAAATGAACTTTTGTTTAGGGGCTGGAACAGCTGTTGGGAGGGATGGAAGCTTGTCGTCAAAGCCATCAGGCGTGTTCTTTAACGTGTATAGGGTATGGCTGTCCTGCACAAGGGCCAAAGGCTAAACGTCCCATCTGACGGACTGCAGCTTTTCCAAGCCCATCGGTGTCTCTACTGACAGTGGGAGGGTGGGGAATTTTGCCGAGATAAATCTGAAACAGCAGGGAACTAAAGATTACGAGCCTGGCGCGCTACCGACTGAGCCACCCCCGCCTCTGTGTTTTGAGTTTCTATTTGTAATGCTATGAAACAGATATCATCTCAGCGATGAATTAATTTCTCGAATTGGATGTTTCCACGTTGTCAGATTGTTAATAAAACCAGTAAAGTTTGATAATTAAATTAATCAATCCCTGTTATTTAAGCTGAAACGTTATAGTGGAATGGTATGTAATTTCCGGCTTTGATATTAAATTGCATTCGCATATTTTAAATATTAATGTTTCTGAAATATTATAATATTACTATTAATCGTTGCTAACTGTAGTTCGATTCTTGTGTAGGTAAAATTTACTTTACGTGGTCTATGAACTTTATTCTAAATATACGTAATAAAATATATTATGGAAAAGAAGAAATGAATTGAGAGTAAAATTTAACTCTAAATTTAAAGCGAATATATTGTTGCTATCGTAACTAAGGGCGACACGTGTCAAGCTATCTACCTGCACGTGCCATTGTAAAATATTTGACCAATCGTAGAAGAGGAACACCAAAAACCGTTGAGAATGGCAGTAACAAGCAAATATTTCATTAGAAAAAAAATTAACGCCACCTGCAGGAATTTCATTTAGGAGTAATCGTCGTACGTATGAATTTAATTAAGTACATAAGTTATATTTATGCATTCATGTATGAAATCTTTAATCAACACTATTTGAATATTAGCACATATAGTATGTTGGAATATAAATCCAATAATAACCTTTTTTTGGTTAATATTAATAATAATACGACCCTTTTTTGGGTGAGGGGAAATGTGATTTTTTGGTTAGAGTTCAACTTATTTGAAGTATTAGTAAGAGGAATTAAAATAGTATGTGATCACAGTTTGAATACGAAGAATTTTCCGGTGTTGCAAAGGTCATTGTTGACTCGACGAACGATACCCTTGACAAACGATAGAGATATTTCGTCAGAATTTGACATTCTGTAATTCCCGACGTACTTCACGAAAAGTTCCCAAATTTCGATCGCGGGTTCTTCTTGCCCGACCTCATTTTTGGTTAAAAAATCAGTTCCCTAACTGCAATGTTACGCCTAAATAATGATTTTAGAAATGGGGTAATCTGGCAACGGCATCATTTTTGCGGCCGAAGGTTTAAATGCTAATTAACTCTTCACACTTGGGGATCAGAAAATGGCAACAGTATATTTCACACCGATTCTCGTTTCCCGTAGGAAGAGCATGGTAAATATTTTTGTTTCTAGCAAGCTCCCCTCTTGGACGTTTGACCTGAAATTTCGCACTGTTATGCACCAATCCCCTGTGATGATGCATAGAACCGGCCAGGCCTAGCACCTAATGTCCGACCCCGCCTTCTCGTGGTGCAGACCGTTAGTACCTTTCAAAAGAGATACTCTCTTGTGGAAGTGAACGGAAGGGGAGGGCTGCCAGATTAGTGTGGCCTACTGATCTGGACAACTATGGCTACTTTTCTTTTATTTTTCTACCCTGCTGAGGAGTGGTCAACCACACAGGGTCCTGGTGCTAACCATATAAACCCACTGGACTGGACAGATATATGGCTCTGAGCTTGATTATGGATCCTGATTTTGCTGCACTGGTGGGCTTCTGTGGAGGGAAAATCTTCCGCTGTGTTTTCTGTTTGTTTGTGGGTTGACAGCCCCAAGTGAATAGATTCACAGGATATGTTTATCAGCTGGTGGATAATCCTGAGCAGAGGTCATCGCAGGCACCTGAACTCTTTGCTTCTATTGGCAACGTCAAATTCTACATTGGAGGAAGTCTTCCAGTGTAGATGGCTTCAGCCTTTAGTGGTGGGGGAACGGGTCTTTGCCCCATGTCTGCGATTAGGGGGCTGTTTGATATTGTCGGCATTCCCTCTCTCAATAAACATAGTTTCTTTAAACATCCTACTAACCATTTTCTCTCCATAGGTAGTTGGAATGTGAGGACTCTGCACAGAGCTTTCTCTCTTGATGTCCTCACACAAGAATTCTACCATTATAATTTAGATATTCTCGGCTTGCAAGAGACCAGATGGACAGATAAAGGTCAGATTCTTAAATATAATCTTAAATTTCTCTTTTCAGGGAGGGACGACAACAAGCATCAGCAAGGCGTGTGTCTGCTTCTCAGCAGACACGCTAGTGATGCTCTTCTAGGATATGAGTGCATTAATGAAAGGTTTCTTACAGCAAAATTTCAGACAAGCGTTAAAGACCTGAATGTTATCTGCTGTTATGCCCCAACTGATGAGGATGAGAAGGATTAGTTTTATGAACAACTTCAGGATATTTTGAATTCTGTCAAGAAAGGAGATATTACCCTTGTTCTTGGTGACTTCAATGCCAAAGTTGGTACTGACTCTGACCTTTGGGGAGGGGTGATTGGCCCTTTTGGTATTGGTAGCTGCAATGGCAATGGGCAACGTCTCCTACAGGTAAGTAAACTCAATGGTTTCAGAATAACTAACACATATTACAAACACCGCGACATACATAAGTACACATGGGTTTCACCTGATGGACTGCATAGGAATATGATTGATTATATATTAATTAACAGCAAATGGGCTAGTTCTGTTAGAAACACCAGGGCATATAGATGAGCTGAAATTGCATCTGACCATTACCTAGTTAAAAGTGTCTTGCAATTTAAAGTTAAAAAGTGTTGTGCTAGGGTTAAAAAATTTGCTTATAATACTGAAGCTCTGAAAGACCCAGTTATAGCTAAAGCTTACCATGATAGGTTACTTAGTCATTATGACAGTCATGGTATGCTTACCACTGAAGTTGAGGAAGAATGGGATCATTTTAAACAGGCTTTTTTGGACACTAACAGTACTCTTTTAGGAAAAAAGGAGCAGAAGAGGCAGAATTATCTGAGTGATAAAGCACTTGAGCTTATTTCGGAAAGAAAGAACTGCAGGAATGTCCTTAATCAATACCCTACTAGTCCTAATAGAAAGCATTACAGAGAACTTAATAAACGTGTAAAAGATCAGTTAGCTGCTGATAAGAATCTTTGGCTTGATGGTTTGGCTGACAAAGCCGAGGAAGCAGTTAGGCAGCACAACAGCAGAGAGCTGTACCAGATAGTTAATGTTTCGTGTGGTAGAAAACGGACAGGTATACAGGGATTGAAGGATAAACAAGGTAAGGTTATAGAAGGTGAGGATTCTGTCATGGCTAGGTGGGCTGAGCATTTCAGTGATGTACTAAACAATGCGGTTAGTTCTATTCCCATTGTTTGCAATGATGATAGATGCATTGGTGGCTTTAATGTTGGCCCTGTAACACAATCCGAAGTTATTTTGGCTGTTTCTAAACTTAAACTTCATAAATCCCCAGGGGTAGATGAAATTACTACAGAAATGCTTAGAGCTGGAAATGTTTCGGTTACCACTTTAATGACTGAAATTCTGAATATCTTTTATGATAAAGGCATGGTTCCTAAAGATTTTACCAGAGCTATTGTTGTCCCTATTTTCAAAAAAGGTGATCGCAGTTCTTGTGATAACTATAGGGGTATTAGCCTACTCTCTGTTCCAGGTAAAGTTCTTTCCATGATTGTGCTTAATAGAATTAAGAATCTGGTTGAGAGTGAACCAGATTCTTAATTCTATTAAGTCGGTTTACCACTTGGATGACTGAAATTCTGAATATCTTTTATGATAAAGGCATGGTTCCTAAGGATTTTACCAGAGCTATTGTTATCCCTATTTTCAAAAAAGGTGATCGCAGTTCTTGTGATAACTATAGGAGTATTAGCCTACTCTCTGTTCCAGGTAAAGTTCTTTCCATGATTGTGCTTAATAGAATTAAGAATCTGGTTGACAGGCAATTGCGTGATAAGCAATGTGGATTCAGAAGTGGTAGGTGATGTGTGGATCAGATATTTTCACTTAGGCAGATTCTTGAGAAATGTTTAGAGTTTCAGAAACCTTTGGTTGCTAGCTTTGTTGATTTCGAAAAGGCTTTCGACTCTGTTGATCGTCATAATTTGTGGTTGATTGTGAAATCATATGGTATACCAGACAAGTTAGTTAACATAATGAAAGCTCTCTATAATAACACTGAGTCGTGTGTGAGAGTTGGTAAGGCTTGTAGCAATTGGTTTAGCATTACTTCTGGTGTTCGACAAGGGTGCATTTTGTCTCCTTTTCTCTTTAGTTTGGTTATTGATTATGTTATGCGAAATTCACTTGAAGGAAAGGATTTTGGCCTTAAATGGGCTGGAGATAGGAAAATTTCTGATTTAGATTATGCTGATGATTTGGCCCTTTTGGCGGATGATGTTGATGAGATGAACTCTTTCATTCGAGCTGTTGATGAGACTGGTAGTAGAGTAGGTTTGGTTATAAACAGAGAGAAAACTAAAGTGATGAAAATTGGTCAGGCAGGCTGTGATTCAGTTAACCTGAATGGTTGCAGTCTTGAGCAGGTGTCTCAGTTTAATTATCTTGGGAGCTATGTAACAGATAATGGTGATATGCGGCATGAGATTAAGAGACGAATAGGGATAGCTGCCGGGACTTTTAAGAATCTATGGAGAGTGTGGAGAAATAGGCGTATACACCTAAAGACTAAAATTAGACTGTATAATAGTTTGGTTCTTTCTAGGGTTAGTTATGGTAGTGAAACGTGGACTCTTTGTAAACAAGATAACAGGAAACTAAATCCTTTTGATTCCAGATGCTTACGCAGTATCTTGGGCATTAGGTGGTTCAACTTTGTAACTAATGATGAGGTTAGGCAAAGGAGTTTGCAACCTCCTCTTAGCAGCATATTGTGCAGAGAGAGACTCCGTTGGTTTGGCCATGTTGCTCGTATGAATAATTATAGATTGGCGAATAGGGTTATGAACAGTGTGCCTAAAGGCCTCAGAAAGAAGGGGAGACCTAGGATGCGGTGGGCAGACAATGTCAAACAGGACCTTGTTAAAATTGGTGTGCAGTGGCCAGATGCAGTAGATGTAGCTCAGGATAGACTTGCTTGGAGAACTAAATTGCACGGTCTGGTTGGACCTCCGTAGCCCATGGCTGCTTGAGGATGATGATGATGATGACATTGATTTCCCGATGAGTTATGACTGCCAGAGACAGGCAGTAAATGACACTCCGCAACTCGCTAAGTTATGACGGTGTATTCCGTATCATCTCATTCGGGTAAAATTTACGAACAATAATTGGTTTTAAAACACAAAAAAATACCCTTGATAATTAACAGACATTAGAAAATCTATTTCATTTTACTACTTCAACTGATGCAGTATTTAATTAGTAACGCAAGTTCAGATGTTTAACAGCAGCGATATCTGTTTATTTAGTCTGAAACCCTAACAGAAACAAGTTTATAGGAAGGCAGAATGGAATAATCTACATTTCTTTGGGCAGAGCGATAAATATGTTTCGGTTTCCATTACTATTTAAATACGGAACTCATAAAGAATCCTCAGCGTTGAGATTTATCTCCGCAAAACTCCCCGCCCTTCCCACGGTCAGTAGTGGACACCGATAGGCTTGGAATACAATATTGACAATATAAAAATATCCATAACAGCAGCATAATTTTAACGAATTTCTGTTTTACAGACTACACAACGATTAACTGCTTAGTCAAGGAGTCATTTCATACCCTAAACATTTAACCTCTAATGATTATTTTATGTCCTAATCCAAAGAGGCTTAACGTGTTAGGGAAAAGAGTGAAAATATCTTCATAAATATAATAAAGGAATAAAAAAACACCCCTCAAGCAGCTGCTTGCAACAGCGATCTGACAGGAGCCTTTCAGTTTCTCCGCCACAGTCGAAGTTCTGTGAGGGTGGTGACCCCTTTGATTACTTTAATACGCCATAGAGAAGATATGCGTTTAGTTGGGTTGTTTTATCTCTGACCGGTAGTTATTTGCACACAAGGGTCTAAATGACGACGTCATAAAGAACCAGAGGGTTCAGTTTAGGTTGAGGGCAGGTGACCGAATGCAACAGCTGTTATGAGACAGATGGTAACCTCCCATCCAACGTCTTATTTAACCTGCACAGGGTATGATACATACAGAATTTCTACACTATTTTCTTGTGGTTTTCATCAGTTTTTTTTCTAAAAATATTAAGATTTTACGACATTTTGGTATTTTTTGTCTTCTACTATTGGGTTTGGTAATTTTACGCTTATGACGGCATCTCTTTGAACTTTATATACATAATAGAGCAGTGGTTCTCAAAACCTTTTATGCCTCACGTACCTCCTGGAAATGTGTATGTTACTGGCATACCCCATGTATAGATACAGAAAACTATAGTTATACTAAAAGAATGGGAAAAAAATAAAACATATATATATACACACACATTATTTATTGTAAAATTTTCAATCAAAATATCATTACCAGATTTATTCCGGATATCGGAGCAGTCTTCCGATGTCTGTCGTTTTTAAAAAGTTCTGTTTATGCGAAAGTTGTTAAAGCAAAACTAATTCGTGACGGAAATGAAAATTACAAAACAAAAGTCGTATCCGGTTTGACGATTCGAAAAGCATTGTTGTGTCATCGATTCTTTAGCATAGAACTGTTTTATTCAATTTTCTTTCATTGTGAAAGGTTAATTATTTTTTTAAAAGTCTCATCGTATGATGAGAAGAAACTGTTTTCGATGCATTGTAACAGTTACTATTGAATATAGAACTTAGGTTTTGAACTGAAATAGATTTAATTGGTTATTTAGATATGGTTATTTGTGTTATTAAGAACTTTCCGGGAGTCTTCGAAACGACACTTAGGAGTCATTTCTGCAGATAAGTTTAGTCGAAATAGGATTTCCTTAAATACGAATAATTATGGAATACAACAGACTCCATTATCACGGCATCATAACGTTGCAGTAACGTTCCCTTCAGTGAACTCTCATTACGATGGATGTTATGCAAATATGGCTTTACAGAAACCATATGTGTTCGCCTTTCTAGCCTATATTACTATGAGGTGTTTAACGTAAATTAATCAAAACTTTGAGTCTAGTGGTAATCGACCCTGGGAATTTGATATTCCTTTCCTGTAGCAATACCTAATGTTCCACCCCTTCACTTTAATGAAAGCACTCCTGATACTATGTCTTTTGATGGCACTCGTAACAGCAAGGCGTAAGACTGCTTAATACGAAAGCAGATATCGTTACTTCGCGATGACGTATAATATATACGTAACGGCAGATCTCAACGCTGTCACAGATGCTACTGTAACCAGAAAAAAACAGCACACGAAGAGAAACCATAGCAGTTATTCATTCCTTATCGCAAAGAAACTCTGCGAGCGCTGGGGTAGGGATGGGTAAGTTAGTAGCGCTCCCGGCTCGTAATCTGCTGTTTCCAGGTTAGAGTCCCCGCTGGGTCAGCTTTGAGATTTATCTCCGCAAAACTGCTCGCCCTGCTAACGGTCAGCAGGGGACACCGATAAGCTTGCAAAGACCGCCGTCCGTCGGATGGGATCTTAAGCCGTGTACGGGAAAGCCATACCCTGTGCACGTTAAAGAACTCGTTGCATGGCTTTGACGCGAGGCTACCATCTGTCTCTCGACAGCTGTTTCAGTGAGGCTCCTCCCCCAACCTTCTCTGAGCCTTCGGGGTCCTCGTGACCTGACCGTTTAGTCCATTGTGTACAAATAAAATGCCGATCACAGGTAAAACAATCAATTCTGAGCTCTATATGTTATCAAATGCGTATTATTGTATGAAATTCCAGTCAGTTATTCAGATTTATTCTCTTAACGTTTAAAAACATCCACCTAACAAAGTTCTTTAACATTATTCGTATTCATCACAACGCAGTCCTCCTATTAGCTTCTCTAAAAATTTTTTCAGGATGTTTCTCAAGTGTAAAATAATTCATTTATACTCGAACCCAGGTCTCTTAGACGTGAAAAACGAATACAATTGAGTTGTTTTCAAACAAGTCATATCAAAATATTTAACTCTTTATTTCATTTTTATTAATTTTAACACATTTCTTAATTTATAACTTAGAAGCGTTAGTTTAATTATCTTTATAACTTTAAACACGACATGAGAGACCAAGACCAACGTATATTGCAGATAAAAATGAGGGGAATTCCCGGAACTCAATGTTACAACTTTTCCGAATGGTTTCGTACAGTTTTTCGATCAAATGCAAAATAAAATGCAGAAGACTTGTTCTGTACTAAACTGTTAGTGTAGTTTTTATTTTGGGGATTTTAGTGAACAAAATGAGTATTTATAGTAGTTCTTGACGTATATCAAATTTATAACTTGAAGAATTAAATGAAGGTTCTTTGTAGTTTACTGTTAGGCTGATGTAAAGAATAGTTTCGTGACTTTAAAATGTTAGTTGTATTGCATATATTATTCTATTTAAATTTTCCTCTTAGACGTGCATATGTATTATGCTAGGCACGGACTTTACAATTTGTTTCCTTTCTCCTCAGTGTTGTTTCTATAGCTATGTGCATGTAAAGACTTTAAGGAGACCTAAAAAATTGTGCTGACATTTTTTGATAGTAACTATTATGGAAATACTACGAAAAGTTTTCAGCGTAAGAACTGTTTTTTTTCCTCAAATTAAAACCTACCTGTTTGGTTTTAGAGAAAAGAAATATATAAGGAATTTTAATTTTTACATATGTATTTTTAAAACTTCAACGCAGTTGCAATATATTATGCAAAAGCATCTGGCAACACAACGAAGCAGTACTGCGGACGTCATCTCGGTGTTTTTGCTACTTTATTATTAACCCGTATTCACAGACAGCACTAATTTTAGGAGTTCACTTATTTCTCATGCCGCCACTCTATTTTAACTTACACTTTTATACCAGATAAGTAACATTTATATAATTAAAAATGTGTTTAAATTAATAAAAATATAATGAATACTTAAAGATTTTCATATCTATTTTTTCATATGCATAGTATTTTTTTTAAAGGTTTATTTTTTACACGGTTTTCTCGGGAACCTATCTACCGTGTCAGAATTCGAAACAGATTTGGGTGAATTGAATTAGATTATTCCTATTGTATATTAAGAAGGATTTATTTTTTTTAAAAAGTGAGTGGTTAGCGCGCTTGGCTACTGATCTAAGAGACCTGGGTTCGAGTCCCGGGTAAGGCATGGCTGTTTTGTGTCATTTTTCTGCTGAGGGCGTGCCATCGTCTCAGACCTTCTACTCTGGCATGTAAACTGACCGGCTCCTATCAGACCTCTGTGGTAAGCGTCTGTTTTTACGTCTTGAACCAATTCTATTTTCATATTCTATTTTTTCATATGCACTGTGTTTTGTTTTAGAATTATTTTTTACACGGTTTTTTCGGGAACCTATTTACCGTGTAAAAAGTTTAACACAGAATTAGGTGTATTTATTTAGATCATTCCTATTCTGTAGTATAAATGAATTTTTTTACACTTGAGAAACATCCTGAAACAATTTTTAGATAATCTAATAGGTTGGCTTGCTTAACCTATTAGATAATCTAATAGGTTGGCTTGCTTAACCTATTAGATAATCTAATAGGTTGGCTTGCTTAACCTATTACATAATCTAATAGGTTGGCTTGCTTAACCTCTGAGCGGCACTTTTTTGTACACCATGGGCTAAATGGCCAGGTCACATGGACCCCGAAGGCTCAGAGAAGGTTGGGGGAGGGGACCCGCTGGAACAGTTGTTGGGAGACAGATGGTAGCCTCCCGTGAAGGCCATCCAGCGTGTTCTTTAACGTGCACAGGGTATGACTCTCCCACACACGGGGCCACGGCTTAACGTCCCATCCGACGGACGGCGGCCTTTCCAAGCCCATCGGTGTCCCCTACTGACCGTGGGCAGGGCGGGGAATTTTGCGGAGATAAATCTCAACGCTGACCCAGCTGGGACTCGAACCTGGGAACTTCAGATTACGAGCCTCGCGCGCTACCGACTGAGTTAAAAAACACGACAAGATAAAGAAAAACTGAAAAACATTTAAGAATTCTTTATATATTTATTTCCTTTAAAACCAATCCGGTAGGTGTTAATTTGATAACTTGTAAGTTTATAAAATTAAAAATGTGTTAAAATTAATGAAAATGAATCAAAATGAAATAAGACTTCACATTTTAGATATGACTTGTTTGAAAACAACTCATTTGTATTCGGTTTTCACGTCTAACGGACCTGGGTTCCTGGGTATCATATAGAGCTCAGAATTGATTGTTTTACCTGTGATCGACATTTTATTTGTAGAGAATAGACTAAACGGTCAGGTCACATGGACCCCGAAGGCTCAGAGAAGGTTGGGGGAGGGGACCCGCTGGAACAGTTGTTGGGAGACAGATGGTAGCCTCCCGTGAAGGCCATCCAGCGTGTTCTTTAACGTGCACAGGGTATGACTCTCCCACACACGGGGCCACGGCTTAACGTCCCATCCGACGGACGGCGGCCTTTCCAAGCCCATCGGTGTCCCCTACTGACCGTGGGCAGGGCGGGGAATTTTGCGGAGATAAATCTCAACGCTGACCCAGCTGGGACTCGAACCTGGGAACTTCAGATTACGAGCCTCGCGCGCTACCGACTGAGTTAAAAAACATGACAAGATAAAGAAAAACTTAAAAATATTTAAGAATTCTTTATATATTTATTTCCTTTAAAACCAATCCGGTAGGTGTTAATTTGATAACTTGTAAGTTTATAAAATTAAAAATGTGTTAAAATTAATGAAAATGAATCAAAATGAAATAAGACTTCACATTTTAGATATGACTTGTTTGAAAACAACTCATTTGTATTCGGTTTTCACGTCTAACGGACCTGGGTTCCTGGGTATCATATAGAGCTCAGAATTGATTGTTTTACCTGTGATCGACATTTTATTTGTAGAGAATAGACTAAACGGTCAGGTCACATGGACCCCGAAGGCTCAGAGAAGGTTGGGGGAGGGGACTCACTGGAACAGCTGTCGGGAGACAGATGGTAGACTCCCGTCACGGCCATCCAGCATGTTCTTTAAAGTGCACAGAGTATGGCTTTCCCGCACATGGCTTAAGATCCCATCCGACGGACGGCGGCCTTTCCAAGCTTATCGGTGTCCCCTGCTGACCGTTAGCAGGGCGAGCAGTTTTGCGGAGATAAATCTCAACGCTGACCCAGCTGGGACTCGAACCTGGGAACTACAGTTTACGAGCTTGGCGCGCTACAGACTGAGCTACCCCCGCCCCATAAGGTGGCGGGAGAGAGTAGCAGAAAATCCGGAAACGAAACGCATGCAGTGGAAAAGGACAAAGTGGGTCCACTTTCTTTTTAATGGTTGCCGTAATAAGGCTATTCGCCGTCCCATGACCGAGTGGTTAGCGTGCTTGGCTAAGGTAATCTAAGGGACTGGGGTTCGCGCCCCGGGTAAGGCATCGCTTCTGTGTGTTTTTCATTGCACACGTTCGGCAAAAGCCGTAAGGTGCGATGCAAATCCATTCCTATTTTTCTATCTTATTTCACCACAACGTGCACATAAGTGTTAATTTTCATTTCTGGGCCAAAACATCAATATTAATCTTCAGATTACTCGCAAATACCAAAGTTTTTACCGAAAATGACTTTTCAAAAACCGCAATTTCCAAAGCTTTAACGATTCGTAAACGTTATAAATGGTTGCTGCCTACGTAAAGCCCTTTCACATCGCAGTACATGACTAAAATCTCACCCAAAATATATTAAACAAAAGAATGGTTACTTCCTCCGTGGATCGTACGAGGGTGAGAAAAAAAAATCCAGTGGAACAACTCAAAAAAGCTTCCAATACGAAACTCAAAGTATGCAACTTTTAACTTTTACTACGGCTTCACAGTGTTTCGTCTATACTTCTCCGAAACTTTATATAGCCATTTTTCTTCTCTGTAGAAAAATAAAAACGAATCTTACGTACCTGAGATGATCGAAACATAATATAAAAATATACCTAAAATAGCAACGCATAGAACCGGCCACGCCTAGCACCTAATGTCCGACACGCCTTCTCGTGGTGCAGACCGTTAGTACCTTTCAAAACAGATGCTCTATTGTGGAAGTGAACGGAAAGGGAGGGCTGCCAGATTAGTGTGGCTTACTGATCTGGACAACTATGGCTACTTTTCTTTTTTTTTTCTACCCTGCTGAGGAGTGGTCAACCACACAGGGTCCTGGTGCTGACCATATAAACCCACTGGACTGGACAGATATATGGCTCTGAGCTCGATTATAGATCATGATTTTGCTGCACTGGTGGAAAATCTTTCTGTGGAGGGAAAATCTTCCGCTGTGTTTTCTGTTTCTTTGTGGGTTGACAGCCCCAAGTGAATAGATTTACAGGATATGTTTATCAGCTGGTGGATAATCCTGAGCAGAAGTCATCGCAGGCACCTGAACTCTTTGCTTCTATTGGCATGGTCAAATTCTACATTGGAGGAAGTCTTCCAGTGTAGATGGCTTCAGCCTTTAGTAGTGGGGGAACGGGTCTTTGCCCCATGTCTGCGATTAGGGGGCTGTCTGATATTGTCGGCATTCCCTCTCTCAATAAACATAGTTTCTTTAAACATCCCACTAACCATTTTCTCTCCATAGGTAGTTGGAATGTGAGGACTCTGCACAGCGATTTTTCTCTTGATGTCCTCACACAAGAATTCCACCGTTATAATTTAGATATTCTCGGCTTGCAAGAGACCAGATGGACAGATAACGGTCAGATTCTTAAATATAATCTTAAATTTCTCTTTTCAGGGAGGGACGACAATAAGCAACACCAAAGCTCGGGTCTGCTTCTCAGAAGACACGCTAGTGATGCTCTTCTTGGATACGAGTGCATTAATGAGAGGTTTCTTACAGCAAAATTTCAGACAAGGGTTAAAGACTTTAATGTTATCTGCTCCTATGACCCCACTGAAGATGCCAATGAGGATGAGAAGGATAGGTTTTACGGACAACTTCGGTATATTTTGAATTTCGTCAAGAAAGGAGATATTACCCTTGTTCTAGGTGACTTCAATGCCAAAGTTGGTACTGACTCTGACCTGTGGACAGGAGTAACAGGCCCTTTTGGTATTGGTAGCTGCAATGGCAATGGGCAACGTCTCCTACAGGTAAGTAAATTCAATGTATTCAGAATAACTAACACTTATTACAAACACCGCAACATACACAAGTACACATGGGTTTCACCCGATGGGCTGCAGAAGAATATGATTGATTATATATTAATTAACAGCAAATGGGCTAGTTCTGTTAGGAATACCAGGGTGTATAGGGGAGCTGAAATTGGATCTGACCATTACCTTGTTAAAAGTGTCTTGCAACTTAAACTTAGAAAGTGTTGTGCCAGGGTTAAAAAATTTGCTTTTAATACTGAAGCTCTGAAAGACCCAGTTATAGCTAAAGCTTACCATGATAGGTCACTTAGTCATTATGACAGTCATGGTTTGCTTAATAGTGAAATTGAGGAAGAATGGGGCCATTTTAAACAGGCTTTTTTGGAAACTAACAGTACTCTTTTAGGAAAAAAGGAGCAGAGGAGACAGAATTATCTGAGTGATAAGGCACTTGAGCTTATTTCGCAAAGAAAGAACTGCAGGAATGTTCTTAATTAATACCCTACTAGTCCTAATAGAAAGCATTACAGAGAACTTATTAAACTTGTAAAAGATCACTTAGCTGCTGATAAGAAAGAATCTTTGGCTTGATGGTTTGGCTGACAAAGCAGAGGAAGCAGTTAGACAGCACAACAGCAGAGAGCTGTACCAGATAGTTAATGTTTTTTGTGGTAGAAAACGGACAGGTATACAGGGATTGAAGGATAAACAAGGTAATGTTATGGAAGGTGAGGATTCTGTCATGGCTAGGTGGGCTGAGCATTTCGGTGATATTCTAAACAATGTGGTTACTTCTATTCCCATTGTTTGCAGTGATGATAGATGCATTGGTGGCTTTAATGGTGGCCCTATAACACAATCTGAAGTTATTTTTGCTGTTTCTAAACTTAAACTTCATTAATCCCCAGGGGTAGATGAAATTACTAACGAAATGCTTAGAGCTGGAAATGTTTCGGTTACCACTTGGATGACTGAAATTCTGAATATCTTTTATGATAAAGGCATGGTTCCTAAGGATTTTACCAGAGCCTTTTAAAGTTCTTTCCATGATTGTGCTTAATAGAATTAAGAATCTGGTTGACAGTTAATTGCCTGATCAGCAATGTGAATTCAGAAGTGGTAGGGGATGTGTGGATCAGAGAACTATTCAGAGTTGGGTTGGGTTGTTTTACCTCTGAGCGGCACTTTTTTGCACACCATGGGCTAAATGGCCAGGTCACATGGACCCCGAAGGCTCAGAGAAGGTTGGGGGAGGGGACCCACTGGAACAGCTGTTGGGAGACAGATGGTAGCCCCCCGTCAAGGCCATCCAGCGTGTTCTTTAACGTGCACAGGGTATGGCTCTCCCGCACACGGGGCCACGGCTTAACGTCCCATCCGACGGACGGCGGCCTTTCCAAACCCAACGGTGTCCCCTACTGACCGTGGGCAGGGCGGGGAATTTTGCGGAGATAAATCTCAACACTGACCCAGCTGGGACTCGAACCTGGGAACTACAGATTACGAGCCTGGCGCGCTACCGACTGAGCCACCCCCGCCCCACTATTCAGAGAATTAGAACTTTGTATATGTAGATACTGAAACTCTCTTTCCTCTTCTTCTGGCGTTTCTTCTTATCGCCAGCACGAACGGCTTTTTGCGCCTTTCCTGCTTTTTTCACAGCTTTTCCTGAAGGTTGAGGCGGCATTTTCTCTATAGATGCTGGAACAAATCCTTGTTTGGAAATTAAAAATCTGAGAACTCGCTCTTGAAATTTCCAAATTGAATATTCTTGTGTTCTGGTTGCAATCCCCTTTTAAAAACTCCGGACGGATCGTACCGCTGTTTATGCGGACCTCTGAGTGAGCCGTGTGTGGTAGAATGAACACTCCTGGTAGAAGTTTTCTGTGGATAGGAAGTCGCATGTAAAATTTAAATAAATGCATTATTTTAATAAAAAGCTAATATTTTGACATGAGAGACAGAGGTTGTCAAATTATTGTTTTCTCTGTGAAATAAAAAAATAAGAAATAGAACTTCGAACATATGATTTTATTTATACACCTCAGTAGAATACCGATGTGAAATACTTTTACAACAGTTTCATTTAAATACAGAACAAACTACAACACCATTAGGAAATTACTGTAATATTACTTATGTGTTTAGTATATAATATTGTGGGCTAAGAAAAAAAAATGAAAAAAAAGTAGGAATTTTTGCATTCTATACATTAAAAAATTAGGTCACCGAATACACAATTCGGTAGGAGAGTTTTTTTTTTGTATTACCATTGTATAGGTCGTGTGTTTTAAGGAGAGGTTTTTTATCTGTGAAATATCGGGGGATGTAGTAGTGGTGGAAAAGATGTGTTTCATGTAATTTTTGGGGATGTAGAACTTAGGAAAGAAATAGATCTCTGTAGTATTTAATACTTACTGAGAAGTATCTCTCATAGGGTCAAAAATACTAATAATAATCTGATTTCATTTCTTGTAGAGCCCTGATGAGGAATATAAAATTCTGGTTAGTGCACCTACGAGTGAGATACAGATAGGAAGTATTTATGAGATAGTGTTAGTACAATATCATGTTTTTGAAATAATTTGATGATGGACAACTTAATGTGGTTCACTGCCTGAGAAAAAAAATGCACTTCTACTTGCAGAAAAAAACTATCGAAGACATTGCGAATTTCATTTGGTTATACAATTCACACACCTGTCGCAGGGCAGTGGCCTGGCTACAGTTCTAAGAGACCTGGGTTTGACCCGCAGGTTAAGCACAGATGCCGTCAGACCTCTGTGGCAAGCAGCTGCTTGATCCGTTATTATTTACACTAGGGCTTCTCAATGTGGGACGTACAGTAAAAAAAAATTATTTATTTTTCGGGGTGTGTGTGTGTGTGGGGAAGGGGGTGTTAAAGGTTCCTAGGTATGTGGAAAACACATTTAAACTGGTTTCACATAGAGAACTTGGGTACGTTTAGGGACCTGGGCATGGTGGCAGGCATTCCTTTTCTTAACGTGTTACGTCCTCGCGACACTTACGTCTGCCGCCGGAGGTCTCTGCGCCGAGTATTCCTCCTGCTCACGTCCCATCTCACGGGGACGCCACGTTATACCCTTTACTCCATTTCACACTAGACAATTGCTCTCTAGTGCTACATGAAAGGCAGAGTGAGAGGCACATATTTAAAAAAAAAACATATTGAGGAAATCAGATATTTCAACGATTTTTTTTTTCACATTTAAATATGGAGTTGGGAGTGGGGGTGAAAAGATAGTTTTCAAGTTGCATTTGGTTTCTTAAAGCCCATGATTTCCCTCCTAACTTTTTGTAGGACACAGATTACCATTGCCTGCTATTGCTTCGTAATTAAAAAAATGTCTGGCTAAGAAATTTGAAAAAAAAAAAAAAAAGAAATTAAATGAAACAGAAGGGGGGGGGGGAGGAGCCAGAGAGAGATGACACTTTCGAAGTTCCGTTTGGTTTCTTCCACCTTATGATTTCTTTCCTACCCTTAGAAAACAGATTAACATTCCCAACTATTACTCCCTAATTACAAAATGCCAGGCCAGGAAATTCGAAATAAAGGATCGGGGTGGGGGGCACTTTTCAAGTTCCATTTGGTATCTTTAATCTAATGATTTCTTTGCTACCTTTTGTTTGGTCACAGATTACCACTGGCTGCTATTACTTGCTAATTACAAAGTGTCAGGCCAGGAAATTCAAAAGAAAACAACAACAACAAAAAAAAAACGTGTAGAGGGGGGTGGGTGGTGGAGTGTTACTGTTTTGGAACTTCACATAAAAATTAATTCTTTACCTGTACCTTCTTTACCCTCTCGTTCCAGGCAATATTTTGTGCCTAGAGTAGTTCAAATCACTTCTAATTTACTCCAAAAACGACAGTTTTTAGGAGTAAACTAGTTGTGATGATTGATGTGAATTATTGTTTCTTGCCCCTGCGGAGCAACGCACTCGTCACGCGTCCCGCCTCTCCAATATTCCACTCGCATTCAATATTCCACTGCGTACCCCTTACTTCCTTAACTTAACTTCCTTAACTTCCTTCCTTCCTTTACTTCCTTAACTTACTTCCTTTACTTTCAAACACGCACCATCCATATTCACGCCAACAACCCATCCAAATCACAAATCACATAAATATCACAACACCTTGAAAAATAACAAAAATTTGCCAACATATTACTACGTAATAAATTAAAAAACATCTCCAATTCTTTACAATACATTTTAAACTACACTACTGTACACTATCCATCACACAAAATCATATTAACTCGAACATTTACACCAAATACACCTCAATACTAGAGATATCAAATACCATATATATACACACAACATACCTACACGAAAAACTAGATAAAAAAAGTACAACATCATACTTAAAAAAAAGAAACCAATCCTGCTATTCTCAAATAGTTTTTCTCCAAACCTCAATTCGAAATTTAAAAAACACAGCACAAAAGAAAACTGGATAAATTACACAGATTGAATTATTTTTAAACCTCTTAACAGCAAAGGAAATTAAAATAAGAATCAACCATAAACTATATTCAAGTGAGCTACATAACTCAGAACTTACGATAATTTCCGCTTCCTTTCTGTGAAACTGTCACTTTACATTATCAGATTTAAACATTATTCCAACATGGAAATTTTTTCTCACCAAATATCTAGACTTGATTAATAATTTCACCGTCTAATACAGGAAATAATTCACATCAGATCTACATATCATGAAATTCAAATCTTATAAGAAATATCTCTCATATCAACTGCATTTTACACCTAAAATATGCTCATATTTTCAATAATACTACATATACGTTGCTACTTTGACGAAACAATATCATGCACTTCCGGTTATCGAAATAAGCTTTATTCGATATAATTGTTGGAAATTCTCGTATTTCCGGCGACGCGAAGAACAATAAGAAGCGGTTGCGGAGTATAAAAAATAGATTTGGTATTTTCAGTCGTATACCTGATTTGAAATCCATATATTGCGATAACAGACGTTATATAGCGAATGGTTAGTCACAGTGAGGTAATTATCAGAGTTTATAATTCAAATAGGAAACGGGAATAAACGTGTGAAAATCGCGCAAGGGGCGGGGGGATTAATTTTAATGAAGCAAAGAGTGGATATCACTTTTACCGAAGGCGGATTGTTTATAAAAAAAAAACAGTGAAGACGGAAGTTTATTCGCCTCGGCTTGACGTCCCATCGCACATATTTATGAAAAGGCAGTCGGTTAAGTCAACGATTTAGCATTCAAACTATGAGATATAAAATGTATTCAACAGGATTCTGAATAGAAAGTAGTTGATTATGAAATAATACACACTCTGATGATTGGATATTACACTATGACTTTTAAAATTATTTTTTTATATTTAAATTATTCATTGTCAATAATTTATTTTGAAATTTTGAGAGGTTTCATAATTAGTAGGTTAAATCCGGTCTTAGGGTATTAATTCAACGTTAAATGATAGTGTGAGGTCCTTCTCGAGGTTTTCCGAAATGCAATTAAAATTCGAGTTTTGAATTTCGAAAAAAGCTGACAGTTGGGTTGTTTCACCTCTGAGCTTTCTTGCACACCATCGGTTAATTAGTTAGGTCACAAGGACGTAGAAGACCGATACCGTTCGAGGAGGGGACCCAATGGAACAACCATTCGGATATAGACGGTAGCCTCCCGTCAAGTCCATCCAGCGTGTTCTTTAAAGTGCACAGGGTATGGCTCATGACTTAACGTTCCATCCCAAGGACGGCGGTCTTTCGAAAACTAACAGCAAAAGCCAGTTATTTACCAAAAACAGAAAGAAATATTTCATTCAAAGTCTAACCGTTAGTTGGTGTTCCATAAGTTTCTAATACATGGTAAGCTTAGAATTTTTTTCAAGATTTGGGAAAGTTAAAGAAACTTACTACTGGTAATTTATTAAACATTAATTTTTTGTAATATTTTCTAGTTTGATAAAGTCTGATCTATTAATTATTTTCTTAGACATGTTGCTCACTTGGAAGTTTTTTTTAATTCCTTTTAAAATGCAATGGTTTATAGGCAGGTGTTCCTACTTTATAAATTCTGCTTAGAAATAAATTTTTGAATAAAATAAATTTCATATAAAAGGAAAAACGTGATTTTTTTTCATGGCGAGGTGAGTGATAACGTATTGATTGGTTATATCGAAATCAATTTTAATGATTTTATTTTCCTGAGTGGTTAGCGCGCTTGGCTACTGGTCTACGGGACCTGGGTTCGAGCCCCGGGTAAGGCTTGGATGTTCGTGTCGTTTTTCTGCTGAGGTCCTGCCATCCTCTCAGACCCTCTACTCTGGCATATAAATTGACAGGCTCCTGTCAGACATCTGTGGCAAGCAGTTGCTTGAGGGGGTATTTATTTATTTATTTTAAAACGAAAAACGTTCATAAATTTATTGTAAATTTGTGGCGTTTCTGGCAACCACGTCAGCACTGCGTTTTTCTCGTAATGGTCTATTAGTCATTACCGAAAATTACCCAAATGAGTATTAATACATGGTAGAATACATGAATGGCTTTTTATATTATTTTTTGTGTAACTAGGTGATGGAATTTGCAATTCGTACGTGAAAATTCAGTGTTGTTCACTGTACATGAGAGTGTCCACCGAAACCAACCCATCAGTTTTTTGACGCGAATGTTTTCTCGGTGGTCCGATCGAAACGTGTAACAACTTTCCCGAAAAACTGTTTGTGCCATTTCACATCAGTTCTATTTTGAAGGAGAGTTATTCAATTAAATTCAAATCAGTTTTATCTCAGTAGTGAACGTAATGTCTGGCAGAGGAAAAGGTGGCAAAGGTTTAGGAAAAGGTGGTGCTAAACGGCACAGAAAAGTTTTACGTGATAATATCCAAGGTATCACGCAGCCAGCTTTCCGGCGTTTGGCTGGGCGAGGTGGTGTGAAGAGAATTTCTGGTCTCATTTACGAAGAAACACGAGGTGTTCTCAAAGTATTCCTTGAAAACGTCATCAGAGATGCAGTCACCTAAACTGAGCATGCAAAGAGGAAGACGGTGATAGCCATGGATATTGTGTATGCTCTAAAACGACAAGGACGCACCCTGTACGGATTTGGAAGCTAGAGAAAAATAAACCAAAAATAAAAGAAACCAAAAAACCCTTTTCAGGCTAATAAATAGTGTTTAAAGGATTACCCATCGTATTTGTATTAGCAAATTTATCATTTTATACGTGAACTCCTAAAGGTAAACCAAGTAGGCTATTTAAATATTTTCTCCAACCGCACAAATCACTGTCAAGAATAATAGTTAGTTTCGTTATAGGAACGGATTCAATGTGTTAAACTATGTTTTTAATTGGTACACTACACTGTGATAAACAAAAAATCTTTTCATAAAACTATTACATATCGTGTCTTATAAATTGCCACAATACGGTTCTTTCAACCTATGGAAAGCTACCGATTGTTCATTAATTCATAATTTATTATGAATAATAAAGGTTTAGCGATGTTTTCTCGTACATTTTATTAGGATTTAAAATCAGTGACGAAATTTCCGTGTAATATAATTGTAATGAAATTAAGTAAGCTTAATGTTAGGTTACTAAATGTTTCCAGTGGTGAATATTTCCTTTTTCAGTAAGATACTTATGATGGTTATATTTCCTATGTGTAGAGTAAAAATGTGATTTCACGATAATTTTTTGTACAGTAGTAGGGCATCCTTTCTACAAAATATCGGCTCTTAAAAGAGCCTTTTTTATTGATGTCTTATTTTATAGTTCACTTCTTCCCAGTTTTCTTTGGAACAGTTTTCTTCCTAGCAGGGCTTTTTTCAGTTTTAGGTGCTTTCGGTTTGGTCACCTTGGTTTTTTTTGGACTCTTAGCAGGTTTGCTTTTCTTGCCAGCGGAAGGTTTCTTCACTGCAGCCGTTTTCGTCTTCTCACCGGTTTTTTTGCGCTTCGATACCTTTTTCGCAACACTGGAGGCTTTTGGCTTTTTTGCTGTTCCTTCTTTCTTAGTACTTTTGGTTTTTACTGGTTTTTCTTTCGTCTTCTGACCAGTAGCACTCAGCTTAAAGGAACCAGTTGCACCTTTACCTTTGGTCTGAACGAGTTGCCCACTTGCTACTGCTGTCTTGAGATATTTGTTGATAAAGGGAGCTAGACGTTCGATGTCTACCTTGTAGTGAGAGGCAATGTATTTTTTGATAGCCTGCAACGACGATCCACCTCTTTCCTTCAGTGCAGTGATCGCCGAAGTCACCATCTCTGACACCTTAGGATGAGAAGCGGCAATCTTCGATTTTTTCGGCTTTCCGGCAGTTGCTTTGCCCCTCTTTTTACGTGAAACCGCAGCTGGAACACTGGTCTCTGCAGCTGTATCAGACATTGCTGTGAATTCGTTTTAGAGCTTCCGTACAAAAGTTAAACGTAAAGTTTAGCTTCCACAACGGAATATATATATATAATTCTTCCCTCCTCTTGAATACTCCTATGAATAAGAACATTGTCCATTCACAGACTCATTCAGCGATGATGTATGATAATTTCTATTTTATCATTTATCCTTTTTTTTTATAAAGCATCAAATATTTCAATATCTCTTAAATGAGAGATAAGTAGCTTGTAGAATTTAATTTTTTGGGATTTTTTGGGTGGTTCCAAAATTGATTTAAAGTTTTGTTGATTCACATTATATTTTTCCAATTTTTGATAATAGTTTTTTCTTTGTTTAATATATTTTTTGCATTTAAATATTATATGTTCTATTGTATGAGGTTCTTTACAGAAGTTGCAGTCTGGATTATCTATTTTTTTCATTTTGAATAAAGTGGAATTTGTAAGATCTAAATCACTTTTAATTCTTAAAATAACTTTAATTTCTTTTTTTTTAGTCCATAATCTTTAAATTTAGATATATTCTGTGATATGTTATATCTATGTGTATGTATGGCATTTATATTGTACCAATTTTGTAGTTCTTCTATTATTTTAATTTTATTTTGATTTTTATATAGGTGAGTGAAATATGGAGTTATGGTTACTGTATTTAGGTCTTTTGTTTGTTTTGCGAGTGCATCCACCAATTCATTTTCTTTAATATTAACATGAGAAGGTATCCATTGTAAATGTATATGATTATGGTTATGTATAGGTTGTTGTGTGGTAGCAAGTATATCATTAATGAAAATAGCAAAATTGCTTTTGAATGGATTTTGAAAAATTATATCTAAAGAGGTTTTACTGTCAGTGAGAATGACAATTTTACTATTATTAAATTTAAGGGCCCATGACATAGCAAATAAAATGACTGTGATCTCTGATATAATCACCGGTGATGGTCTGTTTAGTTTAAATTGGTATGTATGTGAATTACAGATGAATACCCCTGATGATATAGTTCTTTCTGAATTTAATGAGCCATTAGTGTATATTTTAATGAAGTCTTTGTATGTGTTATCTATGTATGCTTCAGTGATTGTTTTTAGGCAATTTTAATCTAGTATTTTTTTGGAAATTATCCCAGGGATTGTATTATTCATAATAGGAAATGGTGATGTCCAATATGGATAGTTAAGAATTATATCTCCACTCAATTTATTTTCTGTTATGTTTAGTATTGTTTCTTTTTTTGTGAATTGTGTAAGTGTTATATCTGTAAAGTTAGTTTTAATTTTTTCTATGATTGGATGTTGTGTGTTTTTTGTTGTAATTCTAAAAATAAGATTTGATAATAGATATTTTTTTTAGATCCAAAGTTGGAATTGCAGTCTCTGCATATACATTAACATTATTTGTATTTTGAAGGAGTACCAGACAGTATTTCAATATTTTTGTTTGTATTCTTTCTAAAATTTTCATTTTAGTTTTTGAAATATTATTTATCCGTTCTAAACCATATATGATTTTAGGTAAAATTATTGAATTATATATGAGTAATAAGTTTTTTGTAATGCATCCCCAGTTTGAATTGCCTAAATATCTTAAGTATTGAAATAGTTTATTTGATTTTGTTTGAATTTATATTGCATTTTGTTTGAATGTGTTCCATAGTAATTTTGACTCCAAATGGAGTCCTAAAAATTTTAAGTTATTCACAATTTTAATATTTCTGTCCTTTATTTTTTTATAAAATCATTAGGAAATTTATTTCTTTTATGAAAGTAAATAATATTTGTTTTTTCTATGTTTATTTTTAGGTTCCATTTTTCACAATATTTATCTAATTTGTTCAAAATGTTTTGAATTCTCTTTTGTATAATATCTGTATTTTGATGAGTTGTCCAGAAAATTATATCATCTGCATATGTACCGAATTTAATATGTTCTTCAAAAATGTTTTCAATATCATTTATATATAAATTAAAAAGTATTGGTGATAATATGTCACCTTGTATAATTCCATTTAAAAATTTATGTTCCTTAAAGTAAGCATTTCTAATTTTAACTTTATAATGTTTATTTTGTAATATGTGAAATAGAAAATAGTATAGATTACCACATATTTTTAATGAACGAATTTTAGATAATAGTGCATGGTATGAGACAGAATCAAAGGCTTTTTCAAGATCAATAACCACCGCTACCATGAAGCATTTATTATTAATAGCATGTTCTGCATCTGTTATTAGGTTTAATAATAAGTCTTTAGTTGATCTTCCAAATCTAAAGCCATAGCAGTGATTATTAAAAATATTGTTTCTTTCTATGTACCAGTTTAATCTAAAGACAATCATTTTTTCGAATAATTTGAAAATGTTAGAACTAAGACATATAGGGCGATATGAGTTTAAATCTTCTGCAGATTTTTTTTCTTTTTTAATAAAAATCATATAATTATCTAACCATGATTTTGGGTACTCTCTGTTTGTCCATATTTTATTAAAATAATTTAACAGAAAATGTATCCAGTTTGTTGGGAGATTTTTTAGAGTTTTATTTGATATCCCATCTGGGCCTGGTGTTGTGTTTTTTTTAGTAATTTTATTGCATTGTTTAATTCAAATAGTGAAAATGGAATATTAAGAAATTCAGTTTTTTTGCACTGAAATGTTTTATGAAATATATTAGAATTTTTGAAGGTTTTGTCTAGTTTGTTATTTGGTTTGTAATGTCTATATGTGTAATATTCTGCTAATTTTTCTGTAGTTTCTTGTATAGATATATTATTTTTTAGTGCATATGCTTCTATCGGATTTTGAGGAGTGGTATCATTATTTAATATTTTTATAGATTTTCCATAAGTTTGTGGTTGATGTATTAGGTGAGAGTTTTTCTGTAAAACATTCCAGTTTATTTTCTGTATGTTTTTAATTTTTTTTGCTATTGCAATTTCCAATCTATGAAAATTTTCATAATCTATAAATGTTCTATTTCTCTCCATTCTTCTCTCAGCTCTTCTTCTAATTGCAATTAATTTATTTATGAATATAGATTCAATATTATTTTAGGGATTTTTTTAGTAATATTTACTGTATGTTTTTTGGTTTGTTCATTTACAAGCTTAATAGCTTCATTATAATCAGTATTTTTATCAATTGGACAATTTTGTTCGAAAATAGTTCTAAGTTTTCCCCAGTTTGTAATTTTAATTTGTGTTTTGATTATAGTTGTATTAAAAGTAATAAATATTGGCATGTGGTCACTTCCAAAATTATCTGATATTATTTTCCATTGTATTTTTTTTTGAAATTTCCATTGAACTTAATGTTAAATCAATAACTGAATTTTTATTCGAAGGATTTTTCCTAGTAGGTGTTTCATTGTTTAATACAATTAAGTTAAAGTTTTCAATTAATTTAATCAGATGTATACTTTTTGGGTCATTTTTATATGAATGCCACATTTTATTATGGGTATTGAGGTCTCCACAAATCAGTATTTCTCCTGTCACATTTTCTAATAAAATTGCATATTGGTCATATTTTATGCATTTACATGGGTTATATATGTTAATTATAAATGTGTTTAAATTATTAATCTTAATTTGTAAAATAATGTATTCAAATTGATCTGTAACCTTATCCATATATATTCTTCTTTGTGGAATTGTTTCGTTACAATATGTTACTATACCTCTGGTATTTTTATTGTTTCTTTGACTGTATGTCACAAAATTATTCAAACTGGGGATATTGTCTGTCTGGGATTCTTGTATACAAATTATTTGTATGTTCTTAGTAACTATTAGATGTTTTAAAATAGATTTTTTTTGTGACAAACCTCTGCAGTTCCATTGTAATAACACTATTCTTCTATTCATGAACCACCCATACAAATAGATAAGAGTAGGTCTTTAATGAGGTTTAACTCCGGACAGTCAGGAATAATGTATTCCAAAAGCTTTATAAAAATGTAAAGACTGGAATCTTAATATATCAATAGATAAAACATCAATAATACCTTTTTATAAAAATAAATTCCCCCACAGAAAACTAAATATATTCCTACACAACAAAAAAATCACAATTGTTAAAGACATAAAATTCCTAGGCCTCCACTTTGACTCCAAACTCAAATGGACTAAACACATCAAACATGCTACAACTACAGGAAACAAACTATTTCAATATCTCAAATATCTCGGACACTCTACATGGGGCTGTAATTCTAAAAATCTACTCCTGATATACCAAAACCTCATAGCACCAAAATATCAATATGGCATTGAACTACTAAATAATATTTCACAACACAACACAAATTTATTAGAAACCATACAAACTAAAATTATCAGACACATACTGGGTATCCCAAAAGGCACTAAAAACATAGATCTCTATGCAGACACAGCTATCCCCCCCATTAGTATCAACAAAAAATATCTCCTATCAAACTTGATTTTCAGAATCATTTCAAAAAACAGACAACACCCCATTATAAAAAAAAATCACTAGCAATAATCCTCCCAATACCATCTCCACCTTAAACCAAAATCAGAAAATACTAGAAATTATTCATTCCAACACAAGTGGAAACTACATACCTAATTTCCCACCCTGGATAAGCTGCCCCCCCCCCATAATCTCCCTGGGTTTTCCAGGAATTACACAAAAACAATCACTAGATTCAAATAAACTGCTAGACCTGTCAAACCTACACATTGACATAACATACAAAAATCACATCAAAATTTTCACAGATGGCTCACACAATGACAACACAAAAATTTCCTCAGGAGCCTTCACATGTCCAGAATTAAAAAAATCTTATTCCTTTAAATTTAATCAAGCTTCTCCAATCATACTAGCTGAAACAAATGCCATCATTCTAGCAATACAATGGGGCACTTACATTTCACAACTCACAAATTGTCATCTTCTCAGACTGCAAATCTGCTTTAGAATTATTTTACGCCAACCCTTACAAATCTAACTACCCCATCTTCTCTAATGACTGCAATATTCTAATTTCCAAACATCTCTCATAAAAAACATCATACACATACAATGGATACCCTCACACATTGGCATCACTGGAAATGAAGAAGCAGACTCATTAGCAAAACAAGCCCAAAAAAACATAACATCCATCCCAACTCCCTTCTTCATACAAATTCACAAACAACAAAATAAAACACTTTTATTCAATGATATACAACAATATTTTCAGACAAATGCAACCCACTCACAGATTCATGATTAATCACAACATACAAAAATTTAAAGATTATGGCTTAACCAAAGCTGAAAGGAGTTTAATAGCTAAAATCAGAACCAATTGGGCACTAACAAATACTACACTCTACACATACAATAAAATCTCATCCCCCAACTGCAAATTCTGTAATTCCCCACACACCATAGAACACATAATCTTGAGTGCCAACATTTCAATGCCCAAAGAGACACCTACTACTCAAACCTTACAAAACATAATATTACAGTATTTAACTTTTCAAATATACTAGAGCACAAAAACCAAACAATCAACAAAAAAATCCTCAAACTGCTAATAAAATTCTTTAGAGACTGCGAACTCTTCAATATAATCTAAAACTTACCAAAAAAAAAATTTCTAAAAAAAAAAACATTTCAAAATTAAATAAGAAAAATTCATAAAAGAAAGGAAAAAAATAATAATTAAAAAATGCTTAACTAATCATAGTTAATTCTCAAAAAAATTAATTAAAACAAAAAATAAAACTCTCCTCTCCTTGCCAGGGAATGAGTTTAAAAAAAAAAAAATCTTTTTTGACAAAAAAAAACCTATCTAAAAAAATACACAAATTCTTTTTTCTCTCTCTCCTCTTTCCCAAGGGAGGGAGATCCAAAAAAAAAAATCCAAGAAAAAAAAGATATCAATATATAAAAAACAAAAAGGGGTTTAAAATAACAAGTAGTCTTACTTACTCTAGCTACAACACCAACAACATGAAGCTTATTCAAAAATACTGATAACATACCAAATTTTCCAACTCTTAAATTTCTCACACATACCACACAGACAACATGAAGGTTTAATTACAAAATACAATAACACCACTAAACAACACGAAGATTTAACAACAACTACTCAATTCTCATCACCACCAATAAAACACTTATAGATTATCCATGCCTTTTTTTTTTGTTTTTTTTCCACACCTACAAGGACCTGAATGAGTTGGAGTAGACTTACTACTCCAGAATATTCATTTTGAGGGAAGTTATCCATCCATCCATCCACGCTGTTCTGTATCAAAATGATTCTTAATAAGTAATTTCTCGTTGGAAGAATAGTTATGGATAAATAATTTGGCTTTGACTAAGGCTTGTTGCCAATTAATTCCTTCCTCTAATTGTATTGATTTTGCTTTACATGCGATAATTCTTGATTGACATCCTGACCATGTAGCTGGATGGGGACCTTTGCAATTTGGACATCTGAATCCTTTGGCCACACATTGTTTGTAGTGGTGTCTCCCTCCACATTTTTTACAGGTCAATTTACCTCTACAATATGATATCGAATGTCCGAAGACATAACATCTAAGACATAAATTTGGAGGTATATTATATTTCTTTATTCTGAATCTTCGGAAGCCTACATATACATAATCGGGTAGTGAAATTCCTTCAAATTCTATAATTACTTTATTAGTTGGTGAGCATAATGTTTCAGAATTATCTTCGATTTTTTTTATCGTAATGGAGCATTCTCCTTATACTGAGGACTCTCTGTTCTAATAACTCTAAAATATCGTCATCTTTCAATGAAGTAGGGACTCCAATAATAGATCCAAGAACAGATTTTCTGAATTCAGGAATGTTGACCTCAATAGGACAGTCTAGTAATGTTTTTAGTTTCATAATATTATCATACTGATCCCTATTTCTTGGAAATAATAATAATCTTCCAAAAGAAATGAATTTTCCTGGGATATGTTCTCCCAAAAGTTTATAAAAGAATGTTGTTACTTTTCTGATATCCAGACCTCTAATATCATCATTAGTGCCTGTTATTACAAGAGCTAGTTCATCCTTATTTTTTAAACTTTCAGAAATCAATTCAGAATCTTTGTTATTATAAGAGTCTAATGAAGTAGGAATTACATGTTTTAGGTTATTTTCAGCAACTTTTATATTACTATTTTGTTCCGTTATACTTTTATTAGTTGAGTTAAGGTAATTTTTATTCTCTAATGTTAATACATTATCTGATATTACCTTTTCATTCTTGTTATCCAATTGTTTATTTGTATCTTTAATATCTGTTTTAGGAGGATTATCCATTTCTATGTTATCTTCGATGGACTTAGTTGGTGATATATCCGACTCAGAAGATAATTTAAGGTCGTCTTCAAGCACTGAATTGTTCTTTTCCTGCTCAGTTTTACTTGACATCTTTCTGGAGCTGTAGTCTGTTGATTTCTTTATTCTGATTTTGATGGGAGAAGTAGGTGAGTTTTTTTTTCTTTCCGTTCGCCATTCTGTGTTGATCTATCTCCTCGTTAAACAACCAGAAAACTGGAATACAAACGGAGCACAAATCATACAACCACTCGCCACAACTTCTACGCGCCAAAAAAAAACTTCCACAACAGAATGATGGAAGGAAAGCGGCTTTTTCGCGACGTCTCAAACTTCTCAATCGGACCTCTCAGTAAGCTGCAACATGCAATTTCGGTTGTGTTCATTTCTCACCTGTAATTTGTGTTTCTTAGACTACTTTATAAAATTTTCCCAGTGTGTTATTATTGTTGAATAATTTAAATGAAAAGCTTGGTATTTCTATATGTCGTAGTTCTATTGGAATAAAAAAGGGAGCCTGTGTTCCAAAAACAAAAGGCTACTTTTCTGAAAACAGTGCGTAATGCACACTCCTACAATTCGACATACCACCAATTACAGTCACTCTAATTAAGTACAAAATAATAAAATGATATATAATTTTTTTTTTAAATACAGGCCATGACATATACGCTTGGAATCTATTCATTGAGGGTCGTATTTTAAGATATGTACAGCATTAAAATAAAAAGTCATTAACATACGTGGTGAACGGTTTTCTCATACCTACATTACTCTTATAAGTGTAGTAGATAAATTAGAACCGTAATTTTTCTCTTGGTTTATGTTATGTTCTCTATGAAACTACATTTTTGAAATACAGAAAATTATTCATAAACAGCAACATGCATATATATATGTGTGTGTGTGTGTTCGCGCGGGCGTGCAGTTGGAAATGGAATGGAATGGGAGTGGGAGGATTTGAGAATAGTCGAAAGGATAAGAGAAGGGAAATTATTTCGGGTGTCTTCTAAACCATTTTGGAAATATATGACATGTCTGTTACGAAGCAGAAATGCTACTTGTTTGGTAATGTAGTCATTGGTCGTGCACTGTTCACATTTATCCGAGACTAGTGTTTTTTTCTTTTTTCTTCGTTATTTTGAGAATGTTTATAGTTCTTGTAATGAGTAGAATGTAGCATGTATAATGAGAAAAAAAATTATGTACTGAATGGTAATACATTGATTATGATATTATTGATACCTGATATTATTCTTTGGGTTTTCACACTACATAGCATTGAAAGTTTGGAATAATAAATCACTTATAGAATCTATAAATTTTGAATGATGTATCTTTCTTCGGATTGAAGTTACCTCTGTGCACAACGACTCACCTACATGTAAATATAAAACTGTTGCAGTTTCAATCAGTAGTAATTTTTGTTGCGTGCATTCGGGAATGATACTCACACTTAACATTTATACGAAACCAAACTGTTTCGTTTTCTTTTTACATGAGTATTAGTGTCTCAGATATGACTCTGTGACGTATGAAGAATACTGTTAGGGAAATGTAAAAGGGAAAAAGATGGTGGTGGTAATTATTTTTGTAGTGGACATCACATTGGTGAAGTTATAGATATATTTGAACCAAATATTTCCTTAGTGAAATCTAAATTGTTTTAAGCTAAATTTGAAAACACCACTTCATGAGTCGTGGCGCTGTATGTATACATAGTGAAAGAGAAAAGTTTTAGGAGATATAAGAAATAGAAAGATATAAATTAGATAATAAAGTCTCATTGGTAATGAGTGAAGATTTCTGAACCATACGTTGAATAACTGATGTAGTGTTTCCAAATGTCAGAATTTCAATATTTATCTTGTTTGTTTTCTTCTGAACATTCTGGAATCCAGTAGTGTAATGCACAAAATACTGGTAGAAATGGGTCATTAAGTGTGAATGGTAACAGATATTAGATAAATTCATTCACACTGATATTTTTCAAGAGTGTTACTTAGAGTGTTACAAGAGTGTAACAGAGCAATTAACGATTGCTCTGTTCACACAGGAAGAGAAAACTGTAGAAAAAATAGATTTTAATCAATATTGCAGGAAAGCATGGACATACACAGCATAGTTAACTTGTGTGTGTGATAAAAAAATGCAATTGAACTGGAAAAGAAAAAAGAAAAAACTATTATCGAGGACCTATAAATGGTAGCTGACCTGTAAATGGTAGCTAGGCGTAAACTGGAAGGAGAGCTGTGTACCGATCCCTAGTGATGATGCACAAAACGGGCCACGTGTAGCACCTAATGTCCGACCCGGCCTTCTCGTGGAGCAGGTTGTTTATGGAATGAAGTTCATATGAAATTCAACCACTATTTGAGTAAATGTAAAGAAATTTACTTTAGTCAATGGTTGTTTGAAGTGGTAGAAATCACAGGTATTGTGTGAGTGAGATAATATCTTCACTGTGTCTTAGTCTAATTACTGTTTTAAGGATGTAGTTGTGGAATGAATCAGTTTAGAGAGATCTAAAAAAAATTGAATTTGTTGTAAATTGTATTTGTTTTTAAAGTGAATGATTAATTGAGTAATGTGCTATGGATTAATGAAGATGAATGGGTAAGAGAACTTGTGAAATGAAGTATTAGTCTATTACATAATAAAATAAATAAATAAATACACCCTCAAGCAGCTGCTTGCCACAGAGTTGTGACAGGAGCCTATCAGTTTACATGCCATAGTAGAAGGTCTGAGAGGATGGCAGGACCTCAGCAGAAAAACGACACAAACAGCCATGCCTTACCTGAGGCTCGAACCCAGTTCCGTTAGATCAGCAGTCAAGCACGCTAACCACTCGGCCAATAAACTAATGGTGACATATAGTTTTGTCAACAAGAATTTCTGGTGAAAATAATAAAAATAAATACCCCCTCACGCAAGTACTTGCCACAGAGGTCTGACAAGAGCCTGTCAGTTTGTATGCCACAGTAGGTTTGAGAAGATGTCAGGACCTCAGCAGAAAAACGACACACAGACACACACATCTTATCTGGGGCTAGAAACCAGGTTGCCTATATCAGTATCCGAGTGTGCTAACCACTTGGCCACAGGATGGCCATTTTTTTTTGGTGAAAGTATTAATATTTTAACATTTTCATGTGTTCGTTACAAATGTGGAATACAATTGTACTGTAGAAATGGGGAGGGGGAATAATCCATCATTGTAGTTGAATGTTATGTAGGCATTCTTCAATTTCACATGTATGCAACCAGTCAAATGTAAATGCTAATGTGACTTGTGAAAGATTTCTTGACTATATCTGAAAGTTACAGTTTAGTATTTTAATGTAGAATGTTTTAAGGAATAGAAGTGTGTGTGTGTGTGTCTTTCTAAGTTGTTCATGATAGGATATGGAATTGTGATTAGTGAAGGTAATGTTAAGATAATTATGAGATTGGAAGATACGAAAATATGCACTAATTGGGTGTCATTTGATTAGGCTCCATAGAAATGAAAATATTGTTGCGGATCACAAAAATGGATAGCCACTGAGCGTGAGTATTAAAAGCTATATTTCAAAACCAAATTCAATACAAGGTAAATTGTTACAAAGGAAATATGGATGAAGTATCTTATTAACAAATCAACTATTAACATGCACAAATCATCAATCTTCCTGCGTAGAGCACACAACATCAGCTCCGTTTTACTAAATACTACCTTTTACTTGATTTACCAGGTCACCCGAAGATCTTCACTCGTAAACCAATTCTCGTCCTGTGCTAATAACTTTTCACACACTAGCCGAACAAAAAGACAGTCCGTGTAGACATTCGAAGTTAGCCATAAAAGTTCCCACTTTTATACTTCCGCGTATACACAACACATCAAGTTACTTCTTGATACTTAACGATAAAAGATCCCACTTTTATCCTTCCGCGTATACACAACACATCAAGTTACTTCTTGATACTTACGCGCACTGTCTCAGAACAGCTCACCGTCCATTTTCGAACTCTCCGACCGTTACAACACAACGACCGTTACAACACAAAACGACCGTTAACGCTCCACTCTTCTTCTCCAAATTCTCCCAACGTTCTTATTCGTTGGCTGAAACTTTTTGCTTTCGGTTGCCAGATTCCTTCTGTCGTAACACTGCCCCCTTCCTAGGTCTTGTTCGTCCCGAACAATTCTGGATTCCAAAGTTTCTTCAGTTCTTCGATGAAACGGGGCCAAACGATCCACGTGAACCACCTTGCACTTTGTAGCTGGACGTCGACGAATGCGATATACCACGTCTGTGTCAAAATGAAAGCGAATCTCATTATGACGTAGATTTCTTTTCTGACTGAAGCCTCGTCCACAAACATAATACGTGTAAGGCCTATAGCCCTTGTGAACACGTTTATGTCTCTGCAGGGAGAAGAATCGACTAAGAGTTTTCGTGCAAAACCTGTAAAAAGTTTTCTTCTTTGGATTTTTACTTCTATCAAGAGTAACAAGGAATGAAAGTCATTAGTGACATAAAATCTAGGGAGAATTTTCATCCTGCAATCTGACCCTTTTGTCAGTTGACTTTCACTTAATTCAGAGCTGTCGTGATGAACCTTCAGCCATATTTCACCTGATTCCATTTGATCCCCAAGGTGCTTCAAAAATATAATATCAGCTCCATAATTCTTTTTAGCTCTTCGGTCCATCTCCTCCTTCCATACTCTTGCTAGAACTGCAGCTTCTAATCCGACAACCTTACCTGTTTCTCCTGTATAAGTGAAATCAGTGATGTGTCGGGCTGCTAGCAATATTTTTTCTGTTTTACCTTCACATAGCCAGCTTGCAACATCTTCAGATACTCCTTGTTTTATTAACATGTTACGAAACTTGTTCAAAGCATTGCCGTTATGCAGAACCTTACGGACACGTGATGCTTCATCTACCCTATTATCCACAATGTTCACAAAACGCAGAAGTTCTCCTAACTCTTCGACGAGCTCTTGCAGTTCCAAGGATCCGTTACCAAGGAAACACTGAACAGCTTCCATCACTTCCAGAGAGTTGTCAACAGAGTTTTCAAGAGGTGAATCCATGTTGCTGATAACAGCTGAACTCTTCATTCCACGAGCTTGTGATGCTGCAACCATTTTCTTAACTAAATCAACAGCGTCTTCTGTACTGATGAGATCAATAGCTCCTTTTCCGAATTCAACATCATAAACCAAAGCGCACACTCCTTCAGCCAGCTTTTTGGACACAATTGAGCATCTCATTAGAGGAACGCTATCTACGGTAGCCGTCAGATCCTTGCAGCGGTAAATCTCCTTATCTGTTGGCACCAGCTCCTCTGTCTGTCCTACGATGCAGCATCCGACGTCTTCCATCATCTGCTCGATTTTATCTTTAGTGCAGTCGACTGTGAAGCCAGGGATGGATTCCAATATGTACAGAGTATCTCCCGTCAATTGGAGAGCACGACCGGAGATCATAGGGACCTTGAGACCTAAAGCAGCAAGTGCAGGAGCCAACACAAGACTCACTTTGTCGCCGACACCTCCTGTACCGTGTTTATCCACCATCCGATGGCGCCACTCAGGTCTCCAGCAAAACACATGACCCGAAGAGGTCATAGTTGCTGTTTCTTCCGAATTCACCTTCTTGGAGCTCTCATTGTAATTAACCAGGGAAATATCAGTCATGATTGCCAAATTGTTCATTCTGGAGATCAGCGACGAGTTTTGTAACATGATATTGTCCACTTTAGAGCTCTTGTAGTCGTGATAAAACTTTTCTATATCCTTATAATCTAAATGGTTATAATGTCCAAATCTGCACATTGACTGTTCAGAAAAGAAATTCAGCGTGGCTACGTTGAAATTATCTGAGGGATTCACTTCTCTCTGATCGTAACTCTGAGGCTTAGTTTCATCCAGAAAGTTAGTCTTTGAAGTACTGTCTCTGCCTGAAGCTCCTTTACTAGCATCACCTGTTACGCTTCTAAGCCATTCTTCGGAATTCTTCTTTCTTAAATCCCCACTTTCTATAAACGATTCGAGTGTGGCTATATGCTTTGGAAAAATCTCTCCGACTTCCCGGGTAACGTCGAATGGCACTTTGTATCCATGATGAATGGACGCCTCTTCTTTACTCGGACCACTCTGCGAAACGTAAACTCTGTTTCGTTCCCCCTCATTACCACTCGTTACTCTGCCTTTGCGATAATTGTCCAGGACGCATTTTGCTGACGGCGAGGAATAGAATACCTTTCGTGTGGATCTCTCTTCAGATCGTGCCAGACTTGTATACCTAGGTATTTTGAAGTGCAAAGCGTACTGTATAGTCTCACAGCTCTCTGATCTGTGTGATTGTTCTTCACAGTTCGTAGACATGTCACCAGCGACATAGACACTCTGCCATGCATCACCAGTAGTTGCGTGGTCAAAGGCATTATCTGCGCTATCTCTACGATTCTTGATTTCCAGTAGCAGATCCACATTTTGAGATTCTCCTTTCTTGCGAAGATTCGATTCTTTTGTAGTCTTCCTCTCGCAGTCCTCTCGTACTTTCTCTTTTTCTTTTCCATGTTTACAATCTAACTTAACACTATTAAGATCATCTTTTTCACTGACAAATTCAACATTTAAACTATTGCATTGTCTATTGAGTTCGGTTTTATTATCCTTGAACTGATCAATAATCTTACCAACTTGAGAAGCCACTTCAGCTCTCATCTCAGTATTTTGTGCGGCCAGGTCACCTCTTTTATTTCTCAACTCATTATTTTGTGCGGCCAGGTCACCTCTTTTATTTCTCAACTCATTATTTTGTGCGGCCATTTGGGCTTTCAAATCATCTTTTTGAGAAACTATCTCAGTCCTCAACTCATTATTTCGTGCGGTCATTTCGGCTTTCAAATCAGTCATCAGCGTAGTCATATCGGCTTTCATATCAGTCATCAGCGTAGTCATATCGGCTTTGAAGCTATATATCAACTTTACTAATTCATTCATACTTCTAGTTAACGGCATTCAATTAATTAATCCCACTTCTGACACCAAATGTTGCGGATCACAAAAATGGATAGCCACTGAGCGTGAGTATTAAAAGCTATATTTCAAAACCAAATTCAATACAAGGTAAATTGTTACAAAGGAAATATGGATGAAGTATCTTATTAACAAATCAACTATTAACATGCACAAATCATCAATCTTCCTGCGTAGAGCACACAACATCAGCTCCGTTTTACTAAATACTACCTTTTACTTGATTTACCAGGTCACCCGAAGATCTTCACTCGTAAACCAATTCTCGTCCTGTGCTAATAACTTTTCACACACTAGCCGAACAAAAAGACAGTCCGTGTAGACATTCGAAGTTAGCCATAAAAGTTCCCACTTTTATACTTCCGCGTATACACAACACATCAAGTTACTTCTTGATACTTAACGATAAAAGATCCCACTTTTATCCTTCCGCGTATACACAACACATCAAGTTACTTCTTGATACTTACGCGCACTGTCTCAGAACAGCTCACCGTCCATTTTCGAACTCTCCGACCGTTACAACACAACGACCGTTACAACACAAAACGACCGTTAACGCTCCACTCTTCTTCTCCAAATTCTCCCAACGTTCTTATTCGTTGGCTGAAACTTTTTGCTTTCGGTTGCCAGATTCCTTCTGTCGTAACAATATAATGAAAGATATGGGGGAAAAAATTGATGTTGCAGGTTAAACTTTTTATTGCCTCTCCGAATTAACCCCCCCCCCCATTAAACCCTATTTGAAAAACCAGGTAGAGTTGGTAAAAAATTAATCAAATGTATTAGAGGAACTTATTCAAGGTAACTAGGTATTTCTTAAGTGTGGAAATGAAGGTATATGTGGAAAATCATGTTGTGCTTAAAAAAGAAACAATTGTAGATACACAGTGGTATATATTTCATTGATATAGAAACGTTACGTATCGTAAAACTTAACAGCTCACTGAGACATCCGATTCTGGCTTACTCAAAGCTCCAATCAAAAAACAGGAATATTTGTAAGATGTGATAAAGAGTGATGAAGGGTTGCGAGAATAAAATAATTGTTGGAATGCAGTTAATCTTTAAAATTTTATATTTTTTTTCCATAATTCAGCATATTGAAGAAATTGTTCAACTAGAGCGAAAACGTTTTTCCTTATATTTAAATTTGAATAATTTAGAATATTAAAGATTGTAAATTTGTTAATACCAAGTGATTCTAATTCTTTAAAAAAGTTTGACGTGCCAAAACATATTTTGGACAGTTTAATATTACATGATTAATAGTTTCCAAAACATCATAAACAGTGTAATTTGGAGTCGCAATCTTATTAATTGAATATAAGTAGTGATTAAGTGTGGTTGCTCCTGTTCTTAGTTTAAATTTTTTTTTATTAATAATGATCAAGGTAAATCAAAATTGCAGGTAAATTGAATGTTAGAAGAAAGGCCACACCTAAAATTATTATTTAATTCCCATTAATTCTAAAATGGTGGCTTTAATGTTGGCCCTATAACACAATCTGAAGTTATTTTGGCTGTTTCTAAACTTAAACTACATAAATCCCCAGGGGTAGATGAAATTACTACGGAAATGCTTAGAGCTGGGAATGTTTTGGTTACCACTTGGATGACTGAAATTCTGAATATCTTTTATGATAAAGGCATGGTTCCTAAGTATTTTACCAGAGCTATTGTTATCCCTATTTTCAAAAAAGGTGATCGCAGTTCTTGTGATAACTATACGGGTATCAGCCTACTCTCTGTTCCAGTTAAAGTTCTTTCCATGATTGTGCTAAATAGAATTAAGAATCTGTTTGACAGTCAATTGCGTGATGAGCAATGTGGATTCAGAAGTGGTAGGGGATGTGTGGATCAGATATTTTCACTTAGGCACATTCTTGAGAAATGTTTAGAATTTCCGAAACCTCTGGTTGCTAGCTTTGTTGATTTCAAAAAGGCTTTCGACTCTGTTGATCGTCATAATTTGTGGTTGATTGGGAGATCATATGGTATACCTGACAAGTTAGTTAACATAATGAAGCTCTCTATAATAACACTGAGTCGTGTGTGAGAGTTGGTAAGGCTTGTAACAATTTGGTTTAGCATTACTTCTGGTGTTCGACAAGGGTGCATTTTGTCTCCTTTTCTCTTTAGCTTGGTTATTGATTATGATATGCGAAATTCACTTCAAAGGAAAGATTTTGGCCTTAAATGGGCTGAAGATACTAAGATTTCTGATTTAGATTATGCTGATGATTTAGCCCTTTTGGCAAATGGTGTTGATGAGATGAACTCTTTCCTTCGAGCTGTTGAGGAAACTGGTAGTAGAGTAGGTTTGGTTATAAACAGAGAGAAAACTAAAGTGATGAAAATTGCTCAAGCAGACTGTGATTCAGTTAATCTGAATGGTTGCAGTCTTGAGCAGGTGTCACAGTTTCATTATCTTGGGAGCTATGTAACAGATAATGGTGATGTGCGGCATGAGATTAACAGACGAACAGGGATTGCTGCCGGGACTTTTAATAATCTATGGAGAGTGTGGAGAAATAGGCGTATACACTAAAAGACTAAACTTAGACTGTATAATAGTTTGGTTCTTTCTCGGATTAGTTATGGTAGTGAAACTTGGACACTTTGTAAACAAGATAACAGGAAACTAGATGCCTTTGATTCCAGATGCTTACCAGTATGATACTTTGTCACTATTGATGAGGTTAGGCAAAGGAGTTGGCAACCTCCTTTAAGCAGCATATTGTGCAGAGATACTCCGTTGGTTTGGCCATGTTGCCCGTATGAATAATTATAGAATGGCGAATAGCGTTAGCGTAAAGATATGACGAAGAATTGATGTAATTTGAGGGGGGTTTTTTTGAGATTTTCGGAGCTTTGCGTGCCCGGAACACATTACAGTGTAATAAGCAACCATTGGCAAGGTCTATGCGATTAAAAAATACACACGGACTGTATTCCCTATGTCCTTCTCTAAACCACCATTTTGCTGCTCGAAGAAATATCAGGTGAATCAAGTTTAATAATATTCATAAAGTGTTTGTGGTTCGTTTATAAATTCCTTCAGGTAAGTAACTTTGTAGTGAATAATTGATTTACAGTAGAGGTAATCTAATTTTCGACTTTTTAGCATGAGAGTTATAAAATTTCAACCGAGAACTACTATACAGCACATTATTCTGATTATGGGATATAAATTTTATAGTTAAACGCTATTTGTCGCTGTCGACCACTAACGACCCCTTTCATTTCGGCTCGGATTTTATAGAACTAATGGTTGTCCGAGGAAAAAAAATTCTTTGCTTAATTTTTGATTTCTTCATTTTGCTATTTGTCGTTACTGTATGAGTAGAAATATTTCTATATCGTAAATGATCAAATGGGGTTTTTTATGTACAGGCTTTCAGATCTATTTGCCCATTATCGTGGACGAACTTTGAAACCAACATTTGATATTCGCAACAGATATATCGAGCTTATAGGGTGACGTAACGACCTCAAGAAATGTCAACTTGGCGTTAAAAATATAATTTACCCACTACACGGAAACGTATTGTTCAGAGCTAAGAAGAAGGTAATGTACAGTACAGCGAAATGTGTAATAGAAGCCTTAGATTAAACCACAGGTTTGTTCTTTGGTAACACAGGAAAAAGCGTTCTTTACCCCTAAGGACAAAGTTGCCTATGACATTCGTAAGAGATTCACACCTAGCCTCCATCTAGGAATTTCTAGTTGGACACCACAGGGAAACGCGTACTGTGAAAGCCACCTGTCTGGATAGCCTTCAACAAAAGGAGCGAAAATAAATATGCCTAAACAAGCAATTCCTTTCATTGGTTTAAGATAAGTTAAAGTTAATTTATTTTAATAATATTCAAAATAATTTCCTTATTAAGATTTTATTTAAATATTTCAGAATATTATAAAAATATTTACCAAAATTAAAAAAAGAATAACTACCAGTTAATATTTTAGGATTAGAAGTATTTTAATATATACACTTTGCTTATGAAATGTCTTATAGAAATTATGGTGGCAACACTTGGATATACCAGAGATGACGTCACGTCCGTGTTTTCGCGATACAGCGAAATGTGTAATAGAAGCCTTAGATTAAACCACAGGTTTGTCCTTTGGGAACACAGGAAAAAGCGTTCTTTATCCCCTAAGGACAAAGTTGCCTATGACATTCGTAAGAGATTCACACCTAGCCTCCATCTAGGAATTTCTAGTTGGACACCACAGGGAAACGCGTACTGTGAAAGCCACCTGTCTGGATAGCCTTCAAAAAAAAGAGCGAAAATAAATATGCCTAAACAAGAAATTCCTTTCATTGGTTTAAGATACGTTAAAGTTAATTTATTTTAATAACATTGAAAACAATTTACTTATTGAGATTTTATTTAAATATTTCAGAATATTATAAAAATATATACCGAAATTAAAAAAAGAAATAACTACCAGTTAATATTTTAGGATTAGAAGTATTTTGATTTATACACTTTGGTTTTGAAAGATCTTATAAAAATTATGGTGGCAACACTTGGACACACCAGAGATGACGTCACGTCCGTGTTTTCGCGTTATCATTTGTAATTCTAATTTACCTGCTGAAATAATAATTCCACTTTCTCACTGGCATATCACTGAAGATTATTTTTAACCATTCCAGCTTCCGCAACCATTTAAATACTAAAACAATATTTTTTAAAACCGTTATTTAAAAAATATTTGATTATGATCTTTAATTTATCATCAGTGACATTTTTCCATTACATGCATATTTTAGAACTTCCATGTAAGGTTTCTCACTGACATAACTAGGAAATTTTGTAGCAGTTCGGTAGGGTACCTGAAAAACATAGGAAATGAATAATCTCCGTATTACGAGCCAAAATAAAGTGGTCGACACCGACAAATAGCGGTTAACTATCAATTTTATATCCCATAATCAGAATAATGAGCTGCATACTATTTGTCGGTTCGAAACCGACCGAAATTTCACAGCTCTTAGGCTAAAAAGTATAGAATTAGATTACCTCTACTCTAAACTAATTATTCACTACAAAGTTACTTACCTGAAGGAAAATATAAAGAACCGCAAACACTTCACGAATATTATTTAACTTGATTTAGGTGATACTTTTCGAGCAGCAGAGTTGTGGGTTACAGAAGGACAGGCCGACGGTATTTCTCAACCGGCATAAGCCTTGCCTATGGCTGCTTATTATACTCCAATCTGTTCGCGATAGGCAAAGCTCTGATAACTACAAACCCTCAAAAGAGGATGACTTCTTCGCCATATTTTAATAGCTAACGGGACAAATGGAACAGCGATAAAAGCGTCGGACGATTTCAATAATAGGCGAATTACATCTGACAGTGACGATTGAGAACGCATTGTTTGCAGAATCGAAAGGAAGTGATATTTCCATTGTTTCGTATTCCCAACAGAGGGGTTTGTTTACTCTTCCGCACTTAGGTTTTTCGATACCTTCTATACCAAATTTACTGAAAATCATTCATTTAATCTAGTACCTCTTTCAAAAGTTATTTGGATTCACCGTGAATATCTTAAATATCTGTTTTCGGGGAGGAAAGACATAAACAGCACCAAAGCATGGGTCTGCTTCTCAGCAGACACGCTAGTGATGCTCTTCTAGGATAAGAGTGCATTAATGAAAGGTTGTTTACAGCAAAATTACAGACAAGCGTTAAGGACTTCAATCTTATCTATTGTTATGCCTCCAATGATAATGCCGATGAGGATGAGAAAAAAGGTTTTACAGACTTGTGAAGAAATGAGATATTACCCTTGTTCTAGGTGACGTCAATGCCAATGTTAAACTCGATGGCTTCAGAATAAGTAACACTTTTTACAAACACCGCGACATACATAAGTACACGTGGGTTTCACCTCATGGGCTGCATAAGAATGTTATAGATTATGTATTAGTTAACAGCAAATGGACTACTTCTGTTAGAAAGACCAGGTCATATTGGGAAGCTGAAATTGGATCTGACCATTATCTTGCTAAAAGTGTTTTGCGATTTAAATTTAAGAAGTGTTGTGCTAACGTTAAAAAATTTACCTTTAATTATGAAGCTCTGAAAGACCTAATTATATCATGATAGGTTATTTACTGATTATGACAGTCGTGGTTTGCTTGCTACTCAAGTTGACGTAAAATGTGACCACTTAAAATAGGTTTTTTTGGAAACTAACAGTACTCTTTTACGAAAAATGAAGCAGAAGACGCATAATTTTTATTTGAATGACAAGACACTTGAGTTTATTTTAGAAAGAAAGAACTACAGGAATGTCCTGAATCAATACTAATCCTAATATAAAACATTATAGAGAGCTTAATAAACATGTAAAGGATCAGTTAGCTGCTGATAATAATCTTTGGCTGACAAAGCCGAAGAAGCATTTGGGCAGCACAGCAGCAGAGAGCTGTACCAGGCAATTCTGCGACACAAATAACTTGTAAAGTAATTACAAAGGCCTAAAGGTAAAATTTTGAGCCGTCCCGTGGCCGAGTGGTTAGCACGCTTGGCTACTGATCTAAGGGACCTGGGTTCGAGCCCCGGATTAGGCATGGATGTGTGTGTCTTTTTTCTGCTGAGGTCCTGCCATCCTCTCAGATCTCCTACTGTAGCATATAAACTGACAGGCTCCTGTCAGACCTCTGTGGAAAGCAGCTGCTTGAGGGGGTATTTATTTTAAAGGTAAAATTTTACGCTGCACCGACGAAACTATCTATTCTCGTACCGAAATTTCAAATGTGTCATCAATAATTATTATTTACGACAGTGATAAGAAATTCACCTACAAATTGTATGAGTTCCTCAGAATAAAAACTATAACGTGTGACTATAAATTAAAAGTTAAATTACTAGAAGAATACAGCGATTAAATAAGGATTACAAATGACATCGCGAAAACATGCACGTGACGTCAGCAGTGATCTTTCCGGGTGTTGTGCCACCCTAATTTCTATAATACACAATCTTTGAAATCCAAAGTGTAGAAATCAAAACACTTGTAATCCAAAGAATGAAAAATCAAAAATAGATAGTTATCCATATTCCAAATTGAACTAACTTATAAAATATATTATTAAAGTTTCCTAAAAGGGCATATTCTGCCTGTATTAAAAAATTCTATGTGATGTCCACGGCGCAATAGCTATCTGTGCTCTTCACTGTGCTGGTCAAGACAGCGGTTTCTTTCTTAGGCGTGTAATACGCGTTTGCATGTTGTATCCATTGGCGTAGGAAGACGGTAAGGCGCCCTTACCATCTCTTAGCACAGGTCCCTAGAGTAACTGCGGAGAACGGCGGCCATGCTCCTACGCAGAAAGCTGCACGTCAGTTGCAATATATCCGAAAATTTACTGCTAATACTGCTCAATAAAATCGCAATTCTTTCCTGTACCAAAACATTCTTATTCACGACTTAAAAGTGATTGAACCCGTTTCGTTAAATTAGCATACATACTATTTCTACAATTATTTTTCCAATAATTTTTTTGTAGTTATCAAAAACAATTTTTTAGCTTTTGCGTTCACTTTTCTTTTTAAACACAGTTATTTAACCCAGCTTAAGATTAGTGAACGAATTACATATGGAATAAGCTACGCAGCATCTTTTTCATAAAATAGAAATTTATTGCATAATTATGTCCAAAGCACTAAAGGTAATAAGGACAAAAAAACTTATAAACTTATTTATATGTCGTGCTACTGAAGAAAAATCTAAGGTTTCATTTTTGTAAATACCTACGAAACGAAGGGGAAAATGTTAAACTCCGCCTACATTTTTCGGATCGATTTAGTTTTCAGGTACTAATTCAGCGCAACTTTCAAAGAGAATTTCCACAGGAGAAAGTTCAAAATACTATTTCTTGCAATATATATGAAATAACATGATTTATATAAACTTAATTATGTGACAAAAAATTTATTTTTCTAACATATCAAGGAAAAAATTTCGTACATCAAATAGAATGTTAAATCACCCCCCAACCGCATAATATTTCAAAGTTGTATCATTGTTTAAGCAAAATTTTCTAATGTTGAAAGTGGATATTTAAATAGTTTTCATTATGATCTTTAATTTATCGTCACGTGTGTACATTAAATGCATATTTTTGGGAAGTTATAGAACTTCCAACTTACCTTACAGCTTAAAACTGGCATAACATGGAAATTTATTTTTATATATTTCAGCTTCCTCAACTATTTAATTAGTAAAACAATATTTTGAGAAAACAATTATTAAATAGTTTTTTATTACGATGTTTAATTTACCTTCAGTCAGATTTCACATTAAATACATGTACAAATTATAGCTTCCAACTTTGGTTCTCACTGGCATAATGGGGCGAGGGTGGCTCAGTCGGCAGCGCCAGGCTCGTAATCTGTAGTTCCCAGGTTCGAGTCCCAGCTGGGTCAGCGTTGTGATTATCTCCGCAAAATTCCCCGCCCTGTCCACGGTCAGTAGGGGACACCGATGGGTTTGGAAAGGCCACCGTCCGTCGGATGGGACGTTAAGCCGTGGCCCTGTGTGCGGGAGAGCCATACCCTGTGCACGTTAAAGAACACGCTGGATGGCCTTGACGGGAGGCTACCACCTGTCTCCCAACAGCTGTTCCAGTGGGTCCCCTCCCCCAACCTTCTCTGAGCCTTCGGGGTCCATGTGACCTGGCCATTTAGCCCATGGTGTGCACAAAAGTGCCGCTCAGAGGTAAAACAAACCAAAACAAACCAAACCACCTTTCATAAGATGGAAGATTTTTAAATATTCCAGCTTTCGCATCTATTTCAATATTAACATGATTTTTAAATATATTTCATTAGGTTCCTTAAGTTACCTTCAGTCCGATTTTTCCACTAAATGCATATTTTAGGAGTTATAGACCCTCCAAATTAGTTTCTCACGCATTTTATGGAAGATTGTTAAGATGTTCAAGTTTGGTCAACATTTTTAATATCAACATAATATTGTTGAAAAACGATATTCCTATACATTTCATTATGATCTTTAATTTAACCAAAGTCGCATTTTTCCAGTAAATGCATTTTTGAATTTAGTCCGACCCAAACCTAACGGCCAGCCAGTCAGCCTGTTACAAAAAACAGAAATTTAATCGCTTGTACTATTCGTCGGTAAATTTCCATCTTCAATCTGTTCCCACCGTTTCTAGGCGCAATCTCAGTCATCGAGAGTTAGCGAAATATTTACAGCCTTACAACCTCCGTTTCTCTCAGTATGGACTTACTGGACTCTCCCATCTGCCTGCTAACAGTTCTACAGATCCCCTTAACGACAAATGATCCGAACTATCGGGGTCGTCGTGATTTATCAGTTTAGTCCGCGGTGTTGTAAGAAATGGCCTCTCGGTCTTTGAAACAACCAAAGAAATGAAAAACAAACTTGCTCTGTGAAAGTAAATAAGTCTACTCTCTTCGGACAGATCGCACAAGTAGGGTGATGAAATATAAATAATTATATTGCATTTATTACTTTTCTGTGTTACGTTTAATTGTACGCTATTATGTCGAAAAAAATGTTAATATGAATTCTATATTAACCACCGTAAAAAGTTTAAATTTAAACGTTTTAAAACCAATCACTAAGCATTAAAATTTTTTTAAAAAATATACCAAGTGCGTAGCGCGCTTCGCTAGTGATCCAATGGAACTGGGTTCCAGCCCCTGGTAAGGCATGGATGTGCATGTTGTTTTTCTGCTAAGGTCCTGCCATCCTCTCAGACCTTCTAGTATGGCATATAAACTGACAGGCTCCTGTCAGACCTCTGTGGCAAACAGGTGCTTGAGGGGGTATTTATTTTTTATTATATATTTATATCAATCTATGAAATACTATCGTGAAGGAAATCCTTTATCATTATTCCACGCCATAGTAATAACTGATTCCTTGCTTTAAGAATTGTTCCGTTATTGATAATACGAGTAACTTTATAAGACAGGTAAGAAAGAATTGGTATGTCAACGGCCATACCAAGCTGAAAGCACTGGTTCTTGTCTGATCCCCGAAGTTAAGCAGCTTTGTGGGCTGCTTAACTTCGCGTTGCAGTTGAAAATTTTTTTTTCCCAAGCGCTGTACTCCTAGAATATTAGCCAAAGTTATTCTACGTCGGTCGCCGGGTTCCATTCCAATTTTAGTAAATAAATAAAGGAGAATTTGCTTTGGTTACAAAACCTGCAACGGTTCTACGTATCTGGAACAAAAACTATATATGTAAGGTACGAATTTTAGACCATCGTCAGAGTATACTGGTAACACTCGATACGTTCGAAACACCAATTCCAGCTTTTCCGCCTCTCAAGAGTTCGGTTGTTTTACCTGTGAGCGGCACTGTTTTTCATACTAGGGGCTAAATGGTCAGTTCTCAAGGACCCCTAAGGTTAGGGAAGGGGACCCACTGAAACAGCTGTTCAGGAGACAGATGGTAGCCTCCCGTCAAGACCATCCAGTGTCTTTAACGTGCACAGGGTATGGCTTTCCCACACACGGAGCCACGGCTTAACGTCCCATCTGACGGACGGCGACCTTTCCAAGCCTATCGGTCTCCCCTTCTGCCCATGATCAGGGCTGACAGTTTTCCGCAGATAGGTGTCAACGCTGACCCAGCTGGGACTCGAACCTCGGAACTGCAGATTACGAGCCTGGTGCGCTACCTACTGAGCCCAATCAACGGCATACAGTGTGTTTAACATATACAGGGTATGGATGTCTCCCACACACGGATCCTCATACGAGCTTCCATTTCAAAGGAAATTCGTAATTCTCTGCTGTCCGAACATGTAGTAAGTAGTAAATTTCTTTTATTTTGAGGGGAAAGTAAACGAAGGTTATTAGTTTTATGGACAGCAGCATTACCTACTTAACGAGTTTTCATGTGACATGGAACTTGTTGCTTTCGGGCCTAAGATTTAACTAATTTTCCTAAGATTTAACATAAGCTGCGCCGTATGTAGAAGAAGAAATAAACTTTTTTTTGTGGGGGGGGGCATTTATTTACTGCATAGGTAAACCATTGGTTAACTTCACAGCGACTTTGTAAACCTGTTGGTGTTCCGTTTTTCATTCGCAGAACAACGGGATTAAATCTTAACTTTCCCCGAAGTGTGACTCGATCCTCAAAATTTGAGATTCGCAGCATGGACGCCTAATGACTTGACAACTGCTTCTTCCATCTTTACTCCTTTTGACCGCATATGTTTTGAGAATGTATTTAGTAATGCGGCAGACCTTATCCTATAAAACATGATATCACATCCGTGATGATTTAATTTCTATAAATTGGGTGTCTCCACGGTGTCACAATTGTTAGTAAAACCTGTAAAGTTTTATAATTAAATTACTAAATCGTAGTTATTTGCGCTCAAACGAAACAGTGCAATGGTATGTAATTCCAGCTTTAATAATACATTGCAATCGCATTTTATAAATATTAATATTACTATTGATCATTGCTCACTATAGGTCGATTCCTGTGTACGTTAAAATTACTTAACGTGGCCTAATAAACTATAATACGGAATAGAAGAAATCCATTGAGACTAAAGTTAAAGCGAACACGTTGTTGCTATCGTTACTAAGGGCGCACGCGTTATGTTCTCAACACGCACCAGCCATTGCAAAATATTTGACCAATCGTAGAAGAGATAGAGCAAAAACCGTTGAGAACGTGGTAAGAAGGAAATATTTCATTAGAAATACATTAACACCACTTCCAGGATTTTCGTTCGTTTGGCACTGAATGTGGTACGTATGAGAAAGTACATAACTTGAGGCACGTTTATGCACTCAGGTTTCAAACTTTAAGCAATGCTATTATAATATTACCGCATACTATATCTGAATATCAATTTAGATTTCATCTTTTTTTTGGTGTAGGGAAATGGCAATTTTTTTTCTAAAACTTTTACTTATTTCAAGCATTCCCAAGAAGAAATAAAATCCTATGTTTCTCGGCTAAAAAGGAATAAATAGTTAAAACATAAGACCAATGACTCTTGTTTTAAGAGATTGTTTAAACATAATATTTATTTTGTCGTTATAAATATAAAGAAAATTTATTTGTCAACTCAAGCATCTGGTTGTCACAGAGGCTGTTATGTTATACGCCGTAATTGAAGGCGTCATCCCGGCATAAAAGCAACCGAAACATCCGGTCGTTACAAGTGGTTGGAACACCTTGAATCGGCAGCTGAGCACGCTAACCACTGGGCAACGGATATTGTAATAAGCACGTTTTTCTAATCTTTACGTGGTTTTAATGAATATTCTTTATTACGAGAAGCTTCTGAGGAATGATTGGAAGTAAGTTAAGGTTCTGCCTTGTTTAGACATATTCACTCACTCTATTCGGTAAACAGTACAGCGCCAAACTTAACGGTTGACTTCGCAGTCAATAGCGTGGGATAAATTGTAGAATGCGAAACTGAAATATTGCCGCAAAACGATTAAGCCTTGATACTTTTTCTTTTATTTCCTCAATTAAGTGGATAATTTTGAATCAAGGAATAAAATTAATTAACCTTATTCGTGACGGAAATGCAATTTACGAAACAAAAGGCGTATCCGGTTCAACGATTCGAAAAGCATTGTTGTCATTGATTATTTATTATACGATCTTTTTTCTTCCTTTCTCTTTAATCGTGAAACTAACAATCTAACATTTACTAGTGAATATAAAACTTAGGTTTTCAACTGAAATAGATTTAATTGGTTATTTAGATAAGGTTATTTGAGTTATTAAGAACTTTCCGGGAGTCTTCGAAACGACACTCTGGAGCAATTTCTGCAGATACGTTTACTCGAAATAGGATTTCCTCAATTACGAATAGTTATGGAATACAACGGACTCCTTTATCACGGCATGATAATATTGAAGTAACGTTCACTTCAGTGAACTCTCATTGCGAAGGATGTTATTCAAATATGCCTTTACACAAACCATCGGTGTTCCCCTTTCTAACCGATATAACGATGGGGTGTTTAACGTAAATTAATCAGAACTTTGAGTCTAGTGGGAATCGGCTCTGGGAATTGCATTTTCCTTTCCTGTAGCAATATCTAACGTTCCACCCCTTCACTTTAATGAAAGCACTCCTGACACTATGTCTTTTGATGGCATTCGTAATAGCAAGGCGGAAGACCGCTTAATACGAAAGCAGATATCGTTACTTCGCGATGACGTATAATATATACGTAACTGCGGTCCTCAACGCTGTCACAGGTGCTACTCTAACCAGCAAAAAACTGCATACGAAGAGAAACCATAGCAGTTATTCATTCCTTATCGCAAAGAAACTCTGCGAGCGCTGGGGTAGGGATGGGTAAGTTAGTAGCGCTCCAGGCTCGTAATCTGCAGTTCCCAGGTTAGAGTCTCCGCTGGGTCAGCGTTGAGATTTATCTCCGCAAAACTGCTCGCCCTGCTAACGGTCAGCAGGGAACACCGATAAGCTTTGAAAGGCAGCCGTCCGTCGGATGGGACCTTAAGCCGTGTGCGGGAAAGCCATACCCTGTGCACGTTAAAGAACTCGTTGCATTCATATTCCAATATTCATCTCAATATTCATTCCGTAATACCTCTGTAGCAAAATAACAAACTCACCTCAAGAACTTATACAATATCATTTGCATTTGACATCTGTAACACCTGCACAAGATATCTCTAATCTCGATTATAAATCTCGTTAAAATTACCCCACCAATCACTCTAAATTGGAATATTTATTGACATATTCTACCTTTACCATAAAGAGCATTTTTTTTAAACATTTGAAACGTTGAGGAAAACATTTATCATGCCATGCAATTCCATTCCTAATTTTCTATCTTATTATACCATGACGTGCAGATAAGTGTTAATTTTGATTTGTCAGTCACAACAGAAATATTAATCTTGATATTATTACTCAAAAAACAAACAAGTGTTTTTACCGAAAATGACTTTCCAAATACCGGAATTTTCAAAGCTTTAACGATGGGTAATCATGTGAATGGCTGCTACCAACAAAAAGCCCTACAATATCGCAGTCCATCACTAGAATCTCACCCGAAATATATTTAATAAAAATTTGTTTATACCCTCTATCCCTTTCCACTGTGGATGGTAGTAGTGTAAGACAAATCATCCCGTGGATTTCTCATCACACAGCAAAAATAGCTTGCAATACGAAACTTGAAACTTTTACTACGGCTTCGCAATGTTTCGTCTGTACCTCTACGTACCTTACACACGCATTTTCAATTTTCTCTAGAAAAATATTTATTACGTAATAGGTACATCGAAATATTTCACTTTGCAGATATTCGTTCCACTAAAGTAGCAATATTATGATTTACAAAAGCATTTGTAAAACTTGAATATGCATCTAATATACAAAATGTACTGGCAACACAAGGAAAGAGTACTGCTGACGTCATCTCGGTGTTTTACCTACTTTATTACTAACCCTTATTCACATGCCGCACTAATTTTAGTGATGCCGCCATTTTTTTTCTCACAATCTATTTTTAACTTCGAATTTTATATGAGATAACTAACGTTATTTCCCACCGTCCATGACCGAGTGGTTAGTACGATTGGCTACTGATCTAATGGACCTCTGTTCAAGCAGCAGGTAAGGCACAGATGACTGCGTTCTCTTTCTGCTGAGGTCCCTTCATCCTTAGCATTCCTACTCTGGCGTATTATACTGCCACGCTCATATCAGACCTCTGTGTCAAGCAGCTGCTTGAGTTGGTTTTTATTTATTGCGTTTTTTCGAGCCATAAAATAATGCTAAAAAATAACGGCGATTACGTCCGCATGAATGGATTTCCACTGTTTAATAAGCACCCACCAATATTTATTTTTGCTTTCTCGAAGTCTGCTCGTGTTGCCAACTATTTCATATTTCACTACAAGAATACCTTTTTAATTCATGTCTCGGTCAAAGGTACAGTAAAATAAGTTATTATTTATGTTAACTTTTGAAACAATAGAAAAGGCTCCATAGTAAAATACTACACTGCACCAAAGAAACATTCTGTTCTTCTCCTCAAACCTGTACCAACACCGAAATTTTAAATGTGTCGTAACTAATTATTATTTTCAAAACAAGAAATTCAGCTACAGATTGTCGCACATTAAAAAAAATGAGATCACTTCCTCACAATAAAAGTATAGGACCTGTGGTTATAAATAAAACGGGAAATTAACAGAAGAATACATCAGCAACCGCAACACTGCATCCATGTTCACTTACGTATTGATTCTCACGCTTTCGCTTCATGGCGAATTCTTGGAAATCCATTTCAGCAGAGGCCACAATTATTTGAAACTAAATAAATGAAGGTGGCTTTTAGCGTATCATATGAAAACTGAGACATGTCGCACCCGGCAAGAAAAGTGACATAACTCAAAAAATGAGTATTTTGAGGTTATGTCAGTGATAAAAGGTATTGCGTTCCTCTACGTGAACGAAAAACGTCACATCTCTAACTCGCAAATTCACCGCCAGGAAGCAGTTGTATCAGTTTTACTTTTAGTCTACTTCACATTCATCATGGCAAGAACAGTGTCACTTTAGTGTTGGTACAAGAAGGTGTGCATGTGTTCGGTCAAGAAAACCGACACATTTCGAGTTGTGACACTATTCGTGTAGAAAGGTAAGTGGAATAAATATTTTAATACCATCATAAGCAGAAAAGTGTCACTTTTCTTGAAGTAATTAACTCTAAACCTCTTTATTTGTTCCGTTTTATTTTCACTTCTGCCACTTTTCCTGACTGAGTGTGTCAGTATTTTGTGTTCAGTCGTTAACAGTAATTAAATTTTGTGTATTTGTTTGTTGTAGATTCATTATGGACCCAGAGCAGGAGGTACGAGAGTGTGTTGCAGAAGAAACCACAGAACAAGAAAATGCAACGAAAGAGACGGAATTGAACAAAGACACAGTAACAGAAGATCATGACACACATTCTAGTTGGCAGCGTACTGAAAATCCGTAAACAATGCGATTGAGGTTACAACGGGTTAAATCAAGTGCCAACAAGAAGAATCAGCAGATGAAACCATAGATGATTCAGACTTCGATCCAGATTTTAGCATGTCATCATCTTCATCTGAAAACGCGTCGGATTCATCAGGATCGGAAGAAAATGAGAATATTAGTAACGAGACAGAAGGTGCAGAATCGGACAATACTAAAGCAGATAACAAAAGAAAGGGTAAGAAAAGGAAAGTTAATCCGGTTGAGTGGAAAAAGACTAAATCAAAACTTCTTCGAAATAATGGAAAACCGTATACATCATCATCAATTCGCAAAACAGAAATGCGGGCCAGAAAGATACGTCCAGCCTGTAATGCAAAATGTATACTAAAATGCTCAAGCAAAATAGAAGAAAACAATAGGCTCGAAATATTTGACAAGTACTGGTCACTGGACAACGAATAAGAATCGCGACAACCCCGGTGCACCGCAGTACTGTGACTGCATATCACCTTAAGGGATTGCCACTGAAACCACTATAAACTAAAAAGGCTCCTATCAATTTAGCTTGCCTTAACATTTGCCTATATACAGCGGGAGAAAACCTAATGTGAAGAGAGAAGCACTACTTGGGATTTTATTAGTCTGCTTGAAGATATAATCATTGAGGTGCAGTGAGAGTGGGATCTTTTAAAATTTTGAGTGCTGCCTAGGAATATCCCCAACACTCACTGAATTTAGCCAAAACATGCCATGCCAATATATAAATAAAAAGATCTTAGTCTTTTGAATTTAGAGCCAGAAAATAAATTGAAGTCCTAGCTTTTAGAGTCCTCTGCAGTAGAGGCTCCTAGGTACTTCCATCGAAAGCCACATCTTGAGGGACTCCAAACCTCTCGGCATGACCCCAACTTCGTCCTCTCCATCGAGCTGGGCACCCACAGCCCACTCGCCGTCTCTGCCTATACCTTGCCGAGGCCGCTTCGGGGACACCTAGCCAGTAATCCCGACAAACCCAGCTGGCGGCCCTCCCACAACACCGACAAAGCTTTCAGCCTACCGGGGCTCACAACACTGCAGCACCCGGACCCCACTTCACAGAGGAACCCAAGTTCCTCCACTGCAAAAGCCATAAGGTCCAAATCTCATTCATGTGGGACTCTTAGTTTGGCTGTTCCATCGATAAGCCCGCTGGCCAGCAGTAGCCAACTGAGGCCGCGAGCCTCCAATTTCTACCTCTCCATTGTTCCCGGGCCGAAGCACCCATGGAACGTCTGTCCACTTCAATATCACTGAGACCGCATCAGGGAGCCCACGAACGAGTGTACGAAGAGGTGCACAACTCAGTCTGCAGCACTCACCAATAAGCCTGCAGAAGACAGGTCCCTCCCAAGCCCTATCCGAGGCCTTTAGAACGGCCCCTCAACCAAGGCTGCAACCCCCAGCTTCGCTGGGGGACAAGTCATTAAGCTGACTGGACCGGCCCACCCAAGCGGCCTGCTAACCTTCAAGAGGCCCCCCTCCACAGGGAGCCGCCAGACTTCAGAACCCAAAAGCGCCAGCGATTCGAGTCCAACTTCTCAGAGGCACCGTAGACCCCCCCCCTCGTCAAGGAGGTCCCACTCCGGGGGGGACTGGTCACTGGACAACGAAATATATCGTGACATTCCCGGTGCACCGCAGTACGTTGACTGCATATCACCTTGAGGGAGATGTCACTGAAACCACTATGAACTAGAAAGCTCCTATCAATTAAGCTTGCCTTGCGTTGATCCTGCCTACAGCGGGAGAAGACGTTGTGTGAAGAGAGAAGCACTGCTTGATATTATTGCCTGCTCGAAGGACTAATCATTGAGGTGCAGTGAGAGTGGGATCTTGTGAATTTTGAGCGATGCCTAGGAATATGCCCATCACTCACTGAATTTAGCCAAGAAACTTGCCAATATAAAAATAAAAAGATTTTAGTCTTTTGAATTTTGAACCAGAAAATAAACAGAAGACCTAACTTTTTGGGCCCCCCACAGCAGAGGGCCAAGGTACTTCCGTCGACAAGCCACACCTCGAGGGACTCCAATCCTCTCGGCATGACCCCAACTTCGTCCTCTCCATCGAGCCGGGCGCCACAGCCAGCTCGCCGTTTCGGCATCACCATCGGGCCGAGGTAGTATCAAGGAACGCTAATCATGCAGATCCCTGCAGCCGCGCCCCATCCTCGCCTCGACCGGGCTGTCTGCCTACCAGGGCTGAAAGGACAGCAGCACCCGGACCCCACTTTGCAGAGGAACCCAAGTTCCTCCACTGCAAAGCCATAAGTCCAAATCTCATTCATGTGGGACTCTTAGTTTGGCTGTTCCATCGATAAGCCCGCTGGCCACAAGTGGCCAACAAGGGCCGCGAGCCTCCAACTTCTACCTCTCCATTGTTCCCGGACCGAATCACCCGCGGAACATCAGTCCACCTCGTATCACCGGGACCGCATCAGAAAGCCTACGGACGAGTGTGCAAAGAGGTGCACAGCTCAGTCCGCATAACTCCCCAATAAGCCTGCAGAAGACAGGGTACCCACTAGCCCCATCTGAGACTTTTAAACAGCCCCTCAACAAGGCTGTGACCCCCATCACCTCCGGGGGAGTGAACAAGCAGACTGGACCACCCACCTCAAGCAGTCCGCCTACCCTCAACAGCCCCCACCACCGGGGGCCACCAGACTAAGAACCCAAGGGTACCAGCCATCCGAGCCCAACTTCTCAGAGGCACCTTAAGCCCCCCCCCCTCGTCAAGGAGGTCCCACTCCGGGGGGGGGGGGGGGTCACTGGACAGTCTGAAATCCTAGCGAGAATTTATCTCTAGAAGTATAACTGCCGTTAGACCTCAGTATCAGTACAAAAGAGAAGGAAGTAGGCGCCAATGTAACCATGCGTTCCATTTCCTAATCAACGAGGTAAACGTACGTGTTTGCAAATTCTTCTTTAAGGCCACGCTGGACATCAATGACCGACCTATTAGGACTGTCATAGCCAAATTAAAGGAAGGATTTCTTCAAGAAGATCTAAGAGGAAAACACGGACACCACTCTAAAGTGGATCCCGCAATAAAAGATGGTGTTGTTGATCATATTAATACAATCCCAAGAATTGACAGTCATTACCTGCGCGCGCAAACTACTCGGGAGTTTATAGAAGGTGGGAAAAGCTTAGCTGATTTACACCGCGATTACAAAAATGACTGTATTGAAAAAAATGTTCCTTTTGCAAATCTCACAATGTATTCCCGAATTTTCAACAGCAATTTTAACATCTCTCTTTTCTCCCCCGAAAAAAGATCAGTGCGACTTATGCAGCTCCTATAACAATGCAAGGGAAGAAGAAAAAGAAGCGATACAAGAAAAATATGAAAAACATTAAAAGGAGAAAGTTTTGTCAAGAGTAGAGAAAGAAGGGGATAAAAAGAGAGCAAAAGAAAGCGAAGGCAAAATTATAGTAGCCACTTATGATCTCCAAGCGGTGCTGCCAGCACCAAGAGGGGATATATCTACCTTCTATTATAAAAGTAAAATAAACAGCTACAACTTAACTGTAAGTGAACTTCAGTCAGATTACGTCAGAAGTACTTAGAAGAAAAAGCTAACACCAAAAATGATGTAACCTTGAAATTATACTCTACTCGGAAAATTGTTGTGGTCAGCAAAAGAACAAATTCATAATGGGAATGTGCCTATACGCTGTGCAAAAATTTAGAATCAAATTGATCACACATCAATTTTTTATCAGGGGTCACACCCAAAGTGAAGGAGACAATGAGCACTCTGTCATAGCAAAATCTATTAAACGAGCTCTTAAATCGGGTCCCATCTATATTCCCACTGATTACGTCAGATTAATTCGATCTGCGAAAAAAACCGGAAATCCATATAAAGTAACAGAATTGAGTTACGAGGATTTTGTTGACCTGAAGAAACTCACTCAACAGATAGGATCAAACTTTAACAAAACATCAAACGACGAACAGATAAAAACCAGCGACAAAAAAGTAATTAAAGTACAGAAGAATAACCCCGGAGTTCTTTTTGTGCAAATTACATACGAACAAAAAGTATAGCGCAGATTAATGTCAATAACACCAGGAGAAGGCAAGAGAACATCTCTACAATAAAATGCGTTCCGGCTTACAAGAAAAAAATGGACATCTCTAATATAAAGAAAGCTCATATTCAATCCCTTATCTCAGCGAAAAGTATTCCCACATTGTATAAGCCCATTTATGAATCTATGTTTATGTAAATTTTGTACTTCTTACTTAATTTTCATTTAATATTTTGTCATTAAAATAAGCTAATAAAACAGTTACCTAATTCAAACTTTTTTTTTTCATTTTCATTCTAAGTAGTGACCTTAACTGAGGTCAAAAGTCTAAGTAAAAATATATAATTTGGGCTTCAAAAATTACTTGAGGGGTCACAACAGAAAAAAAAATAATAGAGAAGCAAGAAAAAGTGACATAACCGAGAGACCTCACCTATTTTTAACTGGTATCGCCAAATATTCTATAAGAACTGATTTACCGACCCATAGTATTATTCTATAGAATACGATAAAATTTATTGTCAAAAATACTTAGCTGAAATTTAAAAGAATCTTGTACTATTTCAATATAAGTTTTATTGATTTCTTTAATTAGTTATTTCTCAAATACTGCGTTTTTAAGTTATGTCACTTTTCTTGCCGGGGTGCGACGTGACTAAATTTCAATCAATTTGACCTTGTCGCTCCTTGCGCCATCTATGTTCATGGAAGACAAGTTGTCATATTTTTTCGACATAAAAAGGTTAGATGAGGAAATGACTCGCGCTAAAGTTTTATTAATCCAAGAATCATTCAATAATATCGAGTGATTTCTTGGATTCAACCTGCAACAGTTCTAGTATTTTATTGAAAGATAAAATATACTGTCTAATTTAGAAAAAGGCGCCGAATCAGTTGAAAGTTCAAAAAGTGAACATTTCAACAACTTTACAATGTACTGAAAATGAGATTTTCCGTATCATGAATTCGTTTGTGGTGGTGGGAATGTAACTGGGGAACGATGCTACAGAAAGTAATGTATTTGCCAATTTGTTTATGTCCTTTGCAATACAATCTGATATTAAACGAATTTTCTAGCGCCTGAATCTAACAATTCTTCGTAAAGTTTTCCAATTATATCATGTAAATTTTGAAACACATTAAAAGAATTGAAGGAAAAATCGAGAAATGTGAGAGTTTCACAAACATGCGTTGGGGAAAAAAAACCATTCTTCTAAAATGAAATTGTTTAGCCTAAGGGAATTTTAGTCGAATATTCATAACGTGTAAATGGTTGGAAACTTGCCTTAACCAATTACTTCATTTTCTCAATAATATGTTTAGAATTTTCTTTTGTCTTATTGTAGAAATTGTTTTTTAAAAAACCATTTTTCGTTCATTACTGAGATTCCAACACATGCCTCCGAATAACGTGTCAGATGTCGTAACTGCTAAGCTGTCAAGCCCATCTGTCGACAATCAATTTCGTTTTAAAAATTTTCTAAAATCATTTCATCGGTAAAGGTCTCACTTATGCTAGATATTAATGCAAGAAAAATAAAAAAAATAAATACCCCCTCAAGCAACTGCTTGCCACAGAGGTCTGACAGGAGCCTCTCAGTTTATTTGCCAGAGAAAAAACTCTGTGAGGATGGCAGGGGCGCAGCAGAAAAATCGACACGAACATCCATGCCTTTGCTCCGGGGCTCAAACTCTGGTCCCTTACATCAGCAGCCAAGTGCGCTAACCCCTAGGCCACGGGACGGCATAATGCAAGAAGCAATCAAAAATGAATTTACAGCTTACCTGTAGATATACAATTCAAGAAATTATTTTAGGAGAAATGTATATTTTCCCAGTTTAATAAGAATGCAACCCTAGCTTTGCTTTTATAAGAAATGTACTTTAACTGCTAGACAATCGTCAGGTCTGTTCCAAAATGATTTGTTGAATTTAAGGTAATCTTTGAATTTATTATTGACAGATTCTTGATTTAATAACACATTTGCGAGACTGACTTCCTATTTTTTGACCTCCATACATTGAATAAAATTTGATAATTTGCCTTTCATGATCGTAAATGGTACAAGGAATGACAAGTATACAGAGTCGAAACAAAGTGGATAGGTTACAGAGCTCGTGTCGTCATAGTAGTTACATCAACATGCACGTGACTGTGAACGCTCGAATTCCACTCATGGTCAAATATTATTTCTTGAATTCCTATTGTTTTCCTTTAGTTGCTATGATATTTCGAAACTTGCACACTGAATAAATCTACAAACATAAATTTAGAAATATGTTTCTCTAAATCACGGCAATGACACCAGATTTTGAGGTCAAATGAATGTCGAGGGTCATTATCGAGAAAAATATTCATTAATAAATATTCGTGGCAAACTTTAAGCTAGCAAATAATAAATAAATTACATTTATATTTGGGATGAAGAAATAATTGAATGAACTTTTGAAATCGATCTGAGGATTCGAGTTTTCAAAAGACATCTCACAGAGGCGAATTGGATTGTTTTCCGATCAGTTTGTATTAGTTGTAACCCGCAAAAATTAGATCTTTGATGACCGAAGGGACAAGTTCAAAGATTAATTATCAGAGCTGACATTAGCAGTACCAAACACTTGTCCATACCTGCATTATCTAATTTAATCCTTAAAGTCTATTGACTGTATTTAGTACATAAAACGGCTTCCGTGGCAGAGACTGCCCTTGTTGAATTTCAGTGAGGGGGGATTAAATTAGGATTGTGGGATGGGGAAGACACAGTAAGGAAAGAACAGGTGATTGGTGGATGGGAGAGTTGTGCAGAGTTGAAGTGTATAAGTATTCTGTGTGGGGTGGTTGGGATAAGATGCTTAGATGGTGAGAAGGGATTAAGTGGGTGTGGAGGCAGTTGAGTTGTGAAAGAGAAGGATTGAGTTAGGGTGAAGTGAGGTCAAGGGGGGTATAGAAGAAGGAGGGGTAATGGTGGGGAGTAAGTGTGTGTGGAATCAGGTGAGGTGGAACAGAAATCGGGTGTGAGGAGGGAAGGAAAAGAAAACGGAAAAAGGACTGGAGGGAGGGAGAGTACAGCTATAGGCACAAGTTTGACAATAGCTGTCATCTCCCACTATTCGGGTCCTTGATGTTAAATATGCACCTTGGACGTTTAAATTTATCTGATGGCACAATCTGATATTTGTTAGCATTTTGAATGAATGCATTCGGATGAACTTCTGCTTGGTTAAAATAGTTCTTCGCAAGTTTTTTCATACATTGCAGAATGAAGTCGTAGTTCAGATCTCTGTGAATAATGGAATATCTGTCGAACCAGGTTGCTGCTATAGCTGATCGCAATATCTTGTTTTCAGCCGATTGGATTCAGGCAAGGTTTGTTTTGGTAGTTGCTCCCTAGATGGGTGCTGCATATAGAAGAGTAGGATTAATAACTTGTGTATAAAAGAAGGATTTTATTTTTGTTGGTGGTAGAAGATTTATTTCCCACGTTGGGAAATAATTTACAATGAAGTGCTCTTGCCTTTTTAATTATATTGGTAACGTTTGCGTTTCAGTTGAGTTTTTGATGAATCGTGATTCCAAGATATTTGGCATGGTCACTCCAAGCTACTCATTTGTCGAACAGGTAGGGTTCGCCTGTTGGACGTAAAGACTGCAATACTTTTTGAAGGGTTAAACTGCACCCTCCAATCTGTGCACCAGTTTTCAAAGATATTAAGCATGATCTGCATTCTTTTGCAGGGAAAGGATGCACGAAGGGAGGGAGCAAGAAATGCCGTGTCGTCAGCGTACATGTCATTTACAATTCGTTTCTGCTTTGGGGCATCTGAAATATAGATGTTAAACAACGTCGGAGCCAGAATGGATCCTTGAGGGACTCCTGCATTAATGTTTTTTTTTGTTTGTTTGTTTCTTTTCAGATATGGAGTTTACTACTTTGACTTGGAATGTTCATTGAGAAAGATAGCTGTGAATAATAGTAGTCAAAGCAGGGGGAAAGTTAAATTTGATAAATTTATAAATGAGTCCCCCAGTCCAGACCTGATCGAACGCCTTTGCTATGTCGATGTATACAGCCACTACTGATTCCTGTTTATTGCAGGCCTCTGCAATGGTCTCTATAACCCTTTGAATTTGGTGCACTGTGGAGTCGGAAACCAAATTAATCGGTGGGTAGGACATTGAGAGACTGCAATTAGAAATCAAGGTGCCTGAGAATATATTTCCCCAGAAGATATATTTTTCCAGGCAGGGGATGTAATCTAATTGGGTGTTAATTAACAGGAAAGAGTTAATTTTTTCCTGGTTTTGGCAACATGCTGATGATAGCATTTTTCCACGTCTGAGGGAAGTAATGAAACTGAAGACATTTATTAAAGATTTTTAGAATTAGTAGAATTGCTTTCCTTGGTAGATTTTTGATAACTGTATTGTTGATATCATCATCTCCTGCGGCATTTTAACTTTTAGCTGTTTGATGTTCTCATTAATTTCATCAATTGTGGTGAATTGCAATTTTTCATGACAAGGTAAATTTTTAAATTTTCTGAGAGCACTTTCGACTTCATCGATCAGATCGTCATTGACATACTCTTCATTCGGCTGAAATTGCAATTCAAGTGAATTAGCAAAGGTTTCGGCCTTTTCTGATTTAAATCATGTCATGCCGTCCGATCCGTGAAGTGGATCAGTGTGATTATTATTACCTTTTAATGCACGAACAATTTTCCAAATCGAGCCGTCATTAGGGTTAAGAGAATTTAGTTTATTATTCCAGTTGCTATTTCGAAAGTCTTGTAGGTTTTTACGTAGTTTGATTTTGAGTTCGTTATACACTTTTTTATCATGGGGTAATCTTCTTAAATTTTGAATATCGAAATCAATATCATTATTGTTCAATAAATTTGGGTTGCAGTTAATAGAAAGGGAAAGTTGTTGTTGCAATTTTTGCCAGTTTGCGATTTTAGTAGAGATATCAGAAGATGAAATTTCGAATTTTGATGACATAATAACAGGGCAGTGGTCGGAATTTAAAACATTTGCAACATTAAGATAATGTTTTGCATAAATGTTCTTTAGAAGAAAAATATCTAAAATATCAGGTTTGTGATTTGGATTATAGGAGTAGAATGTGGGTTCATCAGTGGAGTCAATAATAATTCCATTTGAATCCGTGAAATCTTGGAGTGTTTCGCCATTTGGGGTGGTGCGTGTGCTGTCCCATTGCTTATGTTTGCAGTTACAATCTCCTGCAACTATGCAGGGTATGTTGGGATGAAATAATTTAGAGAGCTCTCAAGTAAGAATTTTAGCATTGGTCGGCTTATAGACGCTGGTGATCTGCATGTTGCCAAGGGGGTGTTAGTGAGCTCTATCGTAGTAGATTCAATTTCTTTTAAACCATTAATGGGTAAAGCGGCGTGCGGAAACGAATTTTTAACCAATATTGCAGTCCCCCAACTTTGTTGTGGAGGCGATCAGTTCTATGGCAGCAAAAGTTGGGGATTTTAAAAATAGTACCTGGTGTGAGATGAGTTTCTTGAATAAGAGCTACATCTACTGAATATTCTGTGAGGAAGTCATTAAATTCCATGAGATCTAATTTTATTCCATTTGCATTCCAATTTGCTATCGTGAATTCAGGGTTATGTGAATCACTCGCCATCGCAGACAAGACTAGTAAACTTTTCGATTGCTTCGAACATGATATCACATTTTGCAGATGGAGATTGTGCAACCTTAAATTTCTGGATAAAAGTTGTAGCCAGGCATAAAATTTCTTAATTTTGAAATTTTTAAAAAATTTATGTGAAGTTTCGGAGTTGGTTAATGGATTCCCTAATTGAGCCATTGTCATTTTCCATTGGGGGGGGGGGGTTGTTTTTTCCTTTGTGACCTTCTACTATGGCATATAAACTGACAGGCTCCTGTCAGACCTCTGTGGCAAGCAGCTGCTTGAGGGGGTATTTATTTTTATTTATTTTTTATTTAGTGTGTGATGCTGCTTGTGAATATGTCATGTAATTAATATGTGTTCTATGTGTTGTACGATGTGTTTGAGCTGTGAAAGTCCTCTGGGGGAATCCCAGTTGCATTTGATATTGCGGAAGGTTGTGGAAAGTTAGAACACCCTCTGTAGTTTGCAGTATAAGGTCCTGATAAGTTGGCACATTTTAGAGGTTCTTCCTGTGATCTGCGTGGGCAATCGATGGTGAGGTGAAGGCCAGGCATTTGACATATCTGTCTTCGTGATGGCAGTGGCTTTTTGCATGCCCAAAGTGCTGACATTTATGATATTGTGTGATTCCTGGTCTATTCCTATAAGTTTCGACTTTGATTTTTAGGTTGAAGAGAAATTCGACGTTGAAAATACATTTGGCCTTTTCTGTCTTTTCAGTTTCTGTGAAGAAGACTGGGAGCGTGATTTATTTGGGACTTTGTTGAATTGTACCACCTTAATGATTGGGATTGAATTTGCGAGAAGATCATTTTTGAGGTCTTCGGTACTGATAGTAACTGGGAGATTTTTTATAACACATTTTAGATTCTTATCTGTGCTCAGAGGAAAGATATGGAAGTTGTGTTTATTATTTTCTAAGAAGGTGCTGAATTTTCTGTAGTCTTCTACAGTTGTGGTGTTTTTTCGAATTGATTCGATGCTTAATTTAGCAGTGAATGGGGCTATTGCTATGTTATTTAATTATTTATTCAGTTCTTTCCAGTTCAAAAAATTTCTTAGTATCAGTGTGGGAATTCTAGTGTTTTGAGTGTTTCTAACTTTATCTGAGTTATCTAGTTGTTCTGGGACTTTGCGTGTTGCAAGGGGGTCAGGGAAGCCTACAAAATGATTGAAAGTTGGAATTTTGTAGGGGGCGGGGTTCGGATCCACTTCAGGTGATGTTCGGGACAAGCTGCACTGTGGAATCGGTTTCTGTATTGATTTACGAGATTAAATTTGGAGTAATTTATTTTAAACTCGGTAATTTCACCTTGCTTTTTATTCTCTAAAATTTTGCTCTTCAAAATAGAGTTTTGAGTGCTACACAGATTCGAATGTGGATCACCGAATTGAAAATACACAGTGCTGCTGAAAATTAAACAAAGGAACTCATATTCCGACACATTCAATGGAACCCTGGAAACCTAGAAAAGACCCACCTGTCCGAAAGAATAGGCTAAGAGGTGGAACTTTTATCAAAATTCCATTTTTTCGTACAGTGGATTTTTTATATAGATATAAAAATTAATTGATATAATCATAGAATTCAAATCGCAGAAAAAGACATATTTCAAAAATTTGTATTTTTTTTTCTACACAAAAATATTATTTCACTGTCCTTTTGTATGACACATTATTTTGACAGAGATGTTTTATGTTTAGACAGATTGAATAATTTAACAGTCTCTTAGAAGAGTAGTGAAATTAATGGACATAGAACAGAGCACTATATGTGTTCAGAAATCGTAAGATTTGAGTGTTGCAAATTAGGAACCGAGGAATTTCTTATCTGCAATTTTTCATAAAGAGAAAGTGACATGTTCAGATTCGTTGGAAAAGCTAGAAGGACACTTGCCTTAAATTACTAATTAGATGGACAATTTAATCCTTGATTCCAGAATTCAAAAAACATCTCACAGAGGCGAATTGAATATATTCTGATCAGATTTATTAGTTGTAACACGCGAGAGATAGATCTTTGATGACCGAAGGGACACACTGCCCTTTGGCGTTTGTTTCTGTATTGATTTAGGAGATTTCGCTTGGGATACATTATTTCAAACTCAGAAATTTCACCTGTTTATTCATTTTCCAAATTTTTTTCTTCAGAATAGATATTTGAGTGATAAACAGATTTGAACGCAGATCACTGAATCAAAAATACGCAGTGCTCTGAAAATTACACCAAGGAACTCATATTCCAAAATATGCAATGGAATCCTGGCAACCAAGAAAAGATCCACCTGTCGGAAAGACTAGGCTGAGAGTCGGAAAGACTAGGCTAAGAGTCGGAAAGACCAGGCTTAATAAAATTTCCATTTTTCCTTTTAGTGAAATTTTTTTTTAAGATATAAAAATTAACTGAAAGTATCATAGGCGATTCAAATCGCATAAAAAGAGGCATTGCAAAATTTTCTATTTTTTTTTCACAAATATTATTTTCTGTCTTGTGTATTACGCATTATTTTGACAGAGATGTTTTATGTTTACAAATATTGAGTAATTTAATACTATATTAGAAGAGTATTGAAATTTATGGACATAGAACTGAGCACTGTAGGTGTTCAGAAAATGGAAGATTTATAGGTTTCAAATGAGGAACCGAGGTATTTCTTAACTAGATTTTCCATAAAGAGAGAGTAACATTTTCAGATTCATTGGAAAAGCTAAAAGGACACTAGCCTTAAATTTTCTCATTAGATGGCCATTTTAATCCTTGATTATACATATATATTCCTTCCGGGATCTGCAGCACATTTCTGAATTATCATCGTCGCTGTGTATGACAGCCGATGAACAGTAATCCTTGGACAACAACCCATGATTGCCGCTGGCGAAAGCAGACAATGGCGGGATCTCATCCTCGAACAGTACATCATCACCATCATCACCGTTGTGCGCACTGGATGATGGTTGCGACAAATACCACGTCAAAAAAAAACACGTAAGTGGTTAAGGAAGAGGCGGAGGCGGATTACCAAATACCGCAGGAACAGGAACCCCATTGCGATCAGCAAGCGCAACGCGGCATCCACGTTCACTTACGTATTGATCCTCACGCTTTCGCTTCATGGCGAATTGTTGGAAATCCATTTCAGCAGAGGCCACAACTATTTGAAACTAAATAAAAAAAGTGGCTTTTAGCGTATCTCAATCAATTTTAGCATATTTCAATTAATTTTACCTGGTCGCTCCTTGCGCCATCTATGTTCATGAAAGACAACTTGTCATATTTCTTTCGTCATAAAGAGAGTTAGATAACGAAGTGTCTCACGCTAAAGTCTTATTCTTATTACTCCAAGAATCATTCAATAATATCGATTGATTCCTTGGATTCAACCTGCAACAGTTCTAGTATTATATTGAAAGATAAAATATACTGTCTAAATTAGAAAAAGGCGCCGAATCAGCTGAAAGTTCAAAAATTGAACATTTCAACAACTTTACAATGTACTGAACATGAGTTTTTCCGTATCTTGAATTCGTTTGTGGTGATGGGAATGTAAGTGGGGAACGATGCTAACGGAAGAAATGTATTTGCCAATTTGTTTATGTTCTTTGCAATACAATCTGATATTAAACGAATTTTTTAGCACCTGAATCTAACAAATCTTCGTAAAGTTTTCCAATCATATCATGTGAATTTTGAAATACATTAAAAGAATTGAGGGAAAAATCGAGAAGAGTGAGAGTTTCACAAATATGCTTTGAAGAAAAATGCTCATTCTTGTAAAAAGAAATTGTTCTGCCTAAGGGAATTTTAGTCGAATATTAATAACGTGTAAACTGTTGGAAACATGTGTTAACCAATAACTTCGTTTTCTCAATAATATGTTTAGTATTTTCTTTAGTCTTATTCTAGAAACTGTTTTCTAAAAAACCATTTTCGTTTATTACTGAGATTCCAACACATGCCTCTGAATAACGTGTCAGATGTTATAAAAATTACGCTATGAGCCCATCTGTTGACAATCCATTTTGTTTAAAAATTGTTCTAATGTCATTTCATGGGTAAAGGTCTCATTATGCTAAAGATATCGATGCATGATAAATAAAAATAATAAATACCCCCTGAAGCAGCTGCTTGCCACAGAGGTCTGACAGGAGCCTCTCAGTTTATTTCCCACAGTAGAATGTCTGTGAGGATCGCAGGAGTGCAGCAGAAAAAACGACACGAACATCCATGCTTTTGCTCAGGGGCTCAAACACAGGTCCGTTAGAACAACAGCCAAGTGCGCTAACCACTCGGAAACGGGTCGGCATAATGAAAGAAGCAATCAAAAAGAAATTTACAACATTCCTCTAGATATAAAATTCATGAAATAATTTTAGGAGAAATGTATATTTTCTCAGGTTAATAAGAATGGAACCGAAGCCTTGCTTTTATAAGGAATCTACTTTAACTGCTGAGCTATTGTCAGCTCTGTTCGAAATTAATTTCTTGAAATATATGTAATCTTTGAATTTATTATTGATTGATTCTTGGTTTAATATCACTTTTGCGAGAGTGATTTTCCTATTTTTGACCTCTATACATAGAGAAAAATTTGATAATTTGCCTTTCATAATCCTAGATGGTACCAGGAATGACAAGTATACAGAGTCGAAACAAAGTGAATAGGTGACACAGCTGATGTCATCATAGCAGTTACATCAATATACACATAACTGTAAAGGTTCGAATTCCACTCATCGTGGAAATATTATTTCTTGAATTCCTATTTTTTTCCTTTAGTTGCTATTATATTTCGAAACTTCGAAACTTACACACTGAAAAAGACTACAAACAAAAATTTATAAATATTGTTTCTCTAACTCACGGCAATGACACCTGATTATGAGGTCAAATGAATTTTGAGGTTGACTCTTCGTGGCACTCTGGAGAAAACCATTCATTCCTAAATATTCGTGGCAAATTTTAAGCTAGCAAATAATAAATAAAATGCATTTATATTTGGGATGAAGTAATAATTGAACGTTCTTTTAAAATCGAAATTAGGATTCGAGTTTTCAAAACACATCTCACAGAAGCGAATTAGATTGATTTCCGATCAGTTTTTGTTAGTTGTTACCCGCGAAAAGTAGAGCTTTGTTGACCGAAGGGACATCTGGCGGGTTTCAGATTATATTGCAAAGAACATCAACAAATGGGCAGATACATTACTTCCGTTAGCATCGCTTCCTTCGGTCATCAGCTGCCCTTTGGCGTTTGTTTCTGTATTGATTTAGAGGATTTCGCTTTGGATACATTATTTCAAACTCAGTAATTTCACCTGTTTATTCATTTTCTATATTATTTTTCTTCAGAATAGGTATTTCAGTGATACACAGATTTGAACGCAGATCACTGAATAAAAAATACGCAGTGCACCTGAATATTACACCAAGGAACTCATATTCCCACATATTCAATGGAACCCTGGCAACCTAGAAAAGATCCACCTGTCGGAAAGATAGGTTAAGAGGTGAAACTTTAATGAAATTTCCATTTTTCCATTTAGTGAAATTTTTTTATAGATATAAAAATTAACTTAAAGAATCATAGGCGATTCAAATCGCATAAAAAGACGCAATGAAAAATTTTGTATTTTTTTTTCAAAAATTTTATTTCCTGTCCTTGTGTATTACGCATTATTTTGACAGAGATGTTTTATGTTTACACAAATTGAGTAATTTAACACTATATTAGAAGAGTATTGAAATTTATGGACATTGAACTGAGGACTGTAGGTGTTAATAAAACGGTAAGATTTATATGTTTCAAATGAGGAACCGAGGTATTTCTTAACTTGTTTTTCCATAAAGAGAGAGTGACATATTAAGATTCATTGGAATAGCTAAAAGGACACTAGCCTTAAAATTACTCATTAGATGGACAGTTTAATCCTTGATTACTACATATATATTCCTTCCGGGATCTGCACCACATTTTTGAATTCCCCGGAAAAAAAGATGAACTCTCCTAATACCCTGAACAAATCTGCTATCTGAATTATAATGCATCTTGATCACATAGAGTGATAGTTGCGAAAACAAAGGTATCTTAACTAGAAAATTTCGACTTCTCTTCCAGCTTTGCAACAAAACAATATTTCTAATTGAAAATCGAATTTCCAAATCCGATTCTTCAAAAGCAAAATATTATGCAGTTTGATCACAGAAATTCGATCAAGGTTCCTGCTACTTGGAAAGATAAAAGAGTGCGTCACCTATGAAGTCTAGGAAACTGAGAATTATTTCCACAAGAGTTGTCAGTGATCATCAGCCTAATGATTTCCGTAATATTGGTAATTAAGTCGATTTGCACTATTGATTGAGAATGATTTCTTTAAAAAAATTGCGGCTTTCAAGTCGGAAAGGTAATTAGTGTTTCTGATATTCATTTGATATTTTAGGCTCTAAAAAGAGCCATTTTGTTGTGGTGATGACTAACCATTAGCCTCTTCGTCGCCAGTGTGAGAATCTTCATCGTCACCCTGGTATGCAGAGTCAGATGGCAGTTGTGATGTGTCAGAGTCATTCCAGTCATCAACAGATCTCTCTCCTTCATCCGAAGATAACGAAGAAAAAACGGCAATGCACCGGTCATCTGACGTCACCGGCACCGTCGACGGAAGACTATCATCGTCGCTGTTTATGACATCCGATGAATAGTAATCCTTGGACAACAACCCATGAATGCCGCTGGCGAAAGCAGACAATGGCGGGATCTCATCCTCGAACAGTGCATCGTCACCATCATCACCGCTGTGCGCACTGGATGATGGTTGCGACAAATACCAAGCCAAAAAACAGCTAAGTTTTTCAGGAAGAAGCGGAGGCGGATTACCAAATACCGTAGGAACAGGAACCCCATTGCGATCAGCAACCGCAACGCGGCATCCATGTTCACTTACGTATTGATCCTCACGCTTTCGCTTCATGGCGAATTGTTGGAAATCCATTTCAGCAGAGACCACAACTATTTGAAACTAAATAAATAAAGGTGGCTTTTAGCGTATCTTAATCAATTTTAGCGTATTTCAATTAATTTGACCTGGTCGCTCCTTGCGCCATCTATATTCATGAAAGACAACTTATCATATTTCTTTCGACGTAGAAAGAATTAGATAACGAAGTGTCTCACGCTGAAGTTTTATTACTCCAAGAATCATTCAATAATATCGATGGATTCCTTGGATTCAATCTGCAACAGTTCTGGTATTTTATTGAAAGATAGAATATACAGTCTAATTTAGGAAAAGGCGCCGAATCAGTTGAAAGTTCAAAAATTGAAAATTTCAACAACTTTACAATGTACTGAACATGAGCTTTTCCGTATCTTGAATTCGTTTGTGGTGATGGGAATGTAAGTGGGGAACGATGCTAACGGAAGAAATATATTTGCGAATTTGTTTATGTTCTTTGCAATACAATCTGATATTAAACGATTTTTTTAGCGCCCGAATCTAAAAATTCTTCGTAAAGTTTTCCAATTATATCATGTGAATTTTGAAATACATTAAAAGAATTGAGGGAAAAATCGAGAACAGTGAGAGTTTCACAAACATGCTTTGGAGAAAAATACACATTCTTGTAAAAAGAAATTGTTGTGCCTAAGGGAATTTTAGTCGAATATTTATAACGTGTAAACTGTTGGAAACATGTCTTAACCAATAACTTCATTTTCCCAATAATATGTTTAGTCTTTTCTTTAGTCTTATTCTAGAAACTGTTTTCTAAAACAAACATTTTCCTTTATTACTGAGATTCCAACACATGCCTCCGAATAACGTTTCAGAGGTCATAAACACTAAGCTATCAGCCCATCTTTCGACAATCCATTTTGTTTTAAAATTGTTCTAATGTCATTTCATGGGCAAAGGTCTCACTTATGATAAAGATATTAATGCAAGGTAAATAAAAATAACAAATACCCCCTCAACCAGCTGCTTGCCACAGAGGTCTGAAAAGGAGCCTGTCAATTTATTTCCCACAGTGGAATATCTGTGAGGATGGCAGGAGCGCAGCAGTAAAAAGGACACGAAAATCCATACCTTTGCTCAGTGTCTCAAACCAGGTCTCTTACAACAGCAGCCAAGTGCGCTAACCACTCGGCCACGGGTCGGAATAATGTACGAAGCAATCAAAAAGAAATTTACAGCTTCCTCTAGATATAAAATTTAAGAAATTATTTTAGGAGAAATGTACATTTTCTCAGATTAATAAGAATGCAACCCAATCCTTGCTTTTAAAAGGAATGTACTTTACCTGCTGAGCTATCGTCAGCTCTGTTCCAAATTAATTTGTTGAAATATATGTAACCTCTGAATTTATTATTGATTGGTTCTTGGTTTGAAAACACTTTTACGAGAGTGACTTTCTTATTTTTGTCCTCTATACATAGAGAAAAATTTGATAATTTGCCTTTCATGATCCTAGATGGTACCAGGAATGACAAGTGTACAGAGTCGAAACAAAGTGGATAGGTGACACAGCTGATGTCATCATAGCAGTTACATCAACATACACATAACTGTAAAGGTTCGAATTCCACACATCGTGGAAATATTATTTCTTGAATTCCTGTTTATTTCCTTTAGTTGCTATTATATTTCGAAACTTGGAAACATGCACACTGAACAAGACTACAAACATAAATTAATAAATATGTTTCTCTAAATCACGGCAATGACACCTGATTATGAGGACAAATGAATTTTGAGTCTTCGTGGCACTCTCGAGAAAACCATTCATTCCTAAATATTCGTGGCAAAATTTAGGCTAGCAAATATAAATAAATTCCATTTATATTTGGGATGAAGTAATAATTAAATGTTCTTTTAAAATCGAACTTAGGATTCGAGTTTTCAAAACACATCTCACAGAAGCGAATTGGATTGTTTTCCGATCAGATTTTGTTAGTTGTTACACGCGAAAAGTAGATCTTTGTTGACCGAAGGGACATCTGGCGGGTATCAGATTGTATTGCAAAGAATATAAACAAATTGGCAGATACATTACTTCCGTTAGCATCGTTACTTTCGGTCATCGGCTGCCCTTTGGCGTTTGTTTCTGTATTGATTTAGGAGATTTCGCTTGGGATACATTATTTCAAACACAGTAATTTCACCTGTTTATTCATTTTCTATATTATTTTTCTTCAGAATAGGTATTTCAGTGATACAGAGATTTGAACGCATATCACTGAATCAAAAATACGCAGTGCACCTGAAAATTACAGCAAGGAACTCATATTCCCACATATTCAATTGAACCCTGGCAACCTAGAAAAGATCCATTTGTCGGAAAGATAAGTTAAGAGGTGAAACTTAATCAAATCTCCATTTTTCCGTTTACTGAAATTTTTTTGTAGATATAAAAATTAACTGAAAGAATCATAGCGATTCAAATCGCATAAAAAGACGCATTACAAAGTTTTGTATTTTTTCAAAAATTTTATTTCCTGTCCTTGTGTATTACGCATTATTTTGACAGAGATGTTTTATGTTTACACAAATTGAGTAATTTAACACTATATTAGAAGAGTATTGAAATTTATGGACATTCAACTGAGGACTGTAGGTGTTAATAAAACGGTAAGATTTATATGTTTCAAATGAGGAACCGAGGTATTTCTTAACTTGTTTTTCCATAAAGAGAGAGTGACATATTAAGATTCATTGGAATAGCTAAAAGGACACTAGCATTAAAATTACTCATTAGATGGACAGTTTAATCCTTGATTACTACATATATATTCCTTCCGGGATCTGCACCACATTTTTGAATTCCCCGGAAAAAAAGATGAACTCTCCTAATACCCTGAACAAATCTGCTATCTGAATTATAATGCATCTTGATCACATAGAGTGATAGTTGCGAAAACAAAGGAATCTTAACAAGAAAATTTCGACTTCTCTTCCTGCATTGCAACAAAACAATATTTCTAATTGAAAGTCGAATTTCCAAATCCGATTCTTCAAAAGCAAAATATTCTGCAGTTTGATCACAGAAATTCGATCAAGCTTCCTGCTACTTGGAAAGATAAAAGAGTGCGTCACCTATGAAATCTGGGAAACTGAGAATTATTTCCACAACAGTTGTCAGTGATCATCAGCCTAATGATTTCCGTAATATTGGTAATTACGTCGATTTGCACTATACTGATTGAGAATGATTTCTTTAAAAAAATTGCGGCTTTCAAGTCGGAAATGTAATTAGTGTTTCTGATATTCATTTGATATTTTAGGCTCTAAAAAGAGCCATTTTGTTGTGGTGATGACTAACCATTAGCCTCTTCGTCGCCAGTGTGAGAATCTTCATCGTCACCCTGGTATGCAGAGTCAGATGGCAGTTGTGATGTGTCAGAGTCATTCCAGTCATCAACAGATCTCTCTCCTTCATCCGAAGATAACGAAGAAAAATCGGCAATGCACCGGTCATCTGACGTCACCGGCACCGTCGACGGAAGACTATCATCGTCGCTGTTTATGACATCCGATGAATAGTAATCCTTGGACAACAACCCATGAATGCCGCTGGCGAAAGCAGACAATGGCGGGATCTCATCCTCGAACAGTGCATCGTCACCATCATCACCGCTGTGCGCACTGGATGATGGTTGCGACAAATACCAAGCCAAAAAACAGCTAAGTGTTTCAGGAAGAAGCGGAGGCGGATTACCAAATACCGTAGGAACAGGAACCCCATTGCGATCAGCAACCGCAACGCGGCATCCATGTTCACTTACGTATTGATCCTCACGCTTTCGCTTCATGGCGAATTGTTGGAAATCCATTTCAGCAGAGACCACAACTATTTGAAACTAAATAAATAAAGGTGGCTTTTAGCGTATCTTAATCAATTTTAGCGTATTTCAATTAATTTGACCTGGTCGCTCCTTGCGCCATCTATGTTCATGAAAGACAACTTATCATATTTCTTTCGACGTAGAAAGAATTAGATAACGAAGTGTCTCACGCTGAAGTTTTATTACTCCAAGAATCATTCAATAATATCGATGGATTCCTTGGATTCAATCTGCAACAGTTCTGGTATTTTATTGAAAGATAACATATACAGTCTAATTTAGGAAAAGGCGCCGAATCAGTTGAAAGTTCAAAAATTGAACATTTCAACAACTTTACAATGTACTGAACATGAGCTTTTCCGTATCTTGAATTCGTTTGTGGTGATGGGAATGTAAGTGGGGAACGATGCTAACGGAAGAAATATATTTGCGAATTTGTTTATGTTCTTTGCAATACAATCTGATATTAAACGATTTTTTTAGCGCCCGAATCTAAAAATTCTTCGTAAAGTTTTCCAATTATATCATGTGAATTTTGAAATACATTAAAAGAATTGAGGGAAAAATCGAGAACAGTGAGAGTTTCACAAACATGCTTTGGAGAAAAATACACATTCTTCTAAAAAGAAATTGTTGTGCCTAAGGGAATTTTTATTCGAATATTTATAACGTGTAAACTGTTGGAAACATGTCTTAACCAATAACTTCATTTTCTCAATAATATGTTTAGTCTTTTCTTTAGTCTTATTCTAGAAACTGTTTTCTAAAAAAAACATTTTCCTTTATTACTAAGATTCCAACACATGCCTCCGAATAACGTTTCAGAGGTCATAAACACTAAGCTATCAGCCCATCTTTCGACAATCCATTTTGTTTTAAAATTGTTCTAATGTCATTTCATGGGCAAAGGTCTCACTTATGATAAAGATATTAATGCAAGGTAAATAAAAATAACAAATACCCCCTCAACCAGCTGCTTGCCACAGAGGTCTGAAAAGGAGCCTGTCAATTTATTTCCCACAGTGGAATATCTGTGAGGATGGCAGGAGCGCAGCAGTAAAAAGGACACGAAAATCCATACCTTTGCTCAGTGTCTCAAACCAGGTCTCTTACAACAGCAGCCAAGTGCGCTAACCACTCGGCCACGGGTCGGAATAATGTACGAAGCAATCAAAAAGAAATTTACAGCATTCCTCTAGATATAAAATTTAAGAAATTATTTTAGGAGAAATGTACATTTTCTCAGATTAATAAGAATGCAACCCAATCCTTGCTTTTAAAAGGAATGTACTTTACCTGCTGAGCTATCGTCAGCTCTGTTCCAAATTAATTTGTTGAAATATATGTAACCTCTGAATTTATTATTGATTGGTTCTTGGTTTGAAAACACTTTTACGAGAGTGACTTTCTTATTTTTGTCCTCTATACATAGAGAAAAATTTGATAATTTGCCTTTCATGATCCTAGATGGTACCAGGAATGACAAGTGTACAGAGTCGAAACAAAGTGGATAGGTGACACAGCTGATGTCATCATAGCAGTTACATCAACATACACATAACTGTAAAGGTTCGAATTCCACACATCGTGGAAATATTATTTCTTGAATTCCTGTTTTTTTCCTTTAGTTGCTATTATATTTCGAAACTTGGAAACATGCACACTGAACAAGACTACAAACATAAATTAATAAATATGTTTCTCTAAATCACGGCAATGACACCTGATTATGAGGACAAATGAATTTTGAGTCTTCGTGGCACTCTCGAGAAAACCATTCATTCCTAAATATTCGTGGCAAAATTTAGGCTAGCAAATATAAATAAATTCCATTTATATTTGGGATGAAGTAATAATTAAATGTTCTTTTAAAATCGAACTTAGGATTCGAGTTTTCAAAACACATCTCACAGAAGCGAATTGGATTGTTTTCCGATCAGATTTTGTTAGTTGTTACACGCGAAAAGTAGATCTTTGTTGACCGAAGGGACATCTGGCGGGTATCAGATTGTATTGCAAAGAATATAAACAAATTGGCAGATACATTACTTCCGTTAGCATCGTTACTTTCGGTCATCGGCTGCCCTTTGGCGTTTGTTTCTGTATTGATTTAGGAGATTTCGCTTGGGATACATTATTTCAAACTCAGTAATTTCACCTGTTTATTCATTTTCTATATTATTTTTCTTCGGAATAGGTATTTCAGTGATACAGAGATTTGAACGCATATCACTGAATCAAAAATACGCAGTGCACCTGAAAATTACACCAAGGAACTCATATTCCCACATATTCAATTGAACCCTGGCAACCTAGAAAAGATCCATTTGTCGGAAAGATAAGTTAAGAGGTGAAACTTAATCAAATCTCCATTTTTCCGTTTACTGAAATTTTTTTGTAGATATAAAAATTAACTGAAAGAATCATAGCGATTCAAATCGCATAAAAAGACGCATTACAAAGTTTTGTATTTTTTTCAAAAATTTTATTTCCTGTCCTTGTGTATTACGCATTATTTTGACAGAGATGTTTTATGTTTACACAAATTGAGTAATTTAACACTATATTAGAAGAGTATTGAAATTTATGGACATTGAACTGAGCACTGTAGGTGTTAAGAAAACGGTAAGATTTATATGTTTCAAATGAGGAACCGAGGTATTTCTTAACTTGTTTTTCCATAAAGAGAGAGTGACATATTAAGATTCATTGGAATAGCTAAAAGGACACTAGCCTTAAAATTACTCATTAGATGGACAGTTTAATCCTTGATTACTACATATATATTCCTTCCGTGATCTGCACCACATTTTTGAATTCCCCGGAAAAAAAGATGAACTCTCCTAATACCCTGAACAAATCTGCTATCTGAATTATAATGCATCTTGATCACATAGAGTGATAGTTGCGAAAACAAAGGTATCTTAACAAGAAAATTTCGACTTCTCTTCCTGCATTGCAACAAAACAATATTTCTAATTGAAAGTCGAATTTCCAAATCCGATTCTTCAAAAGCAAAATATTCTGCAGTTTGATCACAGAAATTCGATCAAGGTTCCTGCTACTTGGAAAGATAAAAGAGTGCGTCACCTATGAAGTCTAGGAAACTGAGAATTATTTCCACAAGATTTGTCAGTGATCATCAGCCTAATGATTTCCGTAATATTGGTAATTACGTCGATTTGCACTATACTGATTGAGAATGATTTCTTTAAAAAAATTGCGGCTTTCAAGTCGGAAATGTAATTAGTGTTTCTGATATTCATTTGATATTTTAGGCTCTAAAAAGAGCCATTTTGTTGTGGTGATGACTAACCAATTAGCCTCTTCGTCGCCAGTGTGAGAATCTTCATCGTCACCCTGGTATGCAGAGTCAGATGGCAGTTGTGATGTGTCAGAGTCATTCCAGTCATCAACAGATCTCTCTCCTTCATCCGAAGATAACGAAGAAAAATCGGCAATGCACCGGTCATCTGACGTCACCGGCACCGTCGACGGAAGACTATCATCGTCGCTGTCTATGACATCCGATGAATAGTAATCCTTGGACAACAACCCATGAATGCCGCTGGCGAAAGCAGACAATGGCGGGATCTCATCCTCGAACAGTGCATCGTCACCATAATCACCGCTGTGCGCACTGGATGATGGTTGCGACAAATACCAAGCCAAAAAACAGCTAAGTGTTTCAGGAAGAAGCGGAGGCGGATTACCAAATACCGTAGGAACAGGAACCCCATTGCGATCAGCAACCGCAACGCGGCATCCATGTTCACTTACGTATTGATCCTCACGCTTTCGCTTCATGGCGAATTGTTGGAAATCCATTTCAGCAGAGACCACAACTATTTGAAACTAAATAAATAAAGGTGGCTTTTAGCGTATCTTTATCAATTTTAGCGTATTTCTATTAATTTGACCTGGTCGCTCCTTGCGCCATCTATGTTCATGAAAGACAACTTATCATATTTCTTTCGACATAGAAAGAATTAGATAACGAAGTGTCTCACGCTGAAGTTTTATTACTCCAAGAATCATTCAATAATATCGATTGATTCTTTGGATTCAACCTGCAACAGTTCTAGTATTTTATTGAAAGATAAAATATACAGTCTAATTTAGGAAAAGATGTCGAATCAGTTGAAAGTTGAAAAATTGAACATTTCAACAACTTTACAATGTACTGAACATGAGATTTCCCGTATCTTGAATTCGTTTGTGGTGATGGGAATGTAAGTGGGGAACGATGCTAACGGAAGTAATGTATTTGCCAATTTCTTTATGTTCTTTGCAATATAATCTGATATTAAACGAACTTTTTAGCGCCTGAATCTAACAATTCTTCGTAATGTTTTCCAATTATATCATGTGAATTTTGAAATACATTAAAAGAATTGAGGGAAAAATCGAGAACAGTGAGAGTTTCACAAACATGCTTTGGACAAAAATGCTCATACTTGTAAAAAGAAATTGTTCTGCCTAAGGGAATTTTAGTCGAATATTCATAACGTGTAAACAGTTGGAAACATGTCTTAACCAATAAATTCATTTTCTCGATAATATGTTTAGTATTTTCTTTAGCCTTATTCTAGAAACTGTTTTCTAAAAAACCATTTTCGTTTATTACTGAGATTCCAACAGATGCCTTCGAATAACGTGTCAGATGTTATAAACACTACGCTATGAGCCCATGTGTTGACAATCCATTTCGTTTAAAAATTGTTCTAATGTCCTTTCATGGGCAAAGATCTCATTATGCTAAAGATATCGATCCAAGATAAAAAAAAATAATAAATACCCCCTGAAGCAGCTGCTTGCCACAGAAGTGTGACAGGAGCCTGTCAGTTTATTTCCCACAGTAGAATGTCTGTGAGGATGGCAGGGGTGCAGCCGAAAAAACGACACGAACATCCATGCCTTTGCTCAGGATCTCAAACACAGGTCCGTTAGAGCAACAGCCAAGTGCGCTAACCACTCGGAAACGGGTCGGCATAACGAAAGAAGCAATCAAAAAGAAATTTACAACTTTCCTCAAGATGTAAAATTTAGGAAATAATTTTAAGAGAAATGTATATTTTCTCAGGTTAATAACAATGCACCCGAAGCCTTGCTTTTATAAGGAATCTACTTTAACTGCTGAGCTATTGTCAGCTCTGTTCGAAATTAATTTCTTGAAATATATGTAATCTTTGAATTTATTATTCATTGATTCTTGGTTTAATAACACTTTTGCGAGAGTGATTTTCCTATTTTTGACCTCTATACATAGAGAAAAATTTGAAAATTTGCCTTTCATGATCCTAGATGGTACCAGGAATGACAAGTGTACAGAGTCGAAAAAAAGTGGATAGGTGACAGAACTGATGACATCATAGCTGTTACATCAACATACACATAACTGTAAAGGTTCGAATTCCACTCATCGTGGAAATATTGTTTCTTGAATTCCTATTTTTTTCCTTTAGTTGCTATTATATTTCGAAACTTGGAAACTTGCACACTGAACAAGACTACAAACATAAATTTATAAATATGTTTCTCTAAATCACGGCAATGACACCTGATTATGTGGTCAAATGAATTTTTATGTTGACTCTTTGTCGCACTCTCCAGAAAAATATTCATTCCTAAATATTCGTGGCAAACTTTAAGGTAGCAAACAATAAATAAATTGCATTTATATTTGGGATGAAGTAATAATTGAATGTTCTTTTAAAATCGAACTTAGGATTCGAGTTTTCAAAACACATCTCACAGAAGCGAATTGGATTGTTTTCCGATCAGTTTTTGCTAGTTGTTACACGCGAAAAGTAGATCTTTGTTGACCGAAGGGACATCTGGCGGGTATCAGATTGTATTGCAAAGAACATAAACAAATTGGCAGATACATTACTTCCGTTAGCATCGTTCCCTTCGGTCATCAGCTGCCCCTTTGGCGTTTGTTTCTCTATTGATTTAGGAGATTTCGCTTGGGATACATTATTTCAAACTGAGTAATTTCACCTGTTTATTCATTTTCTATATTTTTTTCTTCAGAATAGGTATTTCAGTGATACAGAGATTTGAACGCATATCACTGAATCAAAAATACGCAGTGCACCTGAAAATTACACCAAGGAACTCATATTGCCACATATTCAATGGAACCCAGGCAACCTAGAAAAGATCCATCTGTCGTAAAGATAGGTTAAGAGGTGAAACTTTAATCACATATCCATTTTTCCGTTTAGTGAAATTTTTTTATAGATATAAAAATTAACTGAAAGAATCATAGGCAATTCAAATCGCATAAAAAGACGCATTACAATATTTTGTATTTTTTTAAAAAATTTTATTTCCTGTCCTTGTGTATTACGCATTATTTTGACAGAGATGTTTTATGTTTACACAAACATGCGTAATTTAACACTATATTAGAAGAGTATTGAAATTTATGGATATAGAACAGAGCATTGTAGTTGTTAAGAAAACGGTAAGATTTATATGTTTCAAATGAGGAACCGAGGTATTTCTGAACTTGTTTTTCCATAAAGAGAGAGTGACATATTAAGATTCATTGGAATAGCTAAAAGGACACTAGCCTTAAAATTACTCATTAGATGGAGAGTTTAATCCTTGATTATTACATATATATTCCTTCCGGGCTCTGCACCACATTTTTGAATTCCCCCGGAAAACAACATGAACTCTCCTAATATTCTGAACAAATCTGTTATCTGAATTATAGTGCATCTTGAGCACATAGAGTGAGAGTTGCAAAAACAAAGGTATCGTAACTAGAAAATTTCGACTTCTCTTCCAGCTTTGCAACAAAACAATATTTCTATTTGAAAGTCGAATTTCCAAATCCGATTCTTCAAAAACAAAATATTCTGCAGTTTGATCACAGAAATTCGATCAAAGTTCCTGCTACTTCGAAAGATAAAAGAGTGCGTCACCTATGAAGTCTAGGAAACTGAGAATTATTTCCACAAGAGTTGTCAGTGATCATCAGCCTAATGATTTCCGTAATATTGGTAATTGCATCAATTTGCACTATACTGATTGAGAATCATTTTTTAAAAAAATTGCCGCTTTCAAGTCGGAAATGTAATTAGTGTTTCTGATATTCATTTGATATTTTAGGCTCTAAAAAGAGCCATTTTGTTGTGGTGATGACTAACCATTAGCCTCTTCGTCGCCAGTGTGAGAATCTTCATCGCCACCCTGGTATGCAGAGTCAGATGGCAGTTGTGATGTGTCAGAGTCATTCCAGTCATCAACAGATCTCTCTCCTTCATCCGCAGAAAACGAAGAAAAATCGGCAATGCACCGGTCATCTGACGTCACCGGCACCGTCGACGGAAGACTATCATCGTCGCTGTCTATGACAGCCGATGAATTGTAATCCTTGGACAACAACCCATGATTGCCGCTGGCGAAAGCAGGCAATGGCGGGATCTCATCCTCGAACAGTGCATCATCACCATCATCACCGCTGTTCGCACTGGATGATGGTTGCGACAAATACCACGCCACAAAACACCTAAGTGGTTCAGGAAGAGGCGGAGGCGGATTACCAAATACCGTAGGAACAGGAACCCCATTGCGATCAGCAACCGCAACGCGGCATACATGTTCACTTACATATTGATCCTCACGATTTCGCTTCATGGCGAATTGTTGGAAATCCATTTCAGCAGAGACCACAACTATTTCAAACTAAATAAATAAAGGTGGCTTTTAGCGTATCTCAATCAATTTGAGCGTATTTCAATTAATTTGACCTGGTCGCTCCTTGCGCCATCTATGTTCATGAAAGACAACTTATCATATTTCTTTCGACATAAAAAGAGTTAGATAACGAAGTGTCTCACGCTAAAGTTTTATTACTCCAAGAATCATTCAATAATATCGATTGATTCCTTGGATTCAACCTGCAACAGTTCTAGTATTTTATTGAAAGATAAAATATACAGTCTAATTTAGGAAAAGGCGCCGAATCAGTTGAAAGTTCAAAAATTGAAAATTTCAACAACTTTACAATGTACTGAACATGAGCTTTTCCTTATCTTGAATTCGTTTGTGGTGATGGGAATGTAAGTGGGGAACGATCCTAATGGAACAACTTTGTATTGCAAAGAACATAAACAAATTGCCAATTTGTTTATGTTCTTTGCAATACAATCTGATATTAAACGAATTTTTTAGCCCCTGAATCTAACAATTCTTCGTAAACTTTTCCAATTATATCATGTGAATTTTGAAATACATTAAAAGAATTGAGGGAAAAATCGAGAAGAGTGAGAATTTCATAAACATGTTTTGGAGAAAAATGCTCATTGTTGTAAAAAGAAATTGTTGTGCCTAAGGGAATTTTAGTCGAGTATTTATAACGTGTAAACTGTTGGACACATGTCTTAACCAATAACTTTATTTTCTCAATAATATGTTTAGTATTTTCTTTAGTCTTATTCTAGAAACTGTTTTCTAAAAAACATTTTCATTTATTACTGAGATTCCAACACATGCTTCCGAATAACGTGTCCGAGGTCATAAACACTAAGCTATCAGCCCATCTTTTGACAATCCATTTTGTTTTAAAATTGTTCTAATGTTATTTCATGGGCAAAGGTATCACGTATGATAAAGATATTAATGCAAGGTAAATAAAAATAACAACTACCCCCTTAAGCAGCTGCTTGCCACAGAGGTCTGACAAGGGGCCTGTCAGTTTATTTCCCACTGTAGAATGTCTGTGAGGATGGCAGGAGCCCAGCAGTAAAAAGGACACGAGTATCCATTCCTTTGCTCAGTGTCTCAAACCAGGTCCCTTAGAACAGCAGCCAAGTGCACTAACCACTCGGCCACGGGTCGGCATAATGTACGAAGCAATCAAAAAGAAATTTACAGCTTTCCTCTAGATATAAAGTTTAAGAAATTATTTTAGGAGAAATGTACATTTTCTCAGGTTAATAAAAATGCAACCCAATCCTTGCTTTTAAAAGGAATGTACTTTACCTGCTGAGCTATCGTCAGCTCTGTTCCAAATTAATTTGTTGAAATATATGTAACCTTTGTATTTATTATTGATTGGTTCTTGGTTTAAAAACACTTTTGCGAGAGTGACTTTCCTATTTTTGACCACTATACATAGAGATAATTTTGATAATTTGCCTTTCATGATCGTAGATGGTACCAGGAATGACAAGTGTACAGAGTCGAAAAAAAGTGGATAGGTTACACAGCTGATGTCATCATAGCAGTTAGACCAACATACACATAACTGTAAAGGTTCGAATTCCACTCATCGTGGAAATATTATTTCTTGAATTCCTATTTTTTTCCTTTAATTACTATTATATTTCGAAACTTGGACACTTGCACACTGAATAAGACTACAACCATAAATTTGTAAATATGTTTCTCTAAATCACGGCAATGACACCTGATTTTGAAATCAAATGAATTTCGAGGGTCACTCTGCGTGGCACTCTCGAAAAAAACATTCATTCCTAAATATTCGTGGCAAACTTTAAGCTAGCAAATAATAAATTATTTGCATTTATATTTGGAGTGAAATAATGATTGAATGAACTTTTGAAATGGAATTTAGGATTCGAGTATTCACAAGGCATCTCACAGAGGCGAATTGAATTGATTTCTGATCAGTTTTTGGTAGTTGTAACCCGCGAAAAGTAGATCTTTCTTTACCGAAGGGACATCTGGCGGATATCAGATTGTATTGCAAAGAACATAAACAAATTGGCAAATACATTATTTCCTTTAGCATCGTTCCCCTCGGTCATACGCTGCCCTTTGGCGTTTGTTTCTGTATTGATTTAGGAGATTTCGCTTGGGATACATTATTTCAAACTCAGTAATTTCACCTGTTTATTCATTTCCTAAATTTTTTTTCTTCAGATTAGATATTTCAGTGATACACAGATTTGAACGCAGATCACTGAATCAAAAATACGCAGTGCTCCTGAAAATTACACCAAGGAACTCATATTCCATCATATGCAATGGAACCCTGGCTACCTAGAAAAGATCCACCTGTCGGAAAGACTATGATAAGAGGTGAAACTTTAATCAAATTTCCATTTTTCCTTTTAGTGAAATTTTTTATAGATATAAAAATTAACTGAAAGAATCATAGGCGATTCAAATCGCATAAAAAGACGCATTACAACATTTTGTATTTTTTTCAAATATTTTATTCTTGTCCTTGTGTATTACGCATTATTTTGACAGAGATGTTTTATGTTTACACAAATTGTGTAATTTAACACTATATTAGAAGAGTATTGAAATTTATGGACATAGAACTGAGCACTGTAGGTGTTAAGAAAACGGTAAGATCACGGTTTCAAATGAGGAACCGAGGTATTTCTTAACTTGTTTTTCCATAAAGAGTGAGTGACATATTAAGATTCATTGGAATAGCTTAAAGGACTCTAGCCTTAAAATTACTCATTAGATGGAGAGTTTAATCCTTGATTACTACATATATATTCCTTCCGGGATCTGCACCACATTTTTGAATTCCCCCGGAAAACAACATGAACTCTCCTAATATTCTGAACAAATCTGTTATCTGAATTATAGTGCATCTTGAGCACGTAGAGTGAGAGTTCCAAAAACAAAGGTATCTTAAGTGGAAAATTTCGACTTCTCTTCCTGCATTGCATCAAACAATATTTCTATTTGAAAGTCGAATTTCCAAATCCGATTCTCCGAAAACAAAATATTCTGCAGTTTGATCACAGAAATTCGATCAAGGTTCCTGCTACTTGGAAAGATAAAAGAATGCGTCACCTATGAAGTCTAGGAAACTGAGAATTATTTCCACAAGAGTTGTCAATGATCATCAGCCTAATGATTTCCGTAATGTTGGTAATTACATCTATTTGCACTATACTGATTGAGAATGATTTCTTTAAAAAAATTGCGGTATTCAAATCGGAAATGTAGTGTTTCTAATATTCATTTGATATTTTGGGCTCTAAAAAGAGCCATTTTGTTGTGGTGATGACTAACCATTAGCCTCTTCGTCGCCAGTGTGAGAATCTTCATCCTCACCCTGGTGTGCAGACTCAGATGGCAGTTGTGATGTGTCAGAGTCATTCCCGTCATCAACAGATCTCGCTTCTTCATCCGCAGATAACGAAGAGAAATCGGCAATGCACCGGTCATCTCATGTCACCGGCACCGTCGACGGAAGATTATCATCGTCGCTGTCTATGACAGCCGATGAATAGTAATCCTTGGACAATAACTCATGATTGCCGCTGGCGAAAACAGACAATGGCGAGATCTATCCTCGAACAGTGCATCGTCACCATCATGACCGCTGTGTGTACTGAATGATGGTTGCGACAACTTATGAAATGAAAGACAACTTATCATATTTCTTTCGACATAAAAAGAGTTAGATAACGAAGTGTCTCACGCTAAAGTTTTATTACTCCAAGAATCATTCAATAATATCGATTGATTCTTTGGATTCAATCTGCCACAGTTCTAGTATTTTATTGAAAGATAAAATATACAGTCTAATTTAGGAAAAGGTGCCGAATCAGTTCAAAGTTCAAAAATTGAACATTTCAACAACTTTACAATGTACTGAACATGAGATTTCCCGTATCTTGAATTCGTTTGTGGTGTTGGGAATGTAAGTGGGGAACGATGCTAAAGGAAGTAATGTATTTGGCAATTTGTTTATGTTCTTTGCAATACAATCTGATATTAAACGAATTTTTAGCGCCTGAATCTAACAATTCTTCGTAAAATTTTCCAATTATATCAGGTGAATTTTGAAATACATTAAAAGAATTGAGGGAATAATCGAGAAGAGTGAGAGTTTCACAAACATGCTTTGGAGAAATATACTCATTCTTGTAAAAAGAATTTCTTGTTCCTAAGGGAATTTTAGTCGAATATTCATAACGTGTAAACTGTTGGAAACATGTCTTAACCAATAACTTCATTTTCTCAATAATATGTTTAGTATTTTCTTTAGTCTTATTCTAGAAACTGTTTCTAAAAAACCAATTTCGTTTATTACTGAGATTCCAACACATGCCACCGAATAACGTGTCAGATATTATAAACACTACGCTATGAGCCCATCTGTTGACAATCCAATTTGTTTAAAAATTGTACTAATATCATTTCATGCGTAAAGGACTCATTATGCTAAAGATAACAATGCAAGATACATAAAAATAATAAATACCCCCTGAGGCAGCTGCTTGCCACAGAGGTCTGACAGGAGCCTTTCAGTTTATTTCCCACAGTAGAATGTCTGTGAGGATGGCAGGAACGCAGCAGAAAAAACGACACGAACATCCATGCCTTTGATCAGGGACTCAAACCCAGGTCTGTTAGAACAGCAGCCAAGTGTGCTAACCACTCGGCAACGGGTCGACATAATGAAAGAAAAAAAAAAGGTTCGAATTCCACTCATCGTGGAAATATTATTTCTTGAATTCCTATTTTTTTCCTTTAGTTGCTATTATATTTCGAAACTTGGAAACTTGCACACTGAACAAGACTACAAACATAAATTTATGAATATGTTTCTCTAAATCACGGCAATGACAACTGATTATGAGGTTAAATGAATTTTGAGGTTGACTCTTCGTGGTACTCTCGAGAAAAATATTCATTCCTAAATATTCGTGGCAAACTTTAAGCTAGCAAATAATAAATAAATTGCATTTGTATTTGGGATGAAGTAATAATTAAATGTTCTTTTAAAATCGAACTTAGGATTCGAGTTTTCAAAACACATCTCACAGAAGCGAATTGGATTGTTTTCCGATCAGTTTGTATTAGTTGTAACCCGCAAAATTTAGATCTTTTATGACCGAAGGGACAGGTTCAAAGATTAATGATCAGAGCTGACATTAGCAGTACCTAACACTTGTCCATACCTGCATTTTCTAATTTAATCCTTAAAGTCTATTGACTGTATTTAGTACATAAAACGGCTAATCCGTGGCAGAGACTGCCCGTGTTGAATTTCAGTAAGGGGGGGGGATTAAATGAGGATAGTGTAATGGGGAAGAGACAGTTGGGAAAGAACAGGTAATTGGTGGATGGGAGAGTTGTGCAGAGTTGAAGTGTATAAGTATTTTGTGTGGGGTGAGATAAGAGGCTTAGATGGAGAGAAGGGATTAAGTGGGTGTGGAGACAGGTGAGTTGTGAAAGAGAAGGATTGAGTTAGAGTGAAGTGAGGTAAAGGGGGGGGGGTATAGAAGAAAGAGGGGTAGTGGTGGGGAGTAAATGTGGCTGGAACAGAAATCGGGTATGAGTAGGGAAGGAAAGGAAAACGGAAAAAGGACTGGAGGGAGGGAGAGTACAGCTATAGGCACACGTTTGACAATAGGTGTCATCTCGCACCATTCGGGTCCTAGATGTCATGTATGCACCTTGGACGTTTAAATTTATCTGATGGCACAATCTGATATTTGTTAGCATTTTGAATGAGTGCATTCGGATGAACTTCTGCTTGGTCAAAATAATTCTTGGCAAGTTTTTTCATACATTTCAGAATGGAGTCCTATTTCAGATCTCTGTGAATAATGGAATATCTGACGAACCAGGGTGCTGCTATAGCTGATCGCAATATCTTGTTTTGAGCCGATTGGAGTCAGGCAAGGTTTGTTTTGGTAGTTGTTCCCTAGATGGCTGCTGCATATAGAAATTTAGGTTTAATAACTTGTTTATAAAGAAGGATTTTATTTTTGTTGGTGGTAGAAGGTTTATTTCCCACGTTGGGAAATAATTTACAATGAAGAGCTCTTGCCTTTTTAATTACATTGGTAACGTTTGCGTTCAAGTTGAGTTTTTGATGAATCGTGATTCCAAGATATTTGGCATGGTCACTCCAAGCTACCCGTTTGTCGAACAGGTAGAGTTATCATGACGGGGAATTTCGCTTGTTGGACGTAAGGACTACAATACTTTTTGAAGGCTTAAACTTCACCCTCCAATCTATGCACCAGTTTTCAAAGGAATTAAGCATTGTCTGCATTCTTTGCAGGGAAAGGATGCACGAAGGGAGGGAGGAAGAAATGCCGTGTCGTCAGCGTACATGTCATTTACAATTCGTTTCTACTTTGGGGCATCTGAAATATAGATGTTAAACAACGTTGGAGCCAGAATGGATCATTGAGGAATTCCTGCATTAATGTTTTTTTTGTTTGTTTGTTTGTTTCTTTTCAGATATGGAGTTTGCTACTTTGACTTGGAATGCTCATTGAGAAAGATAGCTGTGATTAATAGTAGTCAAAGCAGGGGAAATTTAAATTTGATAAATTTATAAATGAGTCCCTCAGTCCAGACCTGATCGAACGCCTTTGCTCTGTCGATGTATACAGCCACTACTGATTCCTTTTTATTGCAGGCCTCTGCAATGGTCTCTATAACCCTTTGAATTTGGTGCACTGTGGAGTCGGAAACCAAATTATTCAGTGTGTAGGACATTGAGAGACTGCAATTAGAAATCAAGGTGCCTGAGAATATATTTCTCCAGAAGATATGTTTTTACAGGCAGGGGATGTCAACTAATTGGGTGGTAATTGACAGGAAAGAGTTAATTTTTCCTGGTTTTGGCAACATGCTGATGATAGCATTTTTCCACGTCTGAGGGAAGTAAACAAACTGAAGACATTTATTAAAGATTTTTAGAATTAGCAGAATTGCTTTCCTTGGTAGATTTTTGATAACTGTATTGTTGATGTCATCATCTCCTGCGGCATTTTAACTTTTAGCTGTTTGATGTTCTCATTAATTTCATCAATTGTGGTGAACTGGAATTTTTCATGACAAGGTTATTATTTAAATTTTCTGAGAGCACTTTCCACTTCATCGATCAGATCGTCATTGACATACTCTTCATTCGGCTGAAATTGCAATTCAAGTGAATTAGCAAAGGTGTCGGCCTTTTCTGAATTAGAGCATGCCATGCCGTCCGATCCGTGAAGTGGATCAGTGTGATTATTATTACCTTTTAATGAACGAACCGTTTTCCAAATTGAGCCGTCATTAGGGTTAAGAGATTTTAGTTTATTATTCCAGTTGTTATTTTGAAAGTCTTGTAGGTTTTTACGTAGTTTGATTTTGAGTTCGTTATACACTTTTTTATCATGGGGTAATCTTCTTAAATTTTGAATATCGAAATCAATATCATTTTTGTTAAATAAATTTGGGTTGCAGTTAATAGAAAGGGAAATTTCTTGTTCGAATTGTTGCCAGTTTATGATTTTAGTAGAGGTATCAGAAGATGAAATTTCGAAGTTTGATGACATAATAACAGGGCAGTGGTCGGAATTTAAAACATTTGCAGCATTAAGATAATATTTTGCATAAAAGATTTTTAAAAGAAAAATATCTAAAATATCAGGTTTGTGATTTGAATTATGGGAGTAGAATGTGGGTTCATCAGTGGAGTCAATAATAATTCCATTTGAATCCGTGAAATCTTGGAGTGTTTTGCCATTTGGGGTGGTGCGTGTGCTGTCCCATTGCTCATGTTTGCAGTTAAAATCTCCTGCAACTATGCAGGGTATGTTGGGATGAAAAAATGTAGAGATCTCTGAAATAAGAATTTTAGCATTGGGCTGCTTATACGCGCTGGTGATCTGCATGTTGCCAAAGGGGGTGTTAGCGAGCTGTATCGTAGTAGCTTCAATTTCTTTTAAACAATTAATGGGTAAAGCGGCGTGCGGAAACGAATTTTTAACCAATATTGCAGTCTCCACCAACTTTGTTGTGGAGGCGATCAGTTCTATAGCAGCTAAAATTGGGGATTTTAAAAATAGTACCTGGTGTGAGATGAGTTTCTTGAATAAGAGCTGCATCTACTGAAATTCTGTGAGGAAGTCATTATATTCCATGAGATCTGATTTTATTCCCTTTGCATTCCATATCTATTTATATCATCATATTTTTACTCCATATCGGGAATTCAGGGTTGTGTGAATCACTCCCCATCGCAGACAAGACTAGTAAACTTTTCGATCACTTCGAACATGATATCACATTTTGCAGATGGAGATTGTGCAACCTTAAATTTCTGGAAAAACGTTGTAGCCAAGCATAAAATTTCTTTAATTTTGAAATTTTTTAAAACATCTATGAAGTTTCGGAGTTGGTTAAAGGATTCCATAATTGAGCCATTGTCATTTTCCATTGGGGGGAGGCGTTGTTTTGTCCTTTGTTTAGTGTGTGATGCTGCTTGTGCATATGTCATGGAATTGATTTGTGTTCTATGTGTTGTAGGATGTGTTTGAGCTGTGAAAGTCCTCTGGGTGGGATTCCAGTTGCATTTGATATTGCAGAAGTTTGGGGAAAGTTAGGGCACCCTCTGTAGTTTGCAGTATGAGGTCCTGATATGTTCGCACATTTTAGAGGTTCTTCCCGTGATCTGCCTGGGCAATCGATGGTGAGGTGAAGGCCAGCGCATTTGACACATCTGGCTTCGTGATGAGAGTGGCTTTTTGCATGCCCAAAGCGCTGACATTTATGATATTGTGTGATTCTTGGTCTCTTCCTATAAGTTTCAACTTTGATTTTTAGGTTGAAGAGAAATTCGACGTTGAAAATACATTTGGCCTTTTCTGTTTTTTCAGTTTCTATGAAGAAGACTGGGAGGGGTGATTTCTCTGGATCTTTATTAAATTGTACCACCTTAATGATTGGGATTGAATTTGCGAGAAGTTCATTTTTGAGGTCTTCAGTACTGATAGTTCCTGGGAGATTTTTTATAACACATTTTAGGTTCTTATCCGTGCTCAGAGGAAAGGTATGGAAGTTGTGTTTATTATTTTCTAAGAAGGAGCTGAATTTTCTGTAGTCTTCTACAGTTGTGGTGTTTTTTCGAATTGATTCGATGCTTAATTTAGCAGTGAATGGGGCTATTGCTATGTTATTTAATTATTTATTCAGTTCTTTCCAGTTCAAAAAATTTCTTAATATCAGTGGGAGAATTCTAGTGTCTTGAGTATTTCTAACTTTATCTGAGTTATCAAGTTGTTCTGGGACATTGCGTGTTTCAAGGAGGTCAGGGAAGCCTACAAAATTATTGAAAGTTTGAATTTTGTAGGGGGTGGGGTTCGGATCCATTTCAGGTGATGTGCGGGACAAGCTGGACTGTGGAATCTGTTTCTGTATTGATTTACGAGATTAAATTTGGGGTAATTTATTTTAAACTCGGTAATTTCACCTTGTTATTCATTCTCTGAAATTTTGCTCTTGAAAATAATGTTTTGAGTGCTACACAGATTCGAATGTGGATCACCGAATTGAAAATACACAATGCTGCTGAAAATTACAACAAAGAACTCCAATTCCCACACATGCAACGGAACCCTGGAAACCTAGAAAAGACCCACCTGTCTGAAAGAATAGGCTAAGAGGTGAAACTTTTATCAAAATTAAATTTTTTCGTATAGTGGAATATTTATATAGATATAAAAATTAACAGAAATGATCAAAGGTGATTCAAACTGCAAAAAAAGACTTATTTCAAAAATTGCATTTTTTTTTCTACTCACAAATATTATTTCGCTGTCCTTTTGTATCACACATTATTTTGACAGAGATGTTTTATGTTTAGACAGATTGAATAATTTAACAGTCTCTTAGAAGAGTAGTGAAATTTATCGACATAGAACAGAGCACTATATGTGTTCAGAAATCGTAAGATTTCAGTCTTGCAAATTAGGAACCCAGGAATTTCTTAACTGCCCTTTTTCACAAAGAGAAAAAAATGACATGTTCAGATTCATTGGAAAAGCTAGAAGGACACTTGCCTTAAATTACTCATTAGATGGACAATTTAATCCTTGATTCCAGAATTCAAAAGACATCTCACAGAGGCGAATTGAATATATTCTGGTCAGTTTTTATTAGTTGTAACCCGCGAAAAGTAGATCTCTGATGACCGAAGGGATACGCTGCCCTTTGGCGTTTGTTTCTGTTTTGATTTAGGAGATTTCGCTTGGGATACATTATTTCAGACTCAGTAATTTCACCTGTTTATTCATTTTCTAAATTATTTTTCTTCAGAATAGATATTTCAGTGATACACAGATTTGAACGCAGATCACTGAATCAAAAATACGCAGTGCTCCTGAAAATTACACCAAGGAACTCATATTCCATCATATGCAATGGAACCCTGGCAACATAGAAAAGATCCACCTGTCGGAAAGACTAGGCTAAGAGGTGAAACTTTAATCAAATTTCCATTTTTTCCTTTTAGTGAAATATTTTTATAGATATAAAAGTTAACTGAAAGAATCATAGGCGATTCAAATCGCATAAAAAGACGCATTACAAAATTTTGTATTTTTTTCTAATATATTTTTGCTGTCCTTGTGTATTACGCATTATTTTGACAGAGATGTTTTAGGTTTACACAAATTGAGTAATTTAACACTATATTAGAACAGTATTGAAATTTATGGACATAGAACTGAGCACTGTAGGTGTTAAGAAAACGGTAAGATTTATATGTTTGAAATGAGGAACCGAGGTATTTCTTAACTTGTTTTTCCATAAGGAGAGAGTGACATATTAAGATTCATTGGAATAGCTAAAAGGACACTAGCATTAAAATTACTCATTAGATGGACAGTTTAATCCTTGATTACTACATATATATTTCTTCCGGGATGTGCACCACATTTTTGAATTCCCCCCGGAAAAAATGATTAACTCTCCTAATACTCTGAACAAATCTGCTATCTGAATTATAGTGCATCTTGAGCACATAGAGTGAGAGTGCCAAGAACAAAGGTATCTTAACTAGAAAATTTCGACTTCTCTTCCTGCATTGCAACAAAGCAATATTTCTATTTGAAAGTCGAATTTCCAACTCCGATTCTTCAAAAACAAAATATTCTGCAGTTTGATCACAGAAACTCGATCAAGGTTCCTGCTACTTGGAAAGATAAAAGAGTGCGTCACCTATGAAGTCTAGGAAACTGAGAATTATTTCCACAACAGTTGTTAGTGATCATCAGCCTAATGATTTCCGTAATATTGGTAATTACATCGATTTCCACTATACTGGTTGAGAATGATTTCTTTAAAAAAATTGCGGCTTTCAAGTCGGAAATGTAATTAGTGTTTCTAATATTCATTTGATATTTTAGGCTCTAAAAAGAGCCATTTTGTTGTGGTGATGACTAACCATTAGCCTCTTCGTCGCCAGTGTGAGAATCTTCATCCTCACCCTGGTGTGCAGAGTCAGATGGCAGTTGTGATGTGTCAGAGTCATTCCCGTCATCAACAGATCTCTCTTCTTCATCCGCAGATAACGAAGAAAAATCGGCAATGCACCGGTCATCTGACGTCACCGGCACCGTTGACGGAAGACTATCATCGTCGCTGTCTATGACAGTCGATGAATAGTAATCCTTGGACAATAACCCATGATTGCCGCTGGCGAAAGCAGACAATGGCGGGATCTCATCCTCGAACAGTGCATCATCACCATCATCACCGCTGTGCGCACTGGATGATGGTTGCGATAAATACCAAGCCACAAAACACCTAAGTGGTTCAGGAAGAGGCGGTGGCGGATTACCAAATATCGAAGGAACAGAAAACGCATTGCGAGGCGCAAAGCGGCATCCATGTTCACTTACGTATTGATCCTCACGCTTTCGCTTCATGGCGATTTGTTGGAAATCCATTCCAGCAGAGGCCACAACTATTTGAAACTAAATAAATAAAGGTGGCTTTTAGCGTATCTCAATCAATTTGAGTGTATTTCAATTAATTTGTCCTAATCGCTCCTTGCGCCATCTATGTTCATGAAAGACAACTTATCATATTTCTTTCGACATAAAAAGAGTTAGATAACGAAGTGTCTCACGCTAAAGTTTATTACTCCAAGAATCATTCAATAATATCGATTGGTTCCTTGGATTCAGCCTGCAACAGTTCTAGTATTTTATTGAAATACAAAATATAGAGTCTAAATTAGAAAAAGGCGCCGAATCAGTTGAAAGTTCAAGAATTGAACATTTCAACAACTCTACAATGCACTGAACATGAGATTTTCCGTATCTTGAAGTTCTCACTTATGCTAAAGATATTAATGCAACGTAAATAAAAATAACAAATACCCCTCAAGCAGCTGCTTGCCACAAAGGTCTGACAAGGAGCCTGTCAGTTTATTTCCCACAGTAGAATGTCTGTGGGGATGGCAGGAGTGCAGCAGTAAAAAGGACACGAACATCCATGCCTTTGCTCAGGCTCTGAAACCCAGGTCCCTTAGAACAGCAGCCAAGTGCGCTAAACTCGGCCACGGGTCGGCATAATGTAAGAAGCAATCAAAAAGAAATTTACAGCTTTCCTCTTGATATAAAATTTAAGAAATTATTTTAGGAGAAATGTACATTTTATCAGGTTAATAAGAATGCAACCCAATCCTTGCTTTTATAAGGAATGTACTTTAACTGCTGAGCTATCGTCAGCTCTGTTCCAAATTAATTTGTTGAAATATATGAAATCTTTGACTTTATTATTGATTGATTCTTGGTTTATAAACACTTTTGCGAGAGCGACTTTCCTATTTTTGACCTCTATACATAGAGAAAAATTTGATAATTTGCCTTTCATGATCGTAGATGGTACCAGGAATGACAAGTATACAGAGTCGAAACAAAGTGGATAGGTGACTGAGTTGATATCATCATAGTAGTTACATCAACATACACGTAACTGTAAAGAATCGAATCCCACTAATCGTGGAAATATTATTTCTTGAATTCCTATTTTTTTCCTTTAGTTGCCATTATATTTCGAAATTTCGACACTTGCACACTGAATAAGACTACAAACATAAATTTATAAATATGTTTCTCTAAATCACGGCAATGACACCTGATTTTGAAGTCAAATGAATTTCGATTGTCACTCTGCGTGGCACTCTCGAGAAAAACATTCATTCCTAAATATTCGTGGCAAACTTTAAGCATAAATTATTTGCATTTAAATTTGGGATGAAGTAATGATTGAAGGAACTTTTGAAATCGAATTTAGGATTCGAGACATCTCACGGAGGAGAATTGAATTGTTTCCTGATAAGTTTTTGTTAGTTGTAACCCGCGAAAAGTAGACCTTTGTTGACCGAAGGGACATGTGGCGGATATCATATGGCATTGCAAAGAACGTAAACAAATTGGCAAATACATTATTTCCGTTAGCATCGTTCCCCTCGGTCATCGGCTGCCCTTTGGCGTTTGTTTCTGTTTTGATTTAGGAGATTTCGCTTGGGATACATTATTTCAGACTCAGTAATTTCACCTGTTTATTTATTTTCTAATTTTTTTTTCTTCAGAATAGATATTTCAGTGATACACAGATTTGAACGCAGATCACTGAATCAAAAATACGCAGTGCTCCTGAAAATTACACCAAGGAACTCATATTCCATCATATGCAATGGAACCCTGGCAACCTACAAAAGATCCACCTGTCGGAAAGACTAGGCTAAGAGGTGAAATTTTAATCAAATTTCCATTTTTTCCTTTTAGTGAAATTTTTTTATAGATATAAAAGTTAACTAAAAGAATCACAGGCGATTCAAATCGCATAAAAAGACGCATTACAAAATTTTGTAATTTTTTCTAAAATATTTTTCCTGTCCTTGTGTATTATGCATTATTTTGACAGAGATGTTTTAGGTTTACATAAATTGAGTAATTTAAAACTATATTAGAAGAGTATTGAAATTTATGGACTTAGAACTGAGCACTGTAGGTGTTAAGAAAACTGTAAGATTTATATGTTTCAAATGAGGAACCGAGGTATTTCTTAACTTGTTTTTCCATAAAGAGAGAGTGACATATTAAGATTCATTGGAATAGCTAAAAGGACACTAGCCTTAAAATTACTCATTAGATGGCCAGTTTAATCCTTGATTACTACATATATATTCCTTCTGGGATGTGCACCACATTTTTGAATTCCCCCAGAAAAAAAGATTAACTCTCCTAATACTCTGAACAAATCTGTTATCTGAATCATAGTGCGTCTTGAGCACATAGAGTGAGAGTTCCAAAAACAAAGGTATCTTAACTAGAAAATTTCGACTTCTCTTCCTGCATTGCAACAAAACAATATTTCTATTTGAAAGTCGAATTTCCAACTCCGATTTTTCAAAAACAAAATATTCTGCAGTTTGATCACAGAAATTCGATCAAGGTTCGTGCTACTTGGAAAGATGAAAGAGTGCGTCACCTATGAAGTCTAGGAAACTGAGAATTATTTCCACAACAGTTGTTAGTGATCATCAGCCTAATGATTTCCGTAATATTGGTAATTACATCGATTTCCACTATACTGGTTGAAAATGATTTCTTTAAAAAAATTGCGGCTTTCAAGTCGGAAATGTAATTAGTGTTTCTAATATTCATTTGATATTTTAGGCTCAAAAAAGAGCCATTTTGTTGTGGTGATGACTAACCATTAGCCTCTTCGTCGCCAGTGTGAGAATCTTCATCCTCACCCTGGTGTGCAGAGTCAGATGGCAGTTGTGATGTGTCAGAGTCATTCCCGTCATCAACAGATCTCTCTTCTTCATCCGCAGATAACGAAGAAAAATCGGCAATGCACCGGTCATCTGACGTCACCGGCACCGTTGACGGAAGACTATCATCGTCGCTGTCTATGACAGCCGATGAATAGTAATCCTTGGACAATAACCCAGGATTGCCGCTGGCGAAAGCAGATAATGGCGGGATCTCATCCTCGAACAGTGCATCATCACCATCATCACCGCTGTATCCATTTCAGCAGAGGCCACAACTATTTGAAACTAAATAAATAAAGGTGGCTTTTAGCGTATCTCAATCAATTTGAGCGAATTTCAATTAATTTTTCCTAATCGCTCCTTGCGCTATCTATGATCATGAAAGACAACTTATCATATTTCTTTCGACATAAAAAGAGTTAGATACGAAGTGTCTCACGCTAAAGTTTTATTACTCCAAGAATCATTCAATAATATCGATTGATTCCTTGGATTCAGCCTGCAACAGTTCTAGTATTTTATTGAAAGATAAAATATAGAGTCTAAATTAGAAAAAGGCGCCGAATCAGTTGGAAGTTCAAGAATTGAACATTTCAACAACTTTACAATGTACTGAACATGAGATTTTCCGTAACTTGAATTCGTTTGTGGTGTTGGGAATGTAAGTGGGGAACGATGCTAACGGAAGAAATATATTTGCCAATTTATTTATGTTCTTTGCAATACAATCTGATATTAAACGAATTTTTATCGCCTGAATCTAACACTTCGTAAAGTTTTCCAATTATATCATGTGAATTTTGAAATACATTAAAAAAATTGAGGGAGAAATCGAGAAGAGTGAGAGTTTCACAAACATGCTTTGGAGCAAAATACTCATTCTTGTAAAAAGAAATTGTTGTTCCTAAGGGAATTTTGGTCGAATAGTCATAACGTGTAAACTGTTGGAAAGCAATAACTTCATTTTCTCACTAATATGTTTAGTATTTTCTTTAGTCTTATTCTAGAAACTGTTTTCTAAAAAACCACTTTCGTTTATTACTCAGATTCCAACACATGCTTCCGAATAACGTGTCAGAGGTCATATGCACTAAGCTATCAGCCCATCTTTGGAAAATCCATTTTGCTTTAAAATTGTTCTAATGTCATTTCATGGGCAAAGGTCTCACTTATGCTAAAGATATTAATGCAAGGTAAATAAAAATAACAAATACCCCCTCAAGCAGCTGCTTGCCACAAAGGTCTGACAAGGAGCCTGTCAGTTTATTTCCCACAGTAGAATGTCTGTGAGGATGGCAGGAGCGCAGCAGTAAAAAGGACACGAACATCCATGCCTTTGCTCAGGGTCTGAAACCCAGGTCCCTTAGAACAGCAGCCAAGTGCGCTAACCACTCGGCCACGGGTCGGCATAATGTAAGAAGCAATCAAAAAGAAATTTACAGCTTTCCTCTTGATATAAAATTTAAGAAATTATTTTAGGAGAAATGTACATTTTCTCAGGTTAATAAGAATGCAACCCAATCCTTGCTTTAGAAGGAATGTACTTTAACTGCTGAGCTATCGTCAGCTCTGTTCCAAATAAATTTGTTGAAATATATGCAATCTTTGAATTTATTATTGATTGATTCTTGGTTTAATAACACTTTTGCGAGAGTGATTTTCCTATTTTTGACCTCTATACATAGAGAAAAGTTTGATAATTTGCCTTTCATGATCCTAATTGGTACCAGGAATGACCAGTATACAGAATCGAAACAAAGTGGATAGGTGACCGAGCTGGTGTCACCATAGTAGTTACATCAACATACACATAACTGTAAAGTTTCGAATTCCACTCATCGTGGAAATATTATTTCTTGAATTCCTATTTTTTTCCTTTAGTTGCTATTATATTTCGAAACTTGGAAACTTGCACACTGAATAAGACTACAAACATAAATTTATAAATATGTTCCTCTAAATCACGGCAATGACAACTGATTATGAGGTCAAATGAATTTTGAGGTTGACTCTTCGTCGCACTCTCGAGAAAAACATTCATTCCTAAATATTCGTGGCAAACTTTAAGCTAGCAAATAATAAATAAATTGCATTTATATTTTTTATGAGGTAATATTTGAATGTTCTTTTAAAATCGAACTTAGGATTCGAGTTTTCAAAACACATCTCACAGAGGCGAATTGGATTGTTTTCCGATCAGTTTCTATTAGTTGTAACCCGCAAAAATTAGATCTTTGATGACCAAAGGGACAAGTTCAAAGATTAATGGTCAGAGCTGACATTAGCAGTACCAAACACTTGTCCATGCCTGCATTATCTAATTTAATCCTTAAAGTCTATTGACTGTATTTAGTACATAAAACGGCTAATCCGTGGCAGAGACTGAACTTGTTGAATTTCAGTGAGGGGGGGGGATTAAATTAAGATTGTTGGATCTCTGAGCTTGATTATGGATCCTGATTTTGCTGCACTGTTGGGCTTCTGTAGAGGGCAAATCTTCCGCTGTGTTTTCTGTTTGTTTATGGGTTGACAGCCCCAAGTGAATAGATTCACAGGATATGTTTATCAGCTGGTGGATAATCCTGAGCAGAAGTCATCGCAGGCACCTGAACTCTTTGCTTCTATTGGCATCGTCAAATTCTACATTGGAGGAAGTCTTCCAGTGTAGATGGCTTCAGCCTTTAGTGGTGGGGGAACGGGTCTTTGCCCCATGTCTGCGATTAGGGGGCTGTTTGAATTTGTCGGCATTCCCTCTCACAATAAACATAGTTTCTTTAAACATCCTACTAACCATTTTCTCTCCATAGGTAGTTGGAATGTGAGGACTCTGCACAGAGCTTTTTCTCTTGATGTCCTCGCACAAGAATTCCATCATTATAATTTAGATATTCTCGGCTTGCAAGAGACCAGATGGACAGATAAAGGTCGGATTCTTAAAAATAATCTTAATTTTCTCTTTTCAGGGAGGGACGACAATAAGCATCACCAAGGCTGGGTCTGCTTCTCAACAGACACGCTAGTGAGGCTCTTCTAGGATATGAGTGCATTAATGAAAGGTTTCTTACAGCAAAATTTCAGACAAGCGTTAAAGGCTTGAATGTTATCTGCTGTTATGCCCCCACTGAGGATGCCGATGAGGATGAGAAGGATAGGTTTTATGAACAACTTCAGGATATTTTGAATTCTGTCAAGAAATGAGATATTACCCTTGTTCTTGGTGACTTCAATGCCAAAGTTTGTACTGACTCTCACCTTTGGGGAGGAGTAATAGGCCCTTTTGTTATTGGTAGCTGCAATGGCAATGGGCAACGTCTCCTACATGTAAGTAAACTCAATGGATTCAGAATAACTAACACATATTACAAACACTGCGACATACATAAGTACACATGGGTTTCACCTGATGGGCTACATAAGAATATGATTGATTACATATTAATTAACAGCAAATGGGCTAGTTCTGTTAGGAATACCATGGCATATAGGGGAGCTGAAATTGGATCTGACCATTACCTTGTTAAAAGTGTGTTGCAACTTAAACTTAAAAAGTGTTGTGCTAGGGTTAAAAAATTTACTTTTAATACTGAAGCTCTGAAAGACCCAAAGCTTACCATGATAGGTTACTTAGTCATTATGACAGTCATGGTTTGCTTACTACTGAAATTGAGGAAGAATGGGATCATTTTAAACAGGCTATTTTGGACACTAACAATACTCTTTTAGGTTCTAACAGTACTCTTTTAGGAAAAAAGGAGCAGAAGAGACAGAATTATCTGAGTGATAAGGCACTTGAGCTTATTTTGGAAAGGAAGAACTGCAGGAATATCCTTAATCAATACCCTACTAGTCCTAATACAAAGCATTACAGAGAACTTAATAAACGTGTAAAAGATCAGTTAGCTGCTGATAAGAATCTTTGGCTTGATAGTTTGGCTGACAAAGCCGAGGAAGCAGTTAGACAGCACAATAGCAGAGAGCTGTACCAGATATTTAATGTTTTGTGTGGTAGAAAAAGGACAGGCATACAAGGATTGAAGGATAAACAAGGTAAGGTTATTGAAGGGGAGGATTCTGTCATGGCTAGGTGGGCTGAGCATTTCAGTGATGTTCTAAACAATGTAGTTAGTTCTACTCCCATTGTTTGCAATGATGATAGATGCATTGGTGGCTTTAATGTTGGCCCTATAACACAATCTGAAGTTATTTTGGCTGTTTCTAAACTTAAACTACATAAATCCCCAGGGGTAGATAAAATTACTACCGAAATGCTTAGAGCTGGGAATGTTTCGGTTACCACTTGAATGACTGAAATTCTGAATATCTTTTATGATAAAGGCATGGTTCCTAAGGATTTTACCAGAGCTATTGTTATCCCTATTTTCAAAAAAGGTGATCGCAGTTCTTGTGATAACTATAGGGGTATCAGCCTACTCTCTGTTCCAGGTAAAGTTCCTTCCATGATTATGCTTAATAGAATTAGGAATCTGTTTGACAGTCAATTGCGTGATGAGCAATGTGGATTCAGAAGAGGTAGGGGATGTGTAGATCAGATATTTTCACTTAGGCAGATTCTTGAGAAATGCTTAGAGTTTCAGAAACCTTTGGTTGCTAGCTTTGTTGATTTCAAAAAGGCTTTCGACTCTATTGATCGTCATAATTTGTCGTTGATTGTGAGATCATATGGTATACCTGACAAGTTAGTTAACATAATGAAAGCTCTCTATAATAACACTGAGTCGTGTGTGAGAGTTGGTAAGGCTTGTAGCAATTGGTTTAGCATTACTTCTGGTGTTCGACAAGGGTGCATTTTGTCTCGTTTTCTCTTTAGCTTGGTTATTGATTATGTTATGCGAAATTTACTTCCAGGGAAAGATTTTGGCCTTAAATGGACTGGAGATACGAAAATTTATGATTTAGATTATACTGATGATTTAGCTCTTTTGGCAAATGATGTTGATAAGATGAACTCTTTCATTCGAGCTGTTGATGAGACTGGTAGTAGAATAGGTTTGGTTATAAACAGAGAGAAACTAAAGTGATGAAAATTTGTCAGGCAGGCTCTGATTCAGTTAATCTGAATGGTTGCAGTCTTGAGCAGGTGTCACAGTTTAATATCTTGGGAGCTATGTAACGGATAATGGTGGTTGCGGCATGAGATTAACAGACGAATAGGGATTGCTGCTGGGACTTTCAAGAATCTATGGAGAGTATGGAGAAATAGGCGTATACACCTAAAGACTAAAATTAGACTGTATAATAGTTTGGTTCTTTCTAGGGTTAGTTATGGTAGTGAAACGTGGACAGTTTTTAAACAAGATTACAGGAAACTAGATGCTTTTGATTCCAGATGCTTACGCAGTATCTTGGGCATTAGGTGGTTCAACTTTGTAACTAATGATGTGGTTAGGCAAAGGAGTTTGCAACCTCCTTTAAGCAGCATATTGTGCAGAGAGAGACTCCATTGGTTTGGCCATGTTGCCCGTATGAATAATTATAGATTGGCGAATAGGGTTATGAACAGTGTGCCTAAAGGCCTCAGAAAGAAGGGGAGACCTAGGATGCGGTGGGCAGACAATGTCAAACAGGACCTTGTTAGAATTGGTGTGCAGTGGCCAGATACAGTAGATGTAGCTCAGGATAGACTTGCTTGGAGAACTAAATTGCACGGTCTGGTTGGACCTCCGTAGCCCATGGCTGCTTGAGGATGATGATGATGATGATGATGATGGATGGGGAAAGAGACAGTTGGGAAAGAACAGGAAATTGGTGGATGGGAGAGTTGTGCAGAGTTGAAGTGTATAAGTATTCTGTGTGGGTGAGATAAGAGGCTTAGATGGGGAGAAGGAATTAAATGGGTGTGGAGACAGGTGAGTTGTCAAAGAGAAGGATTGAGTTAGTGTGAAGTGAGGTCAAGGGGGGGGGGGGTATAGAAGAAGGAGGGGTAATGGTGGGGAGTAAGTGTGGCTGGAACAGAAATCGGGTGTGAGTAGGGAAGGAAAGGAAAATGGAAAAAGGACTGGAGGGGGGGAGAGTACAGCTAGAGGCACACGTTTGACAATAGGTGTCATCTCACACCGTTCGGTCCTTGATGTTATGTATGCACCTTGGACGTTTAAATTTATCTGATGGCACAATCTGATATTTGTAAGCATTTTGAATGAGTGCATTCGGATGAACTTCTGCTTGGTCAAAATAATTCTTATCAAGTTTTTTCATACATTTCAGAATGGAGTCCTAGTTCAGATCTCTGTGAATAATGGAATATCTGACGAACCAGGGTGCTGCTATAGCTGATCGCAATATCTTGGTTTGAGCCGATTGGAGTCAGGCAAGGTTTGTTTTGGTAGTTTCTCCCTAGAAGGCTGCTGCATATAGAAATTTAGGGTTAATAACTTGTGTATAAAGAAGGATTTTATTTTTGTTGGTGGTAGAAGGTTTATTTCCCAACTTGGGAAATAATTTACAATGAAGAGCTCTTGCCTTTTTAATTACATTGGTAACGTTTGCGTTCAAGTTGAGTTTTTGATGAATCGTGATTCCAAGATATTTGGCATGGTCACTCCAAGCTACCCGTTTGTCGAACAGGTAGAGTTATCATGACGGGGAATTTCGCTTGTTGGACGTAAGGACTGCAATACTTTTTGAAGGGTTAAACTGCACCCTCCAATCTGTGCACCAGTTTTCAAAGGAATTAAGCATTGTCTGCATTCGTTTGCAGGGAAAGGTTGCACGAAGCGAGGGAGCAAGAAATGCCGTGTCGTCAGCGTACATGTCATTTACAATTCGTTTCTACTTTGGGGCATCTGAAATATAGATGTTAAACGACGTCGGAGCCAGAATGGATCATTGAGGGACTCCTGCATTAACGTTTTTTTTTGTTTGTTTGTTTGTTTCTTTTCAGATATGGAGTTTGCTACTTTGACTTGGAATGCTCATTGAGAAAGATAGCTGTGAATAATAGTAGTCAAAGCAGGGGGAAAGTTAAATTTGATAAATTTATGAGTCCCTCAGTCCAGACCTGATCGAACGCCTTTGCTATGTCGATGTATACAGCCACTACTGATTCCTTTTTATTGCAGGCCTCTGCAATGGTCTCTATAACCCTTTGAATTTGGTGCACTGTGGAGTCGGAAACCGAAATATTCAGTGGGTAGGACATTAAGAGACTGCAATTAGAAATCAAGGCGCCTGAGAATATATTTCTCCAGAAGATATATTTTTCCAGGGAGGGGATGTAAACTAATTGGGTGGTAATTGACAGGAAAGAGTTAATTTTTCCTGGTTTTGGAAACATGCTGATGATAGCATTTTTCCACGTCTGAGGGAAGTAAACAAACTGAGACATTTATGAAAGATTTTTAGAATTAGCAGAATTGCTTTCCTTGGTAGATTTTTGATAACTGTATTGTTGATGTCATCCTCTCCCGAGGCTTTTTAACTTTTAGCTGTTGATTTTCTCATTAATTTCATCAATTGTGGTGAACTGCAATTTTTCATGACAAGGTAATTTTTTAAATTTTCTGAGAGCACTTTCCATTTCATCGATCAGATCGTCATTGACATACTCTTCATTCGGCTGAAATTGCAATTCAAGTGAATTAGCAAAGGTTTCGGCCTTTTCTGAATTAAAGCATGCCATGCCGTCCGATCCGTGAAGTGGATCAGTGTGATTATTATTACCTTTTAATGAACGAACCATTTTCCAAATCGAGCCGTCATTAGGGTTAAGAGAATTTAGTTTATTATTCCAGTTGTTATTTCGAAAGTCTTGTAGGTTTTTACGTAGTTTGATTTTGAGTTCGTTATACACTTTTTTATCATGGGGTAATCTTCTAAAATTTTGAATATCGAAATCAATATCATTTTTGTTAAATAAATTTGGGTTGCAGTTAACAGAAAGGGAAATTTGTTGTTCGAATTTTTGCCAGTTTATGATTTTAGTAGAGGTATCAGAAGATGAAATTTCGAAGTTTGATGACATAATAACAGGGCAGTGATCGGAATTTAAAACATTTGCAGCATTAAGATAATATTTTGCATAAAAGATTTTTAAAAGAAAAATATCTAAAATATCAGGTTTGTGATTTGAATTATGGGAGTAGAATGTGGGTTCATCAGTGGAGTCAATAATAATTCCATTTGAATCCGTGAAATCTTGGAGTGTTTTGCCATTTGGGGTGGTGCGTGTGCTGTCCCATTGCTTATGTTTGCAGTTAAAATCTCCTGCAACTATGCAGGGTATGTTGGGATGAAATAATTTAGAGATCTCTGAAGTAAGAATTTTAGCATTGAGCGGCTTATACACGCTGGTGATCTGCATGTTGCCAAAGGGGGTGTTAGTGAGCTGTATCGTAGTAGCTTCAATTCCTTTTAAACCATTAATGGGTAAAGCGGCGTGCGGAAACGAATTTTTAACCAATATTGCAGTCTCCACCAACTTTGTTGTGGAGGTGATCAGTTCTACAGCAGCGAAAATTGGGGATTTTAAAAATAGTACCTGGTGTGAGATGAGTTTCTTGAATAAGAGCTACATCTACTGAATATTCTGTGAGGAAGTCATTATATTCCATGAGATCTGATTTTATTCCATTTGCATTCCATATCTATTTATATCATCAAAATTTTATTCCATATCGTAATTTCAGGGTTATGTGAATCACTCGCTATCGCAGACAAGACTAGTAAACTTTTCGATCGCTTCGAACATGATATCACATTTTGCAGATGGAGATTGTGCAACCTTAAATTTCTGGAAAAACTTTGTAGCCAAGCATAAAATTTCTTTAATTTTGAAATGTTTAAAAACATCTATGAAGTTTCGGAGTTGGTTAATGGATTCCATAATTGAGCCATTGTCATTTTTCATTGGGGGGGGGGGGTTGTTTTGTCCTTTGTTTAGTGTGTGATGCTGCTTGTGCATATGTCATGGAATTGATTTGTGTTCTATGTGTTGTAGGATGTGTTTGAGCTGCGAAAGTCCTCTGGGGGGGATCCCAGTTGCATTTGATATTGCAAAAGGTTGTGGAAAGTTAGGGCACCCTCTGTGGTTTGCAGTATGAGGTCCTGATATGTTGGCACATTTTAGAGGTTCTTCCCGTGATCTGCGTGGGCAATCGATGGTGAGGTGAAGGCCAGTGCATTTGACACGTCTGGCTTCCTGATGAGAGTGGCTTTTTGCATGCCCAAAGCGCTGACATTTATGATATTGTGTGATTCCTGGTCTCTTCCTATAAGATTCAACTTTGATTTTTAGGTTGAAGAGAAATTCGACGTTGAAAATACATTTGACCTTTTCTGTTTTTTCAGTTTCTATGAAGACGACTGGGAGGGGTGATTTCTCTGGGTCTTTATTAAATTGTACCACCTTAATGATTGGGATTGAATTTGCGAGAAGTTCATTTTGAGGTCTTCAGTACTGATAGTTCCTGGGAGATTTTTTATAACATATTTTAGGTTCTTATCTGTGCTCAGAGGAAAGGTATGGAAGTTGTGTTTATTATTTTCAAAGAAGGTGCTGAATTTTCTGTAGTCTTCTACAGTTGTGGTGTTTTTCCGAATTGACTCGATGCTTAATTTAGCAGTGAATGGGGTTATTGCTATGTTATTTAATTATTTATTCAGTTATTTCCAGTTCAAAAAATTTCTTAATATCAGTGGGGGAATTCTAGTGTCTTGAGTATTTCTAACTTTATCTGAGTTATCAAGTTGTTCTGGGACATTGCGTGTTTCAAGGAGGTCAGGGAAGCCTACAAAATGATTGAAAGTTGTAATTTTGTAGGGGGTGGGGTTCGGATCCATTTCAGGTGATGTTCGGGACAAGCTGCACTGTGGAATCTGTTTCTGTATTGATTTACGAGATTAAATTTTAGGTAATTTATTTTAAACTCGGTAATTTCACCTTGTTATTCATTCTCTAAAATTTTGCTCTTGAAAATAATGTTTTGAGTGCTACACAGATTCGAATGTGGATCACCGAATTAAAAATACACAATGCTGCTGAAAATTACAACAAGGAACTCTAATTCCCACACATGCAATGGAACCCTGGAAACCTAGAAAAGACCCACCTGTCTGAAAGAATAGGCTAAGAGGTGAAACTTTTATCAAAATTCCATTTTTTCGTATAGTGGAATTTTTATATAGATATAAAAATTAACTGAAATAATCAAAGGTGATTCAAACTGCATAAAAAGACATATTTCAAAAATTTGTATTTTTTTTCTACTCACAAATATTATTTCGCTGTCCTTTTGTAGCACACATTATTTTGACAGAGATGTTTTATGTTTAGACAGATTGAATAATTTAACAGTCTCTTAGAAGAGTAGTGAAATTTATGGACATAGAACAGAGCACTATATGTGTTCAGAAATCGTAAGATTTCAGTGTTGCAAATTAGGAACCGAGGAATTTCTTAACTGCCCTTTTTCACAAAGAGAAAAAATGACATGTTCAGATTCATTGGAAAAGCTAGAAGGACACTTGCCTTAAATTACTCATTAGATGGACAATTTAATCCTTGATTCGAGTATTCAAAAGACATCTCACAGAGACGAATTGAATATATTCTGGTCAGTTTTTATTAGTTGTAACCCGCGAAAAGTAGATCTCTGATGACCGAAGGGACACGCTGCCCTTTGGCGTTTGTTTCTGTATTGATTTAGGAGATTTCGCTTGGGATACATTATTTCAAACTCAGTAATTTCACCTGTTTATTCATTTTCTAATTTTTTTTCTTCAGATTAGATATTTGAGTGATACACAGATTTGAACGCAGATCATTGAATCAAAAATACGCAGTGCACCTGAAAATTACACCAAGGAACTCATATTCCCACATATTCAATGGAACCCTGGTAACCTAGAAAAGATCTACCTGTCGGAAAGATAGGTTAAGAGGTGAAACTTTAATCAAATTTCCATTTTTCCATTTAGTGAAATTTTTTTATAGATATAAAAATTAACTGAAAGAATCATAGGCGATTCAAATCGCATAAAAAGACGCATTGAAAAATTTTTTATTTTTTTTCACAAATATTATTTCCTGTCCTTGTGTATTACGCATTATTTTGACAGAGATGTTTTATGTTTATGTTTACAAAAATTGAGTAATTTAACACTATATTAGAAAAGTATTGAAATTTATGGACATGGAAATAAGCACTGTAGGTGTTCAGAAAACGGAAGATTTATAGGTTTCAAATGAAGCACCGAGGTATTTCTTAACTTGTTTTTCCATAAAGCGAGAGTGACACATTAAGAGGTGGTTTAACTTTGTAACTAATGATGAGGTTAGGCAAAGGAGTCTGCAACCTCCTTTAAGCAGCATATTGTGCAGAGAGAGACTCCGCTGGTTTGGCCATGTTGCCCGTATGGATAATTATAGATTGGCGAATAGGGTTATGAACAGTGTGCCTAGAGGCCTCAGAAGGAGGGGGAGACCTAGGATGCGGTGGGCAGACAATGTCAAACAGGACCGTGTTAGAATTGGTGTGCAGTGGCCGGATGCAGCAGATGTAGCTCAGGACAGATATGCTTGGAGAATTAAACTTCGTGGTCTGGTTGGACCTCCGTAGCCCATGGCTGCTTGATGATGATGATGATGATGACATATTAAGATTGATTGGAATAGCTAAGAGGACACTAGCCTTAAAATTACTCATTAGATGGACAGTTTAGTCCTTGATTACTACATATATATTCCTTCCGGGATCTGCACCACATTTTTGTCTTTCCCCTAAAAAAAAGATTAACTCTCCTATGACTCTGAACAAATCTGCTATCTGAATTATAGTGCATCTTGAGCATATAGAGTGAGCGTTCCAAAAACAAAGGTATCATAACTAGAAAATTTCGACTTCCCTTCCTACACTGTAACAAAACAATATTTGCATTTGAAGGTCGAATTTCCAAATCCGATTCTTGAAAACGAAAGATTCTCCGAAATTCAATCAAGGTTACTGCTGCTTGGAAAGATAAAACAGTGCGGCACCTATGAAATCTAGGAAACTGAGATTTATTTCCACAAGAGTTGTCAGTGATCATCAGCCTAATGATTTACGTAATATTGGTAATTACGTCGATTTGCACTATACTGATTGAGAATGATTTCTTTAAAAAAATTGGGGCTTTCAAGTCGGAAATGTAATTAGTGTTTCTAATATTCGTTTGATATTTTAGGCTCTAAAAAGAGCCATTTTGTTGTGGTGATGACTAACCATTAGCCTCTTCGTCGCCAGTGTGAGAATCTTCATCCTCACTATCATGTGCATAGTTAGATGGCAGTTCTGATGTGTCAGAGTCATTTCCGTCATCAACAGATATCTCTCCTTTATCCGCAGATAACGAAGAAAAATCAGCAATGCACCATTCATCTGACGTCACCGGCACCGTCGACGGAAGACTGTCATCGTCACTATCTATGACAGCCGATGAAGAGTAATCCTCGGACAATAACCCATCATTTCCGCCAGCGAAAACAGAAAATGGCGAGATCTCATCCTCGAAAAAAGAGAACAAAGTTGACAGTACCAGACACTATTCTATACCTGTATTATCTAATTTATTCCTTAAAGGCAATTGACTGTATTTAGAAAATAAAACGACTATGCCGTGGCAGAGACTGCTTTTGTTGAATATCAGTGAGAGGGGATTAAAGACGGACTGTGAGATGGGGGGAAGTGATAGGGGGATATATACAGGCAAGAAGTGAAAGGGAGAGGTGTGAAGAGCAGAAATGTAAGATTGTGTATATAGTCTGTGTTAGGGGAGACAAGAGGATTAGGAATGGGAGAGGTGATTAAATGTGTATGAAGGCAGTATAGGTGCAGAATAGTAAGCAGTGCGGATGGTGTATGTGAGGTCAAGAGAGGGTAAAAAGGAAGGTTGCTGTGGGGGAGACCATGAGGAGGGACTCAGGATATGTGGAACCTAAAGGGGATGTGAGCAGGATGGCAGGGAAGAAAAACGGAAAAAGGCCTGAAGGGAGGGAGAGTAAGCCATGGTCAAAAATTTGACAACAGCTGTCATCACCAGGCCATTCGGGTTCTTTAGCTGAGTATGTACTTTGGACGGATAAATTTATATGAGTCCACAATCTGATATTTGTTAGCATTTTGGATGAGTGCATTCGGACGAACTTCTGCTTCGTCAAAATAGTTTTTGGCAAGTTTTTACATACTTTGTAGAATGGAGTCTTAATTTAGATCTCTGTGTATATTGGTATTTTTGACGAACCAGGGTACTGCTATAGCTGATCGCAATATCTTGTTTTGAGTCGATTGGAGTCTGACAAGATTTGTTTTGGAAGTTGCTACCCAAATGTGTGAATGAAATTGAAGCTACAACTACACCGCTCAAAAACACCCCCTTTGGAAACATGCAGATTACTAGCGTCTATAAGACACCTAATGCAGAACTTCTTACATCAGAGCTCTCTAAATTATTTCATCCCAGCAATCCCTGAGTAGTTGCAGGAGATTTCAACTGCAAACATACCATACATAATAACATGCATAACATATAACAGTGGGGCTGCACACGCACCACCCCAAATGGTAAAGCACTTCTAGATTTCACGGATTCAAATGGAATTATTATTATATCCATTGCTGAACCCACATTTTACTCTCATAATCGCAATCACAAACCTGATGTTTTAAATATCTTTCTTTTAAAGACTTTTTTATGCAACACATTATCTTAATGTTGCAAATGTTTTAAGTTCTGATCACTGCCCGGTAATTATGTCATCAAACGTTGAAATTCCATCTTCAGACATTTCCACCAAACTCATCAACTCGCCAAACTTTCAATAACAACTTTGCCTTTCTATTAACTGAAACCCAAAAGTTCTTATCAAAACTGATACTGATTTTCATATTCAAAATTTAACCGTTCAAATTCATCATGAACTTCATGAGTCATCCACTGTTAAAGATTTAAAGCCACATTATAATTAACTTTCACCAGAGCTTAAAAGAGAAGTACGGGCCAAAAATAAAGCAAGAAGAGTACGGCAAATAATCGAGACTACCCTGTGATAAAAAAAAGTTTAGAATGAACTCGAAATCAAACTAAGAAATAACCTACAAGACTTTCGAAATGACAACTGGAATAATAAACTTACCTCTCTTAACCCTAATGATGGCTCGATTTGGAAAATGGTTCGCTCCTTAAAGGGAAATACTTGTCACATTCAGACAAGGCCGAACCTCTTGGTAATTCACTTGAATCGCAATTTCATCCGAATGATGAGTATGTCAATGACGATCTGATCGGTGAGGTGGTAACTGCTTCAGAGAAAATTTAAAAAATCACCTTGCCAAGAGAAATTGCAGTGTTTAAAATATCACCATAAACTCTGAAACATAAAACGTGTCTGCTTTTTAATAGCGTTTTATTTTGCTATTCATTCGAGCACAAATGCTAAAAGATAGAAATTTCAAAGGACGATGATACATTCTTGGCTATGACATTTAACCAGCGCCATCTAGCGGATAAAAGTAATCCTGAAAACTAAGATAAAAATTTTTCTTTACTAGAAGGAGTAATAGGGGAAAACCATTAAGTATTACTCTACCAGGATCTAGATAATTACTGTCCATTATATTTCTTTAATTATATTCATGTATTTCAAACCATATCTTTGTCAAGAGCTAAAATTATCTAATGAATGGACGACAAAGGAACTTCAAATACCATGGACGGATGACAGAATAACTTTAAAATAAGTAGCAATAGATAGATGAAAGAACAATTGTAAAAATTACATATAAATATACTCTGGAATGACAGAATCGCCTTTAAAGCATTAAAAATACATCAGATAGATGGCTGAATCACCTACAAATATCTCACAGCACAGTAGAATGAATAGCAGAATAACTATAAAATTAATAAGGTGCACAGGAGATGATGACAGAATATGTCCAAAAATACACTGGAATGGGAGACATAAAACTAATAGACCACAAAATGGTAGCGACTAATAGATAAAAAAAATGGCTTTAAGTGTATACCTTAATGACAAAATTGCTGCAAAAACTGTAAATTATACCAAAAGTTTGCTGAAAAAAATTTTTTTCATCTAATGTATTGAGATAGGTAAGAGAACAAACATTTCAAATAATCTATATAAATACATAATACCGTTGAAATGGAGCAACTATCTTGCATGAAAGAAATATTATCCTGAAAATCCTCGAACTTTGGTTTGATTATTCAAAGTGCATTTTCGATAAAGGTTTACTATTAACGTTACCTATTCATGTAATGTAGCACTACTATCAAGAATATCCACACTTTATCGGAACTATTACCCTAGAAAGAACCAAACTATTTATACAGTCTAATTTTAGTCTTTAGGTGTAAACGCCTATTTTTCCACACTCTCCACAGATTTTTAAAAGTCCCGGCAGCAATCCCTATTCATCTGTTAATCTCATGCCGCACATCACCAGTATCTGTTACATAGCTCCCAATATAATTAAACTGTGACACCTGTTCAAGACTGTAACCATTCAGATTAACTGAATCACATCCTGCCTGATCAATATTCATCGATTTAGTTTTCTCTCTGTTTATAACACACTCTATTACCAGTCTCATCTACAGCTCGAATGAAAGAGTTCATCTCATCAACACCATTTGCCAAAAAGGCTAAATCATCAGCATAATTTAAATCAGAAATTTTCGTATCTCCAGTCCATTTAAGGGCGAAATTATTGGAGTGAATTTCGCATTACGTAATCAATAACCAAACTGAAGAGAATAGGAGGCAAAATGCAACCTTGTCGAACATCAAAAGTAATGTTAAACCAATTGCTACAAGCCTTACCAACTCTCACACACGACTCAGTGTTATTATAGAGAGCTTTCATTATGTTAACTAACTTGTCTGGTATACCATATGATTTCACAATCAACCACAAATTGTGACGATCAACAGAGTCGAAAGCCTTTTTGAAATCAACAAAGCTAGCAACCAAAGGTTTCTGAAACTCTAAACATTTCTCAAGAATCTGCCTAAGTGAAAATATCTGATCCACACATCCCCTACCACTTCTGAATCCACATTGCTCATCACGCAATTGACTGTCAACCAGATTCTTAATTCTATTAAACACAATCATGGAAATAACTTTACCTGGAACAGAGAGTAGGCTGAAACCCCCTATAGTTATCATAAGAACTGCATATTTTGAAAATAGGGATAACAATAGCTCTGGTAAATTCCTTAGGAACCATGCCTTTATCATAAAAGATATTCAGAATTTCAGTCATCCAAGTGGTAACCGAAGCATCCCCAGCTCTAAGCATTTCCGTAGTAATTTCATCTACCCCTAGAGATTTATGAAGTTCAGTTTAGAAATAGCCAAAATAACTTCAGATTGTGTTATAGGGCCAACATTAAAGCCACCAATGCATCTATCGTCATTGCAAACAATGGGAGTAAAACTAACCACATTGTTTAGAACATCACTGAAATGCTCAACCCACCTAGCCATGACAGAATCCTCACCATTTATAACCTTACATTGTTTATCCTTCAATACCTACCTACCTGTACATTTTCTACCACACAAAATACTAACTATCTGGTATAGCTTTCTGTTGTTGTGCTGTCTAACTACTTCCTTGGCTTTGTCAGCCAAGCCATCAAGTCAAAGATTCTTATCAGCAACTAACTGATCTTTTACAAGTTTATTAAGTTCTCTGTAATGCTTTCTATTATAACTAGTAGGGTATTGATTAAGGACTTTCCTGAAGTTCTTTCTTTCCGAAATAAGCTCAAGGGCTTTATCACTCAAATAATCTTCCTCCTCTGCTACTTTTTTATTGAAAGACTGTTTCCAATAAAAAAAAAATAAATAATAAATAAATACCCCCTCAAGCAGCTGCTTGCCACAGAGGTCTGACAGGAGACTGTCAGTTTATATGCCATAGTAGGAGATCTGAGAGGATGGCAGGATCTCAGCAGAAAAACGACACACACATCCATGCCTAATCCGGGGCTCGAACCCAGGTCCCTTAGATCAGTAGCCAAGCGTGCTAACCACCCAGCCACGGGACGGCTAAAGCGTGTTTAAAATTGTCCCAATCTTCAACTTCTGTATTAAGCAAACCATAAATGTCACAATGACTAAATAACCTATCACGGTAAGCATTAACTATAACTGGGCCATTCAGATCTTCAGTATTAAAGATAAATTTTTTAACCTTAGCACAAAACTTTTTAAGTTTAAGTTGCAAGATACTTTCAACAAGGTAATGGTCAGATCCAATTTCAGCTCCAATATATGCCCTTGTATTCATAACAGAACTAGCCCATTTACTGTTAATAAATATGTAATCAATCATATTCTTATGCAGCCCATCAGGTGAAACCCATGTGTACTTATGTATGTCGCAGTGTTTGTAATAAGTGATAGTTATTCTGAAACCATTGACTTTACCTACCTGTACGAGACGTTGCCCATTGCCATTGCAGCTACCAATACCAAAAGGGCCTATCACCACTTCCAAACGTCAGAGTCAGTACCAACTTTAACATTGAAGTCACCTAGAACAAGGGTAATATCTCCTTTCTTGACAGAATTCAAAATATTATGAAGTTGTCCGTAAACCCTATCCTTCTCATCCTCATCGGCATCCTCAGTGGGGTCATAACAACAGATAACATTCAAGTCTTTAACGCTTGTCTGAAATTTTGCTGTAAGAAACCTTTCATTAATGCACTCGTATCCTAGAAGAGCATCACTAGCGTGTCTGCTGAGAAGCAGACCCACGCTTAGGTAATGCTTATTGTCGTCCCTCCCGGCAAAGAGAAATTCACGATTATTTCTAGGAATGTGACCTTTATCTGTCCATCTTGTCTCCTACTAGCAGAAAATATCTCAATTATAGCGGTGGAATTCCTGTGTGAGGACATCAAGAGAAAAAGCTCTGTGCAGAGTCTTCACATTACAACTACCTGTAGAGAAAATTGTTAGTGGGATGTTTAAAGAAACTATGTTTATTGAGAGAGGGAATGCCGACAATATCAAACAGCCCCCTAATCGCAGACATGGGGCAAAGACCCGTTCCCCCACCACTAAAGGCTGAAGCCATCTACACTGGAATACTTCCTCCAATGTAGAATTTGACGATGCCAATAGAAGCAAAGAGTTCAGGTGCCTGCGATGACCTCTGCTCAGGATTATCCACCAGCTGATAAACATATCCTGTGAATCTATTCACTTGGGACTGTCAACACACAAACAAACGGAAAACACAGCGGAATATTTTCCCTCCACAGAAGCCCACCAGTACAGCAAAAAGAAAAGGAATTTAGCATGTTGGAATGTCACCAAAATAGGAGTCGCGCTCCATCATTGCCTTAACGAAATACGTTGAAATGTTACCTTTCACAATGGAATTTCTTAAATACGTTGAATTGGAGATTAAAAAATGATTTTTTAACATCCTGAGCTATAGAGTGATAATGTCACGCGATATAAGGCGTAAAACAAATGTATCATAGTGTCGAAAATTTCGACTTGTGTCCCCACAGTCAAACAGAGGAAAATTTCTATTTGAAAGTCGAATATCCAAATCCACTACTTAAAAACGAAACGTTCTGCAGTTTCGTCACCGAAATTCAGTCAAGGTTCCTGCTAATTTGGACGGTAAATCAGTGCGGCATCTTTGGAAATTGATCAGTCTAGGAACTGAGAATTTGTTGTCACAAGTGTTCTCGTTGATTAACAACCTACTTATCAAAGATCTATTGTCAATGTAGGCCCACTGCACTATACAGATTGAGAATTATTTCGTAATAAAATGTGTGGCTTTCCAGTTGGAAAGGTAATTAGTACTTCTAATCTTTATTTGATTTTCTAGGCTCTTAAAAGAGCCATTTTGTGGTGGTGACGACTAACCTTTTGCCTCTTCGTCGCCACTGTGAGTATCTTCATCCTCACTGTAGTGTGGAGAGTTAGATGTCAGCTGTGATGTGTCGGAATCATTCCCGTCATCAACAGATGTCTCTCCATCATCCTCAGACAAAAAACGGCAATGCACCGGTGATCTGACGTCACTGTCGACTGAAGACTCTCATCGTCGCTATCTGTGATGGCCGATGAAGAGTGATCATCCGACAAGGGCTCATCCTCTGTCGGTGCTCCATCGTCGATATGCGCTATACCTGTGACAAGTACCACGACACAAACCAACTAGGTCTGGAGCAGGAATACCCAATATCGTAGGAATAGGAACATCAACGCGATCAACGACCACAACTCGAGTTCGACGTAAACATACGTACTAAATCTCACGCTTCCGCTTTATAGCGAATTGTCAAAAATTCATTTTAACAGAGACCTCAACAATTTAAATCTAAATAAAAAAAGGTAGACTATAAGCTTATCGTATGAAAGCTCATATATGAGGCTTTATTTAAATCGCAATGAACTTGTCGCTCCTTGCGCCATCCTGCTCGTGAAAGTCAACTAATCAAATGTTATTCGATATAAAATGTTGAATAAGGAAGTCACTCACCCTAACATTTTATTAACCCTTTAACATCCACAGGCATTGAAAAACGAAGTACCTCAGAATACCACACCGGCCGAGTTTTGAAATGGACTCTTCCTACTTTGTCAATCCCTCTCCTTCACCTGTAGGGAGAACTGAGAAACCACAGCTCCTTTCCACACCGTAAATTGCCTCTCATTAACTGAGCATTAGTCCACCTCGAACACGTAGGATCACGAGTTACACACATCCATTGAACACGAGATATCAGACTCCTGTGACTTTTTTTTTCTTAAATTCTTTCCCAAAACAAATTTTATAGTGTATTGTCAATTTTGGAAAGGTTTTTCATTATTTTTTAATACTAGCTTTTAAAAGCTATTAAATTTGTTTTTCTACTTAAAAAGAGGCATAAGATTGTAATTGTTTGTATTACATCTTTGAAATAAAATAGATCTCATAATTAAAAATTTTTGAAAGGTAAAGGTTTTCAAATGTTTCCATTTTTTGGATTCTGTTGTCAGTTTTCTAACATCCAGCAAAGAGAAAGCTGCTCCAAATATTCGAATGTATGATGAAAAAAATTAAAGAAAGATTATCAAAATGACGACCAAAAAATAGAAAGCAGTAAGAGTGCTTAATTCAGTTTTAAACTCTAGTTTTTAACACAATTGTGGATAGTAATCTAACGTAAGAATCAAAAATAATTTTGTCAGAAAGGTTTGTATTTGAGATAAAAGTAATCAAAGTGGATATTGCGAAGGATATCAGTGGAACCGAAGAATATCCGTGGAAGCAAAAACTTGATAAAATGAGAAAAAAAATTAAAGCAATCAGAGATCGCATAAAAATATTGGAGGTGGTAAAAATATATTATCAAAATAAGGAAGGCATATGAATATGATGGATAATGATAGATGACTAATTTTAGTATGGAAATAAGAACCCGCTGGAAGAAGACATTGAAAGAGATCGGAAAATCGTATGAAAAAAACAATGCCGGAAAATGGAGGTTAACAGAAAGAGTGCAAAGATGAAAATAAGTGGATAGAAATAACTGACTGGGACCACATAACTTAAACTTGGGAGGGTGAAAAGAATTAAAAATTTGTATCATTATATTTTTTAAAAACTACATTGGTAAGTAATTGAGTAAGTGATTCAATTCAGCAAATGAATAAATCAACAATTGTCTGTTCTGATTTTATTATTTTACACTTTATATCATCAACAATGTGCCTAGAAAAAGTCTTATGGGCTACATATTCGAGTCGAAGGGGGAGGATCCCCCCCCCCTTCTTTTCACAATGCTAGTAAGTGTAATAGATACAAAAATTATTAAACTTATTTATGTTTGACGCATATTTCAGAAAAAAATGTAGACATAAAACGAAGGGGAAATGATATACTGCATTGGAAATACAGCCTGTTGTCTACCCCTTTACGTTTTTTAGGCTCGAATGTGTTTCTTGTCCCCCTCCCTTTTTGATTTTTTTTTTACATCCGGGCCTGCTCGTGTCTATTGGAATGAGGGCGATGGAATGATGCTGGAGTTTACGAATTTCGTCTAATGGGTATCGTTTTCTGCACAATGGCTAAATGTCCTGGTCGCAACAAAGACCCTCTGCAGAACAGTTAGGAGAGAGATGGAAGCCTGCCTCAAGCGTACTGATTAATTGCACAGGCTATGGTTATCCTACACACGGGGCTAAAATTTTACTTCCCATCCGACTGATGGTAGGCTCTCCAATCCCCAAGTGTCATATTTTCTCCCCGAGGTCTGGGTAGATATTATACATATATATATATCCCCTCAAACAGCTGCTAGCCATAGGAGTCTGACAGGTGGCTGTCAATTTATACGCCATAGCAGAAGGTCTGTGAGGATGACCGGAGCTCATCAGAAAAACGACACAATCATCCACGCCCTTACCTGAAGCTCGATCCTAGGTACCTCTGTTCAGTAGCCAAGCACGCTAATCATTCGGCCACTGGACGGCTACTGTAGATATTAGAGGAGATAAATATCAATATGCAACAAAAAGATTTCGAACCTGAGAAATATCAAATTACAAGCATGACGCAGAACCGATTGATTCGACTTTTACTAACTTATAGTACATACTTCATTAGTTACTCTTTAAAGTCAGCTACCTGTTTTGGAGATTTAGTGCAGTAAATGTATACGTACTTCAAACCGGTGTGTTAAAAATTATATAAGATGTTTGAATAAAATAAATATGTGTGTTTGGAGGGGTGTTGGGGGATTCTTAAATCACTGATTTCTGGGACTGAATTCAGAAAAATATGTTATTAAAGCTCTCGAGGTACAAGGGAAATTATAACTCCTTAATTCTTTTTCCTTACTTGTGACTGCACTGTTTCACACAAATATTTTCTGTGGATGAATTGCATCACCATCGGTGCAATTACTTCGTCGTAATATTTTATTGATATATATAATTTTTTATCCCTATTTCTCTTTAGGAAGGTGCAGTGGTACAATAGCTTACCAACTTACAGTTTTTTGTATGGGTAAAAAGGACATGGAAATTATTTTATAACCTAGGGCACTCTTGACTTCGTACATTTACTGCATGACTAGCAAGGGTTATGAAATATGCAGAAATAATAAACCATCAATTGGGAGTAGTGGTACACCAATCTGTGTGTCAGGTTCGGGTTCCAGCTGGTCTAGTGTAGAGATTTTTCTCTGCCAAACTCCCCGCCCTGCCTACAGTGAATAGGACTTCAAAAGGCAGCCGTCCGTCGGAGGGACGTTAAGACGTGGTTCCGTGAGTAAGAGACACACCACGCACGTTAAAGAGCACGCTGGATGGCCTTGACGGGAGGCTTACACTCTTTTCCCAAAAGCTATCCAGTGGGTCTCCTCACCCAACCATCCATGAAACCACGACAGCTTCGAACTTCGACATCTGTCCCAAATAACTGATATTTAAGTGGCGAATATCATGATTCAAAACTAAAAGAGCTCTAATTTACTCCTTGAATAATGGTAGACTTTCGGCACAATTAATGTACAGAGTGAGAGTAAAAATTAGATCATAATGCTACCTAACAATATTGGCAATAAATCATCGGCACGGTTCAAAATTGGAAAGTTCCATAATTAGAGATATCAATGAACTGACTGATTCGATAATAGTAAGCTAATTTAGACGGAAGGTACTCTCCCAGCTGTTCCGCAGCCTTAATGTCAGCGTACTCATAGGCATCAACCAGCACACACGGCTCAAAATTCCAAAGTTTCAAAATTGCAGAATTCAACGAATCAAGGATTTCGATAATACTATAGTAATGTAAACGATAGGTACTTACTCCGCTACTTCGCAGCTTCAATGTAAGAGTTTTGATAGGCCTCAACCAGCACACGAAGATGGCTTTTGGTGCCATCCATAAGATGTAGTACTGTCCTGTATAGCGGAACGTCGGATGGCATCATTCAATCACATTCAAACACCATCCTGTGACATTTTCACCTTGAAAAGTCGATCTCGCCAGTGCCACTTTCAACTGTCAAACTTTGTGTACATCTGTCAAAAGCCCCTCGTTTTTTGCTTACATCTGTCAAAAGTTCTCGATTTTTGTTTACAGTGCCACGCCCCCTCTAAAGACCCCCTGTTTGACTCACCCAAACCAAAGTGAAGTAAACAACTCTAAAGGATCCAAATAATTCTCAGTCGCAATTCCGCCATTTTGAATCATGATGTCGTCACCCATTGTGAAGTACAACTTCCAAATAATTCTAATTCCCAGTCTGCCATTTGGATTTTGACGTCATCACCCAAGTGAAACCTTGAAATTATTCTATGCCCACCATGCCCACCACTATGACCTTGAGTCAAGTGCCTTTGTCTCCCACTTTCGATGGTCACATCACCGAAAAGTGAACACGTTGCGATAAACAAATACGAATGACCTGTAGTGTATGCTTTCTATTTTGAGCAATGAAAATGGCATCTGAGTTGGTCAATCACTTAACATGAACGGAAAATTATTATTTGGTTGAAGAATGGTAAAATTTTAAAACGAAACCTCACTTTGTGTCTATTTGGAAAAATATCAGCAGAATTTAAGTTCGATATAAAATTAAAACGAACGAAAATTACTATAAGGAACCAATTTCACTTCCATAGAGATAACCTAGAATTCATGTTTTAGCGTGCAAAACACGCGTTCGACAACAAATTGTTTCGAAAATAAAACTTATTTTGTGATCAAATATAAACACCAAACAAGACACGTGTTCTTATTTCATACACATTTTTCGTTTAGTGTACAAAAATAAAGACAAAATTTATGCAATACAGAAATATTAAGGGATCAAAAAAAGGTGTAAGATGGAATTTTACTTCCTATAGGGATAACGTGTGATTTGTATTTTATTGTACAAATTTCTCATCGGAGAGAAAAAAATATTTGATCATAAAACTGGTTTGATGACAATTTTATAAACACAAAAAACTGGAAATGTGTTATTTTAAACCAAATTTTGGTTTAGTTGGTAAAATACAGACATGAAAATCAAAGAGTACAAATATTAAATTAAGTAGGGTTTCACTTCACATACGAAAACATGAAAAAATGACAAGGGTGTGTCGAAATTGGTGTCTGTTATTAAAATATTTCAAACAAGAAATTGCTATGGTAATAAAACTTTAAACAAGAAAGTGGACTGGTGATAAAACTTGTAACAGAAAAACAGATGTTGGTAAGAAACTTTGATTAAAAATCGGGAATGGTGGTAAAATCGTAAACTGACTTATCTGGTTGATAAAAATATATGCGAAACGTAATGTACTGGACTTGAGGGTTGTTAGCATTGTGTGATAATATAGATAGATTAACTGCAAAATCTCATATAATACAGAGACAGGGGATGGCCAAGTCACTAGTGCGCTGGATTCATAAACTGTTATTACTAGGCTGGAGCCCCATTGTGTTGCCATTGAGATTTATTTCTGTTATCCCCTACCCTCTGTGAGAAACGTTACATTGCTTTAAAAAATACAAGTGTTCGTTGGATGGGACTTTACGTGTGCAGAAGAGCCATACATTCTTGGCATCACAAAGCACTCTGAATGATCTTGACAGGAGTTTTCAATTTCTCTCCTAACATTCGTGTAGTACCCTTTCTCTATCCAACTATGAGCCCTTTGGTTCAGTGACCAGGACTTTTAATCAAATTGAATGCATAAAAGATCCCTTCAGAATTAACAAAAAACAACGGAATGGATAGTAGAATTGCTTGAAAGTCACTAAAATGCAGTGAAATAGATGTTGGAATAACTCTAAATGTGCACACATTTGCAGTGGATGGGAGAATATTTTCAAAATTCTTCGGAAGTGGAAGGCACAATAACTGTAGAACCAAAAATGTGTACTGGGGATAATAGAACACCTTCTAAATATGCTGGAATGGATGAGAGAAATAACGGAAAAATCAACAAAGTACACGGGAATAGATGAGAAAATATCTTGGAGTATATGGAATAGACAACACAATATCTCCGAAACACACTGTGATGGGAGAAAAAAAAGTGTAAAAATCTGACAAATATGCACGGTGATGGCTGTAGAAATCACTTTCAAACAACGGCAAATTACAGTAAAATCAATAACTAAGAAACCTCACAAAGTGTACTGGAGATGATAGAACACCTTCTAAATATGTTGGGATGGATGACAGAAATAATGGAAAAATCAACAAAGTACACGGGAATAGATGAGGAAATATCTTGGAGTATATGGAATAGACAACACAATATCTCCGAAACACAATGTGATGGGAGAGAAAAAAGTGTAAAAATCTGAAAAATATGCACGGTGATGGCTGTAGAAATCACTTTCAGGCAAATTACAGTAAAATCGATAAGTGAGAAACCTGACACAGGACATAAGAAGACAAAGCAGAATAACCTGAAAATGTAGAAAATACACGTACGTGGATCTTCAAAATATACAGGAGAAAACGATAGAATATTTTAGCAGTTTTAAAACATTGTAATATACTCTTCGAGATGTATAACGTGTCTGCTTCTTAATATCAATTTACTTTGCTATTCTTTCGAGTACACAAATACTCTAAGATAGAATTCTCAATTAACTAGCTCCATCTAGCGTGAAAAAGTGATGCTAAACAATAACCGTTAAAAGTCCCACTTTAGCAGAAGGAGTAACAAAGGAAAACCATAAAATATTAGTAAATTAGGGTCTCACTCTAGAGCAATGGTTCTCAAAATTTTATGTTTCACGTATCCTCTGGAAATGTGTATGTAACTGGCATACACCTTGTATAGATGGATGAAACTACATTTATAGTATAACAATGGTTAATTTTACTTTCTTACTAGATCTAGCGACTTTTGAGTTCTCATGGTTACCCCAGAAATGTTTACTGCGTACTCCATGTTCAAAACCACAGTCCATTGCAATCATAATTATATATGTGTGGATGAATATCACAAAATACATTGAAAATGGAAGAGAAAACAACAGGTAATAAACATATAAATACCAAAGAAATGGTTGGTAGAATTGCTTCAAAGAAACGAAAATATTGCGAAATCAGTATTGGAATAACTGTAAATGCATACACATTGTAGTGGATGGGAGATTATTTTCAAAACTCTTCGAACAGGAAGGCATTATAGCGTGCAAAATCAAACAAAGTGTACTGTGATGATAGAATACCCTCAAAATACGCTGGAAAGGATGAAAGAAATAACGGAAAAAAATCAACAACCTAAAATGGGAGCTGATCAGAAAATATCTTCGAATGTAAGGAAATACCTAGTAAACTCGATGATATATGCAATGGGTGACACAATACCTTCAACACTAACTGGGATAGAACAGAAAACAAGTGTAAAATCACTTCAAAGGAGTAAACTACAGGGAAACCGATTACTTAATAAGTGAAAAATTTCTCACAGGACAGAAAAAAAGGTATAGAAGATGGCCAGAATATCTGCGAAGCACAGGGGAGTCGATGACGGATTATCTTCAAAATATGAAGAAATGAGAATATACAGGAACACATAGTAGCATATTTAATAGTGTTTAAAATATCACCGTAAACTCTGAAAAATGAAACGTGTCTGCTTTTTAATAGCGTTTTATTTTGCTATTCTTTCGAGCACAAATGCGAAAAGATAAAAATTTCAAAGGACGATGATACATTCTTCGCTATAACTAGATGTCCTGTATAGTTAGAGGATGGCCATCTCGGTCATTCTCTGCCATTGGTTCATTGAGTCACGTGGTTTATGGGCGCCATGTTTTGTCGTACCGCGAGACGAAAGCGTATGAGTTAGTGTGTGTACCTAGTTAAAACTTCTCAGTTATTATAATTTCATACATTTCTACAACTTTTTTGTCTATAAAAGCTGTCATATTTTATGAATGCCTCACTGCGCTGCATTTGGGTGTAAAAATTTCACTCAAAGAAGTAAATTAATGAATATTTTTTCCCGAGAATCTCCGCCAGAACACGGCAAACGGCTGCAAAAGTGAAATTAGCTAACTGAAAACCAACAATTAATTTCTTTAAGGTTCGTTTGAAAAACGAGGTAATGTTTTCACTTTGTCGTCTGCATATGCCAATATTTGTTCGTCTGTCTATCCGTCTCTCTGTTAGCTATTATCTGTCCATCTGTTTTTCCACCTGTCTGTCCATCTGTAGACAATCAATTTTTTACTTTTAGAGCCAAATGAATTATTCTTTTTGGGTTGGATAGGTGTCGAACAAATATTGCGATTTGCAATTTTGAAAATTTTCAAAAGCTTTAATAACGCCCTCTAGTGATGGGAAAAGAAGGAAAATGCTAAAATTTCAAACGACTGTTACAAACAAACAATTTACACTGGAAATCTGAAATTTTGGTAGTAGAGTGTTGTGGTCAGTAGGTTTACAGTGGCAACAAGGCTTTGCCGTCTTAGCCAAAAAAGTCTGCGAAAATTAAGCTTTTTTTAAGAGATAAACGAAAAATTATATAAATATACATATATATATTTTGTTGTTTGTATTTAAACAATACTTGATAATCTCAGCGTTACCTGTAGACGTTTAAACGTCTATAAATCAAATGTTTTTTGTGAAAAAACCGGCGCACGTTCAACAGGTTAGAATACTCTGGCATGTTTCTGGAGAGATGCAGGTTCGAATCCCGTATGTCGACGAAATATTTTTCCACAAAAATATTAATATTTACATTTTTTTGAATCCTCATTAGTTAGAATTTCCAGTGTTAGAAAGTGCTAAAGTCGGTAAATAAAAACTGGAAAGGCGACCTCTGGCAGCGGAAAGAAGCTGGAAAATACCAAATCTTTAAATAAATATTGCAAATATCTATTATTGTTAGAAGCTTAAATATTTCGTCATAGAATGTATTGATCAAGTGGTTTACACTAATAGTAATGATTTGTCCCGTTTGTAAAATGCAAATTTTCTGCTTTAAGAGATAAATGAAAAACTTTTTTTTACACATTACAGGTACTACTAAAATATTAATAGTTTATTTTCTCAATTATACAGTAGTTCGAATTTCCACTGTCAGAGGGACTGAAAGTGTAAAATAACTAGAAGAACGCATATCGCCCCTGGCGCATATGGGAATCCCATTTTCAAAGAGACTGAAGTTTTTCCTTTGCCCACATTTTCACTCCTTAAAAGTTTTAATAACGGATATTCGTGTGGTTTTTCTGCTGAATTCCCGCCATCCTCATGGAGCTTCTACTATGGCGTATAAATTGATAGGCTACTGTCTGACCTCTGTACAAGCAGCTGCTTGAGGGGTTATTTATTTAGTTTTTAATGTATGATGAGGTTAAATGCACATAGTTTTTCTGTGGTCTCTGTTTCGCTTCTCATTCTAGTAAAGAAGAATTTTTGTTTTAGTTTCAGGATTTCTTTTTCCCGCTAGATGGAGCTGGTTAAATGCCATAACCAAGAATTTTACTAATTTACCGCTTTTTTGACTGTTGTATGTATCATCTTCCTTTGAAATTTCTATCTTTTAGCATTTGTGCTCGAAAGAATAAAAAACAAATCGCTATTAAAAAGCAGACATGTTTTATGTTTCAAAGAGTTTACGGTGATGTTTTTAAACAGTCTTAAATATTCTACTGTGTATTCCTGCATATTTTGAAGATAATCCGTCAAACACTCCCATGTACTTCATTTTCTGCCCATTTTTCTATACCTTTTTTTGTCCTGTGTGAGATTTTTCTGTTATTAAGTAATCGATTTCTCTACAGTTTACTCCTTTGAAGCGATTTTGAACTTGTTTTCTCTCCCATCACAGTATGTTTTGAAGTTGTCCATTCCACAATATTCGAAGATATTTTCTGATCCACTCCTATGTATGTTGTTGATTTTCCGTTATTTCTGTCATCCATTCCAGCATAGGTTGAAGGTATTCTATCATCTCCATTACACTTTGATTTTGCGTGTTATAATGCCTTCCACTTCTGAAGAATTTTATAAACATTTTCTGATGCATTGCAATATGTGCGCATTTACAGTTATTCCAACATCCATTTCACTGCATTTTATTAACTTTCAAGCAATTCAATCAACCATATTTTGGTTCATATATGATTTTTTTTTAGTTTTTTTCTCTTTCAATTGCTAGTTAGTTGATTTTTATGTGTTGTGTTTTGTGGATTTATTTGATGTACACCATTTTTGTGGCTGAATGACCTATGTTTAATATAATTTATTCATTTTCCTGCAGATAAGCTATTTAGCTTTGTGGGTCAAATTGTAAATGTATTTGTATTCTCTCTCTCTTATGAATAAAAATTATATTCTATTCTTTAAAAAAATGTATTGTTGATATTCAACCATCCTTATGAAATAATGAAAGTAACGGACATTGATTTTTCTAGACCCTGGTACAGTAATAATTCATTGTTTTCCCCTTTTACTCTTTCTGGAAAAACGTATTATTTTCTTAGTTTTTAGGATCACTTTTACCCACTAGATGGCGCTGGTTAATTGTAATGACCGAGAAAATTCCTTATTTACCGCGTTTTCGACTGGTTCATATATCATCATCCTTTGAAATTTCTATCTTTTAGCATTTGTGCTCGAAAGAATAACAATGTAAATCGGTATTAAAAAGCAGACACGTTTTACATTACAAAGAGTTTACGGTGATATTTTTAAACACTATTAAACATTTTATTCTGTATTCCTCTATATCAGGCATGGCCAACTGTTTTTGCCCCCGGGCCGGATTGGAAAAAAAAATATTTTCACGGGCCGGACGAATTATTAAAATTGAAAAATGTTAAGCAAAACACTTATTTCTTTAAGTAAACAAAATTTTATTATGAAATTTGTTTATGAATAATTGTAAGTAAATCAATACAACAAATTAACATAATAACTAATGCGACGTGTTGAGGCGGTTTGCATCGCTTATTATTTTTTTAATATCTGGTTCTATACTTGTAGTAGCTATTCTTAACACAGCCTCCAAATGTAAATGATTCAATCATCAAACAGATCATATCGAGTACAGATGAGTATAAAAGTTTTAATTCTTTATAACGGAATCTTTTTTTAAAAATATAGAAGTATCGAGAATTCATTCGATTAATTACTAGAAGTTAAATGCTAATATTCAAAAATTGTTCGCGGGCCACATAAATTCATTACGCGGGCCGGATCCGGCCCGCGGGCCGTATGTTGGCCATGCCTGCTCTATATTCTCATTCCTGCGTATTTTGAAGATAATCCGTCTTCCACTCCCCTTACGTTCTACATTTTCTGGCCATATTCTATACCGTTTTTTGGTCCTGTGTGAAATTTTTCACTTATTAAGCAATCGATTTCGTTTTAATTTACTCCTTTAAAGTGATTTTACACTTGTTTCCTCTTATATCACAGTATATGTTGAAAATCTTGTTTTACCCATTGCATATATTCCTAGATATATCCCCACATTCGAAGATATTTTCTGATCAGCTCCCATTTTACGTTGTTGATTTTTTCGTTATTTCTTTCATCCGTTCCAGAGTATTTTGAGGGTATTATATCATCATAGTACACTTTGTTTGATTTTGCACGCTTTAATGCCTTCCTCTTCGAAGAATTTTGATAATAATCTCCCATTCACTGCAATGTGTGCGCATTTACAATTATTCCAACACTCATTTCACTGCATTTTACTGTCTTTCAAGTAATTTTACCAACCATTTCTTTGGTTTTTACATGTGTTTCTTTACTCTTGTTTTCTGTTCCATTTAGAATGTATTTTGTGATATTCATCCATCCATATCTAATAATGAATGCCATGGACCGTGATTTTCTAAAATGAGACCCTGATATACTAATATTTTATGGTATACTTTATGCTAACGAGAGACTTTTATCAGTTTTGAATTTAGGATTTTTTTTTTTCGCATTAGATGGTGCGATTTAATTGTCATGGCTAAGAAAACTAATTATTTATCCCTTTTTTCAGTGTTACTTATTTATTTTTTACAGTATTTGTACTCAAAATAATAGCAAAGTAAATGGATAGTAAGAAGCAGACACGTTATATATTTCGAATAGTTTATTACAATGTTTAAAAACTCCTAAAATATTACAGGACCTCTAGTTATGACTATAGGCCTATGAGCTAGTGTATGTACCAAGCTGAAACTTCTCAGTTGTTTTATAGTTTTATATATTTCTACCACTTTTTTTGTCTATAAAAGCTGTCATATTTTATGAAAGCCTCACTGCGCTACATTAGGGTGTAAAAATTTCACTTCAAGAAATAAATTAATGAATTTTTAAAGAAAAAAGTGAAATGAGCTAACTGAAAACCAACAAATAATTTCGTTTAAAGTTCGTTTGAAAAACCAGCTAATATTTTCACTTTGTCGTCTGCCTATGCCAGTATTTGTCTGTCCGTCTCTCTGTTAACTGTTATCTGTCCATCTGTCTTTCCACCTGTCTGTCCGTCTGTAGAAAAATCATTTTTTTTACTTTTAGAGCTAAGTGAAAAATTCTTTGAGTTGGATAGGTGTCGAACAAATATCGCGATTCGCAATTTCAAAAATTTTCAATAGCTTTAACAGCGTCCAATAGCGGTGGAAAATAATGGAAAATACTAAAATTTTAAAAGAATATTGCAAATAAACTATTTACACTGGAAATCCGAAATTTTGGTAGTAGAATGTTATGGTCAGAAGGTTTACAATGGCAACAAGGCTTTGACTTTTTAGACAAAAGGGGTGTGTGCGAAAATGAAAATTTTTTGAGATAAACGAAACAATTTACTTTTTTACTTATTTATTTATTTTATTCATTTTTTTTTTGTTTTGTTTTACAGGCACTAAGAAAATATTAAATATTTACATTTATAGAATCCCCATCAGTTGGAATTTCCACTGTTAGAGAGTGCTAAAGGTCGTAAATAAAACTCGAAAGGAGGCCTCTAGCGGCGGAAAAAAGCTGGAAAATGACAAATTTTTAAATGAATATTGCAAACGATTTATTTTTGCTAGAAACTTATATTTTTGATCATAGACTGTAATGGTCAAGTGAATTACGCTAATAGTAATGATTTGTGCCATTGGTAAAATGCAACTTTCCTGCTTTAAGAATAAATGAAAAGCATTTTTTGTGTTTAATAGGTATTAACAAAATATTAGTAGTTTATGTTCTCAATTATTCAGTAATTCGAATTTCCATTGTCAGAGAGTGCAGAAAGTGTAAAATAACTAGAAGAACGCATATCGACTCTGGCGCATATGTCAATCTCGTTTTCAAAGAGAATGCATTTCTTCCTTTGCCAAATTTTTCACTCCTTAAAAGTTTTAATTATGGATATTCGTGTTGTTTTTCTGCTGAGATTCCGTCATTTTCATGGACCTTCTACTATGGATTATAAACTTACAGGCTGCTGTCAGACCTCTGCGTCAAGCAGCTGCTTGAGGGGTTATGTATTTTTTTAAATCGATGATGGGGAAAAATGTAGTGAGTAGTATTTTATTAGTAATTATACAACATAAAAAGTGTTTGTCTTTTAGTTCTTAATGGTAGACAATGAACTTTTTTTTAAAAGTTGCTTTTCTCCCACCCCTCTGAAAATATTGGGGAAACCATTGCTCTCAGTGGAACTTCTTCCTACCATAACAGAATTCTACAGCCGAAATTTCTACAACAAACAGATCACTTGAAACATTCGCTAAAAGTTTTGCTGTTTGGATATTTGGTGATCTCTAACGATATAAATTAAAATCGCCTTTGAAAATGCGAATTATATTTTATTAGTACCAACTAAAAAAGAGATTTCCAATTATCTCTTAAAACCGTTCTGTTTCCTACCTGCCTTGGATGTATGGGTCAACGCATTGTTATAATGGAATCTTCAAGACTGTCATATTTCACGACCAAAATTTCAAATTTCTAACATAACTACATCGTTTGCAATATTCGTCTTAAATTTCGGAATTTTTCAATTTTTTATCCACTGTTAGACGACGCAATTATAGCTTTTGGGAGATTCGGAAAATGAAAATTGTGATATTTCATCAATACGTGTTCAACCCAAAAGAATTTTTATCTCTAGAAACGTACAATTTTCTGGTAAAACAAAAAAAAATTGCATTCTCCCCCCCCCCCCCCCACCACCTGGGTCTAAAGGGTCAAGTGATTGTTGCGAATGGTAAGTTCGTAACCTTTGCATTTCAACATCAAAATTTCAAATTTATAACGTAACAATAACATCCTGTAAACATATTAACAGTGTACATCGCTTGCAATATTTGTTTTAAATTTCGGGATTTTTCGATTTTTTCCACCGTTAGAGGGCGCAATTATAACTTTTAGGAGATTCATAAAATTCAAATTGTAATATTTCATCAATACCTGTCCAACCCAACAAGAATTTTTAATTTATCTCTAAAAACGTACAATTTTCTGCAACAAAAAAAAGTTGCATTCTCCCTCCCCCCCCCCCCCCTGGGTCTAAAGGGTCAAGTGATTGCTGCAAATGGTAACTTCGTAACCTCTACATTTCAACATCCGAATTTCAAATTTCTAACATAAATACATCATTTGGAATATTCGTTTGATATTTTGGAATTTTCTTTTTTATCCACCGTTGGTGGGCGAAGTTATAACTTTTAAGAGATTCTAAAAATGCAAATAGTAACATTTCATTAATACCTATCGAACATAAAGAGAATTTTTTATTTTTCTGTATAAACAGAAAAGTTCATTATCTACAGAGGACAGACAACGAAGCGATATTATTCCCTTTTTTTTTTAAAACAGCACTAGAATTTACCTTTCCTTTTTAACCGTTTTCTACAGTGCTTCCAATCGTGAGCACTGAAATCTGTATAAAACATTATCCTACTCTTTTCCGGACTCTATAAGTATCTGTGCAATACCATTCAGTTTGCACCCGAAACAATCCAAGCGACGACAAAACATGGCGTCTTATTTTGAGATGGCCAACCTCTACCTATATAGGGCCTCTAGTCACAACCGAGAAAATTCCTAATTTACCGCTTTTGTGACTGTTGTGTGTGTCATCTTCCTTTGAAATTTCTATCTTTTAGCATTTGTGCTTGAAAGAATAGCAAAGTAAATGACCATTAAAAAGCAGACGTTTTATATTTCCAAGAGTTTTACACGGTGGTCGAGTGGTTAATGCGCTTGGCTTCTAATCTAAGGGACCTCGGTTCGAGCGCCAGGCAAGGCAGGTGGATGTATGTTTCGTTTTTCTGCTGAGATCCTGCCATCCTCTCAGACCTTCTGCTATGGCATATAAACTGACAGGCTCTAGTCAGACCTCTGTGGCAAGCAGCTGCTTGAGGGGGTGTTTCTTTTTTAACACTTAAATATTCTACTCTGTATTCCTATACATTTTGAAGATCATCCGTCATCCACTCCTTTGAAATTTGTTCATTTTCCGGCTATTCTACTATGCCCTCTATTGTCCTGTGTGAGGTTTCTCATTTATCGACTTTACTGTAATTCGATGTTTGAAAGCGATTTTTACAGCCTTCCCAGTGCATTTTTTACGTGATGGTTTGGTTTGGTTGTTTGAGGTTTTTTGGCGCAAGAGCAACTAAGTCTATATTGCGTCAACCAAAAAATCATAAAGGGATAAAAGTCAGGTAACCCACAACCAAAGTTAAAATTCACACAGTAGAAAACAATAAAAAATCAACAAATGTAAAAGTCAACAATAAAATGGGCGTACAGGAAAAATTAAAAATCACAAATAAGTGTAAAATCTATGAAACATCTTAAATATCATACATATACTTGTAAAATAACCAGTAAAACGTAAAAATTCGAAAACAGGAGTTAAAAGCGACTCATCAGATAAAAGATATCCGAGTGCAAGGGGCTCTGATGTGAAGTCGTGAAAGGTAAAAAGTAAAGGTCTGTCTAGGTTAAAGGTAGGACAAGAGATTAAAATATGCTTAATGGTTAAAATGGTGTCACGAAACTCGCACTTAGGTTCGTCGTCTTCCCGAAGAAGGAAAGAGTGTGTAATAAACGAATGACTTAAGCGGAGCCAAGCAACTACAAGCAAGATCTTTGCCACTGTGACCGGAACTTGATGGAAAAACGCTGCCGGAAATCCAGGTATGGAACTGGCAGCGGAGAGTTGGACAATGGCGTGGCTGACCTGGCAGCAGCGTCTGTCATTTCCCCTGATTCCGACATGACTGGACACCCAACTGAAGAGAACGTTGGTGGTGGCTGCCAGACGATGGAGCTGCTGGTGAATCTTGGAGAGAACAGGGTGAGGCTGATGCCTCATTGAGATCAAAGCCTGTAGCGAGCTAAGCGAGTCAGTGTAAAGCACACACCAATAATTACGCTTAGCTGCTATGTGGTCCAAGGCAATGCTGATAGCATGCAACTCTGCAGTGAAGATGGGACACTGCTGTGGGATCTGGTCTGCAATGATTCCATCAAAGCAGACCATGGCTGATCCCACAGATGTACCGGACTTTGAACCATCTGTAAAGACAGGCATGTAGTCCAGGTGCTCAGCACGATGGCTGACAAAGAGTTGCTGATATACACAGTCGGGTGTAAAGTCCTTTCTCATCCTGCACAGAGAGAAATCACAGGAAGGAGAAACAGCGATTCAAGGTGGAAGTGACTCGGCTGTCGACTGTGCGATGATGTCAAGACTGGTGTTAATGTCTTTCAGGTAACCTCGAACATGCAAACCGAAAGAACGAATGGCAGTCGACCGATTCTGGTATAACATTTCCCATGATGGACTGAAAACGCAGTCCCAAGTTGAATGGCCTTATAGGGATCACAATTTTGCAGCATACTGCAGGGACAACTCTGACGTCGAATAGATAAGGAAGGTTCGTCAGTCTCAACAGAGACTCTGAACTGGTGAAGTGGGGAAGGCCCCCCATACAAACACAGAAGGCCTGATGATGGAGGAGTCCAGCACCTTCACCGTCGGATCCCGGGTAAAGTCGTACAACTGGGATTCGTAGTCCAGTTTCGACCACACAAGTGAACAGTAGGGGCGGGGCAAATAACATCGGTCCATCCCGCAAGACAGAGGGGAGAGGACCTTGAGGATGCTCAATGCCCAGGTGCAGTTGGACCTGAGATGTCGAACATGAAGATAAAAAGGACAATTTCCGGTCGAATATGAGAATGAGAAACTGGGTCTCCACCACAACTGGACTGATGTTACCCCCAAGCTGCAGCTCGTGGTCCAGATGATGATTATGCTTGTGGCAAAAGTGCACGCAAGCGGTATTCTGTGGAGAAAACCGAAACCCATTGGCTGTCGCCCTTGCTGAAAGATTGTTCAGGGAAGTTTGCAGTTGTCGTTCAATGACCCTCATGCTGGACGATGAGCAAAAGATGCTAAAGTCGTCAAGATAGAGGGCATTGCCTACAGTCAGAGGAAGTTGCTGTGTAATAGAATTGATCTTGACAGAGAAAAGCATAACACTCAGGACGCAGCCTTGTGGTACCTCCTATTCTTGGGGGAAAGGACATGACAGAGCATTGCCGACACGAACTCGAAAATTACGAGATGATAAAAAATTTGCAATGAAAATCGGCAAGTGACCTCGCAAGCCGAAGCTGTGGAGGTCATGAAGAATGCCGAATCTCCATGCTGTTTCTTACGCTCTTTCGATGTTGAAGAAAATTGACACCAGGTGCTCTGGACTTAAAAACGAATTCCTGATCGCCGATTCGAGGTGAATCAGGTGGTCTAAAGGAGACTGGTGCTTGCGAAAGCTACACTGGGTGTTCGAAAGAAGGCCGTGATGTTCCATATACCAGGCCAGCCTGGTATTTACCATTCTCTCCAACACCTTGCAGACGCAGCTTGTCAATGCATTTGGATGATAAGAAGGAATCTTAGGATCTTTGCCAGGCTTGGTGGGGGGGGCAAGATGATGGCCTCCCGCCAGGAGTCTGGAAACTGCTCCTCACTGAAAATGCGGTTGAAGAGTCAGAGCAGCCCATCCTTACTCGATGGTGAGACATGTTGGAGCATTGCATAATGGACATTGTCTGGCCTCATAGCGGATGCCCGAGAGGTGTGCAAAGCAAGGCGAAGCTCCTTCACTGTGAATGGCCTGTTGTAACACTCCAGGCCATTCGAATGGAAAGACAGCAGAGAGCGTTCAGCCTTGCTCTTCTGGATTGGAAACTCGGGGGAGTAGGAAGATAAAGAAGAGATGGAGGAGAATGACTCCTCCAGAGTGTCAGCAATTACTCAAGGATCAGCAATTGCCTGTCCATTGTGCTCCTGGATCGATAATGAGTGGAATGTGTACTTCCCACCCATCTTCCGGACCTTATCCCACATGACTTTAGGAATGGTCGTGTGGGTGACAGATGAGGTATATTTGATCCAAGATTGCTTCTGGCTCTAGCGCCAGACGAAACGGGTTTCGCCCTGGCGCATTTGAATGCTTCAAGGTTGGAGGATTGAATGTTTCATATTTTAGCTACATGTGAAGAGTAAGTTTTACCATAATAGTTAAACCATAGCTTATGACTGATTCTCCAATTGATTAATATTGCATAATTTGACAGATATTTAATGGTAAAATAGTGCGGCGTCTGGAGAAAATTGCAGACCAGTATCTTAATTTACCACAAACATAATTTACATATTTCTCCCAACTTAATAAATCATCAATAATCAGACCTAGATACTTCACTGATGAAACTTTTTTAATAATATCATTTACATCTAAATTACCTGAAAGTTAGTGTCAGCATTTGTTAGGCAATTACGTGAATGTTGTAAAATTTTATTGGCATCAGGAATTGAGATATTAGGTAGATGGAAGTACATAGGCTTAGACTTGTTTGTGTTTAAATATATACAATTGTTTTGTAACCTTACGGAAATAATGTCGAAATTTTTCGCAGGTCCTGTGCCAATAATAAAATTTTATTATTGGCATAGGATCTGCAAAAAATAGGTTTCTTCATCTGGATTTACTTTGCTATTCTTTCGAGCACAAATGCTAAATGATAGAAATTTCACAGAGGATGATACATGCAGAAATCAGAAACGAGGTGAATAAGCTAATTTTTTCGGTTATGAGTTTCAACTCATGCCATCTAGTGAATAAAAGTGATCCTAAAAAACAAAATAAAAATACCTTTTTATCAGATGGAGTTACGAGGGAAAACCATGAAGTATTACTATAGTAGTGTCTAGAAGATCCCTTTCCATTACATTTATTTTTTATCATATTCACGTACTTCAAGTCATTTTTTGTCAAGATCAAAAACTCTTAAATGAATATATGACAAAATATCTTTAAATACACTGGAGCGGATGGCGGAAAAGCTTCAAAATACGCTGTAATAGCAGAGAAAACAACTGTGAAAATTACATGAAAATAAATTGGAATGAAAAATACCCTGGAATGGGAGACATAACAGCTATAAGATCACAAAATGCACTGTAATGGCAAATAGAATTGTTTCAAAAACGGTAAATTATACCGAAATTTTGCTTGAAAAAAAAAAAACCCACAAAATTTTGTACAATTCATTGAGATAAGAGATTGAGTAAGAGGACATTTCTAAAATTACTAATCTTTATCAATACAAAATACTGTTGAAATGGAGCAACTAACTTGGATGAAAGCAATATTACCCTGAAAATACTCGAACTTAAGTTTCACTATTCAATGCGTATTTAGGATAAATTCCCTATTCTCATAATGTCGCAAAACCAAGGAACTGAACATGAGCTCTCCTCAATATTCATCCTAATACATGACACGCTTCAATGCCGTCACTCTGTTATCATAGTTCATTTGGACATTCTGCATGCTTGTGACTAAGTCTCCATTCCTGCTCTTATGATGGTCCACCCATTCACTTTTACTTTTCCTTAACCAGTTTTGCTTTATTTATGTTATATTTATCATTTTGCAGATTATTATTTTACTTTTGGACATCGCAATTCTCGTTTCCGAGCATAGGAGTTGCGCATGCGCAACTCCGACCTTTTGATTGTCTGTCGTTAATGCGCACGTGTAGGACACGACCCCTCTTGCGTCATAGCTAGCGCGATCGTCAGATTATTCAAATATTTTCCCGCTGTGCAACAGACATGCCGGATATGTACGCAGCATGTTGTAACTAAGTGACATTAGGTCACAGAGTCAGAGTAGTCAGAGTTAGAATTGACAATGTAGTTTAGTGGAGAGAGTGCTGTCAATGAGTTAGAATGAGTATTGTCTGTGAAGATGTAGTATTGTAGTGGAGAGAGATGTAGTAGAGATTTAGATAGATGTCAGTTGTTAGCACTCCAACATTTGTATTCTTCCATTGAATTTGGTTAGTCTTTGAATTTTTTGTAAATAAACTTTGTTTGTTTCAGAATCTTTTGACCACGTTAATTGATTTTTGATTAGATTTAAGCTTTAATTAAACCTGACAATCCTTTTTGAATTCTTACTCGATAAGTAAAGCTATGTACATAACGAACCCTATTTCAACTTTATTTGGCGAGTTAATATTGCCTGGCGCCGGAAAAGCTATCCAGAATTTGAATAAAGTTGGTTCAGACAAAAAGTCCAATTTTAAAAGTTAATAATCTTTGGTGCGTTACACTCTTATCCATAAACTCAACCGGAGGGGCATCAATGGAAATTGCCATCAATGAATCACTAATTACCTGGCCAATCGTATTTTCCAGGTCCGATGGAGAGGGCAACTTTCAGATATCAAACATCCTACAATGGGATTCTCCAAGGAAGTACCCTTTCACCTTTTCTGTTCAATGTCTTTATGCACGATCTACTAAGTCATATCACCCATAATTTTGCAGTATCTATCTACGCTAATGATATCATCCTCTTTGGATCTGACACCAATAATCGCACCCTCTTATAACGATGCGAAAAAAAACTTCCGTATAGACCCTTGGTCAACTTCCTGGGGACTTTCTTTTTCGGCGACCAAGAGTACATCCATGTTATTAACTCGGAGGAAGAAAAAAGTTAGAATCCCACTCCTTAATAACAATATACTTTTTCCTTGGGTAGACACAAAAAATCTTACAAGTACATATTTAAGATAATGGATCCTGGAAAAACACTTTCTACATTTAAGGACCTCCAGCCAGCGCATCCTCAATATCATCAGAGGTATCTTTGCTAGGAAACGAGGTGCTCCTAGTTCTACTCTTACCACTATCATCAATTCTTCTTACGAGCCAATTCATGTCTTCTGCTCCACGCTCCATATGGAACATCATAAACCCTCTCTATCATGCAGCATTATGATCCACTATTGATCTACCACGTTCTACTCCAATACCTATTCTACGCACCATCACCTCTACTATACCTTTACACACAGCATCTCGTTTGATGAAAACTAAAATTATTCTCAAAGAAATCTCTTCACCCTATGAATCTTCTTTTCGTAGGACCTGTCGTTCTCCGGATTATCTTCTTCACTACAGGTAGAAACCTACACAGCGACCATCTCCACTTGTGACCTCATGGATGATGCCCGCATCCCAGGATCCTGCCCATCTTCTAGAACCCTTCAACATTTCCACTGGTCTACAACCAAGATAAACATTGTTACTCACGAACATCAGTTCCAACAACAATTCAATCAATAATTTTTCTTGCATTACTCAACATGATTTTAAAAACTTAATAAAAACGAAATGGTTTTCAACACTATCAGAATTGGTACGGATGGCTCCAAATCTAATGATCGTGTTGGAATCGGCATTGTATGCCCTCAGTGGAATCAGTTCATAGCTCGGAATTAACGGAGGAAGTGATCAGTGGGAGCAACTCTAGGTCAGAAGAGGTCCCATATATACGTATCAAGGATAATATGGATATTTTCTTATCATTTGAATTCCTTGTATCGCGATTATAGAAGTATAGCTTCATTAATTTTATATTGCCTAATGACTTGTAAATCAAATTACATTTCTAATTTTAAATTTTAATCATACATCTCTACAATGGAGAGGAAGCCCATGGCGGTGAATCGCCAATGATCTAGAGACCTAATTCGTCACTGCTCGTTCTTAAACACTTAGCTTTTTTAAACTGATGAATTCTAAAAGAATCATTGCATGGAACTTCTACAACTGTATTTACCAATTTTGAAATCTAAAGGAATTCTAAAATTAAAAAAATTACATTTAAAGGATTTGCACAAAATTTCTAGAAGTATATTTACTTTAGTAACTAATTTGCTATAACAGCACTTATGCTTCAATTGCATATCGGAGTAAATTCTTATGAGCAGCACTCCTGCTGTTAAATGCTCCGCTTTTAATAAGACACGTATTAAACGAAATTGTTTGAAACCTTGAGTTGGGTAAATTTGATTGAGATCTTCATTTTGTCCTCAGTGACATTTTTACGTTAAAAACTTTTCAAAATTAAAAAGTTTCCTGTGTGGTTTTTCCATTAAAATAGCATGGAAATAACCCAATACTTTTAGTAATGTAATGTATATTGAATACACTGTTTTCAAGAGTCTTACTGATCGACTTTATTTTCAGTAAAACAACATTTCCCCATTTAAAAAGGCGTTAATTTCCTTTAACTGGCAAAGATCGCTCGCACATTGTCAAGAAATTCAGATGAATAGGTGTTATTTGACTCCCCTAAGTATGAATGCATGATTTGTCTAGTTAGATATCCCTGAACATATGGGGAAATCATAATGAATGCAAAATATTCTATTGCTGACCTTTTTATTCTCGATTACTTTTATTAAACTATTATTTGTTCCGATTCCCATATATTTAAAATTTTTATTTTATAAATTTTATTACTTTCTATTCAATTCCCATTCATTGTGATTTCTTCCTTTATGATTTTATGTATTATTTGCCTTGAATAAAGATAGTTTTATGAACAATATATTTTCGTGTTGTAGAATCCTCGATATGTTAAAACAGCATTAAAAATTATTTATTTCGAAATTCATATTTAGAGAATAAATATATTAATAATTATATAATAAATAATTAGTTAATATAGTCAATCTAAATTTGAACGTAATTCATATTCCTTTAAACATTTCTATGTGATCTTTCTAATATATCTATGATTAATATAAAAGAGCGACAGATTTTATCTTACACACCGTCGGCCATAAGCCTCGCAGCTGACCTGGGTATAGGGGAAAAGGATCTACTTCCAATAGTCACTATTTTCTACATGTTTTTCAATTTTTTTTTCATTAGTCACTTTTCCAATGATCTGTGTTTCAAAATATTTATTGTATCCAATTTTCCAATTATCCACTGTTATAAATTTTCGCTATTCCAAAATTCCCCCTCTCTTCAGAGTGTTAGTAACCCAAATCGATTACACAAAATGATCGTATTATATATGCTCTACATATTATGCAAGACCAATTTTTGAAGACTACTAAAATGAAGCAAAAGGTTATATATCAAAACCTGCTTTGCAGTCCCTTCTGGCTAGTCACTGGCTCCCATCCCTTAATTTTATGTAGATCTGGGCCATAATAGGGATAGGGTGTTATACTTTGAGCAAGGCAGCAAATATTTATACAGGGTGATTCAAAACACTTGGGCCAAACTTTAAGGGGTGATAGAACACACTTAAACAAGCACCTTTCGTCGTACAATGCATGGTCGGAACTCAAGCGGTGAAGCGCTAGGGGTTAGCAGTTGCTATGTCAGGAAATAAAGAAACACAAGAATGACAGAAGAGGTTTGAAACAATTTATTAATTTTTTATAGTAATACATATTAAATTATAATTATTATAATAATATAATACTTATAATCTTTTAAATTCTGCAATCCACGGTAGAAATGACGACGAGTGCGAAAACCAGCGTTTATAAGTGTTCACTGGAAACCGCCCTCTAGCGCTTCACCGCTTGAGTTCCGACCATGCATTGTATGATGAAAGGTGCTTGCTTAGTTGTGTTCTATCACCCCTTAAAGTTTGGTCCAAGAGTTTTGAATTACCCTGTATATTTATACAGGGTGATTCAGAATTCATCATCAATATTTGGTGGGGAGGTAGGTAATAAGAAACGAAGGAGATTTCACATAGGTAAGCATGGGCACATATGCCATGTAGTAGGGCAAAATGACCCCAGTTCAATGATGGAAAGAACACATAAGAAGGAAGTGGTAAGGAAAAAACATTTATTTTCTTACATGTAACATTTCTTTGCATTGGTTGTACAGACTTACAAGAGGTGCTCGAACTGCCGACCATGTGCTAGAATGCATGACTCACAACGGCGTTGCATGGACAGCCGGACCCTGTGGAAGATGCCTGGCATTTCCCGGATGTTTGAGGCAGCAACTGATATGCGTGCTACAAGATCCATAGCACTATCAACAGGGGTCTCGTACACCATGTTTTTCATAGCACCCCATACAAAGAAATCGATTGGAGATAAATCCGGTGAACGTGGTGGCCAAGAAACTGGTCCACCGCGGCCAATCCATTGACCACCAAACTGTCTGCGTAGGTAAGCACGCACAGCATTTGCGAAATGTGCAGGAGCGCCGTCATGCTGGAACCACATTCGCCGGAGACTACCATCAGGAACCTCGTTCAGAAGATCCGGTAACACAGTCTGAAGAAATGTTAGGTACTTGGCACCGTCCAAACGGGATGGTAGTAAATACGGGCCCAACAAACAGTCACCGACAATCCCAGTCCACACATTGACAGCAAAACGTTGTTGCGCAGCTCCAGGTCTTGTACCGTGTGGGTTCTGATGAGCCCACACATGCCAATTGTGTGTGTTGAAGACACCCTCTCGAGTGAACAACGCCTCATCGGTGAAAAGAACATACGTTGGGAAATTGGGATCAACGGCTGTTCTCTGCATGTACCACTGACAAAAAATAACACGCTTGGGATGGTCGTCTGCTGCCAATAATTGCACTCTTTGCAGATGAAACGGATGTAACCCTTCATCGTGTAATATCCGCCACGCTGTTGCTTGCGAAATTCCAAACTGCCTAGCCATACCTCGTGTGCTAGCACCAGGTTGTTCCTCGATTTCCTGTAGGACAGCTTCCTCTACTGCTACTGTCGGTGCCGATCTGTGCCTCCCTCGATTAACATTAAGCAGCAAACGATCCTGTTTCACGCAGTTGGCGATGAATACGTGAAAACATTTGATGCTGTGGCACACGGCGGTTTGGGAAGCGCGCTGCATACAATTGCCTGGCTCGAAGACATCTTTCTCCTGCCGCACCGTAAGTTACATGCATATCTGCACATTCATTCCACGTATACTGGTTCATGTTACTTCTGCAAATTCACCTTGTCGAATGACAACTGACTGCACGCGTCAAACAGCTGTGCTTCTGTATGAGAGGTGTGTACACACAGCGCCCTCTACACCACCATGCGTTCGTCTGCCCCCATACTTTCCTATGTGAAATCTCTTTCTTTTCTTATTCCCTTCCTCCCCACTAAATATTGATGATGAATTTTGAATCACCCTGTATATCGAATATGTGCTTGTGCATTAATATGTACCAGTTCAGGATCTAGACAAAAATAAAGAAGGGTGGAAGGAGGCAAGTGACGCAAACGAGCTAGAAAACGGTGAAGGTGTAGGATAAGGAAAAAGGAAAAAGTATAGGAAAAGGTAAAGGTTAGAGACTGTATTTCCATTGCAGTGTAAATTTTCTTCCTTCGTTTAGAGGTTTTGAAAAACCTCAAGAAATTAGTAAAATATTCACAAGTTTAATAACTTTTGCCCCTCATTACCCTTTCAAGCATTCTCAAAAAGGGGGGTGGCCCCTTCCCTCCCCCTTTTTTGATGGCCCCTTCCCTACCCCAAATAACGTACTTTTTTGTGGACCGGTATTTCATTCCGTTTCATTGACCAGGAGAAAAAACACTAGTAAAGAATTATACAGTTGTCTCATAAATACCGCACGAACTTCACATAGCTCGATTCCTTGCCCAAAGATAAGACAAAAAAACTTTTTGGAAATTCTTCGTTTTTTAAACAGTAAACTGGATTTAAAATTGATCGACATCATTTCCAGTTGTCGACAATATCTATTGATCCGTAGAATGGAAAATTAAACACGAAGATGGTATATCTGACAGAAGAGGAGAGTATGTCTGACACTCGAAGAGGGTATATCTGACAGAAGAGGAGGGTATGTCTGACACTCGAAGAGGGTTTATCTGACACACGAAAAGGGTATATCTGACGTACGAAGAGGGTATATCTGACACGAAGAGGGTATATCTGACACAAGAAAGAGGATATATCTGACACAAAAAGAGGATATGTCTGACACAAAAAGAAGTTATATCTGACACAAGAAGAGGATATATCTGACACAAAAAGAGGATATGTCTGACACAAAAGGAGGGTATGTCTGACACAGGTACATCAAGTGACAGAAAAATATGATTGATAAAAGACACATACGAAGGCCTATATCGCAAAAGAGAAAAGATTTTTGTCTTATTTTTAACCAAGGAATAGTGCTATATGCAGTTTATGTTGCATTTATGAGACAGTCTCTATAAGTAAAGATGTACTGTTGATTCAATTGAAGTTGAATGAAACACTCTTGAACAACAGACAGAGGAATAATTATCGTAAGATAGTGGAATACAAATCAATGATATCCTAATAACAAGTCATGTATTCTAATCACTGAGTACCAGGTACCTATCGAGATTTTCTGTATTAATGATAAGAACCTTCTACCAGCAGTAGAGAATCACATGTGTGTCACATGAAGGCATGGACTTCCGTGTCACGAAAATACATGGTTAAGGTATATTCCGCATACACTGGTATTTATATAAGAAGATCTTATGTTGATTGAATTGAAATTCGATTAAAATATTCATGTGACACAATTGATCATGTACTGTTAGTGTAAAGCTCATATCCTTACTAGAGGAGATTCTGATATATGGCCTGTAGCTCAGTTGACAGAGCACTTGGCATGATACATGGAGTTCGCATCCAACCCAGCTAAAGAAAATATTTCCTATGAGTTTAATGCTTTCATCGAATTTCACTAGTAAAAATATTAACTGTGAGTAAAGAGTCTACATTTTATAGTTCAACAATATGTGCATTAAGGACGTTTGAGCAATATATGCTGCACTTCTAGATGGAAATATAACCACAGAAAAGAAAATGCCTCGAATTCTATCAAAAACATTTATTACAAAAGCTACATACATATTTATATTCTGGAAAAAGAAGGTAAAGACTATTTACAATACTGGAAAAAAACCTAAAGGTGACTATATCTTGACACTTATAAGTCTTTCATTTTTTTATCTAGTGAGATATAAAACGAAATTACTTTTCAACGAGCGCAAGGAAACAGTTATTAAAAACATCATTATATACAATGATCTAATAAATAAAATCATTTTTATTTTTTCCTTTAAACTTATTTCCATGTCATATCTCTTTCAACTACTAAAAACCTATATCAGTTTAATCGAAAAGATTTATAGTATAATTACAGATATATACAAAGTGATGGAAACTATTTAAGTTAGGAATAATTAACTCTCTGTATATGACATATTATACAGATGGTGTTTATATTATGCATAACATTATGTTTATTTGGGGTTCGCTAATCACTATAAAGAACTGCAAAGTGGTTTTAAGTTATAAGATATGAAACCAGTTGAAGCAATCAATTCAGAATAAAATTTATATTTTAGTGAACATGAAATATATATTTAGTATATTTTAGTGAACATGATTTTAGTGAACATGAATGAAATGCAGTAATAAAAGATTTTCCAGAAGCTTTACGAAACGTTGGATCTTAGATTTAATTTAAAAGAGACAAGTAGAACAGAAATACCGTATGATTGATAGTTTCCCAGGTGGTTGAATCCAAACAGCAGTTTTCTTTCCATTGCACCTATTGCAAATCATGCACAAGTGTCACAAATTCAATAAAGTAGTTCAGGAACACATATAAGTTTATGGTGCTCCACTGAAAAGAACCTAACTCCGATTTCTACATTTTTCACGTGATTTCATGACTAGTGCCCAGTGGTTGCGGTGTTTAGCTGTGGTTGAAAGAGACTTGGGTTCGAGCTCCGGATGTGGCATGAATGGTTCTTTTCTAGTGTTGTCGCAGTTGTTTGAAGAATAATTTATTCCTCATTATTAATCGGTATTGTAGTTTATTCGAATCGTAAATTTATCAAATCTGACTCTGTTTTCACCGATTTATCCCTCGGCATAAAGAGAAGCTAAAACTATAATACGTTTTGTATATTTAACAAATGAAGTTCATTATTTTCAACAATTGGGTTTCGGGGCAAACTTGTCAGTTTAACTAACTTTTCCCGACAGCTGTTCCAGTAGATCCCCTCCCCCAACCTTCTCTGAGCCTTCGAGGTCCATGTGACCTGACCGTTTAGTCCATTCTCTACAAATAAAATGACGATCACAGGTAAAACAATCAATTCTGAGCTCTATATGATACCCAGGAACCCAGGTCCCTTAGATGTGAAAACCGAATACAAATGAGTTGTTTTCAAACAAGTCATATCAAAATGTTGAAGTCTTTATTTCATTTTTATTCATTTTAACACATTTTTAATTTTATAAACTTACAAGTTTTCAAATTAAAACCTACCTGTTTGGTTCTAAAGAAAATAAATATATAAAGAATTCTTTAACAACTTTTTGGTTTTGCTCAGTCGGTAGCGCGCCAGGCTCGTAATCTGTAGTTCCAGGTTCGAGTCCCAGCTGGGTCAGCTTTGAGATTATCTCCGCAAAATTCCCCGCCCTGCCCACGGTCAGTAGGGGATACCGATGGGCTTGGAAAGGCTGCCGTCCTTCGGATGGGACGTTAAGCCATGGCCCCGTGTGTGGGAGAGTCATACCCTGTGCACGTTAAAGAACACGCTGGATGGCCTTGACGGGAGGCTACCATCTGTTTCCCAATAGCTGTTCCAGTGGGTCCCCTCCCCCAACCTTCTCTGAGCCTTCAGGGTCCATGTGATCTGGCTACTTAGCCCATGGTTTGCAAAAAAGTGCCGCTCAGAGGTAAAACAACCTAAAACCATAAAACTACATCAGAAAATGTGACCATAAAGCGGTATCTTGGTTCTTCTAGAAATTTTTTCTTCAATAGAAATATTTTTTCAGAATTAAATTCAAATGGGGATTTTCAAAAAGGCGCCGTGTGAACCGTGTTACATCAAAATAAATCGTGTAAATAGGAATTTAAATTTCTTTTCTGATCTGTGTTAAATCCAAAACGTGTAAAAAATATAATATACTAGAATGAGATTCAAATTTGTCAATCATTAACCTAAACTGATTGCATTGTTGCTACCGTAAGTAAGCACCTCAGCAGAAAAGCAACACACATCAATGCCTTACCCTAGGTTCGAACCCAGGTCTCTTAGATCAGTAGCCAAGCGCGCTAAGCACTCAACTTTAAAAAAAAATAAATCCTTCTTAATAAACAATTGGAATAATCTAATTCAATGAACCCAATTCTGTTTCTGATAGGTTCCCGAGAAAACCGTCTAAAAAAATAAACCTTTAAAAAAAAATACAGTGCATATGAAAAAATAGATATGAAAATCTATAAATCTCCTAAAATTAGTGCTGCCTGTGAATACGGGTTAATGATAAACTAGCAAAAACACCGAGATGACGTCAGCAGTACTGTTTCGCTGTGTTGCCAACAGATTTTGCATAATATATTAGAGGCAGGTTGAAGTTTTAAAAATGCTTTTCTTAATCATAATAATGTTGCTATTTTAGTTTTTTTTTATATTATGTTTCGATCATCTCAGGTACGTAAGATTCATTTTTATTTTTTTACAGAGAAGAAAAATGGTTATATAAACTTTCGGAGAAATATGGACGAAACATTTTGAAGCCGTAGTAAAAGTTGGAAGTTGCATACGTTGAGTTTCGCATTGGAAGCTTTTTGGAGTTTTTCCACTGGATTTTTTTTTCTCACCCTCGTACGATCCACGGAGGAAGTAACCATTCTTTTGTTTAGTATATTTTGGATGAGATTTTAGTCATGTACTGCGATGTGGAAGGGCTTTACGTAGGCAGCAACCATTTATACGTTTACGAACCGTTAAAGCTTTGGAAATTCCGGTTTTTGAAAAGTCGTTTTCGGTAAAAACTTAGGTTTTTGCGAGTAATCTCAAGATTAATATTATTGTTTTGGCCCAGAAATAAAAATAAACAGTTATGGGCACGTCGTGGTGTAATAAGATAGAAAAATAGGAATGGATTTGCATCGCACCTTAACCCATTTGCCGAACGTTTGCAGTGTTTAAAAATTATGATTATGGTGAATAAATATTTCGTTTTAGAGTGAATGATGGGGTAAAACTTATTTATTGAGAGATGAAATAAACAGTTGCAATTATATTTCTATAAATAGGAATTGACTACGAAATATTTGTGTTGACACGAAATAGTGTTCCCATTAATTGTAGCTATGGAAATGGCGTTTCTTGAACTACGTTATTTCCGTTTTTAGAATTAAGAACAATAGGATAATTTTACAAATGTCAAGATGGAAAATAATTATTCGGTGCAATACACTAATTATTTTATTAAGAGTAAAACTGAAATCGGAACGTGATTTGAGGTTTCATGTCAACTTTGCGTTTAATATTTTGTTTCTTGCGTGTTAAATATTCCAGCGTTCGTCATTTATATATTACGGCAACCAACATTTTTATATTCGATATTATACGTATGTCGTACAGGTGTGAGAGATATATATAATGCAAATGATATCGAATAAGATATTTTGCTACCAAGGTATTATGCCAATGTGACCTTTTATTTCGTCCATCAGATAGGTATTGTGAGTGACCTCAGGAGAAAATATGTTTTGGAAAATGTATTGAACTGAATAATATACTGTGATTTCAAAATATAGTTTTGTTGTATGGCTTTCATGACACTGAAAATATTTTTCCTCTTCACATTATAGAAATTATGTTGGGAAGTAACCGAAACCGCATCGCTGACGTCATCTCTGTGTTTTCTCCAAACCAAAAAGATGTTAAAGAATTCTTTATATATTTATTTTCTTTAAAACCAAACAGGTAGGTTTTAATTTCAAAACTTGTAAGTTTATAAAATTAAAAATGTGTTAAAATGAATAAAAATAAAATAAAGACTTCAACATTTTGATATGACTTGTTTGAAAACAACTCATTTGTATTCGGTTTTCACATCTAAGGCACCTGGGTTCCTGAGTATCATATAGAGCTCAGAAATGATTGTTTTACCTGTGATCGTCATTTCATTTATAGAGAATGGACTAAACGGTCAGGTCACATGGACCCCGAAGGCTCAGAGAAGGTTGGGGGGAGGGGACCCAATGAAACAGCTGTCGGGTCAAGGGTCCCGTCAAGGCCATCCAGCGTGTTCTTTAACGTGCACAGGGTATAGCTTTCCCGCACACGGCTTAAGATCCCATCCGACGGATGGTGGCCTTTCCAACCCTATCGGTGTCCCCTGCTGACCGTTAGCAGGGCGAACAGTTTTGCGGAGATAAATCTGAACGCTGACCCAGCTGGGACTCGAACCTGGGAACTACAGATTATGAACCTGACGCGCTACCGACTGAGCCACCCCCGCCCCGAAAGGTGGCAGGAGAGAGTAGCAGAAAATCCGGAAACTAAACGCATGCAGTGGAAAAGGACAAAGTGGGTTCACTTTCTTTTTAATAGTTGCCGTAATAAGGCTATTCGCCGTCCCATGACCGAGTGGTTAGCGCACTTCGCTACTGATCTAAGGGACCTGGGTTCGAGCCCCGGGAAAGGCATCGCTGTTTGTGTGTTTTTCACTGCAAACTTTCGGCAAAAGCCTTAAGGTGCGATGCAAATCCGTTCCTAATTTTCTATCTTATTACACCACAACGTGCACATAAGTGTTAATTTTCATTTCTGGGCCAAAACAATATTATTAATCTTCAGACTACTCTCAAATACCAAAGTTTTTACCGAAAACGACTTTTCAAAAACCGGAATTTCCAAAGCTTTAACGATTCGTAAACGTTATAAATGGTTGCTGCCTACGTAAAGCCCTTCCACATCGCAGTACATGACTAAAATCTCACCCAAAATATATTAAACAAAACAATGGTTACTTCCTCCGTGGATCGTACTAGGGTGAGAAAAAACATCCAGTGGGACAATTCAAAAAAGCTTGCAATGCGAAACTCAAGGTATGCAACTTCCAACTTTTACTACGGCTTCACAATGTTTCGTCTATACTTCTCCGAAACTTTATACAGCCATTTTTCTTCTGTGTAGAAAAATAAAAATGAATCTTAAGTACCTAAGATGATCGAAACATAATATAAAAATATACCTAAAATAGAAACGCATAGAACCGGCCACGCTTAGCACCTAATGTCCGACCCGCCTTCTCGTGGTGCAGACCGTTAGTACCTTTCAAAACAGATGCTCTCTTGTGGAAGTGAACGGAAAGGTAGGGCTGCCAGATTAGTGTGGCCTACTCATCTGGAAAACTATTGGTACTTTTCTTTTTTTTTTCTACCCTGCTGAGGAGTGGTCAACCACACAGGGTCCTGGTGCTGACCATATAAACCCACTGGACTGGACAGATATATGGCTCTGAGCTTGATTATGGATCCTTATTTTGCTGCACTGGTGGGCTTCTGTGAAGGGAAAATCTTCCGCTGTGTTTTCTGTTTGTTTGTGGGTTGACAGCTCCAAGTGAATAGATTCACAGGATATGTTTATCAGCTGGTGGATAATCCTGAGCAGAGGTCATCGCAGGCACCTGAACTCTTTGCTTCTATTGGCACCGTCTAATTCTACATTGGAGGAAGTCTTCAAGTGTAGATGACTTCAGCATTTTGTGGTGGGGGAACGGGTCTTTGCCCCATGTCTGCGATTAGGGGGCTGTTTGATATTGTCGGCATTCCCTCTCTCAATAAACATAGTTTCTTTAAACATCCCACTAACCATTTTCTCTCCATATGTAGTGGGAATGTGAGGACTCTGCACAGAGCTCTTCCTCTTGATGTCCTTAACCAAGACTTCAACCATTCTAATTTAGATATTCTCGGCCTGCAAGAGACCAGAGGGGTAGATAAATGTCAGATTCTTAAAAAAAATATTAAATTTCTCTTTTCAGGGAGGGACGACAATAAGCATCACCAAAGCTCGGGTCTGCTTCTCAGAAGACACGCTAGTGATGCTCTTCTAGGATACGAGTGCATTAATGAAAGGTTTCTTACAGCAAAATTTCAGACAAGGGTTAAAGACTTGAATGTTATCTGCTCTTTTGACCCCACTGAGGATGCCGATGAGGATGAGAAGGATAGGTTTTACGGACAACTTCGGGATATTTTGAATTCTGTCAAGAAAGGAGATATTACCCTTGTTCTAGGTGACTTCAATGCCAAAGTTGGTACTGAGTCTGACCTGTGGACAGGAGTAATAGGCCCTTTTGGTATTGGTAACTGCAATGGCAATGGGCAACGTCTCCTACAGGTAAGTAAACTCAATGTATTCAGAATAACTAACACTTATTACAAACACCGCAACATACATAAGTACACATGGGTTTCACCCGATGGGCTGCATAAGAATATGATTGATTATATATTAATTAACAGCAAATGGGCTAGTTCTGTTAGGAATACCAGGTCATATAGGGCAGCTGAAATTGAATCTGACCATTAAAAGTGTCTTGCAACTTAAACTTAAAAAGTGTTGTGCTAGGGTTAAAAAATTTGCTTTTAATACTGAAGCTCTGAAAGACCCAGTGATAGACAAAGCTTACCATGATAGGTTACTTAGTCATTATGACAGTCATGGTATGCTCACTACTGAAGTTCAGGAACAGTGGGATCATTTTAAACATGCTTTTTTGGAAACTAACAGTACTCTTTTTGGAAAAATGGAGCAGAGGAGACAGAATTATCTGAGTGATAAGGCACTTGAGCTTATTTCGCAAAGAAAGAACTGCAGGAATGTTCTTAATCAATACCTTACTAGTCCTAATAGAAAGCATTATAGAGAACTTATTAAACGTGTAAAATGTCAGTTAGCTGCTGATATGAAAGAATCTTTGGGTTGATGGTTTGGCTGACAAAGCCGTGGAATCAGTTAGACAGCACAACAGCAGAGAGCTGTACCAGATAGTTAATGTTTTGTGTGGTAGAAAACGGACAGGTATACAGGGATTGAAGGATAAACAAGGTAAGGTTATAGAAGGTGAGGATTCTGTCATGGCTAGATGGGCTGAGCATTTCAGTGATATTCTAAACAATGTGGTTACTTCTATTCCCATTGTTTGCAATGATGATAGATGCATTGGTGGCTTTAATGTTGGCCCTATAACACAATCTGAAGTTATTTTGGCAGTTTCTAAACTTAAACTTCATAAATCCCCAGGGGTAGATGAAATTACTACGGAAATGCTTAGAGATGGAAATGTTTCGGTTACCACTTGGATGACTGAAATTCTGAATATCTTTTATGATAAAGGCATGGTTCCTAAGGATTTTACCAGAGCTATTGTTATCCCTATTTTCAAAAAAGGTGATCGCAGTTCTGGTGATAACTATACGGGTATCAGCCTGCTCTCAGTTCCAGTTAAAATTCTTTCCAAGATTGTGTTTAATAGAATTAAGAATCTGGTTGACAGTCAATTGCCTGATGAGCAATGTGGATTCAGAAGTGGTAGGGGATGTGTGGATCAGAGAACTATTCAGAGATTTAGAACTTTATATATGTAGATACTGAAATTCTCTTTCCTCTTCTTTTGGCGTTTCTTCTTATCGCCAGCACGAACGACCTTTTGCGCCTTTCCTGCTTTTTTCACAGCTTTTCCTAAAGGTTGAGGCAGTATTTTCTCTACAGATGCTGGAACAAATCCTTGTTTCGAAATTAAAAATCTGAGAACTCTCTCTTGAAATCTCCAAATTGAATATTCTTGTGTTCTGGTTGCAATACCCTTTTAAAAACTCCGGACGGATCGTACCGCTGTTTATGCGGACCTCTGAGTGAGCCGTGTGTGGTAGAATGAACACTCCTGGAAGGAGTTTTCTGTGGATAGGAAATGCTTGTTCACCAAAGTCCCAGTCGCATGTAAAATTTAAATAAATGCATTATTTTAACAAAAAGTTAATATTTTGACATGAGAGACAGAGTTATTGTCATTGGCATGAGAGACAGAGGTTGTCAAATTACTGTTTTCTCTGCGAAATAAAAAATAAGAAATAGAACTTCGAACATATGATTATATTTATACACCTCAGTAGCATACCTATGTAAAATACTTTTACAAAGTTTCATTTAAATACAGAACAATTGTGTGCTAAGTAAAAAAAAGTAGGAATTTTTACATTCTATACATTAAAAAATTAGGTCACCGAATACACAATTCGGTAGGGGAGTTTTTTTTGTATTACCATTGTATAGGTCGTGTGTTTTAAGGAGAGTTTTTTTATCTGTGAAATATCGAGGGATGTAGTAGTGGTGGAAAAGATGTGTTTCATGTAATTTTTGGGGATGTAGAACTTAGGAAAGAAATAAGTATTTAATAATTACTGAGAAGTATCTCTCATAGGGTCAAAAATACTAATAATAATCTGTTTTCATTTCCTTTAGAGCCCTGATGAGGAATATAAAATTTTGGTTAGTGCACCTACGAGTGAGATACAGATAGGAAGTATTTATGAGATAGTGTTAGTACAATATCATGTTTTTGAAATACTTTGATGATGGACAACTTAATGTGGTGCACTGCCTGAGAAAAAAAATGCCCTTCTAATTGCAGAAACAAACTGTCGAAGCACATTGCAAATTTCATTTGGATATACAATTCACACACCTGTGGCAGGGCAGTGGCCTTGGCTACAGTTCTAAGAGACCTGGGTTTGACTCGCAGGTTAAGCACAGATGCCGTCAGACCTCTGTGGCAAGCAGCTGCTTGATCCGTTATTATTTACACTAGGGCTTCTCGATGTGGGACGTGCAGTAAAAAAAAATTATTTTTTGGGGGTTGGGGGGGGGGGGGTGTTAAAGGTTTCTAATTATGTGGAAGACACATTTAAACTGATTTCACATAGAGAACTTGGGTACGTTTAGGGACCTGGGCATGGTGGCAGGCATTCCTTTTCTTAAAGTACTACTTCCTCGCGACACTTACCTCTGCCGCCGGAGGTCTCTGCGCCGAGTATTCCTCCTGCTCACGTCCCATCTCACGGGGACGCCACGTTACACCCTTTACTCCATTTCACACTAGACAATTGCTCTCTAGTGCTACATGAAAGGCAGAGTGAGAGGCACATATTTAAAAAAAACATATTGAGGAAATCAGATATTTCAACGATTTTTTTTTTCACATTTAAATATGGAGTTGGGAGTGGGGTTGAAAAGATAGTTTTCAAGTTGCATTTGGTTTCTTCAAGCCCATGATTTCCCTCCTAACTTTTGGTAGGACACAGATTACCATTGCCTGCTATTGCTTCGTAATTAAAAAATGCCTGGCTAAGAAATTTGAAAAAAAAAACTAAATAAAACAGGAGGGGGGGCGAGACAGAGAGAGATGACACTTTCGAAGTTCCATTTGGTTTCTTCCACCTTATGATTTCTTTCCTACCCTTAGGAAACAGATTAACATTCCCAAATATTACTCCCTAATTACAAAATGCCAGGCCAGGAAATTCGAAATAAAGGATCGGGGAGGGGGGGTGACACTTTTTAAGTTCCATTTCGTATCTTTCACCTAATGATTTCTTTGCTACCTTTTGTTTGGACACAGATTACCACTGGCTGCTATTACTTGCTAATTACAAAGTGTCAGGCCAGGAAATTCAAAACAAAAAAAAACGTGTAGAGGGGGGGGGTGGGGAGTGTTACTGTATCATACATCCTGTTTTGGAACTTCACATAAAAAATAATTCTTTACCTGTACCTTCTTTACCCTCTCGTTGCAGGCAATATTTGGTGCCTAGAGTAGTTCAAATCACTTCTAATTTACTCCTAAAAACTGTCGTTTTTAGGAGTAACCTAGTTGTGATGATTGTTGTGAATTATTGTTTCTTGCCCCTGCGGAGCATCGCACTCGTCACGCGTCCCGCCTCTTCAATATTCCACTCGCATTCAATATATCACTGCGTACCCCTTACTTCCTTAACTTAACTTCCTTAACTTACTTCCTTAACTTAACTTCCTTAACTTACTTCCTTCCTTTACTTTCAAACACGCACCATCCACATTCACGCCAACAACCCATCCAAATCACAATTCACATAAATATCACAACACCTTGAAAAATAACAAAAATTTGCCAACATATTACTACGTAATAAATTAAAAAACATCTCCAATTCTTTACAATACATTTTAAATTACACTACTGTACACTATTCATCACACAAAATCATATTAACTCGAACATTTACACCAAATACATCTCAACACTAGAGATATCAAATACCCTATATATACACACAAAACATACCTACACGAAAAACTAGATCAAAAAAATACAACATTATACTTAAAAGAAAAGAAACCAATCCTGCTATTCTAAAATAGTTTTTCACCAAACCTCAATTCGAAATTTCAAAATCACAGCTCAAAAGAAAACTGGATAAATTACACAGATTGAATTATTTTTAGACCTCTTAACAGCAAAGGAAATTAAAATAAGAATCAACAATAAACTATATTTAAGTGAGCTACATAACTCAGAACTTACGATAATTTCCGCTTCCTTTCTGCGGAACTGTCACTTTACATTATCAGATTTAAACATTATTCCAACATGGAAATTTTTTCTCACCAAATATCTAGACTTGATTAAAAATTTCACCGTCTAATACAGAAATAATTCACATTAGATCTACATATCATGAAATTCAAATCTTATAATAAATCTCTCTCATATCAACTGCATTTTACACCTAAAATATGCTCATATTTTCAATAATACTACATATACGTTCCTACTTTGACGAAACAATATCATGCACTTCCGGTTATCGAAATAAGCTTTATGCGATATAATTGTTGGAAATTCTCGTATTTCCGGCGACGCGAAGAACAATAAGAAGCGGTTGCGGAGTATTAAAAATAGATTTGGTATTTTCAGACGTATACCTGATTTGAAATCCACATATTGCGATAACAGACGTTATATAGCGAATGCTTAGACACAGTGAGGTAATTATCAGAGTTTTTAATTCAAATAGGAAACGGGAATAAACGTGTGAAGATCGCGCAAAGGGGGGGGATTAAATTTTAATGAAGCAAAGAGTGGATATCACTTTTACCGAAGGCGGAAGTTTATAAAAAAACGTGAAGACGGAAGTTTATTCGCCTCGGCTTAACGTCCCATCGTATTTTTGAACGATGTATTTTGAAAAGTATTTTTGAAAAGGCAGTAGGTTAAGTCAACGATTTAGCATTCAAACTATGAGATATAAAATGTTTTCAACAGGATTCTGAATAGAAGGTAGTTGATTATGAAATAATACAAACTCTGAAGATTGGATATTACACTATGACTTTTAAAATTATTTTTTATATTTAAATTATTCATTGTCAATAATTTATTTTGAAATTTTGAGAGGTTTCATAATTAGTAGGTTAAATCCGGTCTTAGGGTATTAATTCAACATTAAATGATACTGGGCGGTCCTTCTCGAGGTTTTCCGAAATGCAATTAAAATTCGAGTTTTGAATTTCGAAAAAAGCTGACAGTTGGGTTGTTTCACCTCTGAGGTTTCTTGCACACCATTGGTTAAATAGTTAGGTCACAAGGACGTAGAAGACCCAGATACCGTTCGAGGAGGGGACCCAATGGAACAACCATTGGGATATAGACGGTAGCCTCCCGTCAAGGCCATCCAGCGTGTTCTTTAAAGTGCACAGGGTACGGCTCACGACTTAGCGTTCCATCCCAAGGACGGCGGTCTTTCCAAAACTAACAGCAAAAGCCAGTAATTTACCAAGAACAGAAAGAATTATTTCATTCAAAGTCTAACCGTTAGTTGGCGTTCCATAAGTTTCTAATACATGGTAAACTTAGAATTCTTTTTCAAGATTTGGAAAAGTTAAAGAAACTTACTACTGGTAATTTATTAAACATTAATTTTGTGTAATATTTTCTAGTTTGCTAAAGTATGATCTATTAATTATTTTCTTAGACATGTTGCTCAGTTGGAAGTTTTTTTTAATTCGTTTTAAAATGCAATGGTTTATAGGCAGGTGTTCCTACTTTAAGTTTATAAATTCTGCTTAGAAATAAATTTTTGAATAAAATTAATTTCATATAAAAGGAAAAACGTGATTTTTTTTTATGGCGAGGTGAGTGATAACGTATTGATTGGTTATATCGAATTGAATTTTAATGATTTTATTTGACCGAGTGGTTAGCGCACTTGGCTACTGATCTACGGGACCTGGGTTCGAGCCCCGGGTAAGGCATGGATGTTCGTGTCGTTTTTCTGCTGAGGTCCTGCCATCCTCTCAGACCCTCTACTCTGGCATATAAACTGACAGGCTCCTGTCAGACCTCTGTGGCAAGCAGTTGCTTGAGGGGGTATTTATTTATTTATTTTAAAACGAAAAACGTTCATTAATTTATTGTAAATTTGTGGCGTTTCTGGCAACCACGTCAGCACTGCGTGTTTCTAGTAATGGTCTATTAGTCATTACCGAAAAATACCCAAATGAGTATTAATACATAGCAGAATACATGAATAGCTTTTTACATTATTTTTTGAGTAACTAGGTAATGGAATTTTCAATTCGTACGTGAAATTTCAGTGTTGTTCACTGTACATGAGAGTGTCCACCGAAACCAACCAATCACAATTTTTTGACGCGAAAGTTTTCTCGGTGGTCCGATCGAAATGTGTAACAACTTTCCCGAAAAACTGTTTATGCCCATATATATTTCACACATGATATAAAATATGGCATTTATGCAGACGACATCATAATCTGGACACACCATAATAACCTAGACATTATCAAACATAACTTACAAATTAACATAGATAATTTGACAACATTCTGCAAAGACTGGAATCTTAATATATCAATAGATAAAACATCAATAATACCTTTTTATAAAAATATATTACCCCACAGAAAACTAAATATATTCATACACAACAAAAAAATCACAATTGTTAAAGACATAAAATTCCTAGGCCTCCACTTTGACTCCAAACTCAAATGGACTAAACACATCAAACATGCTACAACTACAGGAAACAAACTATTTCAATATCTCAAATATCTCGGACACTCTACATGGGGCTGTAATTCTAAAAATCTACTCCTGATATACCAAAACCTCATAGCACCAAAATATCAATATGGCATTGAACTACTAAATAATATTTCACAACACAACACAAATTTATTAGAAACCATACAAACTAAAATTATCAGACACATACTGGGTATCCCAAAAGGCAGTAAAAACATAGATCTCTATGCAGACACAGCTATCCCCCCCATTAGTATCAACAAAAAATATTTCCTATCAAACTTAATTTTCAGAATCATTTCAAAAAACAGACAACACCCCATTATAAAAAAAATCACTAGCAATAATCCTCCCAATACCATCTCCACCTTAAACCAAAATCAGAAAATACTAGAAATTATTCACTCCAACACAAGTGGAAACTACATACCTAATTTCCCACCCTGGATACGCTGCCCCCCCCATAATCTCCCTGGACATTCCAGGAATTACACAAAAACAATCACTAGATTCAAATCAACTGCTAGACCTGTCAAACCTACACATTGACATAACATACAAAAATCACATCAAAATTTTCACAGATGGCTCACACAATGACAACACAAAAATTTCCTCAGGAGCCTTCACATGTCCAGAATTCAAAAAATCTTATTCCTTTAAATTTAATCAAGCTTCTCCAATCATACTAGCTGAAACAAATGCCATCATTCTAGCAATACAATGGGCACTTACATTTCACAACTCACAAATTGTCATCTTCTCAGACTGCAAATCTGCTTTAGAATTACTTTACGCCAACCCTTACAAATCTAACTACCCCATCTTCTCTAATGACTGCAATATTTTAATTTCGAAACATCTCTCACAAAAAAACATCATACACATACAATGGGTACCCTCACACATTGGCATCACTGGAAATGAAGAAGCAGACTCATTAGCAAAACAAGCCCAAAAAAACATAACATCCATCCCAACTCCCTTCTTCATACAAATTCACAAACAACAAAATAAAACACTTTTATTCAATGATATACAACAATATTTTCAAACAAATGCAACCCACTCACAGATTCATGATTAATCACAACATACAAAAATTTAAAGATTATGGCTTAACCAAAGCTGAAAGGAGTTTAATAGCTAAAATCAGAACCAATTGGGCACTAACAAATACTACACTCTACACATACAACAAAATCTCATCCCCCAACTGCAAATTCTGTAATTCCCCACACACCATAGAACACATAATCTTTGAGTGCCAACATTTCAATGCCCAAAGAGACACCTACTACTCAAACCTTACAAAACATAATATTACAGTATTTAACTTTTCAAATATACTAGAGCACAAAAACCAAACAATCAACAAAAAAATCCTCAAACTACTAATAAAATTCTTTAGAGACTGTGAACTCTTCAATATAATCTAAAACTTACCAAAAGAAAATTTCTAAAAAAAAAAACATTTCAAAATTAAATAAGAAAAATTCATAAAAGAAAGGAAAAAAATAATAATTAAAAAATGCTTAACTAATCATAGTTAATTCTCAAAAAAATTAATTAAAACAAAAAATAAAACTCTCCTCTCCTTGCCAGGGAATGAGTTTAAAAAAAAAATCTTTTTTGACAAAAAAAAACCTATCTAAAAAAATACACAAATTCTTTTTTCTCTCTCTCCTCTTTCCCAAGGGAGGGAGATCCAAAAAAAAATCCAAGAAAAAAAAGATATCAATATATAAAAAACAAAAAGGGGTTTAAAATAACAAGTAGTCTTACTTACTCTAGCTACAACACCAACAACATGAAGCTTATTCAACAATACTGATAACATACCAAATTTTCCAACTCTTAAATTTCTCACACATACCACACAGACAACATGAAGGTTTAATTACAAAATACAATAACACTACTAAACAACACGAAGATTTAACAACAACTACTCAATTCTCATCACCACCAATAAAACACTTATATATTATCCATGCCTTTTTTTTTCTTTTTTTTCCACACCTACAAGGAATGAGTTGGAGTAGACTTACTACTCCAGAATATTCATTTTGAGGGAAGTTATCCATCCATCCATCCACGCTGTTCTGTATCAAAATGATTCTTAATAAGTAATTTCTCGTTGGAAGAATAGTTATGGATAAATAATTTGGCTTTGACTAAGGCTTGTTGCCAATTAATTCCTTCCTCTAATTGTATTGATTTTGCTTTACATGCGATAATTCTTGATTGACATCCTGACCATGTAGCTGGATGGGGACCTTTGCAATTTGGACATCTGAATCCTTTGGCCACACATTGTTTGTAGTGGTGTCTCCCTCCACATTTTTTACAGGTCAATTTACCTCTACAATTTGATATCGAATGTCTGAAGACTCACACATACCACACATGGATACCACACTGGGATATCTAAGACATAAATTTGGAGGTATATTATATTTCTTTACTCTGAATCTTCGGAAGCCTACATATACATAATCGGGTAGTGAAATTCCTTCAAATTCTATAATTACTTTATTAGTTGGTGAGCATAATGTTTCAGAATTATCTTCGATTTTTTTTTATCGTAATATAATTTTATCGTAATTCTCCTTATACTGAGGACTCTCTGTTCTAATAACTCTAAAATATCGTCATCTTTCAATGAAGTAGGGACTCCAATAATAGATCCAAGATCTGATTTTCTGAATTCAGGAATGTTGACCTCAATAGGACAGTCTAGTAATGTTTTTAGTTTCATAATATTATCATACTGATCCCTATTTCTTGGAAATAATAATAATCTTCCAAAAGAAATGAATTTTCCTGGGATATGTTCTCCCAAAAGTTTATAAAAGAATGTTGTTACTTTTCTGATATCCAGACCTCTAATATCATCATTAGTGCCTGTTATTACAAGAGCTAGTTCATCCTTATTTTTTAAACTTTCAGAAATCAATTCAGAATCTTTGTTATTATAAGAGTCTAATGAAGTAGGAATTACATGTTTTAGATTATTTTCACCAACTTTTATATTACTATTTTGTTCCGTTATGCTTTTATTAGTTGAGTTAAGGTAATTTTTATTCTCTAATGTTAATACATTATCTGATATTACCTTTTCATTCTTGTTATCCAATTGTTTATTTGTATCTTTAATATCTGTTTTAGGAGGATTATCCATTTCTATGTTATCTTCGATGGACTTAGTTGGTGATATATCCGACTCAGAAGATAATTTAAGGTCGTCTTCAAGCACTGAATTGTTCTTTTCCTGTTCAGTTTTACTTGACATCTTTCTGGAGCTGTAGTCTGTTGATTTCTTTATTCTGATTTTGATGGGAGAAGTAGGTGAGTTTTTTTTTCTTTTCGTTCGCCATTCTGTGTTGATCTATCTCCTCGTTAAACAACCAGAAAACTGGAATACAAACGGAGCACAAATCATACAACCACTCGCCACAACTTCTACGCGCCAAAAAAAAACTTCCACAACAGAATGATGGAAGGAAAGCGGCTTTTTCGCGACGTCTCAAACTTCTCAATCGGACCTCTCAGTAAGCTGCAACATGCAATTTCGGTTGTGTTCGTTTCTCACCTGTAATTTGTGTTTTTTAGACTACTTTATAAATTTTTTCCAGTGTGTTATTATTGTTGAATAATTTAAATGAAAAGCTTGATATTTCTATATGTCGTAGTTCTATTGGAATAAAAAAGGGAGCCTGTGTTCCAAAAACAAAAGGCTACTTTTCTGAAAACAGTGCGTACTGCACACTCCTGCAATTCGACATACCACCAATTACAGTCACTCTAATTAAGTACAAAATAATAAAATGATATATAAATTTTTTTTAAATACAGGCCATGACATATACGCTTGGAATCTATTCATTGAGGGTCGTATTTTAAGATATGTACAGCGTTAAATAAAATGTCATTAACTTACGTGGTGACCCGTTTTCTCATACCTACATTACTTTTATAATTGTAGTAGATAAATTAGAACCGTAATTTTTCTCTTGGTTTATGTTATGTTCTCTATGAAACTACATTTTTGAAATACAGAAAATTATTCATAAACAGCAACATGCATATATATATGTGTGTGTGTGTGTTCACGCGGGCGTGCAGTTGGAAATGGAATGGGAGTGGGAGGATTTGAGAATAGTCGAAAGGATAAGAGAAGGGAAATTATTTCGGGTGTCTTCTAAATCATTTTGGAAATATATGACATGTCTGTTACGAAGCAGAAATGCTACTTGTTTGGTAATGTAGTCATTGGTCGTGCACTGTTCACATTTATCCGAGACTAGTGTTTTTCTTTTTTCTTCGTTATTTTGGGAATGTTTATAGTTCTTGTAATGCATCCGAGTAGGATCACAGGATGTTTAGTAGAATGTAGCATGTATAATGAGAAAAAAAATTATGTTCTGAATGGTAATACATTGATTAGTACACCTGATATTATTCTTTGGGTTTTCACACTACATAGCATTGAAATTTTGGAATAATAAATCACTTATAGAATCTATAAATTTTGAATGATGTATCTTTCTTCGGATTGAAGTTACCTCTGTGCACAACGACTCACCTACATATAAATATAAAACTGTTGCAGTTTCAATCAGTAGTAATTTTTGTTGCGTGCATTCGGGAATGCACGCAACACTTAACATTTACACACTTAACATTTCACACTTAACATTTATACGAAACCAAACTGTTTCGTTTTCTTTTTACATGAGTATTAGTGTCTCAGATATGACTCTGTGATGTATGAAGAATACTGTTAGGGAAATGTAAAAGGGAAAAAGATGGTGGTGGTAATTATTTTTTGTAGTGGACATCACATTGGTGAAGTTATAGATATATTTGAACCAAATATTTCCTTAGTGAAATCTAAATTGTTTTAAGCTACATTTGAAAACATCACTTCATGAGTCGTGGCGCTGTATATATATATATGTATACATAGTGAAAGAGAAAAGTTTTAGGAGATATAAGAAATAGAAAGATATAAATTAGATAATAAAGTCTCATTGGTAATGAGTGAAGATTTCTGAACCATACGTTGAATAACTGATGTAGTGTTTCCAAATGTCAGAATTTCAATATTGATCTTGTTTGTTTTCTTCTGAACATTCTGGAATCCAGTAGTGTAATGCACAAAATACTGGTAGAAATGGGTCATTAAGTGTGAATGGTAACAGATATTAGATAAATTCATTCACACTGATATTTTTCAAGAGTGTTACTTAGTATTAACGATTGCTCTGTTCACACAGGAAGAGAAAACTGTAGAAAAAATAGATTTTAATCAATATTGCAGGCAAGCATGGACATACACAGCATAGTTAACTTGTGTGTGATAAAAAATGCAATTGAACTGGAAAAGAAAAAAGAAAAAACTATTATCGAGGACCTATAAATGGTAGCTGACCTGTAAATGGTAGCTAGGCGTAAACTGGAAGGAGAGCTGTGTACCGATCCCTAGTGATGATGCACAGAACGGGCCACGTCTAGCACCTAATGTCCGACCCCGCCTTCTCGTGGAGCAGGTTGTTTATGGAATGAAGTTCATATGAAATTCAACCACTATTTGAGTAAATGTAAAGAAATTTACTTTAGTCAATGGTTGTTTGAAGTGGTAGAAATCACAGGTATTGTGTGAGTGAGATAATATCTTCACTGTGTCTTAGTCTAATTACTGTTTTAAGGATGTAGTTGTAGAATGAATCAGTTTAGAGAGATCTAAAAAAATTGAATTTGTTGTAAATTGTATTTGTTTTTAAAGTGAATGATTAATTGAGTAATGTGCTATGGATTAATGAAGATGAATGGGTAAGAGAACTTGTGAAATGAAGTATTAGTCTATTACATAATAAAATAAATAAATAAATACACCCTCAAGCAGCTGCTTGCCACAGAGTTGTGACAGGAGCCTGTCAGTTTACATGCCATAGTAGAAGGTCTGAGAGGATGGCAGGACCTCAGCAGAAAAACGACACAAACAGCCATGCCTTACCTGAGGCTCGAACCCAGTTCCGTTAGATCAGCAGTCAAGCACGCTAACCACTCGGCCAATAAACTAATGGTGACATATAGTTTTGTCAACAAGAATTTCTGGTGAAAATAATAAAAATTAATACCCCCTCACGCAAATACTTGCCACAGATGTCTGACAAGAGCCTGTCAGTTTGTATGCCACAGTAGGTTTGAGAAGATGTCAGGACCTCAGCAGAAAAACGACACACAGACACACACATCTTATCTGGGGCTAGAAACCAGGTTGCCTATATCAGTATCCGAGTGTGCTAACCACTTGGCCACAGGATGGCCATTTTTTTTTTGGTGAAAGTATTAATATTTTAACATTTTCATGTGTTCGTTACAAATGTGGAATACAATTGTACTGTAGAAATGGGGAGGGGGAATAATCCATCATTGTAGTTGAATGTTATGTAGGCATTCTTCAATTTCACATGTATGCAACCAGTCAAATGTAAATGCTAATGTGACTTGTGAAAGATTTCTTGACTATATCTGAAAGTTACAGTTTAGTATTTTAATGTAGAATGTTTTAAGGAATAGAAGTGTGTGTGTGTGTGTCTTTCTAAGTTGTTCATGATAGGATATGGAATTGTGATTAGTGAAGGTAATGTTAAGATAATTATGAGATTGGAAGATACGAAAATATGCACTAATTGGGTGTCATTTGATTAGGCTCCATAGAAATGAAAATATAATGAAAGATATGGGGGAAAAAATTGATGTTGCAGGTTAAACTTTTTATTGCCTCTCCGAATTAACTCCCCCCCCCCCATTAAACCCTATTTGAAAAACCAGATAGAGTTGGTAAAAAATTAATCAAATGTATTAGAGGAACTTATTCAAGGTAACTAGGTATTTCTTAAGTGTGGAAATGAAGGTATATGTGGAAAATCATGTTGTGCTTAAAAAAGAAACAATTGTAGATACACAGTGGTATATATTTCATTGATATAGAAACGTTACGTATCGTAAAACTTAACAGCTCACTGAGACATCCGATTCTGGCTTACTCAAAGCTCCAATCAAAAAACAGGAATATTTGTAAGATGTGATAAAGAGTGATGAAGGGTTGCGAGAATAAAATAATTGTTGGAATGCAGTTAATCTTTAAAATTTTATATTTTTTTTCCATAATTCAGCATATTGAAGAAATTGTTCAACTAGAGCGAAAACGTTTTTCCTTATATTTAAATTTGAATAATTTAGAATATTAAAGATTGTAAATTTGTTAATACCAAGTGATTCTAATTCTTCAAAAAAGTTTGACGTGCCAAAACATATTTTGGACAGTTTAATATTACATGATTAATAGTTTCCAAAACATCATAAACAGTGTAATTTGGAGTCGCAATCTTATTAATTGAATATAAGTAGTGATTAAGTGTGGTTGCTCCTGTTCTTAGTTTAAAATTTTTTTTATTAATAATGATCAAGGTAAATCAAAATTGCAGGTAAATTGAATGTTAGAAGAAAGGCCACACCTAAAATTATTATTTAATTCCCATTAATTCTAAAATGGTGGCTTTAATATTGGCCCTATAACACAATCTGAAGTTATTTTGGCTGTTTCTAAACTTAAACTACATAAATCCCCAGGGGTAGATGAAATTACTACGGAAATGCTTAGAGCTGGGAATGTTTTGGTTACCACTTGGATGAATGAAATTCTGAATATCTTTTATGATAAAGGCATGGTTCCTAAGTATTTTACCAGAGCTATTGTTATCCCTATTTTCAAAAAAGGTGATCGCAGTTCTTGTGATAACTATACGGGTATCAGCCTACTCTCTGTTCCAGTTAAAGTTCTTTCCATGATTGTGCTAAATAGAATTAAGAATCTGTTTGACAGTCAATTGCGTGATGAGCAATGTGGATTCAGAAGTGGTAGGGGATGTGTGGATCAGATATTTTCATTTAGGCATATTCTTGAGAAATGTTTAGAATTTCCGAAACCTCTGGTTGCTAGCTTTGTTGATTTCAAAAAGGCTTTCGACTCTGTTGATCGTCATAATTTGTGGTTGATTGGGAGATCATATGGTATACCTGACAAGTTAGTTAACATAATGAAGCTCTCTATAATAACACTGAGTCGTGTGTGAGAGTTGGTAAGGCTTGTAACAATTTGGTTTAGCATTACTTCTGGTGTTCGACAAGGGTGCATTTTGTCTCCTTTTCTCTTTAGCTTGGTTATTGATTATGATATGCGAAATTCACTTCAAAGGAAAGATTTTGGCCTTAAATGGGCTGAAGATACTAAGATTTCTGATTTAGATTATGCTGATGATTTAGCCCTTTTGGCAAATGGTGTTGATGAGATGAACTCTTTCCTTCGAGCTGTTGAGGAAACTGGTAGTAGAGTAGGTTTGGTTATAAACAGAGAGAAAACTAAAGTGATGAAAATTGGTCAAGCAGACTGTGATTCAGTTAATCTGAATGGTTGCAGTCTTGAGCAGGTGTCACAGTTTCATTATCTTGGGAGCTATGTAACAGATAATGGTGATGTGCGGCATGAGATTAACAGACGAATAGGGATTGCTGCCGGGACTTTTAATAATCTATGGAGAGTGTGGAGAAATAGGCGTATACACCAAAAGACTAAACTTAGACTGTATAATAGTTTGGTTCTTTCTAGGATTAGTTATGGTAGTGAAACTTGGACACTTTGTAAACAAGATAACAGGAAACTAGATGCTTTTGATTCCAGATGCTTACGCAGTATCTTGGGCATTAGGTGGTTCAACTTTGTGACTATTGATGAGGTTAGGCAAAGGAGTTGGCAACCTCCTTTAAGCAGCATATTGTGCAGAGATACTCCGTTGGTTTGGCCATGTTGCCCGTATGAATAATTATAGAATGGCGAATAGCGTTAGCGTATAGATATGACGAAGAATTGATATAATTTGAGGGGTTTTTTTTGAGATTTTCGGAGCTTTGCGTGCCGGGAACACATTACAGTGTAATAAGCAACCATTGGCAAGGTCTATGCGATTAAAAAATGCACACGGACTGTATTCCCTATATCCTTCTCTAAACCACCATTCTGCTGCTCGAAGAAATATCAGGTGAATCAAGTTTAATAATATTCATAAAGTGTTTGTGGTTCGTTTATAAAATCCTTCAGGTAAGTATCTTTGTAGTGAATAATTAATTTACAGTAGAGGTAATCTAATTTTCCACTTTTTAGCATGAGAGTTATGAAATTTCAACCGAGAACTACTATACAGCACATTATTCTGATTATGGGATATAAATTTTGTAGTTAAACGCTATTTGTCGCTGTCGACCACTAACGACCCCTTTCATTTCGGCTCGGATTTTATAGAACTAATGGTTGTCCGAGGAAAAAAAATTCTTTGCTTAATTTTTGATTTCTTCATTTTGCTATTTGTCGCTACTGTATGAGTAGAAATATTTCTATATCGTAAATGATCAAATGGGGTTTTTCATGTACAGGCTTTCAGATCGATTTGCCCATTATCGTGGACGAACTTTGAAACCAACATTTGATATTCGCAACAGATATATCGAGCTTATAGGGTGACGTAACGACCTCAAGAAATGTCAACTTGACGTTAAAAATATGATTTACCCACTACACGGAAACGTATTTTTCGGAGCTAAGAAGAAGGTAATGTACAGTACAGCGAAATGTGTAATAGGAGCCTTAGATTAAACCACAGGTTTGTTCTTTGGTAACACAGGAAAAAGCGTTCTTTACCCCTAAGGACAAAGTTGCCTATGACATTCGTAAGAGATTCACACCTAGCCTCCATCTAGGAATTTCTAGTTGGACACCACAGGGAAACGCGTACTGTGAAAGTCACCTGTCTGGATAGCCTTCAACAAAAGGAGCGAAAATAAATATGCCTAAACAAGCAATTTCTTTCATTGGTTTAAGATAAGTTAAAGTTAATTTATTTTAATAATATTCAAAATAATTTCCTTATTAAGATTTTATTTAAATATTTCAGAATATTATAAAAATATTTACCAAAATTAAAAAAAGAATAACTACCAGCTAATATTTTAGGATTAGAAGTATTTTAATTTATACACTTTGCTTATGAAATGTCTTATAGAAATTATGGTGGCAACACTTGGATATACCAGAGATGACGTCACGTCCGTGTTTTCGCGATACAGCGAAATGTGTAATAGAAGCCTTAGATTAAACCACAGGTTTGTCCTTTGGGAACACAGGAAAAAGCGTTCTTTATCCCCTAAGGACAAAGTTGCCTATGACATTCGTAAGAGATTCACACCTAGCCTCCATCTAGGAATTTCTAGTTGGACACCACAGGGAAACGCGTACTGTGAAAGCCACCTGTCTGGATAGCCTTCAACAAAAAGAGCGAAAATAAATATGCCTAAACAAGCAATTCCTTTCATTGGTTTAAGATACGTTAAAGTTAATTTATTTTAATAACATTGAAAACAATTTACTTATTGAGATTTTATTTAAATATTTCAGAATATTATAAAAATATATACCGAAATTAAAAAAAGAAATAACTACCAGTTAATATTTTAGGATTAGAAGTATTTTAATTTATACACTTTGGTTTTGAAAGATCTTATAAAAATTATGGTGGCAACGCTTGGACACACCAGAGATGACGTCACGTCCGTGTTTTCGCGTTATCATTTGTAATTCTAATTTGCCTGCTGAAATAATAATTCCACTTTCTCACTGGCATATCACTGAAGATTATTTTTAACCATTCCAGCTTCCGCAACCATTTAAATACTAAAACAATATTTTTTAAAACCGTTATTTAAAAAATATTTGATTATGATCTTTAATTTATCATCAGTGACATTTTTCCATTACATGCATATTTTAGAACTTCCATGTAAGGTTTCTCACTGACATAACTAGGAAATTTTGTAGCAGTTCGGTAGGGTACCTTAAAAACATAGGAAATGAATAATCTCCGTATTACGAGCCAAAATAAAGTGGTCGACACCGACAAATAGCGGTTAACTATCAATTTTATATCCCATAATCAGAATAATGAGCTGCATACTATTTGTCGGTTCGAAACCGACCGAAATTTCATAGCTCTTAGGCTAAAAAGTATAGAATTAGATTACCTCTACTCTAAACTAATTATTCACTACAAAGTTACTTACCTGAAGGAAAATATAAAAGAACCGCAAACACTTCACGAATATTATTTAACTTGATTTAGGTGATACTTTTCGAGCAGCAGAGTTGTGGGTTACAGAAGGACAGGCCGACGGTATTTCTCAACCGGCATAAGCCTTGCCTATGGCTGCTTATTATACTCCAATCTGTTCGCGATAGGCAAAGCTCTGATAACTACAAACCCTCAAAAGACGATGACTTCTTCGCCGTATTTTAATAGCTAACGGGACAAATGGAACAGCGATAAAAGCGTCGGACGATTTCAATAATAGGCGAATTACATCTGACAGTGACGATTGAGAATGCATTGTTTGCAGAATCGAAAGGAAGTGATATTTCCATTGTTTCGTGTTCCCAACAGAGAGGTTTGTTTACTCTTCCGCACTTAGGTTTTTCGATACCTTCTATACCAAATTTACTGAAAATCATTCATTTAATCTAGTACCTCTTTCAAAAGTTATTTGGATTCACCGTGAATATCTTAAATATCTGTTTTCGGGGACGAAAGACATAAACAGCACCAAGGCATGGGTCTGCTTCTCAGCAGACACGCTAGTGATGCTCTTCTAGGATAAGAGTGCATTAATGAAAGGTTGTTTACAGCAAAATTACAGACAAGCGTTAAGGACTTCAATCTTATCTACTGTTATGCCTCCAATGATAATATCGATGAGGATGAGAAAAAAGGTTTTACAGACTTGTGAAGAAATGAGATATTACCCTTGTTCTAGGTGACGTCAATGCCAATGTTAAACTCGATGGCTTCAGAATAAGTAACACTTTTTACAAACACCGCGACATACATAAGTACACGTGGGTTTCACCTCATGGGCTGCATAAGAATGTTATAGATTATGTATTAGTTAACAGCAAATGGACTACTTCTGTTAGAAAGACCAAGTCATATTGGGAAGCTGAAATTGGATCTGACCATTATCTTGCTAAAAGTGTTTTGCGATTTAAATTTAAGAAGTGTTGTGCTAACGTTAAAAAATTTACCTTTAATTATGAAGCTCTGAAAGACCTAATTATATCATGATAGGTTACTTACTGATTATGACAGTCGTGGTTTGCTTGCTACTCAAGTTGACGTAAAATGTGACCACTTAAAATAGGTTTTTTTGGAAACTAACAGTACTCTTTTACGAAAAATGAAGCAGAAGACGCATAATTTTTATCTGAATGACAAGACACTTGAGTTTATTTTAGAAAGAAAGAACTACAGGAATGTCCTGAATCAATACTAATCCTAATATAAAACATTATAGAGAGCTTAATAAACATGTAAATGATCAGTTAGCTGCTGATAATAATCTTTGGCTGACAAAGCCGAAGAAGCATTTGGGCAGCACAGCAGCAGAGAGCTGTACCAGGCAATTCTGCGACACAAATAACTTGTAAAGTAATTACAAAGGCCTAAAGGTAAAATTTTGAGCCGTCCCGTGGCCGAGTGGTTAGCACGCTTGGCTACTGATCTAAGGGACCTGGGTTCGAGCCCCGGATTAGGCATGGATGTGTGTGTCTTTTTTTCTGCTGAGGTCCTGCCATCCTTTCAGATCTCCTACTGTAGCATATAAACTGACAGGCTCCTGTCAGACCTCTGTGGAAAGCAGCTGCTTGAGGGGGTATTTATTTTAAAGGTAAAATTTTACGCTGCACCGACGAAACTATCTATTCTCGTACCGAAATTTCAAATGTGTCATCAATAATTATTATTTACGACAGTGATAAGAAATTCACCTACAAATTGTATGAGTTCCTCAGAATAAAAACTATAACGTGTGACTATAAATTAAAAGTTAAATTACTAGAAGAATACAGCGATTAAATAAGGATTACAAATGACATCGCGAAAACACGCACGTGACGTCAGCAGTGATCTTTCCGGGTGTTGTGCCACCCTAATTTCTATAATACACAATCTTTGAAATCCAAAGTGTAGAAATCAAAACACTTGTAATCCAAAGAATGAAAAATCAAAAATAGATAGTTATCCTTATTCCAAATTGAACTAACTTATAAAATATATTATTAAAGTTTCCTAAAAGGGCATATTCTGCCTGTATTAAAAAATTCTATGTGATGTCCACGGCGCAATAGCTATCTGTGCTCTTCACTGTGCTGGTCAAGACAGCGGTTTCTTTCTTAGGCGTGTAATACGCGTTTGCATGTTGTATCCATTGGCGTAGGAAGACGGTAAGGCGCCCTTACCATCTCTTACCACAGGTCCCTAGAGTAACTGCGGAGAACGGCGGCCATGCTCCTACTCAGAAAGCTGCACGTCAGTTGCAATATATCCGAAAATTTACTGCTAATACTGCTCAATAAAATCGCAATTCTTTCCTGTACCAAAACATTCTTATTCACGACTTAAAAGTGATTGAACCCGTTTCGTTAAATTAGCATACATACTATTTCTACAATTATTTTTCCAATAATTTTTTTGTAGTTATCAAAAACAATTTTTTAGCTTTTGCGTTCACTTTTCTTTTTAAACACAGTTATTTAACCCAGCTTAAGATTAGTGAACGAATTACATATGGAATAAGCTACGCAGCATCTTTTTCATAAAATAGAAGTTTATTGCATAATTATGTCCAAAGCACTAAAGGTAATAAGGACAAAAAAACTTATAAACTTATTTATATGTCGTGCTACTGAAGAAAAATCTAAGGTTTCATTTTTGTAAATACCTACGAAACGAAGGGGAAAATGTTAAACTCCGCCTACATTTTTCGGATCGATTTAGTTTTCAGGTACTAATTCAGCGCAACTTTCAAAGAGAATTTCCACAGGAGAAAGTTCAAAATACTATTTCTTGCAATATATATGAAATAACATGATTTATATAAACTTAATTATGTGACAAAAAATTTATTTTTCTAACATATCAAGGAAAAAATTTCGTACATCAAATAGAATGTTAAATCACCCCCCAACCGCATAATATTTCAAAGTTGTATCATTGTTTAAGCAAAATTTTCTAATGTTGAAAGTGGATATTTAAATAGTTTTCATTATGATCTTTAATTTATCGTCACGTGTGTACATTAAATGCATATTTTTGGGAAGTTATAGAACTTCCAACTTACCTTACAGCTTAAAACTGGCATAACATGGAAATTTATTTTTATATATTTCAGCTTCCTCAACTATTTAATTAGTAAAACAATATTTTGAGAAAACAATTATTAAATAGTTTTTTATTACCATGTTTAATTTACCTTCAGTCAGATTTCACATTAAATACATGTACAAATTATAGCTTCCAACTTTGGTTCTCACTGGCATAATGGGGCGAGGGTGGCTCAGTCGGCAGCGCCAGGCTCGTAATCTGTAGTTCCCAGGTTCGAGTCCCAGCTGGGTCAGCGTTGTGATTATCTCCGCAAAATTCCCCGCCCTGTCCACGGTCAGTAGGGGACACCGATGGGTTTGGAAAGGCCACCGTCCGTCGGATGGGACGTTAAGCCGTGGCCCTGTGTGCGGGAGAGCCATACCCTGTGCACGTTAAAGAACACACTGGATGGCCTTGACGGGAGGCTACCACCTGTCTCCCAACAGCTGTTCCAGTGGGTCCCCTCCCCCAACCTTCTCTGAGCCTTCGGGGTCCATGTGACCTGGCCATTTAGCCCATGGTGTGCACAAAAGTGCCGCTCAGAGGTAAAACAAACCAAAACAAACCAAACCACCTTTCATAAGATGGAAGATTTTTAAATATTCCAGCTTTCGCATCTATTTCAATATTAACATGATTTTTAAATATATTTCATTAGGTTCCTTAAGTTACCTTCAGTCCGCTTTTTCCACTAAATGCATATTTTAGGAGTTATAGACCCTCCAAATTAGTTTCTCACGCATTTTATGGAAGATTGTTAAGATGTTCAAGTTTGGTCAACATTTTTAATATCAACATAATATTGTTGAAAAACGATATTCCTATACATTTCATTATGATCTTTAATTTAACCAAAGTCGCATTTTTCCAGTAAATGCATTTTTGAATTTAGTCCGACCCAAACCTAACGGCCAGCCAGTCAGCCTGTTACAAAAAACAGAAATTTAATCGCTTGTAATATTCGTCGGTAAATTTCCATCTTCAATCTGTTCCCACCGTTTCTAGGCGCAATCTCAGTCATCGAGAGTTACCGAAATATTTACAGCCTTACAACCTCCGTTTCTCTCAGTATGGACTTACTGGACTCTCCCATCTGCCTGCTAACAGTTCTACAGATCTCCTTAACGACAAATGATCCGAACTATCGGGGTCGTCGTGATTTATCAGTTTAGTCCGCGGTGTTGTAAGAAATGGCCTCTCGGTCTTTGAAACAACCAAAGAAATGAAAAACAAACTTGCTCTGTGAAAGTAAATAAGTCTACTCTCTTCGGACAGATCGCACAAGTAGGGTGATGAAATACAAATAATTATATTGTATTTATTACTTTTCTGTGTTACGTTTAATTGTACGCTATTATGTCGAAAAAAATGTTAATATGAATTCTATATTAACCACCGTAAAAAGTTTAAATTTAAACGTTTTAAAACCAATCACTAAGCATTAAAAAATTTTTTTTAAATATACCAAGTGCGTAGCGCGCTTCGCTAGTGATCCAATGGAACTGGGTTCCAGCCCCTGGTAAGGCATGGATGTGCATGTTGTTTTTCTGCTAAGGTCCTGCCATCCTCTCAGACCTTCTAGTATGGCATATAAACTGACAGGCTCCTGTCAGACCTCTGTGGCAAACAGGTGCTTGAGGGGGTATTTATTTTTTATTATATATTTATATCAATCTATGAAATACTATCGTGAAGGAAATCCTTTATCATTATTCCACGCCATAGTAATAACTGATTCCTTGCTTTAAGAATTGTTCCGTTATTGATAATACGAGTAACTTTATAAGACAGGTAAGAAAGAATTGGTATGTCAACGGCCATACCAAGCTGAAAGCACTGGTTCTTGTCTGATCCCCGCAGTTAAGCAGCTTTGAGGGCTGCTTAACTTCGCGTTGCAGTTGAAAATTTTTTTTTCCCAAGCGCTGTACTCCTAGAATATTAGCCAAAGTTATTCTACGTCGGTCGCCGGGTTCCATTCCAATTTTAGTAAATAAATAAAGGAGAATTTGCTTTGGTTACAAAACCTGCAACGGTTCTACGTATCTGGAACAAAAACTATATATGTAAGGTACGAATTTTAGACCATCGTCAGAGTATACTGGTAACACTCGATACGTTCGAAACACCAATTCCAGCTTTTCCGCCTCTCAAGAGTTCGGTTGTTTTACCTGTGAGCGGCACTGTTTTTCATACTAGGGGCTAAATGGTCAGTTCTCAAGGACCCCTAAGGTTAGGGAAGGGGACCCACTGAAACAGCTGTTCAGGAGACAGATGGTAGCCTCCCGTCAAGACCATCCAGTGTCTTTAACGTGCACAGGGTATGGCTTTCCCACACACGGAGGCACGGCTTAACGTCCCATCTGACGGACGGCGACCTTTCCAAGCCTATCGGTCTCCCCTTCTGCCCATGATCAGGGCTGACAGTTTTCCGCAGATAGGTGTCAACGCTGACCCAGCTGGGACTCGAACCTCGGAACTGCAGATTACGAGCCTGGTGCGCTACCTACTGAGCCCAATCAACGGCATACAGTGTGTTTAACATATACAGGGTATGGATGTCTCCCACACACGGATCCTCATACGAGCTTCCATTTCAAAGGAAATTCGTAATTCTCTGCTGTCCGAACATGTAGTAACTAGTAAATTTCTTCTATTTTGAGGGGAAAGTAAACGAAGGTTATTAGTTTTATGGACAGCAGCATTACCTACTTAACGAGTTTTCATGTGACATGGAACTTGTTGCTTTCGGGCCTAAGATTTAACTAATTTTCCTAAGATTTAACATAAGCTGCGCCGTATGTAGAAGAAGAAATAAACTTTTTTTTGTGGGGGGGGGGGGGCATTTATTTACTGCATAGGTAAACCATTGGTTAACTTCACAGCGACTTTGTAAACCTGTTGGTGTTCCGTTTTTCATTCGCAGAACAACGGGATTAAATCTTAACTTTCCCCGAAGTGTGACTTGATCCTCAAAATTTTAGATTCGCAGCATGGACGCCTAATGACTTGACAACTGCTTCTTCCATCTTTACTCCTTTTGACCGCATATGTTTTGAGAATGTATTTAGTAATGCGGCAGACCTTATCCTATAAAACATGATATCACATCCGTGATGATTTAATTTCTATAAATTGGGTGTCTCCACGGTGTCACAATTGTTAGTAAAACCTGTAAAGTTTTATAATTAAATTACTAAATCGTAGTTATTTGAGCTCAAACGAAACAGTGCAATGGTATGTAATTCCAGCTTTAATAATACATTGCAATCGCATTTTATAAATATTAATATTACTATTGATCATTGCTCACTATAGGTCGATTCCTGTGTACGTTAAAATTACTTAACGTGGTCTAATAAACTATAATACGGAATAGAAGAAATCCATTGAGACTAAAGTTAAAGCGAACACGTTGATGCTATCGTTACTAAGGGCGCACGCGTTATGTTCTCAACACGGACCAGCCATTGCAAAATATTTGACCAATCGTAGAAGAGATAGAGCAAAAACCGTTGAGAACGTGGTAAGAAGGAAATATTTCATTAGAAATATATTAACACCACTTCCAGGATTTTCGTTCGTTTGGCACTGAATGTGGTACGTATGAGAAAGTACATAACTTGAGGCACGTTTATGCACTCAGGTTTCAAACTTTAAGCAACGCTATTATAATATTACCGCATACTATATCTGAATATCAATTTAGATTTCATCTTTTTTTTGGTGTAGGGAAATGGCAATTTTTTTTCTAAAACTTTTACTTATTTCAAGCATTCCCAAGAAGAAATAAAATCCTATGTTTCTCGGCTAAAAAGGAATAAATAGTTAAAACATAAGACCAATGACTCTTGTTTTAAGAGATTGTTTAAACAATAATATTTTTTTTTGTCGTTATAAATATAAAGAAAATTTATTTGTCAACTCAAGCATCTGGTTGTCACAGAGGCTGTTATGTTATACGCCGTAATTGAAGGCGTCATCCCGGCATAAAAGCAACCGAAACATCCGGTCGTTACAAGTGGTTGGAACACCTTGAATCGGCAGCTGAGCACGCTAACCACTGGGCAACGGATATTGTAATAAGCACGTTTTTCTAATCTTTACGTGGCTTTAATGAATATTCTTTATTACGAGAAGCTTCTGAGGAATGATTGGAAGTAAGTTAAGGTTCTGCCTTGTTTAGACATATTCACTCACTCTATTCGGTAAACAGTACAGCGCCAAACTTAACGGTTGACTTCGCAGTCAATAGCGTGGGATAAATTGTAGAATGCGAAACTGAAATATTGCCGCAAAACGATTAAGCCTTGATACTTTTTCTTTTATTTCCTCAATTAAGTGGATAATTTTGAATCAAGGAACTAAATTAATTAACCTTATTCGTGACGGAAATGCAATTTACGAAACAAAAGGCGTATCCGGTTCAACGATTCGAAAAGCACTGTTGTGTCATTGATTATTTATTATACGATCTTTTTTCTTCCTTTCTCTTTAATCGTGAAACTGACAATCTAACATTTACTAGTGAATATAAAACTTAGGTTTTCAACTGAAATAGATTTAATTGGTTATTTAGATAAGGTTATTTGAGTTATTAAGAACTTTCCGGGAGTCTTCGAAACGACACTCTGGAGCAATTTCTGCAGATACGTTTACTCGAAATAGGATTTCCTCAATTACGAATAGTTATGGAATACAACGGACTCCTTTATCACGGCATGATAATATTGAAGTAACGTTCACTTCAGTGAACTCTCATTGCGACGGATGTTATTCAAATATGCCTTTACACAAACCATCGGTGTTCCCCTTTCTATCCGATATAACGATGGGGTGTTTAAGGTAAATTAATCAGAACTTTGAGTCTAGTGGGAATCGGCTCTGGGAATTGCATTTTCCTTTCCTGTAGCAATATCTAACGTTCCACCCCTTCACTTTAATGAAAGCACTCCTGACACTATGTCTTTTGATGGCATTCGTAATAGCAAGGCGGAAGACCGCTTAATACGAAAGCAGATATCGTTACTTCGCGATGACGTATAATATATACGTAACTGCGGTCCTCATTGCTGTCACAGGTGCTACTCTAACCAGCAAAAAACTGCATACGAAGAGAAACCATAGCAGTTATTCATTCCTTATCGCAAAGAAACTCTGCGAGCGCTGGGGTAGGGATGGGTAAGTTAGTAGCGCTCCAGGCTCGTAATCTGCAGTTCCCAGGTTAGAGTCTCCGCTGGGTCAGCGTTGAGATTTATCTCCGCAAAACTGCTCGCCCTGCTAACGGTCAGCAGGGGACACCGATAAGCTTTGAAAGGCAGCCGTCCGTCTGATGGGACCTTAAGCCGTGTACGGGAAAGCCATACCCTGTGCATGTTAAAGAACTCGTTGCATTCATATTCCAATATTCATCTCAATACTCATTCCGTAATACCTCTGTAGCAAAATAACAAACTCACCTCAAGAACTTATACAATATCATTTGCATTTGACATCTGTAACACCTGTACAAGATATCTCTAATCTCGATTATAAATCTCGTTAAAATTACCCCACCAATCACTCTAAATTGGAATATTTATTGACATATTCTACCTTTACCATAAAGAGCATTTTTTTTAAACATTTGAAACGTTGAGGAAAACATTTATGGTGCCATGCAATTCCATTCCTAATTTTCTATCTTATTATACCATGACGTGCAGATAAGTGTTAATTTTGATTTGTCAGTCACAACAGAAATATTAATCTTGATATTATTATTCAAAAAACAAACAAGTGTTTTTACCGAAAATGACTTTCCAAATACCGGAATTTTCAAAGCTTTAACGATGGGTAATCATGTGAATGGCTGCTACCAACAAAAAGCCCTGCAATATCGCAGTCCATCACTAGAATCTCACCCGAAATATATTTAATAAAAATTTGTTTATACCCTCTATCCCCTTCCACTGTGGATGGTAGTAGTGTAAGACAAATCATCCCGTGGATTTCTCATCACACAGCAAAAATAGCTTGCAATACGAAACTTGAAACTTTTACTACGGCTTCGCAATGTTTCGTCTGTACCTCTACGTACCTTACACACGCATTTTCAATTTTCTCTAGAAAAATATTTATTACCTAATAGGTACATCGAAATATTTCACTTTGCAGATATTCGTTCCACTAAAGTAGCAATATTATGATTTACAAAAGCATTTGTAAAACTTGAATATGCATCTAATATACAAAATGTACTGGCAACACAAGGAAAGAGTACTGCTGACGTCATCTCGGTGTTTTACCTATTTTATTACTAACCCTTATTCACATGCCGCACTAATTTTAATGCTCCATTTAGATGCCGCCATTTTTTTTCTCACAATCTATTTTTAACTTCGAATTTTATATGAGATAACTAACGTTATTTTCCACCGTCCATGACCGAGTGGTTAGTACGATTGGCTACTGATCTAATGGACCTCTGTTCAAGCAGCAGGTAAGGCACAGATGACTGCGTTCTCTTTCTGCTGAGGTCCCTTCATCCTTAGCATTCCTACTCTGGCGTATTATACTGCCACGCTCATATCAGACCTCTGTGTCAAGCAGCTGCTTGAGTTGGTTTTTATTTATTGCGTTTTTTCGAGCCATAAAATAATGCTAAAAAATAACGGCGATTACGTCCGCATGAATGGATTTCCACTGTTTAATAACCACCCACCAATATTTATTTTTGCTTTCTCGAAGTCTGCTCGTGTTGCCAACTATTTCATATTTCACTACAAGAATACCTTTTTAATTCATGTCTCGGTCAAAGGTACAGTAAAATAAGTTATTATTTATGTTAACTTTTGAAACAATAGAAAAGGCTCCATAGTAAAATACTACACTGCACCAAAGAAACATTCTGTTCTTCTCCTCAAACCTGTACCAACACCGAAATTTTAAATGTGTCGTAACTAATTATTATTTTCAAAACAAGAAATTCAGCTACAGATTGTCGCACATTAAAAAAAATGAGATCACTTCCTCACAATAAAAGTATAGGACCTGTGGTTATAAATAAAACGGGAAATTAACAGAAGAATACATCAGCAACCGCAACACTGCATCCATGTTCACTTACGTATTGATTCTCACGCTTTCGCTTCATGGCGAATTCTTGGAAATCCATTTCAGCAGAGGCCACAATTATTTGAAACTAAATAAATGAAGGTGGCTTTTAGCGTATCATATGAAAACTGAGACATGTCGCACCCGGCAAGAAAAGTGACATAACTCAAAAAATGAGTATTTTGAGGTTATGTCAGTGATAAAAGGTATTGCGTTCCTCTACGTGAACGAAAAACGTCACATCTCTAACTCGCAAATTCACCGCCAGGAAGCAGTTGTATCAGTTTTACTTTTAGTCTACTTCACATTCATCATGGCAAGAACAGTGTCACTTTAGTGTTGGTACAAGAAGGTGTGCATGTGTTCGGTCAAGAAAACCGACACATTTCGAGTTGTGACACTATTCGTGTAGAAAGGTAAGTGGAATAAATATTTTAATACCATCATAAGCAGAAAAGTGTCACTTTTCTTGAAGTAATTAACTCTAAACCTCTTTATTTGTTCCGTTTTATTTTCACTTGTGCCACTTTTCCTGACTGAGTGTGTCAGTATTTTGTGTTCAGTCGTTAACAGTAATTAAATTTTGTGTATTTGTTTGTTGTAGATTCATTATGGACCCAGAGCAGGAGGTACGAGAGTGTGTTGCAGAAGAAACCACAGAACAAGAAAATGCAACGAAAGAGACGGAATTGAACAAAGACACAGTAACAGAAGATCATGACACACATTCTAGTTGGCAGCGTACTGAAAATCCGTAAACAATGCGATTGAGGTTACAACGGGTTAAATCAAGTGCCAACAAGAAGAATCAACAGATGAAACCATAGATGATTCAGACTTCGATCCAGATTTTAGCATGTCATCATCTTCATCTGAAAACGCGTCGGATTCATCAGGATTGGAAGAAAATGAGAATATTAGTAACGAGACAGAAGGTGCAGAATCGGACAATACTAAAGCAGATAACAAAAGAAAGGGTAAGAAAAGGAAAGTTAATCCGGTTGAGTGGAAAAAGACTAAATCAAAACTTCTTCGAAATAATGGAAAACCGTATACATCATCATCAATTCGCAAAACAGAAATGCGGGCCAGAAAGATACGTCCAGCCTGTAATGCAAAATGTACACTAAAATGCTCAAGCAAAATAGAAGAAAACAATAGGCTCGAAATATTTGACAAGTACTGGTCACTGGACAACGAATAAGAATCGCGACAACCCCGGTGCACCGCAGTACTGTGACTGCATATCACCTTAAGGGATTGCCACTGAAACCACTATAAACTAAATAGGCTCCTATCAATTTAGCTTGCCTTAACATTTGCCTATATACAGCGGGAGAAAACCTAATGTGAAGAGAGAAGCACTACTTGGGATTTTATTAGTCTGCTTGAAGATATAATCATTGAGGTGCAGTGAGAGTGGGATCTTTTAAAATTTTGAATGCTGCCTAGGAATATCCCCAACACTCACTGAATTTAGCCAAAACATGCCATGCCAATATATAAATAAAAAGATCTTAGTCTTTTGAATTTAGAGCCAGAAAATAAATTGAAGTCCTAGCTTTTAGAGTCCTCTGCAGTAGAGGCTCCTAGGTACTTCCATCGAAAGCCACATCTTGAGGGACTCCAAACCTCTCGGCATGACCCCAACTTCGTCCTCTCCATCGAGCTGGGCACCCACAGCCCGCTCGCCGTCTCGGCCTATACCTTGCCGAGGCCGCTTCGGGGACACCTAGCCAGTAATCCCGACAAACCCAGCTGGCGGCCCTCCCACAACACCGACAAAGCTTTCAGCCTACCGGGGCTCACAACACTGCAGCACCCGGACCCCACTTCACAGAGGAACCCAAGTTCCTCCACTGCAAAAGCCATAAGGTCCAAATCTCATTCATGTGGGACTCTTAGTTTGGCTGTTCCATCGATAAGCCCGCTGGCCAGCAGTGGCCAACTGAGGCCGCGAGCCTCCAATTTCTACCTCTCCATTGTTCCCGGGCCGAAGCACCCATGGAACGTCTGTCCACTTCAATATCACTGAGACCGCATCAGGGAGCCCACGAACGAGTGTACCAAGAGGTGCACAACTCAGTCTGCAGCACTCACCAATAAGCCTGCAGAAGACAGGTCCCTCCCAAGCCCTATCCGAGGCCTTTAGAACGGCCCCTCAACCAAGGCTGCAACCCCCAGCTTCGCTGGGGGACAAGTCAATAAGCTGACTGGACCGGCCCACCCAAGCGGTCTGCTAACCTTCAAGAGGCCCCCCTCCACAGGGAGCCGCCAGACTTCAGAACCCAAGGGCGCCAGCGATTCGAGTCCAACTTCTCAGAGCCACCGTAGCCCCCCCCCCTCGTCAAAGAGGTCCCACTCCGGGGGGGACTGGTCACTGGACAACGAAATATATCGTGACATTCCCGGTGCACCGCAGTACGTTGACTGCATATCACCTTGAGGGAGATGTCACTGAAACCACTATGAACTAGAAAGCTCCTATCAATTAAGCTTGCCTTGCGTTGATCCTGCCTACAGCGGGAGAAGACGTTGTGTGAAGAGAGAAGCACTGCTTGATATTATTGCCTTCTCGAAGAACTAATCATTGAGGTGCAGTGAGAGTGGGATCTTGTGAATTTTGAGCGATGCCTAGGAATATGCCCATCACTCACTGAATTTAGCCAAGAAACTTGCCAATATAAAAATAAAAAGATTTTAGTCTTTTGAATTTTGAACCAGAAAATAAACAGAAGACCTAACTTTTTGGACCCCCCACAGCAGAGGGCCAAGGTACTTCCGTCGACAAGAGACACCTCGAGGGACTCCAATCCTCTCGGCATGACCCCAACTTCGTCCTCTCCATCGAGCCGGGCGCCACAGCCAGCTCGCCGTTTCGGCATCACCATCGGGCCGAGGTAGTATCAAGGAACGCTAATCATGAAGATCCCTGCAGCCGCGCCCCATCCTCGCCTCGACCGGGCTGTCTGCCTACCAGGGCTGAAAGGACAGCAGCAGCCAGACCCCACTTCGCAGAGGAACCCAAGTTAGTCCACTGCAAAGCCATAAGTCCAAATCTCATTCATGTGGGACTCTTAGTTTGGCTGTTCCATCGATAAGCCCGCTGGCCACAAGTGGCCAACAAGGGCCGCGAGCCTCCAACTTCTACCTCTCCATTGTTCCCGGACCGAAGCACCCGCGGAACATCAGTCCACCTCGTATCACCGGGACCGCATCAGAAAGCCTACGGACGAGTGTGCAAAGAGGTGCACAGCTCAGTCCGCATAACTCCCCAATAAGCCTGCAGAAGACAGGGTACCCACTAGCCCCATCTGAGACTTTTAAACAGCCCCTCAACAAGGCTGTGACCCCCATCACCTCCGGGGGAGTGAACAAGCAGACTGGACCACCCACCTCAAGCAGTCCGCCTACCCTCAACAGCCCCCACCACCGGGGGCCACCAGACTAAGAACCCAAGGGTACCAGCCATCCGAGCCCAACTTCTCAGAGGCACCTTAAGCCCCCTCCCCCTCGTTAAGGAGGTCCCACTCCGGGGGGGGGGGGGTCACTGGACAGTCTGAAATCCTAGCGAGAATTTATCTCTAGAAGTATAACTGCCGTTAGACCTCAGTATCAGTGCAAAAGAGAAGGAAGTAGGCGCCAATGTAACCATGCGTTCCATTTCCTAATCAACGAGGTAAACGTACGTGTTTGCAAATTCTTCTTTAAGGCCACGCTGGACATCAATGACCGACCTATTAGGACTGTCATAGCCAAATTAAAGGAAGGATTTCTTCAAGAAGATCTAAGAGGAAAACACGGACACCACTCTAAAGTGGATCCCGCAATAAAAGATGGTGTTGTTGATCATATTAATACAATCCCAAGAATTGACAGTCATTACCTGCGCGCGCAAACTACTCGGGAGTTTATAGAAGGTGGGAAAAGCTTAGCTGATTTACACCGCGATTACAAAAATGACTGTATTGAAAAAAATGTTCCTTTTGCAAATCTCACAATGTATTCCCGAATTTTCAACAGCAATTTTAACATCTCTCTTTTCTCCCCGAAAAAAGATCAGTGCGACTTATGCAGCTCCTATAACAATGCAAGGGAAGAAGAAAAAGAAGCGATACAAGAAAAATATGAAAAACATTAAAAGGAGAAAGTTTTGTCAAGAGTAGAGAAAGAAGGGGATAAAAAGAGAGCAAAAGAAAGCGAAGGCAAAATTATAGTAGCCACTTATGATCTCCAAGCGGTGCTGCCAGCACCAAGAGGGGATATATCTACCTTCTATTATAAAAGTAAAATAAACAGCTACAACTTAACTGTAAGTGAACTTCAGTCAGATTACGTCAGAAGTACTTAGAAGGAAAAGCTAACACCAAAAATGATGTAACCTTGAAATTATACTCTACTCGGAAAATTGTTGTGGTCAACAAAAGAACAAATTCATAATGGGAATGTGCCTATACGCTGTGCAAAAATTTAGAATCAAATTGATCACACATCAATTTTTTATCAGGGGTCACACCCAAAGTGAAGGAGACAATGTGCACTCTGTCATAGCAAAATCTATTAAACGAGCTCTTAAATCGGGTCCCATCTATATTCCCACTGATTACGTCAGATTAATTCGATCTGCGAAAAAACCGGAAATCCATATAAAGTAACAGAATTGAGTTACGAGGATTTTGTTGACCTGAAGAAACTCACTCAACAGATAGGATCAAACTTTAACAAAACATCAAACGACGAACAGATAAAAACCAGCGACAAAAAAGTAATTAAAGTACAGAAGAATAACCCCGGAGTTCTTTTTGTGCAAATTACATACGAACAAAAAGTATAGCGCAGATTAATGTCAATAACACCAGGAGAAGGCAAGAGAACATCTCTACAATAAAATGCGTTCCGGCTTACAAGAAAAAAATGGACATCTCTAATATAAAGAAAGCTCATATTCAATCCCTTATCTCAGCGAAAAGTATTCCCACATTGAATAAGCCCATTTATGAATCTATGTTTATGTAAATTTTGTACTTCTTACTTAATTTTCATTTAATATTTTGTCATTAAAATAAGCTAATAAAACAGTTACCTAATTCAAACTTTTTTTTTTCATTTTTATTCTAAGTAGTGACCTTAACTGAGGTCAAAAGTCTAAGTAAAAATATATAATTTGGGCTTCAAAAATTACTTGAGGGGTCACAACAGAAAAAAAATAATAGGGAAGCAAGAAAAAGTGACATAACCGAGAGACTTCACCTATTTTTACCTGGTAGCACCAAATATTCTACAAGAACTGATTTACAGACCCATAGTATTATTCTATAGAATACGATAAAATTTATTGTCAAAAATACTTAGCTGAAATTTAAAAGAATCTTGTACTATTTCAATATAAATTTTATTGATTTCTTTAATTAGTTATTTCTCAAATACTGCGTTTTTGAGTTATGTCACTTTTCTTGCCGGGGTGCGACGTGACTAAATTTCAATCAATTTGACCTTGTCGCTCCTTGCGCCATCTATGTTCATGGAAGACAAGTTGTCATATTTTTTCGACATAAAAAGGTTAGATGAGGAAATGACTCACGCTAAAGTTTTATTAATCCAAGAATCATTCAATAATATCGAGTGATTTCTTGGATTCAACCTGCAACAGTTCTAGTATTTTATTGAAAGATAAAATATACTGTCTAATTTAGAAAAAGGCGCCGAATCAGTTGAAAGTTCAAAAAGTGAACATTTCAACAACTTGACAATGTACTGAAAATGAGATTTTCCGTATCATGAATTCGTTTGTGGTGTTGGGAATGTAACTGGGGAACGATGCTACAGGAAGTAATGTATTTGCCAATTTGTTTATGTCCTTTGCAATACAATCTGATATTAAACGAATTTTCTAGCGCCTGAATCTAACAATTCTTCGTAAAGTTTTCCAATTATATCATGTAAATTTTGAAACACATTAAAGGAATTGAAGGAAAAATCGAGAAATGTGAGAGTTTCACAAACATGCGTTGGGGAAAAAAAACCATTCTTCTAAAATGAAATTGTTTAGCCTAAGGGAATTTTAGTCGAATATTCATAACGTGTAAATGGTTGGAAACTTGCCTTAACCAATTACTTCATTTTCTCAATAATATGTTTAGAATTTTCTTTTGTCTTATTGTAGAAATTGTTTTTTAAAAAACCATTTTTCTTTCATTACTGAGATTCCAACACATGCCTCCGAATAACGTGTCAGATGTCGTAACTGCTAAGCTGTCAAGCCCATCTGTCGACAATCAATTTCGTTTTAAAAATTTTCTAAAATCATTTCATCGGTAAAGGTCTCACTTATGCTAGATATTAATGCAAGAAAAATAAAAAAAATAAATACCCCCTCAAGCAACTGCTTGCCACAGAGGTCTGACAGGAGCCTGTCAGTTTATTTGCCAGAGAAAAAACTCTGTGAGGATGGCAGGGGCGCAGCAGAAAAATCGACACGAACATCCATGCCTTTGCTCCGGGGCTCAAACTCTGGTCCCTTACATCAGCAGCCAAGTGCGCTAACCCCTAGGCCACGGGACGGCATAATGCAAGAAGCAATCAAAAATGAATTTACAGCTTACCTGTAGATATACAATTCAAGAAATTATTTTAGGAGAAATGTATATTTTCCCAGTTTAATAAGAATGCAACCCTAGCTTTGCTTTTATAAGAAATGTACTTTAACTGCTAGACAATCGTCAGGTCTGTTCCAAAATGATTTGTTGAATTAAAGGTAATTTTTGAATTTATTATTGACAGATTCTTGATTTAATAACACATTTGCGAGACTGACTTCCTATTTTTTGACCTCCATACATTGAATAAAATTTGATAATTTGCCTTTCATGATCGTAGATGGTACAAGGAATGACAAGTATACAGAGTCGAAACAAAGTGGATAGGTTACAGAGCTCGTGTCGTCATAGTAGTTACATCAACATGCACGTGACTGTGAACGCTCGAATTCCACTCATGGTCAAATATTATTTCTTGAATTCCTATTGTTTTCCTTTAGTTGCTATGATATTTCGAAACTTGCACACTGAATAAATCTACAAACATAAATTTAGAAATATGTTTCTCTAAATCACGGCAATGACACCAGATTTTGAGGTCAAATGAATGTCGAGGGTCACTCTCGAGAAAAATATTCATTCCTAAATATTCGTGGCAAACTTTAAGCTAGTAAATAATAAATAAATTACATTTATATTTGGGATGAAGAAATAATTGAATGAACTTTTGAAATCGATCTGAGGTTTCGAGTTTTCAAAAGACATCTCACAGAGGCGAATTGGATTGTTTTCCGATCAGTTTGTATTAGTTGTAACCCGCAAAAATTAGATCTTTGATGACCGAAGGGACAAGTTCAAAGATTAATTATCAGAGCTGACATTAGCAGTACCAAACACTTGTCCATACCTGCATTATCTAATTTAATCCTTAAAGTCTATTGACTGTATTTAGTACATAAAACGGCTTCCGTGGCAGAGACTGCCCTTGTTGAATTTCAGGGAGGGGGGATTAAATTAGGATTGTGGGTTGGGGAAGACACAGTAAGGAAAGAACAGGTGATTGGTGGATGGGAGAGTTGTGCAGAGTTGAAGTGTATAAGTATTCTGTGTGGGGTGGTTGGGATAAGAGGCTTAGATGGTGAGAAGGGATTAAGTGGGTGTGGAGGCAGTTGAGTTGTGAAAGAAAAGGATTGAGTTAGGGTGAAGTGAGGTCAAGGGGGGTATAGAAGAAGGAGGGGTAATGGTGGGGAGTAAGTGTGTGTGGAATCAGGTGAGGTGGAACAGAAATCGGGTGTGAGGAGGGAAGGAAAAGAAAACGGAAAAAGGACTGGAGGGAGGGAGAGTACAGCTATAGGCACAAGTTTGACAATAGCTGTCATCTCCCACTATTCGGGTCCTTGATGTTAAATATGCACCTTGGACGTTTAAATTTATCTGATGGCACAATCTGATATTTGTTAGCATTTTGAATGAATGCATTCGGATGAATTTCTGCTTGGTTAAAATAGTTCTTCGCAAGTTTTTTCATACATTGCAGAATGAAGTCGTAGTTCAGATCTCTGTGAATAATGGAATATCTGTCGAACCAGGTTGCTGCTATAGCTGATCGCAATATCTTGTTTTCAGCCGATTGGATTCAGGCAAGGTTTGTTTTGGTAGTTGCTCCCTAGATGGGTGCTGCATATAGAAGAGTAGGTTTAATAACTTGTGTATAAAAGAAGGATTTTATTTTTGTTGGTGGTAGAAGATTTATTTCCCACGTTGGGAAATAATTTACAATGAAGTGCTCTTGCCTTTTTAATTATATTGGTAACGTTTGCGTTTCAGTTGAGTTTTTGATGAATCGTGATTCCAAGATATTTGGCATGGTCACTCCAAGCTACTCATTTGTCGAACAGGTAGGGTTCGCCTGTTGAACGAATTTTTAACCAATATTGCAGTCCCCCAACTTTGTTGTGGAGGCGATCAGTTCTATGGCAGCAAAAGTTGGGGATTTTAAAAATAGTACCTGGTGTGAGATGAGTTTCTTGAATAAGAGCTACATCTACTAAATATTCTGTGAGGAAGTCATTAAATTCCATGAGATCTGATTTTATTCCATTTGCATTCCAATTTGCTATCGTGAATTCAGGGTTATGTGAATCACTCGCCATCGCAGACAAGACTAGTAAACTTTTCGATTGCTTCGAACATGATATCACATTTTGCAGATGGAGATTGTGCAACCTTAAATTTCTGGATAAAAGTTGTAGCCAAGCATAAAATTTCTTAATTTTGAAATTTTTAAAAAATTTATGTGAAGTTTCGGAGTTGGTTAATGGATTCCCTAATTGAGCCATTGTCATTTTCCATTGGGGGGGGGGTTGTTTTTCCCTTTGTGACCTTCTACTATGGCATATAAACTGACAGGCTCCTGTCAGACCTCTGTGGCAAGCAGATGCTTGAGGGGGTATTTATTTTTATTTATTTTTTATTTAGTGTGTGATGCTGCTTGTGAATATGTCATGGAATTAATATGTGTTCTATGTGTTGTACGATGTGTTTGAGCTGTGAAAGTCCTCTGGGGGAATCCCAGTTGCATTTGATATTGCGGAAGGTTGTGGAAAGTTAGGACACCCTCTGTAGTTTGCAGTATAAGGTCCTGATAAGTTGGCACATTTTAGAGGCTCTTCCTGTGATCTGCGTGGGCAATCGATGGTGAGGTGAAGGCCAGCGCATTTGACATATCTGTCTTCGTGATGGCAGTGGCTTTTTGCATGCCCAAAGTGCTGACATTTATGATATTGTGTGATTCCTGGTCTATTCCTATAAGTTTCAACTTTGATTTTTAGGTTGAAGAGAAATTCGACGTTGAAAATACATTTGGCCTTTTCTGTCTTTTCAGTTTCTGTGAAGAAGACTGGGAGCGTGATTTATTTGGGACTTTGTTGAATTGTACCACCTTAATGATTGGGATTGAATTTGCGAGAAGATCATTTTTGAGGTCTTCGGTACTGATAGTAACTGGGAGATTTTTTATAACACATTTTAGATTCTTATCTGTGCTCAGAGGAAAGGTATGGAAGTTGTGTTTATTATTTTCTAAGAAGGTGCTGAATTTTCTGTAGTCTTCTACAGTTGTGGTGTTTTTTCGAATTGATTCGATGCTTAATTTAGCAGTGAATGGGGCTATTGCTATGTTATTTAATTTTTTATTCAGTTCTTTCCAGTTCAAAAAATTTCTTAGTATCAGTGTGGGAATTCCAGTGTTTTGAGTGTTTCTAACTTTATCTGAGTTATCAAGTTGTTCTGGGACATTGCGTGTTGCAAGGGGGTCAGGGAAGCCTACAAAATGATTGAAAGTTGGAATTTTGTAGGGGGCGGGGTTCGGATCCACTTCAGGTGATGTTCGGGACAAGCTGCACTGTGGAATCTGTTTCTGTATTGATTTACGAGATTAAATTTGGAGTAATTTATTTTAAACTCGGTAATTTCACCTTGCTTTTTATTCTCTAAAATTTTGCTCTTCAAAATAGAGTTTTGAGTGCTACACAGATTCAAATGTGGATCACCGAATTGAAAATACACAGTGCTGCTGAAAATTAAACAAAGGAACTCATATTCCGACACATTCAATGGAACCCTGGAAACCTAGAAAAGACCCACCTGTCCGAAAGAATGGGCTAAGAGGTGAAACTTTTATCAAAATTCCATTTTTTCGTACAGTGGAATTTTTATATAGATATAAAAATTAATTGATATAATCATAGAATTCAAATCGCAGAAAAAGACATATTTCAAAAATTTGTATTTTTTTTTCTACTCAAAAATATTATTTCACTGTCCTTTTGTATGACACATTATTTTGACAGAGATGTTTTATGTTTAGACAGATTGAATAATTTAACAGTCTCTTAGAAGAGTAGTGAAATTAATGGACATAGAACAGACCACTATATGTGTTCAGAAATCGTAAGATTTGAGTGTTGCAAATTAGGAACCGAGGAATTTCTTATCTGCAATTTTTCATAAAGAGAAAGTGACATGTTCAGATTCGTTGGAAAAGCTAGAAGGACACTTGCCTTAAATTACTAATTAGATGGACAATTTAATCCTTGATTCCAGAATTCAAAAGACATCTCACAGAGGCGAATTGAATATATTCTGATCAGATTTATTAGTTGTAACACGCGAGAGATAGATCTTTGATGACCGAAGGGACACACTGCCCTTTGGCGTTTGTTTCTGTATTGATTTAGGAGATTTCGCTTGGGATACATTATTTCAAACTCAGTAATTTCACCTGTTTATTCATTTTCCAAATTTTTTTCTTCAGAATAGATATTTGAGTGATAAACAGATTTGAACGCAGATCACTGAATCAAAAATACGCAGTGCTCTGAAAATTACACCAAGGAACTCATATTCCAAAATATGCAATGGAATCCTGGCAACCAAGAAAAGATCCACCTGTCGGAAAGACTAGGCTGAGAGTCGGAAAGACTAGGCTAACAGTCGGAAAGACTAGGCTAAGAGTCGGAAAGACCAGGCTTAATAAAATTTCCATTTTTCCTTTTAGTGAAATTTTTTTTTAAGATATAAAAATTAACTGAAAGAATCATAGGCGATTCAAATCGCATAAAAAGAGGCATTACAAAATTTTCTATTTTTTTTTCACAAATATTATTTTCTGTCCTTGTGTATTACGCATTATTTTGACAGAGATGTTTTATGTTTACAAATATTGAGTAATTTAATACTATATTAGAAGAGTATTGAAATTTATGGACATAGAACTGAGCACTGTAGGTGTTCAGAAAATGGAAGATTTGTAGGTTTCAAATGAGGAACCGAGGTATTTCTTAACTGGTTTTTCCATAAAGAGAGAGTAACATTTTCAGATTCATTGGAAAAGCTAAAAGGACACTAGCCTTAAATTTACTCATTAGATGGCCATTTTAATCCTTGATTATACATATATATTCCTTCCGGGATCTGCAGCACATTTCTGAATTATCATCGTCGCTGTCTATGACAGCCGATGAACAGTAATCCTTGGACAACAACCCATGATTGCCGCTGGCGAAAGCAGACAATGGCGGGATCTCATCCTCGAACAGTGCATCATCACCATCATCACCGCTGTGCGCACTGGATGATGGTTGCGACAAATACTACGTCAAAAAACACGTAAGTGGTTCAGGAAGAGGCGGAGGCGGATTACCAAATACCGCAGGAACAGGAACCCCATTGCGATCAGCAAGCGCAACGCGGCATCCACGTTCACTTACGTATTGATCCTCACGCTTTCGCTTCATGGCGAATTGTTGGAAATCCATTTCAGCAGAGGCCACAACTATTTGAAACTAAATAAAAAAAGTGGCTTTTAGCGTATCTCAATCAATTTTAGCATATTTCAATTAATTTTACCTGGTCGCTCCTTGCGCCATCTATGTTCATGAAAGACAACTTGTCATATTTCTTTCGTCATAAAGAGAGTTAGATAACGAAGTGTCTCACGCTAAAGTCTTATTCTTATTACTCCAAGAATCATTCAATAATATCGATTGATTCCTTGGATTCAACCTGCAACAGTTCTAGTATTATATTGAAAGATAAAATATACTGTCTAAATTAGAAAAAGGCGCCGAATCAGTTGAAAGTTCAAAAATTGAACATTTCAACAACTTTACAATGTACTGAACATGAGTTTTTCCGTATCTTGAATTCGTTTGTGGTGATGGGAATGTAAGTGGGGAACGATGCTAACGGAAGAAATGTATTTGCCAATTTGTTTATGTTCTTTGCAATACAATCTGATATTAAACGAATTTTTTAGCACCTGAATCTAACAAATCTTCGTAAAGTTTTCCAATCATATCATGTGAATTTTGAAATACATTAAAAGAATTGAGGGAAAAATCGAGAAGAGTGAGAGTTTCACAAATATGCTTTGAAGAAAAATGCTCATTCTTGCAAAAAGAAATTGTTCTGCCTAATGGAATTTTAGTCGAATATTAATAACGTGTAAACTGTTGGAAACATGTGTTAACCAATAACTTCGTTTTCTCAATAATATGTTTAGTATTTTCTTTAGTCTTATTCTAGAAACTGTTTTCTAAAAAACCATTTTCGTTTATTACTGAGATTCCAACACATGCCTCTGAATAACGTGTCAGATGTTATGAAAATTACGCTATGAGCCCATCTGTTGACAATCCATTTTGTTTAAAAATTGTTCTAATGTCATTTCATGGGTAAAGGTCTCAATATGCTAAAGGTATCGATGCATGATAAATAAAAATAATAAATAACCCCTGAAGCAGCTGCTTGCCACAGAGGTCTGACAGGAGCCTCTCAGTTTATTTCCCACAGTAGAATATCTGTGAGGATCGCAGGAGTGCAGCAGAAAAAACGACACGAACATCCATGCTTTTGCTCAGGGGCTCAAACACAGATCCGTTAGAACAACACCCAAGTGCGCTAACCACTCGGAAACGGGTCGGCATAATGAAAGAAGCAATCAAAAAGAAATTTACAACATTCCTCTAGATATAAAATTTATGAAATAATTTTAGGAGAAATGTATATTTTCTCAGGTTAATAAGAATGGAACCGAAGCCTTGCTTTTATAAGGAATCTACTTTAACTGCTGAGCTATTGTCAGCTCTGTTCGAAATTAATTTCTTGAAATATATGTAATCTTTGAATTTATTATTGATTGATTCTTGGTTTAATATCACTTTTGCGAGAGTGATTTTCCTATTTTTGACCTCTATACATAGAGAAAAATTTGATAATTTGCCTTTCATAATCCTAGATGGTACCACGAATGACAAGTATACAGAGTCGAAACAAAGTGAATAGGTGACACAGCTGATGTCATCATAGCAGTTACATCAATATACACATAACTGTAAAGGTTCGAATTCCACTCATCGTGGAAATATTATTTCTTGAATTCCTATTTTTTTCCTTTAGTTGCTATTATATTTCGAAACTTCGAAACTTACACACTGAAAAAGACTACAAACAAAAATTTATAAATATTGTTTCTCTAAATCACGGCAATGACACCTGATTATGAGGTCAAATGAATTTTGAGGTTGACTCTTCGTGGCACTTACGAGAAAACCATTCATTCCTAAATATTCGTGGCAAATTTTAAGCTAGCAAATAATAAATAAAATGCATTTATATTTGGGATGAAGTAATAATTGAATGTTCCTTTAAAATCGAAATTAGGATTCGAGTTTTCAAAACACATCTCACAGAAGCGAATTAGATTGATTTCCGATCAGTTTTTGTTAGTTGTTACCCGCGAAAAGTAGAGCTTTGTTGACCGAAGGGACATCTGGCGGGTTTCAGATTATATTGCAAAGAACATCAACAAATGGGCAGATACATTACTTCCGTTAGCATCGTTTCCTTCGGTCATCAGCTGCCCTTTGGCGTTTGTTTCTGTATTGATTTAGAGGATTTCGCTTGGGATACATTATTTCAAACTCAGTAATTTCACCTGTTTATCCATTTTCTACATTATTTTTCTTCAGAATAGGTATTTCAGTGATACACAGATTTGAACGCAGATCACTGAATAAAAAATACGCAGTGCACCTGAATATTACACCAAGGAACTCATATTCCCACATATTCAATGGAACCCTGGCAACCTAGAAAAGATCCACCTGACGGAAAGATAGGTTAAGAGGTGAAACTTTAATGAAATTTCCATTTTTCCATTTAGTGAAATTTTTTTATAGATATAAAAATTAACTTAAAGAATCATAGGCGATTCAAATCGCATAAAAAGACGCAATAAAAAAATTTTTTTTTTTTTTTCAAAAATTTTATTTCCTGTCCTTGTGTATTACGCATTATTTTGACAGAGATGTTTTATGTTTACACAAATTGAGTAATTTAACACTATATTAGAAGAGTATTGAAATTTATGGACATTGAACTGAGGACTGTAGGTGTTAATAAAACGGTAAGATTTATATGTTTCAAATGAGGAACCGAGGTATTTCTTAACTTGTTTTTCCATAAAGAGAGAGTGACATATTAAGATTCATTGGAATAGCTAAAAGGACACTAGCCTTAAAATTACTCATTAGATGGACAGTTTAATCCTTGATTACTACATATATATTCCTTCCGGGATCTGCACCACATTTTTGAATTCCCCGGAAAAAAAGATGAACTCTCCTAATACCCTGAACAAATCTGCTATCTGAATTATAATGCATCTTGATCACATAGAGTGATAGTTGCGAAAACAAAGGTATCTTAACTAGAAAATTTCGACTTCTCTTCCTGCATTGCAACAAAACAATATTTCTAATTGAAAGTCGAATTTCCAAATCCGATTCTTCAAAAGCAAAATATTCTGCAGTTTGATCACAGAAATTCGATCAAGGTTCCTGCTACTTGGAAAGATAAAAGAGTGCGTCACCTATGAAGTCTAGGAAACTGAGAATTATTTCCACAAGAGTTGTCAGTGATCATCAGCCTAATGATTTCCGTAATATTGTTAATTACGTCGATTTGCACTATACTGATTGAGAATGATTTCTTTAAAAAAATTGCGGCTTTCAAGTCGGAAATGTAATTAGTGTTTCTGATATTCATTTGATATTTTAGGCTCTAAAAAGAGCCATTTTGTTGTGGTGATGACTAACCATTAGCCTCTTCGTCGCCAGTGTGAGAATCTTCATCGTCACCCTGGTATGCAGAGTCAGATGGCAGTTGTGATGTGTCAGAGTCATTCCAGTCATCAACAGATCTCTCTACTTCATCCGAAGATAACGAAGAAAAATCGGCAATGCACCGGTCATCTGACGTCACCGGCACCGTCGACGGAAGACTATCATCGTCGCTGTCTATGACATCCGATGAATAGTAATCCTTGGACAACAACCCATGAATGCCGCTGGCGAAAGCAGACAATGGCGGGATCTCATCCTCGAACAGTGCATCGTCACCATCATCACCGCTGTGCGCACTGGATGATGGTTGCGACAAATACCAAGCCAAAAAACAGCTAAGTGTTTCAGGAAGAAGCGGAGGCGGATTACCAAATACCGTAGGAACAGGAACCCCATTGCGATCAGCAACCGCAACGCGGCATCCATGTTCACTTACGTATTGATCCTCACGCTTTCGCTTCATGGCGAATTGTTGGAAATCCATTTCAGCACAGACCACAACTATTTGAAACTAAATAAATAAAGGTGGCTTTTAGCGTATCTCAATCAATTTTAGCGTATTTCAATTAATTTGACCTGGTCGCTCCTTGCGCCATCTATGTTCATGAAAGACAACTTATCATATTTCTTTTGACGTAGAAAGAACTAGATAACGAAGTGTCTCACGCTGAAGTTTTATTACTCCAAGATTCATTCAATAATATCGATGGATTCCTTGGATTCAATCTGCAACAGTTCTGGTATTTTATTGAAAGATAAAATATACAGTCTAATTTAGGAAAAGGCGCCGAATCAGTTGAAAGTTCAAAAATTGAACATTTCAACAACTTTACAATGTACTGAACATGAGCTTTTCCGTATCTTGAATTCGTTTGTGGTGATGGGAATGTAAGTGGGGAACGATGCTAACGGAAGAAATATATTTGCGGATTTGTTTATGTTCTTTGCAATACAATCTGATATTAAACGATTTTTTTAGCGCCCGAATCTAAAAATTCTTCGTAAAGTTTTCCAATTATATCATGTGAATTTTGAAATACATTAAAAGAATTGAGGGAAAAATCGAGAACAGTGAGAGTTTCACAAACATGCTTTGGAGAAAAATACACATTCTTGTAAAAAGAAATTGTGCCTAAGGGAATTTTAGTCGAATATTTATAACGTGTAAACTGTTGGAAACATGTCTTAACCAATAACTTCATTTTCTCAATAATATGTTTAGTCTTTTCTTTAGTCTTATTCTAGAAACTGTTTTCTAAAAAAAAATTTTCCTTTATTACTGAGATTCCAACACATGCCTCCGAATAACGTTTCAGAGGTCATAAACACTAAGCTATCAGCCCATCTTTCGACAATCCATTTTGTTTTAAAATTGTTCTAATGTCATTTCATGGGCAAAGGTCTCACTTATGATAAAGATATTAATGCAAGGTAAATAAAAATAACAAATACCCCCTCAACCAGCTGCTTGTACCAGAGGTCTGACAAGGAGCCTGTCAGTTTATTTCCCACAGTAGAATGTCTGTGAGGATGGCAGGAGCGCAGCAGTAAAAAGGACACGAAAATCCATACCTTTGCTCAGTGTCTCAAACCAGGTCTCTTACAACAGCAGCCAAGTGCGCTAACCACTCGGCCACGGGTCGGCATAATGTAAGAAGCAATCAAAAAGAAATTTACAGCATTCCTCTAGATATAAAATTTAAGAAATTTTTTTAGGAGAAATGTACATTTTCTCAGATTAATAAGAATGCAACCCAATCCTTGCTTTTAAAAGGAATGTACTTTACCTGCTGAGCTATCGTCAGCTCTGTTCCAAATTAATTTGTTGAAATATATATAACCTTTGAATTTATTATTGATTGGTTCTTGGTTTGAAAACACTTTTACGAGAGTGACTTTCTTATTTTTGTCCTCTATACATAGAGAAAAATTTGATAATTTGCCTTTCATGATCCTAGATGGTACCAGGAATGACAAGTGTACAGAGTCGAAACAAAGTGGATAGGTGACACAGCTGATGTCATCATAGCAGTTACATCAACATACACATAACTGTAAAGGTTCGAATTCCACTCATCGTGGAAATATTATTGCTTGAATTCCTATTTTTTTCCTTCAGTTGCTATTATATTTCGAAACTTGGAAACTTGCACACTGAACAAGACTACAAACATAAATTAATAAATATGTTTCTCTAAATCACGGCAATGACACCTGATTATGAGGACAAATGAATTTTGAGTTTGACTCTTCGTGGCACTCTCGAGAAAACCATTCATTCCTAAATATTCGTGGCAAAATTTAGGCTAGCAAATAATAAATAAATTGCATTTATATTTGGGATGAAGTAATAATTGAATGTTCTTTTAAAATCGAACTTAGGATTCGAGTTTTCAAAACACATCTCACAGAAGCGAATTGGATTGTTTTCCGATCAGATTTTGTTAGTTGTTACACGCGAAAAGTAGATCTTTGTTGACCGAAGGGACATCTGGCGGGTATCAGATTGTATTGCAAAGAACATAAACAAATCGGCAGATACATTACTTCCGTTAGCATCGTTACTTTCGGTCATCGGCTGCCCTTTGGCGTTTGTTTCTGTATTGATTTAGGAGATTTCGCTTGGGATACATTATTTCAAACTCAGTAATTTCACCTGTTTATTCATTTTCTATATTATTTTTCTTCAGAATAGGTATTTCAGTGATACAGAGATTTGAACGCATATCACTGAATCAAAAATACGCAGTGCACCTGAAAATTACACCAAGGAACTCATATTCCCACATATTCAATTGAACCCTGGCAACCTAGAAAAGATCCATTTGTCGGAAAGATAAGTTAAGAGGTGAAACTTAATCAAATCTCCATTTTTCCGTTTACTGAAATTTTTTTGTAGATATAAAAATTAACTGAAAGAATCATAGCGATTCAAATCGCATAAAAAGACGCATTACAAAGTTTTGTATTTTTTTCAAAAATTTTATTTCCTGTCCTTGTGTATTACGCATTATTTTGACAGAGATGTTTTATGTTTACACAAATTGAGTAATTTAACACTATATTAGAAGAGTATTGAAATTTATGGACATTGAACTGAGGACTGTAGGTGTTAATAAAACGGTAAGATTTATATGTTTCAAATGAGGAACCGAGGTATTTCTTAACTTGTTTTTCCATAAAGAGAGAGTGACATATTAAGATTCATTGGAATAGCTAAAAGGACACTAGCCTTAAAATTACTCATTAGATGGACAGTTTAATCCTTGATTATTGCATATATATTCCTTCCGGGATCTGCACTACATTTTTGAATTTCCGGGAAAAAAAGATGAACTCTCCTAATACCCTGAACAAATCTGCTATCTGAATTATAATGCATCTTGATCACATAGAGTGATAGTTGCGAAAACAAAGGTATCTTAACTAGAAAATTTCGACTTCTCTTCCTGCATTGCAACAAAACAATATTTCTAATTGAAAGTCGAATTTCCAAATCCGATTCTTCAAAAGCAAAATATTCTGCAGTTTGATCACAGAAATTCGATCAAGGTTCCTGCCACTTGGAAAGATAAAAGAGTGCGTCATTATGAAGTCTAGGAAACTGAGAATTATTTCCACAAGAGTTGTCAGTGATCATCAGCCTAATGATTTCCGCAATATTGGTAATTACGTCGATTTGCACTATACTGATTGAGAATGATTTCTTTAAAAAAATTGCGGCTTTCAAGTCGGAAATGTAATTAGTGTTTCTGATATTCATTTGATATTTTAGGCTCTAAAAAGAGCCATTTTGTTGTGGTGATGACTAACCATTAGCCTCTTCGTCGCCAGTGTGAGAATCTTCATCGTCACCCTGGTATGCAGAGTCAGATGGCAGTTGTGATGTGTCAGAGTCATTCCAGTCATCAACAGATCTCTCTCCTTCATCCGAAGATAACGAAGAAAAATCGGCAATGCACCGGTCATCTGACGTCACCGGCACCGTCGACGGAAGACTATCATCGTCGCTGTCTATGACATCCGATGAATAGTAATCCTTGGACAACAACCCATGAATGCCGCTGGCGAAAGCAGACAATGGCGGGATCTCATCCTCGAACAGTGCATCGTCACCATCATCACCGCTGTGCGCACTGGATGATGGTTGCGACAAATACCAAGCCAAAAAACAGCTAAGTGTTTCAGGAAGAAGCGGAGGCGGATTACCAAATACCGTAGGAACAGGAACCCCATTGCGATCAGCAACCGCAACGCGGCATCCATGTTCACTTACGTATTGATCCTCACGCTTTCGCTTCATGGCGAATTGTTGGAAATCCATTTCAGCAGAGACCACAACTATTTGAAACTAAATAAATAAAGGTGGCTTTTAGCGTATCTTAATCAATTTTAGCGTATTTCAATTAATTTGACCTGGTCGCTCCTTGCGCCATCTATGTTCTTGAAAGACAACTTATCTTATTTCTTTCGACGTAGAAAGAATTAGATAACGAAGTGTCTCACGCTGAAGTTTTATTACTCCAAGAATCATTCAATAATATCGATGGATTACTTGGATTCTATCTGCAACAGTTCTGGTATTTTATTGAAAGATAAAATATACAGTCTAATTTAGGAAAAGGCGCCGAATCAGTTGAAAGTTCAAATATTGAACATTTCAACAACTTTACAATGTACTGAACATGAGCTTTTCCGTATCTTGAATTCGTTTGTGGTGATGGGAATGTAAGTGGGGAACGATGCTAACGGAAGAAATATATTTGCGAATTTGTTTATGTTCTTTGCAATACAATCTGATATTAAACGATTTTTTTAGCGCCCGAATCTAAAAATTCCTCGGAAAGTTTTCCAATTATATCATGTGAATTTTGAAATACATTAAAAGAATTGAGGGAAAAATCGAGAACAGTGAGAGTTTCACAAACATGCTTTGGAGAAAAATACACATTCTTCTAAAAAGAAATTTTTGTGCCTAAGGGAATTTTAGTCGAATTATTTATAACGTGTAAACTGTTGGAAACATGTCTTAACCAATAACTTCATTTTCTCAATAAAATGTTTAGTCTTTTCTTTAGTCTTATTCTAGAAACTATTTTCTAAAAAAAACATTTTCCTTTATTATTGAGATTCCAACACATGCCTCCGAATAACGTTTCAGAGGTCATAAACACTAAGCTATCAGCCCATCTTTCTACAATCCACTTTGTTTTAAAATTGTTCTAATGTCATTTCATGGGCAAAGGTCTCATTTATGATAAAGATATTAATGCAAGGTAAATAAAAATAACAAATACCCCCTCAACCAGCTGCTTGCCACAGAGGTCTGACAAGGAGCCTGTCAGTTTATTTCCCACAGTAGAATGTCTGTGAGGATGGCATGAGCGCAGCAGTAAAAAGGACACGAAAATCCATACCTTTGCTCAGTGTCTCAAACCAGGTCTCTTACAACAGCAGCCAAGTGCGCTAACCACTCGGCCACGGGTCGGCATAATGTAAGAAGCAATCAAAAAGAAATTTACAGCATTCCTCTAGATATAAAATTTAAGAAATTATTTTAGGAGAAATGTACATTTTCTCAGATTAATAAGAATGCAACCCAATCCTTCCTTTTAAAAGGAATGTACTTTACCTGTTGAGCTATCGTCAGCTCTGTTCCAAATTAATTTGTTGAAATATATGTAACCTTTGAATTTATTATTGATTGGTTCTTCGTTTGAAAACACTTTTACGAGAGTGACTTTCTTATTTTTGTCCTCTATACATAGAGAAAAATTTGATAATTTGCCTTTCATGATCCTAGATGGTACCAGGAATGACAAGTGTACAGAGTCGAAACAAAGTGGATAGGTGACACAGCTGATGTCATCATAGCAGTTACATCAACATACACATAACTGTAAAGGTTCGAATTCCACTCATCGTGGAAATATTATTTCTTGAATTCCTATTTTTTTCCATTAGTTGCTATTATATTTCGAAACTTGGAAACATGCACACTGAACAAGACTACAAACATAAATTAATAAATATGTTTCTCTAAATCACGGCAATGACACCTGATTATGAGGACAAATGAATTTTGAGTTTGACTCTTCGTGGCACTCTCGAGAAAACCATTCATTCCTAAATATTCGTGGCAAAATTTAGGCTAGCAAATAATAAATAAATTGCATTTATATTTGGGATGAAGTAATAATTGAATGTTCTTTTAAAATCGAACTTAGGATTCGAGTTTTCAAAACACATCTCAGAGAAGCGAATTGGATTGTTTTCCGATCAGATTTTGTTAGTTGTTACACGCGAAAAGTAGATCTTTGTTGACCGAAGGGACATCTGGCGGGTATCAGATTGTATTGCAAAGAATATAAACAAATTGGCAGATACATTACTTCCGTTAGCATCGTTACTTTCGGTCATCGGCTGCCCTTTGGCGTTTGTTTCTGTATTGATTTATGAGATTTCGCTTGGGATACATTATTTCAAACTCAGTAATTTCACCTGTTTATTCATTTTATATATTATTTTTCTTCAGAATAGGTATTTCAGTGATACAGAGATTTGAACGCATATCACTGAATCAAAAATACGCAGTGCACCTGAAAATTACACCAAGGAACTCATATTCCCACATATTCAATTGAACCCTAGCAACCTAGAAAAGATCCATTTGTCGGAAAGATAAGTTAAGAGGTGAAACTTAATCAAATCTCCATTTTTCCGTTTACTGAAATTTTTTTGTAGATATAAAAATTAACTGAAAGAATCATAGCGATTCAAATCGCATAAAAAGACGCATTACAAAGTTTTGTATTTTTTTCAAAAATTTTATTTCCTGTCCTTGTGTATTACGCATTATTTTGACAGAGATGTTTTATGTTTACACAAATTGAGTAATTTAACACTATATTAGAAGAGTATTGAAATTTATGGACATTGAACTGAGGACTGTAGGTGTTAATAAAACGGTAAGATTTATATGTTTCAAATGAGGAACCGAGGTATTTCTTAACTTGTTTTTCCATAAAGAGAGAGTGACATATTAAGATTCATTGGAATAGCTAAAAGGACACTAGCCTTAAAATTACTCATTAGATGGACAGTTTAATCCTTGATTACTACATATATATTCCTTCCGGGATCTGCACCACATTTTTGAATTCCCCGGAAAAAAAGATGAACTCTCCTAATACCCTGAACAAATCTGCTATCTGAATTATAATGCATCTTGATCACATAGAGTGATAGTTGCGAAAACAAAGGTATCTTAACAAGAAAATTTCCACTTCTCTTCCTGCATTGCAACAAAACAATATTTCTAATTGAAAGTCGAATTTCCAAATCCGATTCTTCAAAAGCAAAATATTCTGCAGTTTGATCACAGAAATTCGATCAAGGTTCCTGCTACTTGGAAAGATAAAAGAGTGCGTCACCTATGAAGTCTAGGAAACTGAGAATTATTTCCACAAGAGTTGTCAGTGATCATCAGCCTAATGATTTCCGTAATATTGGTAATTACGTCGATTTGCACTATACTGATTGAGAATGATTTCTTTAAAAGAACTGCGGCTTTCAAGTCGGAAATGTAATTAGTGTTTCTGATATTCGTTTGATATTTTAGGCTCTAAAAAGAGCCATTTTGTTGTGGTGATGACTAACCATTAGCCTCTTCGTCGCCAGTGTGAGAATCTTCATCGTCACCCTGGTATGCAGAGTCAGATGGCAGTTGTGATGTGTCAGAGTCATTCCAGTCATCAACAGATCTCTCTCCTTCATCCGAAGATAACGAAGAAAAATCGGCAATGCACCTGTCATCTGACGTCACCGGCACCGTCGACGGAAGACTATCATCGTCGCTGTCTACGACATCCAATGAATAGTAATCCTTGGACAACAACCCATGAATGCCACTGGCGAAAGCAGACAAAGGCGGGATCTCATCCTCGAACAGTGCATCGTCACCATCATCACCGCTGTGCGCACTGGATGATGGTTGCGAGAAATACCAAGCCAAAAAACAGCTAAGTGTTTCAGGAAGAAGCGGAGGCGGATTACCAAATACCGTAGGAACAGGAACCCCATTGCGATCAGCAACCGCAACGCGGCATCCATGTTCACTTACGTATTGATCCTCACGCTTTCGCTTCATGGCGAATTGTTGGAAATCCATTTCAGCAGAGACCACAACTCTTTGAAACTAAATAAATAAAGGTGGCTTTTAGCGTATCTCAATCAATTTTAGCGTATTTCAATTAATTTGACCTGGTCGCTCCTTGCGCCATCTATGTTCATGAAAGACAACTTATCATATTTCTTTCGACGTAGAAAGAATTAGATAACGAAGTGTCTCACGCTGAAGTTTTATTACTCCAAGAATCATTCAATAATATCGATGGATTCCTTGGATTCAATCTGCAACAGTTCTAGTATTTTATTGAAAGATAAAATATACAGTCTAATTTAGGAAAAGGCGCCGAATCAGTTGAAAGTTCAAAAATTGAACATTTCAACAACTTTACAATGTACTGAACATGAGCTTTTCCGTATCTTGAATTCGTTTGTGGTGATGGGAATGTAAGTGGGGAACGATGCTAACGGAAGAAATATATTTGCGAATTTGTTTATGTTCTTTGCAATACAATCTGATATTAAACGATTTTTTTAGCGCCCGAATCTAAAAATTCTTCGTAAAGTTTTCCAATTATATCATGTGAATTTTGAAATACATTAAAAGATTTGAGGGAAAAATCGAGAACAGTGAGAGTTTCACAAACATGCTTTGGAGAAAAATACACATTCTTGTAAAAAGAAATTGTTGTGCCTAAGGGAATTTTAGTCGAATATTTATAACGTGTAAACTGTTGGAAACATGTCTTAACCAATAACTTCATTTTCTCAATAAAATGTTTAGTCTTTTCTTTAGTCTTATTCTAGAAACTGTTTTCTAAAAAAAATATTTTCCTTTATTACTGAGATTCGAACACATGCCTCCGAATAACGTTTCAGAGGTCATAAACACTAAGCTATCAGCCCATCTTTCGACAATCCATTTCGTTTTAAAATTGTTCTAATGTCATTTCATGGTCAAAGGTCTCATTATGCTAAAGATATCGATCCAAGATAAAAAAAATAATACATACCCCCTCAAGCAGCTGCTTGCCACAGAAGTGTGACAGGAGCCTGTCAGTTTATTTCCCACAGTAGAATGTCTGTGAGGATGGCAGGGGTGCAGCCGAAAAAACGACACGAACATCCATGCCTTTGCTCAGGGTCTTAAACACAGGTCCGTTAGAGCAACAGCCAAGTGCGCTAACCACTCGGAAACGGGTCGGCATAACGAAAGAAGCAATCAAAAAGAAATTTACAACTTTCCTCAAGATGTAAAATTTAGGAAATAATTTTAAGAGAAATGTATATTTTCTCAGGTTAATAACAATGCACCCGAAGCCTTGCTTTTATAAGGAATCTACTTTAACTGCTGAGCTATTGTCAGCTCTGTTCCAAATTAATTTCTTGAAATATATGTAATCTTTGAATTTATTATTCATTGATTCTTGGTTTAATAACACTTTTGCGAGAGTGATTTTCCTACTTTTGACCTCTATACATAGAGAAAAATTTGATAATTTGCCTTTCATGATCCTAGATGGTACCAGGAATGACAAGTGTACAGAGTCGAAACAAAGTGGATAGGTGACAGAACTGATGACATCATAGCTGTTACATCAACATACACATAACTGTAAAGGTTCGAATTCCACTCATCGTGGAAATATTGTTTCTTGAATTCCTATTTTTTTCCTTTAGTTGCTATTATATTTCGAAACTTGGAATCTTGCACACTGAACAAGACTACAAACATAAATTTATAAATATGTTTCTCTAAATCACGGCAATGACACCTGATTATGTGGTCAAATGAATTTTTAGGTTGACTCTTTGTCGCACTCTCCAGAAAAATATTCATTCCTAAATATTCGTGGCAAACTTTAAGCTAGCAAACAATAAATAAATTGCATTTATATTTGGGATGAAGTAATAATTGAATGTTCTTTTAAAATCGAACTTAGGATTCGAGTTTTCAAAACACATCTCACAGAAGCGAATTGGATTGTTTTCCGATCAGTTTTTGCTAGTTGTTACACGCGAAAAGTAGATCTTTGTTGACCGAAGGGACATCTGGCGGGTATCAGATTGTATTGCAAAGAACATAAACAAATTGGCAGATACATTACTTCCGTTAGCATCGTTCCCTTCGGTCATCAGCTGCCCTTTGGCGTTTGTTTCTCTATTGATTTAGGAGATTTCGCTTGGGATACATTATTTCAAACTCAGTAATTTCACCTGTTTATTCATTTTCTATATTTTTTGCTTCAGAATAGGTATTTCAGTGATACAGAGATTTGAACGCATATCACTGAATCAAAAATACGCAGTGCACCTGAAAATTACACCAAGGAACTCATATTGCCACATATTCAATGGAACCCTGGCAACCTAGAAAAGATCCATCTGTCGTAAAGATAGGTTAAGAGGTGAAACTTTAATCAAATCTGCATTTTTCCGTTTAGTGAAATTTTTTTATAGATATAAAAATTAACTGAAAGAATCATAGGCGATTCAAATCGCATAAAAAGACGCATTACAAAATTTTGTATTTTTTTAAAAAATTTTATTTCCTGTCCTTGTGTATTACGCATTATTTTGACAGAGATGTTTTATGTTTACACAAACATGCGTAATTTAACACTATATTAGAAGAGTATTGAAATTTATGGATATAGAACTGAGCATTGTAGTTGTTAAGAAAACGGTAAGATTTATATGTTTCAAATGAGGAACCGAGGTATTTCTGAACTTGTTTTTCCATAAAGAGAGAGTGACATATTAAGATTCATTGGAATAGCTTAAAGGACACTAGCCTTAAAATTACTCATTAGATGGAGAGTTTAATCCTTGATTACTACATATATATTCCTTCCGGGATCTGCACCACATTTTTGAATTCCCCCGGAAAACAACATGAACTCTCCTAATATTCTGAACAAATCTGTTATCTGAATTATAGTGCATCTTGAGCACATAGAGTGAGAGTTGCAAAAACAAAGATATCGTAACTAGAAAATTTCGACTTCTCTTCCAGCTTTGCAACAAAACAATATTTCTATTTGAAAGTCGAATTTCCAAATCCGATTCTTCAAAAACAAAATATTCTGCAGTTTGATCACAGAAATTCGATCAAAGTTCCTGCTACTTCGAAAGATAAAAGAGTGCGTCACCTATGAAGTCTAGGAAACTGAGAATTATTTATACAAGAGTTGTCAGTGATCATCAGCCTAATGATTTCCGTAATATTGGTAATTACATCAATTTGCACTATACTGATAGAGAATGATTTTTTAAAAAAATTGCGGCTTTCAAGTCGGAAATGTAATTAGTGTTTCTGATATTCATTTGATATTTTAGGCTCTAAAAAGAGCCATTTGGTTGTGGTGATGACTAACCATTAGCCTCTTCGTCGCCAGTGTGAGAATCTTCATCGTCACCCTGGTATGCAGAGTCAGATGGCAGTTGTGATGTGTCAGAGTCATTCAAGTCATCAACAGATCTCTCTCCTTCATCCGCAGAAAACGAAGAAAAATCGGCAATCTGACGTCACCGGCACCGTTGACGGAAGACTATCATCGTCGCTGTCTATGACAGCCGATGAATTGTAATCCTTGGACAACAACCCATGATTGCCGCTGGCGAAAGCAGGCAATGGCGGGATCTCATCCTCGAACAGTGCATCATCACCATCATCACCGCTGTTCGCACTGGATGATGGTTGCGACAAAACACCTAAGTGGTTCAGGAAGAGGCGGAGGCGGATTACCAAATACCGTAGGAACAGGAACCCCATTGCGATCAGCAACCGCAACGCGGCATCCATGTTCACTTACTTATTGATCCTCACGATTTCGCTTCATGGCGAATTGTTGCATATCCATTTCAGCAGAGACCACAACTATTTCGAACTAAATAAATAAAGGTGGCTTTTAGCGTATCTCAATCAATTTGAGCGTATTTCAATTAATTTGACCTGGTCGCTCCTTGCGCCATCTATGTTCATGAAAAACAACTTATCATATTTCTTTCGACATAAAAAGAGTTAGATAACGAAGTGTCTCACGCTAAAGTTTTATTACTCCAAGAATCATTCAAGAATATCGATTGATTCCTTGGATTCAACCTGCAACAGTTCTAGTATTTTATTGAAAGATAAAATATACAGTCTAATTTAGGAAAAGGCGCCGAATCAGTTGAAAGTTCAAAAATTGAACATTGAAAGTTCAAAAATTGAACATTTCAACAACTTTATAATGTACTGAACATGAGATTTCCCGTATCTTGAATTCGTTTGTGGTGTTGGGAATGTAAGTGGGGAACGATCCTAATGGAACAACTTTGTATTGCAAAGAACATAAACAAATTGCCAATTTGTTTATGTTCTTTGCAATACAATCTGATATTAAACGAATTTTTTAGCCCCTGAATCTAACAATTCTTCGTAAACTTTTCCAATTATATCATGTGAATTTTGAAATACATTAAAAGAATTGAGGGAAAAATCGAGAAGAGTGAGAATTTCATAAACATGCTTTGGAGAAAAATACTCATTGTTGTAAAAAGAAATTGTTGTGCCTAAGGGAATTTTAGTCGAATATTTATAACGTGTAAACTGTTGGACACATGTCTTAACCAATAACTTCATTTTCTCAATAATATGTTTAGTATTTTCTTTAGTGTTATTCTAGAAACTGTTTTCTAAAAAACCATTTTCATTTATTACTGAGATTCCAACACATGCTTCCGAATAACGTGTCCGAGGTCATAAACACTAAGCTATCAGCCCATCTTTTGACAATCCATTTTGTTTTAAAATTGTTCTAATGTTATTTCATGGGCAAAGGTATCACTTATGATAAAGATATTAATGCAAGGTAAATAAAAATAACAACTACCCCCTTAAGCAGCTGCTTGCCACAGAGGTCTGACAAGGGGCCTGTCAGTTTATTTCCCACTGTAGAATGTCTGTGAGGATGGCAGGAGCGCAGCAGTAAAAAGGACACGAGTATCCATTCCTTTGCTCAGTGTCTCAAACCAGGTCCCTTAGAACAGCAGCCAAGTGCACTAACCACTCGGCCACGGGTCGGCATAATGTAAGAAGCAATCAAAAAGAAATTTACAGCTTTCCTCTAGATATAAAATTTAAGAAATTATTTTAGGAGAAATGTACATTTTCTCAGGTTAATAAAAATGCAACCCAATCCTTGCTTTTAAAAGGAATGTACTTTACCTGCTGAGCTATCGTCAGCTCTGTTCCAAATTAATTTGTTGAAATATATGTAACCTTTGTATTTATTATTGATTGGTTCTTGGTTTAAAAACACTTTTGCGAGAGTGACTTTCCTATTTTTGACCACTATACATAGAGATAATTTTGATAATTTGCCTTTCATGATCGTAGATGGTACCAGGAATGACAAGTGTACAGAGTCGAAAAAAAGTGGATAGGTGACACAGCTGATGTCATCATAGCAGTTAGATCAACATACACATAACTGTAAAGGTTCGAATTCCACTCATCGTGGAAATATTATTTCTTGAATTCCTATTTTTTTCCTTTAATTACTATTATATTTCGAAACTTGGACACTTGCACACTGAATAAGACTACAAACATAAATTTGTAAATATATTTCTCTAAATCACGGCAATGACACCTGATTTTGAAATCAAATGAATTTCGAGGGTCACTCTGCGTGGCACTCTCGAGAAAAACATTCATTCCTAAATATTCGTGGCAAACTTTAAGCTAGCAAATAATAAATTATTTGCATTTATATTTGGAGTGAAATAATGATTGAATGAACTTTTGAAATGGAATTTAGGATTCGAGTATTCACAAGACATCTCACAGAGGCGAATTGAATTGATTTCTGATCAGTTTTTGGTAGTTGTAACCCGCGAAAAGTAGATCTTTGTTTACCGAAGGGACATCTGGCGGATATCAGATTCTATTGCAAAGAACATAAACAAATTTGCAAATACATTATTTCCTTTAGCATCGTTCCCCTCGGTCATACGCTGCCCTTTGGCGTTTGTTTCTGTATTGATTTAGGAGATTTCGCTTGGGATACATTATTCCAAACTCAGTAATTTCACCTGTTTATTCATTTCCTAAATTTTTTTTCTTCAGATTAGATATTTCAGTGATACACAGATTTGAACGCAGATCACTGAATCAATAATACGCAGTGCTCCTGAAAATTACACCAAGGAACTCATATTCCATCATATGCAATGGAACCCTGGCTACCTAGAAAAGATCCACCTGTCGGAAAGACTAGGATAAGAGGTGAAACTTTAATCAAATTTCCATTTTTCCTTTTAGTGAAATTTTTTATAGATATAAAAATTAACTGAAAGAATCATAGGCAATTCAAATCGCATAAAAAGACGCATTACAACATTTTGTATTTTTTTCAAATATTTTATTTCCTGTCCTTGTGTATTACGCATTATTTTGACAGAGATGTTTTATGTTTACACAAATTGTGTAATTTAACACTATATTAGAAGAGTATTGAAATTTATGGACATAGAACTGAGCACTGTAGGTGTTAAGAAAACGGTAAGATTTATGTGTTTCAAATGAGGAACCGAGGTATTTCTTAACTTGTTTTTCCATAAAGAGAGAGTGACATATTAAGATTCATTGGAATAGCTTAAAGGACTCTAGCCTTAAAATTACTCATTAGATGGAGAGTTTAATCCTTGATTACTACATAAATATTCCTTCCGGGATCTGCACCACATTTTTTAATTCCCCCGGAAAACAACATGAACTCTCCTAATATTCTGAACAAATCTGTTATCTGAATTATAGTGCATCTTGAGCACGTAGAGTGAGAGTTCCAAAAACAAAGGTATCTTAAGTGGAAAATTTCGACTTCTCTTCCTGCATTGCATCAAACGATATTTCTATTTGAAAGTCGAATTTCCAAATCCGATTCTCCAAAAACAAAATATTCTGCAGTTTGATCACAGAAATTCGATCAAGGTTCCTGCTACTTGGAAAGATAAAAGAATGCGTCACCTATGAAGTCTAGGAAACTGAGAATTATTTCCACAAGAGTTGTCAATGATCATCAGCCTAATGATTTCCGTAATGTTGGTAATTACATCTATTTGCACTATACTGATTGAGAATGATTTCTTTAAAAAAATTGGGGTATTCAAATCGGAAATGTAATTAGTGTTTCTAATATTCATTTGATATTTTGGGCTCTAAAAAGAGCCATTTTGTTGTGGTGATGACTAACCATTAGCCTCTTCGTCGCCAGTGTGAGAATCTTCATCCTCACCCTGGTGTGCAGACTCAGATGGCAGTTGTGATGTGTCAGAGTCATTCCCGTCATCAACAGATCTCGCTTCTTCATCCGCAGATAACGAAGAAAAATCGGCAATGCACCGGTCATCTCATGTCACCGGCACCGTCGACGGAAGATTATCATCGTCGCTGTCTATGACAGCCGATGAATAGTAATCCTTGGACAATAACTCATGATTGCCGCTGGCGAAAACAGACAATGGCGAGATCTCATCCTCGAACAGTGCATCGTCACCATCATGACCGCTGTGTGCACTGAATGATGGTTGCGACAACTTATGAAATGAAAGACAACTTATCATATTTCTTTCGACATAAAAAGAGTTAGATAACGAAGTGTCTCACGCTAAAGTTTTATTACTCCAAGAATCATTCAATAATATCGATTGATTCCTTGGATTCAACCTGCCACAGTTCTAGCATTTTATTGAAAGATAAAATATACAGTCTAATTTAGGAAAAGGCGCCGAATCAGTTGAAAGTTCAAAAATTGAACATTTCAACAACTTTACAATGTACTGAACATGAGATTTCCCATATCTTGAATTCGTTTGTGGTGTTGGGAATGTAAGTGGGGAACGATGCTAAAGGAAGTAATGTATTTGGCAATTTGTTTATGTTCTTTGCAATACAATCTGATATTAAACGAATTTTTAGCGCCTGAATCTAACAATTCTTCGTAAAGTTTTCCAATTATATCAGGTGAATTTTGAAATACATTAAAAGAATTGAGGGAATAATCGAGAAGAGGGAGAGTTTCACAAACATGCTTTGGAGAAATATACTCATTCTTGTAAAAAGAATTTGTTGTTCCTAAGGGAATTTTAGTCGAATATTCATAACATGTAAACTGTTGGAAACATGTCTTAACCAATAACTTCATTTTCTCAATAATATGTTTAGTATTTTCTTTAGTCTTATTCTAGAAACTGTTTTCTAAAAAACCAATTTCGTTTATTACTGAGATTCCAACACATGCCACCGAATAACGTGTCAGATATTATAAACACTACGCTATGAGCCCATCTGTTGACAATCCAATTTGTTTAAAAATTGTACTAATATCATTTCATGCGTAAAGGACTCATTATGCTAAAGATAACAATGCAAGATACATAAAAATAATAAATACCCCCTGAGGCAGCTGCTTGCCACAGAGGTCTGACAGGAGCCTTTCAGTTTATTTCCCACAGTAGAATGTCTGTGAGGATGGCAGGAACGCAGCAGAAAAAACGACACGAACATCCATGCCTTTGATCAGGGACTCAAACACAGGTCTGTTAGAACAGCAGCCAAGTGTGCTAACCACTCGGCAACGGGTCGACATAATGAAAGAAAAAAAAAAGGTTCGAATTCCACTCATCGTGGAAATATTATTTCTTGAATTCCTATTTTTTTCCTTTAGTTGCTATTATATTTCGAAAACTTGGAAACTTGCACACTGAACAAGACTACAAACATAAATTTATGAATATGTTTCTCTAAATCACGGCAATGACAACTGATTATGTGGTTGAATGAATTTTGAGGTTGACTCTTCGTGGTACTCTCGAGAAAAATATTCATTCCTAAATATTCGTGCAAACTTTAAGCTAGCAAATAATAAATAAATTGCATTTGTATTTGGGATGAAGTAATAATTAAATGTTCTTTTAAAATCGAACTTAGGATTCGAGTTTTCAAAACACATCTCACAGAAGCGAATTGGATTGTTTTCCGATCAGTTTGTATTAGTTGTAACCCGCAAAATTTAGATCTTTTATGACCGAAGGGACAGGTTCAAAGATTAATGATCAGAGCTGACATTAGCAGTACCTAACACTTGTCCATACCTGCATTATCTAATTTAATCCTTAAAGTCTATTGACTGTATTTAGTACATAAAACGGCTAATCCGTGGCAGAGACTGCCCTTGTTGAATTTCAGTAAGGGGGGGGGGATTAAATGAGGATAGTGGGATGGGGAAGAGACAGTAGGGAAAGAACAGGTAATTGGTGGATGGGAGAGTTGTGCAGAGTTGAAGTATATAAGTATTTTGTGTGGGGTGAGATAAGAGGCTTAGATGGAGAGAAGGGATTAAGTGGGTGTGGAGACAGGTGAGTTGTGAAAGAGAAGGATTGAGTTAGTGTGAAGTGAGGTAAAGGGGGGGGGGGGTATAGAAGAAAGAGGGGTAGTGGTGGGGAGTAAATGTGGCTGGAACAGAAATCGGGTATGAGTAGGGAACGAAAGGAAAACGGAGAAAGGACTGGAGGGAGGGAGAGTACAGCTATAGGCACACGTTTGACAATAGGTGTCATCTCGCACCATTCGGGTCCTAGATGTCATGTATTCACCTTGGACGTTTAAATTTATCTGATGGCAAATCTGATATTTGTTAGCATTTTGAATGAGTGCATTCGGATGAACTTCTGCTTGGTCAAAATAATTCTTGGCAAGTTTTTTCATACATTTCAGAATGGAGTCCTATTTCAGATCTCTGTGAATAATGGAATATCTGACGAACCAAGGTGCTGCTATAGCTGATCGCAATATCTTGTTTTGAGCCGATTGGAGTCAGGCAAGGTTTGTTTTGGTAGTTGTTCCCTAGATGGCTGCTGCATATAGAAATTTAGGTTTAATAACTTGTTTATAAAGAAGGATTTTATTTTTGTTGGTGGTAGAAGGTTTATTTCCCACGTTGGGAAATAATTTACAATGAAGAGCTCTTGCCTTTTTAATTACATTGGTAACGTTTGCGTTCAAGTTGAGTTTTTGATGAATCGTGATTCCAAGATATTTGGCATGGTCACTCCAAGCTACCCGTTTGTCGAACAGGTAGAGTTATCATGACGGGGAATTTCGCTTGTTGGACGTAAGGACTACAATACTTTTTGAAGGCTTAAACTTCACCCTCCAATCTATGCACCAGTTTTCAAAGGAATTAAGCATTTTCTGCATTCTTTGCAGGGAAAGGATGCACGAAGGGAGGGAGGAAGAAATGCCGTGTCGTCAGCGTACATGTCATTTACAATCCGTTTCTACTTTGGGGCATCTGAAATATAGATGTTAAACAACGTCGGAGCCAGAATGGATCATTGAGGAATTCCTGCATTAATGTTTTTTTTGTTTGTTTGTTGTTTCTTTTCAGATATGGAGTTTGCTACTTTGACTTGGAATGCTCATTGAGAAAGATAGCTGTGAATAATAGTAGTCAAAGCAGGGGAAATTTAAATTTGATAAATTTATAAATGAGTCCCTCAGTCCAGACCTGATCGAACGCCTTTGCTCTGTCGATGTATACAGCCACTACTGATTCCTTTTTATTGCAGGCCTCTGCAATGGTCTCTATAACCCTTTGAATTTGGTGCACTGTGGAGTCGGAAACCAAATTATTCAGTGTGTTGGACATTGAGAGACTGCAATTAGAAATCAAGGCGCCTGAGAATATATTTCTCCAGAAGATATGTTTTTCCAGGCAGGGGATGTCAACTAATTGGGTGGTAATTGACAGGAAAGAGTTAATTTTTCCTGGTTTTGGCAACATGCTGATGATAGCATTTTTCCACGTCTGAGGGAAGTAAACAAACTGAAGACATTTATTAAAGATTTTTAGAATTAGCAGAATTGCTTTCCTTGGTAGATTTTTGATAACTGTATTGTTGATGTCATCATCTCCTGCGGCATTTTAACTTTTAGCTGTTTGATGTTCTCATTAATTTCATCAATTGTGGTGAACTGGAATTTTTCATGACAAGGTGATTATTTAAATTTTCTGAGAGCACTTTCCACTTCATCGATCAGATCGTCATTGACATACTCTTCATTCGGCTGAAATTGCAATTCAAGTGAATTAGCAAAGGTGTCGGCCTTTTCTGAATTAGAGCATGCCATGCCGTCCGATCCGTGAAGTGGATCAGTGTGATTATTATTACCTTTTAATGAACGAACCGTTTTCCAAATTGAGCCGTCATTAGGGTTAAGAGAATTTAGTTTATTATTCCAGTTGTTATTTCGAAAGTCTTGTAGGTTTTTACGTAGTTTGATTTTGAGTTCGTTATACACTTTTTTATCATGGGGTAATCTTCTTAAATTTTGAATATCGAAATCAATATCATTTTTGTTAAATAAATTTGGGTTGCAGTTAATAGAAAGGGAAATTTCTTGTTCGAATTGTTGCCAGTTTATGATTTTAGTAGAGGTATCAGAAGATGAAATTTCGAAGTTTGATGACATAATTACAGGGCAGTGGTCGGAATTTAAAACATTTGCAGCATTAAGATAATATTTTGCATAAAAGATTTTTAAAAGAAAAATATCTAAAATATCAGGTTTGTGATTTGAATTATGGGAGTAGAATGTGGGTTCATCAGTGGAGTCAATAATAATTCCATTTGAATCCGTGAAATCTTGGAGTGTTTTGCCATTTGGGGTGGTGCGTGTGCTGTCCCATTGCTCATGTTTGCAGTTAAAATCTCCTGCAACTATGCAGGGTATGTTGGGATGAAAAAATGTAGAGATCTCTGAAATAAGAATTTTAGCATTGGGCGGCTTATACGCGCTGGTGATCTGCATCTTGCCAAAGGGGGTGTTAGCGAGCTGTATCGTAGTAGCTTCAATTTCTTTTAAACAATTAATGGGTAAAGCGGCGTGCGGAAACGAATTTTTAACCAATATTGCAGTCTCCACCAACTTTGTTGTGGAGGCGATCAGTTCTATAGCAGCTAAAATTGGGGATTTTAAAAATAGTACCTGGTGTGAGATGAGTTTCTTGAATAAGAGCTGCATCTACTGAATATTCTGTGAGGAAGTCATTATATTCCATGAGATCTGATTTTATTCCCTTTGCATTCCATATCTATTTATATCATCATATTTTTACTCCATATCGGGAATTCAGGTTTGTGTGAATCACTCCCCATCGCAGACAAGACTAGTAAACTTTTCGATCACTTCGAACATGATATCACATTTTGCAGATGGAGATTGTGCAACCTTAAATTTCTGGAAAAACGTTGTAGCCAAGCATAAAATTTCTTTAATTTTGAAAATTTTTAAAACATCTATGAAGTTTCGGAGTTGGTTAAAGGATTCCATAATTGAGCCATTGTCATTTTCCATTGGGGGGAGGCGTTGTTTTGTCCTTTGTTTAGTGTGTGATGCTGCTTGTGCATATGTCATGGAATTGATTTGTGTTCTATGTGTTGTAGGATGTGTTTGAGCTGTGAAAGTCCTCTGGGTGGGATTCCAGTTGCATTTGATATTGCAGAAGTTTGCAGTATGAGGTCCTGATATGTTGGCACATTTTAGAGGTTCTTCCCGTGATCTGCGTAGGCAATCGATGGTGAGGTGAAGGCCAGCGCATTTGACACATCTGGCTTCGTGATGAGAGTGGCTTTTTGCATGCCCAAAGCGCTGACATTTATGATATTGTGTGATTCTTGGTCTCTTCCTATAAGTTTCAACTTTGATTTTTAGGTTGAAGAGAAATTCGACGTTGAAAATACATTTGGCCTTTTCTGTTTTTTCAGTTTCTATGAAGAAGACTGGGAGGGGTGATTTCTCTGGATCTTTATTAAATTGTACCACCTTAATGATTGGGATTGAATTTGCGAGAAGTTCATTTTTGAGGTCTTCAGTACTGATAGTTCCTGGGAGATTTTTTATAACACATTTTAGGTTCTTATCCGTGCTCAGAGGAAAGGTATGGAAGTTGTGTTTATTATTTTCTAAGAAGGAGCTGAATTTTCTGTAGTCTTCTACAGTTGTGGTGTTTTTTCGAATTGATTCGATGCTTAATTTAGCAGTGAATGGGGCTATTGCTATGTTATTTAATTATTTATTCAGTTCTTTCCAGTTCAAAAAATTTCTTAATATCAGTGGGAGAATTCTAGTGTCTTGAGTATTTCTAACTTTATCTGAGTTATCAAGTTGTTCTGGGACATTGCGTGTTTCAAGGAGGTCAGGGAAGCCTACAAAATCATTGAAAGTTTGAATTTTGTAGGGGGTGGGGTTCGGATCCATTTCAGGTGATGTTCGGGACAAGCTGGACTGTGGAATCTGTTTCTGTATTGATTTACGAGATTAAATTTGGGGTAATTTATTTTAAACTCGGTAATTTTACCTTGTTATTCATTCTCTAAAATTTTGCTCTTGAAAATAATGTTTTGAGTGCTACACAGATTCGAATGTGGATCACCGAATTGAAAATACACAATGCTGCTGAAAATTACAACAAAGAACTCCAATTCCCACACATGCAACGGAACCCTGGAAACCTAGAAAAGACCCACCTGTCTGAAAGAATAGGCTAAGAGGTGAAACTTTTATCAAAATTAAATTTTTTCGTATAGTGGAATATTTATATAGATATAAAAATTAACAGAAATGATCAAAGGTGATTCAAACTGCAAAAAAAGACTTATTTCAAAAATTGCATTTTTTTTTCTACTCACAAATATTATTTCGCTGTCCTTTTGTATCACACATTATTTTGACAGAGATGTTTTATGTTTAGACAGATTGAATAATTTAACAGTCTCTTAGAAGAGTAGTGAAATTTATCGACATAGAACAGAGCACTATATGTGTTCAGAAATCGTAAGATTTCAGTCTTGCAAATTAGGAACCCAGGAATTTCTTAACTGCCCTTTTTCACAAAGAGAAAAAATGACATGTTCAGATTCATTGGAAAAGCTAGAAGGACACTTGCCTTAAATTACTCATTAGATGGACAATTTAATCCTTGATTCGCGTATTCAAAAGACATCTCACAGAGGCGAATTGAATATATTCTGGTCAGTTTTTATTAGTTGTAACCCGCGAAAAGTAGATCTCTGATGACCGAAGGGATACGCTGCCCTTTGGCGTTTGTTTCTGTATTGATTTAGGAGATTTCGCTTGGGATACATTATTTCAAACTCAGTATATCTTTGTCAAGAGCTAAAATTATCTAATGAATGGACGACAAAAGAATTTCAAATACAGTGGACGGATGACAGAATAACTTTAAAATAAGTAGCAATAGATGAAAAAAACAACTGTAAAAATTACATATAAATATACTCTGGAATGACAGAATCGCCTTTAAAGCATTAAAAATACATCAGATAGATGGCTGAATCACCTACAAATATCTCACAGCACAGTAGAATGAATAGCAGAATAACTATAAAATTAATAAGGTGCACAGGAAATAATGACAGAATATGTCCACAAGTACACTGGGATGGGAGACATAAAACTAATAGACCACAAAATGGTAGCAACTAATAGATCAAAAAATGGCTTTAAGTGTACACCATAATGACAAAATTGCTGCAAAAACTGTAAATTATACCAAAAGTTTGCTGGAAAAAATTTTTTTTCATCTAATGTATTGAGATAGGTAAGAGAACAAACATTTCAAAATAATCTATATAAATACATAATACCGTTGAAATGGAGCAACTATCTTGCATGAAAGAAATATTATCCTGAAAATCCTCGAACTTTGGTTTGATTATTCAAAGTGCATTTTCGATAAAGATTTACTATTAACGTTACCTATTCATGTAATGTAGCAAAACTATCAAGAATATCCACACTTTATCGGAACTATTACCCTAGAAAGAACCAAACTATTATACAGTCTAATATTAGTCTTTAGGTGTAAACGCCTATTTTTCCACACTCTCCACAGATTCTTAAAAGTCCCGGCAGCAATCCCTATTCATCTGTTAATCTCATGCCATACATCACCAGTATCTGTTACATAGCTCCCAATATAATTAAACTGTGACACCTGTTCATGACTGTAACCATTCAGATTAACTGAATCACATCCTGCCTGATCAATATTCATCACTTTAGTTTTCTCTCTGTTTATAACATATTCTACTACCAGTCTCATCTACAGCTCGAATGAAAGAGTTCATCTCATCAACATCATTTGCCAAAAAGGCTAAATCATCAGCATAATTTAAATCAGAAATTTTCGTACCTCCAGTCCATTTAAAAGCGAAATTATTGGAGTGAATTTCGCATTGCGTAATCAATAACCAAATTGAAGAGAATAGGAGGCAAAATGCACCCTTGTCGAACATCAGAAGTAATGTTAAACCAATTGCTACAAGCCTTACCAACTCTCACACACGACTCAGTTTTATTATACAGGGTGATTCAAAACTTATCATTCAAATTTCGTGGGGAGGTAGGGAATACGTCAGGAAACCAATTTCACATAGGAAAGTATGTCCGCAAACGTCATCTACATGAACAAAATGGACAAGTAAAGTGAACACAAGGAAACAGTACATTAAGTGGTAACGAAGGTGACTTTTATTCCAACAAGGTAAAGTACAGGTTCACAGTAGGTGCTCAAAATTGCGACCATTTCCCCCGACACAGGATTCACAGCACCTTTGCATTGACCGCCGAACATTTTCAAAAACGCCCGGCATATCACGGACAATGCCTGCGGCAGCCACTATTCGTGCAACAAGATCCATTTCACTGTCGACGGGGGTCTCGAACACATGGTATTTCATGGCCCCCCACAAAAAGAAATCCATGGGCGATAAATCAGGTGACCTGGGTGGCCAAGCGATCGGTCCACCTCTACCGATCCATCGAGCTCCGAATGTTCGGTTCAGGTAATCACGCGCAACAGTTGTGCTATGGGCTGGAGCCCCGTCATGTTGATACCACATATCTCGGCGGATATGCGCAGGAACAGCGCCCAGAAAAGTCGGTAACACTGTCTCGAGAAATATTAGGTATTTCCGGCCGTCCAATCGGGGCGGTAGCAAGTAAGGTCCCAACAAACAGTCACCAATGATTCCAGCCCACACATTTACGGCAAAACGATGTTGCGCAGCGTGACTTCTCGTACCATGCGGGTTGTCGTAAGCCCACACATGTGAATTGTGTGTATTGAACATACCTTCACGACTGAATGAAGCTTCATCTGTAAAAAGGACAGAAGCTGGAAAACTGGGGTCCACGGCACCTTTCTGCATGAACCATTGTGCAAATTCCACACGGAACATTCGGATAATCGTCAGAATGCAGTAACTGCACCCTTTGCAGATGGAAAGGATGCACACGTTCCTCATGCAGTATCCGCCACACTGCTGACCAATAGCTCGTGTGCTGGTATTCGGATTATCTTCGATGGACTGTAGGACTTGTTCTGTGACGTTGACAGTCCGCGTCAGTCGTCTTCTCCCCGTATCCTGCATGTTGCTGCTCAGTGAACCACGTTCGCGCAGATTGCAATGCACACGTGCAAACATTTGATGCTGCGGTATTCTTCTGTTGGGGTATCGGTCTTCGTAAACTTGCCTAGCTCGGCGGCCGCTTTCGTCAGCTGCCCCATATGCGAGATGCATATCCGCTAGCTCTTGATGCGTAAAACGATTCATCTTATCACTAGTAAGTCAGCTCGTACACTGATGACAGCGGGAGTGGTCGGGCGAGCTGTACACTGGTTGGGTACACACAGCGCCCTCTACATACGCATGCGTACATTTGCGGACATACTTTCCTATGTGAAATCGGTTTCCTGACGTATTCCCTATCTCCCCACGAAATTTGAACGATAAATTTTGAATCACCCTGTAGACAGCTTTCATTATGTTAGCTAACTTGTCTGGTATACCATATGATCTCATAATCAACTAGAAATTATGATGATAAGCGAGTCAAAAGTCCTTTTGAAATCAACAAAGCTAGCAACCAAAGGTTTCTGAAATTCTAAACATTTCTCAAGAATCTGCCTAAGTGAACATATCTGATCCACACACTCCATACCACTGCTGAATCCAGATTGCTGATCACGCAATTGACTGTCAACCAGATTCTTAATTCTATTAAGCATAATCGTGCAAAGAATTTTCTCTGGAACAGAGAGTAGGCTGATACCCCCTATAGTTATCATAAGAATTGCCATCACATATTTTGAAAATAGGGATAACAATAGCTGTGGTAAAATCTTTTGGAACCATGCCTTTATCATAAACGATACTCAGAATTTCAGTCATCCAAGTGGTAGCCGAAACATTCCCAGCTCTAAGCATTTCCGTAGTAATTTCATCTACCCCTAAGGATTTATGAAGTTCAGTTTAGAAATAGCCAAAATAACTTCAGATTGTGTTATAGGGCCAACATTAAAGCCACCAATGCATCTATCATCATTGCAAACAATGGGAGTAAAACTAACCACATTGTTTAGAACATCACTGAAATGCTCAACCCACCTAGCCATGACAGAATCCTCACTATTTATAACCTTACATTGTTTATCCTTCAATCCCTTATATACCTGTTCATTTTCTACCACACAAAATACTAACTATCTGGTACAGCTTTCTGTTGTTGTGCTGTTTAACTACTTCCTCGGCGTTGTCAGCCAAGCCATCAAGCCAAAGATTCTTATCAGCAGCTAACTATCTTTTACATTTATTAAGTTCTCTGTAATGCTTTCTATTACAAGTAGTAGGGTATTGATTAAGGACTTTCCTGAAGTTCTTTCTTTCCGAAATAAGCTCAAGGGCTTTATCACTCAAATAATCTTTCTCCTCTGCTACTTTTTTCTTGAAAGACTGTTTCCAATAAAGCGTGTTTAAAATTGTCCCAATCTTCAACTTCACTATTAAGCAAACCATGACTGTCATAATGACTAAGTAACCTATCATGGTAATCTTTAGCTATAACTGGGTCTTTCAGAGCTTCAGTATTAAAAGCAAATTTTTTAACCCTAGCACAACACTTTTTAAGTTTAAGTTGCAAGATACTTTCAACAAGGTAATGGTCAGATCCAATTTCAGATCCACTATATGCCCTTGTATTCCTAACAGAAATAGCCCATTTACTGTTAATTAATATGTAATCAATCATATTCTTATGCAGCCCATCAGGTGAAACCCATGTGTACTTATGTATGTCGCAGTGTTTGTAATAAATGTTAGTTATTCTGAAACCATTGAATTTACCTATCTGTACGAGATGTTGCCCATTGCCATTGCAGCTACCAATACCAAAAGGGCCTATCACCCCTCCCCAAAGGTCAGAGTCAGTACCAACTTTGGCATTGAAGTCACCTAGAACAAGGGTAATATCTCTTTTCTTGACAGAATTCAAAATATCCTGAAGTTGTCGGTAAAACCTATCCTTCTCATCCTCATCGGCATCTTCAGTGGGGTCATAACAGCAGATAACATTCAAGTCTTTAACGCGTGTCTGAAGTTTTGCTATAAGAAACCTTTCATTAATGCACTCGTATCCTAGAAGAGCATCACTAGCGTGTCTGCTGAGAAGCAGACCCACGCTTTGGCAATGCTTATTGTCATCCCTCCCGGCAAAGAGAAATTCACGATTATTTTTAAGAATGTGACCTTTATCTGTCCATCTGGTCTCTTGCTAGCAGAGAATATCTATATTATAGCGGTGGAATTCCTGTGTGAGGACATCAAGAGAAAAAGCTCTGTGCAGAGTCTTCACATTACAACTACCTGTGGAGAGAAAATGGTTACTTGGGATGTTTAAAGAAACTATGTTTATTGAGAGAGGGAATGCCGACAATATCAAACAGCCCCCTAATCGCAGACATGGGGCAAAGACCCGTTCCCCCACCACTAAAGGCTGAAGCCATCTACAATGGAAGACTTCCTCCAATGTAGAATTTGACGATGCCAATAGAAGCAAAGAGTTCAGGTGCCTGCGATGACCTCTGCTCAGGATTATCCACCAGCTGATAAACATATCCTGTGAATCTATTCACTTGGAACTGTCAACACACAAACAAACGGAAAACGCAGCTGAATATTTTCCCTCCACAGAAGCCCACCAGTACAGCAAAAAGAAAAAGGAATTTAGCATGTTGGAATGTCACCAAAATAGGAGTCGCGCTCCATCATTGCCTTAACCAAATACGTTGAAATGTTGCCTTTCACAATGGAATTTCTTAAATACGTTGACTTGGAGATTACAAAAATGATTTTTTAACATCCTGAGCTATAGAGTGATAATGTCACGCGATATAAGGCGTAAAACAAATGTATCATAGTGTCGAAAATTTCGACTTGTGTCCCCACAGTCAAACAGAGGAAAATTTCTATTTGAAAGTCATTTCCAAATCCACTACTTAAAAACGAAACGTTCTTCAGTTTCGTCACCGAAATTCAGTCAAGGTTCCTGCTAATTTGAACGGTAAATCAGTGCGGCATCTTTGGAAATTGATCAGTCTAGGAACCTGAGAATTTGTTTTCACAAGAGTTCTCGTTGATTAACAATCTACTTTTCAAATTTTATTGTCAATGTAGGCCCACTGCACTATACAGATTGAGAATTATTTCGTAATGAAATGTGTGGCTTTCCAGTTGGAAAGGTAATTAGTACTTCTAATCTTTATTTGATTTTCTAGGCTCTTAAAAGAGCCATTTTGTGGTGCTGACGACTAACCTTTTGCCTCTTCGTCGCCACTGTGAATATCTTCATCCTCACTGTAGTGTGGAAAGTTAGATGTCAGTTGTGATGTGTCAGAATCATTCCCGTCATCAACAGATATCTCTCCATCATCCTCAGACAAAAAACGGCAATGCACCGGTGATCTGACGTCACTGTCGACTGAAGACTCTCATCGTCGCTATCTGTGATGGCCGTTGAAGAGTGATTATCGGACAAGGGCTCATCCTCTGTCTGTGCTCCATCATCGATATGCGCTATACCTGTGACAAGTACCACGACACAAACCAACTAGGTCAGGAGCAGGAATACCCAATATCGTAGGAATAGGAACATCAACGCGATCAACGACCACAACTCGAGTTCGACGTACACCTACGTACTAAATCTGACGCTTCCGCTTTATAGCGAATTGTCAAAAATTCATTTTAACAGAGACCTCAACAATTTAAATCTAAATAAAAAAAGGTAACTTATAAGCTTATCGTATGAAAGCTCATATATGAGACTTTATTTAAATCGCAATGAACTTGTCGCCCCTTGCGCCATCTCTGCTCGTGAAAGCCAACTAATCAATGTTATTCGATATAAAATGTTGAATAAGGAAGTCACTCACCCTAACATTTTATTAACCCTTTAACATCCACAGGCATTGAAAAACGAAGTACCTCAGAATACCACACCGGCCGAGTTTTGAAATGGACTCTTCCTACTTGGTCAATCCCTCTCCTTCACCTGAAGGTTGAACTGAGAAACCACACCTCCTTTCCACACCGTAAATTGCCTCTCATTAACTGAGCATTAGTCCACCACGAACACGTAGGATCACGAGTTACACACATCCATTGAACACGAGATATCAGACTCCTGTGACTTTTGTTCTTAAATTCTTTCTCATAACTATTTTTACAGCGTATTGTCAATTTTGGATAGGTTTTTCATTATTTTTTAATAATAGTTTTTAAAAGCTATTAAAATTTGTTTTTCTATTTAAAAAGAGGCATAAGATTGTAATTTTTTGTATTACATCTTTTAAATAAAGTAGATCTCATAAATAAAAATTTTTGAAAGGTAAAATTTTCAAATGTTTGCATTTTTTGGATTCTGTTGTCAGTGTTCTAACATCCAGCAAAGAGAAAGCTGCTGCAAATATTCGAATGTATGATGAAAAAAATTAAAGAAAGATTATCAAAATGACGACCAAAAAATAGAAAGCAGTAAGAGTGCTAAATTCAGTTTTAAACTCTAGTTTTTAACACAATCAAAATTATTTTTGATTCTTACGTTAGATTACTATCTAACGTAAGAATGAAAAATAATTTTGTCAGAAAGGTTTGTATCTGAGATAAAAGTAATCAAAGTGGATATTGCAAAGGATATCCGTGTAACCGAAGAATATCCGTGGAAGCAAAAACTTGACAAAATGAGAAATAAAAAAAATTAAAGCAATCAGAGATCACATAAAAATATTGGAGGTGGTAAAAATATATTATCAAAATAAGGAAGGCATATGAATATGATGGATAACGATAGATGGCTAATTTTAGTATGAAATAAGAACCCGCTGGAAGAAGACATTGAAAGAGATCGGATCGGATAATCGTAAAAAACAATGCCGAAAAATGGAGGTTAAGAGAAAGAGTGCAAAGATGAAAATAAGCAGATAGAAATAACTGACTGGGACCACATAACTTAAACTTGGGAGGGTGAAAAGAATTAAAAATTTGTATCATTATATTTTTTAAAAACTACATTGGTAAGTAATTGAGTAAGTGATTCAATTCAGCAAATGAATAAATCAACAATAGTCTGTTCTGATTTTATTATTTTACACTTTATATCATCAACAATGTGCCTAAAAAAAGTCTTATGGGCTACATATTCGAGTCGAAGGGGGAGGATCCTCCCCCCTTCTTTTCACAATGCTAGTAAGTGTAATAGAAACAAAAATTATTAAACTTATTTATGTTTGACGCATATTTCAGAAAAAAATGTAGACATAAAACGAAGGGGAAATGATATACTGCATTGGAAATACAGCCTGTTCTCTACCCCTTTACGTTTTTTAGGCTCGAGTGGGTTTCTTGTCCCCCTCAATTTTTGATTTTTTTTTACATCCGGGCCTGCTCGTGTCTATTGGAATGAGGGCGATGGAATGATGCTGGAGTTTACGAATTTCGTCTAATGGTATCGTTTTCTGCACAATGGCTAAATGTCCTGGTCGCAACAAAGACCCTCTACAGAACAGTTAGGAGAGAGATGGAAGCCTGCCTCAAGCGTACTGATTAATTGCACAGGCTATGGTTATCCTACACACGGGTTAAAATTTTACTTCCCATCCGACTGATGGTAGGCTCTCCAATCCCCCAGTTTCATATTTTCTCCCCGAGGTCTGGGTAGATATTATACATATATATATCCCCTCAAACAGCTGCTAGCCATAGGAGTCTGACAGGTGTCTGTCAATTTATACGCCATAGCAGAAGGTCTGTGAGGATGACCGGAGCTCATCAGAAAAACGACACAATCATCCACGCCCTTACCTGAAGCTCGATCCCAGGTACCTCTGTTCAGTAGCCAAGCACGCTAATCATTCGGGCACTGGACGGCTACTGTAGATATTAGAGGAGATAAATATCTATATGCAGCAAAAAGATTTCGAACCTGAGAAATATCAGATTACAAGCATGACGCAGAACCGATTGATTCGACTTTTACTAACTTATAGTACATACTTCATTAGTTACTCTTTAAAGTCAGGTACCTGTTTTGGAGATTTAGTGCAGTAAATGTATACGTACTTCAAACCGGTATGTTAAAAATTATATAAGATGTTTGAATAAAATAAATATGTGTGTTTGGAGGGGTGTTGGGGGATTCTTAAATCACTGATTTCTGGGACTGAATTCAGAAAAATATGTTATTAAAGCTCTCGAGGCGCAAGGGAAATTATAACTCCTTAATTCTTTTTCCTTACTTGTGACTGCACTGTTTCACACAAATATTATCTGAGGATGAATTGCGTCACCATCGGTGCAATTACTTCGTCGTAATATTTTACTGAAATATATAATTTTTTACGCATATTTCTGTTTGGGAAGCTACAGTGGTACAATAGCTTAACAACTTACAGTTTTTTGTATGGGTAAAAAGGACATGGAAATTATATTATAACCTAGGGCACTCTTGGCTTCGTACATTTATTGCATGACTAGCAAGGGTTATGAAATATGCAGAAATAATGAACCATCAATTGGGAGTAATGGTACACCAATCTGTGTGTCAGGTTCGGGTTCCAGCTGGGCTAGTGTAGAGTACACTGAGAAATATCAGATTACAAGCATGACGCAGAACCGACTGATTCGACTTTTACTAACTTTAATAATGTAAACGACAGGTACTCACTCCGCTACTTCGCAGCTCCAATGTAAGAGTTTTGATAGGCCTCAACCAGCAAGAAGTGGCTTTTGGTGCCATCCATAAGATGTAGTACTGTCCTGTATAGTGGAACGTCGGCAGCATTCAATCATATTCAAACACCATCCTGTGACATTTTCAACTTGAAAAGTCGATCTCGCCAGTGCCACTTCCAACTGTCAAACTTTGTGTACATCTGTCGAAAGCCCCTCGTTTTTTGCTTACATCTGTCAAAAGTTCTCGATTTTTGTTTACAGGGCCACGCCCTCTCTAAAACCCCCTGGTTGACTCATCCAAACCAACGTGAAGTCAACAACTCTAAAGGATCCAAATAATTCTCAGTCGCAATTCCGCCATTTTGAATCATGATGTCGTCACCCATTGTGAAGGAAAACTCCCAAATAATTCTAATTCCCAGTCTGCCATTTGGATTTTGACGTCATCACCAAAGTAAAACCTCGAAATTATTCTATGCCCACCATGCCCACCACTATGACCTTGAGTCAATGCCTTTCTCTCCCACTTTCGATGGTCACATCAGCGAAAAGTGAAGACGTTGGGATAAACAGATACGAATGACCTGTAGAGTATGCTTTCTATTTTGAGCAATGAAAATGGCATCTGAGTTGATCAATCACTTAACATGAACGAAAAAAATTATTTGGTTAAAGAATGGTAAAATTTTAAAACAAAACCTCACTTTGTGTTTATTTGGTAAAATATCAACAGAATTTAAGTTCGATATAAAATTAAAACGAACGAAAATTACTGTAAGGAACCAATTCCACTTCCATAGAGAAAACCTAGAATTCATGTTTTAGCGTGCAAAACACGCGTTCGACAACAAATTGTTTCGAACATGAAACTTATTTTGTGATCAAATATAAACACAAAACAAGACACGTGTTCTTATTTCATACACATTTTTCGTTTAGTGTACAAAAATAAAGACAAAATTTATGCAATACAGAAATATTAAGCGATCAAAAAAAGGTGTAAGATGGAATTTTACTTCCTATAGGGATAACGTGTGATTTGTATTTTATTGTACAAATTTCTCATCGGAGAGAAAAAAATATTTGATCATAAAATTGGTTTGATGACAATTTTATAAACACAAAAAACTGGAAATGTGTTATTTTAAACCAAATTTTGTTTTAGTTGGTAAAATACAGACATGAAAATCAAAGAGTACAAATATTATGTAGGGTTTCACTTCACATACGAAAACTTGAAAAAATGACAAGGGTGTGTCGAAATTGGTGTCTGTTATTAAAATATTTCAAACAAGAAATCGCTATGGTAGTAAAACTTTAAACAAGAAAGTGGACTGGTGATAAAACTTGTAACAGAAAAACAGATGTTGGTAAGAAACTTTGATTAAAAATCGGGAATGGTGGTAAAATCGTAAACTGACTTATCTGGTTGATAAAAATATATGCGAAACGTAATGTACTGGACTTGAGGGTTGTTAGCATTGTGTGATAATATAGATAGATTAACTGCAAAATCTCATATAATACAGAGACAGGGGATGGCCAAGTCACTAGTACGCTGGATTCATAAACCGCTATTACTAGGCTGGAGCCCCCATTGTGTTGCCATTGAGATTTATTTCTGTTATCCCCTACCCTCTGTGAGATACGTGTGCAGAAGAGCCATACATTCTTGGCATCACAAAGCACTCTGAATGACCTTGACAGGAGTTTTCAATTTCTCTCCTAACATCCGTGTAGTACCCTTTCTCTATCCAACTATGAGCCCTTTGGTTCAGTGACCAGGACATTTAATCAAATTGAATGCATAAAAGATCCCTTCAGAATTAAAAAAACAACGAAACACAATATCTCCGAAACACACTGTGATGGGAGAAAAAAAGTGCAAAAATCTGAAAAATATGCACGGTGATGGCTGTAGAAATCACTTTCAAACAACGGCAAATTACAGTAAAATCGATAACTGAGAAACCTCACACAGGACATAAGAAGACAAAGCAGAATAACCTGAAAATGTAGAAAATACACGTACGTGGATCTTCAAAATATACAGGAGAAAACGATAGAATATTTTAGCAGTTTTAAAACATTGTAATAAACTATTCGAGATATATAACGTGTCTGCTTCTTAATATCGATTTACTTTGCTATTCTTTCGAGTGCAAATACTGTAAGATATAATTTTCAATTAACTAGCGCCATCTAGCGTGATAAAATGATCCTAAACACTAACCGTTAAAAGTCCCACTTTAGCAGAAGGAGTAACACAGGAAAACCATAAAATAATAGTATATTAGGGTCTCACTATAGAACAATGGTTCTCAAAATTTTATGTTTCACGTATCCTCTGGAAATGTATATGTAACTGGCATACACCTTGTATAGATGGATAAAACTATATTTATGGTATGACAATGGTTATTTTTATCTTTCTTACTAGATCTAACGACATTTGAGCTCTCATGGTGTACCCCAGAAAAGTTTACAGCGTACTCCATGTTCAAAACCACAGTCCATTGCAATCATAATTATATATGTGTGGATGAATATCACAAAATACATTGAAAATGGATGAGAAAACAACAGTAAATAAACATATAAATACCAAAGAAATGGTGGGTAGAATTGCTTCAAAGAAACGAAAATATAGCGAAATCAGTATTGGAAGAACTGTAAATGCACACACATTGTAGTGGATGGGAGATTATTTTCAAAACTCTTCGAACAGGAAGGCATTATAGCGTGCAAATCAAACGAAGTGTACTGTGATGATAGAATACCCTCAAAATACTCTGGAATGGATGAAAGAAATATCGGAAAAAATCAACAACCTAAAATGGGAGCTGATCAGAAAATATCTTCGAATGTAAGGAAATACCTAGTAAACTCGACGATATATGCAATGGGTGACACAATACCTTCAACACTAACTGTGATAGAACAGAAAACAAGTGTAAAATCACTTCAAAGGAGTAAACTACAGTGAAACCGATTACTTAATAAGTGAAAAATTTCTCACAGGACAGAAAAAAAGGTGTAGAAGATGGCCAGAAAATGTACGAAGCACAGGGGAGTGGATGACGGATTATCTTCAAAATATGAAGAAAAGAGAATATACAGGAATACACAGTAGCATATTTAATAGTGTTTAAAATATCACCATAAACTCTGAAACATAAAACGTGTCTGCTTTTTAATAGCGTTTTATTTTGCTATTCTTTCGAGCACAAATGCTAAAAGAGAGAAATTTCAAAGGGCGATGATACATTCTTGGCTATAACTAGATATCCTGTAGAGTTAGAGGCTGGCCATTTCGGTCATTCTCTGCCATTGGTTGATTGAGTCACGTGGTTTATGGGCGCCATGTTTTGTCGTACCGCGAGACGAAAGCGTATGAGTTAGTGTGTGTACCTAGTTAAAACTTCTCAGTTATTATACACACCGGCGGCCGTAAGCCTAGCAGCTGCCTTGGGTATAGGGGAAAAGGATCTACTTCCAATAATCACTATTTTCTACATGTATATCCACTTTTTTTTCATTAGTCACTTTTCCAATGACCTGTGTTTCAAAATATTTATTGTATCCAATTTCCCAATTATCCACTGTATAAATTTTCGCTATTCCAAAATTCCCCCCTCTCTTCAGATTGTTAGTAATCCAAATCGATTAAACAAAATGATCATATTATATATGCTCTACATATTATGCAACACCAATTTTTGAAGACTACTAAAATGAAGCAAAAAGTTATATACCAAAACCTTCTTTGCAGTCCCTTCTGGCTAGTCACTGGCTCCAATCCCTTAATTTTATGTAGATCTGGGCCAATAGAGGGATAGGGTGTTATACTTTGAGCAAGGCAGCAAATATTTATACAGGGTGATTCAAAACTCTTGGGCCAAACTTTAAGGGGTGATAGAACACACCTAAACAATCACTTTTCGTCATACAATGCATGGTCGGAACTCAAGCTGTGAACCGCTAGGGGTTAGCAGTTGCTATGTCAGGAAATAAAGAAACACAAGAATGACAGAAGAGGTTTGAAACAATGTATTAATTTTTTTATAGTAATACATATTAAATTATAATTATTATAATAATATAACACTTATAATTTTTTAAATTCTGCAATCCACGGTAGAAATGACGACGAGTGCGATAACCAGCGCTTATAAGTGTTCACTGGAAAGCGCCCTCTAGCGCTTCACCGCTTGAGTTCCGACCATGCATTGAATGACGAAAGGTGCTTGCTTAGTTGTGTTCTATCACCCCTTAAAGTTTGGCCCAAGAGTTTTGAATCACCCTGTATTTTTAGGTATATGTCGAATATGTGCTTGTGCATTAATATGTACTAGTCCAGGATCTAGACAAAAATAAAGAAGGGTGGAAGGGGCAAGTGACGCAATCGAGCTGGAAAACGGTGAAGGTGGAGGATAAGGAAAAAAGAAAAAGTAAAGGAAAAGGTAAAGGTTAGAGACTGTATTTCCATTGCAGTGTAAATTTTCTTCCTTCGTTAAGAGGTTTTGAAAAACCTCAAGAAATAAGTAAAATATCCACTAGTTTAATAACTTTTGCTCTCCATTACCCTTTCAAGCATTCTCAAAAAGGGTGTGACCCCTTCCTTCCCCCCTTCTAGATTCGGTCCTGCAAATAACGTACTTTTTGTGGACTGGCATTTCATTCCGTTTCGTTGACCAGGAGAAAAAACACTAGTAAAGAATTATACAGTTGTCTCATAAATACCGCACGAACTTCACATAGCTCGATTCCTTGCCCAAAGATAAGACAAAAATCTTTTAGGAAATTCTTCGTTTTTTAAACAGTAAACTGGATTTAAAATTGATCGACATCATTTCCGGTTGTCGACAATATGTATCGATCCGTAGAATGGAAAATTAAACACGAAGATGGTATATCTGACAGAAGAGGAGAGTATGTCTGACACTCGAAAAGGGTATATCTGACAGAAGAGGAGGGTATGTCTGACACTCGAAGAGGGTTTATCTGACATACGAAAAGGGTATATCTGACATACGAAGATGGTATATTTGACACGAAGAGGGTATATCTGACACAAGAAAGAGGATATATCTGACACAAAAAGAGGATATGTCTGACACAAAAAGAAGATATATCTGACACAAAAAGAAGATATATCTGACACAAAAAGAGGATATATCTGACACAAAAAGAGGATATGTCTGACACAAAAGGAGGGTATGTCTGACACAGGTACATCAAGTGACAGAAAAATATGATTCATAAAAGACACATACCAAGGCCTATATCGCAAAAGGGAAAAGGTTTTTGTCTTATTTTTAACCAAGGAATAGCGCTATATGCAGTTTATGTTGCATTTATGAGACAGTCTTTATAAGTAAAGATGTACTGTTGATTCAATTGAAGTTGTATGAAACACTCTTGAATAACAGACAGAGGAATAATTATCGTAAGCATAGTGGAATAGAAATCAATGATATCCTAATAACAAGTCGTGTATTCTAATCACTGAGTTACCAGGTACCTATCGAGATTTTCTGTATTAATGATAAGAACCTTTTACCAGCAGTAGAGAATCACATGTGTGTCACATGAAGGCATGGACTTCCGTGTCACGAAAATACATGGTTAAGGTATATTCCGAATACACTGGTATTTATATAAGAAGATCTTATGTTGATTGAATTGAAATTCGATTAAAATATTCATGTGACACAATTGATCATGTACTGTTAGTGTAAAACTCATATCCTTACTAGAGGAGATTCTGATATATGGCCTGTAGCTCAGTTGACAGAGCACTTGGCATGATACATGGAGTTCGTATCCCACCCAGCTAAAGAAAATATTTCCTATGAGTTTAATGCTTTCATCGAATTTCACTGGTAAGAATATTAACTGTGAGTAAAGAGACTACATTTTATAGTTCAACAATATGTGCATTAAGGACGTTTGAGCAACATATGCTGCACTTCTAGATGGAAATATAGCCACAGAAAAGAAAATGCCACGAATTCTATCAAAACATTTATTACAAAAGCTACATACATATTTATATTCTGGAAAAAGAAGGTAAAGACTATTTACAATACTGGAAAAAAACCCTAAAGGTGACTATATCTTGACACTTATAAGTCTTTCATTTTTTTATCTAGTCAGATATAAAACGAAATTACTTTTTAATGAGCGCAAGGAAACAGTTATTAAAAACATCATTATATACAATGATCTAATAAATAAAATCATTTTCATTTTTTCCTTTAAACTTATTTCCATGTCATATCTCTTTCAACTACTAAAAGCCTATATCAGTTCGTAATCGAAAAGTTTTATAGTATAATTACAAATATATACAAAGTGATGGAAACTATTTAAGTTAGGAATAATTAACTCTCTGTATATGACATATTATACAGATGATGTTTATATTATGCATAACATTATGTTCATTTGGGCTTCGCTAATCACTATAAAGAACTGCAAAGTGGTTTTAAGTTATAAGATATGAAACCAGTTGAAGCAATCAATTCAGAATAAAATTTATATTTTAGTGAACATGAAATCCATTTTTAGCTATATTCTAAATAATTTGATATCACAAGTACATAATTTTTTGTGTTAAGAATGGTTTTCAGTAAAAGAAAATTAAAGTTCTGAAATGCAGTAATAAAAGATTTTCCAGAAGCTTTACGAAACGTTGGATCTTAGATTTAATTTAAAAGAGACAAGTATAACAGAAATACCGTATGATTGATAGTTCCCCAGGTGGTTGATCCCAAACAGAAGTTTTCTTTCCATTGCACCTATTGCAAAGCATGCACAAGTGTCACAAATTCAATAAAGTAGTTCAAGAACACATAAAAGTTTATGGTGCTCCACTGAAAAGAACCTATCTCCGATTTCTGCATTTTCCACGTGATTTCATGAGTAGTGCCCAGTGGTTGCGGTGTTTAGCTGTGGTTGAAAGAGACTTGGGTTCGAGCTCCAGATGTGGCATGAATGGTTCTTTTCTAGTGTTGTCGCAGTTGTTTGAAGAATAATTTATTCCTCATTATTAATCGGTATTGTAGTTTTATTATCGTAAATTTATAAAACCTGACTCTGTTTTCACCGATTTAGCCCTCGGCATAAAGAGAAGCTAAAACTATAATACGTTTTGTATTTTTAACAAATGAAGTTCATTATTTTCAACAATTGGGTTTCTGGTCAAACTTGTCAGTTTAACTAACTTTTCCCGACAGCTGTTCCAGTGGGTCCCCTCCCCCAACCTTCTCTGAGCCTTCGGGGTCCATGTGTCCTGACCGTTTAGTCCATTCTCTACAAATAAAATGACGATCACAGGTAAAACAATCAATTCTGAGCTCTATATGATACCCAGGAACCCAGGTCCCTTAGATGTGAAAACCGAATACAAATGAGTTGTTTTCAAACAAATCATATCAAAATGTTGAAGTCTTTATTTCATTTTTATTCATTTTAACACATTTTTAATTTTATAAACTTACAAGTTTTCAAATTAAAACCTACCTGTTTGGTTTTAAAGAAAATAAATATATAAAGAATTCTTTAACACTTTTTGGCATTTGCTCAGTCGGTAGCGCGCCAGTCGCGTAATCTGTAGTTCCCAGGTTCGAGTCCCAGCTGGGTCAGCTTTGAGATTATCTCCGCAAAATTCCCCGCCCTGCCCACGGTCAGTAGGGGACACCGATGGGCTTGGAAAGGCTGCCGTCCTTCGGATGGGACGTTAAGCCGTGGCCCTGGAAAGGCTGCCGTCCTTCGGATGGGACGTTAAGCCGTGGTGTATGGGAGAGCCATACCCTGTGCACGTTAAAGAACACGCTGGATGGCCTTGACGGGAGGCTACCATCTGTCTCCCAACAGCTGTTCCAGTGTGTCCCCTCCCCCAACCTTCTCTGAGCCTTCGGGGTCCATGTGACCTGGCCATTTAGCCCATAGTGTGCAAAAAAGTGCCGTTCAGAGGTAAAACAACCTAAAACCATAAAACTACATCAGAAAATGTGACCATAAAGCGGTATCTTGGTTCTTCTAGAAATTTTTTCTTCAATAGAAATATTTTTTCAGAATTAAATTCAAATGGGGATTTTCAAAAAGGCGCCGTGTGAACCGTGTTACATCAAAATAAATCGTGTAAATAGGAATTTAAATTTCTTTTCTGATCTGTGTTAAATCCAAAACGTGTAAAAAATATAATATACTAGATTGAGATTCAAATTTGTCAATCGTTAACCTAAACTGATTGCATTGTTGCTACCGTAAGTAAGCACCTCAGCAGAAAAGCAACACACATCAATGCCTTACCCTAGGTTCGAACCCAGGTCTCTTACATCAGTAGCCAAGCGCGCTAAGCACTCAATTTAAAAAAAAATAATAAATCCTTCTTAATAAACAATTGGAATAATTTAATTCAATGTACCCAATTCTGTTTCTGATAGGTTCCCGAGAAAACCGTCTAAAAAAATAAACCTTTAAAAAAAAATACAGTGCATATAAAAAAATAGATATGAAAATCTATAAATCTCCTAAAATTAGTGCTGCCTGTGAATACGGGTTAATGATAAACTAGCAAAAACACCGAGATGACGTCAGCAGTACTGTTTCGCTGTGTTGCCAACAGATTTTGCATAATATATTACAGGCAGGTTGAAGTTTTAAAAATGCTTTTCTTAATCATAATAATGTTGCTATTTTAGTTTTTTTTATATTATGTTTCGATCATCTCAGGTACGTAAGATTCATTTTTATTTTTCTATAGAGAAGAAAAATGGTTATATAAAGTTTCGGAGAAGTATAGATGAAACATTGTGAAGCTGTAGTAAAAGTTGGAAGTTGCATACGTTGAGTTTCGCATTGAAAGCTTTTTTGAGTTTTTCCACTGGATTTTTTTTTCTCACCCTCCTACGATCCACGGAGGAAGTAACCATTCTTTTGTTTAGTATATTTTGGATGAGATTTTAGTCATGTACTGCGATGTGGAAGGGCTTTACGTAGGCAGCAACCATTTATACGTTTACGAACCGTTAAAGCTTTGGAAATTCCGGTTTTTGAAAAGTCGTTTTCGGTAAAAACTTAGGTTTTTGCGAGTAATCTCAAGATTAATATTATTGTTTTGGCCCAGAAATGAAAATTAACAGTTATGTGCACGTCGTGGTGTAATAAGATAGAAAAATAGGAATGGATTTGCATCGCACCTTAACCCTTTTGCCGAACATTTGCAGTGTTTAAAAATTATGATTATGGTGAATAAATATTTCGTTTTAGAGTGAATGATGGGGTAAAACTTATTTATTGAGAGATGAAATAAACAGTTGCAATTATATTTCTATAAATAGGAATTGACTACGAAATATTTGTGTTGACATGAAATAGTGTTCCCATTAATTGTAGCTATGGAAATGGCGTTTCTTGAACTACGTTATTTCCGTTTTTAGAGTTAAGAACGATAGGATAATTTTACAAATGCCAAGATGGAAAATAATTATTCGGTGCAATACACTAATTATTTTATTAAGAGTAAAACTGAAATCGGAACGTGATTTGAGGTTTCATGTCAACTTTGCGTTTAATATTTTGTTTCTTGCGTGTTAAATATTCCAGCATTCGTCATTTATATATTACGGCAACCAACGTTTTTATATTCGATATTATACGTATGTCGTACAGGTGTCAGAGATATATAAAGCAAATGATATCGAATAAGATATTTTGCTACCAAGGTATTATGCCAATGTGACCTTTTATTTCGTCCATCAGATAGGTATTGTGAGTGACCTCAGGAGAAAATATGTTTTGGAAAATGTATTAAACTGAATAATAAACTGTGATTTCACAATATAGTTTTGTTGTATGGCTTTCATGACACTGAAAATGCTTTTCCTCTTCACATTATAGAAATTATGTTGGGAAGTAACCGAAACCGCATCGCTGACGTCATCTCTGTGTTTTCTCCAATATATTTTTAAGGCGCGCACATATTTCAGTTTGCTTATACACGTAGGATATTTTTTTATTTTAACTACTCTAGGCAGGGAAACTTTTCGTTATTCGATTATCTTTGGTTATTTGATGCCGATCCCCACTGCTACGTTATGTTCGATAATATTCGTTCCTATAATATTCACTAATTGGCTTCGCTCAGGTACGAGAAATGGTGAGAAAGGTAGCTTAAAGAGACAGAACTTTGTTGCGCATATGGAGAGGTGTCACTTACTTCGAAGTCGGAAAACAATTAAATCAACAATGTTATTTTCAGACGTCAGCAAAGAATTATTACGATTACTTTCAAACAGTATACATTTAATGAAATCTGTTGAAGTCAAACGTACGTAGTAGCGTCGACATTTTTCAGTTTTCTTCTAGGCGCACTGGCAACGTGCATGGCGCTAATGAAAAAAGAAAAGGCGATGCAGAAGGCAGGCAAAAGGAAAAGGCGATACGGAATGGTAAAAGGCGGTGGGAGAGAGTAGCAGGAGATCCGGGTTGGGTTGTTTTACCTCTGAGCGGCACTTTTTTGCACACCATGGGCTAAATGGCCAGGTCACATAGACTCCGAAAGCTCAGAGAAGGTTGGGGGAGGGGACCAACTGGAACAGCTGTTGGGAGACAGATGGTAGCCTTCCGTCAAGGATATCCAACGTGTTCTTTAACGTGCACAGGGTATGGCTCTCCCGCACACGGGGCCACGGCTTAACGTCCCATCCGACGGACGGCGGCCTTTCCAAGCCCATCGGTGTCCCCTACTGACCGTGGGCAGGGCGGGGAATTTTGCGATGATAAATCTCAACGCTGACCCAGCTGGAACTCGAAACTGGGAACTACAGATTACGAGCCTGGCGCGCTACTGACTGAGTTAAAGAACACGACAAAGTTAAAGAAAAACAAAATAATTTAAGAATTCCTAATAGACTTATTTTCTTTAAAACCAAACAGGTAGGTTTTATTTTGAAAACTTGTAAATTTGTAAAATTAAAAATATGTTGAAATGAATAATAATGAAATAAAGACTTCAAGATTTTGATATGACTTGTTTGACAACAACTCATTTGTATTCAGTTTTCACGTCTAAGGGACCTGGGTTCCTGGGTATCACATAGAGCTCAGAATTGATTGTTTTACCTGTGATCTGCAATTTATTTGTAGAGAATGGACTAAACGGTCAGGTCACATGGATCCCGAAGGCTCAGAGAAGGTTGGGGGAGGGGACCCACTGAAACAGCGGTCGGGTCAAGACTCCCGTCAAGGCCATCCAGCGTGTTCTTTAACGTGCACAGGGTATAGCTTTCCCGCACACGGCTTAAGATCCCATCCGACGGATGGCGGCCTTTCCAACCTTATCGGTGACCCCTGCTGACCGTTAGCAGGGCAAGCAGTTTTGTGGAGAAAAATCTGAACGCTGACCCAGCTGGGACTCCAACCTGGGAACTACAGATTACGAGCCTGGCGCGCTACCGACTGAGCCACCCCCGCCCACAAAGGTGGCGGGAGAGAGTAGCAGAAAATCCGGAAACTAAACGCATACAGTGGAAAAGGACAAAGTGGGTTCACTTTCTTTTTAATAGTTGCCGTAATAAGGCTATTCGCCGCCCCATGACCGAGTGGTTAGCGCGCTTGGCTACTGATCTAAGGGACCTGGGTTCGAGCCCCGGGTAAGGCATCGTTGTTTGTGTGTTTTTCACTGCAAACGTTCGGCAAAAGCCTTAAGGTGCGATGCAAATCCATGCCTATTTTTCTATGTTATTACACCACAACGTGCACATAAGTGTTAATTTTCATTTCTGGGCCAAAACAATAATATTAATCTTCAGACTACTCTCAAATACCAAAGTTTTTCCCGAAAACGACTTTTCAAAAACCGGAATTTCCAAAGCTTTAACGATTCGTAAACGTTATAAATGGTTGCTGCCTACGTAAAGCCCTCCCACATCGCAGTATATGACTAAAATCTCACCCAAAATATATTAAACGAAACAATGGTTACTTCCTCCGTGGATCGTACTAGGGTGAGAAAAAACATCCAGTGTGACAATTCAAAAAAGCTTGCAATGCGAAACTCAAGGTATGCAACTTCCAACTTTTACTACGGCTTCACAATGTTTCGTCTATACTTCTCCGAAACTTTATATAGCCATTTTTCTTCTGTGTAGAAAAATAAAAATGAATCTTACGTACCTGAGATGATCGAAACATAATATAAAAATATACCTAAAATAGCAACGCATAGAACCGGCCACGCGTAGCACCTAATGTCCGACCCGCCTTCTCGTGGTGCAGACCGTTAGTACCTTTCAAAACAGATGCTCTGTTGTGGAAGTGAACGGAAAGGGAGGGCTGCCAGATTAGTGTGGCCTACGTGATCTGGACAACTTTGGCTACTTTTCTTTTTTTTTCTACCCTGCTGAGGAGTGGTCAACCACACAGGGTAAACCATATAAACCCACTGGACTGGACAAATATATGACTCTGAGCTTGATTATGGATCCTGATTTTGCTGCACTGGTGGGCTTCTGTGGAGGGAAAATCTTCCGCTGTGTTTTCTGTTTGTTTGTGGGTTGACAGCCCCAAGTGAATAGATTCACAGGATATGTTTATCAGCTGGTGGATAATCCTGAGCAGAAGTAATCGCAGGCACCTGAACTCTTTGCTTCTATTGGCATCGTCAAATTCTACATTGGAGGAAGTCTTCAAGTGTAGATGGCTTCAGCATTTTGTGGTGGGGGAACGGGTCTTTGCCCCATGTCTGTGATTAGGGGGCTGTTTGATATTGTCGGCATTCCCTCTCTCAATAAACATAGTTTCTTTAAACATCCCACTAACCATTTTCTCTCCATAGGTAGTTGGAATGTGAGGACTCTGCACAGAACTCTTCCTCTTGATGTCCTTACAAAAGACTTCAACCATTCTAATTTAGATATTCTCGGCCTGCAAGAGACCAGAGGGGCAGATAAAGGTCAGATTCTTAAAAATAATATTAAATTTCTCTTTTCAGGGAGGGACGACAATAAGCATCACCAAAGCTCGATTCTGCTTCTCAGAAGACACGCTAGTGATGCTCTTCTAGGATACGAGTGCGTTAATGAAAGGTTTCTTACAGCAAAATTTCAGACAAGGGTTAAAGACTTGAATGTTATCTGCTCTTATGACCCCACTGAGGATGCCGATGAGGATGAGAAGGATAGGTTTTACGGACAACTTCGGGATATTTTGAATTCTGTCAAGGAAGGAGATATTACCCTTGTTCTAGGTGAGTTCAATGCCAAAGTTGGTACTGAGTCTGACCTGTGGACAGGAGTAATAGGCCCTTTTGGTATTGGTAACTGCAATGGCAATGGGCAACGTCTCCTACAGGTAAGTAAACTCAATGTATTCAGAATAACTAACACTTATTACAAACACCGCAACATACATAAGTACACATGGGTTTCACCCGATGGGCTGCATAAGAATATGATTGATTATATATTAATTAACAGCAAATGGGCTAGTTCTGTTAGGAATACCAGGTCATATAGCGCAGCTGAAATTGGATCTGACCATTAAAAGTGTCTTGCAACTTAAACTTAAAAAGTGTGTGCTAGGGTTAAAAAATTTGCTTTTAATACTGAAGCTCTGAAAGACCCAGTGATAGCCAAAGCTTACCATGATAGGTTACTTAGTCATTATGACAGTCATGGTATGCTCACTACTGAAGTTCAGGAACAATGGGATTATTTTAAACAGGCTTTTTTGGAAACTAACAGTGCTCTTTTAGGAAAAATGGAGCAGAGGAGACAGAATTATCTGAGTGATAAGGCACTTGAGCTTATTTCGCAAAGAAAGAACTGCAGGAATGTTCTTAATCAATACCCTACTAGTCCTAATAGAAAGCATTACAGAGAACGTATTAAACGTGTAAAAGGTCAGTTAGCTGCTGATAAGAAAGAATCTTTGGGTTGATGGTTTGGCTGACAAAGCCGTGGAAGCAGTTAGACAGCACAACAGCAGAGAGCTGTACCAGATAGTTAATGTTTTGTGTGGTAGAAAACGGACAGGTATACAGGGATTGAAGGATAATCAAGGTAAGGTTATAGAAGGTGAGGATTCTGTCATGGCTAGATGGGCTGAGCATTTCAGTGATATTCTAAACAATGTAGTTACTTCTATTCCCATTGTTTGCAATGATGATAGATGCATTGGTGGCTTTAATGTTGGCCCTATAACACAATCTGAAGTTATTTTGGCAGTTTTTAAACTTAAACTTCATAAATCCACAGGGGTAGATGAAATTACTACGGAAATGCTTAGAGATGGAAATGTTTCGGTTACCACTTGGATGACTGAAATTCTGAATATCTTTTATGATAAAGGCATGGTTCCTAAGGATTTTACCAGAGCTATTGTTATCCCTATTTTCAAAAAAGGTGATCGCAGTTCTTGTGATAACTATACGGGTATCAGCCTACTCTCTGTTCCAGTTAAAATTCTTTCCATGATTGTACTTAATAGAATTAAGAATCTGGTTGACAGTCAATTGCCTGATGCGCAATGTGGATTCAGAAGTGGTAGGGGATGTGTGGATCAGAGAACTATTCAGAGATTTAGAACTTTATATATGTAGATACTGAAATTCTCTTTTCTTTTCTTTTGGCGTTTCTTCTTATCGCCAGCACGAACGGCTTTTTGCGCCTTTCCTGCTTTTTTCACAGCTTTTCCTAAAGGTTGAGGCGGCATTTTCTCTACAGATGCTAGAACAAATCCTTGTTTGGAAATTAAAAATCTGAGAACTCTCTCTTGAAATCTCCAAATTGAATATTCTTGTGTTCTTTTTGCAATCCCCTTTTAAAAACTCCGGACGGATCGTACCGCTGTTTATGCGGAACTCTGAGTGAGCCGTGTGTGGTAGAATGAACACTCCTGGAAGGAGTTTTCTGTGGATAGGAAATGCTTGTTCACCAAATTCCCAGTCGCATGTAAAATTTAAATAAATGCATTATTTTAACAAAAAGTTAATATTTTGACATGAGAGACAGAGGTTGTCAAATTACTGTTTTCCCTGCGAAATAAAAAAATAAGAAATAGAACTTCGAACATATGATTATATTTATACACCTCAGTAGCATACCGATGTGAAATACTTTTACAACAGTTTCATTTAAACACAGAACAAACTACAACGCTATTAGGAAATTATTGTAATATTACTTATGTGTTTAGTATATGATATTGTGTGCTAAGGAAAAAAAAAAGTAGGAATTTTTACATTCTATACATTAAAAAATTAGGTCACCGAATACACAATTCGGTAGGGGAGTTTTTTTGTATTACCATTGTATAGGTCGTGTGTTTTAAGGAGAGGTTTTTTATCTGTGAAATATCGAGGGATGCAGTAGTGGTGGAAAAGATGTGTTTCATGTAATTTTTGGGGATGTAGAACTTAGGAAAGAAATAAGTATTTAATAATTACTGAGAAGTATCTCTCATAGGGTCAAAAATACTGATAATAATCTGATTTCATTTCCTTTAGAGCCCTGATGAGGAATATAAAATTTTGGTTAGTGCACCTACGAGTGAGATACAGATAGGAAGTATTTATGAGATAGTGTTAGTACAATATCATGTTTTTGAAATACTTTGATGATGGACAACTTAATGTGGTGCACTGCCTGAGAAAAAAAATGCCCTTCTAATTGCAGAAACAAACTGTCGAAGCACATTGCAAATTTCATTTGGCTATACAATTCACACACCTGTCGCAGGGCAGTGGTCTTGGCTACATTTCTAAGAGATCTGGGTTTGACCCGCAGGTTAAGCACAGATGCCGTCAAGACCTCTGTGGCAAGCAGCTGCTTGATCCGTTATTATTTACACTAGGGCTTCTCGATGTGGGACGTGCAGTAAAAAAAAATTATTTTTTGGGGGGTGGGGGGGTGGGGGGTGTTAAAGGTTCCTAGGTATGTGGAAGACACATTTAAACTGATTTCACATAGAGAACTTGGGTGCGTTTAGGGACCTGGGCATGGTGGCAGGCATTCCTTTTCTTAAAGTGCTACTTCCTCGCGACACTTACCTCTACCGCCGGAGGTCTCTGCGCCGAGTATTCCTCCTGCTCACGTCCCATCTCACGGGGACGCCACGTTACACCCTTTACTCCATTTCACACTAGACAATTGCTCTCTAATGCTATATGAAACCAGAGTGAGAGGCACATATTTAAAAAAAAACATATTGAGGAAATCAGATATTTCAACGATTTTTTTTTCACATTTAAATATGGAGTTGGGAGTGGGGTTGAAAAGATAGTTTTCAAGTTGCATTTGGTTTCTTCAAGCCCATGATTTCCCTCCTAACTTTTGGTAGGACACAGATTACCATTGCCTGCTATTGCTTCGTAATTAAAAAAATGCCTGGCTAAGAAATTTGAAAAAAAAAATTAAATAAAACAGGGGGGGGGGGGCGAGACAGAGAGAGATGACACTTTCGAAGTTCCATTTGGTTTCTTCCACCTTATGATTTCTTTCCTACCCTTAGGAAGCAGATTAACATTCCCAAATATTACTCCCTAATTACAAAATGCCAGGCCAGGAAATTCGAAATAAAGGATCGGGGTGGGGACACTTTTTAAGTTCCATTTCGTATCTTTCACCTAATGATTTCTTTGCTACCTTTTGTTTGGACACAGATTACCAGTGGCTGCTATTACTTGCTAATTACAAAGTGTCAGGATAGGAAATTCAAAACAAAAAAAAAACGTGTAGAGGGGGGGGGGGAGTGTTACTGTATCATACATCCTATTTTGGAACTTCACATAAAAAATAATTCTTTACCTGTACCTTCTTTACCCTCTCGTTGCAGGCAATATTTGGTGCCTAGAGTAGTTCAAATCACTTCTAATTTATTCCTAAAAACGACAGTTTTTAGGAGTAACCTAGTTGTGATGATTGTTGTGAATTATTGTTTCTTGCCCCTGCGGAGAATCGCACTCGTCACGCGTCCCGCCTCTTCAATATTCCACTCGCATTCAATATATCACTGCGTACCCCTTACTTCCTTAACTTAACTTCCTTAACTTACTTCCTTCCTTTACTTTCAAACACGCACCATCCACATTCACGCCAACAACCCATCCAAATCACAATTCACATAAATATCACAAAACCTTGAAAAATAACAAAAATTTGCCAACATATTACTACGTAATAAATTAAAAAACATCTCCAATTCTTTACAATACATTTTAAATTACACTACTGTACACTATTCATCACACAAAATCATATTAACTCGAACATTTACACCAAATACACCTCAACACTAGAGATATCAAATACCCTATATATACACACAACATACCTACACGAAAAACTAGATAAAAAAAGTACAACATCATACTTAAAAAAAAGAAACCAATCCTTCTATTCTCAAATAGTTTTTCACCAAACCTCAATTCGAAATTTCAAAAACACAGCTCAAAAGAAAACTGGATAAATTACACAGATTTAATTATTTTTAGACCTCTTAACAGCAAAGGAAATTAAAATAAGAATCAACAATAAACTATATTTAAGTGAGCTACATAACTCAGAACTTACGATAATTTCCGCTTCCTTTCTGCGAAACTGTCACTTTACATTATCAGATTTAAACATTATTCCAACATGGAAATTTTTTCTCACCAAATATCTAGACTTGATTAATAATTTCACCGTCTAATACAGAAATAATTCACATCAGATCTACATATCATGAAATTCAAATCTTATAATAAATCTCTCTCATATCAACTGCATTTTACACCTAAAATATGCTCATATTTTCAATAATACTACATATACGTTGCTATTTTGACGAAACAATATCATGCACTTCCGGTTATCGAAATAAGCTTTATGCGATATAATTGTTGGAAATTCTCGTATTTCCGGCGACGCGAAGAACAATAAGAAGCGGTTGCGGAGTATAAAAAATAGATTTGGTATTTTCAGACGTATACCTGATTTGAAATCCATATATTGCGATAACAGACGTTATATAGCGAATGCTTAGACACAGTGAGGAAATTATCAGAGTTTATAATTCAAATAGGAAACGGGAATAAACGTGTGAAGATCGCGCAAAGGGGGGGGGGGATTAAATTTTAATGAAGCAAAGAGTGGATATCACTTTTACCGAAGGCGGAAGTTTATTAAAAAAAACCGTGAAGACGGAAGTTTATTCGCCTCGGCTTAACGTCCCATCGCACGTATTTTTGAAAAGGCAGTAGGTTAAGTCAACGATTTAGCATTCAAACTATGAGATATAAAATGTTTTCAACAGAATTCTGAATAGAAAGTAGTTGATTATGAAATAATACAAACTCTGAAGATTGGATATTACACTCTGACTTTTAAAATTATTTTTTATATTTAAATTATTCATTTTCAATAATTTATTTTGAAATTTTGAGAGGTTTCATAATTAGTAGGTTAAATCCGGTCTTAGGGTATTAATTCAACATTAAATGATACTGGGCGGTCCTTCTCGAGGTTTTCCGAAATGCAATTAAAATTCGAGTTTTGAATTTCGAAAAAAGCTGACAGTTGGGTTGTTTCACCTCTGAGCTTTCTTGCAAACCATCGGTTAAATAGTTAGGTCACAAGGACGTAGAAGACCCAGATACCGTTCGAGGAGGGGACCCAATGGAACTACCATTGGGATATAGACGGTAGCCTCCCGTCAAGGCCATCCAGCGTGTTCTTTAAAGTGCGCAGGGTACGGCTCACGACTTAACGTTCCATCCCAAGGACGGCGGTCTTTCCAAATCTAACAGCAAAAGCCAGTAATTTACCAAGAACAGAAAGAAATATTTCATTCAAAGTCTAACCGTTAGTTGGTGTTCCATAAGTTTCTAATACATGGTAAACTTAGAATTCTTTTTCAAGATTTGGGAAAGTTAAAGAAACTTACTACTGGTAATTTATTAAACATTAAGTTTGTGCAATATTTTCTAGTTTGATAAAGTATGATCTATTAATTATTTTCTTAGACATGTTGCTCAGTTGAAAGTTTTTTTAATTCGTTTTAAAATGCAATGGTTTATAGGCAGGTGTTCCTACTTTAAGTTTATAAATTCTGCTTAGAAATAAATTTTTGAATAAAATAAATTTCATATAAAAGGAAAAACGTGATTTTTTTTTATGGCGAGGTGAGTGATAACGTATTGATTGGTTATATCGAATTGAATTTTAATGATTTTATTTGACCGAGTGGTTAGCGCACTTGGCTACTGATCTACGGGACCTGGGTTCGAGCCCCGGGTAAGGCATGGATGTTCGTGTCGTTTTTCTGCTGAGGTCCTGCCAGGCTCTCAGACCCTCTACTCTGGCATATAAACTGACAGGCTCCTGTCAGACCTCTGTGGCAAGCAGCTGCTTGAGGGGGTATTTATTTATTTATTTTAAAACGAAAAACGTTCATTAATTTTTTGCAAATTTGTGGCGTTTCTGGCAACCACATCAGCACTGCGTGTTTCTCGTAATGGTCTATTAGTCATTACCCAAAAATACCCAAATGAGTATTAATACACGGTAGAATACATGAATAGCTTTTTACATTATTTTTTGAGTAACTAGGTAATGGAAGTTTCAATTCGTACGTAAAATTTCAGTGTTGTTTACTGTACATGAGAGTGTCCACCGAAACCAACCAATCACAATTTTTTGACGCGAAAGTTTTCTCGGTGGTCCGATCGAAACGTGTAACAACTTTCCCGAAAAACTGTTTATGCCATTTCACATCAGTTCTACTTTGAAGGATATTTATTCAATTAAATTCAAATCAGTTTTATCTTAGTAGTGAACGTAATGTCTGGCAGAAGAAAAGGCGGCAAAGGTTTAGGAAAAGGTGGTGCTAAACGGCACAGAAAAGTTTTACGTGATAATATCCAAGGTATCAGGAAGCCTGCTATCCGGCGTTTGGCTAGGCGAGGTGGTGTGAAGAGAATTTCTGGTCCCATCTACCAAGAAACACGAGGTGTCCTCAAAGTATTCCTTGAAAACGACATCAGAGATGCAGTCACCTATACTGAGCATGCAAAGAGGAAGACGGTGACAGCCATGGATGTTGCGTATGCTCTAAAACGACAAGGACGAACCCTGTACGGATTTGGAGGCTAGAGAAAAATAAACCAAAAAAAAAAAGAAACCAAAAAACCCTTTTCAGGGCTAATAAATAATGTCTAAAGGATTACCCATCATATTTGTATTAGCAAATTTATCATTTTATACGTAAACTCCTAAAGGTAAACCAAGTAGGCTATTTAAATATTTTCTCCAACCGCACATATCACTGCCAAGAATAATAGTTAGTTTCGTTATAGGAACGTATTCAGTGTGTTAAACTATGTTCTTAATTGGTACACTACACTGTGATAAACAAAAAATCTTTTCATAAAACTATTACATATCGCGTCTTATAAACTGCCACATTACGGTTCTTTCAACCTATGGAAAGCTACCGATTGTTCATTAATTCATAATTTATTATGAATAATAAAGGTTTACCGATGTTTTCTCGTACATTTTATTAGGATTTAAAATCAGTGACGAAATTTACGTGTAATAAAATTTTAATGAAATTAAGTAAGCTTAATGTTTGGTTACTGAATGTTTCCAGTGGTGAATATTTCCTTTTTCAGTAAGATACTTATGATGGTTTTTTTTCTTATGTGTAGAGTATAAAAATGTGATTTCACGATAATTTTTTTGTACGGTAGGGCATCCTTTCTACATAATATGTGGCTCTTAAAATAGCCTTTTATTATTGATGTCTTATTTTATAGTTCACTTCTTCCCAGTTTTCTTTGGAACAGTTTTCTTCGTAGCAGGGCTTTTTTTAATTTTAGGTGCTTTCCGTTTGGTCACCTTGTGTTTTTTTGGACTCTTAGCAGGTTTGCTTTTCTTGCCAGCGGAAGGTTTCTTCACTGCAGCCGTTTTCTTGTTCTCACCGGTTCTTTTGGGCTTCGATACTTTTTTCGAAACACTGGAGGCTTTTGGCTTTTTTGCTGTTCCTTCTTTCTTAGTACTTTTGGTTTTTACTGGTTTTTCTTTCGTCTTCTGACCAGTAGCACTCAGCTTAAAGGAACCAGTTGCACCTTGACCTTTGGTCTGAACGAGTTGCCCACTGGCTACTGCTGTCTTGAGATATTTCTTGATAAAGGGAGCTAGACGTTCGATGTCTACATTGTAGTGAGAGGCAATATATTTTTTGATAGCCTGCAACGACGATACACCTCTTTCCTTCAGTGCAGTGATCTCCGAAGTCACCACTCTGACACCTTAGGATGAGAAGCGGCAATCTTCGATTTTTTCGGCTTTCCGGCAGTTGCTTTGTCCTTCTTTTTACGTAAAACCGCAGCTGGAACACTGGTCTCTGCAGCTGTATCGGACATTGCTGTGAATTCGTTTTAGAGCTTCCGTACAAAAGTTACACGTAAAGTTTAGCTTCCACAACAGAATGATGGAAGGAAAGCGGCTTTTTCGCGTCGTCTCAAACTTCTCAATCGGACCTCTCAGTGAGCTGCAACATGCAATTTCGGTTCTGTTCGTTTCTCATCTGTAATTTGTGTTTCTTAGACTATTTTATAAATTTTTCCCAGTATGTTATTATTGTTGAATAATTTAAATGAAAAGCTTGATATTTCTATATGTCGTAGTTATACTCGAATAAAAAAGTGGGAGCCTGTGTTCAAAAAACAAAAGGCTACTTTTCTGAAAACAGTGCGTACTGCACACTCCTGCAATTCGACATACCACCAATTACAGTCACTCTAATTAAGTACAAAATAATAAAATGATATATAAAATTTTTCTAAATATAGGCCATGACAGATACGCTTGGAATCTATTAATTCAGGGTCGTATTTTAAGATATGTACAGCGTTAAATAAAATGTCATTAACATACGTGGTGACCCGTTTTCTCATACCTACATTACTTTTATAAGTGTAGTAGATAAATTAGAACGGTAATTTTTCTCTTGGTTTATGTTATGTTCTCTATGAAACTACATTTTTGAAATACAGAAAACTATTCATAAACAGCAACATGCATATATATGTATGTGTGCGTGTGTGTGCGCGTGCGTGCGTGCAGTTGGAAATGGAATGTAATGGGAGTGGGAGGATTTGAGAATAGTGGAAAGGATAAGAGAAGGGAAATTATTTCGGGTGTCTTCTAAACCATTTTGGAAATATATGACATGTCTGTTACGAAGCAGGAATGCTACTTGTTTGGCAATGTAGTCATTGGTCGTGCACTGTTCACATTTATCCGAGACTAGTGTTTTTCTTTTTTCTTCGTTATTTTGAGAATGGTTATAGTTCTTGTAATGCATCCGAGTAGGATCACATGATGTTTAGTAGAATGTAGCAAGTATAATGAGAAAAAAAATTATGTACTGAATGGTAATACATTGATTAGTAAGCATGATATTATTCTTTGGGTTTTCACACTACATAGCATTGAAATTTTGGAATACTAAAACACTTAACAGAATCTATAAGTTTTGAATGATATATCTTTCTTTGGATTGAAGTTACCTCTGTGCACAACGACTCACCTACATGTAAATATAAAACTGTTGCAATTTCAATCAATAGTAATTTTTGTTGCGTGCATTCGGGAATGATACTCACACTTAACATTTATACGAAAACAAACTGTTTCGTTTTCTTTTTACATGAGTATTAGTGTCTCAGATATGACTCTGTGACGTATGAAGAATTCTGTTAGGGAAATGTAAAAGGGTAAAAGATGGTGGTGGTAATTATTGTTTGTAGTGGACATCACATTGGTGAAGTTATAGATATATTTGAATCAAATATTTCCTTAGTGAAATCTAAATTCTTTTAAGCTAAATTTGAAAACACCACTTCATGAGTCGTGGTGCTGTATGTATGCATAGTGAAAGAGAAACGTTTTAGGAGATATAAGAAATAGAAAGATAGAAATTAGATAATAAGGTCTCATTGGTAATGAGTGAAGATTTGTGAACCATATGTTGAATAACTGATGGAGTGTTTCCAAATGTCAGAATTTCAATAGTGATCTTGTTTATTTTCTTCTGAACATTCTGGAATCCAGTCGTGTAATGCACAAAATACTGGTAGAAATGGGTCATTTAGTGTGAATGGTAAAAGATATTAGATAAATTCATGCACACTGATATTTTTCAAGATTGTTACTTAGTATTAACGTTTGCTCTGTTCACACAGGAAGAAAAAATTGTAGAAAAAATAAATTTTAATGAATATTGCAGGCAAGCATGGACATACAGAGCATAGTAGTGAAGTAGAACTTGTGTGTGATAAAAAATGCAATTTAACTGAAAAAGAAAAAAAAACTAAATTTTATTAATTGAAAATTATTAATTTATAACTAAAGTTATTATTTAAATTACCATTAATTCTAAAACGGTGGCTTTAATGTTGGCCCTATAACACAATCTGAAGTTATTTTGGCTGTTTCTAAACTTAAACTACATAAATCCCCAGGGGTAGATGAAATTACTACGGAAAAGCTTAGAGCTGGGAATGTTTTGTTTACCACTTGGATGACTGAAATTCTGAATATCTTTTATGAAAAAGGCATGGTTCCTAAGTATTTTACCAGAGCTATTGTTATCCCTATTTTCAAAAAAGGTGATCGCAGTTCTTGTGATAACTATACGGGTATCAGCCTACTCTCTGTTCCAGTTAAAGTTCTTTCCATGACTGTGTTTAACAGAATTAAGAATCTGGTTGACAGGCAATTGCGTGATGAGCAATGTGGATTCAGAAGTGGTAGGGTATGAGTGGATCAGATATTTTCACTTAGGCAGATTCTTGAGAAATGTTTAGAATTTCCGAAACCTCTGGTTGCTAGCTTTGTTGATTTCAAAAAGGAGTTCGACTCTGTTGATCGTCATAATTTGTAGTTGATTGTGAGATCATATGGTATACCTGACAAGTTAGTTAACATAATGACAGCTCTCTATAATAACACTGAGTCGTGTGTGAGAGTTGGTAAGGCTTGTAGCAATTTGGTTTAGCATTACTTCTGGTGTTCGACAAGTGTGCATTTTGTCTTCTTTTCTCTTTAGCTTGGTTATTGATTATGTTATGCGAAATTCACTTCAAGCGAAAGATTTTGGCCTTAAATGGACTGAAGATACGAAAATTTCTGATTTAGATTATGCTGATGATTTAGCCCTTTTGGCAAATGGTGTTGATGAGATGAACTCTTTCCTTCGAGCTGTTGATGAAACTGGTAGTAGAGTAGGTTTGGTTATAAACAGAGAGAAAACTAAAGTGATGAAAATTGGTCAAGCAGACTGTGATTCAGTTAATCTAAATGGTTGCAGTCTTGAGCAGGTGTCACAGTTTAATTATCTTGGGAGCTATGTAACAGATAATGGTGATGTGCGGCATGAGATTAACAGACGAATAGGGATTGCTGCCGGGACTTTTAATAATCTATGGAGAGTGTGGAGAAATAGGCGTATACACCTAAAGACTAAACGTAGACTGTATAATAGTTTGGATCTTTCTAGGATTAGTTATGGTAGTGAAACTTGGACACTTTGTAAACAAGATAACAGGAAACTAGATGCTTTTGATTCCAGATGCTTACGCAGTATCTTGGGCATTAGGTGGTTCAACTTTGTGACTATTGATGAGGTTAGGCAAAGGAGTTTGCAACCTCCTTTAAGCAGCATATTGTGCAGAGAGAAACTCCGTTGGTTTGGCAATGTTGCCCGTATGAATAATTATAGAATGGCGAATAGCGTTAGCGTATAGATATGACGAAGAATTGATATAATTTGAGGCGTTTTTTTTTGAAATTTTCGGAGCTTTACGTGCCGGGAACACATTACAGTGTAATAAGCAACCATTGGCAAGGTCTATGCGATTAAAAAATACACACGGACTGTATTCCCTATGTCCTTCTCTAAACCACCATTCTGCTGCTCGAAAATATATCAGGTGAATCAAGTTTAATAATATTCATAAAGTGTTTGTGGTTCGTTTATAAATTCCTTCAGGTAAGTAACTTTCTAGTGAATAATTAATTTACAGTAGAGGTAATCTAATTTTCCACTTTTTAGCATGAGCGTTATGAAATTTCAACCGAGAGCTTAGTATACAGCACATTATTCTGATTATGGGATATAAATTTTATAATTAAACGCTATTTGTCGCTGTCGACCACTAACGACCCCTTTCATTTCGGCTCGGATTTTGTAAACCTCGCTCAGTAGAACTAATGGTTGTCCGAAGAAAAAAAAAATCTTTGCTTAATTTTTGATTTCTTCAATTTGCTATTTGTCGTTACAGTATGAGTAGAAATATTTCTATATCGTAAATGATCAAACGGCAGTTTTTTTTTATGTACAGGCTTTCAGATCTATTTGCCCATTATCGTGGACGAACTTTGAAACCAACGTTTGATATTCGCAACAGATATATCGAGCTGATAGTTTAACGCAACGACCTCAAGAAATGTCACCTTGGCGTTAAAAATATAGTTTACCCACTACACGGAAACTTATTGTTCAGAGCTAAGAAGAAGGTAATGTACAGTACAGCGAAATGTGTAATAGAAGCCTTAGATTAAACCACATGTCTGTCCTTTGGGAACACAGGAAAAAGCGTTCTTTACCCCTAAGGACAAAGTTGCCTATGACATACGTAAGAGATTCACACCTAGCCTCGATCTAGGAATTTCTCGTTGGACACCACAGGGAAACGCGTTCTATGAAAGCCACCTAGTTACCGCCTGTCTGGACAGCCTTCAACAAAAAGAGCGAAAATAAATATGCCTAAACAAGCAATTCCTTTCATTGGTGTAAGATAAGTTAAAGTTAATTTATTTTAATAACATTGAAAATAATTTACTTATTGAGATTTTATTTAAATATTTCAGAATATTATAAAAATATTTACCGAAATTAAAAACAGAAATAACTGCCAGTTAATATTTTAGGATTAGAAGTGTTTTGATTTATACACTTTGGTTTTGAAAGATCTTATAGAAATTATGGTGGCAACACTTGGACATACCACAGATGACGTCACGTCCGTGTTTTCGAGATATCATTTGTAATTATAATTTATCTCCTGAAATAATAATTCCACTTTCTCACTGGCATATCACTGAAGATTATTTTTAACCATTCCAGCTTCCGCAACCATTTAAATACTAAAACAATATTTTTTAAAACCGATATTTAAAAAATATTTGAATATGATCTTTAATTTATCATCAGTGACATTTTTCCATTAAATGCATATTTTAGAGCTTCCATGTAAAGTTTCTCACTGACATAACAGGAAATTTTGTAGCCGTTCGGTAGGGTACCTGAAAAGCATAGGAAACGAATAATCTCCGTATTACGAGCCAAAATAAAGTGGTCGACACCGACAAATAGCGGTTAACTATTAATTTTATATCCCATAATCAGAATAATTAGCTGCATACTATTTGTCGGTTCGAAACCGACCGAAATTTCATAGCTCTTAGGCTAAAAAGTGTAGAATTAGATTACCTCTACTCTAAACTAATTATTCACTACAAAGTTGCTTACCTGAAGGAAAATATAAAAGAACCGCAAACACTGCACGAATATTATTTAACCTGATTTAGCTGATACTTTTCGAGCAGCAGAGTTGTGGGTTACAGAAGGACAGGCCGACGGTATTTCTCAACCGGCACGGGCCTTGCCTATGGCTGCTTATTATACTCGAATCTGTTCGCGATAGGCAAAGCTCTGATAACTACAAACCCTCAAAAGAGGATGATGACTTCTTCGCCATATTTTAATAGTTAACGGGGCAAATGGAACAGCGAGAAACGCATCGGGCGATTTCAATAATAGGCGAATGACATCTGAAAGTGACGATTGAGAATGCATTGTTTGCAGAATCGAAAGGAAGTGACATTTCCATTGTTTCGTATTCCCAACAGAGGAGTTTGTTTACTCTTCCGCACTTAGGTTTTTCGATACCTTCTATACCACATTTACTAAAAATTATTCATTTAATCTAGTACCTCTTTCAAAAGTTATTTGAATTCACCTGAATATCTTAAATATCTGTTTTCGGGGAGGAAAGACAATAAACATCACCAAGGCATGGATCTGCTTCTCAGCAGACACGCTAGTGATGCTCTTCTATGATAAGAGTGCATTAATGAAAGGTTGTTTACAGCAAAATTACAGACAAGCGTTAAGAACTTCAATCTTATCTACTGTTATGCCTCCAATGATAATGCCGATGAGGATGAGAAAAAAGGTTTTACAGACTTGTGAAGAAATGAGATATTACCCTTGTTCTAGGTGACGTCAATGCCAATGTTAAACTCGATGGTTTCAGAATAACTAACACTTATTACAAACACCGCGACATACATAAGTACACGTGGGTTTCACCTCATGGGCTGCATAAGAACGTTATAGATTATATATTAGTTAACAGCAAATGGACTACTTCTGTTAGAAAGACCAGGTCATATTGGGAAGCTGAAATTGGATCTGACCATTATCTTGTTAAAAGTGTTTTGCGATTTAAAATTAAGAAGTGTTGTGCTAAAGTTAAAAATTTTACGTTTAATTACGAAGCTCTGAAAGACCTAATTATATCATGATAGGTTACTTACTCATTATGACAGTCGTGTTTGTTTGCTAGTCAAGTTCAAGAAAATGTGACCACTTAAAATAGGCTTTTTTGGAAACTAACAGTACTCGTTTACGAAAAATGAAACAGAGGACGCATAATTATCTGAGTGACGAGGCGCTTGAGTTTATTTTAGGAAGAAAGAAATACAGGAGTGTCCTGAATCAATACTAATCCTAATAGAAAACATTATAGAGAGCTTAATAAACATGTAAAGGTTCAGTTAGCTGCTGATAATAAACTTTGGCTGACAAAGTCGAAGAAGCAGTTGGGCAGCACAACAGCAGAGAGCTGTACCAGGCAATTCTGCGACACAAATAACTTGTAAAGTAATTACAAAGGTCTAAAAGGTAAAATTTTACGCTGCACCGACGAAACTATCTATTCTCGTACCGAAATTTCAAATGTGTCATCAATAATTATTATTTACGACAGTGATAAGAAATTCACCTACAAATTGTATGACTTCCTCAGAATAAAAACTATAACGTGTGACTATAAATTAAAAGTTAAATTACTAGAAGAATACAGCGATTAAATAAGGATTACAAATGACATCGCGAAAACACGCACGTGACGTCAGCAGTGATCTTTCCGGGTGTTGCCACCCTAATTTCTATAATACACAATCTTTGAAATGCAAAGTTTAGAAATCAAAACACTTGTAATCCAAAGAGTGAAAAATCAAAAATAGATAGTTATCCTTATTTCAAATTTAACTAATTTGTAAAATATATTATTAAAGTTTTCTAAAAGGGCATTTTCTACCTGTATTAAAAAATTCTATGTGATGTCCACGGCGCAATAGCTATCTGTGCTTTTCACTGTGCTGGTCAAGACAGCGGTTTCTTTCTTAGGCGTGTAATACGCGTTTCCATGTTGTATCCATTTTCCATGTTGTTCGATTGGTAGGAAGACGGTAAGGCGCCCTTACCATCTCTTAGCCTAGGTCTCTAGAGTAACTGCGGAGAACGGCGGTAGCCATGCTCCTACTCAGAAAGCTGCACGTCAGTTGCAATATATCCGAAAATTTACTGCTAATACTGCTCAATAAAATCGCAATTCTTTCCTGTACCAAAAGATTCTTATTCACGACTTAAAAGTGATTGAACCCGTTTCGTTAAACTAGCATACATACTATTTCTACAATTATTGCGAAATACAATCTATTTTGTAATAGAAAACCAATAATTTATTTGTAGTTATCAAAAACAATTTTTTAGCTTTTGCGTTCACTTTTCTTTTTAAACACAGTTATTTAACCCAACTTAAGATTAGTGAACGAATTACATATGGAATAAGCTACGCAGCATCTTTTTCATAAAATAGAAATTTATTGTATAATTATATCCAATGCACTAAAGGTAATAAGGACAAAGAAACTTATAAACGTATTTATATGTCGTGCTACTGAAGAAAATTCTAAGGTTTCATTTTTGTAAATACCTATGAAACGAAGGGGAAAATGTTAAACTCCGCCTACATTTTTCGGATCGATTTAGTTTTCAGGTACTGATTCAGCGCAACTTTCAAAGAGAATTTCCACAGGAGAAAGTTCAAAATACTATTTCTTGCAATATATATGAAATAACATGATTTATATAAACTTAATTATGTGACAAGAAATTTAATTTTCTAACATATCAAGGAAAAAACTTTGTACATCAAATAGAATGTTAAATCACCCCCCAACCGCATAATATTTCAAAGTTGTACCATTGTTAAGCAAAATTTTCTAATCTTGAAAGTGGATATTTAAATAATTTTCATTATGATCTTTAATTTATCGTCACTTTGTACATTAAATGCATATTTTTGGGAAGTTATAGCACTTCCAACTTACGTTACTGCTTAAAACTGGCATAACATGGAAGTTTATTGTTATATATTTCAGCTTCCTCAACTATTTAATTAGTAAAACAATATTTTGAGAAAACAATTTTTAAATAGTTTTTATTACGATCTTTAATTTACCTTCAGTCAGATTTCCCATTAAATACATGTACGAATTATAGCTTCCAACTTTGGTTCTCATTGCCATAATGGGGCGGGGGTGGCTCAGTCGGTAGCGCGCCAGGCTCGTAATCTGTAGTTCCCAGGTTCGAGTCCCAGCTGGGTCAGCGTTGAGATTTATCTCCGCAAAATTCCCCGCTCTGCCCACGGTCAGTAGGGGACACCGATGGGCTTGGAAAGGCCACCGTCCGCCGGATGGGACGTTAAGCCGTGGCCCCGTGTGCGGGAGAGTCATACTCTGTGCACGTTAAAGAACACGGTGGATGGCCTTGACGGGAGATTACCATCTGTCTGCCAACAGCTGTTCCAGTGGGTTCCAGTGGTTCCTTCGGGGTCCATGTGACCTGGCCATTTAGCCCATGGTGTGCACAAAAATGCCGCTCAGAGGTAAAACAAACCAAACCACTGGCATAACATGGAAGATTTTTAAATATTCCAGCTTTCGCATCTATTTCAATGCTAACATGATTTTTAAATACATTTCATTAGGATCCTTAAGTTACCTTCAGTCAGATTTTTCCACTAAACGCATATTTTAGGAGTTATAGACCGTGCAAATTAGTTTCTCACGCATTTTATGGAAGATTGTTAAGATGTTCAAGTTTCGTCAACATTTTTAACATCAATATAATATTGTTGAAAAACGATATTCCTATACATTTCATTATGATCTTTAATTTAACCAAAAGTCACATTTTTTCCAGTAAATTCATTTTTGAATTTAGTCCGACCCAAACCTAACGGCCAGCCAGCCAGCCTGTTACAAAAAACAGAAATTTAATCGCTTGTAATATTCGTCGATAAATTTCCATCTTCAATCTTTTCCCACCGTTTCTAGGCGCAATCTCAGTCATCGACAGTTAGCGAAATATTTACAGCCTTACAACCTCCCTTTCTCTCAGTATGCACTTACTGGACTCTCCCATCTGCCTGCTAACAGTTCTACAGATCCCCTTATCGACAAATGGTCCGAAATATCGGGGTCGTCGTGATTTATCAGTTTAGTCCGAGGTGTTGTAAGAAATGGCCTCTCGGTCGTTGAAACAACCAAAGAAATGAAAAACAAACTTGCTCTGTGAAAGTAAATAAGTCTACTCTCTTCGGACGGATCGCACAAGTAGGGTGATGAAATATAAATAATTATATTTTATTTATTACTTTTCTGTGTGACGTTTAATTGTACGCTATTATGTCGAAAAAATGTCAATATGAATTCTATATTAACAACCATAAAAAGTTTAAATTTAAACATTTTAAAACCAATCACTAAGCATTAAAAAAATTTAAAAATATACCGAGTGCGTAGCGCCCTTCGCTAGTGATTCAATGGAACTGGGTTCATGCCCCTGGTAAGTCACGGATGTGCATGTTGTTTTTCTGCTGAGGTCCTGCCATACTCTCAGACCTTCTAGTATGGCATATAAACTGACAGGCTCCTGTCAGACCTCTGTGGCAAACAGGTGCTTGAGGGGGTATTTATTTTTTATTATTTATTTATATCAATCTATGAAATACTATCGTGAAAGAAATTCTTTATCATTATTCCACGCCATAGTAATAACTGATTCCTTGCTTTAAGAATTGTTCCGTATTGATAATACGAGTAACTTTATAAGACAGGTAAGAAAGAATTGGTATGTCAACGGCCATACCAAGCTGAAAGCACCGGTTCTTGTCTGATCCCCGAAGTTAAGCAGCTTTGAGAGCGGCTTAACTTCGCGTTGCAGTTGACAATTTTTTTTTCCCAAGCACTGTACTCCTAGAATATTAGCCAAAGTCATTCTACGTCGGTCGCCGGGTTCCATTCTAATTTTCGTAAATAAATAAAGGAGAATTTGCTTTGGTGACAAAACCTGCAACGGTTCTACGTATCTGGAACAAAAACTATATATGTAAGGTACGAATTTTAGACCATCGTCAGAGTATACTGGTAACACTCGACACGTTCGAAACACCAATTCCAGCTTTTCCGCCTCTCAAGAGTTCAGTTGTTTTACCTGTGAGCGGCACTATTTTTCACACCAGGGGCTAAATGGCCAGGTCTCAAGGACCCCGAAGGTTAGGGAAGGGGACCCACTGAAACAGCTGTTCAGGAGACAGATGGTAGCCTCCCGTAAAGACCATCCAGTGTCTTTAACGGCAACAGCGTATGGCTCTCCCACACACGGAGCCACGGCTTAACGTCCCATCTGACGGACGGCGGCCTTTCCAAGCCTATCGGTCTCCCCTTCTGCCCATGATCAGGGCTGACAATTTTCCGCAGATAGGTGTAAACTCTGACCCAGCTGGGACTCGAACCTCGGAACTGCAGATTACGAGCCTGGTGCGCTACCTACTGAGTCCAATCAACGGCATACAGCGTGTTTAACATATACAGGGTATGGATGTCTCCCACACACGGATCCTCATACGAGCTTCCATTTCAAAGGAAATTCGTAATTCTTTGCTGTCCGAACATGTAGTAACTAGTAAATTTCTTCTGTTTTGAGGGGAAAGTAAACGAAGGTTATTAGTTTTATGGAGAGCAGCATTACCTACTTAACGAGTTTTCATGTGACATGGAACTTGTTGCTTTCGGGCCTAAGATTTAACTAATTTTCCTAAGATTTAACATAAGCTGCGCCGTATGTAGAAGAAGAAATAAACTTTTTTTGTGGGGGGGGGCATTTATTTACTGCATAGGTAAACCATGGGTTAACTTCACAGCGACTTTGCAAACCTGTTGGTGTTCCCTTTTTCATTCGCAGAACAACGGGATTAAATCTTAACTTTCCTCGAAGTGTGACTCGATCCTCAAAATTTGAGATTCGCAGCATGGACGCCTAATGACTTGACAACTGCTTCTTCCATCTTTACTCCTTCTGACCGCATATGTTTTGAGAATGTATTTAGTAATGCGGCAGACCTTATCCTATAAAACATGATATCATATCCGTGATGATTTAATTTCTATAAATTGGGTGTCTCCACGGTGTCACAATTGTTAGTAAAACCTGTAAAGTTTTATAATTAAATTACTAAATCATAGTTATTTGAGCTCAAACGAAACAGTGCAATGGTATGTAATTTCCAGCTTTAATAATACATTGCAATCGCATTTTATAAATATTAATATTAGTGGAATTTTACATTATTACTATTGATCATTGCTCACTATAGGTCGATTCCTGTGTACGTTAAAATTACTTAACGTGGTCTAATAAACTATAATACGGAAAAGAAGAAATCCATTGAGACTAAAGTTAAAGCGAACACGTTGTTGCTATCGTTACTAAGGGCGCACGCGTTATGTTCTCAACACGCACCTGCCATTGCAAAATATTTGACCAATCGTAGAAGAGATAGAGCAAAAACCGTTGCGAACGTGGTAACAAGGAAATATTTCATTAGAAATACATTAACACCACTTCCAGGAATTTCGTTCGTTTCGCACTGAACGTCGTACGTATGAGAAAGTACATAACTTGAGACACGTTTATGCTTTCAGGTTTCAAAACTTTAAGCAACGCTGTTATAATATTACCGCATACTATATCTGAATATCAATTCACATTTCATCTTTTTTTGGTGTAGGGAAATGGCAATTTTTTTTCTAAAACTTTTACTTTTTTCAAGCATTCCCAAGAAGAAATAAAATCCTATGTTTCTCGGCTAAAAGGAATAAATAGGCAAAACATAAGACCAATGACTCTTGTGTTAAGAGATTGTTTAAACAATAATATTTATTTTTGTCGTTATAAATATAAAGAAAATTTATTTGTCAACTCAAGCATCTAGTTGTCACAGAGGCTGTTATGTTATACGCCGAAATTGAAGGCGTCATCCCGGCATAAAAGCAATCGAAACATCCGGTCGTTACATGTGGTTGGAACACCTTGAATCGGCAGCTGAGCACGCGAACCACTGGGCAACGGATATTGTAATAAGCACGTTTTTCTAATCTTTACGTGGTTTTAATGAATATTCTATATTACGAGAAGCTTCTGAGGAATGATTGGAAGTAATTTAAGGTTCTGCCTTGTTTAGACATATTCACTCACTCTGTTCAGTAAACAGTACAGCGCCAGACTTAGCGGTTGACTTCGCAGTCAATAGCGTGGGATAAATTGTAGAATACGAAACTGAAATATTGCCGCAAAACGATTAAGCCTAGACACTTTTTCCTTTATTTCCTCAATTAAGTGGATAACTTTGAATTAAGAAATTAAATTAATTAACCTTATTCGTGACGGAAATGCAATTTACGAAACAAAAGGCGTATCCGGTTCAACGATTCGAAAAGCATTGTTGTGTCATTGATTATTTAGTATACGATCTGTTTTCTTCCTTTCTCTTTAATCGTGAAACTAACAATCTAACATTTATTAGTGAATATAAAACTTAGGTTTTCAACTGAAATAGATTTAATTGGTTATTTAGATATGGTTATTTGAGTTATTAAGATCTTTCCGGGAGTCTTCGAAACGACACTCTGGAGTCATTTATGCAGATAAGTTTACTCGAAATAAGATTTCCTCAATTACGAATAGTTATGGAATACAACGGACTCCTTTATCACGGCATGATACTATTGCAGTAACGTTCACTTCAGTGAACTCTCATTGCGACGGATGTTATTCAAATATGCCTTTACACAAACCATCGGTGTTCCCCTTTCTAACCGATATAACGATGGGGTGTTTAACGTAAATTAATCAGAACTTTGAGTCTAGTGGGAATCGGCTCTGGGAATTGCATTTTCCTTTCTTGTAGCAATATCTAACGTTCCACCCCTTCACTTTAATGAAAGCACTCCTGATACTATGTCTTTTGATGGCATTCGTAATAGCAAGGCGGAAGACCGCTTAATACGAAAGCAGATATCGTTACTTCGCGATGACGTATAATATATACGTAACTGCGGTCCTCAACGCTGTCACAGGTGCTACCCTAACCAGCAGAAAACTGCACACGAAGAGAAACCATAGCAGTTATTCATTTCTTATCGCAAAGAACCTCTGCGAGCGCTGGGATAGGGATGGGTAAGTTAGTAGCGCTCCCGGCTCGTAATCTGCAGTTCCCAGGTTAGAGTCCCCGCTGGGTCAGCGTTGAGATTTATCTCCGCAAAACTTCTCGCCCTGCTAACGGTCAGCAGGGGACACCGATAAGCTTGGAAAGGCCGCCGTCTGTCGAATGGGACCTTAAGCCGTGTGCGGGAAAGCCATACCCTGTGCACGTTAAAGAACTCGTTGCATTCATATTCCAATATTCATCTCAATACTCATTCCGTAATACCTCTGTAGCAAAATAACAGACTCACCTGAAGAACTTATACAATATCATTTGCATTTGACATCTGTAACACGTACACAAGATATCTCTAATCTCGATTATAAATCTCGTTAAAATTACCCCACCAATCACTCTAAATCGGAATATTTATTGACATATTCTACCTTTATCATAAAGAGCATTTTTTTAAATATTTGAAACGTTGAGGAAAACGTTTATGGTGCCATGCAATTCCATTCCTAATTTTCTATCTTATTATACCATGACGTGCAGATAAGTGTTAATTTTGATTTGTCAGCCACAACAGAAATATTAATCTTGATATTACTATCGAAAAACAAAAAAGTGTTTTTACCGAAAATGACTTTCCAAATACCGGAATTTTCAAAGCTTTAACGATGGGTAATCATGTGAATGGCTGCTACCAACAAAAAGCCCTGCAATATCGCAGTCCATCACTAGAATCTCACCCGAAATATATTTAATAAAAATTTGTTTATACCCTCTATCCCCTTCCACTGTGGATGGTAGTAGTGTAAGACAAATCATCCCGTGGATTTCTCATCACACAGCAAAAATAGCTTGCAATACGAAACTTGAAACTTTTACTACGGCTTCGCAATGTTTCGTCTGTACCTCTACGTACCTTATATAAGCATTTTCAATTTTCTCTAGAAAGATATTTATTACGTAACAGGTACATCGAAATATTTCACTTTGCAGATATTCGTTCCACTAAAGTAGCAATATTATGATTTACAAAAGCATTTGTAAAATTTGAATATGCATCTAATATACAAAATGTACTGGCAACACAAGGAAAGAGTACTGCTGACGTCATCTCGGTGTTTTACCTACTTTATTACTAACCCTTATTCACATGCCGCACTAATTTTAATGATGCCGCCATTTTTTTTCTCACCAATCTATTTTTAACTTCGAATTTCATATGAGAAAACTAACGTTATTTTCCGCCGTCCATGACCGAGTGGTTAGTACGATTGGCTACTGATCTAATGGACCTCTGTTCGAGCAGCAGGTAAGGCACAGATGTCTGCGTTCTCTTTCTGCTGAGGTCCCTTCATCCTTAGCATTCCTACTCTGGCGTATTATACTGCCACGCTCATATCAGACCTCTGTGTCAAGCAGTTGCTTGAGTTGGTTTTTATTTATTGCGTTATTTCGAACCATAAAATAATGCTAAAAATAACGACGATTACGTACGCACGAATGGATTTCCACTGCTTAATAACCACCCACCAATATTTATTTTTGCTTTCTGGAAATCTGCTCGTGTTGCCAACTATTTCATATTTCACTACAAGAATATCTTTTTAATTCATACCTCGGTCAAAGGTACAGTAAAATAAGTTATTATTTATGTTAACTTTTGAAACACTGCGCCAAAGAATCATTCTGTTGTTCTCCTCAAACCTATACCAACACCGAAATTTTAAATGTGTCGTAACTAATTATTATTTTCAAAACAAGAAACTCAGCTACAGATTGTCGCACATTAAAAAAAATGAGTTCACTTCCTCACAATAAAAGTCTACGACCTGTAGTTATAAATAAAACGGGAAATTAACAGAAGAATACATCAGCAACCGCAACACGGCATCCATGTTCACTTACGTATTGATCCTCACGCTTTCGCTTCATGGCGAATTCTTGGAAATCCATTTCAGCAGAGGCCACAATTATTTGAAACTAAATAAATGAAGGTGGCTTTTAGCGTATCATATGAAAACTGAGACATGTCGCACCCGGCAAGAAAAGTGACATAACTCAAAAAATGCGTATTTTGAGGTTATGTCAGTGATAAAAGGTATTGCGTTCCTCCACGTGAACGAAAAACGTCACATCTCTAACTCGCAAATTCACCGCCAGGGAGCAGTTGTGTCAGTTTTACTTTTACTCTACTTCACATTCATCATGGCAAGAACAGTGTCACTTTAGTGTTGGTACAAGAAGGTGTGCATGTGTTCGGTCAAGAAAACCGACACATTTCGAGTTGTGACACTATTCGTGTAGAAAGGTAAATGGAATAAATATTTTAATACCGTCATAAGCAGAAAAGTGTCACTTTTCTTGAAGTAATTAACTCTAAACCTCTTTATTTGTTCCGTTTTATTTTGACTTGTGCCACTTTTCCTGACTGAGAGTGTCAGTATTTTGTGTTGTGTCGTTAACAGTAATTAAATTTTGTGTATTTGTTTGTTGTAGATTTATTATGGACCCAGAGCAGGAGGAACGAGAGTGTGTTGCAGAAGAAACCACAGAACAAGAAAATGCAACGAAAGAGACGGAATTGAACAAAGACACAGTAACAGAAGATCATGACACACATTCTAGTTGGCAGTGTACTGAAAATCCGTAAACAATGCGATTGAGGTTACAACGGGTTAAATCGAGTGCCCAACAAGAAGAATCAGCAGATGAAACCATAGATGATTCAGACTTCGATCCAGATTTTAGCATTTCATCATCTTCATCTGAAAACGCGTCGGATTCATCAGGATCGGAAGAAAATGAGAATATTAGTAACGAGACAGAAGGTGCAGAATCGGACAATACTAAAGCAGATAACAAAAGAAAGGGTAAGAAAAGGAAAGCTAATCCGGTTGAGTGGAAAAAGACTAAAGCAAAACTTCTTCGAAATAATGGAAAACCGTATACATCATCATCAATTCGCAAAACAGAAATGCTGACCAGAAAGATACGTCCAGCGTGTAATGAAAAATGTAGACTAAAATGCTCAAGCAAAATAGAAGAAAACAATAGGCTCGAAATATTTGAAAAGTACTGGTCACTGGACAACGAATAAGAATCGCGACAACCCCAGTGCACCGCAGTACTGTGACTGCATATCACCTTAAGGGATTGCCACTGAAACCACTATAAACTAAAAAGGCTCCTATCAATTTAGCTTGCCTTAACATTTGCCTATATACAGCGAGAGAAAACCTAATGTGAAGAGAGAAGCACTACTTGGGATTTTATTAGTCTGCTTGAAGATATAATCATTGAGGTGCAGTGAGAGTGGGATCTTTTAAAATTTTGAGTGCTGCCTAGGAATATGCCCAACACCATCTCTGCCTATACCATGCCGAGGCCGCTTTGAGGACACCTGGCCAGTAATCCCGACAAACCCAGCCGGCGGCCCTCCCACAACACCGACAAAGCTTTCAGCCTACCGGGACTCACAACACTGCAGCACCCGGACCCCACTTCACAGAGGTACCCAAATTCTTCCACTGCAAAAGCCATAAGGTCCAAATCTCATTCATGTGGGACTCTTAGTTTGGCTGTTCCATCGATAAGCCCGCTGGCCAGCAGTGGCCAACTGAGGCAGCGTGCCTCCAACTTCTACCTCTCCATTGTTCCCAGGCCGAAGCACCAACGGAACGTCTGTCCACCTCAATATCACTGAGACCGCATCAGGGAGCCCACGAACGAGTGTACGAAGAGGGGCACAACTCAGTCCGCAGCACTCCCCAATAAACCTGCAGAAGACAGGTCCCTCCCAAGCCCTATCCGAGGCCTTTAGAACGGCCCCTCAACCAAGGCTGCAACCCCCAGCTTTGCTGGGGGACAAGTCAATAAGCTGACTGGACCGGCCCACCCAAGCGGTCCGCCAACATTCAACAGGCCCCCCTCGACCGGGAGCTGCCAGACTTCAGAACCCAATGGCGCCAGCGATCCGAGCCCCCCCCCCCCCCCCTCGTCAAGGAGGTCCCACTCCGGGGGGGACTGGTCACTGGACAAGGAAATATATTCTGACATTCCCGGTGCACCACAGTACGTTGACTGCATATCACCTTGAGGGAGATGTCACTGAAACCACTATGAACTAGAAATCTCCTATCAGTTAAGCTTGCCTTGAATTAATCGTGCCTACAGCTGGAGAAGACGTTGTGTGAAGAGAGAAGCACTGCTTGATATTATTGCCTGCTCGAAGAACTAATCATTGAGGTGCAGTGAGAGTGGGATCTTGTGAATTTTGAGCGATGCCTAGGAATATGCCCATCACTCACTGAATTTAGCCAAGAAACTTGCCAATATAAAAATAAAAAGATCTTAGTCTTTTGAATTTTGAGCCAGAAAATAAACAGAAGACCTAACTTTTTGGGCCCCCCACAGCAGAGGGCCAAGGTACTTCCGTCGACAAGCCACACCTCGAGGGACTCCAATCCTCTCGGCATGACCCCAACTTCGTCCTCTCCACCGAGCCAGGCGCCACAGCCCGCTCGCCATTTCGGCATCACCACCGGGCCGAGGTAATATCAAGGAACGCTAATCATACAGATCCCTGCAGCCACGCCCCATCCTCGCCTCGACTGGGCTCTCCACCTACCGGGGCTCAAAGGACAGCAGCACCCGGACCCCACTCGCAGAGGAACCAAGTTCCTCCACTGCAAAGGCAAGCCTAAAAGAACTAGCCTAACTTTTAGAGCCCAGTAGAGGCTCCTAGGTGCTGCCATCGACAAGCCGCACTTACTCAGGTGTTCCCTCACCCTTTCGGCAGGCCCCCAAATTCATCCTCCTTATCGAGCCTGCACAACCACAGCCTCGCTCGCCGTGTGACTTCTGCACCATGCCGAGGCCGTTTCGGGAACACCTGGCCAGCCAATGCCTCAAAACCAGCCGGCGGCCCTCCCACAACCACCAACAAAGCTCTCCATCAACCTGGGCTTACAAGACCGCAGCAACACGAACCAAACTTCACAGAGGAACCCAAGCTCCTCTACTGCAGCCATGAGTCCAAATCTCATTCATGTGGGACTCTTAGTTCGGTTGTTCCATCGATAAGTCCGCTAGCCATGGTGGGCTATTCCAGGCGCGAGCCTCCAACTTCTACCTCTCCATAGTTCACGGGCCGAGGCGCCCTGGACCTCCGTCCACCTCAATATCACAGGGTGTCCAATCAATATCACCGCATCAGGGAGCCCACAGACGAGTGCACGAAGAGGGGTACAACTCAGTCCACAGGACCCCCCAATAGGCCTGAAAGAAAGAAGGACAGGGTAAGCTACACCCCGTCCCGGCCGTATGAACGGCCCCTCAGCCAAGGCTGTGATCCCCCAGCTTCGCTGGCGGACAAGTCAACAAGCCGACTGGACCCACTAGCCCAATTAGTCCGCCAGCCCTCAACAGGGCCCCTCCACTGGGGGCCACTGGACTTCAATACCAGAGCGCCAGCGATCTGAGCCCAACTTCTCAGCCCCCCCTCCCTCATCAAGGAGGTTCACACTCCGGTGGGGGATGGGGGGTCACTGGACAGTCTGAAATCCTAGCGAGAATTTATCTCTAGAAGTATAACTGCCGTTAGACCTCAGTATCAGTACAAAAGAGAAGGAAGTAGGCGCCAATGTAACCATGCGTTCCATTTCCTAATCAACGAGGTAAACGTATGTGTTTGCAAATTTTTCTTTAAGGCCACGCTGGACATCAATGACCGACCTATTAGGACTGTCATAGCCAATTTAAAAAAAGGATTTCTTCAAGAAGATCTAAGAGGAAAACACGGACACCACTCTAAAGTGGATCCCGCAATAAAACATGGTGTTGTTGAACATATTAATACAATCCAAAGAATTGACAGTCATTACCTGCGCGCGCAAACTACTCGGGAGTTTATAGAAGGTGGGAAAAGCTTAGCGGGTTTACACCGCGATTACAAAAATGACTGTATTGAAAAGAATGTTCCTTTTGCAAATCTCACAATGTATTCCCGAATTTTCAACAGCAATTTTAACATCTCTCTTTTCTCCCCGAAAAAATATCATTGCGATTTATGCAGCTCCTATAACAATGCAAGGGAAGAAAAAAAAGAAGCGGTACAAGAAAAATACGAAAAACATTTAAAGGAGAAAGTTTTGTCAAGAGTAGAGAAAGAAGGAGACCAAAAGAGAGCAAAAGAAAGCGAAGGCAAAATTATAGTAGCCACTTATGATCTCCAAGCGGTGCTGCCAGCACCAAGAGGGGATACATGTACCTTCTATTATAAAAGTAAAATAAACAGCTACAACTTAACTGTAAGTGAACTTCATTCAGATTACGTCAGAAGTACTTAGAAGAAAAAGCTAACACCAAAAATGATGATAACCTTGAAATTATACTCTACTCGGAAAATTGTTGTGGTCAGCAAAAGAATAAATTCATAACCTATACGTTGTGCAAAAATTTAAAATCAAATTGATCACACATAATTTTTTTATCAGGGGTCACACCCAAAGTGAAGGAGACAATGTGCACTCTGTCATAGAAAAATCTATTAAACGCGCTCTTAAATCGGGTCCCATCTATATTCCCACTGATTACGTCAGATTAATTCGATCTGCGAAAAAAACCGAAAATCCATATAAAGTAACAGAATTGAGTTACGAGGATTTTGTTCACCTGAAGAAACTCACTCAACAGATAGGATCAAACTTTAACAAAACATCAAACGACGAACAGATAAAAACCAGCGACATAAAAGTAATTAAAGTACAGAAGAATAACCCCGGAGTTCTTTTTGTGAAAATTACATACGAACAAAAAGAAGAGCGCAGATTAATGTCAATAACACCAGGAGAAGGCAAGAGAGCATCTCTACAATAAAATGCGTTCCGGTTTACAAGAAAAAAATGGACATCTCTAATATAAAGAAAGCTCATATTCAATTCCTTATCTCAGCGAAAAGTATTCCCACATTGTATAAGCCCATTTATGAATCTATGTTTATGTAAATTGTGTACTTCTTACTTAATTTTCATTTAATATTTTGTCATTAAAATAAGCTAAAAAACAGTTACCTAATTCAAACTTTTTTTTTCATTTTTATTCTAAGTAGTGACCTTAACTGAGGTCAAAAGTCTAAGTAAAAATATATCATTTCGGCTTCAAAAATTACTTGAGGGGTCACAACAGAAAAAAAAATAATAGAGAAGCAAGAAAAAGTGACATAACCGAGAAACCTCACCTATTTTTACCTGGTAGCACCAAATATTCTACAAGAACTGATTTACAGACCCATAGTATTATTCTATAGAATACGATAAAATTTATTGTCAAAAATACTTAGCTGAAATTTAAAAGAATCTTGTACTATTTCAATATAAGTTTTATTGATTTCTTTAATTAGTTATTTCTCAAATGCTGCATTTTTGAGTTATGTAACTTTTCTTACCGGTGTGCGATGTGACTAAATTTCAATCAGTTTGACCTTGTCGCTCCTTGCGTCATCTATGTTCATGAAAGACAACTTGTCATATTTTTTCGACATAAAAAGGTTAGATGAGGAAATGACTCACGCTAAAATTTCATTAATCCAAGAATCATTCAATAATATCGAGTGATTTCTTGGATTCAACCTGCAACAGTTCTAGTATTTTGTTGAAAGAAAAAATATACTGTCTAATTTAGAAAAAGGCGCCGAATCAGTTGAAAGTTCAAAAGGTGAACATTTCAACAACTTTACAATGTACTGAACATGAGACTTCCCGTATCTTGAATTCGTTTGTGGTGTTGGGAATGTAAGTGGGGGAACGATGCTATCGGAAGTAATGTATTTGCCAATTTGCTTATGTTCTTTGCAATACAATCTGATATTAAACGAATTTTCTAGCGCCGGAATCTAACAATTCTTCGTAAAGTTTTCCAATTATATCATGTAAATTTTGAAATACATTAAAAGAATTGAGGGAAAAATCGAGAAATGTGAGAGTTTCACAAACATGCTTTGGAGAAAAAAACTCATTCTTCTAAAATGAAATTGTTTAGCCTAAGGGAATTTTAGTCGAATATTCATAACGTGTAAATGGTTGGAAACTTGCCTTAACCAATTACTTCATTTTCTCAATAATATGCTTAGAATTTTCTTTTGTCTTATTCTAGAAATTGTATTCTAAAAAACCATTTTTCGTTTATTACTGAGATTCCAACACATGCCTCCGAATAACGTGTCAGATGTCGTAACTACTAAGCTGTCAAGCCCATCTGTCGACAATCCATTTTATTTTAAAAATTTTCTAACATCATTTCATCGGTAAAGGTCTCACTTATGTTAGATATTAATGAAAGAAAAGTAAAAAAATAAATACCCCCTCAATCAACTGCTTGCCACAGAGGTCTGACAGGAGCCTGTCAGTTTATTTGCCAGAGAAAAAACTCTGTGAGGATGGCAGGGGCGCAGCAGAAAAATCGACACGAACATCCATGCCTTTGCTCCGGGGCTCAAACTCTGGTCCTTTAGATCTGCAGCCAAGTGCGCTAACCACTAGGCCACGGGACGGCATAATGCTAGAAGCAATCAAAAATAATTTTACAGCTTACCTGTAGATATACAATTCAAGAAATTATTTTAGGACAAATGTATATTTTCCCAGTTTAATAGAAATGCAACCCTAGCTTTGCTTTTATAAGAAATGTACTTTAACTGCTAGACAATCGTCAGCTCTGTTCCAAAACGATTTGTTGAATTTTAGGTAATCTTTGAATTTATTATTGACAGATTCTTGATTTAATAACACTTTTGAGAGACTGACTTTCCTATTTTTTACCTCCATACATTGAGAAAAATTTGATAATTTGCCTTTCACGATCGTCGATGGTACCAGGAATGACAAGTATACAGAGTCGAAACAAAGTGGATAGGTTACAGAGCTCGTGTCATCATATTACTTACATGAACATGCACGTCACTGTGAACGTTTGAATTCCACTCATGGTGAAATATTATTTCTTGAATTCCTATTGTTTTCCTTGAGTTGCTATTATATTTCGAAACTTGCACACTGAATAAATCTAGAAACATAAATTTATAAATATGTTTCTCTAAATCACGGCAATGACACCAGATTTTTAGGTCAAATGAATGTCGAGGGTCACTCTCGAGAAAAGCATTCATTCCTAAATATTCGTGGCAAACTTTAAGCTAGCAAATAATAAATAAATTGCATTTATATTTGGGATGAAGAAATAATTGAATGAACTTTTGAAATCGATCTCAGGATTCGAGTTTTCAAAAGACATCTCACAGAAGCGAATTGGATTGTTTTCCGATCAGTTTGTATTAGTTGTAACCCGCAAAAATTAGATCTTTGATGACCGAAGGGACAAGTTCAAAGATTAATGATCAGAGCTGACATTAGCAGTACCAAACACTTGTCCATACCTGCATTATCTAATTTAATCCTTAAAGTCTATTGACTGTATTTAGTACATAAAACGGCTTCCGTGGCAGAGACTGCCCTTGTTGAATTTCAGTGAGGGGGGATTAAATTAGGATTGTGGGATGGGGAAGACACAGTAAGGAAAGAATAGGTGATTGGTGGATGGGAGAGTTGTGCAGAGTTGAAGTGTATAAGTATTCTGTGTGGGGTGAGATAAGAGGCTTAGACGGTGAGAAGGGATTAAGTGGGTGTGGAGGCAGTTGAGTTGTGAAAGAGAAGGATTGAGTTAGGGTGAAGTGAGGTCAAGGGGGGTGTAGAAGAAGGAGGGGTAATGGTGGGGAGTAAGTATGGGTGGAATCAGGTGAGGTGGAACAGAAATCGGGTGTGAGGAGGGAAGGAAAGGAAAACAGAAAAAGGACTGGAGGGAGGGAGAGTACAGCTATAGGCACAAGTTTGACAATAGCTGTCATCTCCCACCATTCGGGTCCTTGATGCACCTTGGACGTTTAAATTTATCTGATGGCACAATCTGATATTTGTTAGCATTTTGAATGAGTGCATTCGGATGAACTTCTGCTTGGTCAAAATAGTTCTTCGCAAGTTTTTTCATACATTGCAGAATGGAGTCGTAGTTCAGATCTCTGTGAATAATGGAATATCTGTCCAACCAGGTTGCTGCTATAGCTGATCGCAATATCTTGTTTTCAGCCGATTGGATTCAGGCAAGGTTTGTTTTGGTAGTTGCTCCCTAGATGGGTGCTGCATATAGAAGTGTAGGTTTAATAACTTGTGTACAAAAGAAGGATTTTATTTTCGTTGGTGGTAGAAGATTTATTTCCCACGTTGGGAAAAAATTTACAATGAAGTGCTCTTGCCTTTTTAATTATATTGGTAACGTTTGCGTTTCAGTTGAGTTTTTGATGAATCGTGATTCCAAGATATTTGGCATGGTCACTCCAAGCTACTCATTTGTCGAACAGGTAGAGTTCGCTTGTTGGACGTAAGGACTGCAATACTTTTTGAAGGGTTAAACTGCACCCTCCAATCTGTGCACCAGTTTTCAAAGGAATTAAGCATGATCTGCATTCTTTTGCAGGGAAAGGATGGACGAAGGGAGGGAGCAAGAAATGCCGTGTCGTCAGCGTACATGTCATTTACAATTCGTTTCTGCTTTGGAGCATCTGAAATATAGATGTTAAACAACGTCGGAGCCAGAATGGATCCTTGAGGGACTCCTGCATTAATGTTTTTGTTTGTTTGTTTGTTTGTTTCTTTTCAGATATAAAGTTTACTACTTTGACTTGGAATGTTCATTGAGAAAGATAGCTGTGAATAATAGTAGTGAAAGCAGGGGGAAAGTTAAATTTGATAAATTTATAAATGAGTCCCTCAGTCCAGACCTGATCGAACGCCTTTGCTATGTCGATGTATAAAGCCACTACTGATTCCTTTTTATTGCAAACCTCTGCAATGGTCTCTATAACCCTTTGAATTTGGTGCACTGTGGAGTCGGAAACCAAATTATTCGGTGGGTAGGACATTGAGACACTGCAATTAGAAATCAAGGCGCCTGAGAATATATTTCTCCAGAAGATATATTTTTCCAGGCAGGGGATGTAATCTAATTGGGTGGTAATTGACAGGAAAGAGTTAATTTTTTCCTGGTTTTGGCAACATGCTGATGATAGCATTTTTACACGTATGAGGGAAGTAATGAAACTGACGACATTTATTAAAGATTTTTAGAATTAGTAGAATTGCTTTCCTTGGTAGATTTTTGATAACTGTATTGTTGATGTCATCATCTCCTGCGGCTTTTTAGCTGTTTGATGTTCTCATTAATTTCATCAATTGTGGTGAACTGCAATTTTTCATGACAAGGTGAACTTTTAAATTTTCTGAGAGCACTTTCCACTTCATCGATCAGATCGTCATTGACATACTCTTCATTCGGCTGAAATTGCAATTCAAGTGAATTAGCAAAGGTTTTGGCCTTTTCTGAATTAGAGCATGCCATGCCGTCCGATCCGTGAAGTGGATCAGTGTGATTATTATTACCTTTTAATGAACGAACCATTTTCCAAATCGAGCTGTCATTAGGGTTAAGAGAATTTAGTTTATTATTCCAGTTGTTATTTCGAAAGTCTTGTAGGTTTTTACGTAGTTTGATTTTGGGTTCGTTACACACTTTTTTATCATGGGGTAATCTTCTTAAATTTTGAATATCGAAATCAATATCATTATTGTTAAATAAATTTGGGTTGCAGTTAATAGAAAGGGAAAGTTGTTGTTCCAATTTTTGTCAGTTTGCGATTTTAGTAGAGATATCAGAAGATGAAATTTCAAAGTTTGATGACATAATAACAGGGCAGTGGTCGGAATTTAAAACATTTGCAACATCAACATAATATTTTGCATAAAAGTTCTTTAAAAGAAAAATATCTAAAATATCAGGTTTGTGATTTGGATTATGGGAGTAGAATGTGGGTTCATCAGTGGAGTCAATAAGAATTCCATTTGAATCCGTGAAATCTTGGAGTGTTTTGCCATTTGGGGTGGTGCGTGTGCTGTCCCGTTGCTTATGTTAGCAGTTACAATCTCCTGCAACTATGCAGGGTATGTTGGGATGATATAATTTAGAGAGCTCTCAAGTAAGAATTTTAGCATTGTGCGGCTTATAGACGCTGGTGATCTGCATGTTGCCAAGGGGGTGTTAGTGAGCTGTATCGTAGTAGCTTCAATTTCTTTTAAACCATTAATGGGTAAAAGCGGCGTGCGGAAACGAATTTTTAACCAATATTGCAGTCCCTCCAACTTTGTTGTGGAGGCGATCAGTTCTATAGCAGCAAAAGTTGGGGATTTTAAAAATAGTACCTGGTGTGAGATGAGTTTATTGAATAAGAGCTATATCTACTGAATATTCTGTGAGGAAGTCATTAAATTCCATGAGATCTGATTTTATCCCATTTGCATTCCAAGTTGCTATCGTGAATTCAGGGTTATGTGAATCACTCGCCATCGCAGACAAGACTAGTAAACTTTTCGATTGCTTCGAACATGATATCATATTTTGCAGATGGAGATTGTGCAACCTTAAATTTCTGGATAAACGTTGTAGCCAAGCATAAAATTTCTTAATTTTGAAATTTTTAAAAAATTTCTATGAAGTTTCGGAGTTGGTTAATGGATTCCCTAATTGAGCCATTGTCATTTTCCATTGGGGGGGGTTGTTTTTTCCTTTGTGACCTTCTACTATGGCATATAAACTGACAGGCTCCTGTCAGACCTCTGTGGCAAGCAGCTGCTTGAGGGGGTATTTATTTTTATTTAGTGTGTGATGCTGCTTGTGAATATGTCATGGAATTAATTTGTGTTCTATGTGTTGTACGATGTGTTTGAGCTGTGAAAGTCCTCTGGGGGAATTCCAGTTGCATTTGATATTGCAGAAGGTTGTGGAAAGTTAGGGCACCCTCTGTAGTTTGCAGTATGAGGTCCTGATAAGTTGGCACATTTTAGAGGTTCTTCCTGTGAACTGCGTGGGCAATCGATGGTGAGGTGAAGGCCAGCGCATTTGACATATCTGTCTTCGTGATGGCAGTGGCTTTTTGCATGCCCAAAGTGCTGACATTTATGATATTGTGTGATTCCTGGTCTATTCCTATAAATTTCAACATTGATTATTAGGTTGAAGAGAAATTCGACGTTGAAAATACATTTGGCCTTTTCTGTCTTTTCAGTTTCTATGAAGAAGACTGGGAGGGGTGATTTATTTGGGACTTTGTTGAATTGAACCACCTTAATGATTGGGATTGAATTTGCGAGAAGCTCATTTTTAAGGTCTTCAGTACTGATAGTTGCTGGGAGATTTTTTATAACACATTTTAGGTTCTTATCTGTGCTCAGAGGAAAGGTATGGAAGTTGTGTTTATTATTTTCTAAGGAGGTGCTGAATTTTCTGTAGTCTTCTACAGTTGTGGTGTTTTTTCCAATTGATTCGATGCTTAATTTAGCAGTGAATGGGGCTATTGCTATGTTATTTAATTATTTATTCAGTTCTTTCCAGTTCAAAAAATTTCTTAGTATCAGTGGGGGAATTCTAGTGTTTTGAGTGTTTCTAACTTTATCTGAGTTATCAAGTTCTTCTCGGACATTGCGTGTTTCAAGGGGGTCAGGGAAGCCTACAAAATGATTGAAAGTTGGAATTTTGTAGGGGGTGGGGTTCGGATCCACTTCATGTGATGTTCGGGACAAGCTGCACTGTGGAATCTGTTTCTGTATTGATTTACGAGATTAAATTTGGAGTAATTTATTTTAAACTCGGTAATTTCACCCTGCTCTTTATTCTCTAAAATTTTGCTCTTCAAAATAGAGTTTTGAGTGGTACACAGATTCGAATGTGGATCACCAAATTGAAAATACACAGTGCTGCTGAAAATTACACCAAGGAACTCATATTCCCACACATGCAATGGAACCCTGGAAACCTAGAAAAGACCCATCTGTCCGAAAGAATAGGCTAAGAGGTGAAACTTTTATTAAAATTCCATTTTTTCGTACAGTGGAATTTTTATATAGATATAAAAATTAATTGATATAATCATATGTGATTCAAACCGCTGAAAAAGACATATTTCAAAAATTAGTATTTTTTTCTACTCAAAAATATTATTTCACTGTCCTTTTGTATGACACATTATTTTGACAGAGATGTTTTATGTTTAGACAGATTGTGTAATTTAACAGTCTCTTAGAAGAGTAGTGAAATTAATGGACATAAAACAGAGCACTATATGTGTTCAGAAATCGTAAGATTTGAGTGTTACAAATTAGGAACCGAGGAATTTCTTAACTGTCATTTTTCATAAAGAGAAAGTGACATGTTCAGATTCGTTGGAAAATCTAGGACACTTTCCTTAAATTACTCATTAGATGGACAATTTAATCCTTGACTCCAGAATTTAAAAGACATCTCACAGAGGCGAATTGAATATATTCTGATCAGATTTCATTAGTTGTAACACGCGAAAGATAGATCTTTGATGACCGAAGGGACATACTGCCCTTTGGCGTTTGTTTCTGTATTGATTTAGGAGATTTAGATTGTTACATATTATTTCAAACTCAGTAATTTCACCTGTTTATTCATTTTCTAAATTTTTTTTTTCTTCAGAATAGATATTTGAGTGATACACAGATTTGAACGCAGATCACTGAATCAAAAATACGCAGTGCTCTGAAAATTACACCAAGGATCTCATATTCCATCATATGCAATTGAATCCTGGCAACCAAGAAAAGATCCACCTGTCGGAAAGACTATGCTGAGAGTCGGAAAGACTAGGCTAAGAAAGACTAGACTAGGCTAAGAGTCGGAAAGACCACCTGTCGAAAAGACTAGGCTTAATCAAATTTCCATTTTTCCTTTTAGTGTATTTTTTTTTAGATATAAAAATTAACTGAAAGAATCATAAGCGATTCAAAGCGCATAAAAAGAGGCATTGCAAAATTTTCTATTTTTTTCACAAATATTAATTTCTGTCCGTGTGTTGTACGCATTATTTTGACAGAGATGTTTTATGTTTACAAAAATTGAGTAATTTAACACTATATTAGAAGAGTATTGAAATTTATGGACATAGAACTGAGCACTGTAGGTGTTCAGAAAACGGAAGATTTACAGGTTTCAAATGAGGAACCGAGGTATATCTTAACTGGTTTTTCCATAAGGAGAGAGTGACATATTAAGATTCATTGGAATAGCTAAAAGGACACTAGCATTAAAATTACTCATTAGATGGACAGTTTAATCCTTGATTACTACATATATATTCATTCCGGGATCTGCACCACATTTTTCAATTCCCCGGAAAAAAAGATTAATTCTCCTAATACTCTGAAAAAATCTGCTATCTGAATTATAGTGCATCTTAAGCATATAGAGTGAGGTTTCCAAAAACAATGGTATAGTAAGTAGAAAATTTCGACTTCTCTTCCTGCATTGCAACAAAACAATATTTCTATTTAAAAGTCGAATTTCCAAATCCTATTCTTCAAAAACAAAGTATTCTGCAGTTTGATCACAGAAATTCAATCAAGGTTCCTGCTACTTGGAAGATAAAACAGTGGGCCACCTATGAAGTCTAGGAAACTGAGAATTGAATTCCATAAGAGTTGTCATTGATCATCAGCCTAATAATTTCCGTAATATCGGTAATTACGTCGATGTGCACTACACTGATTGGGAATGATTTCTTTATAAAATTTGGGGCTTTCAAGTCCGAAATATAATTAGTGTTTCTAATATTCATTTGATACTTTGGGCTCTAAAAAGAGCCATTTTGTTGTGGTGATGACTAACCATTAGCCTCTTCATCGCCAGTGTGACAATCTTCATACTCACCCTGGTGTGCAGAGTCAGATGGCAGTTGTGATGTGTCAGAGTCATTCCCGTCATCAACAGATATTTCTCCTTCATCCGTAGATAACGAATCAAAATCGGCAATGCACTGGTCATCTGACGTCACCGGCACCGTCGACAGAAGACTATCATCGTCGCTGTCTATGAGAGCCGATGAATAGTAATCCTTGGATAATAAAGCATGATTCATCATCATCATCATCATCATCCTCAAGCAGCCATGGGCTACGGAGGTCCAACCAGACCGTGCAATTTAGTTCTCCAAGCAAGTCTATCCTGAGCTACATCTACTGCATCTGGCCACCGCACACCAATTCTAACAAGGTCCTGTTTGACATTGTCTGCCCACCGCATCTTAGGTCTCCCCTTCTTTCTGAGGCCTTTAGGCACACTGTTCATAACCCTATTCGCCAATCTATAATTATTCATACGGGCAACATGGCCAAACCAATGGAGTCTCTCTCTGCACAATATGTTGCTTAAAGGAGGTTGCAAACTCCTTTGCCTAACCTCATCATTAGTTACAAAGTTGAACCACCTAATGCCCAAGATACTACGTAAGCATCTGGAATCAAAAGCATCTAGTTTCCTGTTATCTTGTTTACAAAGTGTCCAAGTTTCACTACCATAACTAACCCTAGAAAGAACCAAACTATTATACAGTCTAATTTTAGTCTTTAGGTGTATACGCCTATTTCTCCACACTCTCCATAGATTCTTAAAAGTCCCGGCAGCAATCCCTATTCGTCTGTTAATCTCATGCCGCACATCACCAGTATCTGTTACATAGCTCCCAAGATAATTAAACTGTGACACCTGCTCGAGACTGCAACCATTCAGATTAACTGAATCACAGCCTGCTTGACCAATTTTCATCACTTTAGTTTTCTTTCTGTTTATAACTAAACGTACTCTACTACCAGTCTCATCAACAGCTCGAATGAAAGAGTTCATCTCATCAACATCATTTGCCAAAAGGGCTAAATCATCAGCATAATCTAAATCAGAAATTTTCGTATCTGCAGACCATTTAAGGCCAAAATCTTTCTCTTGAAGTGAATTTCGCATAACATAATCAATAACCAAGCTAAAGAGAAAAGGAGACAAAATGCACCCTTGTCGGACACCAGAAGTAATGCTAAACCAATTGCTACAAGCCTTACCAACTCTCACACACGACTCAGTTATTATAGAGAGCTTTCATAATGTTAACTAACTTGTCTGGTATACCATATGATCTCACAATCAACCACAAATTATGACGATCAACAGAGTCAAAAGCCTTTTTGAAATCAACAAAGCTAGCAACCAAAGGTTTCTGAAACTCTAAACATTTCTCAAGAATCTGCCTAAGTGAAAATATCTGATCCACTCATACCCTACCACTTCTGAATCCACATTGCTCATCACGCAATTGACTGTCAACCAGATTCTTAATTCTATTAAGCACAATCATGGAAAGAACTTTACCTGGAACAGAGAGTAGGCTGATACCCCTATAGTTATCACAAGAACTGCGATCACCTTTTTTGAAAATAGGGATAACAATAGCTCTGGTAAAATCCTTAGGAACCATGCCTTTATCATAAAAGATATTCAGAATTTCAGTCATCCAAGTGGTAACCGAAACATTCCCAGCTCTAAGCATTTCTGTAGTAATTTCATCTACCCCTGGGGATTTATGAAGTTTAAGTTTAGAAACAGCCAAAATAACTTCAGATTGTGTTATAGGGCCAACATTAAAGCCACCAATGCATCTATCATCATTGCAAACAATGGGAGTAGAACTAACTACATTGTTTAGAACATCACTGAAATGTTCAGCCCACCTAGCCATGACAGAATCCTCCCCTTCTATAACCTTGCCTTGTTTATCCTTCAATCCTTGTATGCCTGTCCATTTTCTACCACACAAAACATTAACTATCTGGTACAGCTTTCTGCTGTTGTGCTGTCTAACTGCTTCCTCGGCTTTGTCAGCCAAACCATCAAGCCAAAGATTCTTATCAGCAGCTAACTGATCTTTTACACGTTTATTAAGTTCTCTGTAATGCTTTCTATTAGGACTAGTAGGATATTGATTAAAGACATTCCTACAGTTCTTTCTTTCCGAAATAAGCTCAAGTGCCTTATCACTCAGATAATTCTGTCTCTTCTGCTCCTTTTTTCCTAAAAGAGTACTGTTAGTGTCCAAAAAAGCCTGTTTAAAATGATCCCATTCTTCCTCAACTTCAGTAGTAAGCATACCATGACTGTCATAATGGCTTAGTAACCTATCATGGTAAGCTTTGGCTATAACTGGGTCCTTCAGAGCTTCAGTATTAAAAGCAAATTTTTTAACCCTAGCACAACACTTTTTAAGTTTAAGTTGCAAGACACTTTTAATGGTCAGATCCAATTTCAGCTGCGCTATATGACCTGGTATTCCTAACAGAACTAGCCCATTTGCTGTTAATTAATATGTAATCAATCATATTCTTATACAGCCCATCAGGTGAAACCCATGTGTACTTATGTATGTCGCGGTGTTTGTAATAAGTGTTAGTTATTCTGAATCCATTGAGTTTACTTACCTGTAGGAGACGTTGCCCATTGCCATTGCAACTACCAATACCAAAAGGGCCTATTACTCCTCCCCAAAGGTCAGAGTCAGTACCAACTTTGGCATTGAAGTCACCAAGAACAAGGGTAATATCTCCTTTCTTGACAGAATTCAAAATATCCTGAAGTTGTTCATAAAACCTATCCTTCTCATCCTCATCGGCATCCTCAGTGGGGGCATAACAGCAGATAACATTCAAGTCTTTAACGCTTGTCTGAAATTTTGCTGTAAGAAACCTTTCATTAATACACTCATATCCTAGAAGAGCATCGCTAGCGTGCCTGCTGAGAAGCAGACCCACGCCTTGGTGATGCTTATTGTCGTCCCTCCCTGAAAAGAGAAATTTAAGATTATTTTTAAGAATCTGACCTTTATCAGTCCATCTGGTCTCTTGCAAGCCGAGAATATCTAAATTATAACGGTGGAATTCTTGTGTGAGGACATCAAGAGAAAAAGCTCTGTGCAGAGTCCTCACATTCCAACTACCTATGGAGAGAAAATGGTTAGTGGGATGTTTAAAGAAACAATGTTTATTGAGAGAGGGAATGCCGACAATATCAAACAGCCCCCTAATCGCAGACATGGGGCAAAGACCCGTTCCCCCACTACTAAAGGCTGAAGCCATCTACACTGGAAGACTTCCTCCAATGTAGAATTTGACGATGCCAATAGAAGCAAAGAGTTCAGGTGCCTGCGATGACTTCTGCTCAGGATTATCCAACAGCCCATGATTGCCGCTGGCGAAAGCAGACAATGGCGGGATCTCATCCTAGAACAGTGCATTGTCACCATCATCACCGCTGTGCGCACTGGATGATGGTTGCGACAAATACCAAGGACAAAACACCTAAGTGATTCAGGCACAGGTGGAGGCGGATTACCAAATATCGTAGGATAGGAACCCCATTGCGATCAGCAACCGCAACACGGCATCCATGTTCATTTACGTATTGATCCTCAAGCTTTCGCTTCATGGCGAATTGTTGGAAATCCATTTCAGCAGAGGCCACAACTATTTGAAACTAAATAAACAAAGGTGGCTTTTAGCGTATTTCAATCAATTTTTAGCGTATTTAAATTAATTTGTCCTAATCGCTCCTTGCCCCATCTATGTTCATGAAAGACAACTTATCATATTTCTTTCGACATAAAAAAAGTTAGACAACGATGTGTCTCATGCTAAAGTTTTATTACTCCAAGAATCATTCAATAATATCGATTGATTCCTTGGATTCAGCCTGCAACAGTTGTAGTATTTTATTGAAATATAAAATATAGAGTCTAAATTAGAAAAAGGCGCCGAATCAGTTGAAAGTTCAAAAATTGAATACTTTACAATGTACTGAACATGAGATTTTCCGTATCTTGAATTCGTTTGTGGTGTTGGAAATGTAAGTGGGGAACGATGCTAACGGAAGAAATATATTTGCCAATTTGTTTATGTTCTTTGCAATACAATCTGATATTAAACGAATTGTTAGCGCCTGAATCTAATATTTCTTCGTAAAGTTTTCCAATTATATCATGTGAATTTTGAAATACATTAAAAGAATTGAAGGAAAAATCGAGAAGAGTGAGAATTTCACAAACATGCTTTGGAGTAAAATACTCATTCTTGTAAAAAGAAATTGTTGTGCCTAAGGGAATTTTGGTCGAATAGTCATAACGTATAAACTGTTGGAAAGCAATAACTTCAGTTTCTCAGTAATATGTTTAGAATTTTCTTTAGTCTTATTCTAGAAACTGTTTTCTAAAAAACCATTTTCGTTTATTACTGAGATTCCAACACATGCCTCCGAATAACGTGTCAGAGGTCATAAATACAAAGTTATCAGCCCATCTTTCGACAATCCATTTTGTTTTAAAATTGTTCTAATGTCATTTCATGGGCAAAGGTCTCACTTATGCTAAAGATATTAATGCAAGGAAAATAAAAATACAAATACCCCCTCAAGCAGCTGCTTGCCACAAAGGTCTGACAAGGAACTTGTCAGTTTATTTCCCACAGTAGAATGTCTGTGGGGATGGCAGGAGCGCAGCAGTAAAAAGGACACGAACATCCATGCCTTTGCGCAGGCTGTGAAACCCAGGTCCCTTAGAACAGCAGCCAACTGCGCTAAACTCGGCCACGGGTCGGCATAATGTAAGAGGCAATCAAAAATAAATTTACAGCTTTCCTCTTGATATAAAATTTAAGAAATTATTTTAGGAGAAATGTATATTTTATCAGGTTAATAAGAATGCAACCCAATCCTTGCTTTTATAAGGAATGTACTTTAACTGCTGAGCTATCGTCAGCTCTGTTCCTAATTAATTTGTTGAAATGTATGAAATCTTTGAATTTATTATTGATTGATTCTTGGTTTATAAACACTTTTGCGAGAGCGACTTTCCTATTTTTGACCTCTATACATAGAGAAAAATTTTATAATTTGCCTTTCATGTTCGCAGATGGTACCAGGAATGACAAGTATAGAGAGTCGAAACAAAGTGGATAGGTGACTGAGTTGATATCTTCATAGTAGTTACATCAACATACACGTAACTGTAAAGAATCGAATCCCACTCATCGTGGAAATATTAGTTCTTGAATTCCTATTTTTTTCCTTTAGTTGCCATTATATTTCGAAACTTGACACTTGCACACTTAATAAGAATACAAACATAAATTTATAAATATATTTCTCTAAATCACTGCAATGACACCTGATTTTGAAGTCAAATGAATTTCGAGGGTCACTCGGCGTGGCACTCTCGAGAAAAACATTCATTCCTAAATATTCGTGGCAAACTTTAAGCTAGCAAATAATAAATTATTTGCATTTAAATTTGGGATGAAGTAATTGTTGAATGAACTTTTGAAATCGAATTTAGGATTCGAGTATTCACAAGACATCTCACAGAGGAGAATTGAATTGTTTCCTGATCAGTTTTTGTTAATTGTAATCCGCGAAAAGTAGACTTTTGTTGACAGAAGGGACATCTGGCGGATATCATATTGTATTGCAAAGAACATAAACAAATTGGCAAATATATTATTTCCGTTAGCATCGTTCCCCTCAGTCATCGGCTGCCCTTTGGCGTTTGTTTCTGTATTGATTTAGGAGATTTCGCTTGGGATACATTATTTCAGACTCAGTAATTTCACCTGTTTATTCATTTTCTAAATTATTTTTCTTCAGAATAGATATTTCAGTGATACACAGATTTGAACGCAGATCACTGAATCAAAAATACGCAGTGCTCCTGAAAATTACACCAAGGAACTCATATTCCATCATATGCAATGGAACCCTGGCAACCTAGAAAAGATCCACCTGTCGGAAAGACTAGGCTAAGAAGTGAAACTTTAATCAAATTTCCATTTTTTCCTTTCAGTGAAATTTTTTTATAGATATAAAAGTTAACTGAAAGAATCATAGGCGATTCAAATCGCATAAAAAGACGCATTACAAAATTTTGTATTTTTTTCTAAAATATTTTTCCTGTCCTTGTGTATTACGCATTATTTTGACAGAGATGTTTTAGGTTTACACAAATTGAGTAATTTAACACTATATTAGAACAGTATTGAAATTTATGGACATAGAACTGAGCACTGTAGGTGTTAAGAAAACGGTAAGATTTATATGTTTCAAATGAGGAACCGAGGTATTTCTTAACTTGTTTTTCCATAAGGAGAGAGTGACATATTAAGATTCATTGGAATAGCTAAAAGGACACTAGGATTAAAATTACTCATTAGATGGACAGTTTAATCCTTGATTACTACATATATATTCCTTCCGGGATGTGCACCACATTTTTGAATTCCCCCGGAAAAAATGATTAACTCTCCTAATACTCTGAACAAATCTGCTATCTGAATTATAGTGCATCTTGAGCACATAGAGTGAGAGTGCCAAGAACAAAGGTATCTTAACTAGAAAATTTCGACTTCTCTTCCTGCATTGCAACAAAACAATATTTCTATTTGAAAGTCGAATTTCCAACTCCGATTCTTCAAAAACAAAATATTCTGCAGTTTGATCACAGAAACTCGATCAAGGTTCCTGCTACTTGGAAAGATAAAAGAGTGCGTCACCTATGAAGTCTAGGGAACTGAGAATTATTTCCACAACAGTTGTTAGTGATCATCAGCCTAATGATTTCCGTAATATTGGTAATTACATCGATTTCCACTATACTGGTTGAGAATGATTTCTTTAAAAAAATTGCGGCTTTCAAGTCGGAAATGTAATTAGTGTTTCTAATATTCATTTGATATTTTAGGCTCTAAAAAGAGCCATTTTGTTGTGGTGATGACTAACCATTAGCCTCTTCGTCGCCAGTGTGAGAATCTTCATCCTCACCCTGGTGTGCAGAGTCAGATGGCAGTTGTGATGTGTCAGAGTCATTCCCGTCATCAACAGATCTCTCTTCTTCATCCGCAGATAACGAAGAAAAATCGGCAATGCACCGGTCATCTGACGTCACCGGCACCGTTGACGGAAGACTATCATCGTCGCTGTCTATGACAGCCGATGAATAGTAATCCTTAGACAACAACCCATGATTGCCGCTGGCGAAAGCAGACAATGGCGGGATCTCATCCTCGAACAGTGCATCATCACCATCATCACCGCTGTGCGCACTGGATGATGGTTGCGATAAATACCAAGCCACAAAACACCTAAGTGGTTCAGGAAGAGGCGGTGGCGGATTACCAAATATCGAAGGAACAGAAAACGCATTGCGAGGCGCAAAGCGGCATCCATGTTCACTTACGTATTGATCCTCACGCTTTCGCTTCATGGCGATTTGTTGGAAATCCATTCCAGCAGAGGTAACAACTATTTGAAACTAAATAAATAAAGGTGGCTTTTAGCGTATCTCAATCAATTTGAGCGTATTTCAATTAATTTGTCCTAATCGCTCCTTGCGCCATCTATGTTCATGAAAGACAACTTATCATATTTCTTTCGACATAAAAAGAGTTAGATAACGAAGTGTCGCACGCTAAAGTTTTATTACTCCAAGAATCATTCAATAATATCGATTGATTCCTTGGATTCAGCCTGCAACAGTTCTAGTATTTTATTGAAATATAAAATATAGAGTCTAAATTAGAAAAAGGCGCCGAATCAGTTGAAAGTTCAAGAATTGAACATTTCAACAACTCTACAATGCACTGAACATGAGATTTTCCGTATCTTGAAGTTCTCACTTATGCTAAAGATATTAATGCAACGTAAATAAAAATAACAAATACCCCCTCAAGCAGCTGCTTGCCACAAAGTTCTGACAAGGAGCCTGTCAGTTTATTTCCCACAGTAGAATGTCTCTGGGGATGGCAGGAGCGCAGCAGTAAAAAGAACACGAACATCCATGCCTTTGCTCAGGCTCTGAAACCCAGGTCCCTTAGAACAGCAGCCAAGTGCGCTAAACTCGGCCACGGGTCGGCATAATGTAAGAAGCAATCAAAAAGAAATTTACAGCTTTCCTCTTGATATAAAATTTAAGAAATTATTTTAGGAGAAATGTACATTTTATCAGGTTAATAAGAATGCAACCCAATCCTTGCTTTTAAAGGAATGTACTTTAACTGCTGAGCTATCGTCAGCTCTGTTCCAAATTAATTTGTTGAAATATATGAAATCTTTGAATTTATTATTGATTGCTTCTTGGTTTATAAACACTTTTGCGAGAGCGACATTCCTATTGTTGACCTCTATACATAGAGAAAAATTTGATAATTTGCCTTTCATGATCGTAGATGGTACCAGGAATGACAAGTATAGAGAGTCGAAACAAAGTGGATAGGTGACTGAGTTGATATCTTCATAGTAGTTACATCAACATACACGTAACTGTAAAGAATCGAATCCCACTCATCGTGGAAATATTATTTCTTGAATTCCTATTTTTTTCCTTTAGTTGCCATTATATTTCGAAACTTGACACTTGCACACTTAATAAGAATACAAACATAAATTTATAAATATATTTCTCTAAATCACGGCAATGACACCTGATTTTGAAGTCAAATGAATTTCGAGGGTCACTCTGCGTGGCACTCTCGAGAAAAACATTCATTCCTAAATATTCGTGGCAAACTTTAAGCTAGCAAATAATAAAATATTTGCATTTATATTTGGGATGAAGTAATTGTTGAATGAACTTTTGAAATCGAATTTAGGATTCGAGTATTCACAAGACATCTCACAGAGGAGAATTGAATTGTTTCCTGATCAGTTTTTGTTAATTGTAATCCGCGAAAAGTAGACTTTTGTTGACAGAAGGGACATCTGGCGGATATCATATTGTATTGCAAAGAACATAAACAAATTGGCAAATACATTATTTCCGTTAGCATCGTTCCCCTCGGTCATCGGCTGCCCTTTGGCGTTTGTTTCTGTATTGAATTAGGAGATTTCGCTTGGGATACATTATTTCAGACTCAGTAATTTCACCTGTTTATTCATTTTCTAAATTATTTTTCTTCAGAATAGATATTTCAGTGATACACAGATTTGAACGCAGATCACTGAATCAAAAATACGCAGTGCTCCTGAAAATTACACCAAGGAACTCATATTCCATCATATGCAATGGAACCCTGGCAACCTAGAAAAGATCCACCTGTCGGAAAGACTAGGCTAAGAAGTGAAACTTTAATCAAATTTCCATTTTTTCCTTTCAGTGAAATTTTTTTATAGATATAAAAGTTAACTGAAAGAATCATAGGCGATTCAAATCGCATAAAAAGACGCATTACAAAATTTTGTATTTTTTTCTAAAATATTTTTCCTGTCCTTGTGTATTACGCATTATTTTGACAGAGATGTTTTAGGTTTACACAAATTGAGTAATTTAACACTATATTAGAACAGTATTGAAATTTATGGACATAGAACTGAGCACTGTAGGTGTTAAGAAAACGGTAAGATTTATATGTTTCAAATGAGGAACCGAGGTATTTCTTAACTTGTTTTTCCATAAGGAGAGAGTGACATATTAAGATTCATTGGAATAGCTAAAAGGACACTAGGATTAAAATTACTCATTAGATGGACAGTTTAATCCTTGATTACTACATATATATTCCTTCCGGGATGTGCACCACATTTTTGAATTCCCCCGGAAAAAATGATTAACTCTCCTAATACTCTGAACAAATCTGCTATCTGAATTATAGTGCATCTTGAGCACATAGAGTGAGAGTGCCAAGAACAAAGGTATCTTAACTAGAAAATTTCGACTTCTCTTCCTGCATTGCAACAAAACAATATTTCTATTTGAAAGTCGAATTTCCAACTCCGATTCTTCAAAAACAAAATATTCTGCAGTTTGATCACAGAAACTCGATCAAGGTTCCTGCTACTTGGAAAGATAAAAGAGTGCGTCACCTATGAAGTCTAGGGAACTGAGAATTATTTCCACAACAGTTGTTAGTGATCATCAGCCTAATGATTTCCGTAATATTGGTAATTACATCGATTTCCACTATACTGGTTGAGAATGATTTCTTTAAAAAAATTGCGGCTTTCAAGTCGGAAATGTAATTAGTGTTTCTAATATTCATTTGATATTTTAGGCTCTAAAAAGAGCCATTTTGTTGTGGTGATGACTAACCATTAGCCTCTTCGTCGCCAGTGTGAGAATCTTCATCCTCACCCTGGTGTGCAGAGTCAGATGGCAGTTGTGATGTGTCAGAGTCATTCCCGTCATCAACAGATCTCTCTTCTTCATCCGCAGATAACGAAGAAAAATCGGCAATGCACCGGTCATCTGACGTCACCGGCACCGTTGACGGAAGACTATCATCGTCGCTGTCTATGACAGCCGATGAATAGTAATCCTTAGACAACAACCCATGATTGCCGCTGGCGAAAGCAGACAATGGCGGGATCTCATCCTCGAACAGTGCATCATCACCATCATCACCGCTGTGCGCACTGGATGATGGTTGCGATAAATACCAAGCCACAAAACACCTAAGTGGTTCAGGAAGAGGCGGTGGCGGATTACCAAATATCGAAGGAACAGAAAACGCATTGCGAGGCGCAAAGCGGCATCCATGTTCACTTACGTATTGATCCTCACGCTTTCGCTTCATGGCGATTTGTTGGAAATCCATTCCAGCAGAGGTAACAACTATTTGAAACTAAATAAATAAAGGTGGCTTTTAGCGTATCTCAATCAATTTGAGCGTATTTCAATTAATTTGTCCTAATCGCTCCTTGCGCCATCTATGTTCATGAAAGACAACTTATCATATTTCTTTCGACATAAAAAGAGTTAGATAACGAAGTGTCGCACGCTAAAGTTTTATTACTCCAAGAATCATTCAATAATATCGATTGATTCCTTGGATTCAGCCTGCAACAGTTCTAGTATTTTATTGAAATATAAAATATAGAGTCTAAATTAGAAAAAGGCGCCGAATCAGTTGAAAGTTCAAGAATTGAACATTTCAACAACTCTACAATGCACTGAACATGAGATTTTCCGTATCTTGAAGTTCTCACTTATGCTAAAGATATTAATGCAACGTAAATAAAAATAACAAATACCCCCTCAAGCAGCTGCTTGCCACAAAGTTCTGACAAGGAGCCTGTCAGTTTATTTCCCACAGTAGAATGTCTCTGGGGATGGCAGGAGCGCAGCAGTAAAAAGAACACGAACATCCATGCCTTTGCTCAGGCTCTGAAACCCAGGTCCCTTAGAACAGCAGCCAAGTGCGCTAAACTCGGCCACGGGTCGGCATAATGTAAGAAGCAATCAAAAAGAAATTTACAGCTTTCCTCTTGATATAAAATTTAAGAAATTATTTTAGGAGAAATGTACATTTTATCAGGTTAATAAGAATGCAACCCAATCCTTGCTTTTAAAGGAATGTACTTTAACTGCTGAGCTATCGTCAGCTCTGTTCCAAATTAATTTGTTGAAATATATGAAATCTTTGAATTTATTATTGATTGCTTCTTGGTTTATAAACACTTTTGCGAGAGCGACATTCCTATTGTTGACCTCTATACATAGAGAAAAATTTGATAATTTGCCTTTCATGATCGTAGATGGTACCAGGAATGACAAGTATAGAGAGTCGAAACAAAGTGGATAGGTGACTGAGTTGATATCTTCATAGTAGTTACATCAACATACACGTAACTGTAAAGAATCGAATCCCACTCATCGTGGAAATATTATTTCTTGAATTCCTATTTTTTTCCTTTAGTTGCCATTATATTTCGAAACTTGACACTTGCACACTTAATAAGAATACAAACATAAATTTATAAATATATTTCTCTAAATCACGGCAATGACACCTGATTTTGAAGTCAAATGAATTTCGAGGGTCACTCTGCGTGGCACTCTCGAGAAAAACATTCATTCCTAAATATTCGTGGCAAACTTTAAGCTAGCAAATAATAAAATATTTGCATTTATATTTGGGATGAAGTAATTGTTGAATGAACTTTTGAAATCGAATTTAGGATTCGAGTATTCACAAGACATCTCACAGAGGAGAATTGAATTGTTTCCTGATCAGTTTTTGTTAATTGTAATCCGCGAAAAGTAGACTTTTGTTGACAGAAGGGACATCTGGCGGATATCATATTGTATTGCAAAGAACATAAACAAATTGGCAAATACATTATTTCCGTTAGCATCGTTCCCCTCGGTCATCGGCTGCCCTTTGGCGTTTGTTTCTGTATTGAATTAGGAGATTTCGCTTGGGATACATTATTTCAGACTCAGTAATTTCACCTGTTTATTCATTTTCTAAATTATTTTTCTTCAGAATAGATATTTCAGTGATACACAGATTTGAACGCAGATCACTGAATCAAAAATACGCAGTGCTCCTGAAAATTACACCAAGGAACTCATATTCCATCATATGCAATGGAACCCTGGCAACCTAGAAAAGATCCACCTGTCGGAAAGACTAGGCTAAGAGGTGAAACTTTAATCAAATTTCCATTTTTTCCTTTTAGTGAAATTTTTTTATAGATATAAAAGTTAACTGAAAGAATCATAGGCGATTCAAATCGCATAAAAAGACGCATTACAAAATTTTGTTTTTTTTCTAATATATTTTTGCTGTCCTTGTGTATTACGCATTATTTTGACAGAGATGTTTTAGGTTTACACAAATTGAGTAATTTAACACTATATTAGAACAGTATTGAAATTTATGGACATAGAACTGAGCACTGTAGGTGTTAAGAAAACGGTAAGATTTATATGTTTCAAATGAGGAACCGAGGTATTTCTTAACTTGTTTTTCCATAAGGAGAGAGTGACATATTAAGATTCATTGGAATAGCTAAAAAGGACACTAGGATTAAAATTACTCATTAGATGGACAGTTTAATGCTTGATTACTACATATATATTCCTTCCGGGATGTGCACCACATTTTTGAATTCCCCCGGAAAAAATGATTAACTCTCCTAATACTCTGAACAAATCTGCTATCTGAATTATACTGCATCTTGAGCACATAGAGTGAGAGTGCCAAGAACAAAGGTATCTTAACTAGAAAATTTCGACTTCTCTTCCTGCATTGCAACAAAACAATATTTCTATTTGAAAGTCGAATTTCCAACTCCGATTCTTCAAAAACAAAATATTCTGCAGTTTGATCACAGAAACTCGATCAAGGTTCCTGCTACTTGGAAAGATAAAAGAGTGCGTCACCTATGAAGTCTAGGGAACTGAGAATTATTTCCACAACAGTTGTTAGTGATCATCAGCCTAATGATTTCCGTAATATTGGTAATTACATCGATTTCCACTATACTGGTTGAGAATGATTTCTTTAAAAAATTGCGGCTTTCAAGTCGGAAATGTAATTAGTGTTTCTAATATTCATTTGATATTTTAGGCTCTAAAAAGAGCCATTTTGTTGTGGTGATGACTAACCATTAGCCTCTTCGTCGCCAGTGTGAGAATCTTCATCCTCACCCTGGTGTGCAGAGTCAGATGGCAGTTGTGATGTGTCAGAGTCATTCCCGTCATCAACAGATCTCTCTTCTTCATCCGCAGATAACGAAGAAAAATCGGCAATGCACCGGTCATCTGACGTCACCGGCACCGTTGACGGAAGACTATCATCGTCGCTGTCTATGACAGCCGATGAATAGTAATCCTTAGACAATAACCCATGATTGCCGCTGGCGAAAGCAGACAATGGCGGGATCTCATCCTCGAACAGTGCATCATCACCATCATCACCGCTGTGCGCACTGGATGATGGTTGCGATAAATACCAAGCCACAAAACACCTAAGTGGTTCAGGAAGAGGCGGTGGCGGATTACCAAATATCGAAGGAACAGAAAACGCATTGCGAGGCGCAAAGCGGCATCCATGTTCACTTACGTATTGATCCTCACGCTTTCGCTTCATGGCGATTTGTTGGAAATCCATTCCAGCAGAGGTAACAACTGTTTGAAACTAAATAAATAAAGGTGGCTTTTAGCGTATCTCAATCAATTTGAGCGATTTTCAATTAATTTGTCCTAATCGCTCCTTGCGCCATCTATGTTCATGAAAGACAACTTATCATATTTCTTTCGACATAAAAAGAGTTAGATAACGAAGTGTCTCACGCTAAAGTTTTATTACTCCAAGAATCATTCAATAATATCGATTGATTCCTTGGATTCAGCCTGCAACAGTTCTAGTATTTTATTGAAATATAAAATATAGAGTCTAAATTAGAAAAAGGCGCCGAATCAGTTGAAAGTTCAAGAATTGAACATTTCAACAACTCTACAATGCACTGAACATGAGATTTTCCGTATCTTGAAGTTCTCACTTATGCTAAAGATATTAATGCAACGTAAATAAAAATAACAAATACCCCCTCAAGCAGCTGCTTGCCACAAAGTTCTGACAAGGAGCCTGTCAGTTTATTTCCCACAGTAGAATGTCTCTGGGGATGGCAGGAGCGCAGCAGTAAAAAGGACACGAACATCCATGCCTTTGCTCAGGTTCTGAAACCCAGGTCCCTTAGAACAGCAGCCAAGTGCGCTAAACTCGGCCACGGGTCGGCATAATGTAAGAAGCAATCAAAAAGAAATTTACAGCTTTCCTCTTGGTATAAAATTTAAGAAATTATTTTAGGAGATATGTACATTTTATCAGGTTAATAAGAATGCAACCCAATCCTTGCTTTTAAAGGAATGTACTTTAACTGCTGAGCTATCGTCAGCTCTGTTCCAAATTAATTTATTGAAATATATGAAATCTTTGAATTTATTATTGATTGATTCTTGGTTTATAAACACTTTTGCGAGAGCGACATTCCTATTTTTGACCTCTATACATAGAGAAAAATTTGATAATTTGCCTTTCATGATCGTAGATGGTACCAGGAATGACAAGTATAGAGAGTCGAAACAAAGTGGATAGGTGACTGAGTTGATATCTTCATAGTAGTTACATCAACATACACGTAACTGTAAAGAATCGAATCCCACTCATCGTGGAAATATTATTTCTTGAATTCCTATTTTTTTCCTTTAGTTGCCATTATATTTCGAAACTTTGACACTTGCACACTTAATAAGACTACAAACATAAATTTATAAATATGTTTCTCTAAATCACGGCAATGACACCTGATTTTGAAGTCAAATGAATTTCGAGGGTCACTCTGCGTGGCACTCTCGAGAAAAACATTCATTCCTAAATATTCGTGGCAAACTTTAAGCTAGCAAATAATAAATTATTTGCATTTATATTTGGGATGAAGTAATTGTTGAATGAACTTTTGAAATCGAATTTAGGATTCGAGTATTCACAAGACATCTCACAGAGGAGAATTGAATTGTTTCCTGATCAGTTTTTGTTAATTGTAATCCGCGAAAAGTAGACTTTTGTTGACAGAAGGGACATCTGGCGGATATCATATTGTATTGCAAAGAACATAAACAAATTGGCAAATACATTATTTCCGTTAGCATCGTTCCCCTCGGTCATCGGCTGCCCTTTGGCGTTTGTTTCTGTATTGATTTAGGAGATTTCGCTTGGGATACATTATTTCAGACTCAGTAATTTCACCTGTTTATTCATTTTCTAAATTATTTTTCTTCAGAATAGATATTTCAGTGATACACAGATTTGAACGCAGATCACTGAATCAAAAATACGCAGTGCTCCTGAAAATTACACCAAGGAACTCATATTCCATCATATGCAATGGAACCCTGGCAACCTAGAAAAGATCCACCTGTCGGAAAGACTAGGCTAAGAGGTGAAACTTTAATCAAATTTCCATTTTTTCCTTTTAGTGAAATTTTTTTATAGATATAAAAGTTAACTGAAAGAATCACAGGCGATTCAAATCGCATAAAAAGACGCATTACAAAATTTTGTATTTTTTTCTAATATATTTTTGCTGTCCTTGTGTATTACGCATTATTTTGACAGAGATGTTTTAGGTTTACACAAATTGAGTAATTTAACACTATATTAGAACAGTATTGAAATTTATGGACATAGAACTGAGCACTGTAGGTGTTAAGAAAACGGTAAGATTTATATGTTTCAAATGAGGAACCGAGGTATTTCTTAACTTGTTTTTCCATAAAGAGAGAGTGACATATTAAGATTCATTGGAATAGCTAAAAGGACACTAGTTTTAAAATTACTCATTAGATGGCCAGTTTAATCCTTGATTACTACATATATATTCCTTCCGGGATGTGCACCACATTTTTGAATTCCCCCAGAAAAAAAGATTAACTCTCCTAATAATCTGAACAAATCTGCTATCTGAATCATAGTGCATCTTGAGCACATAGAGTGAGAGTTCCAAAAACAAAGGTATCTTAACTAGAAAATTTCGACTTCTCTTCCTGCATTGCAAAAAAACAATATTTCTATTTGAAAGTCGAATTTCCAACTCCGATTTTTCAAAAACAAAATATTCTGCAGTTTGATCACAGAAATTCGATCAAGGTTCGTGCTACTTGGAAAGATGAAAGAGTGCGTCACCTATGAAGTCTAGGAAACTGAGAATTATTTCCACAACAGTTGTTAGTGATCATCAGCCTAATGATTTCCGTAATATTGGTAATTACATCGATTTCCACTATACTGGTTGAAAATGATTTCTTTAAAAAAATTGCGGCTTTCAAGTCGGAAATGTAATTAGTGTTTCTAATATTCATTTGATATTTTAGGCTCAAAACAGAGCCATTTTGTTGTGGTGATGACTAACCATTAGCCTCTTCGTCGCCAGTGTGAGAATCTTCATCCTCACCCTGGTGTGCAGAGTCAGATGGCAGTTGTGATGTGTCAGAGTCATTCCCGTCATCAACAGATCTCTCTTCTTCATCCGCAGATAACGAAGAAAAATTGGCAATGCACCGGTCATCTGACGTCACCGGCACCGTTGACGGAAGACTATCATCGTCGCTGTCTATGACAGCCGATGAATAGTAATCCTTGGACAATAACCCAGGATTGCCGCTGGCGAAAGCAGATAATGGCGGGATCTCATCCTCGAACAGTGCATCATCACCATCATCACCGCTGTATCCATTTCAGCAGAGGCCACAACTATTTGAAACTAAATAAATAAAGGTGGCTTTTAGCGTATCTCAATCAATTTGAGCGAATTTCAATTAATTTTTCCTAATCGCTCCTTGCGCTATCTATGATCATGAAAGAAAACTTATCATATTTCTTTCGACATAAAAAGAGTTAGATAACGAAGTGTCTCACGCTAAAGTTTTATTACTCCAAGAATCATTCAATAATATCGATTGATTCCTTGGATTCAGCCTGCAACAGTTCTAGTATTTTATTGAAAGATAAAATATAGAGTCTAAATTAGAAAAAGGCGCCGAATCAGTTGGAAGTTCAAAAATTGAACATTTCAACAACTTTACAATGTACTGAACATGAGATTTTCCGTAACTTGAATTCGTTTGTGGTGTTGGGAATGTAAGTGGGGAACGATGCTAACGGAAGAAATATATTTGCCAAAATGTTTATGTTCTTTGCAATACAATCTGATATTAAACGAATTTTTAGCGATTGAATCTAACACTTCTTCGTAAAGTTTTCCAATTATATCATGTGAATTTTGAAATACATTAAAAAAATTGAGGGAGAAATCGAGAAGAGTGAGAGTTTCACAAACATGCTTTGGAGCAAAATACTCATTCTTGTAAAAAGAAATTGTTGTGCCTAAGGGAATTTTGGTCGAATAGTCATAACGTGTAAACTGTTGGAAAGCAATAACTTCATTTTCTCAGTAATATGTTTAGTATTTTCTTTAGTCTTATTCTAGAAACTGTTTTCTAAAAAACCACTTTCGTTTATTACTCAGATTCCAACACATGCTTCCGAATAACGTGTCAGAGGTCATATGCACTAAGCTATCAGCCCATCTTTCGAAAATCCATTTTGCTTTAAAATTGTTCTAATGTCATTTCATGGGGAAAGGTCTCACTTATGCTAAAGATATTAATGCAAGGTAAATAAAAATAACAAATACCCCCTCAAGCAGCTGCTTGCCACAAAGGTCTGACAAGGAGCCTGTCAGTTTATTTCCCACAGTAGAATGTCTGTGAGGATGGCAGGAGCGCAGCAGTAAAAAGGACACGAACATCCATGCCTTTGCTCAGGGTCTGAAACCCAGGTCCCTTAGAACAGCAGCCAAGTGCGCTAACCACTCGGCCACGGGTCGGCATAATGCAAGAAGCAATCAAAAAGAAATTTACAGCTTTCCTCTTGATATAAAATTTAAGAAATTATTTTAAGAGAAATGTACATTTTCTCAGGTTAATAAGAATGCAACCCAATCCTTGCTTTTATAAGGAATGTACTTTAACTGCTGAGCTATCGTCAGCTCTGTTCCAAATAAATTTGTTGAAATATATGTAATCTTTGAATTTATTATTGATTGATTCTTGGTTTAATAACACTTTTGCGAGAGTGATTTTCCTATTTTTGACCTCTATACATAGAGAAAAGTTTGATAATTTGCCTTTCATGATCCTAATTGGTACCAGGAATGACCAGTATACAGAATCGAAACAAAGTGGATAGGTGACCGAGCTGGTGTCACCATAGTAGTTACATCAACATACACATAACTGTAAAGGTTCGAATTCCACTCATCGTGGAAATATTATTTCTTGAATTCCTATTTTTTTCCTTTAGTTGCTATTATATTTCGAAACTTGGAAACTTGCACACTGAATAAGACTACAAACATAAATTTATAAATATGTTCCTCTAAATCACGGCAATGACAACTGATTATGAGGTCAAATGAATTTTGAGGTTGACTCTTCGTCGCACTCTCGAGAAAAACATTCATTCCTAAATATTCGTGGCAAACTTTAAACTAGCAAATAATAAATAAATTGCATTTATATTTTTTATGAGGTAATATTTGAATGTTCTTTTAAAATCGAACTTAGGATTCGAGTTTTCAAAACACATCTCACAGAGGCGAATTGGATTGTTTTCCGATCAGTTTCTATTAGTTGTAACCCGCAAAAATTAGATCTTTGATGACCAAAGGAACAAGTTCAAAGATTAATGGTCAGAGCTGACATTAGCAGTACCAAACACTTGTCCATGCCTGCATTATCTAATTTAATCCTTAAAGTCTATTGACTGTATTTAGTACATAAAACGGCTAATCCGTGGCAGAGACTGAACTTGTTGAATTTCAGTAAGGGGGGGGGGATTAAATTAGGATTGTTGGATCTCTGAGCTTGATTATGGATCCTGATTTTGCTGCACTGTTGGGCTTCTGTAGAGGGCAAATCTTCCGCTGTGATTTCTGTTTGTTTATGGGTTGACAGCCCCAAGTGAATAGATTCACAGGATATGTTTATCAGCTGGTGGATAATCCTGAGCAGAAGTCATCGCAGGCACCTGAACTCTTTGCTTCTATTGGCATCGTCAAATTCTACATTGGAGGAAGTCTTCCAGTGTAGATGGCTTCAGCCTTTAGTGGTGGGGGAACGGGTCTTTGCCCCATGTCTGCGATTAGGGGGCTGTTTGAATTTATCGGCATTCCCTCTCACAATAAACATAGTTTCTTTAAACATCCTACTAACCATTTTCTCTCCATAGGTAGTTGGAATGTGAGGACTCTGCACAGAGCTTTTTCTCTTGATGTCCTCGCACAAGAATTCCATCATTATAATTTAGATATTCTCGGCTTGCAAGAGACCAGATGGACAGATAAAGGTCGAATTCTTAAAAATAATCTTAAATTTCTCTTTTCAGGGAGGGACGACAATAAGCATCACCAAGGCGTGGGTCTGCTTCTCAACAGACACGCTAGTGAGGCTCTTCTAGGATATGAGTGCATTAATGAAAGGTTTCTTACAGCAAAATTTCAGACAAGCGTTAAAGGCTTGAATGTTATCTGCTGTTATGCCCCCACTGAGGATGCCGATGAGGATGAGAAGGATAGGTTTTATGAACAACTTCAGGATATTTTGAATTCTGTCAAGAAATGAGATATTACCCTTGTTCTTGGTGACTTCAATGCCAAAGTTTGTACTGACTCTCACCTTTGGGGAGGAGTAATAGGCCCTTTTGTTATTGGTAGCTGCAATGGCAATGGGCAACGTCTCCTACATGTAAGTAAACTCAATGGATTCAGAATAACTAACACATATTACAAACACTGCGACATACATAAGTACACATGGGTTTCACCTGATGGGCTGCATAAGAATATGATTGATTACATATTAATTAACAGCAAATGGGCTAGTTCTGTTAGGAATACCATGGCATATAGGGGAGCTGAAATTGGATCTGACCATTACCTTGTTAAAAGTGTGTTGCAACTTAAACTTAAAAAGTGTTGTGCTAGGGTTAAAAAATTTACTTTTAATACTGAAGCTGTGAAAGACCCAAAGCTTACCATGATAGGTTACTTAGTCATTATGACAGTCATGGTTTGCTTACTACTGAAATTGAGGAAGAATGGGATCATTTTAAACAGGCTATTTTGGACACTAACAATACTCTTTTAGGTTCTAACAGTACTCTTTTAGGAAAAAAGGAGCAGAAGAGACAGAATTATCTGAGTGATAAGGCACTTGAGCTTATTTTGGAAAGGAAGAACTGCAGGAATGTCCTTAATCAATACCCTACTAGTCCTAATACAAAGCATTACAGAGAACTTAATAAACGTGTAAAAGATCAGTTAGCTGCTGATAAGAATCTTTGGCTTGATAGTTTGGCTGACAAAGCCGAGGAAGCAGTTAGACAGCACAATAGCAGAGAGCTGTACCAGATATTTAATGTTTTGTGTGGTAGAAAAAGGACAGGCATACAAGGATTGAAGGATAAACAAGGTAAGGTTATTGAAGGGGAGGATTCTGTCATGGCTAGGTGGGCTGAGCATTTCAGTGATGTTCTAAACAATGTAGTTAGTTCTACTCCCATTGTTTGCAATGATGATAGATGCATTGGTGGCTTTAATGTTGGCCCTATAACACAATCTGAAGTTATTTTGGCTGTTTCTAAACTTAAACTACATAAATCCCCAGGGGTAGATAAAATTACTACCGAAATGCTTAGAGCTGGGAATGTTTCGGTTACCACTTGAATGACTGAAATTCTGAATATCTTTTATGATAAAGGCATGGTTCCTAAGGATTTTACCAGAGCTATTGTTATCCCTATTTTCAAAAAAGGTGATCGCAGTTCTTGTGATAACTATAGGGGTATCAGCCTACTCTCTGTTCCAGGTAAAGTTCTTTCCATGATTATGCTTAATAGAATTAGGAATCTGTTTGACAGTCAATTGCGTGATGAGCAATGTGGATTCAGAAGAGGTAGGGGATGTGTAGATCAGATATTTTCACTTAGGCAGATTCTTGAGAAATGCTTAGAGTTTCAGAAACCTTTGGTTGCTAGCTTTGTTGATTTCAAAAAGGCTTTCGACTCTATTGATCGTCATAATTTGTCGTTGATTGTGAGATCATATGGTATACCTGACAAGTTAGTTAACATAATGAAAGCTCTCTATAATAACACTGAGTCGTGTGTGAGAGTTGGTAAGGCTTGTAGCAATTGGTTTAGCATTACTTCTGGTGTTCGACAAGGGTGCATTTTGTCTCGTTTTCTCTTTAGCTTGGTTATTGATTATGTTATGCGAAATTTACTTCCAGGGAAAGATTTTGGCCTTAAATGGACTGGAGATACGAAAATTTATGATTTAGATTATACTGATGATTTAGCTCTTTTGGCAAAAGATGTTGATAAGATGAACTCCTTCATTCGAGCTGTTGATGAGACTGGTAGTAGAATAGGTTTGGTTATAAACAGAGAGAAAACTAAAGTGATGAAAATTTGTCAGGCAGGCTCTGATTCAGTTAATCTGAATGGTTGCAGTCTTGAGCAGGTGTCACAGTTTAATATCTTGGGAGCTATGTAACGGATAATGGTTGTTGCGGCATGAGATTAACAGACGAATAGGGATTGCTGCTGGGACTTTCAAGAATCTATGGAGAGTATGGAGAAATAGGCGTATACACCTAAAGACTAAAATTAGACTGTATAATAGTTTGGTTCTTTCTAGGGTTAGTTATGGTAGTGAAACGTGGACAGTTTTTAAACAAGATTACAGGAAACTAGATGCTTTTGATTCCAGATGCTTACGCAGTATCTTGGGCATTAGGTGGTTCAACTTTGTAACTAATGATGTGGTTAGGCAAAGGAGTTTGCAACCTCCTTTAAGCAGCATATTGTGCAGAGAGAGACTCCATTGGTTTGGCCATGTTGCCCGTATGAATAATTATAGATTGGCGAATAGGGTTATGAACAGTGTGCCTAAAGGCCTCAGAAAGAAGGGGAGATATAAGATGCGGTGGGCAGACAATGTCAAACAGGACCTTGTTAGAATTGGTGTGCAGTGGCCAGATGCAGTAGATGTAGCTCAGGATAGACTTGCTTGGAGAACTAAATTGCACGGTCTGGTTGGACCTCCGTAGCCCATGGCTGCTTGAGGATGATGATGATGATGATGATGATGGATGGGGGAAGAGACAGTTGGTAAAGAACAGGTAATTGGTGGATGGGAGAGTTGTGCAGAGTTGAAGTGTATAAGTATTCTGTGTGGGTGAGATAAGAGGCTTAGATGGGGAGAAGGAATTAAATGGGTGTGGAGACAGGTGAGTTGTCAAAGAGAAGGATTGAGTTAGTGTGAAGTGAGGTCAAGGGGGGGGGGGTATAGAAGAAGGAGGGGTAATGGTGGGGAGTAAGTGTGGCTGGAACAGAAATCGGGTGTGAGTAGGGAAGGAAAGGAAAATGGAAAAAGGACTGGAGGGGGGGAGAGTACAGCTAGAGGCACACGTTTGACAATAGGTGTCATCTCACACCGTTCGGTCCTTGATGTTATGTATGCACCTTGGACGTTTAAATTTATCTGATGGCACAATCTGATATTTGTAAGCATTTTGAATGAGTGCATTCGGATGAACTTCTGCTTGGTCAAAATAATTCTTATCAAGTTTTTTCATACATTTCAGAATGGAGTCCTAGTTCAGATCTCTGTGAATAATGGAATATCTGACGAACCAGGGTGCTGCTATAGCTGATCGCAATATCTTGGTTTGAGCCGATTGGAGTCAGGCAAGGTTTGTTTTGGTAGTTTCTCCCTAGAAGGCTGCTGCATATAGAAATTTAGGGTTAATAACTTGTGTATAAAGAAGGATTTTATTTTTGTTGGTGGTAGAAGGTTTATTTCCCAAGTTGGGAAATAATTTACAATGAAGAGCTCTTGCCTTTTTAATTACATTGGTAACGTTTGCGTTCAAGTTGAGTTTTTGATGAATCGTGATTCCAAGATATTTGGCATGGTCACTCCAAGCTACCCGTTTGTCGAACAGGTAGAGTTATCATGACGGGGAATTTCGCTTGTTGGACGTAAGGACTGCAATACTTTTTGAAGGGTTAAACTGCACCCTCCAATCTGTGCACCAGTTTTCAAAGGAATTAAGCATTGTCTGCATTCGTTTGCAGGGAAAGGATGCACGAAGCGAGGGAGCAAGAAATGCCGTGTCGTCAGCGTACATGTCATTTACAATTCGTTTCTACTTTGGGGCATCTGAAATATAGATGTTAAACGACGTCGGAGCCAGAATGGATCATTGAGGGACTCCTGCATTAACGTTTTTTTTTGTTTGTTTGTTTCTTTCTTTTCAGATATGGAGTTTGCTACTTTGACTTGGAATGCTCATTGAGAAAGATAGCTGTGAATAATAGTAGTCAAAGCAGGGGGAAAGTTAAATTTGATAAATTTATGAGTCCCTCAGTCCAGACCTGATCGAACGCCTTTGCTATGTCGATGTATACAGCCACTACTGATTCATTTTTATTGCAGGCCTCTGCAATGGTCTCTATAACCCTTTGAATTTGGTGCACTGTGGAGTCGGAAACCGAATTATTCAGTGGGTACGACATTAAGAGACTGCAATTAGAAATCAAGGCGCCTGAGAATATATTTCTCCAGAAGATATATTTTTCCAGGGAGGGGATGTAAACTAATTGGGTGGTAATTGACAGGAAAGAGTTAATTTTTCCTGGTTTTGGAAACATGCTGATGATAGCATTTTTCCACGTCTGAGGGAAGTAAACAAACTGAGACATTTATGAAAGATTTTTAGAATTAGCAGAATTGCTTTCCTTGGTAGATTTTTGATAACTGTATTGTTGATGTCATCCTCTCCCGAGGCTTTTTAACTTTTAGCTGTTTGATGTTCTCATTAATTTCATCAATTGTGGTGAACTGCAATTTTTCATGACAAGGTAATTTTTTAAATTTTCTGAGAGCACTTTCCATTTCATCGATCAGATCGTCATTGACATACTCTTCATTCGGCTGAAATTGCAATTCAAGTGAATTAGCAAAGGTTTCGGCCTTTTCTGAATTAGAGCATGCCATGCCGTCCGATCCGTGAAGTGGATCAGTGTGATTATTATTACCTTTTAATGAACGAACCATTTTCCAAATCGAGCCGTCATTAGGGTTAAGAGAATTTAGTTTATTATTCCAGTTGTTATTTCGAAAGTCTTGTAGGTTTTTACGTAGTTTGATTTTGAGTTCGTTATACACTTTTTTATCATGGGGTAATCTTCTTAAATTTTGAATATCGAAATCAATATCATTTTTGTTAAATAAATTTGGGTTGCAGTTAACAGAAAGGGAAATTTGTTGTTCGAATTTTTGCCAGTTTATGATTTTAGTAGAGGTATCAGAAGATGAAATTTCGAAGTTTGATGACATAATAACAGGGCAGTGATCGGAATTTAAAACATTTGCAGCATTAAGATAATATTTTGCATAAAAGATATTTAAAAGAAAAATATCTAAAATATCAGGTTTGTGATTTGAATTATGGGAGTAGAATGTGGGTTCATCAGTGGAGTCAATAATAATTCCATTTGAATCCGTGAAATCTTGGAGTGTTTTGCCATTTGGGGTGGTGCGTGTGCTGTCCCATTGCTTATGTTTGCAGTTAAAATCTCCTGCAACTATGCAGGGTATGTTGGGATGAAATAATTTAGAGATCTCTGAAGTAAGAATTTTAGCATTGAGCGGCTTATACGCGCTGGTGATCTGCATGTTGCCAAAGGGGGTGTTAGTGAGCTGTATCGTAGTAGCTTCAATTTCTTTTAAACCATTAATGGGTAAAGCGGCGTGCGGAAACGAATTTTTAACCAATATTGCAGTCTCCACCAACTTTGTTGTGGAGGTGATCAGTTCTACAGCAGCGAAAATTGGGGATTTTAAAAATAGTACCTGGTGTGAGATGAGTTTCTTGAATAAGAGCTACATCTACTGAATATTCTGTGAGGAAGTCATTATATTCCATGAGATCTGATTTTATTCCATTTGCATTCCATATCTATTTATATCATCAAAATTTTATTCCATATCGTGATTTCAGGGTTATGTGAATCACTCGCTATCGCAGACAAGACTAGTAAACTTTTCGATCGCTTCGAACATGATATCACATTTTGCAGATGGAGATTGTGCAACCTTAAATTTCTGGAAAAACTTTGTAGCCAAGCATAAAATTTCTTTAATTTTGAAATGTTTAAAAACATCTATGAAGTTTCGGAGTTGGTTAATGGATTCCATAATTGAGCCATTGTCATTTTTCATTGTGGGGGGGGGGGGGTTGTTTTGTCCTTTGTTTAGTGTGTGATGCTGCTTGTGCATATGTCATGGAATTGATTTGTGTTCTATGTGTTGTAGGATGTGTTTGAGCTGTGAAAGTCCTCTGGGGGGGGGGGGGTCATCCCAGTTGCATTTGATATTGCAGAAGGTTGTGGAAAGTTAGGGCACCCTCTGTGGTTTGCAGTATGAGGTCCTGATATGTTGGCACATTTTAGAGGTTCTTCCCGTGATCTGCGTGGGCAATCGATGGTGAGGTGAAGGCCAGTGCATTTGACACATCTGGCTTCCTGATGAGAGTGGCTTTTTGCATGCCCAAAGCGCTGAAATTTATGATATTGTGAGATTCCTGGTCTCTTCCTATAAGTTTCAACTTTGATTTTTAGGTTGAAGAGAAATTCGACGTTGAAAATACATTTGACCTTTTCTGTTTTTTCAGTTTCTATGAAGACGACTGGGAGGGATTTCTCTGGGTCTTTATTAAATTGTACCACCTTAATGATTGGGATTGAATTTGCGAGAAGTTCATTTTGAGGTCTTCAGTACTGATAGTTCCTGGGAGATTTTTTATAACATATTTTAGGTTCTTATCTGTGCTCAGAGGAAAGGTATGGAAGTTGTGTTTATTATTTTCCAAGAAGGTGCTGAATTTTCTGTAGTCTTCTACAGTTGTGGTGTTTTTCCGAATTGACTCGATGCTTAATTTAGCAGTGAATGGGGTTATTGCTATGTTATTTAATTATTTATTCAGTTATTTCCAGTTCAAAAAATTTCTTAATATCAGTGGGGGAATTCTAGTGTCTTGAGTATTTCTAACTTTATCTGAGTTATCCAGTTGTTCTGGGACATTGCGTGTTTTAAGGAGGTCAGGGAAGCCTACAAAATGATTGAAAGTTGTAATTTTGTAGGGGGTGGGGTTCGGATCCATTTCAGGTGATGTTCGGGACAAGCTGCACTGTGGAATCTGTTTCTGTATTGATTTACGAGATTAAATTTTAGGTAATTTATTTTAAACTCGGTAATTTCACCTTGTTATTCATTCTCTAAAATTTTGCTCTTGAAAATAATGTTTTGAGTGCTACACAGATTCGAATGTGGATCACCGAATTAAAAATACACAATGCTGCTGAAAATTACAACAAGGAACTCTAATTCCCACACATGCAATGGAACCCTGGAAACCTAGAAAAGACCCACCTGTCTGAAAGAATAGGCTAAGAGGTGAAACTTTTATCAAAATTCCATTTTTTCGTATAGTGGAATTTTTATATAGATATAAAAATTAACTGAAATAATCAAAGGTGATTCAAACTGCATAAAAAGACATATTTCAAAAATTTGTATTTTTTTTTCTACTCACAAATATTATTTCGCTGTCCTTTTGTAGCACACATTATTTTGACAGAGATGTTTTATGTTTAGACAGATTGAATAATTTAACAGTCTCTTAGAAGAGTAGTGAAATTTATGGACATAGAACAGAGCACTGATATGTGTTCAGAAATCGTAAGATTTCAGTGTTGCAAATTAGGAACCGAGGAATTTCTTAAGTGCCCTTTTTCACAAAGAGAAAAAATGACATGTTCAGATTCATTGGAAAAGCTAGAAGGACACTTGCCTTAAATTACTCATTAGATGGACAATTTAATCCTTGATTCGAGTATTCAAAAGACATCTCACAGGGACGAATTGAATATATTCTGGTCAGTTTTTATTAGTTGTAACCCGCGAAAAGTAGATCTCTGATGACCGAAGGGACACGCTGCCCTTTGGCGTTTGTTTCTGTATTGATTTAGGAGATTTCGCTTGGGATACATTATTTCAAACTCAGTAATTTCACCTGTTTATTCATTTTCTAATTTTTTTTCTTCAGATTAGATATTTGAGTGATACACAGATTTGAACGCAGATCATTGAATCAAAAATACGCAGTGCACCTGAAAATTACACCAAGGAACTCATATTCCATCATATGCAATGGAACCCTGGCAACCTAGAAAAGATCCACCTGTCGGAAAGACTAGGCTAAGAAGTGAAACTTTAATCAAATTTCCATTATTTCCTTTCAGTGAAATTTTTTTATAGATATAAAAGTTAACTGAAAGAATCATAGGCGATTCAAATCGCATAAAAAGACGCATTACAAAATTTTGTATTTTTTTCTAAAATATTTTTCCTGTCCTTGTGTATTACGCATTATTTTGACAGAGATGTTTTAGGTTTACACAAATTGAGTAATTTAACACTATATTAGAACAGTATTGAAATTTATGGACATAGAACTGAGCACTGTAGGTGTTAAGAAAACGGTAAGATTTATATGTTTCAAATGAGGAACCGAGGTATTTCTTAACTTGTTTTTCCATAAAGAGAGAGTGACACATTAAGAGGTGGTTTAACTTTGTAACTAATGATGAGGTTAGGCAAAGGAGTCTGCAACCTCCTTTAAGCAGCATATTGTGCAGAGAGAGACTCCGCTGGTTTGGCCATGTTGCCCGTATGGATAATTATAGATTGGCGAATAGGGTTATGAACAGTGTGCCTAGAGGCCTCAGAAGGAGGGGGAGACCTAGGATGCGGTGGGCAGACAATGTCAAACAGGACCGTGTTAGAATTGGTGTGCAGTGGCCGGATGCAGCAGATGTAGCTCAGGACAGATATGCTTGGAGAATTAAACTTCGTGGTCTGGTTGGACCTCCGTAGCCCATGGCTGCTTGATGATGATGATGATGATGATGATGATGATGATGATGATGATGATGATGATGATGATGACATATTAAGATTGATTGGAATAGCTAAGAGGACACTAGCCTTAAAATTACTCATTAGATCGACAGTTTAGTCCTTGATTACTACATATATATTCCTTCCGGGATCTGCACCACATTTTTGTCTTTCCCCTAAAAAAAAGATTAACTCTCCTAATACTCTGAACAAATCTGCTATCTGAATTATAGTGCATCTTGAGCATATAGAGTGAGCGTTCCAAAAACAAAGGTATCATAACTAGAAAATTTCGACTTCCCTTCCTACACTGTAACAAAACAATATTTGTATTTGAAGGTCGAATTTCCAAATCCGATTCTTGAAAACGAAAGATTCTCCGAAATTCAATCAAGGTTACTGCTGCTTGGAAAGATAAAACAGTGCGGCACCTATGAAATCTAGGAAACTGAGATTTATTTCCACAAGAGTTGTCAGTGATCATCAGCCTAATGATTTACGTAATATTGGTAATTACGTCGATTTGCACTATACTGATTGAGAATGATTTCTTTAAAAAAATTGGGGCTTTCAAGTCGGAAATGTAATTAGTGTTTCTAATATTCGTTTGATATTTTAGGCTCTAAAAAGAGCCATTTTGTTGTGGTGATGACTAACCATTAGCCTCTTCGTCGCCAGTGTGAGAATCTTCATCCTCACTATCATGTGCATAGTTAGATGGCAGTTCTGATGTGTCAGAGTCATTTCCGTCATCAACAGATATCTCTCCTTTATCCGCAGATAACGAAGAAAAATCAGCAATGCACCGTTCATCTGACGTCACCGGCACCGTCGACGGAAGACTGTCATCGTCGCTATCTATGACAGCCGATGAAGAGTAATCCTCGGACAATAACCCATCATTTCCGCCAGCGAAAACAGAAAATGGCGAGATCTCATCCTCGAAAAAAGAGAACAAAGTTGACAGTACCAGACACTATTCTATACCTGTATTATCTAATTTATTCCTTAAAGGCAATTGACTGTATTTAGAAAATAAAACGACTATGCCGTGGCAGAGACTGCTTTTGTTGAATATCAGTGAGAGGGGATTAAAGACGGACTGTGAGATGGGGGGAAGTGATAGGGGGATATATACAGGCAAGAAGTGAAATTGAGAGGTGTGAAGAGCAGAAATGTAAGATTGTGTATATAGTCTGTGTTAGGGGAGACAAGAGGATTAGGAATGGGAGAGGTGATTAAATGTGTATGAAGGCAGTATAGGTGCAGAAGAGTAAGCAGTGCGGATGGTGCATGTGAGGTCAAGAGAGGGTAAAAAGGAAGGTTGCTGTGGGGGAGACCATGAGGAGGGAATCAGGATATGTGGAACCTAAAGGGGATGTGAGCAGGAGGGCAGGGAAGAAAAACGGAAAAAGGACTGAAGGGAGGGAGAGTAAGCCATGGTCAAAAATTTGACAACAGCTGTCATCACCAGGCCATTCGGGTTCTTTAGGCTGAGTATGTACTTTGGACGGATAAATTTATATGAGTCCACAATCTGATATTTGTTAGCATTTTGGATGAGTGCATTCGGACGAACTTCTGCTTCGTCAAAATAGTTTTTGGCAAGTTTTTACATACTTTGTAGAATGGAGTCCTAATTTAGATCTCTGTGTATATTGGTATTTTTGACGAACCAGGGTACTGCTATAGCTGATCGCAATATGTTGTTTTGAGTCGAATGGAGTCTGACAAGATTTGTTTTGGAAGTTGCTACCCAAATGTGTGAATGAAATTGAAGCTACAACTACACCGCTCAAAAAAACCCCCTTTGGAAACATGCAGATTACTAGCGTCTATAAGACACCTAATGCAGAACTTCTTACATCAGAGCTCTCTAAATTATTTCATCCCAGCAATCCCTGCGTAGTTGCAGGAGATTTCAACTGCAAACATAAACAGTGGGGCTGCACACGCACCACCCTAAATGGTAAAGCACTTCTAGATTTCACGGATTCAAATGGAATTATTATTATATCCATTGCTGAACCCACATTTTACTCTCATAATCGCAATCACAAACCTGATGTTTTAAATATCTTTCTTCTAAAGAATTTTTATGCAACATATTATCTTAATGTTGCAAATGTTTTAAGTTCTGATCACTGCCCGGTAATTATGTCATCAAACTTTGAAATTCCATCTTCAGACATTTCTACCAAACTCATCAACTCGCCAAACTTTCAATAACAACTTTGCCTTTCTATTAACTGAAACCCAAAAGTTTTTATCAAAACTGATACTGATTTTCATATTCAAAATTTAACTCTTCAAATTCATCATGAACTTCATGAGTCATCCACTGTTAAAGATTTAAAGCCACATTATAATTAACTTTCACCAGAGCTTAAAAGAGAAGTACCGGCCAAAAATAAAGCAAGAAGAGTACGGCAAATAATCGAGACTACCCTGTGATAAAAAAAAGTTTAGAATGAACTCGAAATCAAACTAACCTACAAGACTTTCGAAATGACAACTGGAATAATAAACTTACCTCTCTTAACCTTAATGATGGCTCGATTTGGAAAATGGTTCGCTCCTTAAAGGGAAATACTTGTCACATTCAGACAAGGCTGAACCTCTTGGTAATTCACTTGAATCGCAATTTCATCCGAATGATGAGTATGTCAATGACGATCTGATCGGTGAGGTGGTAACTGCTTCAGAGAAAATTTAAAAAATCACCTTGCCAAGAGAAATTGCAGTGTTTAAAATATCACCATAAACTCTGAAACATAAAACGTGTCTGCTTTTTAATAGCGTTTTATTTTGCTATTCATTCGAGCACAAATGCTAAAAGATAGAAATTTCAAAGGACGATGATACATTCTTGGCTATGACATTTAACCAGCGCCATCTAGCGGATAAAAGTAATCCTGAAAACTAAGATAAAAATTTTTCTTTACTATAAGGAGTAATAGGGGAAAACCATTAAGTATTACTCTACCAGGATCTAGATAATTACTGTCCATTATATTTCTTTAATTATATTCATGTATTTCAAACCATATCTTTGTCAAGAGCTAAAATTATCTAATGAATGGACGACAAAGGAACTTCAAATACCATGGACGGATGACAGAATAACTTTAAAATAAGTAGCAATAGATGAAAGAACAATTGTAAAAATTACATATAAATATACTCTGGAATGACAGAATCGCCTTTAAAGCATTAAAAATACATCAGATAGATGGCTGAATCACCTACAAATATCTCACAGCACAGTAGAATGAATAGCAGAATAACTATAAAATTAATAAGGTGCACAGGAGATGATGACAGAATATGTCCAAAAATACACTGGAATGGGAGACATAAAACTAATAGACCACAAAATGGTAGCGACTAATAGATAAAAAAATGGCTTTAAGTGTATACCATAATGACAAAATTGCTGCAAAAACTGTAAATTATACCAAAAGTTTGCTGAAAAAATTTTTTTTCATCTAATGTATTGAGATAGGTAAGAGAACAAACATTTCAAATAATCTATATAAATACATAATACCGTTGAAATGGAGCAACTATCTTGCATGAAAGAAATATTATCCTGAAAATCCTCGAACTTTGGTTTGATTATTCAAAGTGCATTTTCGATAAAGGTTTACTATTAACGTTACCTATTCATGTAATGTAGCACTACTATCAAGAATATCCACACTTTATCGTAACTATTACCCTAGAAAGAACCAAACTATTTATACAGTCTAATTTTAGTCTTTAGGTGTAAACGCCTATTTTTCCACACTCTCCACAGATTTTTAAAAGTCCCGGCAGCAATCCCTATTCATCTGTTAATCTCATGCCGCACATCACCAGTATCTGTTACATAGCTCCCAATATAATTAAACTGTGACACCTGTTCAAGACTGTAACCATTCAGATTAACTGAATCACATCCTGCCTGATCAATATTCATCGATTTAGTTTTCTCTCTGTTTATAACACACTCTATTACCAGTCTCATCTACAGCTCGAATGAAAGAGTTCATCTCATCAACACCATTTGCCAAAAAGGCTAAATCATCAGCATAATTTAAATCAGAAATTTTCGTATCTCCAGTCCATTTAAGGGCGAAATTATTGGAGTGAATTTCGCATTACGTAATCAATAACCAAACTGAAGAGAATAGGAGGCAAAATGCAACCTTGTCGAACATCAAAAGTAATGTTAAACCAATTGCTACAAGCCTTACCAACTCTCACACACGACTCAGTGTTATTATAGAGAGCTTTCATTATGTTAACTAACTTGTCTGGTATACCATATGATTTCACAATCAACCACAAATTGTGACGATCAACAGAGTCGAAAGCCTTTTTGAAATCAACAAAGCTAGCAACCAAAGGTTTCTGAAACTCTAAACATTTCTCAAGAATCTGCCTAAGTGAAAATATCTGATCCACACATCCCCTACCACTTCTGAATCCACATTGCTCATCACGCAATTGACTGTCAACCAGATTCTTAATTCTATTAAACACAATCATGGAAATAACTTTACCTGGAACAGAGAGTAGGCTGAAACCCCCTATAGTTATCATAAGAACTGCATATTTTGAAAATAGGGATAACAATAGCTCTGGTAAATTCCTTAGGAACCATGCCTTTATCATAAAAGATATTCAGAATTTCAGTCATCCAAGTGGCAACCGAAGCATTCCCAGCTCTAAGCATTTCCGTAGTAATTTCATCTACCCCTAGAGATTTATGAAGTTCAGTTTAGAAATAGCCAAAATAACTTCAGATTGTGTTATAGGGCCAACATTAAAGCCACCAATGCATCTATCGTCATTGCAAACAATGGGAGTAAAACTAACCACATTGTTTAGAACATCACTGAAATGCTCAACCCACCTAGCCATGACAGAATCCTCACCATTTATAACCTTACATTGTTTATCCTTCAATACCTACCTACCTGTTCATTTTCTACCACACAAAATACTAACTATCTGGTATAGCTTTCTGTTGTTGTGCTGTCTAACTACTTCCTTGGCTTTGTCAGCCAAGCCATCAAGTCAAAGATTCTTATCAGCAACTAACTGATCTTTTACAAGTTTATTAAGTTCTCTGTAATGCTTTCTATTATAACTAGTAGTGTATTGATTAAGGACTTTCCTGAAGTTCTTTCTTTCCGAAATAAGCTCAAGGGCTTTATCACTCAAATAATCTTCCTCCACTGCTACTTTTTTATTGAAAGACTGTTTCCAATAAAAAAAAATAAATAATAAATAAATTCCCCCTCAAGCAGCTGCTTGCCACAGAGGTCTGACAGGAGACTGTCAGTTTATATGCCATAGTAGGAGATCTGAGAGGATGGCAGGATCTCAGCAGAAAAACGACACACACATCCATGCCTAATCCGGGGCTCGAACCCAGGTCCCTTAGATCAGTAGCCAAGCGTGCTAACCACCCAGCCACGGGACGGCTAAAGCGTGTTTAAAATTGTCCCAGTCTTCAACTTCTGTATTAGGCAAACCATAAATGTCACAATGACTAAATAACCTATCACGGTAAGCATTAACTATAACTGGGCCATTCAGATCTTCAGTATTAAAGATAAATTTTTTAACCTTAGCACAAAACTTTTTAAGTTTAAGTTGCAAGATACTTTCAACAAGGTAATGGTCAGATCCAATTTCAGCTCCAATATATGCCCTTGTATTCATAACAGAACTAGCCCATTTACTGTTAATAAATATGTAATCAATCATATTCTTATGCAGCCCATCAGGTGAAACCCATGTGTACTTATGTATGTCGCAGTGTTTGTAATAAGTGATAGTTATTCTGAAACCATTGAGTTTACCTACCTGTACGAGACGTTGCCCATTGCCATTGCAGCTACCAATACCAAAAGGGCCTATCACCACTCCCAAACGTCAGAGTCAGTACCAACTTTAACATTGAAGTCACCTAGAACAAGGGTAATATCTCCTTTCTTGACAGAATTCAAAATATTATGAAGTTGTCCGTAAACCCTATCCTTCTCATCCTCATCGGCATCCTCAGTGGGGTCATAACAACAGATAACATTCAAGTCTTTAACGCTTGTCTGAAATTTTGCTGTAAGAAACCTTTCATTAATGCACTCGTATCCTAGAAGAGCATCACTAGCGTGTCTGCTGAGAAGCAGACCCACGCTTAGGTAATGCTTATTGTCGTCCCTCCCGGCAAAGAGAAATTCACGATTATTTCTAAGAATGTGACCTTTATCTGTCCATCTGGTCTCCTACTAGCAGAGAATATCTCAATTATAGCGGTGGAATTCCTGTGTGAGGACATCAAGAGAAAAAGCTCTGTGCAGAGTCTTCACATTACAACTACCTGTAGAGAAAATTGTTAGTGGGATGTTTAAAGAAACTATGTTTATTGAGAGAGGGAATGCCGACAATATCAAACAGCCCCCTAATCGCAGACATGGGGCAAAGACCCGTTCCCCCACCACTAAAGGCTGAAGCCATCTACACTGGAATACTTCCTCCAATGTAGAATTTGACGATGCCAATAGAAGCAAAGTGTTCAGGTGCCTGCGATGACCTCTGCTCAGGATTATCCACCAGCTGATAAACATATCCTGTGAATCTATTCACTTGGGACTGTCAACACACAAACAAACGGAAAACACAGCGGAATATTTTCCCTCCACAGAAGCCCACCAGTACAGCAAAAAGAAAAGGAATTTAGCATGTTGGAATGTCACCAAAATAGGAGTCGCGCTCCATCATTGCCTTAACGAAATACGTTGAAATGTTACCTTTCACAATGGAATTTCTTAAATACGTTGAATTGGAGATTAAAAAATGATTTTTTAACATCCTGAGCTATAGAGTGATAATGTCACGCGATATAAGGCGTAAAACAAATGTATCATAGTGTCGAAAATTTCGACTTGTGTCCCCACAGTCAAACAGAGGAAAATTTCTATTTGAAAGTCGAATATCCAAATCCACTACTTAAAAACGAAACGTTCTGCAGTTTCGTCACCGAAATTCAGTCAAGGTTCCTGCTAATTTGGACGGTAAATCAGTGCGGCATCTTTGGAAATTGATCAGTCTAGGAACTGAGAATTTGTTGTCACAAGTGTTCTCGTTGATTAACAACCTACTTATCAAAGATCTATTGTCAATGTAGGCCCACTGCACTATACAGATTGAGAATTATTTCGTAATAAAATGTGTGGCTTTCCAGTTGGAAAGGTAATTAGTACTTCTAATCTTTATTTGATTTTCTAGGCTCTTAAAAGAGCCATTTTGTGGTGGTGACGACTAACCTTATGCCTCTTCGTCGCCACTGTGAGTATCTTCATCCTCACTGTAGTGTGGAGAGTTAGATGTCAGCTGTGATGTGTCGGAATCATTCCCGTCATCAACAGATGTCTCTCCATCATCCTCAGACAAAAAACGGCAATGCACCGGTGATCTGACGTCACTGTCGACTGAAGACTCTCATCGTCGCTATCTGTGATGGCCGATGAAGAGTGATCATCCGACAAGGGATCGTAATCTGTCGGTGCTCCATCGTCGATATGCGGTATACCTGTGACAAGTACCACGACACAAACCAACTAGGTCTGGAGCAGGAATACCCAATATCGTAGGAATAGGAACATCAACGCGATCAACGACCACAACTCGAGTTCGACGTACACATACGTACTAAATCTCACGCTTCCGCTTTATAGCGAATTGTCAAAAATTCATTTTAACAGAGACCTCAACAATTTAAATCTAAATAAAAAAAGGTAGACTATAAGCTTATCGTATGAAAGCTCATATATGAGGCTTTATTTAAATCGCAATGAACTTGTCGCTCCTTGCGCCATCCTGCTCGTGAAAGTCAACTAATCAAATGTTATTCGATATAAAATGTTGAATAAGGAAGTCACTCACCCTAACATTTTATTAACCCTTTAACATCAACAGGCATTGAAAAACGAAGTACCTCAGAATACCACACCGGCCGAGTTTTGAAATGGACTCTTCCTACTTTGTCAATCCCTCTCCTTCACCTGTAGGGAGAACTGAGAAACCACAGCTCCTTTCCACACCGTAAATTGCCTCTCATTAACTGAGCATTAGTCCACCTCGAACACGTAGGATCACGAGTTACACACATCCATTGAACACGAGATATCAGACTCCTGTGACTTTTTTTTTCTTAAATTCTTTCCCAAAACAAATTTTATAGTATATTGTCAATTTTGGAAAGGTTTTTCATTATTTTTTAATACTAGCTTTTAAAAGCTATTAAATTTGTTTTTCTACTTAAAAAGAGGCATAAGATTGTAATTGTTTGTATTACATCTTTGAAATAAAATAGATCTCATAATTAAAAATTTTTGAAAGGTAAAGGTTTTCAAATGTTTCCATTTTTTGGATTCTGTTGTCAGTTTTCTAACATCCAGCAAAGAGAAAGCTGCTCCAAATATTCGAATGTATGATGAAAAAAATTAAAGAAAGATTATCAAAATGACGACCAAAAAATAGAAAGCAGTAAGAGTGCTAAATTCAGTTTTAAACTCTAGTTTTTAACACAATTGTGGATAGTAATCTAACGTAAGAATCAAAAATAATTTTGTCAGAAAGGTTTGTATTTGAGATAAAAGTAATCAAAGTGGATATTGCGAAGGATATCAGTGGAACCGAAGAATATCCGTGGAAGCAAAAACTTGATAAAATGAGAAAAAAAATTAAAGCAATCAGAGATCACATAAAAATATTGGAGGTGGTAAAAATATATTATCAAAATAAGGAAGGCATATGAATATGATGGATAATGATAGATGACTAATTTTAGTATGGAAATAAGAACCCGCTGGAAGAAGACATTGAAAGAGATCGGAAAATCGTATGAAAAAAACAATGCCGAAAAATAGAGGTTAACAGAAAGAGTGCAAAGATGAAAATAAGTGGATAGAAATAACTGACTGGGACCACATAACTTAAACTTGGGAGGGTGAAAAGAATTAAAAATTTGTATCATTATATTTTTTAAAAACTACATTGGTAAGTAATTGAGTAAGTGATTCAATTCAGCAAATGAATAAATCAACAATTGTCTGTTCTGATTTTATTATTTTACACTTTATATCATCAACAATGTGCCTAGAAAAAGTCTTATGGGCTACATATTCGAGTCGAAGGGGGAGGATCCTCCCCCCTTCTTTTCACAATGCTAGTAAGTGTAATAGATACAAAAATTATTAAACTTATTTATGTTTGACGCATATTTCAGAAAAAAATGTAGACATAAAACGAAGGGGAAATGATATACTGCATTGGAAATACAGCCTGTTGTCTACCCCTTTACGTTTTTTAGGCTCGAATGTGTTTCTTGTCCCCCTCCCTTTTTGATTTTTTTCTTACATCCGGGCCTGCTCGTGTCTATTGGAATGAGGGCGATGGAATGATGCTGGAGTTTACGAATTTCGTCTAATGGGTATCGTTTTCTGCACAATGGCTAAATGTCCTGGTCGCAACAAAGACCCTCTGCAGAACAGTTAGGAGAGAGATGGAAGCCTGCCTCAAGCGTACTGATTAATTGCACAGGCTATGGTTATCCTACACACGGGGCTAAAATTTTACTTCCCATCCGACTGATGGTAGGCTCTCCAATCCCCAAGTGTCATATTTTCTCCCCGAGGTCTGGGTAGATATTATACATATATATATATATCCCCTCAAACAGCTGCTAGCCATAGGAGTCTGACAGGTGGCTGTCAATTTATACGCCATAGCAGAAGGTCTGTGAGGATGACCGGAGCTCATCAGAAAAACGACACAATCATCCACGCCCTTACCTGAAGCTCGATCCTAGGTACCTCTGTTCAGTAGCCAAGCACGCTAATCATTCGGCCACTGGACGGCTACTGTAGATATTAGAGGAGATAAATATCAATATGCAACAAAAAGATTTCGAACCTGAGAAATATCAAATTACAAGCATGACGCAGAACCGATTGATTCGACTTTTACTAACTTATAGTACATACTTCATTAGTTACTCTTTAAAGTCAGCTACCTGTTTTGGAGATTTAGTGCAGTAAATGTATACGTACTTCAAACCGGTGTGTTAAAAATTATATAAGATGTTTGAATAAAATAAATATGTGTGTTTGGAGTGGTGTTGGGGGATTCTTAAATCACTGATTTCTGGGACTGAATTCAGAAAAATATGTTATTAAAGCTCTCGAGGTGCAAGGGAAATTATAACTCCTTAATTCTTTTTCCTTACTTGTGACTGCACTGTTTCACACAAATATTTTCTGAGGATGAATTGCACCACCATCGGTGCAATTACTTCGTCGTAATATTTTACTGATATATATAATTTTTTATCCCTATTTCTCTTTGGGAAGGTGCAGTGGTACAATAGCTTACCAACTTACAGTTTTTTGTATGGGTAAAAAGGACATGAATATTATTTTATAACCTAGGGCACTCTTGACTTCGTACATTTACTGCATGACTAGCAAGGGTTATGAAATATGCAGAAATAATAAACCATCAATTGGGAGTAGTGGTACACCAATCTGTGTGTCAGGTTCGGGTTCCAGCTGGTCTAGTGTAGAGATTTTTCTCTGCCAAACTCCCCGCCCTGCCTACAGTGAATAGGACTTCAAAAGGCAGCCGTCCGTCGGAGGGACGTTAAGACGTGGTTCCGTGAGTAAGAGACACACCACGCACGTTAAAGAACACGCTGGATGGCCTTGACGGGAGGCTTACACTCTTTTCCCAAAAGCTATCCAGTGGGTCTCCTCACCCAACCATCCATGAAACCACGACAGCTTCGAACTTCGACATCTGTCCCAAATAACTGATATTTAAGTGGCGAATATCATGATTCAAAACTAAAAGAGCTCTAATTTACTCCTTGAATAATGGTAGACTTTCGGCACAATTAATGTACAGAGTGAGAGTAAAAATTAGATCATAATGCTACCTAACAATATTGGCAATAAATCATCGGCACGGTTCAAAATTGGAAAGTTCCATAATTAGAGATATCAATGAACTGACTGATTCGATAATAGTAAGCTAATTTAGACGGAAGGTACTCTCCCAGCTGTTCCGCAGCCTTAATGTCAGCGTACTCATAGGCATCAACCAGCACACAGGGCTCAAAATTCCAAAGTTTCAAAATTGCAGAATTCAACGAATCAAGGATTTCGATAATACTATAGTAATGTAAACGATAGGTACTTACTCCGCTACTTCGCAGCTTCAATGTAAGAGTTTTGATAGGCCTCAACCAGCACACGAAGATGGCTTTTGGTGCCATCCATAAGATGTAGTACTGTCCTGTATAGCGGAACGTCGGATGGCATCATTCAATCACATTCAAACACCATCCTGTGACATTTTCACCTTGAAAAGTCGATCTCGCCAGCGCCACTTTCAACTGTCAAACTTTGTGTACATCTGTCAAAAGCCCCTCGTTTTTTGCTTACATCTGTCAAAAGTTCTCGATTTTTGTTTACAGTGCCACGCCCCCTCTAAAGACCCCCTGTTTGACTCACCCAAACCAAAGTGAAGTAAACAACTCTAAAGGATCCAAATAATTCTCAGTCGCAATTCCGCCATTTTGAATCATGATGTCGTCACCCATTGTGAAGTACAACTTCCAAATAATTCTAATTCCCAGTCTGCCATTTGGATTTTGACGTCATCACCCAAGTGAAACCTTGAAATTATTCTATGCCCACCATGCCCACCACTATGACCTTGAGTCAAGTGCCTTTGTCTCCCACTTTCGATGGTCACATCACCGAAAAGTGAACACGTTGCGATAAACAAATACGAATGACCTGTAGTGTAAGCTTTCTATTTTGAGCAATGAAAATGGCATCTGAGTTGGTCAATCACTTAACATGAACGGAAAAATATTATTTGGTTGAAGAATGGTAAAATTTTAAAACGAAACCTCACTTTGTGTCTATTTGGAAAAATATCAGCAGAATTTAAGTTCGATATAAAATTAAAACGAACGAAAAATTACTATAAGGAACCAATTTCACTTCCATAGAGATAACCTAGAATTCATGTTTTAGCGTGCAAAACACGCGTTCGACAACAAATTGTTTCGAAAATAAAACTTATTTTGTGATCAAATATAAACACCAAACAAGACACGTGTTCTTATTTCATACACATTTTTCGTTTAGTGTACAAAAATAAAGACAAAATTTATGCAATACAGAAATATTAAGGGATCAAAAAAAGGTGTAAGATGGAATTTTACTTCCTATAAAAACGAGGGGATAACGTGTGAAAAAACGAGGGGATAACGTGTGATTTGTATTTTATTGTACAAATTTCTCATCGGAGAGAAAAAAATATTTGATCATAAAACTGGTTTGATGACAATTTTATAAACACAAAAAACTGGAAATGTGTTATTTTAAACCAAATTTTGGTTTAGTTGGTAAAATACAGACATGAAAATCAAAGAGTAAAAATATTAAATTAAGTAGGGTTTCACTTCACATACGAAAACATGAAAAAATGACAAGGGTGTGTCGAAATTGGTGTCTGTTATTAAAATATTTCAAACAACAAATTGCTATGGTAATAAAACTTTAAACAAGAAAGTGGACTGGTGATAAAACTTGTAACAGAAAAACAGATGTTGGTAAGAAACTTTGATTAAAAATCGGGAATGGTGGTAAAATCGTAAACTGACTTATCTGGTTGATAAAAATATATGCGAAACGTAATGTACTGGACTTGAGGGTTGTTAGCATTGTGTGATAATATAGATAGATTAACTGCAAAATCTCATATAATACAGAGACAGGGGATGGCCAAGTCACTAGTGCGCTGGATTCATAAACTGTTATTACTAGGCTGGAGCCCCATTGTGTTGCCATTGAGATTTATTTCTGTTATCCCCTACCCTCTGTGAGAAACGTTACATTGCTTTAAAAAATACAAGTGTTCGTTGGATGGGACTTTACGTGTGCAGAAGAGCCATACATTCTTGGCATCACAAAGCACTCTGAATGATCTTGACAGGAGTTTTCAATTTCTCTCCTAACATTCGTGTAGTACCCTTTCTCTATCCAACTATGAGCCCTTTGGTTCAGTGACCAGGACTTTTAATCAAATTGAATGCATAAAAGATCCCTTCAGAATTAACAAAAAACAACGGAATGGATAGTAGAATTGCTTGAAAGTCACTAAAATGCAGTGAAATAGATGTTGCAATAACTCTAAATGTGCACACATTTGCAGTGGATGGGAGAATATTTTCAAAATTCTTCGGAAGTGGAAGGCACAATAACTGTAGAACCAAAAAGTGTACTGGGGATAATAGAACACCTTCTAAATATGCTGGAATGGATGAGAGAAATAACGGAAAAATCAACAAAGTACACGGGAATAGATGAGAAAATATCTTGGAGTATATGGAATAGACAACACAATATCTCCGAAACACACTGTGATGGGAGAAAAAAAAGTGTAAAAATCTGACAAATATGCACGGTGATGGCTGTAGAAATCACTTTCAAACAACGGCAAATTACAGTAAAATCAATAACTAAGAAACCTCACAAAGTGTACTGGAGATGATAGAACACCTTCTAAATATGTTGGGATGGATGACAGAAATAATGGAAAAATCAACAAAGTACACGGGAATAGATGAGAAAATATCTTGGAGTATATGGAATAGACAACACAATATCTCCGAAACACAATGTGATGGGAGAGAAAAAAGTGTAAAAATCTGAAAAATATGCACGGTGATGGCTGTAGAAATCACTTTCAGGCAAATTACAGTAAAATCGATAAGTGAGAAACCTGACACAGGACATAAGAAGACAAAGCAGAATAACCTGAAAATGTAGAAAATACACGTACGTGGATCTTCAAAATATACAGCAGAAAACGATAGAATATTTTAGCAGTTTTAAAACATTGTAATATACTCTTCGAGATGTATAACGTGTCTGCTTCTTAATATCAATTTACTTTGCTATTCTTTCGAGTACACAAATACTCTAAGATAGAATTCTCAATTAACTAGCTCCATCTAGCGTGAAAAAGTGATGCTAAACAATAACCGTTAAAAGTCCCACTTTAGCAGAAGGAGTAACAAAGGAAAACCATAAAATATTAGTAAATTAGGGTCTCACTCTAGAGCAATGGTTCTCAAAATTTTATGTTTCACGTATCCTCTGGAAATGTGTATGTAACTGGCATACACCTTGTATAGATGGATGAAACTACATTTATAGTATAACAATGGTTAATTTTACTTTCTTACTAGATCTAGCGACTTTTGAGTTCTCATGGTTTACCCCAGAAATGTTTACTGCGTACTCCATGTTCAAAACCACAGTCCATTGCAATCATAATTATATATGTGTGGATGAATATCACAAAATACATTGAAAATGGAAGAGAAAACAACAGGTAATAAACATACAAATACCAAAGAAATGGTTGGTAGAATTGCTTCAAAGAAACGAAAATATTGCGAAATCAGTATTGGAATAACTGTAAATGCACACACATTGTAGTGGATGGGAGATTATTTTCAAAACTCTTCGAACAGGAAGGCATTATAGCGTGCAAAATCAAACAAAGTGTACTGTGATGATAGAATACCCTCAAAATACGCTGGAAAGGATGAAAGAAATAACGGAAAAAATCAACAACCTAAAATGGGAGCTGATCAGAAAATATCTTCGAATGTAAGGAAATACTTAGTAAACTCGACCTATTATGCAATGGGTGACACAATACCTTCAACACTAACTGTGATAGAACAGAAAACAAGTGTAAAATCACTTCAAAGCAGTAAACTACAGGGAAACCGATTACTTAATAAGTGAAAAATTTCTCACAGGACAGAAAAAATGGTATAGAAGATGGCCAGAAAATGTGCGAAGCACAGGGGAGTGGATGACGGATTATCTTCAAAATATGAAGAAATGAGAATATACAGGAACACATAGTAGCATATTTAATAGTGTTTAAAATATCACCGTAAACCACTGAAAAATAAAACGTGTCTGCTTTTTAATAGCGTTTTATTTTGCTATTATTTCGAGCACAAATGCTAAAAGATAAAAATTTCAAAGGACGATGATACATTCTTCGCTATAACTAGATGTCCTGTATAGTTAGAGGATGGCCATCTCGGTCATTCTCTGCCATTGGTTGATTGAGTCACGTGGTTTATGGGCGCCATGTTTTGTCGTACCGCGAGACGAAAGCGTATGAGTTAGTGTGTGTACCTAGTTAAAACTTCTCAGTTATTATAATTTCATACATTTCTACCACTTTTTTGTCTATAAAAGCTGTCATATTTTATGAATGCCTCACTGCGCTGCATTTGGGTGTAAAAATTTCACTCAAAGAAGTAAATTAATGAATATTTTTTCCCGAGAATCTCCGCCAGAACACGGCAAACGGCTGCAAAAGTGAAATTAGCTAACTGAAAACCAACAATTAATTTCTTTTAAGGTTCGTTTGAAAAGCGAGGTAATGTTTTCACTTTGTCGTCTGCATATGCCAATATATGTTCGTCTGTCTATCCGTCTCTCTGTTAACTATTATCTGTCCATCTGTCTTTCCACCTGTCTGTCCGTCTGTAGACAATCAATTTTTTACTTTTAGAGCTAAATGAATTATTCTTTTTGGGTTGGATAGGTGTCGAACAAATATTGCGATTTGCAATTTTGAAAATTTTCAAAAGCTTTAATAACGCCCTCTAGTGATGGGAAAAGAAGGAAAATGCTAAAATTTCAAACGAATATTACAAACAAACAATTTACACTGGAAATCTGAAATTTTGGTAATAGAGTGTTGTGGTCAGTAGGTTAACAATGGCAACAAGGCTTTGTCGTGTTAGCCAAAAACGTTTGCGAAAATAAAACTTTTTTTTAAGAGATAAACGAAAAATTATATAAATATACATATATATTTTGTTGTTTGTATTTAAACAATACTTGATAATCTCAGCGTTACCTGTAGATGTTTAAACGTCTATAAATCAAATTTTTTTTGTGAAAAAACCGGCGTACGTTCAACAGGTTAGAATACTCTGGCATGTTTCTGGAGAGATGCAGGTTCGAATCCCGTATGTCGACGAAATATTTTTCCCCAAAAATATTAATATTTACATTTTTTTGAATCCTCATTAGTTGGAATTTCCAGTGTTAGAAAGTGCTAAAGTCAGTAAATAAAAACTGGAAAGGCGACCTATGGCAGCGGAAAGAAGCTGGAAAATACCAAATCTTTAAATAAATATTGCAAATATCTATTATTGTTAGAAACTTAAATTTTTGTTCATAGAATGTAATGATCAAGTGGTTTACACTAATAGTAATGATTTGTCCCGTTTGTAAAATGCAACTTTTCTGCTTTAAGAGATATATGAAAAACTATTTTTTACACATTACAGGTACTACTAAAATATTAATAGTTTATTTTCTCAATTATACAGTAGTTCGAATTTCCACTGTCAGAGGGACTGAAAGTGTAAAATAACTAGAAGAACGCATATCGCCCCTGGTGCGTATGGGAATCCCATTTTCAAAGAGACTGAAGTTTTTCATTTGCCCACTTTTTCACTCCTTACAAGTTTTAATAATGGATATTCGTGTTGTTTTTCTGCTGAGGTCCCGCCATCCTCATGGGGTTTCTACTATGGCGTATAAATTGATAGGCTACTACTGTCTGACCTCTGTACAAGCAGGTGCTTGAGGGGTTATTTATTTAGTTTTTAATGTATGATGAGGTTAAATGCACATAGTTTTTCTGTGGTCTCTATTTTGCTTCTCATTCTAGTAAACAAGAATTTTTGTTTTAGTTTCAGGATTTCTTTTTCCCGCTAGATGGAGCTGGTTAAATGCCATAACCAAGAATTTTACTAATTTACCGCTTTTTTGACTGTTGTATGTATCATCTTCCTTTGAAATTTCTATCTTTTAGCATTTGTGCTCGAAAGAATAAAAAACAAATCGCTATTAAAAAGCAGACATGTTTTATGTTTCAAAGAGTTTACGGTGATGTTTTTAAACAGTCTTAAATATTCTACTGTGTATTCCTGCATAATTTGAAGATAATCCGTCAAACACTCCCATGTACTTCATTTTCTGCCCATTTTTCTATACCTTTTTTTGTCCATTGTGAGATTTTTCTGTTATTAAGTAATCGATTTCACTACAGTTCCTTTGAAACGATTTTCAACTTGTTTTCTCTCCCATCACAGTATGTTTTGAAGTTGTCCATTCCACATATTCGAAGATATTTTCTGATCCACTCCTATGTATGTTGTTGTTTTTCCGTTATTTCTGTCATCCATTCCAGCATAGGTTGAAGGTATTCTATCATCTTAATTACACTTTGTTTGATTTTGCGTGTTATAAGGCCTTCCACTTCTGAAGAATTTTGTAAACAATTTCTGATACACTACATCCATTTCACTGCATTTTATTAACTTTCAAGCAATTCAACCAACCATATTTTGGTTCATATATGATTTTTTTACAGTTTTATTCTCTTTCAATTGCTAGTTAGTTGATTTTTATGTGTTGTGTTTTGTGGATTTATTTGATGTACACCATTTTTGTGGCTGAATGACCTATGTTTAATATAATTTATTCATTTTCCTGCAGATAAGCTATTTAGTTTTGTGGGTCAAATTGTAAATGTATTTGTATTCTTTACTCTTATGAATAAAAATTATATTCTATTTTTTAAAAAAAATGTATTTTTGATATTCAACCATCCATATGAAATAATGAAAGTAACGGACATTGATTTTTCTAGACCCTAGTACAGTAATACTTCATTGTTTTCCCCTTTTAGTCTTTCTGGAAAAAACGTATTTTTTTCTTAATTTTTAGGATTACTTTTACCCACTAGATGGCGCTGGTTAACTGTAATGACCGAGAAAATTCCTTATTTACCGCGTTTTCGACTGGTTCATATATCATCATCCTTTGAAATTTCTATCTTTTAGCATTTGTGCTCGAAAGAATAACAATGTAAATCGGTATTAAAAAGCAGACACGTTTTACATTACAAAGAATTCACGGTGATATTTTTAAACACTATTAAATATTTTACTCTGTATTCCTGTATATTCTCATTCCTGCGTATTTTGGAGATAATCCGCGGTCCACTCCCCTTACGTTCTACATTTTCTGGCCATCTTCTATACCTTTTTTTTTGTCCTGTGTGAAATTTTTCACTTATTAAGCAATAGATTTCACTTTAATTTACTCCTTTAAAGTGATTTTACACTTGTTTCCTCTTCTATCACAGTATGTGTTGAAAATCTTGTTTCACCCATTGCATATATTCCTAGATATATCCCCACATTCGAAGATATTTTCTGATCAGCTCTCATTTTACGTCGTTGATTTTTTTCGTTATTTCTTTCATCCGTTCCAGAGTATTTTGAGGGTATTATATCATCATAGTACACTTTGTTTGATTTTCCACGCTATAATGCCTTCCTCTTCGAAGAATTTTGATAATAATCTCCCATTCATTGCAATGTGTGCGCATTTACAGTTATTCCAACACTCATTTCACTGCATTTTACTGTCTTTCAAGTAATTTTACCAACCATTTCTTTGGTTTTTACATGTGTTTCTTTACTCTTGTTTTCTGTTCCATTTAGAATGTATTTTGTGATATTCATCCATCCATATCTAATAATGAATGCCATGGACCGTGATTTTCTAGAATGAGACCCTGATATACTAATATTTTATGGTATACTTTATGCTAACGAGAGACTTTTATCAGTTTAGAATTTAGGATCTTTTTTTTTTCACATTAGATGGTGCGATTTAATTGTCATGGCTAAGAAACTAATTATTTATCCCTTTTTTCAGTGTTACTTATTTATTTTTTACAGTATTTGTACTCAAAATAATAGCAAAGTAAATGGATAGTAAGAAGCAGACACGTTATATATTTCGAATAGTTTATTACAATGTTTAAAAACTCCTAAAATATTACAGGACCTCTAGTTATGACTATAAGCCTCTGAGTTAGTGTATGTACCAAGCTGAAACTTCTCAGTTGTTTTATAGTTTTATATATTTCTACCACTTTTTTTGTCTATGAAAGCTGTCATATTTTATGAAAGCCTCACTGCGCTACATTAGGGTGTAAAAATTTCACTTCAAGAAATAAATTAATAAATTTTTTAAGAAAAAAGTGAGCTAACTGGAAACCAACAAATAATTTCGTTTAAAGTTCGTTTGAAAAACCAGCTAATATTTTCACTTTGTCGTCTGCCTATGCCAGTATTTTTCTGTCCGTCTCTCTGTTAACTGTTATCTGTCCATCTGTCTTTCCACCTGTCTGTCCGTCTGTAGAAAAATCATTTTTTTTTACTTTTAGAGCTAAGTGAAAAATTCTTTGAGTTGGATAGGTGTCGAACAAATATCGCGATTCGCAATTTCAAAATTTTTCAATAGCTTTAACAGCGTCCAATAGCGGTGAAAAATGATGGAAAATACTAAAATTTTAAAAGAATATTGCAAATAAACTATTTACACTAGAAATCCGAAATTTTGGTAGTAGAATGTTATGGTCAGAAGGTTTGCAATGGCAACAAGGCTTTGACTTTTTAGACAAAAGGGGTGTGTGCGAAAATGAAAATTTTTTGAGATAAACGAAACAATTTATTTTTTTACTTATTTATTTTATTTATTTATTTTTGTTTTGTTTTGTTTTACAGTCACTAAGAAAATATTAAATATTTACATTTATAGAATCCCCATCAGTTGGAATTTCCACTGTTAGAGAGTGCTAAAGGTGGTAAATAAAACTCGAAAGGAGGCCTCTAGCAGCGGAAAAAGGCTGGAAAATGACAAATTTTTAAATGAATATTGCAAACGATTTATTTTTGCTAGAAACTTATATTTTTGATCATAGATTGTAATGGTCAAGTGAATTACACTAATAGTAATGATTTGTGCCATTGGAAAAATGCAACTTTTCTTCTTTAAGAAATAAATGAAAAGCATTTTTTGTGTTTAGTAGGTATTAACAAAATATTAGTAGTTTATTTTCTCAATTATTCAGTAATTCGAATTTCCATTGTCAGAGAGTGCAGAAAGTGTAAAATAACTAGAAGAACGCATATCGCCTCTGGCGCATATGGCAATCTCGTTTTCAAAGAGAATGAATTTCTTCCTTTGCCAACTTTTTCACTCCTTAAAAGTTTTAATTATGGATATTCGTGTTGTTTTTCTGCTGAGATTTCGTCATCTTCATGGACCTTCTACTATGGATTATAAATTTACAGGCTCCTGTCAGACCTCTGCGTCAAGCAGCTGCTTGAGGGGTTATATATTTTTTTAAATCGATGATGGGGGAAAAATGTAGTGAGTAGTATTTTATTACTAATTATACAAAATAAAAAGTGTTTGTCTTTTAGTTCTTAATGGTAGACAATGAACTTTTTTTTAAAGTTGCTTTTCTCCCACTCCTCTGAAAATAGTGGGGAAACCATTGCTCTCAGTGGAACTTCTTCCTACCATAACAGAATTCTACAGCCGAAATTTCTACAACAAACAGATCACTTGAAACATTCGCTAAAAGTTTTGCTGTTTGGATATTTCGTGATCTCTAACGATATAAATTAAAATTGCCTTTGAAAATACGAATTATATTTTATTAGTACCAAGTAAAAAAGAGATTTCCAATTATCTCTTAAAACCGTTCTCTTTCCTACCTACCTTGGACGTATGGGTCAACGCATTGTTATAATGGAATCTTCAAGACTGTCATATTCCACGACCAAAATTTCAAATTTCTAACATAACTACATCGTTTGCAATATTCGTCGTAAATTTCGGAATTTTTCGATTTTTTATCCACTGTTAGACGACGCAATTATAGCTTTTGGGAGAGTCGGAAAATGAAAATTGTAATAAATAATAATAATTTTATCTCTAGAAACGTACAATTTTCTGGTAAAACAAAAAAATTGCATTCCCCCCCCCCCACCTGGGTCGAAAGGGTCAAGTGATTGTTGCGAATGGTAAGTTCGTAACCTTTGCATTTCAACATCAAAATTTAAAATTTATAACCTAACAATAACATTCTGTAAACATATTAACAGTGTACATCGCTTGCAATATTTGTTTTAAATTTCGGGATTTTTCGATTTTTTCCACCGTTAGAGGGCGCAATTATAACTTTTGGGAGATTCATAAAATTCAAATTGTAATATTTCATCAATACCTGTCCAACCCAACAAGAATTTTTAATTTATCTCTAAAAACGTACAATTTTCTGCAAAAAAAAAAAGTTGCATTCTCCCTCCCCCACCCCACCCCCTGGGTCTAAAGGGTCAAGTGATTGCTGCAAATGGTAACTTCGTAGCCTCTACATTTCAACATCAGAATTTCAAATTTCTAACATAAATACATCATGTGGAATATTCGTTTGATATTTTGGAATTTTCTTTTTTATCCACCGTTGGTGGGCGAAGTTACAAGTTTTAAGAGATTCTAAAAATGCAAATAGCAAAATTTCATTAATACCTATCGAACATAAAAAAGAATTTTTTATTTTTCTGTATAAACAGAAAAGTTCATTATCTACAGAGGACAGACAACGAAGCGATATTATTCCCTTTTTTTTAAAAAAAGCACTAGAATTTACCTTTCCTTTTTAACCGTTTTCTACAGTGCTTCCAATCGTGAGTACTGAAATCTGTATAAAACATTATCCTACTCTTTTCCGGACTCTATAAGTATCTGTGCAATACCATTCAGCTTTGCACCCCAAACAATCCAAGCGACGACAAAACATGGCGTCTTATTTTGAGATGGCCAACCTCTTCCTATATAGGGCCTCTAGTCACAACCGAGAAAATTCCTAATTTACCGCTTTTGTGACTGTTGTGTGTGTCATCTTCCTTTGAAATTTCTATCTTTTAGCATTTGTGCTTGAAAGAATAGCAAAGTAAATGACCATTAAAAAGCAGACGTTTTATATTTCCAAGAGTTTTACACGGTGGTCGAGTGGTTAATGCGCTTGGCTTCTAATCTAAGGGACCTGGGTTCGAGCTCCAGCCAAGGCAGGTGGATGTATGTTTCGTTTTTCTGCTGAGATCCTGCCATCCTCTCAGATCTTCTACTATGGCATATAAACTGTCAGGCTCTAGTCAGACCTCTCTGGCAAGCAGCTGCTTGAGGGGGTGTTTCTTTTTTAGCACTTAAATATTCTACTGTGTATTCCTATACATTTTGAAGATCATCCGTCATCCACTCCTTTGAAATTTGTTCATTTTCCGGTTATTCTACTATGCCCTCTATTGTCCTGTGTGAGGTTTCTCATTTATCGACTTTACTGTAATTCGATGTTTGAAAGCGATTTTTACAGCCTTCCCAGTGCATTTTTACGTGATGGTTTGGTTTGGTTGTTTGAGGTTTTTTGGCGCAAGAGCAACTAAGTCTATATTGCGCCAAACAAAAAAACATAAAGGGATAAAAGTCAGGTAACCCACAACCAAAGTTAAAATTCACAGAGTAGAAAACAATAAAAAATCAACAAATGTAAAAGTCAACAATAAAATGGGCGTACAGGACCAATTAAAAATCACAAATAAGTGTAAAATCTATGAAACATCGTAAATATCATATACTTGTAAAATAACCAGTAAAACGTAAAAATTCGAAAACAGGAGTTAAAAGCGACTCATTAGAAAAAAGATATCCGAGTGTAAGGGGCTCTGACGTGAAGTCGTGAAAGGTAAAAAGTAAAGGTCTGTCTAGGTTAAAAGTAGGACAAGAGATTAAAATATGCTTAATGGTTAAAATGGTGTCACGAAACTCGCACTTAGGTACGTCGTCTTCCCGAAGAAGGAAAGAGTGTGTAATAAACGAATGACTTAAGCGGAGCCAAGCAACTACAAGCAAGATCTTTGCCACTGTGACCGGAACTTGATGGAAAAACGCTGCCGGGAATCCAGGTATGGAACTGGCAGCGGAGAGTTGGACAATGGCGTGGCTGACCTAGCAGCAGCGTCTGTCATTTCCCCTGATTCCGACATGACTGGACACCCAACTGAAGAGAACGTTGGTGGTGGCTGCCAGACGATGGAGCTGCTGGTGAATCTTGGAGAGAACAGGGTGAGGCTGATGCCTCACTGAGATCAAAGCCTGTAGCGAGCTAAGCGAGTCAGTGTAAAGCACACACCAACAATGACGCTTAGCTGTTATGTGGTCCAAGGCAATGCTGATAGCATGCAACTCTGCAGTGAAGATGGGACACTGCTGTGGGATCTGGTCTGCAATGATTCCATCACAGCAGACCATGGCTGATCCCACAGATGTACCGGACTTTGAACCATCTGTAAAGACAGGCATGTAGTCCAGGTGCTCAGCACGATGGCTGACAAAGAGTTGCTGATAGACACAGTCGGGTGTAAAGTCCTTTCTCATCCTGCACAGAGAGAAATCACAGGAAGGAGAAACAGCGATTCAAGGTGGAAGTGACTCGGCTGTCGACTGTGCGATGCTATCAAGACTGGTGTTAATGTCTTTCAGGTAACCTCGAACATGCAGACCGAAAGAACGAACGGCAGTCGACCGATTCTGGTATAACATTTCCCATGATGGACTGAAAACGCAGTCCCAAGTTGAATGGCCTTATAGGGATCACAATTTTGCAGCATACTGCAGGGACAACTCTGACGTCGAATAGATAAGGAAGGTTCGTCAGTCTCAACAGAGACTCTGAACTGGTGAAGTGGGGAAGGCCCCCCATACAAACACAGAAGGCCTGATGATGGAGGAGAAAAGCACCTTCACCGTCGGATCCAGGGTAAAGTCGTACAACTGGGATTCGTAGTCCAGTTTCGACCACACAAGTGAACAGTAGGGCGGGGCAAATAACATCGGTCCATCCCGCAAGACAGAGGGGAGAGGACCTTGAGGATGCTCAATGCCCAGGTGCAGTTGGACCTGAGATGTCGAACATGAAGATAAAAAGGACAATTTCCGGTCGAATATGAGAATGAGAAACTGGGTCTCCACCACAACTGGACTGATGTTACCCCCAAGCTGCAGCTCGTGGTCCAGATGATGATTATGCTTGTGGCCAAAGTGCACGCAAGCGGTCTTCTGTGGGGAAAACCGAAACCCATTGGCTGTCGCCCTTGCTGAAAGATTGTTCAGGGAAGTTTGCAGTTGTCGTTCAATGACCCTCATGCTGGACGATGAGCAAAAGATGCTAAAGTCGTCAAGATAGAGGGCATTGCCTACAGTCAGAGGAAGTTGCTGTGTAATAGAATTGATCTTGACAGAGAAAAGCATAACACTCAGGACGCAGCCTTGTGGTACCTCCTATTCTTGGGGAAAAGGACATGACAGAGCATTGCCGACACGAACTCGAAAATTACGAGATGATAAAAAATTTACAATGAAAATCGGCAAGTGACCTCGCAAGCCGAAGCTGTGGAGGTCATGAAGAATGCCGAATCTCCATGCCGTTTCTTACGCTCTTTCGATGATGAAGAAAATTGACACCAGGTGCTCTCGACTTAAAAACGAATTCCTGATCGCCGATTCCAGGCAGATCAGTGGTCTAAAGGAGACTGGTGCTTGCGAAAGCTACACTGGGTGTTCGAAAGAAGGCCGTGATGTTCCATATACCAGGCCATCCTGGTATTTACCATTCTCTCCAACACCTTGCAGACGCAGCTTGTCAATGCATTTGGATGATAAGAAGGAATCTTAGGATCTTTGCCAGGCTTCGTGGGGGGGCAAGATGATGGCCTCCCGCCAGGAGTCTGGAAACTGCTCCTCATTGAAAATGCGGTTGAAGAGTCAGAGCAGCCCATCCTTACTCGATGGTGAGACATGTTGGAGCATTGCATAATGGACATTGTCTGGCCTGATAGCGGATGCCCGAGAGGTGTGCAAAGCAAGGCGAAGCTCCTTCACTGTGAATGGCCTGTTGTAACACTCCAGGCCATTCGAATGGAAAGACAGCAGAGAGCGTTCAGCCTTGCTCTTCTGGATCAGAAACTCGGGGGAGTAGGAAGATAAAGAAGAGATGGATGAGAATGACTCCTCCAGAGTGTCAGCAATTACTCAAGGATCAGAAATTGCCTGTCCATTGTGCTCCAGGATCGATAATGTGTGGAATGTGTACTTCACACCCATCTTCCGGACCTTATCCCACATGACCTTAGGAATGGTCGTGTGGGTGATAGATGAGGTATATTTGATCCAAGATTATTCAAATATTTTCCCGCTGTGCAACATACACATGCCGGATATGTACGCCGCATGTTGTAACTAAGTGACATTAGGTCACAGAGTCAGAGTAGTCAGAGTTAGAATTGACAATGTAGTTAGTGGAGAGAGTGCTGTCAATGAGTTAGAATGAGTATTGTCTGTGAAGATGTAGTATTGTAGTGGAGAGAGATGTAGTAGAGATTTAGATAGATGTCAGTTGTTAGCACTCCAACATTTGTATTCTTCCATTGAATTTGGTTAGTCTTTGAATTTTTTGTAAATAAACTTTGTTTGTTTTAGAATCTTTTGACCACGTTAATTGATTTTTGATTAGATTTAAGCTTTAATTAAACTTGACAATCCTTTTTGAATTCTTACTCGATAAGTAAAGCTATGTACATAACGAACCTTATTTCAACTTTATTTGGCGAGTTAATATTGCCTGGCGCCGGAAAAGCTATCCAGAATTTGAATAAATTTCGATCAGAAAAAAAGCCCAATTTTAAAAGTTAATAATCTTTGGTGCGTTACACTCTTCTCCATAAACTCAACCGGAGAGGCATCAATGGAAATTGCCATTAATGAATCACAAATTACCTGGCCAATCGTATTTTCAAGGTCCGATGGAGAGGGCAACTTTCAGATATCAAACATCCTACAATGGGATTCTCCAAGGAAGTACCCTTTCACCTTTTCTGTTCAATATCTTTATGCACGATCTACTAAGTCATATCACCCATGATTTTGCAGTATCTATCTACGCTAATGATATCATCCTCTTTGGATCTGACACCAATAATCGCACCCTCTTATAACGATGCCAAAAAAAACTTCCGTATCTCGGTCAACTTCCTGGGGACTTTCTTTTTCGGCGACCAAGAGTACATCCATGTTATTAACTCGGAGGAAGAACAAAGTTAGAATCCCACTCCTTAATAACAATATACTTTTTCCTTGGGTAGACACAAAAAATCTTACAAGTACATATTTAAGATAATGGATCCTGGAAAAACACTTTCTACATTTAAGGACCTCCAGCCAGCGCATCCTCAATATGATCAGAGGTATCTTTGCTAGGAAACGAGATGCTCCTAGTTCTACTCTTATCACTATCATCAATTCTTCTTACGAGCCAATTCATGTCTTCTGTTCCACGCTCCATATGGAACATCATAAACCCTCTCTATCATGCAGCATTATGATCCACTATTGATCTGCCACGTTCTACTCCAATACCTATTCTACGCACCATCACCTCTACTATACCTTTACACGCAGCATCTCGTTTGATGAAAACTAAAATTATTCTCAAAGAAATCTCTTCACCCTATGAATCTTCTTTTCGTAGGACCTGTCGTTCTCCGGATTATCTTCTTCACTACAGGTAGAAACCTACACAGCGACCATCTCCACTTGTGACCTCATGAATGATGCCCACATCCCAGGATCCTGCCCATCTTCTAGAACCATTCAACATTTCCACTGGTCTACAACCAAGATAAACATTGTTACTCACGAACATCAGTTCCAACAACAATTCAATCAATAATTTTTCTTGCATTACTCAACATGATTTTAAAAACTTAATAAAAACGAAATGGTTTTCAACACTATCAGAATTGGTACGGATGGCTCCAAATCTAATGATCGTGTTGGAATCGGCATTGTATGCCCTCAATGGAATCAGTTCATAGCTCTGAATTAACGGAGGAAGTGATCAGTGGGAGCAGCTCCAGGTCAGAAGAGGTCCCATATAACCACGTATCAAGGACAATATGGATATTTCCTTATCATTGGAATTCCTTGTATCGCGATTATAGAAGTATATAGCTCGATTAATTTTATATTGCTTAATGACTTGTAAATCAAATTACGTTTCTAATATTAAATTTTAATCATACATCTCTACAATGGAGAGGAAGCCCATGGCGGTGAATCGCCAATGATCTAGAGACCTAATTCGTCACTGCTCGTTCTTAAACACTTATCTTTTAAACTGATGAATTCCAAAAGAATCATTGCATGGAACTTCTACAACTGTATTTACCAATTTTGAAATCTAAAGGAATTCTAAAATTGAAAAAAAATTACATTTAAAGGATTTGCACAAAATTTCTAGAGGTATATTTACTTTAGTAACTAATTTGCTATAACAGCACTTATGCTTCAATTGCATATCGGAGTAAATTCTTATGAGCAGCACTCCTGCTGTTAAATGCTCCGCTTTTAATAAGACACGTATTAAACGAAATTGTTTGAAACTTTGAGTTGGGTAAATTTGATTGAGATCATCATTTTGTCCTCAGTGACATTTTTCCGTTAAAAACTTTTCAAAATTAAAAAGTTTGGTGTGTGGTTTTTCCATTAAAATAGCACGGAAATAAACCAATATTTTTAGTAATGTAATGTATATTGAATACACTGTTTTCAAGTGTTTTACTGATCGACTTTATTTTCAGTAAAACATTTCCCCATTTAAAAAGGCGTTAATTTCCTTTAACTGGCAAAGATCGCTCGCACATTGTCAAGAAATTCAGATGATCAGGTGTTATTTAACTCTCCCAAGTATGAATGCATGATTTGTCTAGTTAGATATCCCTGAACATATGGGGAAATCATAATTGATGCAAAATATTCTATTGCTGACCTTTTTATTCTCGATTACTTTTATTAAACTGTTATTTATTCCGATTCCCATAGTTTTAAAATTTTTATTTTATAAATTTTATTGCTTTGTATTCAATGTGAGATGTTGAGTGTGAATTTTAGTTATCATCAAACGAGATGCTGTGTGTAAAGGTATGGTAGAGGTGATGGTAGATGGTGAATAGGTATTGGAGTAGAACGTGGCAGACCTATAATGGATCATAATGCTGCATGATAGAGAGGGTTTATGATGTTCCATATGGAGCGTGGAGCAGAAGACATGAATTGGCTCGTAAGAAGAATTGATGATAGTGATAAGGGTAGAACTAGGAGCACCTCGTTTTCCAGCAAAGATACCTCTGATCATGTTGAGAATGTCATGTTGAGATTCATTGTGATTTCTTCCTTTATGTGTCATGTTGAGAATGTCATGTTGAGATTCATTGTGATTTCTTCCTTTATGTGTCATGTTGAGATTCATTGCGATTTCTTCCTTTATGATTCTATGTATTATTTGCCTTGAATAAAGATAGTTTTCGTGTTGTATAATCCTCGATATGTTAAAACAGCATTAAAAATTATTTATTTCGAAATTCATATTTAAAGAATAAATATGTTAATAATTTTATAATAAATAATTAGTTAATATAGTCAATCTAAATTTGAACGTAATTCATATTCCTTTAAACATTTCTATGTGATCTTTCTAATAAATCTATGATTACTATAGAAGAGCGACAGTTTTTATCTTACACACCGGCGGCCATAAGCCTCCCAGCTGCCCTGTGTATAAGGGAAAAGGATCTACTTCCAATAGTCACTATTTACTACATGTATATCCACTTTTTTTTCATTAGTCACTTTTCCAATGACCTGTGTTTCAAAATATTTATTGTATCCAATTTCCCAATTATCCACTGTTATAAATTTTCACTATTCCAAAATTCCCCCCTCTCTTCAGATTGTTAGTAACCCAAATCGATTACACAAAATGATCATATTATATATGCTCTACATATTATGCAAGACCAATTTTTGATGACTACTAAAATGAAGCAAAGAGTTATATACCAAAACCTGGTTCGCAGTCCCTTCTGTCTAGTCACTGGCTCCCATCCCTTAATTTTATGTAGATCTGGGCCAATATAGGGATAGGGTGTTATACTTTGAGCAAGGCAGCAAATATTTATACAGGGTGATTCAAAACTCTTGTGCCAAACTTTAAGGGGTGATAGAACACACCTAAACAAGCACTTTTCGTCATACAATGCATGGTCGGAACTCAAGCGGTGAAGCGCTAGGGGTTAGCAGTTGCTATATCAGGAAATAAAGAAACAGAAGAATGACAGAAGAGGTTTGAAACAATTTATTAATTTTTTTATAATAATATATATTAAATTATAATTATTATAATAATATATATTAAATTATAATTATTATAATAATATAATACTTATAATCTTTTAAATTCTGCAATCCACGGTAGAATGACGACGAGGGCGAAAACCAGCGCTTATAAGTGTTCACTGGAAAGCGCCCTCTAGCGCTTCACCGCTTGAGTTCCGACCATGCATTGTATGACGAAAGGTGCTTGTTTAGTTGTGTTCTATCACCCCTTAAAGTTTAGCCCAAGAGTTTTGAATCACCCTGTATATTTATATATCGGATATGTGCTTGTGCATTAATATGTACCAGTCCAGGATCTAGACAAAAATAAAGATGGGTGGAAGGGGGCAAGTGACGCAAACGAGCTGGAAAAAGGTGATGGTGGAGGATAAGGGATAAGGAAAAAAAAAGTAAAGGAAAAGGTAAAGGTTAGAGACTGGATTTCTATTGCAGTGTAAATTTTCTTCCTTCGTTTAAAGATTTTGAAAAACCTCAAGAAATTAGTAAAATATTCACAAGTTTAATAACTTTTGCTCTCCATTACCCTTTCACGCATTCTCAAAAAAGGGGATGGCCCCTTCCTGAATTCGGTCCTGAATCTAGAAGGGTCCTGACCCTTCTAGATTCGGTCCTGCAAGTAACGTACTTTTTTGTGGATCGGCATTTCATTCCGTTTCATTGACCAGGAGAAAAAAAACACTAGTAAAGAATTATACAGTTGTCTCATAAATACCGCACGAACTCCACATAGCTCGATTCCTTGCCCAAAGATAAGACAAAAATATTTTTGGAAATTCTTCGTTTTTTAAACAGTAAACTGAATTTAAAAATGATCGACATCATTTCCGGTTGTCGACAATATGTATTGATCCGTAGAATGGAAATTTAAACACGAAGAGGGTATATCTGAAAGAAGAGGAGGGTATGTCTGACACTCGAAGAGGGTATATCCGACACACGGAGAGGGTGTATCTGACATACGAAGACGGTATATGTGACACGAAGAGGGTATATCTGACAGAAGAGGAGGGTATGTCTGACGCAAGAAGATGGTATATCTGACACAAAAAGGAGATATGTCTGACACAAAAAGAGGATATATCTGACACAAAAAGAGGATATGTCTGACACAAAAGGAGTCTGACACAGGTACATCAAGTGACGGAAAAATGTGATTGATAATAGACACAAACGAAGGCCTATATCGCAAAAGGGAAAAGATTTTTGTCTTATTTTTAACCAAGGAATAGCGCTATATGCAGTTTATGTTGCATTTATGAGACAGTCTTTATAAGTAAAGATGTACTGTTCATTCAATCGAAGTTCTATGAAACACTCTTGAACAACAGACAGAGGAATAATTATCATAAGCATAGTGGAATGCAAATCAATGATATACCAATAGCAAGTCATGTATTCTAGTCACTGAGTTACCAGGTAACTATCGAGATTTTCTGTATTAATGATAAGAACCTTCTACCAGCAGTAGAGAATCACATGTGTGTCACATGAAGGCATGGAATTCTATGTCACGAAAATACATGGTTAAGGTATATTCCGAATACATTGGTATTTATATAAGAAGATCTTATGATGATTGAATTGAAATTCGATTAAAATATTCATGTGACACAATTGATCATGTACTGTTAGTGTAAAGCTCATATCCTTACTGGAGGAGATTCTGATATACGGCCTGTAGCTCAGTTGACAGAGCACTTGGCATGATACATGGAGTTCGCATCCAACCCAGCTAAAGAAAATATTTCCTATGAGTTTGATGCTTTCATCGAATCTCACTAGTAAGAATATTAACTGTGAGTAAAGAGACTACATTTTATAGTTCAACAATATGTGCATTAAGGACGTTTGAGCAACATATGCTGCACTTCTAGATGGAAATATAGCCACAGAAAAGAAAATGCCTCGAATTCTATCAAAAACATTTATTACAAAAGCTACATACATATTTATATTCTGGAAAAAGAAGGTAAAGACTATTTACAATACTGGAAAAAAACCCTAAAGGTGACTATATCTTGACACTTATAAGTCTTTCATTTTTTTATCTAGTGAGATATAAAACGAAATTACTTTTTAATGAGCGCAAGGAAACAGTTATTAAAAACATCATTATATACAATGATCTAATAAATAAAATCATCTTTATTTTTTCCTTTAAACTTATTTCCATGTCATATCTCTTTCAACTACTAAAAACCTATATTAGTTCGTAATCGAAAAGTTTTATAGTATAATTACAGATATATACAAAGTGATGGAAACTATTTAAGTTAGGAATAATTAACTCTCTGTATATGTCATATTATACAGATGATGTTTATATTATGCATAACATTATGTTCATTTGGGCTTCGCTAATCAATGTAAAGAACTGTAAAGTGGTTTTAAGTTATAAGATATGAAACCAGTTGAAGCAATCAATTCAGAATAAAATTTATATTTTAGTGAACATGAAATCCATTTTTAACTATATTCTAAATAATTTGATATCACAAGTACATACTTTTTTGTATTAAGAATGGTTTTCAGTAAAAGAAAATTAAAGTTCTGAAATGCAGTAATAAAAGATTTTCCAGAAGCTTTACGAAACGTTGGGTCTTAGATTTAATTTAAAAGAGAAAAGTATAACAGAAATACCGTATGATTGATAGTTTCCCAGGTGGTTGATCCCAAACAGCAGTTTTCTTTCCATTGCACCTATTGCAAAACATGCACAAGTGTCACAAATTCAATAAAGTAGTTCAAGAACACATATAAGTTTATGGTGCTCCACTGAAAAGAACCTAACTCCGATTTCTGCATTTTTCACGTGATTTCATGAGTATTGCCCAGTGGTTGCGGTGTTTAGCTGTGGTGGAAAGAGACTTGGGTTCGAGCTCCAGATGTGGCATGAATGGTTCTTTTCTAGTGTTGTCGCAGTTGTTTGAAGAATAATTTATTCCTCATTATTAATCGGTATTGTAGTTTATTCGAATCGTAAATTTATCAAATCTGACTCTGTTTTCAGCGATTTAGCCCTCGGCATAAAGAGAAGCTAAAACTATAATACGTTTTGTATATTTAACAAATGAAGTTCATTATTTTCAACAATTGGGTTTCGGGGCAAACTTGTCAGTTTAACTAACTTTTCCCGACAGCTGTTCCAGTGGGTCCCCTCCCCCAACCTTCTCTGAGCCTTTGGGGTCCATGTGACCTGACCGTTTAGTCCATTCTCTACAAATAAAATGACGATCACAGGTAAAACAATCAATTCTGAGCTCTATATGATACCCAGGAACCCAGGTCCCTTAGATGTGAAAACCGAATACAAATGAGTTGTTTTCAAACAAGTCATATCAAAATGTTGAAGTCTTTATTTCATTTTTATTCATTTTAACATATTTTTAATTTTATAAACTTACAAGTTTTCAAATTAAAACCTACCTGTTTGGTTTTAAAGAAAATAAATATATAAAGAATTCTTTAACATCTTTTTCGTTTTGCTCAGTCGGTAGCGCGCCAGGCTCGTAATCTGTTCGAGTCCCAGCTGGGTCATCTTTGAGATTATCTCCGCAAAATTCCCTGCCCTGCCCACGGTCAGTAGGGGACACCGATGGGCTTGGAAAGGCTGCCGTCCTTCGGATGGGACGTTAAGCCGTGGCTCTGTGTGTGTGAGAGTCATACCCTGTGCACGTTAAAGAACACGCTGGATGGCCTTGACGGGAGGCTACCATCTGTTTCCCAATAGCTGTTCCAGTGGGTCCCCTCCCCCAACCTTCTCTAAGCCTTCAGGGTCCATGTGATCTGGCTATTTAGCCCATGGTTTGCAAAAAAGTGCCCCTCAGAGGTAAAACAACCTAAAACCATAAAACTACATCAGAAAATGTGACCATAAAGCAGTATCTTGGTTCTTCTAGAAATTTTTTCTTCAATAGAAATATTTTTTCAGAATTAAATTCAAATGGGGATTTTCAACAGGCGCCGTGTGAACCGTGTTATATCAAAATAAATCGTGTAAATAGGAATTTAAATTTCTTTTCTGATCTGTGTTAAATCCAAAACGTGTAAAAAATATAATATACTAGATTGAGATTCAAATTTGTCAATCATTAACCTAAACTGATTGTATTGTTGCTACCGTAAGTAAGCACCTCAGCAGAAAAGCAAAACACATCAATGCCTTACCCTAGGTTCGAACCCAGGTCTCTTAGATCAGTAGCCAAGCGCGCTAAGCACTCAACTTAAAAAAAAATAAATCCTTCTTAATAAACAATTGGAATAATCTAATTCAATGAACCCAATTCCGTTTCTGATAGGTTCCCGAGAAAACCGTCTAAAAAAACAAACCTTTAAAAAAAAATAGAGTGCACATGAAAAAATAGATATGAAAATCTATAAATCTCCTAAAATTAGTGCTGCCTGTGAATACGGGTTAATGATAAACTAGCAAAAACACCGAGATGACGTCAGCAGTACTGTTTCGCTGTGTTGCCAACAGATTTTGCATAATATATTACAGGCAGGATGAAGTTTAAAAAATGCTTTTCTTAATCATAATAATGTTGCTATTTTAGGTTTTTTTTTATATTATGTTTCGATCATCTCAGGTACGTAAGATTCATTTTTATTTTTCTACAGAGAAGAAAAATGGTTATATAAAGTTTCGGAGAAGTATAGACGAAACATTGTGAAGCCGTAGTAAAAGTTGGAAGTTGCATACCTTGAGTTTCGCATTGCAAGCTTTTTTGAATTGTCCCACTGGATGTTTTTTCTCACCCTAGTACGATCCACGGAGGAAGTAATCATTGTTTTGTTTAATATATTTTGGGTGAGATTTTAGTCATGTACTGCGATGTGGAAAGGCTTTACGTTGGCAGCAACCATTTATAACGTTTACGAACCGTTAAAGCTTTGGAAATTCCGGTTTTTGAAAAGTCGTTTTCGGTAAAAACTTTGGTATTTGAGAGTAGTCTGAAGATTAATATTATTGTTTTGGCCCAGAAATGAAAATTAACACTTATGTGCACGTTGTGGTGTAATAAGATAGAAAATTAGGAATGGATTTGCATCGCACCTTAAGGCTTTTGCCGAACGTTTGCAGTGAAAAACACACAAACAGCGATGCCTTACCCGGGGCTCGAACCCAGGTCCCTTAGATCAGTAGCCAAGCGCGCTAACCGTCATGGTCATGGTTATGGGACGGCGAATAGCCTTATTACGGCAACTATTAAAAAGAAAGTGAACCCACTTTGTTCTTTTCCACTGCATGCGTTTAGTTTCCGGATTTTCTGCTACTCTCTCCCGCCACCTTTGGGGGCGGGGGTGGCTCAGTCGGTAGCGCGCCAGGCTCGTAATCTGTAGTTCCCAGGTTCGAGTCCCAGCTGGGTCAGCGTTCAGATTTATCTCCGCAAAACTGTTCGCCCTGCTAACGGTCAGCAGGGGACACCGATAAGGTTGGAAAGGCCGCCATCCGTCGGATGGGATCTTAAGCCGTGTGCGGGAAAGCTATACCCTGTGCACGTTAAAGAACACGCTGGATGGCCTTGACGGGAGCCTTGACCCGGCAGCTGTTTCAGTGGGTCCTCTCCCCCAACCTTCTCTGAGCCTTCGGGGTCCATGTGACCTGACCGTTTAGTCCATTATCTACAAATAAAATGCCAATCACAGGTAAAACAATCAATTCTATGTGATACCCAGGAACCCAGGTCCCTTAGACGTGAAAACTGAATACAAATGAGTTGTTGTCAAATAAGTCACATAAAAATCTTGAGGTCTTGAAAAATCTTGAAGGGACCTGGGTTCCTGGGTATCACATAGAGCTCAGAATTGATTGTTTTACCTGTGATTGGCATTTTATTTGTAGATAATGGACTAAACGGTCAGGTCACATGGACCCCGAAGGCTCAGAGAAGGTTGGGGGAGAGGACCCACTGAAACAGCTGTCGGGTCAAGGCTCCCGTCAAGGCCATCCAGCGTGTTCTTTAACGTGCACAGGGTATAGCTTTCCCGCACACGGCTTAAGATCCCATCCGACGGATGGCGGCCTTTCCAACCTTATCGGTGTCCCCTGCTGACCGTTAGCAGGGCGAACAGTTTTGCTGAGATAAATCTGAACGCTGACCCAGCTGGGACTCGAACCTGGGAACTACAGATTACGAGCCTGGCGCGCTACCGACTGAGCCACCCCCGCCCCCAAAAGTGGCGGGAGAGAGTTGCAGAAAATCCGGAAACTAAACGCATGCAGTGGAAAAGGACAAAGTGGGTTCACTTTCTTTTTAATAGTTGCCGTAATAAGGCTATTCGCCGTCCCATAACCATGACCATGACGGTTAGCGCGCTTGGCTACTGATCTAAGGGACCTGGGTTCGAGCCCCGGGTAAGGCATCACTGTTTGTATGTTTTTCACTGCAAAAGTTCGGCAAAAGCCTTAAGGTGCGATGCAAATCCATTCCTACTTTTCTATCTTATTACACCACAACGTGCACATAAGTGTTAATTTTCATTTCTGGGCCAAAACAATAATATTAATCTTCAGACTACTCTCAAATACCAAAGTTTTTACCGAAAACGACTTTTCAAAAACCGGAATTTCCAAAGCTTTAACGGTTCGTAAACGTTATAAATGGTTGCTGCCAACGTAAAGCCCTTCCACATCGCAGAACATGACTAAAATCTCACCCAAAATATATTAAACAAAACAATGGTTACTTCCTCCGTGGATCGTACTAGGGTGAGAAAAAACATCCAGTATGACAATTCAAAAAAGCTTGCAATGCGAAACTCAAGGTATGCAACTTCCAACTTTTACTATGGCTTCACAATGTTTCGTCTATACTTCTCCGAAACTTTATATAGCCATTTTTCTTCTGTGTAGAAAAATAAAAATGAATCTTACGTACCTAAGATGATCGAAACATAATATATAAATATACCTAAAATAGCAACGCATAGAACCGGGCACGCCTAGCACCTAATGTCCGACCCGCCTTCTCGTGGTGCAGACCGTTAGTACCTTTCAAAACAGATGCTCTCTTGTGGAAGTGAACGGAAAGGGAGGGCTGCCAGATTAGTGTGGCCAACTCATCTGGAAAACTATTGGTACTTTTCTTTTTTTTTTCTACCCAGCTGAGGAGTGGTCAACCACACAAGGTCCTGGTGCTGACCATATAAACCCACTGGACTGGACAGATATATGGCTCTGAGCTTGATTATGGATCCTGATTTTGCTGCACTGGTGGGCTTCTGGGGAGGAAAAATCTTCCGCTGTGTTTTCTGTTTGTTTGTGGGTTGACAGCTCCAAGTGAATAGATTCACAGGATATGTTTATCAGCTAGTGGATAATCCTGAGCAGAGGTCATCGCAGGCACCTGAACTCTTTGCTTCTATTGGCATCGTCAAATTCTACATTGGAGGAAGTCTTCAAGTGTAGATGGCTTCAGCATTTTGTGGTGGGGGAACGGGTCTTTGCCCCATGTCTGCGATTAGGGGGTTGTTTGATATTGTCGGCATTCCCTCTCTCAATAAACATAGTTTCTTTAAACATCCCACTAACCATTTTCTCTCCATAGGTAGTGGGAATGTGAGGACTCTGCACAGAGCTCTTCCTCTTGATGTCCTTAACCAAGACTTCAACCATTGTAATTTAGATATTCTCGGCCTGCAAGACACCAGAGGGGCAGATAAATGTCAGATTCTTAAAAATAATATTAAATTTCTCTTTTCAGGGAGGGACGACAATAAGCATCACCAAAGCTCGGGTCTGCTTCTCAGAAGACACGCTAGTGATACTCTTCTAGGATACGAGTGCATTAATGAAAGGTTTCTTACAGCAAAATTTCAGACAAGGGTTAAAGACTTGAATGTTATCTGCTCTTTTGACCCCACTGAGGATGCCGATGAGGATGAGAAGGATAGGTTTTACGGACAACTTCGGGATATTTTGAATTCTGTCAAGAAAGTAGATATTACCCTTGTTCTAGGTGACTTCAATGCCAAAGTTGGTACTGAGTCTGACCTGTGGACAGGAGAAATAGGCCCTTTTGGTATTGGTAATACCAGGGCATATAGGGGAGCTGAAATTGGATCTGACCATTACCTTGTTAAAAGTGTGTTGCAACTTAAACTTAAAAAGTATTGTGCTAGGGTTAAAAAATTTACTTTTAATACTGAAGCTCTGAAAGATCCAGTTATAGCCAAAGCTTACCATGATAGGTTACTTAGTCATTATGACAGTCATGGTTTGCTTACTACTGAAGTTGAGGAAGAATGGGATCATTTTAAACAGGCTTTTTTGGACACTAACAGTACTCTTTTAGGAAAAAAGGAGCAGAAGAGGCAAAATTATCTGAGTGATAAGGCACTTGAGCTTATTTCGGAAAGAAAGAACTGCAGGAATGCCCTTAATCAATACCCTACTAGTCCTAATAGAAAGCATTACAGAGACCTTAATAAACTTGTAAAGGATCAGTTAGCTGCTGATAAAAATTTTTGGCTTGATGGTTTGGCTGACAAAGCCGAGGAAGCAGTTAGACAGCACAACAGCAGAGAGCTGTACCAGATAGTTAATGTTTTGTGTGGTAGAAAACGGAGAGGCATACAAGGATTGAAGGATAAACAAGGTAAGGTTATAGAAGGGGAGGATTCTGTCATGGCTAGGTGGGCTGAGCATTTCAGTGATGTTCTAAACAACGTAGATAGTTCTACTCCCATTGTTTGCAATGATGATAGATGCATTGGTGGCTTTAATGTTGGCCCTATAACACAATCTGAAGTTAGTTTGGCTGTTTCTAAACTTAAACTTCATAAATCCCCAGGGGTAGATGAAATTACTACGGAAATGCTTAGAGCTGGGAATGTTTCGGTTACCACTTGGATGACTGAAATTCTGAATCTCTTTTATGATAAAGGCATGGTTCCTAAGGATTTTACCAGAGCAATTGTTATCCCTATTTTCAAAAAAGGTGATCGCAGTTCTTGTGATAACTATAGGGGTATCAGCCTACTCTCTGTTCCAGGTAAAGTTCTTTCCATGATTGTGCTTAATAGAATTAAGAATCTGGTTGACAGGCAATTGCGTGATGAGCAATGTGGATTCAGAAGTGGTAGGGGATGTGTAGATCAGATATTTTCACTTAGGCAGATTCTTGAGAAATGCTTAGAGTTTCAGAAACCTTTGGTTGCTAGCTTTGTTGATTTCAAAAAGGCTTTCGACTCTGTTGATCGTCATAATTTGTGGTTGATTGTGAGATCATTTGGTATACCAGACAAGTTAGTTAACATTATGAAAGCTCTCTATAATAACACTGAGTCGTGTGTGAGAGTTGGTAAGGCTTGTAGCAATTGGTTTAGCATTACTTCTGGTGTTCGACAAGGGTGCATTTTGTCTCCTTTTCTCTTTAGCTTGGTTATTGATTATGTTATGCGAAATTCACTTCAAGGTAAAGATTTTGGCCTTAAATGGGCTGGAGATAGGAAAATTTCTGATTTAGATTATGCTGATGATTTAGCCCTTCTGGCAAATGATGTTGATGAGATGAACTCTTTCATTCGAGCCGTTGATGAGACTGGTAGTAGAGTAGGTTTGGTTATAAACAGAGAGAAAACTAAAGTGATGAAAATTGGTCAGGCAGGCTGTGATTCAGTTAATCTGAATGGTTGCAGTCTTGAGCAGGTGTCACAGTTTAATTATCTTGGGAGCTATGTAACAGATAATGGTGATGTGCGGCATGAGATTAACAGACGAATAGGGATTGCTGCTGGGACTTTTAAGAATCTATGGAGAGTGTGGAGAAATAGGCGTATACACCTAAAGACTAAAATTAGACTGTATAATAGTTTGGTTCTTTCTAGGGTTAGTTATGGTAGTGAAACTTGGACACTTTGTAAACAAGATAACAGGAAACTAGATGCTTTTGATTCCAGATGCTTACGCAGTATCTTGGGCATTAGGTGGTTCAACTTTGTAACTAATGATGAGATTAGGAAAAGGAGTTTGCAACCTCCTTTAAGTAGCATATTGTGCAGAGAGAGACTCCGTTGGTTTGGCCATGTTGCCCGTATGAATAATTATAGATTGGCGAATAGGGTTATGAACAGTGTGCCTAAAGGCCTCAGAAGGAAGGGGAGACCTAGGATGCGGTGGGCAGACAATGTCAAACAGGACCTTGTTAGAATTGGTGTGCAGTGGCCAGATGCAGTAAATGTAGCTCAGGATAGACTTGCTTGGAGAACTAAATTGCACGGTCTGGTTGGACCTCCGTAGCCCATGGCTGCTTGAGGATGATGATGATGATGATGATGAACTGCAATGGCAATGGGCAACGTCTCCTACAGGTAAGTAAACTCAATGTATTCAGAATAACTAACACTTATTACAAACACCGCAACATACATAAGTACACATGGGTTTCACCCGATGGGCTGCATAAGAATATGATTGATTATTTATTAATTAACAGCAAATGGGCTAGTTCTGTTAGGAATACCAGGTCATATAGGGCAGCTGAAATTGGATCTGACCATTAAAAGTGTCTTGCAACTTAAACTTAAAAAGTGTTGTGCTAGGGTTAAAAAATTTGCTTTTAATACTGAAGCTCTGAAAGACCCAGAGATAGCCAAAGCTTACCATGATAGGTTACTTAGTCATTATGACAGTCATGGTATGCTCACTACTGAAGTTCAGGAACAGTGGGATCATTCTAAACAGGCTTTTTTGGAAACTAACAGTACTGTTTTAGGAAAAATGGAGCAGAGGAGACAGAATTATCTGAGTGATAAGGCACTTGAGCTTATTTCGCAAAGAAAGAACTGCAGGAATGTTCTTAATCAACACCCTACTAGTCCTAATAGAAAGCATTACAGAGAACTTATTAAACGTGTAAAAGGTCAGTTAGCTGCTGATAAGAAAGAATCTTTGGGTTGATGGTTTGGCTGACAAAGCCGTGGAAGCAGTTAGACAGCACAACAGCAGAGAGCTGTACCAGATAGTTAATGTTTTGTGTAGTAGAAAACGGACAGGTATACAGGGATTGAAGGATAAACAAGGTAAGGTTATAGAAGGTGAGGAATCTGTCATGGCTAGATGGGCTGAGCATTTCAGTGATATTCTAAACAATGTGGTTACTTCTATTCCCATTGTTTGCAATGATGATAGATGCATTGGTGGCTTTAATGTTGGCCCTATAGCACAATCTGGAGTTATTTTGGCAGTTTCTAAACTTAAACTTCATAAATCCCCAGGGGTAGATGAAATTACTACGGAAATGCTTAGAGATGGAAATGTTTCGGTTACCACTTGGATGACTGAAATTCTGAATCTCTTTTATGATAAAGGCATGGTTCCTAAGGATTTTACCAGAGCTATTGTTATCCCTATTTTCAAAAAAGGTGATCGCAGTTCTTGTGATAACTATACGGGTATCAGCCTACTCTCTGTTCCAGTTAAAATTCTTTAAATGATTGTGCTTAATAGAATTAAGAATCTGGTTGACAGTCAATTGCCTGATGAGCAATGTGGATTCAGAAGTGGTAGGGGATGTGTGGATCAGAGAACTATTCAGAGATTTAGAACTTTATATATGTAGATACTGAAATTTTCTTTCCTCTTCTTTTGGCGTTTCTTCTTATCGCCAGCACGAACGGCCTTTTGCGCCTTTCCTGCTTTTTTCACAGCTTTTCCTAAAGGTTGAGGCGGCATTTTCTCTACAGATGCTGGAACAAATCCTTGTTTCGAAATTAAAAATCGGAGAACTCTCTCTTGAAATCTCCAAATTGAATATTCTTGTGTTCTGGTTGCAATACCCTTTTAAAAACTCCGGACGGATCGTACCGCTGTTTATGCGGACCTCTGAGTGAGCCGTGTGTGGTAGAATGAACACTCCTGGAAGGAGTTTTCTGTGGATAGGAAATGCTTGTTCACCAAAGTCCCAGTCGCATGTAAAATTTAAATAAATGCATTATTTTAACAAAAAGTTAATATTTGACATGAGAGACAGAGGTTGTCAAATTACTGTTTTCTCTGCGAAATAAAAAAATAAGAAATAGAACTTCGAACATATGATTATATTCATACACCTCAGTAGCATACCGATGTGAAATACTTTTACAACAGTTTCATTTAAATACAGAACAAACTACAACGCTATTAGGAAATTATTGTAATATTACTTATGTGTTTAGTATATGTTATTGTGTTTTAAGTAAAAAAAAAGTAGGAATTTTTACATTCTATACATTAAAAAATTAGGTCACCGAATACACAATTCGGTAGGGGAGTTTTTTTTTGCATTACCATTGTATAGGTCGTGTGTTTTAAGGAGAGGTTTTTTATCTGTGAAATATCGAGGGATGTAGTAGTGGTGGAAAAGATGTGTTTCATGTAATTTTTGGGGATGTAGAACTTAGGAAAGAAATAAGTATTTAATAATTACTGAGAAGTATCTCTCATAGGGTCAAAAATACTAATAATAATCTGTTTTCATTTCCTTTAGAGCCCTGATGAGGAATATAAAATTTTGGTTAGTGCACCTACGAGTGAGATACAGATAGGAAGTATTTATGAGATAGTGTTAGTACAATATCATGTTTTTGAAATACTTTGATGATGGACAACTTAATGTGGTGCACTGCCTGAGAAAAAAAATGCCCTTCTAATTGCAGAAACAAACTGTCGAAGCACATTGCAAATTTCATTTGGCTATACAATTCACACACCTGTCGCAGGGCAGTGGTCTTGGCTACATTTCTAAGAGATCTGGGTTTGACCCGCAGGTTAAGCACAGATGCCGTCAGACCTCTGTGGCAAGCAGCTGCTTGATCCGTTATTATTTACACTAGGGCTTCTCGATGTGGGACGTGCAGTAAAAAAAAATTATTTTTTGGGGGTGGTGGTGGGGGGGGGTGTTAAAGGTTCCTACGTATGTGGAAGACACATTTAAACTGATTTCACATAGAGAACTTGGGTACGTTTAGGGACCTGGGCATGGTGGCAGGCATTCCTTTTCTTAAAGTGCTACTTCCTCGCGACACTTACCTCTGCCGCCGGAGGTCTCTGCGCCGAGTATTCCTCCTGCTCACGTCCCATCTCACGGGGACGCCACGTTACACTCTTTACTCCATTTCACACTAGACAATTGTTCTCTAGTGCTACATGAAAGGCAGAGTGAGAGGCACATATTTAAAAAAAAAACATATTGAGGAAATCAGATACTTCAACGATTTTTTTCCACATTTAAATATGGAGTTGGGAGTGGGGGTGAAAAGATAGTTTTCAAGTTCCATTTGGTTTCTTCAAGCCCATGATTTCCCTCCTAACTTTTGGTAGGACACAGATTACCATTGCCTGCTATTGCTTCGTAATTAAAAAAATGCCTGGCTAAGAAATTTGAAAAAAAAATTAAATAAAACTGGGGGGGGGGGCGAGACAGAGAGAGATGACACTTTCGAAGTTCCATTTGGTTTCTTCCACCTTATGATTTCTTTCCTACCCTTAGGAAGCAGATTAACCTTCCCAACTATTACTCCCTAATTACAAAATGCCAGGCAAGGAAATTCGAAATAAAGGATCGGGGGGGGGGGGGGGGTTGACACTTTTAAGTTCCATTTCGTATTTTTCACCTAATGATTTCTTTGCTACCTTTTGTTTGGACACAGATTACCACTGGCTGCTATTACTTGCTAATTACAAAGTGTCAGGCCAGGAAATTCAAAACAAAAAACAAACGTGTAGAGGGGGGTGGGGAGTGTTACTGTATCATACATCCTCTTTTGGAACTTCACATAAAAAATAATTCTTTACCTGTACCTTCTTTACCCTCTCGTTGCAGGCAATATTTGGTGCCTAGAGTAGTTCAAATCACTTCTAATTTACTCCTAAAAACGACAGTTTTTAGGAATAACCTAGTTGTGATGATTGTTGTGAATTATTGTTTCTTGCCCCTGCGGAGCATCGCACTCGTCACGCGTCCCGCCTCTTCAATATTCCACTCGCATTCAATATATCACTGCGTACCCCTTACTTCCTTAACTTAACTTCCTTAACTTACTTCCTTCCTTTACTTTCAAACACGCACCATCCACATTCACGCCAACAACCCATCCAAATCACAATTCACATAAATATCACAACACCTTGAAAAATAACAAAAATTTGCCAACATATTACTACGTAATAAATTAAAAAACATCTCCAATTCTTTACAATACATTTTAAATTACACTACTGTACGCTATTCATCACACAAAATCATATTAACTCGAACATTTACACCAAATACACCTCAACACTAGAGATATCAAATACCCTATATATACACACAACATACCTACACGAAAAATAGATAAAAAAAAAAAGTACAACATTATACTTAAAAAAAAAGAAACCAATCCTGCTATTCTAAAATAGTTTTTCACCAAACCTCAATTCGAAATTCCAAAAACACAGCTCAAAAGAAAACTGGATAAATTACACAGATTGAATTATTTTTAGACCTCTTAACAGCAAAGGAAATTAAAATATGAATCAACAATAAACTATATTTAAGTGAGCTACATAACTCAGAACTTACGATAATTTCCGCTTCCATTCTGCGAAACTGTCACTTTACATTATCAGATTTAAACATTATTAAAACATGGAAATTTTTTCTCACCAAATATCTAGACTTGATTAATAATTTCACCGTCTAATACAGGAAATAATTCACATCAGATCTACATATCATGAAATTCAAATCTTATAAGAAATCTCTCTCATATCAACTGCATTTTACATCTAAAATATGCTCATATTTTCAATAATACTACATATACGTTGCTACTTTGACGAAACAATATCATGCACTTCCGGTTATCGAAATAAGCTTTATGCGATATAATTGTTGGAAATTCTCGTATTTCCGGCGACGCGAAGAACAATAAGAAGCGGTTGCGGAGTATAAAAAATAGATTTGGTATTTTCAGACGTATACCTGATTTGAAATCCATATATTGCGATAACAGACGTTATATAGCGAATGCTTAGACACAGTGAGGTAATTATCAGAGTTTTTAATTCAAATAGGAAACGGGAATAAACGTGTGAAGATCGCGCAAAGGGGGGGGGATTAAATTTTAATGAAGCAAAGAGTGGATATCACTTTTACCGAAGGCGGAAGTTTATAAAAAAATAAACCGTGAAGACGGAAGTTTATTCGCCTCGGCTTAACGTCCCATCGCACGTATTTTTGAAAAGGCAGTACGTTAAGTCAACGATTTAGCATTCAAACTATGAGATATAAAATGTTTTCAACAGGATTCTGAATAGAAAGTAGTTGATTATGAAATAATACAAACTCTGAAGATTGGATATTACACTATGACTTTTAAAATTATTTTTATATTCAAATTATTCATTGTCAATAATTTATTTTGAAATTTTGAGAGGTTTCATAATTAGTAGGTTAAATCCGGTCTTAGGGTATTAATTCAACATTAAATGATACTGGGCGGTCCTTCTCGAGGCTTTCCGAAAAGCAATTAAAATTCGAGTTTTGAATTTCGAAAAAAGCTGACAGTTGGGTTGTTTCACCTCTGAGCTTTCTTGCACACCATCGGTTAAATAGTTAGGTCACAAGGACGTAGAAGACCCAGATACCGTTCGAGGAGGGGACCCAATGGAACAACCATTGGGATATAGACGGTAGCATCCCGTCAAGGCCATCCAGCGTGTTCTTTAAAGTGCGCAGGGTACGGCTCACGACTTAACGTTCCATCCCAAGCACGGCGGTCTTTCCAAAACTAACAGCAAAAGCCAGTAATTTACCAAGAACAGAAAGAAATATTTCATTCAAAGTCTAACCGTTAGTTGGTGTTCCATAAGTTTCTAATACATGGTAAACTTAGAATTCTTTTTCAAGATTTGGGAAAGTTAAAGAAACTTACTACTGGTAATTTATTAAACATTAATTTTGTGTAATATTTTCTAGTTTGATAAAGTATGATATGTTAATTATTTTCTTAGACATGTTGCTCAGTTGGAAGTTTTTTTTAGTTCGTTTTAAAATGCAATGGTTTATAGGCAGGTGTTCCTACTTTAAGTTTATAAATTCTGCTTAGAAATAAATTTTTGAATAAAATAAATTTCATATAAAAGGAAAAACGTGATTTTTTTTATGGCGAGGTGAGTGATAACGTATTGATTGGTTATATCGAAATGAATTTTAATGATTTTATTTGACCGAGTGGTTAGCGCACTTGGCAAATGATCTACGGGACCTGGGTTCGAGCCCCGGGTAAGGCATGGATGTTCGTGTCGTTTTTCTGCTGAGGTCCTGCCATCCTCTCAGACCCTCTACTCTGGCATATAAACTGACAGGCTCCTGTCAGACCTCTGTGGCAAGCAGCTGCTTGAGGGGGTATTTATTTATTTTAAAACGAAAAACGTTCATTAATTTATTGTAAATTTGTGGCGTTTCTGGCAACCACGTCAGCACTGCATGTTTCTCGTAATGGTCTATTAGTAATTACCGAAAAACACCCAAATGAGTATTAATACATGGTAGAATACATGAATAGCTTTTTACATTATTTTTTGAGTAACTAGGTAATGGAATTTTCAATTCGTACGTGAAATTTCAGTGTTGTTCACTGTACATGAGAGTGTCCACCGAAACCAACCAATCACAATTTTTTGACGCGAAAGTTTACTCGGTGGTCCGATCGAAACGTGTAACAACTTTCCCGAAAAACTGTTTATGCCATTTCACATCAGTTCTACTTTGAAGGATATTTATTCAATTAAATTCAAATCAGTTTTATCTTAGTAGTGAACGTAATGTCTGGCAGAGGAAAAGGCGGCAAAGGTTTAGGAAAAGGTGGTGCTAAACGGCACAGAAAAGTTTTACGTGATAATATCCAAGGTATCAGGAAGCCTGCTATCCGGCGTTTGGCTAGGCGAGGTGGTGTGAAGAGAATTTCTGGTCCCGTCTACCAAGAAACACGAGGTGTCCTCAAAGTATTCCTTGAAAACGACATCAGAGATGCAGTCACCTATACTGAGAATGCAAAGAGGAAGACGGTGACAGCCATGGATGTTGCGTATGCTCTAAAACGACAAGGACGCACCCTGTACGGATTTGGAGGATAGAGAAAAATAAACCAAAAAAAAAAGGAACCAAAAAACCCTTTTCAGGGCTAATAAATAGTGTCTAAAGGATTACCCGTCATATTTGTATTAGCAAATTTATCATTTTATACGTGAACTCCTAAAGGTAAACCAAGTAGGCTATTTAAATATTTTCTCCAACCGCACATATCACTGCCAAGAATAATAGTTAGTTTCATTATAGGAACGTATTCAGTGTGTTAAACTATGTTCTTAATTGGTACACTACACTGTGATAAACAAAAAATCTTTTCATAAAACTGTTACATATCGCGTCTTATAAATTGCCACAATACGGTTCTTTCAACCTATGGAAAGCTACCGATTGTTCATTAATTCATAATTTATTATGAATAATAAAGGTTTAGCGATGTTTTATCGTACATTTTATTAGGATTTAAAATCAGTGACGAAATTTACGTGTAATAAAATTTTAATGAAATTAAGTAAGCTTAATGTTTGGTTACTGAATGTTTCCAGTGGTGAATATTTCCTTTTTCAGTAAGATACTTATGATGGTTATTTTTCTTATGTGTAGAGTATAAAAATGTGATTTCACGATAATTTTTTTGTACGGTAGGGCATCCTTTCTACGCAATATGTGGCTCTTAAAATAGCCTTTTATTATTGATGTCTTATTTTATAGTTCACTTCTTCCCAGTTTTCTTTGGAATAGTTTTCTTCGTAGCAGGGATTTTTTTAATTTTAGGTGCTTTCCGTTTGGTCACCTTGTGTTTTTTTGGACTCTTAGCAGGTTTGCTTTTCTTGCCAGCGGAAGGTTTCTTCACTGCAGCCGTTTTCTTCTTCTCACCGGTTCTTTTGGGCTTCGATACCTTTTTCGCAACACTGGAGACTTTTGGCTTTTTTGCTGTTCCTTCTTTCTTAGTACTTTTGGTTTTTACTGGTTTTTCTTTCGTCTTCTGACCAGTAGCACTCAGCTTAAACGAATCAGTTGCACCTTTACCTTTGGTCTGAACGAGTTGCCCACTGGCTACTGCTGTCTTGAGATATTTCTTGATAAAGGGAGCTAGATGTTCGATGTCTACATTGTAGTGAGAGGCAATATATTTTTTGATAGCCTGCAACGACGATCCACCTCTTTCCTTCAGTCTCCGAAGTCACCAACTCTGACACCTTAGGATGAGAAGCGGCAATCTTCGATTTTTTCGGCTTTCCGGCAGTTGCTTTGCCCCTCTTTTTACGTAAAACCGCAGCTGGAACACTGGTCTCTGCAGCTGTATCGGACATTGCTGTGAATTCGTTTTAGAGCTTCCGTACAAAAGTTACACGTAAAGTTTAGCTTCCACAACAGAATGATGGAAGGAAAGCGGCTTTTTCGCAACGTCTCAAACTTCTAAATCGGACCTCTCAGTGAGCTGCAACATGCAATTTCGGTTCTGTTCGTTTCTCATCTGTAATTTGTGTTTCTTAGACTATTTTATAAATTTTTCCCAGTATGTTATTATTGTTGAATAATTTAAATGAAAAGCTTGATATTTCTATATGTCGTAGTTATATTCGAATAAAAAAATGGGAGCCTGTGTTCCAAAAACAAAAGGCTACTTTTCTGAAAACAGTGCGTACTGCACACTCCTGCAATTCGACATACCACCAATTACAGTCACTCTAATTAAGTACAAAATAATAAAATGATATATAAAATTTTTCTAAATACAGGCCATGACAGATACGCTTGGAATCTATTAATTCAGGGTCGTATTTTAAGATATGTACAGCGTTAAATAAAATGTCATTAACATACGTGGTGACCCGTTTTCCTACATTACTTTTATAAGTGTAGTAGATAAATTAGAACCGTAATTTTTCTCTTGGTTTATGTTATGTTCTCTATGAAACTACATTTTTGAAATACAGAAAACTATTCATAAACAGCAACATGCATATATATATATGTGTGCGTGTGTGTGCGCGTGCGTGCGTGCAGTTGGAAATGGAATGTAATGGGAGTGGGAGGATTTGAGAATAGTGGAAAGGATAAGAGAAGGGAAATTATTTCGGGTGTCTTCTAAACCATTTTGGAAATATATGACATGTCTGTTACGAAGCAGAAATGCTACTTGTTTGGCAATGTAGTCATTGGTCGTGCACTGTTCACATTTATCCGAGACTAGAGTTTTTCTTTTTTCTTCGTTATTTTGAGAATGTTTATAGTTCTTGCAATGCATCCGAGTAGGATCACATGATGTTTAGTAGAATGTAGCAAGCATAATGAGAAAAAAAATTATGTACTGAATGGTAATACATTGATTAGTAAATATGATATTATTCTTTGGGTTTTCACACTACATAGCATTGAAATTTTGGAATACTAAAACACTTAACAGAATCTATAAGTTTTGAATGATATATCTTTCTTTGGATTAAAGTTACCTCTGTGCACAACGACTCACCTACATGTAAATATAAAACTGTTGCAATTTCAATCAATAGTAATTTTTGTTGCGTGCATTCGGGAATGATACTTACACTTAACATTTATACGAAAACAAACTGTTTCGTTTTCTTTTTACATGAGTATTAGTGTCTCAGATATGACTCTGTGACGTATGAAGAATTCTGTTAGGGAAATGTAAAAGGGAAAAAGATGGTGGTGGTAATTATTGTTTGTAGTGGACATCACATTGGTGAAGTTATAGATATATTTGAACCAAATATTTCCTTAGTGAAATCTAAATTCTTTTAAGCTAAATTTGAAAACACCACTTCATGCGTCGTGGTGCTGTATGTGTACATAGTGAAAGAGAAAGGTTTTGGGAGATATAAGAAATAGAAAAATATAAATTAGATAATAAGGTCTCATTGGTAATGAGTGAAGATTTGTGAACCTTATGTTGAATAACTGATGTAGTGTTTCCAAATGTCAGAATTTCAATAGTGATCTTGTTTGTTTTCTTCTGAACATTCTGGCCATCCTGTCGTGTAATGCACAAAATACTGGTAGAAATGGGTCATTTAGTGTGAATGGTAAAAGATATTAGATAAATTCATGCACACTGATATTTTTCAATATTGTTACTTAGTATTAACGTTTGCTCTGTTCACACAGGAAGAGAAAATTGTAGAAAAAATAAATTTTAATCAATATTGCAGGCAAGCATGGACATACAGAGCATAGTTAATTTGTGTGTGATAAAAAATGAAATTTAACTGAAAAAGAAAAAAAAACTAAATTTTATTAATTGAAAATTATTAATTTATAACTAAAATTATTATTTAAATTACCATTAATTCTAAAACGGTGGCTTTAATGTTGGCCCTATAACACAGTCTGAAGTTATTTTGGCTGTTTCTAAACTTAAACTACATAAATCCCCAGGGGTAGATGAAATTACTACGGAAATGCTTAGAGCTGGGAATGTTTTGTTTACCACTTGGATGACTGAAATTCTGAATATCTTTTGTGAAAAAGGCATGGTTCCTAAGTATTTTACCAGCTATTGTTATCCCTATTTTCAAAAAAGGTGATCGCAGTTCTTGTGATAACTATACGGGTATCAGCCTACTCTCTGTTCCAGTTAAAGTTCTTTCCATGACTGTGCTTAACAGAATTAAGAATCTGGTTGACAGGCAGTTGCGTGATGAGCAATGTGGATTCAGAAGTGGTAGGGTATGAGTGGATCAGATATTTTCACTTAGGCAGATTCTTGAGAAATGTTTAGAATTTCCGAAACCTCTGGTTGCTAGCTTCGTTGATTTCAAAAAGTAGTTCGACTCTGTTGATCGTCATAATTTGTAGTTGATTGTGAGATCATATGGTATACCTGACAAGTTAGTTAACATAATGAAAGCTCTCTATAATAACACTGAGTCGTGTGTGAGAGTTGGTAAGGCTTGTAGCAATTTGGTTTAGCATTACTTCTGGTGTTCGACAAGTGTGCATTTTGTCTCCTTTTCTCTTTAGCTTGGTTATTGATTATGTTATGCGAAATTCACTTCAAGCGAAAAATTTTGGCCTTAAATGGTCTGAAGATACGAAAATTTCTGGTTTAGATTATGCTGATGATTTAGCCCTTTTGGCAAATGGTGTTGATGAGATGAACTCTTTCCTTCGAGCTGTTGATGAAACTGGTAGTAGAGTAGGTTTGGTTATAAACAGAGAAAAAACTAAAGTGATGAAAATTGGTCAAGCAGGCTGTGATTCAGTTAATCTAAATGGTTGCAGTCTTGAGCAGGTGTCACAGTTTAATTATCTTGGGAGCTATGTAACAGATAATGGTGATGTGCGGCATGAGATTAACAGACGAATAAGGATTGCTGCCGGGACTTTTAATAATCTATGGAGAGTGTGGAGAAATAGGCGTATACACCTAAAGACTAAACTTAGACTGTATAATAGTTTGGATCTTTCTAGGATTAGTTATGGTAGTGAAACTTGGACACTTTGTAAACAAGATAACAGGAAACTAGATGCTTTTGATTCCAGATGCTTACGCAGTATCTTGGTCATTAGGTGGTTCAACTTTGTGACTATTGATGAGGTTAGGCAAAGGAGTTTGCAACCTCCTTTAAGCAGCATATTGTGCAGAGAGAGACTCCGTTGGTTTGGCAATGTTGCCCGTATGAATAATTATAGAATGGCGAATAGCGTTAGCGTATATATATGACGAAGAATTGATATAATTTGAGGGGTTTTTTTTGGAAATTTTCTGAGCTTTGCGTGCCGGGAACATATTACAGTGCAATAAGCAACCATTGGCAAGGTCTATGCAATTAAAAAATACACACGGACTCTATTCCCTATGTCCTTCTCTAAACCACCATTCTGCTGCTCGAAAATATATCAGGTGAATCAAGTTTAATAATATTCATAAAGTGTTTGTGGTTCGTTTATAAATTCCTTCAGGTAAGTAACTTTCTAGTGAATAATTAATATACAGTAGAGGTAATCTAATTTTCCACTTTTTAGCATGAGCGTTATGAAATTTCAACCGAGAGCTTAGTATACAGCACATTATTCTGATTATGGGATATAAATTTTATAATTAAACGCTATTTGTCGCTGTCGACCACTAATGACCCCATTCATTTCGGCTCGTATTTTGTAAACCTCGCTCAGTAGAACTAATGGTTGTCCGAGAAAAAAAAATCTTTGCTTAATTTTTGATTTCTTCAATTTGCTATTTGTCGTTACAGTATGAGTAGAAATATTTCTATATCGTAAATGATCAAACGGCAGTTTTTTTTTATGTACAGGCTTTCAGATCTATTTGCCCATTATCGTGGACGAACTTTGAAACCAATGTTTGATATTCGCAACAGATATATCGAGCTGATAGGTTGACGCAACGACCTCAAGAAATGTCACCTTGGCGTTAAAAATATAGTTTACCCACTACACGGAAACTTATTGTTCAGAGCTAAGAAGAAGGTAATGTACAGTACAGCGAAATGTGTAATAGAAGCCTTAGATTAATTAAACCATATGTCTGTCCTTTGGGAACACAGGAAAAAGCGTTCTTTACCCCTAAGGACAAAGTTGCCTATGACATACGTAAGAGATTCACACCTAGCCTCGATCTAGGAATTTCTCGTTGGACACCACAGGGAAACGCGTTCTATGAAAGCCACCTAGTTACCGCCTGTCTGGACAGCCTTCAACAAAAAGAGCGAAAATAAATATGCCTAAACAAGCAATTCCTTTCATTGGTTTAAGATAAGTTAAAGTTAATTTATTTTAATAACATTGAAAATAATTTACTTATTGAGATTTTATTTAAATATTTCAGAATATTATAAAAATATTTACCGAAATTAAAAAAAGAAATAACTACCAGTTAATATTTTAGGATTAGAAGTGTTTTGATTTATACACTTTGGTTTTGAAAGATCTTATAGAAATTATGGTGGCAACACTTGGACATACCAGAGATGACGTCACGTCCGTGTTTTCGCGATATCATTTGTAATTATAATTTATCTCCTGAAATAATAATTCCACTTTCTCACTGGCATATCACTGAAGATTATGTTTAACCATTTCAGCTTCCGCAACCATTTAAATACTAAAACAATATTTTTTAAAACCGATATTTAAAAAATATTTGAATATGATCTTTAGTTTATCATCAGTGACATTTTTCCATTAAATGCATATTTTAGAGCTTCCATGTAAGGTTTCTCACTGACATAACAGGAAATTTTGTAGCCTTTCGGTAGGGTACCTGAAAAGCATAGGAAATGAATAATCTCCGTATTACGAGCCAAAATAAAGTGGTCGACACCGACAAATAGCGGTTAACTATCAATTTTATATCCCATAATCAGAATAATTAGCTGCATACTATTTGTCGGTTCGAAACCGACCGAAATTTCATAGCTCTTAGGCTAAAAAGTGTAGAATTAGATTACCTCTACTCTAAACTAATTATTCACTACAAAGTTGCTTACCTGAAGGAAAATATAAAAGAACCGCAAACACTGCACGAATATTATTTAACCTGATTTAGCTGATACTTTTCGAGCAGCAGAGTTGTGGGTTACAGAAGGACAGGCCGACGGTATTTCTCAACCGGCACGGGCCTTGCCTATGGCTGCTTATTATACTCGAATCTGTTCGCGATAGGCAAAGCTCTGATAACTACAAACCCTCAAAAGAGGATGATGACTTCTTCGCCATATTTTAATAGCTAACGGGGCAAATGGAACAGCGAGAAACGCGTCGGGCGATTTCAATAATAGGCGAATGACATCTGAAAGTGACGATTGAGAATGCATTGTTTGCAGAATCCAAAGGAAGTGACATTTCCATTGTTTCGTATTCCCAACAGAGGAGTTTGTTTACTCTTCCGCACTTAGGTTTTTCGATACCTTCTATACCACATTTACTAAAAATTATTCATTTAATCTAGTATATCTTTCAAAAGTTATTTGAATTCACCTGAATATCTTAAATATCTGTTTTCGGGGAGGAAAGCCAATAAACATCACCAAGGCATGGGTCTGCTTCTCAGCAGACACACTAGTGATGCTCTTCTATGATAAGAATGCATTAATGAAAGGTTGTTTACAGCAAAATTACAGACAAGCGTTAAGAACTTCAATCTTATCTACTGTTATGCCTCCAATGATAATGCCGACGAGGATGAGAAAAAAGGTTTTACAGACTTGTGAAAAAATGAGATATTACCCTTGTTCTAGGTGACGTCAATGCCAATGTTAAACTCGATGGTTTCAGAATAAGTAACACTTGTTACAAACACCGCGACATACATAAGTACACGTGGGTTTCACCTCATGGGCTGCATAAGAACGTTATAGATTATATATTAGTGAACAGCAAATGGACTACTTCTGTTAGAAAGACCAGGTCATATTGGGAAGCTGAAATTGGATCTGACCATTATCTTGTTAAAAGTGTTTTGCGATTTAAACTTAAAAGGTGTTGTGCTAAAGTTAAAAATTTTACCTTTAATTACGAAGCTCTGAAAGACCTAATTATATCATGATAGGTTACTTACTCATTATGACAGTCGTGTTTGCTTGCTAGTCAAGTTCAGGAAAATGTGACCACTTAAAATAGGCTTTTTTGGAAACTAACAGTACTCGTTTACGAAAAATGAAGCAGAGGACGCATAATTATCTGAGTGACGAGGCACTTGAGTTTATTTTAGGAAGAAAGAACTACAGGAATGTCCTGAATCAATACTAATCCTAATAGAAAACATTATAGAGAGCTTAATAAACACTTAAAGGATCAGTTAGCTGCTGATAATAATCTTTGGCTGACAAAGCCGAAGAAGCAGTTGGGCAGCACAACAGCAGAGAGCTGTACCAGGCAATTCTGCGACACAAATAACTTGTAAAGTAATTACAAAGGCCTAAAGGTAAAATTTTACGCTGCACCGACGAAACTATCTATTCTCGTACCGAAATTTCAAATGTGTCATCAATAATTATTATTTACGACAGTGATAAGAAATTCACCTACAAATTGTATGACTTCCTCAGAATAAAAACTATAACGTGTGACTATAAATTAAAAGTTAAATTACTAGAAGAATACAGCGGTTAAATAAGGATTACAAATGACATCGCGAAAACATGCACGTGACGTCAGCAGTGATCTTTCCGGGTGTTGCCACCCTAATTTCTATAATACACAATCTTTGAATTCCAAAGTGTAGAAATCAAAACACTTGTAATCCAAAGAGTGAAAAATCAAAAATAGATAGTTATCCTTATTCCAAATTGAACTAATTTATAAAATATATTATTAAAGTTTCCTAAAAGGGCATTTTCTACCTGTATTAAAAAAATTCTATGTGATGTCCACGGCGCAATAGCTATCTGTGCTTTTCACTGTGCTGGTCAAGACAGCGGTTTCTTTCTTAGGCGTGTAATACGCGTTTCCATGTTGTATCCATTGGCGTAGGAAGACGGTAAGGCGCCCTTACCATCTCTTAGCATAGGTCCCTAGAGTAACTGCGGAGAACGGCGGTAGCCATGTTCCTACTCAGAAAGCTGCGCATCAGTTGCAATATATCCGAAAATTTAGTGCTAATACTGCTCAATAAAATCTCAATTCTTTCCTGTACCAAAAGATTCTTATTCACGACTTAAAAGTGATTGAACCCGTTTCGTTAAATTAGCATACATACTATTTCTACAATTATTGCGAAATACAATCTATTTTTAATAGAAGAAAAATAATTTTTTTGTAGTTATCAAAAACAATTTTTTAGCTTTTGCGTTCACTTTTCTTTTTAAACACAGTTATTTAACCCAACTTAAGATTAGTGAACGAATTACGTATGGAATAAGCTACGCAGCATCTTTTTCATAAAATAGAAAATTATTGTATAATTATATGCAATGCACTAAAGGCAATAAGGACAAAAAACTTATAAACTTATTTATATGTCGTGCTACTGAAGAAAATTCTAAGGTTTCATTTTTGTAAATACCTATGAAACAAAGGGGAAAATGTTAAACCCCGCCTACATTTTTCGGATTGATTTAGTTTTCAGGTACTGATTCAGCGCAACTTTCAAAGAGAATTTCCACAGGAGAAAGTTCAAAATACTATTTCTTGCAATATATATGAAATAACATGATTTATATAAACTTAATTATGTGACAAGAAATTTAATTTTCTAACATATCAAGGAAAATACTTCGTACATCAAATAGAATGTAATCCAACCGCATAATATTTCAAAGTTGTATCATTGTTTAAGCAAAATTTTCTAATGTTGAAAGTGGATATTTAAATAGTTTTCATTATGATCTTTAATTTATCGTCACGTGTGTACATTAAATGCATATTTTTGGGAAGTTATAGAACTTCCAACTTACGTTACAGCTTAAAACTGGTATAATATGGAAGTTTATAGTTATATATTTCAGCTTCCTCAACTATTTAATTAGTAAAACAATATTTTGAGAAAACAATTTTTAAATAATTTTTATTACGATCTTTAATTTACCTTCAGTCAGATTTCCCATTAAATACATGTACAAATTATAGCTTCCAGCTTTGGTTCTCACTGGCATAATGGGGCGGGGGTGGCTCAGTCGGTAGCGCGCCAGGCTCGTAATCTGTAGTTCCCAGGTTCGAGTCCCAGCTGGGTCAGCGTTGAGATTTATCTCCGAAAAATTCCCCGCCCTGCCCACGGTCAGTAGGGGACACCGATGGGCTTGGAAAGGCCACCGTCCGTCGGATGGGACGTTAAGCCGTGGCCCCGTGTGCGGGAGAGCCATACCCTGTGCACGTTAAAGAACACGCTGGATGGCCTTGACGGGAGGCTACCATCTGTCTCCCAACAGCTGTTCCAGTGGGTCCCCTCCCCCAACCTTCTCTGAGCCTTCGGGGTCCATGTGACCTGGCCATTTAGCCCATGGTGTGCACAAAAGTGCCACTCAGAGGTAAAACAAACCAAAACAAACCAAACCACTGGCATAACATGAAAGATTTTTAAATATTCCAGCTTTCGCATCTATTTCAATACTAACATGATTTTTAAATACATTTCATTAGGATCCGTAAGTTACCTTCAGTCAGATTTTTCCACTAAATGCATATTTTAGGAGTTATAGATCCTCCAAATTAGTTTCTCAGGCATTTTATGGAAGATTGTTAAGATGTTCAAGTTTGGTCAACATTTTTAATATCAATATAATTTTGTTGAAAAACGATATTCCTATACATTTCATTATGATCTTTAATTTAACCAAAGTTACATTTTTCCAGTAAATGCATTTTTGAATTTAGTCCGACCCAAACCTAACGGCCAGCCAGCCACCTGTTACAAAAAACAGAAATTTAATCGCTTGTAATATTCGTCGGTAAATTTCCATCTTCAATCTTTTCCCACCGTTTCTAGGCGCAATCTCAGTCATCGACAGTTAGCGAAATATTTACAGCCTTAGAACCTCCGTTTCTCTCAATATGCACTTACTGGACTCTCCCATCTGCCTGCTAACAGTTCTACAGATCCCCTTATCGACAAATGGTCCGAACTATGGGGGTCGTCGTGATTTATCAGTTTAGTCCGCGGTATTGTAAGAAATGGCCTCTCTGTCGTTGAAACAACCAAAGAAATAAAAAACAAACTTGCTCTGTGAAAGTAAATAAGTCTACTCTCTTCGGACGTATCTCACAAGTAGGGTGATGAAATATAAATAATTATATTTTATTTATTACTTTTCTGTGTTACGTTTAATTGTACGCTATTATGCCGAAAAAATGTCAATATGAATTCTATATTAACAACCATAAAAAGTTTAAATTTAAACATTTTAAAACCAATCACTAAGCATTAAAAAAATTTAAAAATATACCAAGTGCGTAGCGCGCTTCGCTAGTGATCCAATGGAACTGGGGTCCAGCCCCTGGTAAGGCATGGATGTGCATTTTGTTTTTCTGCTGAGGTCCTGCCATCCTCTCAGACCTTCTAGTATGGCATATAAACTGACAGGCTCCTAACAGACCTCTGTGGCAAACAGGTGCTTGAGGGGGTATTTATTTTTTATTATTTATTTATATCAATCTATGAAATACTATCGTGAAGGAAATCCTTTATCATTATTCCACGCCATAGTAATAACTGATTCCTTGCTTTAAGAATTGTTCCGTTATTGATAATACGAGTAACTTTATAAGACAGGTAAGAAAGAATTGGTATGTCAACGGCCATACCAAGCTGAAAGCACCGGTTCTTGTCTGATCCCCGAAGTTAAGCAGCTTTGAGAGCTGCTTAACTTCGCGTTGCAGTTGACAATTATTTTTTTCCCAAGCGGTGTACTCCTAGAATATTAGCCAAAGTCATTCTACGTCGGTCGCCGGGTTCCATTCCAATTTTAGTAAATAAATAAAGGAGAATTTGCTTTGGTTACAAAACCTGCAACGGTTCTAGGTATCTGGAACAAAAACTATATATGTAAGGTACGAATTTTAGACCATCGTCAGAGTATACTGGTAACACTCGATACGTTCGAAACACCAATTCCAGCTTTTCCGCCTCTCAAGAGTTCGGTTGTTTTACCTATGAGCGGCACTATTTTTCACACCCGGGGCTAAATGGCCAGGTCTCAAGGACCCCGAAGGTTAGGGAAGGGGATCCACTGAAACAGCTGTTCAGGTGACAGATGGTAGCCTCCCGTCAAGACCATCCAGTGTCTTTAACGTGCACAGGGTATGGCTCTCCCACACACGGAGCCACGGCTTAAAGTCCCATCTGACGGACGGCGGGGTTTCCAAGCCTATCGGTTTCCCCTTCTGCCCATGATCAGGGCTGACAGTTTTCCGCAGATAGGTGTCAACGCTGACCCAGCTGGGACTCGAACCTCGGAACTGCAGATTACGAGCCTGGTGCGCTACCTACTGAGCCCAATCAACGGCATACAGCGTGTTTAACATATACAGGGTATGGATGTCTCCCACACACGGATGCTCATACGAGCTTCCATTTCAAAGGAAATTCGTAATTCCTTGCTGTCCGAACATGTAGTAACTAGTAAATTTCTTCTGTTTTGAGGGGAAAGTAAACGAAGGTTATTAGTTTTATGGAGAGCAGCATTACCTACTTAACGAGTTTTCATGTGACATGGAACTTGTTGCTTCGGGCCTAAGATTTAACTAATTTTCCTAAGATTTAACATAAGCTGGGCCGTATGTAGAAGAAGAAATAAACTTTTTTTTGTGGGGGGGGGGGGGTATTTATTTACTGCATAGGTAAACCATGGGTTAACTTCACAGCGACTTTGCAAACCTGTTGGTGTTCCCTTTTTCATTCGCAGAACAACGGGATTAAATCTTAACTTTCCCCGAAGTTTGACTCGATCCTCAAAATTTGAGATTCGCAGCATGGACGCCTAACGACTTGACAACTGCTTCTTCCATCTTTACTCCTTCTGACCGCATATGTTTTGAGAATATATTTAGTAATGCGGCAGACCTTATCCTATAAAACATGATATCATATCCGTAATAATTTAATTTCTATAAATGGGTGTCTCCACGGTGTCACAATTGTTAGTAAAACCTGTAAAGTTTTATAATTAAATTACTAAATCGTAGTTATTTGAGCTCAAACGAAACAGTGCAATGGTATGTAATTTCCAGCTTTAATAATACATTGCAATCGCATTTTATAAATATTAATATTAGTGGAATTTTACATTATTACTATTGATCATTGCTCACTATAGGTCGATTCCTGTGTACGTTAAAATTACTTAACGTGGTCTAATAAACTATAATACGGAAAAGAAGAAATCCATTGAGACTAAAGTTAAAGCGAACACGTTGTTGCTATCGTTATAAGGGCGCACGCGTTATGTTCTCAACACGCACCTGCCATTGCAAAATATTTGACCAATCGTAGAAGAGATAGAGCAAAAACCGTTGCGAACGTGGTAACAAGGAAATATTTCATTAGAAATACATTAACACCACTTCCAGGAATTTCGTTCGTTTGGCACTGAACGTGGTACGTATGAAAAAGTACATAACTTGAGACACGTTTATGCATTCAGGTTTCAAAACTTTAAGCAACGCTGTTATAGCACCTAATGTCCGACCCCGCCTTCCCGTGGTGCGGACCGTTAGTAACTTTCAAAAGAGATACTCTCTTGTGGAAGTGAACGGAAGGGGAGGGCTGCAAGATTAGTGTGGCCTACTGATCTGGACAACTATGGCTACTTTTCTTTTTTTTCTACCCTGCTGAGGAGTGGTCAACCACACAGGGTCCTGGTGCTGACCATATAAACCTACTGGACTGGACAGATATATGGCTCTGAGCTTGATTATGGATCCTGATTTTGCCGCACTGGTGGGCTTCTGTGGAGGGAAAATCTTCACTGTGTTTTCTGCTTGTTTGTGGGTTGACAGCCCCAAGTGAATAGATTCACAGGATATGTTTATCAGCTGGTGGATAATCCTGAGCAGAAGTCATCGCAGGCACCTGAACTCTTTTCTTCTATTGGCATCGTCAAATTCTACATTGGAGGAAGTCTTCCAGTGTAGATGGCTTCAGCCTTTAGTAGTGGGCGAACGGGTCTTTGCCCCATGTCTGCGATTTGGGGGCTGTTTGATATTGTCGGCATTCCGTCTCTCAATAAACATAGTTTCTTTAAACATCCCACTAACCATTTTCTCTCCATAGGTATTTGGAATGTGAGGACTCTGCACAGAGCTTTTTCTCTTGATGTCCTCACACAAGAATTCCACCGTTATAATTTAGATATTCTCGGCTTGCAAGAGACCAGATGGACAGATAAAGGTCAAATTCTTAAAAATAATCTTAAATATCTTTTTCAGGGAGGGACGACAATAAGCATCACCAATGCGTGGGTCTGCTTCTCAGCAGACACGCTAGAGATACTCTTCTAGGATACGAGTGCATTAATGAAAGGTTTCTTACAGCAAAACTTCAGACAAGCGTTAAAGACTTGAATGTTATCTGCTGTTATGCCCCCACTGAGGATGCCGATGAGGATGAGAAGGATAGGTTTTATGAACAACTTCAGGATATTTTGAATTCTGTCAAGAAAGGAGATATTACCCTTGTTCTTGGTGACTTCAATGCCAAAGTTGGTACTGACTCTCACCTTTGGGGAGGAGTAATAGGCCCTTTTGGTATTGGTAGCTGGATTGGCAATGGGCAACGTCTCCTACATGTAAGTAAACTCAATGGATTCAGAATAACTAACACATATTACAAACACCGCGACATACATAAGTACACATGGGTTTCACCTGATGGGCTGCATAAGAATATGATTGATTACATATTAATTAATAGCAAATGGGCTAGTTCTGTTAGGAATACCAGGTCATATATGGCAGCTGAAATTGGATCTGACCATTAAAAGTGTCTTGCAACTTAAACTTAAAAAGTGTTGTGCTAGGGTTAAAAAATTTGCTTTTAATACTGAAGCTCTGAAATATCCAGTTATAGCCAAAGCTTAGTCATTATGACAGTCATGGTTTGCTTACTACTGAAGTTGAGGAAGAATGGGATCATTTTAAACAGGCTTTTTTGGACACTAACAGTACTCTTTTAGGAAAAAAGGAGCAGAAGAGGCAAAATTATCTGAGTGATAAGGCACTTGAGCTTATTTCGGAAAGAAAGAACTGCAGGAATGCCCTTAATCAATACCCTACTAGTCCTAATAGAAAGCATTACAGAGACCTTAATAAACTTGTAAAGGATCACTTAGCTGCTGATAAGAATCTTTGGCTTGATGGTTTGGCTGACGAAGCCGAGGAAGCAGTTAGACAGCACAACAGCAGAGAGCTGTACCAGATATTTAATGTTTTGTGCGGTAGAAAAAAGACAGGCGTACAAGGATTGAAGGATAAACAAGGTAAGGTTATAGAAGGGGGGGATTCTGTCATGGCTAGGTGGGCTGAGCGTTTCAGTGATGTTCTAAACAATGTAGTTAGTTCTACTCCCATTGTTTGCAATGATGACAGATGCATTGGTGGCTTTAATGTTGGCCCTATAACACAATCTGAAGTTATGTTGGCTGTTTCTAAACTTAAACTTCATAAATCCCCAGGGGTAGATGAAATTACTACGGAAAAGCTTAGAGCTGGGAATGTTTCGGGTACCACTTGGATGACTGAAATTCTGAATATCTTTTATGATAAAGGCATGGTTCCTCAGGATTTTACCAGAGCTATTGTTAACCCTATTTTCAAAAAAGGTGATCGCAGTTCTTGTGATAATTATAGGGGTATCAGCCTACTCTCTGTTCCAGGTAAAGTTCTTTCCATGATTGTGCTTAATAGAATTAAGAATCTGGTTGACAGTCAATTGCGTGATGAGCAATGTGGATTCAGAAGTGGTAGGGGATGTGTGGATCAGATATTTTCACTTAGGCAGATTCTTGAGAAATGTTTAGAATTTCAGAAACCTTTGGTTGCTAGCTTTGTTGATTTCAAAAAGGCTTTCGACTCTGTTGATCGTCATAATTTGTGGTTGATTGTGAGATCATATGGTATACCAGACAAGTTAGTTAACATTATAAAAGCTCTCTATAATAACACTGAGTCGTGTGTGAGAGTTGGTAAGGCTTGTACCAATTGGTTTAGCACTACTTCTGGTGTTCGACAAGGGTGCATTTTGTCTCCTTTTCTCTTTAGCTTGGTTATTGATTATGTTATGCGAAATTCACTTCAAGGGAAAGATTTTGGCCTTAAATGGGCTGGAGATACGAAAATATCTGATTTAGATTATGCTGATGATTTAGCCCTTTTGGCAAATGATGTTGATGAGATGAACTCTTTCATTCGAGCTGTTGATGAGACTGGTAGTAGAGTAGGTTTGGTTATAAACAGAGAGAAAACTAAAGTGATGAAAATTGGTCAGGCAGGCTGTGATTCAGTTAATCTGAATGGTTGCAGTCTTGAGCAGGTGTCACAGTTTAATTATCTTGGGAGCTATGTAGCAGATAATGGTGATGTGCGGCATGAGATTAACAGACGAATAGGGATTGCTGCCGGGACTTTTAAGAACCTATGGAGAGTGTGGAGAAATAGGCGTATACACCTAAAGACTAAAATTAGACTGTATAATAGTTTGGTTCTTTCTAGGGTTAGTTATGGTAGTGAAACGTGTAAACTTTGTAAACAAGATGACAGAAAACTAGATGCTTTTGATTCCAGATGCTTACGCAGTATCTTGGGCATTAGGTGGTTCAACTTTGTAACTAATGATGAGATTAGGCAAAGGAGTTTGCAACCTCCTTTAAGCAGCATATTGTGCAGAGAGAGACTCCGTTGGTTTGGCCATGTTGCCCGTATGAATAATTATATATTGGCGAATAGGGTTATGAACAGTGTGCCTAAAGGCCTCAGAAAGAAGGGGAGACCTAGGATGCGGTGGGCAGACAATGTCAAACAGGACCTTGTTAGAATTGGTGTGCAGTGGCCAGATGCAGTAAATGTAGCTCAGGATAGACTTGCTTGGAGAACTAACTTGCACGGTCTGGTTGGACCTCCGTAGCCCATGGCTGCTTGAGGACGATGATAATGATGATGTTATAATATTACCGCATACTATATCTGAATATCAATTTAGATTTCATCTTTTTTTTGGTGTAGGGAAATGGCAATTTTTTTTTCTAAAACTTTTACTTATTACAAGCATTCCCAAGAAGAAATAAAATCCTATGTTTCTCGGCTAAAAGGAATAAATAGGCAAAACATAAGACCAATGACTCTTGTTTTAAGAGATTGTTTAAACAATAATATTTATTTTTGTCGTTATAAATATAAAGAAAATTTATTTCTCAACTCAAGCATCTGGTTGTCACAGAGGCTGTTATGTTATACGCCGTAATTGAAGGCGTCATCGCGGCATAAAAGCAACCGAAACATCCGGTCGTGACAGTGGTTGGAACACCTTGAATCGGCAGCTGAGCAGTCTAACCACTGCGCAACGGATATTGTAATAAGCACGTTTTTCTAATCTTTACGTTTTTTTAATGAATATTCTTTATTACGAGAAACTTCTGAGGAATGATTGGAAGTAATTTAAGGTTCTGCTTGTTTAGACATATTCACTCACTCTGTTTGGTAAACAGTACAGCGCCAGACTTAACGGTTGACTTCGCAGTCAATAGCGTGGGATAAATTGTAGAATGCGAAACTGAAATATTGCCGCAAAACGATTAAGCCTAGACACTTTTTCTTTTATTTCTCCAATTAAGTGGATAATTTTGAATCAAGGAATTAAATTAATTAACCTTATTCGTGACGGAAATGCAATTTACGAAACAAAAGGCGTATCCGGTTCAACGATTCGAAAAGCATTGTTATGTCATCGATTATTTAGTATACGATCTGTTTTCTTCCTTTCTCTTTAATCGTGAAACTAACAATCTAACATTTACTAGTGAATATAAAACTTAGGTTTTCAACTGAAATAGATTTAATTGGTTATTTAGATAAGGTCATTTGAGTTACTAAGAACTTTCCGGGAGTCTTCGAAACGACACTCTGGATCCATTTCTGCAGATAAGTTTACTCGAAATAGGATTTCCTCAATTACGAATAGTTATGGAATACAACGGACTCCTTTATCACGGCATGATACTATTGAAGTAACGTTCACTTCAGTGAACTCTCATTGCGACGGATGTTATTCAAATATGCCTTTACACAAACCATCGGTGTTCCCCTTTCTAACCTATATAACGATGGGGTGTTTAACGTAAATTAATCAGAACTTTGAGTCTAGTGGGAATCAGCTCTGGGAATTGCAGTTTCCTTTCCTGTAGCAATATCTAACGTTCCACCCCTTCACTTTAATAAAAGCACTCCTGATACTATGTCCTTTGATGGCATTCGTAATAGCAAGGCGGAAGACCGCTTAATAGGAAAGCAGATATTGTTACTTCGCGATGACGTATAATATATACGTAACTGCGGATCTCAACGCTGTCACAGGTGCTACTCTAACCAGCAAAAAACTGCACAGGAAGAGAAACCATAGCAGTTATTCATTCCTTATCGCAAAGAATCTCTGCGAGCGCTGGGGTAGGGATGGGTAAGTTAGTAGCGCTCCTGGCTCGTAATCTGCAGTTCCAGGGTTAGAGTCCCCGCTGGGTCAGCGTTGAGATTTTTCTGCGCAAAACTGCTCGCCCTGCTAACGGTCAGCAGGGGACACCGATAAGCTTGGAAAGGCCGCCGTCCGTCGGATGGGACCTTAAGCCGTGTGCGAGAAAGCCATACCCTGTGCACGTTAAAGAACTCGTTGCATTCATATTCCAATATTCATCTCAATACTCATTCCGTAATACCTCTGTAGCAAAATAACAGACTCACCTCAAGAAATTATACAATATCATTTGCATTTGACATCTGTAACACCTACACAAAATATCTCTAATCTCGATTATAAATCTGGTTAAAATTACCCCACCAATCACTCTAAATCGGAATATTTATTGACATATTCTACCTTTACCATAAAGATAATTTTTTTAAACATTTGAAACGTTGAGGAAAACGTTTATGGTGCCATGCAATTCCATTCCTAATTTTCTATCTTATTATACCATGACGTGCAGATAAGTGTTAATTTTGATTTGTCAGTCACAACAGAAATATTAATCTTGATATTATTATTCGAAAAACAAAAAAGTGTTTTTACCGAAAATGACTTTCCGAATACCGCAATTTTCAAAGCTTTAACGATGGGTAATCATGTGAATGGCTGCTACCAACTAAAAAGCCCTGCAATATCGCAGTCCATCACTAGAATCTCAGCCGAAATATATTTAATAAAAAATTGTTTATACCCTCTATCCCCTTCCACTTTGGATGGTAGTAGTGTAAGACAAATCTTCCGTGGATTTATCATCACACAGCAAAAATAGCTTCCAATACGAAACTTGAAACTTTTACTACGGCTTCGCAATGTTTCGTCTGTACCTCTACGTACCTTATATAAGCATTTTCAATTTTCTCTAGAAAAATATGTATTACGTAACAGGTACATCGAAATATTTCACTTCGCAGATATTCGGTCCACTGAAGTAGCAATATTATGATTTACAAACGCATTTGTAAAACTTGAATATGCATCTAATATACAAAATGTACTGGCAACACAAGGAAAGAGTACTGCTGACGTCATCTCGGTGTTTTACCTACTTTATTACTAACCCTTATTCACATGCCGCACTAATTTTAGTGATGCCGCCATTTTTTTTCTCACCAATCTATTTTTAACTTCGAATTTTATATGAGGTAACTAACGTTATTTCCATCTAATGGACCTCTGTTCGAGCAGCAGGTAAGGCACAGATGTCTGCGTTCTCTTTCTGCTGAGGTCCCTTCATCCTTAGTATTCCTACTCTGGCGTATTATACTGCCACGCTCATATCAGACCTCTGTGTCAAGCAGCTGCTTGAGTTGGTTTTTATTTATTGCGTTATTTCGAACGATAAAATAACGCTAAAAAATAACGGCGATTACCTCCGCATGAATGGATTTCCACTGCTTAATAACCACCCACAAATATCTATTTTTGCTTTCTCGAAGTCTGCTCGTGTTGCCAACTATTTCATATTTCACTACAAGAATACTTTTTAATTCATATCTCGGTCAAAGGTACAGTAAAATAAGTTATTTTTTATGATAACTTTTGAAACAATAGCAAAGGCTCCATAGTAAAATATTACACTGCACCAAAGAAACATTCTGTTCTTCTCCTCAAACCTGTACCAACACCGAAATTTTAAATGTGTCGTAACTAATTATTATTTTCAAAACAAGAAATTCAGCTACAGATTGTCGCACATTAAAAAAAAAATGATTCCTCACAATAAAAGTCTACGACCTGTAGTTATAAATAAAACGGGAAATTAACAGAAGAATACATCAGCAACCGCAACACGGCATCCATGTTCACTTACGTATTTATCCTCACGCTTTCGCTTCATGGCGAATTCTTGGAAATCCATTTCAGCAGAGGCCACAATTATTTGCAACTAAATAAATGAAGGTGGCTTTTAGCGTATCATATGAAAACTGAGACATGTCGAACCCAGCAAGAAAAGTGACATAACTCAAAAAATGCGTATTTTGAGGTTATGTCAGTGATAAAAGTTATTGCGTTCCTTTACGTGAACGAAAAACGTCACATCTCTAACTCGCAAATTCACCGCCAGAGAGCAGTTGTGTCAGTTTTACTTTTAGTCTACTTCACATTCATCATGGCAAGAACAGTGTCACTTTAGTGTTGGTACAAGAAGATGTGCATGTGTTCGGTCAAGAAAACCGACACATTTCGAGTTGTGACACTATTCGTGTAGAAAGGTAAGTGGAATAAATATTTTAATACCGTCATAAGCAGAAAAGTGTCACTTTTCTTGAAGTAATTAACTCTAAACCTCTTTATTTGTTCCGTTTTATTTAGACTTGTACCACTTTTCCTGACTGAGAGTGTCAGTATTTTGTGTTGTGTCGTTAACAGTAATTAAATTTTGTGTATTTGTTTGTTGTAGATTTATTATGGACCCAGAGCAGGAGGTACGAGAGTGTGTTGCAGAAGAAACCACAGAACAAGAAAATGCAACGAAAGAGACGGAATTGAACAAAGACACAGTAACAGAAGATCATGACACACATTCTAGTTGGCAGTGTACTGAAAATCCGTAAACAATGCGATTGAGGTTACAACGGGTTAAATCGAGTGCCCAACAAGAAGAATCAGCAGATGAAACCATAGATGATTCAGACTTCGATCCAGATTTTAGCATTTCAACATCTTCATCTGAAAACGCGTCGGATTCATCAGGATCGGAAGAAAATGAGAATATTAGTAACGAGACAGAAGGTGCAGAATCGGACAATACTAAAGCAGATAACAAAAGAAAGGGTAAGAAAAGGAAAGCTAATCCGGTTGAGTGGAAAAAGACTAAAGCAAAACTTCTTCGAAATAATGGAAAACCGTATACATCATCATCAATTCGCAAAACAGAAATGCGGGCCAGAAAGATACGTCCAGCGTGTAATGAAAAATGTTGACTAAAATGCTCAAGCAAAATAGAAGAAAACAATAGGCTCGAAATATTTGACAAGTACTGGTCACTGGACAACGAATAAGAATCGCGACAACCCCGGTGCACCGCAGTACTGTGACTGCATATCACCTTAAGGGATTGCCACTGAAACCACTATCAACTAAAAAGGCTCCTCTCAATTTAGCTTGCCTTAACATTTGCCTATATACAGCGGGACAAAACCTAATGTGAAGAGAGAAGCACTACTTATGATTTTATTAGTCTGCTTGAAGATATAATCATTGAGGTGCAGTGAGAGTGAGATCTTTTAAAATTTTGAGTGCTGCCTAGGAATATGCCCAACACTCACTGAATTTAGCCAAAACATGCCATGCCAATATATAAATAAAAAGATCTTAGTCTTTTGAATTTAGAGCCGGAAAATAAATTGAAGTCCTAACTTTTAGAGTCCTCTGCAGTAGAGGCTCCTAGGTACTTCCATCGAAAGCCACACCTCGAGGGACTCCAAACCTCTCGGCATGACCCCAACTTCGTCCTCTCCATCGAGCCGGGCACCCACAGCCCGCTCACCGTCTCGGCCTATACCGTGCCGAGGCCACTTCGAGGACACCTGGCCAGTAATCCCGACAAACCCAGACGGCGGCCCTCCCACAACACTGACAAAGCTTTCAGCCTACCGGGGATCACAACACTGCAGCACCCGGACCCCACTTCACAGAGGAACCCAAGTTCCTCCACTGCAAAATCCATAAGGTCCAAATCTCATTCATGTGGGACTCTTAGTTTGGCTGTTCCATCGATAAGCCCGCAGGCCAGCAGTGGCTAACTGAGGCCGCGAGCCTCCAACTTCTACCTCTCCATTGTTCCCGGCCCGAAGCACCCACGGAACATCTGTCCACCTCAATATCACTGAGACCGCATCAGGGAGCCCACGAACGAGTGTACGAAGAGGTGCACAACTCAGTCCGCAGCACTCCCCAATAAGCCTGCAGAAGACAGGGCCCTCCCAAGCCCTATCCGAGGCCTTTAGAACGGCCCCTCAACCAAGGCTGCAACCCCCAGCTTCGCTGGGGGACAAGTCAATAAGCTGACTGGACCGGCCCACCCAAGCGGTCCACCAACATTCAACAGGTCCCCCTCCACCGGGAGCCGCCAGACTTCAGAACCCAAGGGCGCCAGCGATCCGAGCCCAAATTCTCAGAGGCACCGTAGCCCCCCCCTCGTCAAGGAGGTCCCACTACGGGGGGACTGGTCACTGGACAAGGAAATATATATTGACATTCCCGGTGCATCGCAGTACGTTGACTGCATATCACCTTGAGGGAGATGTCACTGAAACCACTATGAACTAGAAAGCTCCTATCAGTTAAGCTTGCCTTGCATTAATCATGCCTACAGCTGGAGAAGACGTTGTGTGAAGAGAGAAGCTCTGCTTGATATTATTGCCTGCTCGAAGAACTAATCATTGAGGTGCAGTGAGAGTGGGATCTTGTGAATTTTGAGCGATGCCTAGGAATATGCCCATCACTCACTGAATTTAGCCAAGAAACTTGCGAATATAAAAATAAAAAGATCGTATTCTTTTGAATTTTGAGCCAGAAAATAAACAGAAGACCTAACGTTTTGGGCCCCCCACAGCAGAGGGCCAAGGTACTTCCGTCGACAAGCCACACCTCGAGGGACTCCAATCTTCTCGGCATGATCCCAACTTCGTCCTCTCCACCGAGCCGGGCGCCACAGCCCGCTCGCCGTTTCGGCATCACCACAGGGCCGAGGTAGTATCAAGGAACGCTAATCATGCAGATCCCTGCAGCCGCGCCCCATCCTCGCCTCGACCGGGCTCTCCACCTACTGGGGCTCAAAGGACAGCAGCACCCGGACCCCACTTCGCAGAGGAACCAAGTTCCTCCACTGCAAAGGCAAGCCTAAAAGAGCTAGCCTAACTTTTAGAGCCCAGTAGAGGCTCCTAGGTGCTTCCATCGACAAGCCGCACTTACTCAGGTGTCCCCTCACTCTTTCAGCAGGCCCCCAACTTCGTCCTCTCCATCGAGCCCGCACAACCACAGCCTCACTCGCCGTGTGACTTCTGCACCATGCCGAGGCCGCTTCGGGGACACCTGGCCAGCCAATGCCTCAAAACCAGCCGGCGGCCCTCCCACAACCACCGACAACCTGGCCGACAACAAGCTCTCCGTCAACCTGGGCTTACAAGACCGCAGCAACACGAACCAAACTTCACAGAGGAACCCAAGCTCCTCTACTGCTGCCATGAGTCCAAATCTCATTCATGTGGGACTCTTAGTTCGGCTGTTAGATCGATAAGTCCACTAGCCATGGTGGGCTATTCCAGGCGCGAGCCTCCAACTTCTACCTCTCCATTGTTCACGGGCCGAGGCACCCTGGACCTTCGTCACCTCAATATCACAGGGTGTCCAATCAATATCACCACATCAGGGAGCCCACAGACGAGTGCACAGAGAGGGGTACAACTCAGTCCGCAGGACCCCCCAAAAGGCCTGAAAGAAAGAAGGACAGGATAAGCTACACCCCGTCCCGCCCGTCTGAACGGCCCCTCAGCCAAGGCTGTGATCCCCCAGCTTCGCTGGCGGACAAGTCAACAAGCCGACTGGACCCACTAGCCCAATTAGTCCGCCAGCCCTCAACAGGCCCCCTCCACCGGGGGCCACTGGACTTCAATACCAGAGCGCCAGCGATCTGAGCCCAACTTCTCAGCCCCCCCTCCCTCGTCAAGGAGGTCCACACTCCTTGGTCACTGGACAGTCTGAAATCCTAGCGAGAATTTATCTCTAGAAGTATAATTGCCGTTAGACCTCAGTATCAGTACAATGAGAAGGAAGTAGGCGCCAATGTAACCATGCGTTCCATTTCCTAATCAACGAGGTAAACGTACGTGTTTGCAAATTTTTCTTTAAGGCCACGATGGACATCAATGACCGACCTATTAAGACTGTCATAGCCAATTTAAAGGAAGGATTTCTTCAAGAAGATCTAAGAGGAAAACACGGACATCACTCTAAAGTGGATCCCGCAATAAAACATGGTGTTGTTGAACATATTAATACAATCCAAAGAATTGACAGTCATTACCTGTGCGCGCAAACTACTCGGGAGTTTATAGAAGGAGGGAAAAGCTTAGCTGATTTACACCGCGATTACAAAAATGACTGTATTGGAAAGAATATTCCTTTTGCAAATCTCACAATGTATTCCCGAATTTTCAACAGCAATTTTAACATCTCTCTTTTCTCCCCGAAAAAATATCAGTGCGATTTATGCAGCTCCTATAACAATGCAAGGGAAGAAGAAAAAGAAGCGATACAAGAAAAATATGAAAAACATTTAAAGGAGAAAGTTTTGTCAAGAGTAGAGAAAGAAGGGGACAAAAAGAGAGCAAAAGAAAGCGAAGGCAAAATTATAGTAGCCACTTATGATCTCCAAGCGGTGCTGCCAGCACCAAGAGGGGATACATGTACCTTCTATTATAAAAGTAAAATAAACAGCTACAACTTAACTGTAAGTGAACTTCATTCAGATTACGCCAGAAGTACTTAGAAGAAAAAGCTAACACCAAAAATGATGATAACCTTGAAATTATACTCTACTCGGAAAATTGTTGTGGTCAGCAAAAGAACAAATTCATAATGGGAATGTACCTATACGTTGTGCAAAAATTTAAAATCAAATTGATCACACATAATTTTTTTATCAGGGGTCACACCCAAAGTGAAGGAGACAATGTGCACTCTGTCATTGAAAAATCTATTAAACGCGCTCTTAAATCGGGTCCCATCTATATTCCCACTGATTACATCAGATTAATTCGATCTGCGAAAAAAACCGGAAATCCATATAAAGTAACAGAATTGAGTTACGAGGATTTTGTTCACCTGAAGAAACTCACTCAACAGATAGGATCAAACTTTAACAAAACATCAAACGACGAACAGATAAAAACCAGCGACATAAAAGTAATTAAAGTACAAAAGAATAACCCCGGAGTTCTTTTTGTGAAAATTACATACGAACAAAAAGAATAGCGCTGATTAATGTCAATAACACCAGGAGAAGGCAAGAGAGCATCTCTACAATAAAATGCGTTACAAGAAAAAAATGGACATCTCTAATATAAAGAAAGCTCATATTCAATCCCTTATCTCAGCGAAAAGTATTCCCACATTGTATAAGCCCATTTATGAATCTATGTTTATGTAAATTGTGTACTTCTTATTTAATTTTCATTTAATATTTTGTCATTAAAATAAGCTAAAAAAACAGTTACCTAATTCAAACTTTTTTTTTTCATTTTTATTCCAAGTAGTGACCTTAACTGAGGTCAAAAGTCTAAGTAAAAATATATAATTTGGGCTTCAAAAATTACTTGAGGGGTCAAAACAGAAAAAAAAAATAATAGAGAAGCAAGAAAAAGTGACATAACCGAGAGACCTCACCTATTTTTATATGGTAGCACCAAATATTCTACAAGAACTGATTTACAGACCCATAGTATTATTCTATAGAATACGATAAAATTTATTGTCAAAAATACTTAGCTGAAATTTAAAAGAATCTTGTACTATTTCAATATAAGTTTTATTGATTTCTTTAATTAGTTATTTCTCAAATACTGCATTTTTGAGTTATGTCACTTTTCTTGCCGGGGTGCGATGTGACTAAATTTCAATCAGTTTGAACTTGTCGCTCCTTGCGCCATCTATGTTCATGAAAGACAACTTGTCATATTTTTTCGACATAAAAAGGTTAGATGAGGAAATGACTCACGCTAAAGTTTTATTAATCCAAGAATCATTCAATAATATCGAGTGATTTCTTGGATTCAACCTGCAACAGTTCTAGTATTTTGTTGAAAGATAAAATATACTGTCTAATTTAGAAAAAGGCGCCGAATCAGTTGAAAGTTCAAAAAGTGAACATTTCAACAACTTTACAATGTACCGAACATGAGATTTCTCGTATCTTGAATTCGTTTGTGGTGTTGGGTATGTAAGTGGGGGAACGATGCTACTGGAAGTAATGTATTTGCCAATTTGTTTATGTTCTTTGCAATACAATCTGATATTAAACGAATTTTCTAGCGCCTGAATCTAACAATTCTTCGTAAAGTTTTCCAATTATATCATGTAAATTTTGAAATACATTAAAAGAATTGAGGGAAAAATCGAGAAATGTGAGAGTTTCACAAACATGCTTTGGAGAAAAAAACTCATTCTTCTAAAATTAAATTGTTTAGCCTAAGGGAATTTTAGTCGAATATTCATAACGTGTAAATGGTTGGAAACTTGCCTTAACCAATAACTTCATTTTCTCAATAATATGCTTAGAATTTTCTTTTGTCTTATTCTAGAAATTGTTTTCTAAAAAACCATTTTTCGTTTATTACTGAGATTCCAACACATGCCTCCGAATAACGTGTCAGATGTCGTAACTACTAAGCTGTCAAGACCATCTGTCGACAATCCATTTTGTTTTAAAAAATTTCTAACATCATTTCATCGGTAATGGTCTCACTTATGTTAGATATTAATGAAAGAAAAATAAAAAAATAAATACTCCCTCAATCAACTGCTTGCCACAGAGGTCTGACAGGAGTCTGTCAGTTTATTTGCCAGAGAAAAAACTCTGTGAGGATGGCAGGTGCGCAGCAGAAAAATCGACACGAACATCCATGCCTTTGCTCCGGGGCTCAAACTCTGGTCCCTTAGATCTTCAGCCAAGTGCCTAACCACTAGGCCACGGGACGGCATCATGCAAGAAGCAATCAAAAATAAATTTACAGCTTACCTGTAGATATACAATTCAAGAAATTATTTTAGGAGAAATGTATATTTTCCCAGTTTAATAAGAATGCAACCCTAGCTTTGCTTTTATAAGAAATGTACTTTAACTGCTAGACAATCGTCAGCTCTGTTCCAAAATGATTTGTTGAATTTTAGGTAATCTTTGAATTTATTACTGACAGATTCTTGATTTAATAATACTTTTGCGAGACTGACTTTCCTATTTTTGACCTCCATACATTGAGAAAAATTTGATAATTTGAGTTTCATGATCGTAGATGGTACCAGGAATGACAAGTATACAGAGTCGAAACAAAGTGGATAGGTTACAGAGCTCGTGTCATCATATTACTTACATGAACATGCACGTCACTGTGAACGTTCGAATTCCACTCATGGTGAAATATTATTTCTTGAATTCCTATTGTTTTCCTTTAGTTGCTATTATATTTCGAAACTTGCACACTGAAAAAATCTAGAAACATAAATTTATAAATATCTTTCTCTAAATCACGGCAATGACACCAGATTTTGAGGTCAAATGAATGTCGAGGGTCACTCTCGAGAAAAACATTCATTCCTAAATATTCGTGGCAAACTTTAAGCTAGCAAATAATAAATAAATTGCAGTTATATTTGGGATGAAGAAATAATTGAATGAACTTTTGAAATCGATCTCAGGATTTGAGTTTTCAAAAGACATCTCACAGAGGCGAATTTGATTGTTTTCCGATCAGTTTGTATTAGTTGTAACCCGCAAAAATTAGATCTTTGATGACCGAAGGGACAAGTTCAAAGATTAATGATCAGAGCTGACATTAGCAGTACCAAACACTTGTCCATACCTGCATTATCTAATTTAATCCTTAAAGTCTATTGACTGTATTTAGTACATAAAACGGCTTCCGTGGCAGAGAGTGCCCTTGTTGAATTTCAGTGAGGGGGGATTAAATTAGGATTGTGGGATGGGGAAGAGACAGTAGGGAAAGAACAGGTGATTGGTGGATGGGAGAGTTGTGCAGAGTTGAAGTGTATAAGTATTCTGTGTGGGGTGAGATAAGAGGCTTAGATGGTGAGAAGGGATTAAGTGGGTGTGGAGGCAGTTGAGTTGTGAAAGAGAAGGATTGAGATAGGGTGAAGTGAGGTCAAGGGGGGTATAGAAGAAGGAGGGGTAATGGTGGGGAGTAAGTGTGGGTGGAATCAGGTGAGGTGGAACAGAAATCGGGTGTGAGGAGGGAAGGAAAGGAAAAAGAAAAAAGGACTGGAGGGAGGGAGAGTACAGCTATAGGCACAAGTTTGACAATAGCTGTCTTCTCCCACCATTCGGGTCCTTGATGCACCTTGGACGTTTAAATTTATCTGATGGCACAATCTGATATTTGTTAGCATTCGGATGAACTTCTGCTTGGTCAAAATAGTTCTTCGCAATTTTTTCATACATTGCAGAATGGAGTCGTACTTCAGATCTCTGTGAATAATGGAATATCTGTCGAACCAGGTTGCTGCTATAGCTGATCGCAATATCTTGTTTTCAGCCAATTGGATTCAGGCAAGGTTTGTTTTGGTAGTTGCTCCCTAGATGGCTGCTACATATAGAAGTGTAGGTTTAATAACTTGTGTATAAAAGAAGGATTTTATTTTCGTTGGTGGTAGAAGATTTATTTCCCACGTTGGGACAAAATTTACAATGAAGTGCTCTTGTCTTTTTAATTATATTGTTAACGTTTGCGTTTCGGTTGAGTTTTTGATGAATCGTGATTCCAAGATATTTGGCATGGTCACTCCAAGCTACTCATTTGTCGAACAGGTAGAGTTCGCTTGTTGGACGTAAGGACTGCAATACTTTTTGAAGGGTTAAACTGCACCCTCCAATCTGTGCACCAGTTTTCAAAGGAATTAAGCATGATCTGCATTCTTTTGCAGGGAAAGGATGCACGAAGGGAGGGAGCAAGAAATGCCGTGTCGTCAGCGTACATGTCATTTACAATTCGTTTCTGCTTTGGAGCATCTGAAATATAGATGTTAAACAACGTCGGAGCCAGAATGGATCCTTGAGGGACTCCTGCATTAATGTTTTTGTTTGTTTGTTTGTTTGTTTCTTTTCAGATATAAAGTTTACTACTTTGACTTGGAATGTTCATTGAGAAAGATAGCTGTGAATAATAGTAGTCAAAGCAGGGGGAAAGTTAAATTTGATAAATTTTTAAATGAGTCCCTCAGTCCAGACCTGATCGAACGCCTTTGCTATGTCGATGTATAAAGCCACTACTGATTCCTTTTTATTGCAGGCCTCTGCAATGGTCTCTATAACCCTTTGAATTTGGTGCACTGTGGAGTCGGAAACCAAATTATTCGGTGGGTAGGACATTGAGACACTGCAATTAGAAATCAAGGCGCCTGAGAATATATTTCTCCAGAAGATATATTTTTCCAGGCAGGGGATGTAATCTAATTGGGTGATAATTGACAGGAAAGAGTTAATTTTTTCCTGGTTTTGGCAACATGCTGATGATAGCATTTTTCCAGGTATGAGGGAAGTAATGAAACTGACGACATTTATTAAAGATTTTTAGAATTAGTAGAATTGCTTTCCTTGGTAGATTTTTGATAACTGTATTGTTGATGTCATCATCTCCTGCGGCTTTTTAGCTGTTTGATGTTCTCATTAATTTCATCAATTGTGGTGAACTGCAATTTTTCATGACAAGGTGAATTTTTAAATTTTCTGAGAGCACTTTCAACTTCATCGATCAGATCGTCATTGACATACTCTTCATTCGGCTGAAATTGCAATTCAAGTGAATTAGCAAAGGTTTCGGCCTTTTCTGAATTAAAGCATGCCATGCCGTCCGATCCGTGAAGTGGATCAATGTGATTATTATTACCTTTTAATGAACGAACCATTTTCCAAATCGAGCCGTCATTAGGGTTAAGAGAATTTAGTTTATTATTCCAGTTGTTATTTCGAAAGTCTTGTAGGTTTTTACGTAGTTTGATTTTGAGTTCGTTACACACTTTTTTATCATGGGGTAATCTTCTTTAATTTTGAATATCGAAATCAATATCATTATTGTTAAATAAATTTGGGTTGCAGTTAATAGAAAGGGAAAGTTGTTGTTCCAATTTTTGTCAGTTTGCGATTTTAGTAGAGATATCAGAAGATGAAATTTCAAAGTTTGATGACATAATAACAGGGCAGTGGTCGGAATTTAAAACATTTGCAACATCAAGATAATGTTTTGCATAAAAGTTCTTTACAAGAAAAATATCTAAAATATCAGGTTTGTGATTTGGATTATGGGAGTAGAACGTGGGTTCATTAGTGGAGTCAATAAGAATTCCATTTCAATCCGTGAAATCTTGGAGTGTTTTGCCATTTGGGGTGGTGCGTCTGCTGTCCCGTTGCTTATGTTTGCAGTTACAATCTCCTGCAACTATGCAGGGTATGTTGGGATGAAATAATTTAGAGAGCTCTGAAGTAAGAATTTTAGCATTGGGCGGCTTATAAACGCTGGTGATCTGCATGTTGCCAAGGGGGTGTTAGTGAGCTGTATCGTAGTAGCTTCAATTTCTTTTAAACCATTAATGGGTAAAGCGGCGTGCGGAAACGAATTTTTAACCAATATTGCAGTCCCTCCAACTTTGTTGTGGAGGCGATTAGTTCTATAGCAGCAAAAGTTGGGGATTTTAAAAATAGTACCTGGTGTGAGATGAGTTTATTGAATAAGAGCTACATCTACTGAATATTCTGTGAGGAAGTCATTAAATTCCATTAGATCTGATTTTATTCCATTTGCATTCCAAGTTGCTATCGTGAATTCAGGGTTATGTGAATCACTCGCCATCGCAGACAAGACTAGTAAACTTTTCGATTGCTTCGAACATGATATCATATTTTGCAGATGGAGATTGTGCAACCTTAAATTTCTGGATAAACGTTGTAGCCAAGCATAAAATTTCTTAATTTTGAAATTTTTAAAAAATTTCTATGAAGGTTCGGAGTTGGTTAATGGATTCCCTAATTGAGCCATTGTCATTTTCCATTGGGGGGGGGGTTGTTTTTTCCTTTGTGACCTTCTACTATGGCATATAAACTAACAGGCTCCTGTCAGACATCTGTGGCAAGCAGCTGCTTGAGGGGGTATTTATTTTTATTTATTTTTATTTAGTGTGTGATGCTGCTTGTGAATATGTCATGGAATTAATTTGTGTTCTATGTGTTGTACGATGTGTTTGAGCTGTGAAAGTCCTCTGGGGGAATTCCAGTTGCATTTGATATTGCAGAAGGTTGTGGAAAGTTAGGGCACCCTCTTTAGTTTGCAGTATGAGATCCTGATAAGTTGGCACATTTTAGAGGTTCTTCCTGTGAACTGCGTGGGCAATCGATGGTGAGGTGAAGGCCAGCGCATTTGACATATCTGTCTTCGTGATGGCAGTGGCTTTTTGCATGCCCAAAGTGCTGACATTTATGATATTGTGTGATTCCTGGTCTATTCCTATAAATTTCAACATTGATTATTAGGTTGAAGAGAAATTCGACGTTGAAAATACATTTGGCCTTTTCTGTCTTTTCAGTTTCTATGAAGAAGACTGGGAGGGGTGATTTATTTGGGACTTTGTTGAATTGAACCACCTTAATGATTGGGATTGAATTTGCGAGAAGTTCATTTTTGAGGTCTTCAGTACTGATAGTTGCTGGGAGATTTTTTATAACACATTTTAGGTTCTTATCTGTGCTCAGAGGAAAGGTATGGAAGTTGTGTTTATTGTTTTCTAAGGAGGTGCTGAATTTTCTGTAGTCTTCTACAGTTGTGGTGTTTTTTCCAATTGATTCGATGCTTAATTTAGCAGTGAATGGGGCTATTGCTATGTTATTTAATTATTTATTCAGTTCTTTCCAGTTCAAAAAATTTCTTAGGATCAGTGGGGGAATTCTAGTGTTTTGAGTGTTTCTAACTTTATCTGAGTTATCAAGTTGTTCTGGGACATTGCGTGTTTCAAGGGGGTCAGGGAAGCCTACAAAATGATTGAAAGTTGGAATTTTGTAGGGGGTGGGGTTCGGATCCACTTCATGTGATGTTCGGGACAAGCTGCACTGTGGAATCTGTTTCTGTATTGATTTACGAGATTAAATTTGGAGTAATTTATTTTAAACTCGGTAATTTCACCTTGCTATTTATTCTCTAAAATTTTGCTCTTCAAAATAGAGTTTTGAGTGTTACACAGATTCGAATGTGGATCACCAAATTGAAAATACACAATGCTGCTGAAAATTACACCAAGGATCTCATATTCCCACACATGCAATGGAACCCTGGAAACCTAGGAAAGACCCACCTGTCCGAAAGAATAGGCTAAGAGGTGAAACTTTTATTAAAATTCCATTTTTTCGTACAGTGGAATTTTTATATAGATATAAAAATTAATTGATATAATCATAGGTGATTCAAACCGCAGAAAAAGACATATTTCAAAAATTAGTATTTTTTTTTCTACTCAAAAATATTATTTCACTGTCCTTTTGTATGACACATTATTTTGACAGAGATGTTTTATGTTTAGACAGATTGTGTAATTTAACAGTCTCTTAGAAGAGTAGTGAAATTAATGGACATAGAACAGAGCACTATATGTGTTCAGAAATCGTAAGATTTGAGTGTTGCAAATTAGGAACCGAGGAATTTCTTAACTGCCATTTTTCATAAAGAGAAAGTGACATGTTCAGATTCGTTGGAAAATCTAGAAGGACACTTTCCTTAAATTACTCATTAGATGGACAATTTAATCCTTGACTCCAGAATTCAAAAGACATCTCACAGAGGCGAATTGAATATATTCTGATCAGATTTCATTAGTTGTAACACGCGAGAGTTAGATCTTGATGACCGAAGGGACACACTGCCCTTTGGCGTTTGTTTCTGTATTGATTTAGGAGATTTCGATTGTTATATATTATTTCAAACTCAGTAATTTCACCTGTTTATTCATTTTCTAAATTTTTTTTTCTTCAGAATAGATATTTGAGTGATACACAGATTTGAACGCAGATCACTGAATCAAAAATACGCAGTGCTCTGAAAATTACACCAAGGAACTCATATTCCATCATATGCAATTGAATCCTGGCAACCAAGAAAAGATCCACCTGTCGGAAAGACTATGCTGAGAGTCGAAAAGACTAGGCTAAGAAAGACTAGACTAGGCTAAGAGTCGGAAAGACCACCTGTCGAAAAGACTAGGCATAATCAAATTTCCATTTTTCCTTTTAGTGAATTTTTTTTTAGATATAAAAATTAACTGAAAGAATCATAAGCGATTCAAAGCGCATAAAAAGAGGCATTACAAAATTTTTTATTTTTTTCACAAATATTAATTTCTGTCCGTGTGTATTACGCATTATTTTGACAGAGATGTTTTATGTTTACAAAAATTGAGTAATTTAACACTATATTAGAAGAGTATTGAAATTTATGGACATAGAACTGAGCACTGTAGGTTTTTCAGAAAATGGAAAATTTATAGGTTTTAAATGAGGAACCGAAGTATTTCTTAACTGGTATTTCCATAAAGAGAGAGTAACATTTTCAGATTCATTGGAAAAGCTAAAAGGACACTAGCCTTAAAATTACTCATTAGATGGCCATTTTAATCCTTGATTATACATATATATATATATTCCTTCCGGGATCTGCAGCACATTTTTGAATTCCCCTGGGAAAAAAGATTAAATCTCCTAATAATCTGAACAAATCTGCTATATGAATTATAGTGCATCTTGAGCATATAGAGTGAGTGTTCCAAAAACAACGGTATCGTAACTAGAAAGTTTCGACTTCTCTTCCTGCATTCCATCAAAACAATATTTCTATTTGAAAGTCGAATTTTCAAATCCGATTCTTCAAAAACAAAATATTCTGCAGTTTGATCACAGAAATTCAATCAAGGTTCCTGCTACTGGGAAAGATAAAAGAGTGCGGCACCTATGAAGTCTAGGAAACAGATAATTATTTCAACAAGAGTTGTCAGTGATCATCAGCCTAATGATTTCCGTAATATTGGTAATTACATCGATTTGCACTATACTGATTGAGAATGATTTCTTTAAAAAAATTGGTGCTTTCAAGTCGGAAATGTAATTAGTGTTTCTAATATTCATTTGATATTTTAGGTTCTAAAAAGAGCCATTTTGTTGTGGTGATGACTAACCATTAGCCTCTTCGTCGCCAGTGTGAGAATCTTCATCCTCACCCTGGTGTGCAGAGTCAGATGGCAGTTTTGATGTGTCAGAGTCATTCCCATCATCAACAGATCTCTCTTCTTCATCCGCAGATAACGAGGGAAAATCGGCAATGCACCGGTCATCGGACGTCACCGGCACCGTCGACGGAAGACTATCATCGTCGCTGTCTATGACAGCCGATGAATAGTAATCCTTGGACAATAACCCATGATTGCCGCTGGCGAAAGCAGAAAATGGCGGGATCTAATCCTCGAACATTGCATCATCACCGGTGTACGCACTGGTTGATGGTTGCGACAAAACGGTAAATGGTTCAGGAAGAGGCGGTGGCGGATTACCAAATACCGTAGGAACAGGAACCCCATTGCGATCAGCAACCGCAACGCGGCATCCATGTTCACTTACGTATTGATCCTCAAGCTTTCGCTTCATGGCGAATTGTTGGAAATCCATTTCAGCAGAGGCCACAACTATTTGAAACTAAATAAATAAAGGTGGCTTTTAGCGTATCTCAATCAATTTGAGCGTATTTCAATTAATTTGTCGTAATCGCTCCTTGCGCCATCTATGTTCATGAATGACAACTTATCATATTTCTTTCGACACAAAAAGAGTTAGATAACGAAGTGTCTCACGCTAAAGTTTTATTACTCCAAGAATCATTCAATAATATCGATTGATTCCTTGGATTCAGCCTGCAACAGTTCTAGTATTTTATTGAAATATAAAATATGGAGTCTAAATTAGAAAAAGGCGCCGAATCAGTTGAAAGTTCAAGAATTGAACATTTCAACAACTTTACAATGTACTGAACATGAATTTTTTGTATCTTGAATTCGTTTGTGGTGTTGGGAATGTAAGTGGGGAACGATGCTAACGGAAGAAATATATTTGCCAAAATGTTTATGTTCTTTGCAATACAATCTGATATTAAACGAATTTTTAGCGCCTGAATCTAACAATTCTTCGTAAAGTTTTCCAATTATATCATGTGAATTTTGAAATACATTAAAAGAATTGAGGGAAAAATCGAGAAGAGTGAGAGTTTCACAAACATGCTTTGGAGTAAAATACTCATTCTGTAAAAAGAAATTGTTGTGCCTAAGGGAATTTTAGTCGAATAGTCATAACGTGTAAACTGTTGGAAAGCAATAACTTCATTTTCTCAATAATATGTTTAGTATTTTCTTTAGTCTTATTCTAGAAACTGTTTTCTAAAAAACCATTTTCGTTTATTACTGAGATTCCAACACATACCTCCGAATAACGTGTCAGAGGTCATAAACACAAAGTCATCAGCCCATCTTTCGACAATCCATTTTGTTTTAAAATTGTTCTAATGTCATTTCATGGGCAAAGGTCTCACTTATGCAAAAGATATTAATGCAAGGTAAATAAAAATAACACATAACCACTCAAGAAACTGCTTGCCACAAAGATCTGACAAGGAGCCTGTCAGTTTATTTCCCACAGTAGAATGTCTGTGAGGATGGCAGGAGCGCAGCAGTAAAAAGGACACGAACATCCATGCCTTTGCTCAGGGTCTGAAACCCAGGTCCCTTAGAACAGCAGCCAAGTGCGCTAAACTCGGCCACGGGTCGGCATAATCTAAGAACCAATCAAAAAGAAATTTACAGCTTTCCTCTTGATATAAAATTTAAGGAGAAATATACATTTTATCAGGTTAATAAGAATGCAACCCAATCCTTGCTTTTAAAAGGAATGTACTTTAACTGCTGAGCTATCGTCAGCACTGTTCCAAATTAATTTGTTGAAATATATGAAATCTTTGAATTTATTATTGATTGATTCTTGGTTTATAAACACTTTTGCGAGAGCGACTTTCCTATTTTTGACCTCTATACATAGAGAAAAATTTGATAATTTGCCTTTCATGATCGTAGATGGTACCAGGAATGACAAGTATAGAGAGTCGAAACAAAGTGGATAGGTGACTGAGTTGATATCTTCATAGTAGTTACATCAACATACACGTAACTGTAAAGAATCTAATCCCACTCATCGTGGAAATATTATTTCTTGAATTCCTATTTTTTTCCTTTAGTTGCCATTATATTTCGAAACTTTGACACTTGCACACTTAATAAGACTACAAACATAAATTTATAAATATGTTTCTCTAAATCACGGCAATGACACCTGATTTTGAAGTCAAATGAATTTCGAGGGTCACTCTCCGTGGCACTCTCGAGAAAAACATTCATTCCTAAATATTCGTGGCAAATTTTAAGCATAAATTATTTGCATATAAATTTTGGATGAAGTAATGATTGAACGAACTTTTGAAATCGAATTTAGGATTCGTGTATTCACAAGACATCTCACAGAGGAGAATTGAATTGTTTCCTGATCAGTTTTTGTTAGTTGTAACCCGCGAAAAGTAGACCTTTGTTGACCGAAGGGACATCTAGCGGATATCATGTTTTATTGCAAAAAACGTAAACAAATTGACAAATACATTATTTCCGTTAGCATCGTTCCCCTCGGTCATCGGCTACCCTTTGGCGTTTGTTTCTCTACTGATTTAGGAAATTTCGCTTGGGATACATTATTTCAGACTCAGTAATTTCACCTGTTTATTCATTTTCTAATTTTTTTTTCTTCAGAATAGATATTTCAGTGATACACAGATTTGAACGCAGATCACTGAATCAAAAATACGCAGTGCTCCTGAAAATTACACCAAGGAACTCATATTCCATCATATGCAATGGAACCCTGGCAACCTAGAAAAGATCCACCTGTCGGAAAGACTAGGCTAAGAGGTGAAACTTTAATCAAATTTCCATTTTTTCCTTTTACTGAAATTTTTTATAGATATAAAAGTTAACTGAAAGAATCACAGGCGATTGAAATCGCATAAAAAGACGCATTACAAAATTTTGTATTTTTTTTTAAAATATTATTCCTGTCCTTGTGTATTACGCATTATTTTGACAGAGATGTTTTATGTTTACACAAATTGAGTAATTTAACACTATATTAGAAGAGTATTGAAATTTATGTACTTAGAACTGAGCACTGTAGGTGTTAAGAAAACGGTAAGATTTATATGTTTCAAATGAGGATCCGAGGTATTTGTTAACTTGTTTTTCCATAAAGAGAGAGTGGCATATTAAGATTCATTGGAATCCCTAAAAGGACACTAGCCTTTAAATTTCTCATTAGATGGACAGTTTAATCCTTGATTACTACATATATATTCCTTCCGGGATGTGCACCACATTTTTGAATTCCCCCGGAAAAAAAGATTAACTCTCCTAATACTCTGAACAAATCTGCTATCTCAATCATAGTGCATCTTGAGCACATAGAGTGAGAGTTCCAAAAACAAAGGTATCTTAACTAGAAAATTTCGACTTCTCTTCCTGCATTGCAACAAAACAATATTTCTATTTGAAAGTCGAATTTCCAACTCCGATTTTTCAAAAACAAAATATTCTGCACTTTGATCACTGAAATTCGATCAAGGTTCCTGCTACTTGGAAAGATAAAAGAGTGCGTCACCTATGAAGTCTAGGAAACTGAGAATTATTTCCACAACAGTTGTCAGTGATCATCAGCCTAATGATTTCCGTAATATTGGTAATTACATCGATTTGCACTATACTGATTGAGAACGATTTCTTTAAAAAAATTGCGGCTTTCAAGTCGGAAATGTAATTAGTGTTTCTAATATTCATTTGATATTTTAGGCTCTAAAAAGAGCCATTTTGTTGTGGTGATGACTAACCATTAGCCTCTTCGTCGCCAGTGTGAGAATCTTCATCCTCACCCTGGTGTGCAGAGTCAGATGGCAGTTGTGATGTGTCAGAGTCATTCCCGTCATCAACAGATCTCTCTTCTTCATCCGCAGATAACGAAGAAAAATCGGCAATGCACCGGTCATCTGACGTCACCGGCACCGTTGACGGAAGACTATCATCGTCGCTGTCTATGACAGCCGATGAATAGTAATCCTCAGACAATAACCCATGATTGCCGCTGGCGAAAGCAGACAATGGCGGGATCTCATCCTCGAACAGTGCATCATCACCATCATCACCGCTGTGCGCACTGGATGATGGTTGCGATAAATACCAAGCCACAAAACACCTAAGTGGTTCAGGAAGAGGCGGTGGCGGATTACCAAATAGCGAAGGAACAGAAAACGCATTGCGAGGCGCAAAGCGGCATTCATGTTCACTTACGTATTGATCCTCACGCTTTCGCTTCATGGCGATTTGTTGGAAATCCATTCCAGCAGAAGCCACAACTATTTGAAACTAAATAAATAAAGGTGGCTTTTAGCGTATCTCAATCAATTTGAGCGTATTTCAATTAATTTGTCCTAATCGCTCCTTGCGCCATCTATGTTCATGAAAGACAACTTATCATATTTCTTTCGACATAAAAAGAGTTAGATAACGAAGTGTCTCACGCTAAAGTTTTATTACTCCAAGAATCATTCAATAATATCGATTGATTCCTTGGATTCAGCATGCAACAGTTCTAGTATTTTATTGAAAGATAAAATATAGAGTCTAAATTAGAAAAGGCGCCGAATCAGTTGAAAGTTCAAGAATTGAACATTTCAACAACTTTACAATGTACTGAACATGAGATTTTCCGTATCTTGAATTCGTTTGTTGTGTTGTGAATGTAAGTGGGGAACGATGCTAACGGAAGAAATATATTTGCCAATTTGTTTATGTTCTTTGCAATACAATCTGATATTAAACGAATTTTTAGAGCCTGAATCTCACAATTCTTCGTAAAGTTTTCCAATTATATCATGTGAATTTTGAAATACATTAAAAAAATTGAGGGAAAAATCGAGAAGAGTGAGAGTTTCACAAACATGCATTGGAGCAAAATACTCATTCTTGTAAAAAGAAATTGTTGTGCCTAAGGGAATTTTAGTCGAATAGTCATAACGTGTAAACTGTTGGAAAACAATAACTTCATTTTCTCAATAATATGTTTAGTATTTTCTTTAGTCTTATTCTAGAAACTGTTTTCTAAAAAACCATTTTCGTTTATTACTGAGATTCCAACACATGCCTCCGAATAACGTGTCAGAGGTCATAAGCACTAGGCTATCAGCCCATCTTTCGCCAATCCATTTTGCTTTAAAATTGTTCTAATGTCATTTCATGGGCAAAGGTCTCATTTATGCTAAAGATATTAATGCAAGGTAAATAAAAATAACAAATACCCCCTCAAGCAGCTGCTTGCCACAAAGGTCTGACAAGGAGCCTGTCAGTTTATTTCCCACAGTAGAATGTCTGTGAGGATGGCAGGAGCGCAGGAGTAAAAATGACACGAACATCCATGCCTTTGCTCAGGGTCTGAAACCCAGGTCCCTTAGAACAGCAGCCAAGTGCGCTAACCACTCGGCCACGGGTCGGCATAATGTAAGAAGCAATCAAAAAGAAATTTACAGCTTTCCTCTTGATATAAAATTTAAGAAATTATTTTAGGTGAAATGTACATTTTCTCAGGTTAATAAGAATGCTACCCAGTCCTTACTTTAAAAGGAATGTATTTTAACTGCTGAGCTATCGTCAGCTCTGTTCCAAATAAATTTGTTGAAATATATGTAATCTTTGAATTTATTATTGATTGATTCTTGGTTTAATAACACTTTTGGAGACTGATTTTCCTATTTTTGACCTCTATACATAGAGAAAAGTTTGATAATTTGCCTTTCATGATCCTAATTGGTACCAGGAATGACCAGTATACAGAGTCGAAACAAGGTGGATAGGTGACCGAGCTGGTGTCACCATAGTAGTTACATCAAAATACACATAACTGTAAAGGTTCGAATTCCATTCATCGTGGAAATATTATTTCTTGAATTCCTATTTTTTTCCTTTAGTTGCTATTATATTTCGAAACTTGGAAACTTGCACACTGAATAAGACTATAAACATAAATTTATAAATATGTTCCTCTAAATCACGGCAATGACAACTGATTATGAGGTCAAATGAATTTTGAGGTTGACTCTTCGTCGCACTCTCGAGAAAAACATTCATTCCTAAATATTCGTGGCAAACTTTAAGCTAGCAAATATTAAATAAATTGCATTTATATTTTTTATGAAGTAATAATTGAATGTTCTTTTAAAATCGAACTTAGGATTCGAGTTTTCAAAACACATCTCACAGAGGCGAATTGGATTGTTTTCCGATCAGTTTCTATTAGTTGTAACCCGCAAAAATTAGATCTTTGATGACCAAATGGACAAGTTCAAAGATTAATGGTCAGAGCTGACATTAGCAGTACCAAACACTAGTCCATACCTGCATTATCTAATTTAATCCTTAAAGTGTATTGACTGTATTTAGTACATAAAACGGCTAATCCGTGGCAGAGACTGAACTTGTTGAATTTCAGTAAGGGGGGGGGGATTAAATTAGGATTGTTGGATCTCTGAGCTTGATTATGGATCCTGATTTTGCTGCACTGTTGGGCTTCTGTAGAGAGAAAATCTTCCGCTGTGTTTTCTGTTGGTTTGTGGGTTGACAGCCCCAAGTGAATAGATTCACAGGATATGTTTATCAGCTGGTGGATAATCCTGAGCAGAAGTCATCGCAGGCACCTGAACCCTTTGCTTCTATTGGCATCGTCAAATTCTACATTGGAGGAAGTCTTCCAGTGTAGATGGCTTCAGCCTTTAGTGGTGGGGGAACGGGTCTTTGCCCCATGTCTGCGATTAGGGGGCTGTTTGGTATTGTCGGCATTCCCTCTCTCAATAAACATAGTTTCTTTAAACATCCTACTAATCATTTTCTCTCCATAGGTAGTTGGAATGTGAGGACTCTGCACAGAGATTTTTCTCTTGATGTTCTCACACAAGAATTCCACCATTATAATTTAGATATTCTCGGCTTGCAAGAGACCAGATGGACAGATATAGGTCGGATTCTTAAAAATAATCTTAATTTTCTCTTTTCAGGGAGGGACGACAATAAGCATCACCAAGGCGTGGGTCTGCTTCTCAACAGACACGCTAGTGAGGCTCTTCTAGGATATGAGTGCATTAATGAAAGATTTCTTACAGCAAAATTTCAGACAAGCGTTAAAGGCTTGAATGTTATCTGCTGTTATGCCCCACTGAGGATGCCGATGAGGATGAGAAGGATAGGTTTTATGAACAACTTCAGGATATTTTGAATTCTGTCAAGAAAGGAGTAATACCCTTGTTCTTGGTGACTTCAATGCCAAAGTTGGTACTGACTCTAACCTTTGGGGAGGGGTGATAGGCCTTTTTGGTATTGGTAGCTGCAATGGCAATGGGCAACGTCTCCTACAGGTAAGTAAACTCAATGGATTCAGAATAACTAACACTTATTACAAACACCGCGACATACATAAGTACACATGGGTTTCACCTGATGGGCTGCATAAGAATATGATTGATTACATATTAATTAACAGCAAATTGGCTAGTTCTGTTAGGAATACCAGGGCATATAGGGGAGCTGAAATTGGATCTGACCATTACCTTGTTAAAAGTGTGTTGCAACTTAAACTTAAAAAGTGTTGTGCTAGGGTTAAAAAATTTACTTTTAATACTGAAGCTCTGCAAGACCCAAAGCTTACCATGATAGGTTACTTAGTCATTATGACAGTCATGGTTTGCTTACTACTGAAATTGAGGAAGAATGGGATCATTTTAAACAGGCTATTTTGGACACTAACAGTACTCTTTTAGGAAAAAAGGAGCAGAAGAGACAGAATTATCTGAGTGATAAGGCACTTGAGCTTATTTTGGAAAGGAAGAACTGCAGGAATGTTCTTAATCAATACCCTACTAGTCCTAATACAAAGCATTACAGAGAACTTAATAAACGTGTAAAAGATCAGTTAGCTGCTGATAAGAATCTTTGGCTTGATAGTTTGGCTGACAAAGCCGAGGAAGCAGTTAGACAGCACAATAGCAGAGAGCTGTACCAGATATTTAATGTTTTGTGTGGTAGAAAAAGGACAGGCATACAAGGATTGAAGGATAAACAAGGTAAGGTTATAGAAGGGGAGGATTCTGTCATGGCTAGGTGGGTTGAGCATTTCAGTGATGTTCTAAACAATGTGGTTAGTTCTACTCCCATTGTTTGCAATGATGACAGATGCATTGGTGGCTTTAATGTTGGCCCTATAACACAATCTGAAGTTATTTTGGCTGTTTCCAAACTTAAACCACATAAATCCCCAGGGGTAGATGAAATTACTACCGAAATGCTTAGAGCTGGGAATGTTTCGGTTACCACTTGGATGACTGAAATTCTGAATATCTTTTATGATAAAGGCATGGTTCCTAAGGTTTTACCAGAGCTATTGTTATCCCTATTTTCAAAAAAGGTGATCGCAGTTCTTGCGATAACTAAAGGGGTATCAGCCTACTCTCTGTTCCAGGTAAAGTTCTTTCCATGATTATGCTTAATAGAATTAGGAATCTAGTTGACAGTCAATTGCGTGATGAGCAATGTGGTTTCAGAAGAGGTAGGGGATGTGTGGATCAGATATTTTCACTTAGGCAGATTCCTGAGAAATGTTTAGAGTTTCAGAAACCTTTGGTTGCTAGCTTTGTTGATTTCAAAAAGGCTTTCGACTCTGTTGATCGTCATAATTTGTCGTTGATTGTGAGATCATATGGTATGCCTGACAAGTTAGTTAACATAATGAAAGCTCTCTATAATAACACTGAGTCGTGTGTGAGAGTTGGTAAGGCTTGTAGCAATTGGTTTAGCATTACTTCTGGTGTTCGACAAGGGTGCATTTTGTCTCCTTTTCCCTTTAGTATTGATTATGTTATGCGAAATTTACTTCCAGGGAAAGATTTTGGCCTTAAATGGACTGGAGATACGAAAATTTATGATTTAGATTATACTGATGATTTATCTCTTTTGGCAAATGATGTTGATGAGATGAACTCTTTCATTCGAGCTGTTGATGAGACTGGTAGTAGAATAGGTTTGGTTATAAACAGAGAGAAAACTAAAGTGATGAAAATTGGTCAGGCAGGCTGTGATTCAGTTAATCTGAATGGTTGCAGTCTTGAGCAGGTGTCACAGTTTAATATCTTGGGAGCTATGTAACGGATAATGGTGGTTTCGGCATGAGATTAACAGACGAATAGGGATTGCTGCTGGGACTTTCAAGAATCTATGGAGAGTATGGAGAAATAGGCGTATACACCTAAAGACTAAAATTAGACTGTATAATAGTTTGGTTCTTTCTAGGGTTAGTTATGGTAGTGAAACTTGGACAGTTTTTAAACAAGATTACAGGAAACTAGAGGCTTTTGATTCCAGATGCTTACGCAGTATCTTGGGCATTAGGTGGTTCAACTTTGTAACTAATGATGTGGTTAGGCAAAGGAGTTTGCAACCTCCTTTAAGCAGCATATTGTGCAGAGAGAGACTCCATTGGTTTGGCCATGTTGCCCGTATGAATAATTATAGATTGGCGAATAGGGTTATGAACAGTGTGCCTAAAGGCCTCAGAAAGAGGGGGAGACCTAGGATGCGGTGGGCCGACAATGTCAAAGAGGACCTTGTTAGAATTGGTGTGCAGTGGCCAGATGCAGTAGATGTAGCTCAGGATAGACTTGCTTGGAGAACTAAATTGCACGGTCTGGTTGGACCTCCGTAGCCCATGGCTGCTTGAGGATGATGATGATGATGATGATGATGGATGGGGGAAGAGACAGTAGGGAAAGAACAGGCAATTGGTGGATGGGAGAGTTGTGCAGAGTTGAAGTGTATAAGTATTCTGTGTGGGTGAGATAAGAGGCTTAGATGGGGAGAAGGAATTAAGTGGGTGTGGAGACAGGTGAGTTGTGAAAGAGAAGGATTGAGTTAGTGTGAAGTGAGGTCAAGGGGGGGTATAGAAGAAGGAGGGGTAATGGTGGGGAGTAAGTGTGGCTGGAACAGAAATCGGGTGTGAGTAGGGAAGGAAAGGAAAATGGAAAAAGGACTGGAGGGGGGGAGAGTACAGCTAGAGGCACACGTTTGACAATAGGTGTCATCTCACACCGTTCGGTCTTTGATGTTATGTATGCACCTTGGACGTTTAAATTTATCTGATGGCATAATCTGATATTTGTAAGCATTTTGAATGAGTGCATTCGGATGAACTTCTGCTTGGTCAAAATAATTCTTATCCAGTTTTTTCATACATTTCAGAATGGAGTCATAGTTCAGATCTCTGTGAATAATGGAATATCTGACGAACCAGGGTGCTGCTATAGCTAATCGCAATATCTTGGTTTGAGCCGATTGGAGTCAGGCAAGGTTTATTTTAGTAGTTTCTCCCTAGAAGGCTGCTGCATATAGAAATTTAGGTTTAATAACTTGTGTATAAAGAAGGATTTTATTTTTGTTGGTGGTAGAAGGTTTATTTCCCACGTTGGGAAATAATTTACAATGAAGAGCTCTTGCCTTTTTAATTACATTGGTAACGTTTGCGTTCAAGTTGAGTTTTTGATGAATCGTGATTCCAAGATATTTGGCATGGTCACTCCAAGCTACCCGTTTGTCGAACAGGTAGAGTTATCATGACGGGGAATTTCGCTTGTTGGACGTAAGGACTGCAATACTTTTTGAAGGGTTAAACTGCACCCTCCAATCTGTGCACCAGGTTTCAAAGGAATTAAGCATTGTCTGCATTCTTTTGCAGGGAAAGGATGCACGAAGGGAGGGAGCAAGAAATGCCGTGTTGTCAGCGTACATGTCATTTACAATTCGTTTCTACTTTGGGGCATCTGAAATATAGATGTTAAACAACGTCGGAGCCAGAATGGATCATTGAGGGACTCCTGCATTAAGGTTTTTTTGGTTTGTTTGTTTGTTTCTTTTCAGATATGGAGTTTGCTACTTTGACTTGGAATGCTCATTGAGAAAGACAGCTGTGAATAATAGTAGTCAAAGCAAGGGGAAAGGTAAATTTGATAAATTTATAAATGAGTCCCTTAGTCCAGACCTGATCGAACGCCTTTGCTATGTCGATGTATACAGCCACTGCTGATTCCTTTTTATTGCAGGCCTCTGCAATGGTCTCTATAACCCTTTGAATTTGGTGCACTTGTGGAGTCGGAAACCGAATTATTCAGTGGGTAGGACATTGAGAGACTGCAATTAGAAATCAAGGCGCCTGAGAATATATTTCTCCAGAAGATATATTTTTCCAGGCAGGGGATGTAAACTAATTGGGTGGTAATTGACAGGAAAGAGTTAATTTTTCCTGGTTTTGGCAACATGCTGATGATAGCATTTTTCCACGTCTGAGGGAAGTAAACAAACTGAGACATTTATTAAAGAATTTTAGAATTAGCAGAATTGCTTTCCTTGGTAGATTTTTGATAACTGTATTGTTGATGTCATCCTCTCCTGCGGCTTTTTAACTTTTAGCTGTTTGATGTTCTCATTAATTTCATCAATTGTGGTGAACTGCAATTTTTCATGACAAGGTAATTTTTTAAATTTTCTGAGAGCACTTTCCACTTCATCGATCAGATCGTCATTGACATACTCTTCATTCGGCTGAAATTGCAATTCAAGTGGATTAGCAAAGGTTTCGGCCTTTTCTGAATTAGAGCATGCCATGCCGTCCGATCCGTGAAGTGGATCAGTGTGATTATTATTACCTTTTAATGAACGAACCATTTTCCAAATCGAGCCATCATTAGGGTTAAGAGAATTTAGTTTATTATTCCAGTTGTTATTTCGAAAGTCTTGTAGGTTTTTACGTAGTTTGATTTTGAGTTCGTTATACACTTTTTTATCATGGGGTAATCTTCTTAGATTTTGAATATCGAAATCAATATCATTTTTGTTAAATAAATTTGGGTTGCAGTTAACAGAAAGGGAAATTTGTTGTTCGAATTTTTGCCAGTTTATGATTTTAGTAGAGGTATCAGAAGATGAAATTTCGAAGTTTGATGACATAATAACAGGGCAGTGGTCGGAATTTAAAACATTTGCAGCATTAAGATAATATTTTGCATAAAAGATTTTTAAAAGAAAAATATCTAAAATATCAGGTTTGTGATTTGAATTATGGGAGTAGAGTGTGGGTTCATCAGTGGAGTCAATAATAATTCCATTTGAATCCGTGAAATCTTGGAGTGTTTTGCCATTTCGGGTGGTGCGTGTGCTGTCTCATTGCTTATGTTTGCAGTTAAAATCTCCTGCAACTATGCAGGGTATGTTGGGATGAAATAATTTAGAGATCTCTGAAGTAAGAATTTTAGCATTGGGCGTCTTATACGCGCTGGTGATCTGCATGTTGCCAAAGGGGGTGTTAGTGAGCTGTATCGTAGTAGCTTCAATTCCTTTTAAACCATTAATGGGTAAAGCGGCGTGCGGAAACGAATTTTTAACCAATATTGCAGTCTCCACCAACTTTGTTATGGAGGTGATCAGTTCTATAGCAGCGAAAATTGGGGATTTTAAAAATAGTACCTGGTGTGAGATGAGTTTCTTGAATAAGAGCTACATCTACTGAATATTCTGTGAGGAAGTCATTATATTCCATGAGATCTGATTTTATTCCATTTGCATTCCATATCTATTTATATCATCAAAATTTTATTCCATATCGTGATTTCAGGGTTATGTGAATCACTCGCTATCGCAGACAAGACTAGTAAACTTTTCGATCGCTTCGAACATGATATCACATTTTCCAGATGGAGATTGTGCAACCTTAAATTTCTGGAAAAACTTTGTAGCCAAGCATAAAATTTCTTTAATTTTGAAATGTTTAGAAACATCTATGAAGTTTCGGAGTTGGTTAATGGATTCCATAATTGAGCCATTGCCATTTTTCATTGGGGGGGGGGGGGTTGTTTTGTCCTTTGTTTAGTGTGTGATGCTGCTTGTGCATATGTCATGGAATTGATTTGTGTTCTATGTGTTGCAGGATGTGTTTGAGCTGTGAAAGTCCTCTGGGGGGGGGGGGGGGGGGTCATCCCAGTTGCATTTGATTTTGCAGAAGGTTGTGGAAAGTTAGGGCACCCTCTGTGGTTTGCAGTATGAGGTCCTGATATGTTGGCACATTTTAGAGGTTCTTCCCGTGATCTGCGTGGGCAATCGATGGTGAGGTGAAGGCCAGTGCATTTGACACATCTGGCTTCCTGATGAGAGTGGCTTTTTGCATGCCCAAAGCGCTGACATTTATGATATTGTGTGATTCCTGGTCTCTTCCTATTAGTTTCAACTTTGGTTTTTAGGTTGAAGAGAAATTCGACGTTGAAAATACATTTGGCCTTTTCTGTTTTTTCAGTTTCTATGAAGACGACTGGGAGGGGTGATTTCTCTGGGTCTTTATTAAATTGTACCACCTTAATGATTGGGATTGAATTTGCGAGAAGTTCATTTTGAGGTCTTCAGTACTGATAGTTCCTGGGAGATTTTTTATAACATATTTTAGGTTCTTATCTGTGCTCAGAGGAAAGGTATGGAAGTTGTGTTTATTATTTTCTAAGAAGGTGCTGAATTTTCTGTAGTCTTCTACAGTTGTGGTGTTTTTTCGAATTGATTCGATGCTTAATTTAGCAGTGAATGGGGTTATTGCTATGTTATTTAATTATTTATTCAGTTATTTCCAGTTCAAAAAATTTCTAATATCAGTGGGGGAATTCTAGTGTCTTGAGTATTTCTAACTTTATCTAAGTTATCAAGTTGTTCTGGGACATTGCGTGTTTCAAGGGGGTCAGGGAAGCCTACAAAATGATTGAAAGTTGGAATTTTGTAGGGGGTGGGGTTCGGATCCATTTCAGGTGATGTTCGGGACAAGCTGCACTGTGGAATCTGCTTCTGTATTGATTTACGAGATTAAATTTGGGGTAATTTATTTTAAACTCGGTAATTTCACCTTGTTATTCATTCTCTAAAATGTTGCTCTTGAAAATAATGTTTTGAGTGCTACACAGATTCGAATGTGGATCACCGAATTAAAAATACACAATGCTGCTGAAAATTACAACAAGGAACTCTAATTCCCAAACATGCAATGGAACCCTGGAAACCTAGAAAAGACCCACCTGTCTGAAAGAATAGGCTAAGAGGTGAAACTTTTATCAAAATTCAATTTTTTCGTATAGTGGAATTTTTATATAGATATAAAAATTAACTGAAATAATCAAAGGTGATTCAAACTGCATAAAAAGACATATTTCAAAAATTTGTATTTTTTTTCTACTCACAAATATTATTTCGCTGTCCTTTTGTATCACACATTATTTTGACAGAGATGTTTTATGTTTAGACAGATTGAATAATTTAACAGTCTCTTAGAAGAGTAGTGAAATTTATGGACATAGAACAGAGCACTATATGTGTTCAGAAATCGTAAGATTTCAGTGTTGCAAATTAGGAACCCAGGAATTTCTTAACTGCCCTTTTTCACAAAGAGAAAAAATGACATGTTCAGATTCATTGGAAAAGCTAGAAGGACACTTGCCTTAAATTACTCATTAGATGGACAATTTAATCCTTGATTCGAGTATTCAAAAGACATCTCACAGAGGCGAATTGAATATATTCTGGTCAGTTTTTATTAGTTGTAACCCGCGAAAAGTAGATCTCTGATGACCGAAGGGACACGCTGCCCTTTGGCGTTTGTTTCTGTATTGATTTAAAAGATTTCGCTTGGGATACATTATTTCAAACTCAGTAATTTCACCTGTTTATTCATTTTCTAATTTTTTTTCTTCAGATTAGATATTTGAGTGATACACAGATTTGAACGCAGATCATTGAATCAAAAATACGGAGTGCACCTGAAAATTACACCAAGGAACTCATATTCCCACATATTCAATGGAACCCTGGTAACCTAGAAAAGATCTACCTGTCGGAAAGATAGGTTAAGAGGTGAAACTTTAATCAAATTTCCATTTTGCCATTTAGTGAAATTTTTTTATAGATATAAAAATTAACTGAAAGAATCATAGGCGATTCAAATCGCATAAAAAGACGCATTGAAAAATTTTGTATTTTTTTTCACAAATATTATTTCCTGTCCTTGTGTATTACGCATTATTTTGACAGAGATGTTTTATGTTTATGTTTACAAAAATTGAGTAATTTAACACTATATTAGAAAAGTATTGAAATTTATGGACATAGAAGTAAGCACTGTAGGTGTTGAGAAAACGGAAGATTTATAGGTTTCAAATGAAGCACCGAGGTATTTCTTAACTTGTTTTTCCATAAAGCGAGAGTGACACATTAAGAGGTGGTTTAACTTTGTAACTAATGATGAGGTTAGGCAAAGGAGTCTGCAACCTCCTTTAAGCAGCATATTGTGCAGAGAGAGACTCCGCTGGTTTGGCCATGTTGCCCGTATGGATAATTATAGATTGGCGAATAGGGTTATGAACAGTGTGCCTAGAGGCCTCAGAAGGAGAGGGAGACCTAGGATGCGGTGGGCAGACAATGTCAAACAGGACCTTGTTAGAATTGGTGTGCAGTGGCCGGATGCAGCAGATGTAGCTCAGGACAGATATGCTTGGAGAATTAAACTGCGTGGTCTGGTTGGACCTCTGTAGCCCATGGCTGCTTGATGATGATGATGATGATGATGGTGGTGGTGGTGGTGGTGATGATGATGATGACGATGATGACATATTAAGATTGATTGGAATAGCTAAAAGGACACTAGCCTTAAAATTACTCATTAGATGGACAGTTTAGTCCTTGATTACTACATATATATTCCTTCCGGGATCTGCACCACATTTTTGTCTTTCCCCTGAAAAAAAGATTAACTCTCCTAATACTCTGAACAAATCTGCTATCTGAATTATAGTGCATCTTGAGCATATAGAGTGATCGTTCCAAAAACAAAGGTATCATAACTAGAGAATTTCGACTTCCCTTCCTACACTGTAACAAAACAATATTTGTATTTGAAGGTCGAATTTCCAAATCCGATTCTTGAAAACGAAAGATTCTGCAGTTTGGACACCGAAATTCAATCAAGGTTACTGCTGCTTGGAAAGATAAAACAGTGCGGCACCTATGAAATCTAGGAAACTGAGATTTATTTCCACAAGAGTTGTCAGTGATCATCAGCCTAATGATTTACGTAATATTGGTAATTACATCGATTTGCACTATACTGGTTGAGAATGATTTCTTTAAAAAAATTGCGGCTTTCAAGTCGGAAATGTAATTAGTGTTTCTAATATTCATTTGATATTTTAGGCTCTAAAAAGAGCCATTTTGTTGTGGTGATGACTAACCATTAGCCTCTTCGTCGCCAGTGTGAGAATCTTCATCCTCACTATCATGTGCATAGTTAGATGGCAGTTCTGATGTGTCAGAGTCATTTCCGTCATCAACAGATATCTCTCCTTTATCCGCAGATAACGAAGAAAAATCAGCAATGCACCGGTCACCTGACGTCACCGGCACCGTCGACGGAAGACTATCATCGTCGCTATCTTTGACAGCCGATGAAGAGTAATCCTCGGACAATAACCCATCATTTCCGCCAGCGAAAACAGAAAATGGCGAGATGTCATCCTCGAAAAAAGAGAACAAAGTTGACAGTACCAGACACTATTCTATACCTGTATTATCTAATTTATTCCTTAAAGACAATTGACTGTATTTAGAAAATAAAACGACTATGCCGTGGCAGAGACTGCTTTTGTTGAATATCAGTGAGAGGGGATTAAAGACGGACTGTGAGATGGGGGGAAGTGATAGGGGGATATATACAGGCAAGAAGTGAAATTGAGAGGTGTGAAGAGCAGAAATGTAAGATTGTGTATATAGTCTGTGTTAGGGGAGACAAGAGGATTAGGAATGGGAGAGGTGATTAAATGTGTATGAAGGCAGTATAGGTGCAGAAGAGTAAGCAGTGCGGATGGTGCATGTGAGGTCAAGAGAGGGTAAAAAGGAAGGTTGCTGTGGGGGAGACCATGAGGAGGGAATCAGGATATGTGGAACCTAAAGGGGATGTGAGCAGGAGGGCAGGGAAGAAAAACGGAAAAAGGACTGAAGGGAGGGAGAGTAAGCCATGGTCAAAAATTTGACAACAGCTGTCATCACCAGGCCATTCGGGTTCTTTAGGCTGAGTATGTACTTTGGACGGATAAATTTATATGAGTCCACAATCTGATATTTGTTAGCATTTTGGATGAGTGCATTCGGACGAACTTCTGCTTCGTCAAAATAGTTTTTGGCAAGTTTTTACATACTTTGTAGAATGGAGTCCTAATTTAGATCTCTGTGTATATTGGTATTTTTGACGAACCAGGGTACTGCTATAGCTGATCGCAATATGTTGTTTTGAGTCGAATGGAGTCTGACAAGATTTGTTTTGGAAGTTGCTACCCAAATGTGTGAATGAAATTGAAGCTACAACTACACCGCTCAAAAAAACCCCCTTTGGAAACATGCAGATTACTAGCGTCTATAAGACACCTAATGCAGAACTTCTTACATCAGAGCTCTCTAAATTATTTCATCCCAGCAATCCCTGCGTAGTTGCAGGAGATTTCAACTGCAAACATAAACAGTGGGGCTGCACACGCACCACCCTAAATGGTAAAGCACTTCTAGATTTCACGGATTCAAATGGAATTATTATTATATCCATTGCTGAACCCACATTTTACTCTCATAATCGCAATCACAAACCTGATGTTTTAAATATCTTTCTTTTAAAGAATTTTTATGCAACATATTATCTTAATGTTGCAAATGTTTTAAGTTCTGATCACTGCCCGGTAATTATGTCATCAAACTTTGAAATTCCATCTTCAGACATTTCTACCAAACTCATCAACTCGCCAAACTTTCAATAACAACTTTGCCTTTCTATTAACTGAAACCCAAAAGTTTTTATCAAAACTGATACTGATTTTCATATTCAAAATTTAACTGTTCAAATTCATCATGAACTTCATGAGTCATCCACTGTTAAAGATTTAAAGCCACATTATAATTAACTTTCACCAGAGCTTAAAAGAGAAGTACCGGCCAAAAATAAAGCAAGAAGAGTACGGCAAATAATCGAGACTACCCTGTGATAAAAAAAAGTTTAGAATGAACTCGAAATCAAACTAACCTACAAGACTTTCGAAATGACAACTGGAATAATAAACTTACCTCTCTTAACCTTAATGATGGCTCGATTTGGAAAATGGTTCGCTCCTTAAAGGGAAATACTTGTCACATTCAGACAAGGCCGAACTTCTTGGTAATTCACTTGAATCGCAATTTCATCCGAATGATGAGTATGTCAATGACGATCTGATCGGTGAGGTGGTAACTGCTTCAGAGAAAATTTAAAAAATCACCTTGCCAAGAGAAATTGCAGTGTTTAAAATATCACCATAAACTCTGAAACATAAAACGTGTCTGCTTTTTAATAGCGTTTTATTTTGCTATTCATTAGAGCACAAATGCTAAAAGATAGAAATTTCAAAGGACGATGATACATTCTTGGCTATGACATTTAACCAGCGCCATCTAGCTGATAAAATTAATCCTGAAAACTAAGACAAAAATTTTTCTTTACTAGAAGGAGTAATAGGGGAAAACCATTAAGTATTACTCTACCAGGATCTAGATAATTACTGTCCATTATATTTCTTTAATTATATTCATGTATTTCAAACCATATTTTTGTCAAGAGCTAAAATTATCTAATGAATGGACGACAAAGGAACTTCAAATACCATGGACGGATGACAGAATAACTTTAAAATAAGTAGCAATAGATGAAAGAACAACTGTAAAAATTACATATAAATATACTCTGGAATGACAGAATCGCCTTTAAAGCATTAAAAATACATCAGATAGATGGCTGAATCACCTACAAATATCTCACAGCACAGTAGAATGAATAGCAGAATAACTATAAAATTAATAAGGTGCACAGGAGATGATGACAGAATATGTCCAAAAATACACTGGAATGGGAGACATAAAACTAATAGACCACAAAATGGTAGCGACTAATAGATAAAAAAAATGGCTTTAAGTGTATACCATAATGACAAAATTGCTGCAAAAACTGTAAATTATACCAAAAGTTTGCTGGAAAAAATTTTTTTCATCTAATGTATTGAGATAGGTAAGAGAACAAACATTTCAAATAATCTATATAAATACATAATACCGTTGAAATGGAGCAACTATCTTGCATGAAAGAAATATTATCCTGAAAATCCTCGAACTTTGGTTTGATTATTCAAAGTGCATTTTCGATAAAGGTTTACTATTAACGTTACCTATTCATATAATGTAGCACTACTATCAAGAATATCCACACTTTATGGGAACTATTACCCTAGAAAGAACCAAACTATTTATAGAGTCTAATTTTAGTCTTTAGGTGTAAACGCCTATTTTTCCACTCTCTCCACAGATTTTTAAAAGTCCCGGCAGCAATCCCTATTCATCTGTTAATCTCATGCCGCACATCACCAGTATCTGTTACATAGCTCCCAATATAATTAAACTGTGACACCTGTTCAAGACTGTAACCATTCAGATTAACTGAATCACATCCTGCCTGATCAATATTCATCACTTCAGTTTTCTCTCTGTTTATAACACACTCTATTACCAGTCTCATCTACAGCTCGAATGAAAGAGTTCATCTCATCAACACCATTTGCCAAAAAGGCTAAATCATCAGCATAATTTAAATCAGAAATTTTCGTATCTCCAGTCTATTTAAGGGCGAAATTATTGGAGTGAATTTCGCATTACGTAATCAATAACCAAACTGAAGAGAATAGGAGGCAAAATGCAACCTTGTCGAACATCAAAAGTAATGTTAAACCAATTGCTACAAGCCTTACCAACTCTCACACACGAGTCAGTGTTATTATAGAGAGCTTTCATTATGTTAACTAACTTGTCTGGTATACCATATGATTTCACAATCAACCACAAATTGTGACGATCAACAGAGTCGAAAGCCTTTTTGAAATCAACAAAGCTAGCAACCAAAGGTTTCTGAAACTCTAAACATTTCTCAAGAATCTGCCTAAGTGAAAATATCTGATCCACACATCCCCTACCACTTCTGAATCCACATTGCTCATCACGCAATTGACTGTCAACCAGATTCTTAATTCTATTAAGCACAATCATGGAAATAACTTTACCTGGAACAGAGAGTAGGCTGAAACCCCCTATAGTTGTCATAAGAACTGCATATTTTGAAAATAGGGATAACAATAGCTCTGGTAAATTCCTTAGGAACCATGCCTTTATCATAAAAGATATTCAGAATTTCAGTCATCCAAGTGGTAACCGAAACATTCCCAGCTCTAAGCATTTCCGTAGTAATTTCATCTACCCCTAGGGATTTATGAAGTTCAGTTTAGAAATAGCCAAAATAACTTCAGATTGTGTTATAGGGCCAACATTAAAGCCACCAATGCATCTATCATCATTGCAAACAATGGGAGTAAAACTAACCACATTGTTTAGAACATCACTGAAATGCTCAACCCACCTAGCCATGACAGAATCCTCACCATTTATAACCTTACATTGTTTATCCTTCAATACCTGTATACCTGTTCATTTTCTACCACACAAAATACTAACTATCTGGTATAGCTTTCTGTTGTTGTGCTGTCTAACTACTTCCTTGGCTTTGTCAGCCAAGCCATCAAGTCAAAGATTCTTATCAGCAACTAACTGATCTTTTACAAGTTTATTAAGTTCTTTGTAATGCTTTCTATTATAACTAGTAGGGTATTGATTAAGGACTTTCCTGAAGTTCTTTCTTTCCGAAATAAGCTCAAGGGCTTTATCACTCAAATAATCTTCCTCCTCACCTACTTTTTTCTTGAAAGACTGTTTCCAATAAAAAAAAAAAAATAAATAAATAAATACCCCCTCAAGCAGCTGCTTGCCACAGAGGTCTGACAGGAGCATGTCAGTTTATATGACATAGTAGGAGATCTGAGAGGATGGCAGGATCTCAGCAGAAAAACGACACACACATCCATGCCTAATCCGGGGCTCGAACCCAGGTCCCCTAGATCAGTAGCCAAGCGTGCTAACCACCCGGCCACGGGACAGCTAAGTCGTGTTTAAAATTGTCCCAATCTTCAACTTCTGTATTAAGCAAACCATAAATGTCACAATGACTAAATAACCTATCACGGTACGCATTAACTATAACTGGGCCATTCAGATCTTCAGTATTAAAGATAAATTTTTTAACCTTAGCACAAAACTTTTTAAGTTTAAGTTGCAAGATACTTTCAACAAGGTAATGGTCAGATCCAATTTCAGCTCCAATATATGCCCTTGTATTCATAACAGAACTAGCCCATTTACTGTTAATAAATATGTAATCAATCATATTCTTATGCAGCCCATCAGGTGAAACCCATGTGTACTTATGTATGTCGCAGTGTTTGTAATAAGTGATAGTTATTCTGAAACCATTGAGTTTACCTACCTGTACGAGACGTTGCCCATTGCCATTGCAGCTACCAATACCAAAAGGGCCTATCACCACTCCCAAACGTCAGAGTCAGTACCAACTTTAACATTGAAGTCACCTAGAACAAGGGTAATATCTCCTTTCTTGACAGAATTCAAAATATCCTGAAGTTGTCCGTAAACCCTATCCTTCTCATCCTCATCGGCATCCTCAGTGGGGTCATAACAACAGATAACATTCAAGTCTTTAACGCTTGTCTGAAATTTTGCTGTAAGAAACCTTTCATTAATGCACTCGTATCCTAGAAGAGCATCACTAGCGTGTCTGTTGAGAAGCAGACCCACGCCTTGGTGATGCTTATTGTCGTCCCTCCCTGAAAAGAGAAAATTAAGGTTATTTTTAAGAATCCGAACTTTATCTGTCCATCTGGTCTCTTGCAAGCCGAGAATATCTAAATCATGATGGTGGAATTCTTGTGTGAGGACATCAAGGGAAAATGCTCTGTGCAGAGTCCTCACATTCCAACTACCTATGGAGAGAAAATGGTTAGTTCGATGTTTAAAGAAACTATGTTTATTGAGAGAGGGAATGCCGACAATACCAAACAGCCCCCTAATCGCAGACATGGGGCAAAGACCCGTTCCCCCACCACTAAAGGCTGAAGCCATCTACACTGGAAGACTTCCTCCAATGTAGAATTTGACGATGCCAATAGAAGCAAAGTGTTCAGGTGCCTGCGATGACCTCTGCTCAGGATTATCCACCAGCTGATAAACATATCCTGTGAATCTATTCACTTGGGACTGTTAACACACAAACAAACGGAAAACACAGCGGAATATTTTCCCTCCACAGAAGGCCACCAGTACAGCAAAAAGAAAAGGAATTTAGCATGTTGGAATGTCACCAAAATAGGAGTCGCGCTCCATCGTTGCCTTAACCAAATACGTTGAAATGTTACCTTTCACAATGGAATTTCTTAAATACGTTGAATTGGAGATTAAAAAATGATTTTTTAACATCCTGAGCCATAGAGTGATAATGTCACGCGATATAAGGCGTAAAACAAATGTATTATAGTGTCGAAAATTTCGACTTGTGTCCCCACAGTCAAACAGAGGAAAATTTCTATTTGAAAGTCGAATATCCAAATCCACTACTTAAAAACGAAACGTTCTGCAGTTTCGTCACCGAAATTCAGTCAAGGTTCCTGCTAATTTGGACGGTAAATCAGTGCGGCATCTTTGGAAATTGATCAGTCTAGGAACTGAGAATTTGTTGTCACAAGAGTTCTCGTTGATTAACAACCTACTTATCAAAGATCTATTGTCAATGTAGGCCCACTGAACTATACAGATTGGGAATTATTTCGTAATAAAATGTGTGGCTTTCCAGTTGGAAAGGTAATTAGTACTTCTAATCTTTATTTGATTTTCTAGGCTCTTAAAAGAGCCATTTTGTGGTGGTGACGACTAACCTTTTGCCTCTTCGTCGCCACTGTGAGTATCTTCATCCTCACTGTAGTGTGGAGAGTTAGATGTCAGCTGTGATGTATCGGAATCATTTCCGTCATCAACAGATGTCTCTCCATCATCCTCAGACAAAAAACGGCAATGCACCGGTGATCTGACGTCACTGTCGACTGAAGACTCTCATCGTCGCTATCTGTGATGGCCGATGAAGAGTGATCATCCGACAAGGGCTCATCCTCTGTCGGTGCTCCATCGTCGATATGCGCTATACCTGTGACAAGTACCACAACACAAACCAACTAGGACTGGAGCAGGAATACCCAATATCGTAGGAATAGGAACACCAACGCGATCAACGACCACAACTCGAGTTCGACGTACACATACGTACTAAATCTCACGCTTCCGCTTTATAGCGAATTGTCAAAAATTCATTTTAACAGAGACCTCAACAATTTAAATCTAAATAAAAAAAGGTAGATTATAAGCTTATCGTATGAAAGCTCATATATGAGACTTTATTTAAATCGCAATGAACTTGTCGCTCCTTGCGCCATCCTGCTCGTGAAAGCCAACTAATCAAATGTTATTCAATATAAAATGTTGAATAAGGAAGTCACTCACCCTAACATTTTATTAACCCTTTAACATCCACAGGCATTGAAAAACGAAGTACCTCAGAATACCACACAGGCCCAGTTTTGAAATGGACTCTTCCTACTTTGTCAATCCCTCTCCTTCACCTGTAGGGAGAACTGAGAAACCACAGCTCCTTTCCACACCGTAAATTGCCTCTCATTAACTGAGCATTAGTCCACCTCGAACACGTAGGATCACGAGTTATACACATCCATTGAACACGAGATATCAGACTCCTGTGACTTTTTTTTTCTTAAATTCTTTCCCAAAACAAATTTTACAGTGTATTGTCAATTTTGGAAAGGTTTTTCATTATTTTTTAATACTAGCTTTTAAAAGCTATTAAATTTGTTTTTCTACTTAAAAAGAGGCATAAGATTGTAATTGTTTGTATTACATCTTTGAAATAAAATAGATCTCATAATTAAAAATTTTTGAAAGGTAAAGGTTTTCAAATGTTTCCATTTTTTGGATTCTGTTGTCAGTTTTCTAACATCCAGCAAAGAGAAAGCTGCTCCAAATATTCGAATGTATGATGAAAAAATTTAAAGAAAGATTATCAAAATGACGACCAAAAAATAGAAAGCAGTAAGAGTGCTAAATTCAGTTTTAAACTCTAGTTTTTAACACAATTGTGGATAGTAATCTAACGTAAGAATCAAAAATAATTTTGTCAGAAAAGTTTGTATTTGAGATAAAAGTAATCAAAGTGGATATTGCGAAGGATATCAGTGGAACCGAAGAATATCCGTGGAAGCAAAAACTTGATAAAATGAGAAAAAAAATTAAAGCAATCAGAGATCACATAAAAATATTGGAGGTGGTAAAAATATATTATCAAAATAAGGAAGGCATATGAATATGATGGATAATGATAGATGACTAATTTTAGTATGGAAATAAGAACCCGCTGGAAGAAGACATTGAAAGAGATCGGAAAATCGTATGAAAAAAACAATGCCGAAAAATGGAGGTTAACAGAAAGAGTGCAAAGATGAAAATAAGTGGATAGAAATAACTGACTGGGACCACATAACTTAAACTTGGGAGGGTGAAAAGAATTAAAAATTTGTATCATTATATTTTTTAAAAACTACATTGGTAAGTAATTGAGTAAGTGATTCAATTCAGCAAATGAATAAATCAACAATTGTCTGTTCTGATTTTATTATTTTACACTTTATATCATCAACAATGTGCCTAGAAAAAGTCTTATGGGCTACATATTCGAGTCGAAGGGGGAGGATCCTCCCCCCTTCTTTTCACAATGCTAGTAAGTGTAATAGATACAAAAATTATTAAACTTATTTATGTTTGACGCATATTTCAGAAAAAAATGTAGACATAAAACGAAGGGGAAATGATATACTGCATTGGAAATACAGCCTGTTGTCTACCCCTTTACGTTTTTTAGGCTCGAATGTGTTTCTTGTCCCCCTCCCTTTTTGATTTTTTTCTTACATCCGGGCCTGCTCGTGTCTATTGGAATGAGGGCGATGGAATGATGCTGGAGTTTACGAATTTCGTCTAATGGGTATCGTTTTCTGCACAATGGCTAAATGTCCTGGTCGCAACAAAGACCCTCTGCAGAACAGTTAGGAGAGAGATGGAAGCCTGCCTCAAGCGTACTGATTAATTGCACAGGCTATGGTTATCCTACACACGGGGCTAAAATTTTACTTCCCATCCGACTGATGGTAGGCTCTCCAATCCCCAAGTGTCATATTTTCTCCCCGAGGTCTGGGTAGATATTATACATATATATATATATATCCCCTCAAACAGCTGCTAGCCATAGGAGTCTGACAGGTGGCTGTCAATTTATACGCCATAGCAGAAGGTCTGTGAGGATGACCGGAGCTCATCAGAAAAACGACACAATCATCCACGCCCTTACCTGAAGCTCGATCCTAGGTACCTCTGTTCAGTAGCCAAGCACGCTAATCATTCGGCCACTGGACGGCTACTGTAGATATTAGAGGAGATAAATATCAATATGCAACAAAAAGATTTCGAACCTGAGAAATATCAAATTACAAGCATGACGCAGAACCGATTGATTCGACTTTTACTAACTTATAGTACATACTTCATTAGTTACTCTTTAAAGTCAGCTACCTGTTTTGGAGATTTAGTGCAGTAAATGTATACGTACTTCAAACCGGTGTGTTAAAAATTATATAAGATGTTTGAATAAAATAAATATGTGTGTTTGGAGGGGTGTTGGGGGATTCTTAAATCACTGATTTCTGGGACTGAATTCAGAAAAATATGTTATTAAAGCTCTCGAGGTGCAAGGGAAATTATAACTCCTTAATTCTTTTTCCTTACTTGTGACTGCACTGTTTCACACAAATATTTTCTGAGGATGAATTGCACCACCATCGGTGCAATTACTTCGTCGTAATATTTTACTGATATATATAATTTTTTATCCCTATTTCTCTTTGGGAAGGTGCAGTGGTACAATAGCTTACCAACTTACAGTTTTTTGTATGGGTAAAAAGGACATGAATATTATTTTATAACCTAGGGCACTCTTGACTTCGTACATTTACTGCATGACTAGCAAGGGTTATGAAATATGCAGAAATAATAAACCATCAATTGGGAGTAGTGGTACACCAATCTGTGTGTCAGGTTCGGGTTCCAGCTGGTCTAGTGTAGAGATTTTTCTCTGCCAAACTCCCCGCCCTGCCTACAGTGAATAGGACTTCAAAAGGCAGCCGTCCGTCGGAGGGACGTTAAGACGTGGTTCCGTGAGTAAGAGACACACCACGCACGTTAAAGAACACGCTGGATGGCCTTGACGGGAGGCTTACACTCTTTTCCCAAAAGCTATCCAGTGGGTCTCCTCACCCAACCATCCATGAAACCACGACAGCTTCGAACTTCGACATCTGTCCCAAATAACTGATATTTAAGTGGCGAATATCATGATTCAAAACTAAAAGAGCTCTAATTTACTCCTTGAATAATGGTAGACTTTCGGCACAATTAATGTACAGAGTGAGAGTAAAAATTAGATCATAATGCTACCTAACAATAATGGCAATAAATCATCGGCACGGTTCAAAATTGGAAAGTTCCATAATTAGAGATATCAATGAACTGACTGATTCGATAATAGTAAGCTAATTTAGACGGAAGGTACTCTCCCAGCTGTTCCGCAGCCTTAATGTCAGCGTACTCATAGGCATCAACCAGCACACAGGGCTCAAAATTCCAAAGTTTCAAAATTGCAGAATTCAACGAATCAAGGATTTCGATAATACTATAGTAATGTAAACGATAGGTACTTACTCCGCTACTTCGCAGCTTCAATGTAAGAGTTTTGATAGGCCTCAACCAGCACACGAAGATGGCTTTTGGTGCCATCCATAAGATGTAGTACTGTCCTGTATAGCGGAACGTCGGATGGCATCATTCAATCACATTCAAACACCATCCTGTGACATTTTCACCTTGAAAAGTCGATCTCGCCAGTGCCACTTTCAACTGTCAAACTTTGTGTACATCTGTCAAAAGCCCCTCGTTTTTTGCTTACATCTGTCAAAAGTTCTCGATTTTTGTTTACAGTGCCACGCCCCCTCTAAAGACCCCCTGTTTGACTCACCCAAACCAAAGTGAAGTAAACAACTCTAAAGGATCCAAATAATTCTCAGTCGCAATTCCGCCATTTTGAATCATGATGTCGTCACCCATTGTGAAGTACAACTTCCAAATAATTCTAATTCCCAGTCTGCCATTTGGATTTTGACGTCATCACCCAAGTGAAACCTTGAAATTATTCTATGCCCACCATGCCCACCACTATGACCTTGAGTCAAGTGCCTTTGTCTCCCACTTTCGATGGTCACATCACCGAAAAGTGAACACGTTGCGATAAACAAATACGAATGACCTGTAGTGTAAGCTTTCTATTTTGAGCAATGAAAATGGCATCTGAGTTGGTCAATCACTTAACATGAACGGAAAAATATTATTTGGTTGAAGAATGGTAAAATTTTAAAACGAAACCTCACTTTGTGTCTATTTGGAAAAATATCAGCAGAATTTAAGTTCGATATAAAATTAAAACGAACGAAAATTACTATAAGGAACCAATTTCACTTCCATAGAGATAACCTAGAATTCATGTTTTAGCGTGCAAAACACGCGTTCGACAACAAATTGTTTCGAAAATAAAACTTATTTTGTGATCAAATATAAACACCAAACAAGACACGTGTTCTTATTTCATACACATTTTTCGTTTAGTGTACGAAAATAAAGACAAAATTTATGCAATACAGAAATATTAAGGGATCAAAAAAAGGTGTAAGATGGAATTTTACTTCCTATAGGGATAACGTGTGATTTGTATTTTATTGTACAAATTTCTCATCGGAGAGAAAAAAATATTTGATCATAAAACTGGTTTGATGACAATTTTATAAACACAAAAAACTGGAAATGTGTTATTTTAAACCAAATTTTGGTTTAGTTGGTAAAATACAGACATGAAAATCAAAGAGTACAAATATTAAATTAAGTAGGGTTTCACTTCACATACGAAAACATGAAAAAATGACAAGGGTGTGTCGAAATTGGTGTCTGTTATTAAAATATTTCAAACAAGAAATTGCTATGGTAATAAAACTTTAAACAAGAAAGTGGACTGGTGATAAAACTTGTAACAGAAAAACAGATGTTGGTAAGAAACTTTGATTAAAAATCGGGAATGGTGGTAAAATCGTAAACTGACTTATCTGGTTGATAAAAATATATGCGAAACGTAATGTACTGGACTTGAGGGTTGTTAGCATTGTGTGATAATATAGATAGATTAACTGCAAAATCTCATATAATACAGAGACAGGGGATGGCCAAGTCACTAGTGCGCTGGATTCATAAACTGTTATTACTAGGCTGGAGCCCCATTGTGTTGCCATTGAGATTTATTTCTGTTATCCCCTACCCTCTGTGAGAAACGTTACATTGCTTTAAAAAATACAAGTGTTCGTTGGATGGGACTTTACGTGTGCAGAAGAGCCATACATTCTTGGCATCACAAAGCACTCTGAATGATCTTGACAGGAGTTTTCAATTTCTCTCCTAACATTCGTGTAGTACCCTTTCTCTATCCAACTATGAGCCCTTTGGTTCAGTGACCAGGACTTTTAATCAAATTGAATGCATAAAAGATCCCTTCAGAATTAACAAAAAACAACGGAATGGATAGTAGAATTGCTTGAAAGTCACTAAAATGCAGTGAAATAGATGTTGCAATAACTCTAAATGTGCACACATTTGCAGTGGATGGGAGAATATTTTCAAAATTCTTCGGAAGTGGAAGGCACAATAACTGTAGAACCAAAAAGTGTACTGGGGATAATAGAACACCTTCTAAATATGCTGGAATGGATGAGAGAAATAACGGAAAAATCAACAAAGTACACGGGAATAGATGAGAAAATATCTTGGAGTATATGGAATAGACAACACAATATCTCCGAAACACACTGTGATGGGAGAAAAAAAAGTGTAAAAATCTGACAAATATGCACGGTGATGGCTGTAGAAATCACTTTCAAACAACGGCAAATTACAGTAAAATCAATAACTAAGAAACCTCACAAAGTGTACTGGAGATGATAGAACACCTTCTAAATATGTTGGGATGGATGACAGAAATAATGGAAAAATCAACAAAGTACACGGGAATAGATGAGAAAATATCTTGGAGTATATGGAATAGACAACACAATATCTCCGAAACACAATGTGATGGGAGAGAAAAAAGTGTAAAAATCTGAAAAATATGCACGGTGATGGCTGTAGAAATCACTTTCAGGCAAATTACAGTAAAATCGATAAGTGAGAAACCTGACACAGGACATAAGAAGACAAAGCAGAATAACCTGAAAATGTAGAAAATACACGTACGTGGATCTTCAAAATATACAGCAGAAAACGATAGAATATTTTAGCAGTTTTAAAACATTGTAATATACTCTTCGAGATGTATAACGTGTCTGCTTCTTAATATCAATTTACTTTGCTATTCTTTCGAGTACACAAATACTCTAAGATAGAATTCTCAATTAACTAGCTCCATCTAGCGTGAAAAAGTGATGCTAAACAATAACCGTTAAAAGTCCCACTTTAGCAAAAGGAGTAACAAAGGAAAACCATAAAATATTAGTAAATTAGGGTCTCACTCTAGAGCAATGGTTCTCAAAATTTTATGTTTCACGTATCCTCTGGAAATGTGTATGTAACTGGCATACACCTTGTATAGATGGATGAAACTACATTTATAGTATAACAATGGTTAATTTTACTTTCTTACTAGATCTAGCGACTTTTGAGTTCTCATGGTTTACCCCAGAAATGTTTACTGCGTACTCCATGTTCAAAACCACAGTCCATTGCAATCATAATTATATATGTGTGGATGAATATCACAAAATACATTGAAAATGGAAGAGAAAACAACAGGTAATAAACATATAAATACCAAAGAAATGGTTGGTAGAATTGCTTCAAAGAAACGAAAATATTGCGAAATCAGTATTGGAATAACTGTAAATGCACACACATTGTAGTGGATGGGAGATTATTTTCAAAACTCTTCGAACAGGAAGGCATTATAGCGTGCAAAATCAAACAAAGTGTACTGTGATGATAGAATACCCTCAAAATACGCTGGAAAGGATGAAAGAAATAACGGAAAAAAATCAACAACCTAAAATGGGAGCTGATCAGAAAATATCTTCGAATGTAAGGAAATACCTAGTAAACTCGATGATATATGCAATGGGTGACACAATACCTTCAACACTAACTGTGATAGAACAGAAAACAAGTGTAAAATCACTTCAAAGGAGTAAACTACAGGGAAACCGATTACTTAATAAGTGAAAAATTTCTCACAGGACAGAAAAAAAGGTATAGAAGATGGCCAGAATATCTGCGAAGCACAGGGGAGTGGATGACGGATTATCTTCAAAATATGAAGAAATGAGAATATACAGGAACACATAGTAGCATATTTAATAGTGTTTAAAATATCACCGTAAACTCTGAAAAATGAAACGTGTCTGCTTTTTAATAGCGTTTTATTTTGCTATTCTTTCGAGCACAAATGCGAAAAGATAAAAATTTCAAAGGACGATGATACATTCTTCGCTATAACTAGATGTCCTGTATAGTTAGAGGATGGCCATCTCGGTCATTCTCTGCCATTGGTTGATTGAGTCACGTGGTTTATGGGCGCCATGTTTTGTCGTACCGCGAGACGAAAGCGTATGAGTTAGTGTGTGTACCTAGTTAAAACTTCTCAGTTATTATAATTTCATACATTTCTACCACTTTTTTGTCTATAAAAGCTGTCATATTTTATGAATGCCTCACTGCGCTGCATTTGGGTGTAAAAATTTCACTCAAAGAAGTAAATTAATGAATATTTTTTCCCGAGAATCTCCGCCAGAACACGGCAAACGGCTGCAAAAGTGAAATTAGCTAACTGAAAACCAACAATTAATTTCTTTTAAGGTTCGTTTGAAAAGCGAGGTAATGTTTTCACTTTGTCGTCTGCATATGCCAATATATGTTCGTCTGTCTATCCGTCTCTCTGTTAACTATTATCTGTCCATCTGTCTTTCCACCTGTCTGTCCGTCTGTAGACAATCAATTTTTTACTTTTAGAGCTAAATGAATTATTCTTTTTGGGTTGGATAGGTGTCGAACAAATATTGCGATTTGCAATTTTGAAAATTTTCAAAAGCTTTAATAACGCCCTCTAGTGATGGGAAAAGAAGGAAAATGCTAAAATTTCAAACGAATATTACAAACAAACAATTTACACTGGAAATCTGAAATTTTGGTAATAGAGTGTTGTGGTCAGTAGGTTAACAATGGCAACAAGGCTTTGTCGTGTTAGCCAAAAACGTTTGCGAAAATAAAACTTTTTTTTAAGAGATAAACGAAAAATTATATAAATATACATATATATTTTGTTGTTTGTATTTAAACAATACTTGATAATCTCAGCGTTACCTGTAGATGTTTAAACGTCTATAAATCAAATGTTTTTTTGTGAAAAAACCGGCGTACGTTCAACAGGTTAGAATACTCTGGCATGTTTCTGGAGAGATGCAGGTTCGAATCCCGTATGTCGACGAAATATTTTTCCCCAAAAATATTAATATTTACATTTTTTTGAATCCTCATTAGTTGGAATTTCCAGTGTTAGAAAGTGCTAAAGTCAGTAAATAAAAACTGGAAAGGCGACCTATGGCAGCGGAAAGAAGCTGGAAAATACCAAATCTTTAAATAAATATTGCAAATATCTATTATTGTTAGAAACTTAAATTTTTGTTCATAGAATGTAATGATCAAGTGGTTTACACTAATAGTAATGATTTGTCCCGTTTGTAAAATGCAACTTTTCTGCTTTAAGAGATATATGAAAAACTATTTTTTACACATTACAGGTACTACTAAAATATTAATAGTTTATTTTCTCAATTATACAGTAGTTCGAATTTCCACTGTCAGAGGGACTGAAAGTGTAAAATAACTAGAAGAACGCATATCGCCCCTGGTGCGTATGGGAATCCCATTTTCAAAGAGACTGAAGTTTTTCATTTGCCCACTTTTTCACTCCTTACAAGTTTTAATAATGGATATTCGTGTTGTTTTTCTGCTGAGGTCCCGCCATCCTCATGGGGTTTCTACTATGGCGTATAAATTGATAGGCTACTACTGTCTGACCTCTGTACAAGCAGGTGCTTGAGGGGTTATTTATTTAGTTTTTAATGTATGATGAGGTTAAATGCACATAGTTTTTCTGTGGTCTCTATTTTGCTTCTCATTCTAGTAAACAAGAATTTTTGTTTTAGTTTCAGGATTTCTTTTTCCCGCTAGATGGAGCTGGTTAAATGCCATAACCAAGAATTTTACTAATTTACCGCTTTTTTGACTGTTGTATGTATCATCTTCCTTTGAAATTTCTATCTTTTAGCATTTGTGCTCGAAAGAATAAAAAACAAATCGCTATTAAAAAGCAGACATGTTTTATGTTTCAAAGAGTTTACGGTGATGTTTTTAAACAGTCTTAAATATTCTACTGTGTATTCCTGCATAATTTGAAGATAATCCGTCAAACACTCCCATGTACTTCATTTTCTGCCCATTTTTCTATACCTTTTTTTGTCCATTGTGAGATTTTTCTGTTATTAAGTAATCGATTTCACTACAGTTCCTTTGAAACGATTTTCAACTTGTTTTCTCTCCCATCACAGTATGTTTTGAAGTTGTCCATTCCACATATTCGAAGATATTTTCTGATCCACTCCTATGTATGTTGTTGTTTTTCCGTTATTTCTGTCATCCATTCCAGCATAGGTTGAAGGTATTCTATCATCTTAATTACACTTTGTTTGATTTTGCGTGTTATAAGGCCTTCCACTTCTGAAGAATTTTGTAAACAATTTCTGATACACTACATCCATTTCACTGCATTTTATTAACTTTCAAGCAATTCAACCAACCATATTTTGGTTCATATATGATTTTTTTTACAGTTTTATTCTCTTTCAATTGCTAGTTAGTTGATTTTTATGTGTTGTGTTTTGTGGATTTATTTGATGTACACCATTTTTGTGGCTGAATGACCTATGTTTAATATAATTTATTCATTTTCCTGCAGATAAGCTATTTAGTTTTGTGGGTCAAATTGTAAATGTATTTGTATTCTTTACTCTTATGAATAAAAATTATATTCTATTTTTTAAAAAAAATGTATTTTTGATATTCAACCATCCATATGAAATAATGAAAGTAACGGACATTGATTTTTCTAGACCCTAGTACAGTAATACTTCATTGTTTTCCCCTTTTAGTCTTTCTGGAAAAGACGTATTTTTTTCTTAATTTTTAGGATTACTTTTACCCACTAGATGGCGCTGGTTAACTGTAATGACCGAGAAAATTCCTTATTTACCGCGTTTTCGACTGGTTCATATATCATCATCCTTTGAAATTTCTATCTTTTAGCATTTGTGCTCGAAAGAATAACAATGTAAATCGGTATTAAAAAGCAGACACGTTTTACATTACAAAGAATTCACGGTGATATTTTTAAACACTATTAAATATTTTACTCTGTATTCCTGTATATTCTCATTCCTGCGTATTTTGAAGATAATCCGTCGTCCACTCCCCTTACGTTCTACATTTTCTGGCCATCTTCTATACCTTTTTTTTTGTCCTGTGTGAAATTTTTCACTTATTAAGCAATAGATTTCACTTTAATTTACTCCTTTAAAGTGATTTTACACTTGTTTCCTCTTCTATCACAGTATGTGTTGAAAATCTTGTTTCACCCATTGCATATATTCCTAGATATATCCCCACATTCGAAGATATTTTCTGATCAGCTCTCATTTTACGTCGTTGATTTTTTTCGTTATTTCTTTCATCCATTCCAGAGTATTTTGAGGGTATTATATCATCATAGTACACTTTGTTTGATTTTCCACGCTATAATGCCTTCCTCTTCGAAGAATTTTGATAATAATCTCCCATTCACTGCAATGTGTGCGCATTTACAGTTATTCCAACACTCATTTCACTGCATTTTACTGTCTTTCAAGTAATTTTACCAACCATTTCTTTGGTTTTTACATGTGTTTCTTTACTCTTGTTTTCTGTTCCATTTAGAATGTATTTTGTGATATTCATCCATCCATATCTAATAATGAATGCCATGGACCGTGATTTTCTAGAATGATACCCTGATATACTAATATTTTATGGTATACTTTATGCTAACGAGAGACTTTTATCAGTTTAGAATTTAGGATCTTTTTTTTTTCACATTAGATGGTGCGATTTAATTGTCATGGCTAAGAAACTAATTATTTATCCCTTTTTTCAGTGTTACTTATTTATTTTTTACAGTATTTGTACTCAAAATAATAGCAAAGTAAATGGATAGTAAGAAGCAGACACGTTATATATTTCGAATAGTTTATTACAATGTTTAAAAACTCCTAAAATATTACAGGACCTCTAGTTATGACTATAAGCCTCTGAGTTAGTGTATGTACCAAGCTGAAACTTCTCAGTTGTTTTATAGTTTTATATATTTCTACCACTTTTTTTGTCTATGAAAGCTGTCATATTTTATGAAAGCCTCACTGCGCTACATTAGGGTGTAAAAATTTCACTTCAAGAAATAAATTAATAAATTTTTTAAGAAAAAAGTGAGCTAACTGGAAACCAACAAATAATTTCGTTTAAAGTTCGTTTGAAAAACCAGCTAATATTTTCACTTTGTCGTCTGCCTATGCCAGTATTTTTCTGTCCGTCTCTCTGTTAACTGTTATCTGTCCATCTGTCTTTCCACCTGTCTGTCCGTCTGTAGAAAAATCATTTTTTTTTACTTTTAGAGCTAAGTGAAAAATTCTTTGAGTTGGATAGGTGTCGAACAAATATCGCGATTCGCAATTTCAAAATTTTTCAATAGCTTTAACAGCGTCCAATAGCGGTGAAAAATGATGGAAAATACTAAAATTTTAAAAGAATATTGCAAATAAACTATTTACACTAGAAATCCGAAATTTTGGTAGTAGAATGTTATGGTCAGAAGGTTTGCAATGGCAACAAGGCTTTGACTTTTTAGACAAAAGGGGTGTGTGCGAAAATGAAAATTTTTTGAGATAAACGAAACAATTTATTTTTTTACTTATTTATTTTATTTATTTATTTTTGTTTTGTTTTGTTTTACAGTCACTAAGAAAATATTAAATATTTACATTTATAGAATCCCCATCAGTTGGAATTTCCACTGTTAGAGAGTGCTAAAGGTGGTAAATAAAACTCGAAAGGAGGCCTCTAGCAGCGGAAAAAGGCTGGAAAATGACAAATTTTTAAATGAATATTGCAAACGATTTATTTTTGCTAGAAACTTATATTTTTGATCATAGATTGTAATGGTCAAGTGAATTACACTAATAGTAATGATTTGTGCCATTGGAAAAATGCAACTTTTCTTCTTTAAGAAATAAATGAAAAGCATTTTTTGTGTTTAGTAGGTATTAACAAAATATTAGTAGTTTATTTTCTCAATTATTCAGTAATTCGAATTTCCATTGTCAGAGAGTGCAGAAAGTGTAAAATAACTAGAAGAACGCATATCGCCTCTGGCGCATATGGCAATCTCGTTTTCAAAGAGAATGAATTTCTTCCTTTGCCAACTTTTTCACTCCTTAAAAGTTTTAATTATGGATATTCGTGTTGTTTTTCTGCTGAGATTCCGTCATCTTCATGGACCTTCTACTATGGATTATAAATTTACAGGCTCCTGTCAGACCTCTGCGTCAAGCAGCTGCTTGAGGGGTTATATATTTTTTTTAAATCGATGATGGGGGAAAAATGTAGTGAGTAGTATTTTATTACTAATTATACAAAATAAAAAGTGTTTGTCTTTTAGTTCTTAATGGTAGACAATGAACTTTTTTTTAAAGTTGCTTTTCTCCCACTCCTCTGAAAATAGTGGGGAAACCATTGCTCTCAGTGGAACTTCTTCCTACCATAACAGAATTCTACAGCCGAAATTTCTACAACAAACAGATCACTTGAAACATTCGCTAAAAGTTTTGCTGTTTGGTTATTTCGTGATCTCTAACGATATAAATTAAAATTGCCTTTGAAAATACGAATTATATTTTATTAGTACCAAGTAAAAAAGAGATTTCCAATTATCTCTTAAAACCGTTCTCTTTCCTACCTACCTTGGACGTATGGGTCAACGCATTGTTATAATGGAATCTTCAAGACTGTCATATTCCACGACCAAAATTTCAAATTTCTAACATAACTACATCGTTTGCAATATTCGTCGTAAATTTCGGAATTTTTCGATTTTTTATCCACTGTTAGACGACGCAATTATAGCTTTTGGGAGAGTCGGAAAATGAAAATTGTAATAAATAATAATAATTTTATCTCTAGAAACGTACAATTTTCTGGTAAAACAAAAAAATTGCATTCCCCCCCCCCCACCTGGGTCGAAAGGGTCAAGTGATTGTTGCGAATGGTAAGTTCGTAACCTTTGCATTTCAACATCAAAATTTAAAATTTATAACCTAACAATAACATTCTGTAAACATATTAACAGTGTACATCGCTTGCAATATTTGTTTTAAATTTCGGGATTTTTCGATTTTTTCCACCGTTAGAGGGCGCAATTATAACTTTTGGGAGATTCATAAAATTCAAATTGTAATATTTCATCAATACCTGTCCAACCCAACAAGAATTTTTAATTTATCTCTAAAAACGTACAATTTTCTGCAAAAAAAAAAAGTTGCATTCTCCCTCCCCCCCCCCACCCCCTGGGTCTAAAGGGTCAAGTGATTGCTGCAAATGGTAACTTCGTAGCCTCTACATTTCAACATCAGAATTTCAAATTTCTAACATAAATACATCATGTGGAATATTCGTTTGATATTTTGGAATTTTCTTTTTTATCCACCGTTGGTGGGCGAAGTTACAAGTTTTAAGAGATTCTAAAAATGCAAATAGCAAAATTTCGTTAATACCTATCGAACATAAAAAGAATTTTTTATTTTTCTGTATAAACAGAAAAGTTCATTATCTACAGAGGACAGACAACGAAGCGATATTATTCCCTTTTTTTAAAAAAAAGCACTAGAATTTACCTTTCCTTTTTAACCGTTTTCTACAGTGCTTCCAATAGTGAGTACTGAAATCTGTATAAAACATTATCCTACTCTTTTCCGGACTCTATAAGTATCTGTGCAATACCATTCAGCTTTGCACCCCAAACAATCCAAGCGACGACAAAACATGGCGTCTTATTTTGAGATGGCCAACCTCTTCCTATATAGGGCCTCTAGTCACAACCGAGAAAATTCCTAATTTACCGCTTTTGTGACTGTTGTGTGTGTCATCTTCCTTTGAAATTTCTATCTTTTAGCATTTGTGCTTGAAAGAATAGCAAAGTAAATGACCATTAAAAAGCAGACGTTTTATATTTCCAAGAGTTTTACACGGTGGTCGAGTGGTTAATGCGCTTGGCTTCTAATCTAAGGGACCTGGGTTCGAGCTCCAGCCAAGGCAGGTGGATGTATGTTTCGTTTTTCTGCTGAGATCCTGCCATCCTCTCAGATCTTCTACTATGGCATATAAACTGTCAGGCTCTAGTCAGACCTCTCTGGCAAGCAGCTGCTTGAGGGGGTGTTTCTTTTTTAGCACTTAAATATTCTACTGTGTATTCCTATACATTTTGAAGATCATCCGTCATCCACTCCTTTGAAATTTGTTCATTTTCCGGTTATTCTACTATGCCCTCTATTGTCCTGTGTGAGGTTTCTCATTTATCGACTTTACTGTAATTCGATGTTTGAAAGCGATTTTTACAGCCTTCCCAGTGCATTTTTACGTGATGGTTTGGTTTGGTTGTTTGAGGTTTTTTGGCGCAAGAGCAACTAAGTCTATATTGCGCCAAACAAAAAAACATAAAGGGATAAAAGTCAGGTAACCCACAACCAAAGTTAAAATTCACAGAGTAGAAAACAATAAAAAATCAACAAATGTAAAAGTCAACAATAAAATGGGCGTACAGGACCAATTAAAAATCACAAATAAGTGTAAAATCTATGAAACATCGTAAATATCATATACTTGTAAAATAACCAGTAAAACGTAAAAATTCGAAAACAGGAGTTAAAAGCGACTCATTAGAAAAAAGATATCCGAGTGTAAGGGGCTCTGACGTGAAGTCGTGAAAGGTAAAAAGTAAAGGTCTGTCTAGGTTAAAAGTAGGACAAGAGATTAAAATATGCTTAATGGTTAAAATGGTGTCACGAAACTCGCACTTAGGTACGTCGTCTTCCCGAAGAAGGAAAGAGTGTGTAATAAACGAATGACTTAAGCGGAGCCAAGCAACTACAAGCAAGATCTTTGCCACTGTGACCGGAACTTGATGGAAAAACGCTGCCGGGAATCCAGGTATGGAACTGGCAGCGGAGAGTTGGACAATGGCGTGGCTGACCTAGCAGCAGCGTCTGTCATTTCCCCTGATTCCGACATGACTGGACACCCAACTGAAGAGAACGTTGGTGGTGGCTGCCAGACGATGGAGCTGCTGGTGAATCTTGGAGAGAACAGGGTGAGGCTGATGCCTCACTGAGATCAAAGCCTGTAGCGAGCTAAGCGAGTCAGTGTAAAGCACACACCAACAATGACGCTTAGCTGTTATGTGGTCCAAGGCAATGCTGATAGCATGCAACTCTGCAGTGAAGATGGGACACTGCTGTGGGATCTGGTCTGCAATGATTCCATCACAGCAGACCATGGCTGATCCCACAGATGTACCGGACTTTGAACCATCTGTAAAGACAGGCATGTAGTCCAGGTGCTCAGCACGATGGCTGACAAAGAGTTGCTGATAGACACAGTCGGGTGTAAAGTCCTTTCTCATCCTGCACAGAGAGAAATCACAGGAAGGAGAAACAGCGATTCAAGGTGGAAGTGACTCGGCTGTCGACTGTGCGATGCTATCAAGACTGGTGTTAATGTCTTTCAGGTAACCTCGAACATGCAGACCGAAAGAACGAACGGCAGTCGACCGATTCTGGTATAACATTTCCCATGATGGACTGAAAACGCAGTCCCAAGTTGAATGGCCTTATAGGGATCACAATTTTGCAGCATACTGCAGGGACAACTCTGACGTCGAATAGATAAGGAAGGTTCGTCAGTCTCAACAGAGACTCTGAACTGGTGAAGTGGGGAAGGCCCCCCATACAAACACAGAAGGCCTGATGATGGAGGAGAAAAGCACCTTCACCGTCGGATCCAGGGTAAAGTCGTACAACTGGGATTCGTAGTCCAGTTTCGACCACACAAGTGAACAGTAGGGCGGGGCAAATAACATCGGTCCATCCCGCAAGACAGAGGGGAGAGGACCTTGAGGATGCTCAATGCCCAGGTGCAGTTGGACCTGAGATGTCGAACATGAAGATAAAAAGGACAATTTCCGGTCGAATATGAGAATGAGAAACTGGGTCTCCACCACAACTGGACTGATGTTACCCCCAAGCTGCAGCTCGTGGTCCAGATGATGATTATGCTTGTGGCCAAAGTGCACGCAAGCGGTCTTCTGTGGGGAAAACCGAAACCCATTGGCTGTCGCCCTTGCTGAAAGATTGTTCAGGGAAGTTTGCAGTTGTCGTTCAATGACCCTCATGCTGGACGATGAGCAAAAGATGCTAAAGTCGTCAAGATAGAGGGCATTGCCTACAGTCAGAGGAAGTTGCTGTGTAATAGAATTGATCTTGACAGAGAAAAGCATAACACTCAGGACGCAGCCTTGTGGTACCTCCTATTCTTGGGGAAAAGGACATGACAGAGCATTGCCGACACGAACTCGAAAATTACGAGATGATAAAAAATTTACAATGAAAATCGGCAAGTGACCTCGCAAGCCGAAGCTGTGGAGGTCATGAAGAATGCCGAATCTCCATGCCGTTTCTTACGCTCTTTCGATGATGAAGAAAATTGACACCAGGTGCTCTCGACTTAAAAACGAATTCCTGATCGCCGATTCCAGGCAGATCAGTGGTCTAAAGGAGACTGGTGCTTGCGAAAGCTACACTGGGTGTTCGAAAGAAGGCCGTGATGTTCCATATACCAGGCCATCCTGGTATTTACCATTCTCTCCAACACCTTGCAGACGCAGCTTGTCAATGCATTTGGATGATAAGAAGGAATCTTAGGATCTTTGCCAGGCTTCGTGGGGGGGCAAGATGATGGCCTCCCGCCAGGAGTCTGGAAACTGCTCCTCATTGAAAATGCGGTTGAAGAGTCAGAGCAGCCCATCCTTACTCGATGGTGAGACATGTTGGAGCATTGCATAATGGACATTGTCTGGCCTGATAGCGGATGCCCGAGAGGTGTGCAAAGCAAGGCGAAGCTCCTTCACTGTGAATGGCCTGTTGTAACACTCCAGGCCATTCGAATGGAAAGACAGCAGAGAGCGTTCAGCCTTGCTCTTCTGGATCAGAAACTCGGGGGAGTAGGAAGATAAAGAAGAGATGGATGAGAATGACTCCTCCAGAGTGTCAGCAATTACTCAAGGATCAGAAATTGCCTGTCCATTGTGCTCCAGGATCGATAATGTGTGGAATGTGTACTTCACACCCATCTTCCGGACCTTATCCCACATGACCTTAGGAATGGTCGTGTGGGTGATAGATGAGGTATATTTGATCCAAGATTATTCAAATATTTTCCCGCTGTGCAACATACACATGCCGGATATGTACGCCGCATGTTGTAACTAAGTGACATTAGGTCACAGAGTCAGAGTAGTCAGAGTTAGAATTGACAATGTAGTTAGTGGAGAGAGTGCTGTCAATGAGTTAGAATGAGTATTGTCTGTGAAGATGTAGTATTGTAGTGGAGAGAGATGTAGTAGAGATTTAGATAGATGTCAGTTGTTAGCACTCCAACATTTGTATTCTTCCATTGAATTTGGTTAGTCTTTGAATTTTTTGTAAATAAACTTTGTTTGTTTTAGAATCTTTTGACCACGTTAATTGATTTTTGATTAGATTTAAGCTTTAATTAAACTTGACAATCCTTTTTGAATTCTTACTCGATAAGTAAAGCTATGTACATAACGAACCTTATTTCAACTTTATTTGGCGAGTTAATATTGCCTGGCGCCGGAAAAGCTATCCAGAATTTGAATAAATTTCGATCAGAAAAAAAGCCCAATTTTAAAAGTTAATAATCTTTGGTGCGTTACACTCTTCTCCATAAACTCAACCGGAGAGGCATCAATGGAAATTGCCATCAATGAATCACAAATTACCTGGCCAATCGTATTTTCAAGGTCCGATGGAGAGGGCAACTTTCAGATATCAAACATCCTACAATGGGATTCTCCAAGGAAGTACCCTTTCACCTTTTCTGTTCAATATCTTTATGCACGATCTACTAAGTCATATCACCCATGATTTTGCAGTATCTATCTACGCTAATGATATCATCCTCTTTGGATCTGACACCAATAATCGCACCCTCTTATAACGATGCCAAAAAAAACTTCCGTATCTCGGTCAACTTCCTGGGGACTTTCTTTTTCGGCGACCAAGAGTACATCCATGTTATTAACTCGGAGGAAGAACAAAGTTAGAATCCCACTCCTTAATAACAATATACTTTTTCCTTGGGTAGACACAAAAAATCTTACAAGTACATATTTAAGATAATGGATCCTGGAAAAACACTTTCTACATTTAAGGACCTCCAGCCAGCGCATCCTCAATATGATCAGAGGTATCTTTGCTAGGAAACGAGATGCTCCTAGTTCTACTCTTATCACTATCATCAATTCTTCTTACGAGCCAATTCATGTCTTCTGTTCCACGCTCCATATGGAACATCATAAACCCTCTCTATCATGCAGCATTATGATCCACTATTGATCTGCCACGTTCTACTCCAATACCTATTCTACGCACCATCACCTCTACTATACCTTTACACGCAGCATCTCGTTTGATGAAAACTAAAATTATTCTCAAAGAAATCTCTTCACCCTATGAATCTTCTTTTCGTAGGACCTGTCGTTCTCCGGATTATCTTCTTCACTACAGGTAGAAACCTACACAGCGACCATCTCCACTTGTGACCTCATGAATGATGCCCACATCCCAGGATCCTGCCCATCTTCTAGAACCATTCAACATTTCCACTGGTCTACAACCAAGATAAACATTGTTACTCACGAACATCAGTTCCAACAACAATTCAATCAATAATTTTTCTTGCATTACTCAACATGATTTTAAAAACTTAATAAAAACGAAATGGTTTTCAACACTATCAGAATTGGTACGGATGGCTCCAAATCTAATGATCGTGTTGGAATCGGCATTGTATGCCCTCAATGGAATCAGTTCATAGCTCTGAATTAACGGAGGAAGTGATCAGTGGGAGCAGCTCTAGGTCAGAAGAGGTCCCATATAACCACGTATCAAGGACAATATGGATATTTCCTTATCATTGGAATTCCTTGTATCGCGATTATAGAAGTATATAGCTCGATTAATTTTATATTGCTTAATGACTTGTAAATCAAATTACGTTTCTAATATTAAATTTTAATCATACATCTCTACAATGGAGAGGAAGCCCATGGCGGTGAATCGCCAATGATCTAGAGACCTAATTCGTCACTGCTCGTTCTTAAACACTTATCTTTTAAACTGATGAATTCCAAAAGAATCATTGCATGGAACTTCTACAACTGTATTTACCAATTTTGAAATCTAAAGGAATTCTAAAATTGAAAAAAAATTACATTTAAAGGATTTGCACAAAATTTCTAGAGGTATATTTACTTTAGTAACTAATTTGCTATAACAGCACTTATGCTTCAATTGCATATCGGAGTAAATTCTTATGAGCAGCACTCCTGCTGTTAAATGCTCCGCTTTTAATAAGACACGTATTAAACGAAATTGTTTGAAACTTTGAGTTGGGTAAATTTGATTGAGATCATCATTTTGTCCTCAGTGACATTTTTCCGTTAAAAACTTTTCAAAATTAAAAAGTTTGGTGTGTGGTTTTTCCATTAAAATAGCACGGAAATAAACCAATATTTTTAGTAATGTAATGTATATTGAATACACTGTTTTCAAGTGTTTTACTGATCGACTTTATTTTCAGTAAAACATTTCCCCATTTAAAAAGGCGTTAATTTCCTTTAACTGGCAAAGATCGCTCGCACATTGTCAAGAAATTCAGATGATCAGGTGTTATTTAACTCTCCCAAGTATGAATGCATGATTTGTCTAGTTAGATATCCCTGAACATATGGGGAAATCATAATTGATGCAAAATATTCTATTGCTGACCTTTTTATTCTCGATTACTTTTATTAAACTGTTATTTATTCCGATTCCCATAGTTTTAAAATTTTTATTTTATAAATTTTATTGCTTTGTATTCAATGTGAGATGTTGAGTGTGAATTTTAGTTATCATCAAACGAGATGCTGTGTGTAAAGGTATGGTAGAGGTGATGGTAGATGGTGAATAGGTATTGGAGTAGAACGTGGCAGACCTATAATGGATCATAATGCTGCATGATAGAGAGGGTTTATGATGTTCCATATGGAGCGTGGAGCAGAAGACATGAATTGGCTCGTAAGAAGAATTGATGATAGTGATAAGGGTAGAACTAGGAGCACCTCGTTTTCCAGCAAAGATACCTCTGATCATGTTGAGAATGTCATGTTGAGATTCATTGTGATTTCTTCCTTTATGTGTCATGTTGAGAATGTCATGTTGAGATTCATTGTGATTTCTTCCTTTATGTGTCATGTTGAGATTCATTGCGATTTCTTCCTTTATGATTCTATGTATTATTTGCCTTGAATAAAGATAGTTTTCGTGTTGTATAATCCTCGATATGTTAAAACAGCATTAAAAATTATTTATTTCGAAATTCATATTTAAAGAATAAATATGTTAATAATTTTATAATAAATAATTAGTTAATATAGTCAATCTAAATTTGAACGTAATTCATATTCCTTTAAACATTTCTATGTGATCTTTCTAATAAATCTATGATTACTATAGAAGAGCGACAGTTTTTATCTTACACACCGGCGGCCATAAGCCTCCCAGCTGCCCTGTGTATAAGGGAAAAGGATCTACTTCCAATAGTCACTATTTACTACATGTATATCCACTTTTTTTTCATTAGTCACTTTTCCAATGACCTGTGTTTCAAAATATTTATTGTATCCAATTTCCCAATTATCCACTGTTATAAATTTTCACTATTCCAAAATTCCCCCCTCTCTTCAGATTGTTAGTAACCCAAATCGATTACACAAAATGATCATATTATATATGCTCTACATATTATGCAAGACCAATTTTTGATGACTACTAAAATGAAGCAAAGAGTTATATACCAAAACCTTCTTTGCAGTCCCTTCTGTCTAGTCACTGGCTCCCATCCCTTAATTTTATGTAGATCTGGGCCAATATAGGGATAGGGTGTTATACTTTGAGCAAGGCAGCAAATATTTATACAGGGTGATTCAAAACTCTTGTGCCAAACTTTAAGGGGTGATAGAACACACCTAAACAAGCACTTTTCGTCATACAATGCATGGTCGGAACTCAAGCGGTGAAGCGCTAGGGGTTAGCAGTTGCTATATCAGGAAATAAAGAAACAGAAGAATGACAGAAGAGGTTTGAAACAATTTATTAATTTTTTTATAATAATATATATTAAATTATAATTATTATAATAATATATATTAAATTATAATTATTATAATAATATAATACTTATAATCTTTTAAATTCTGCAATCCACGGTAGAATGACGACGAGGGCGAAAACCAGCGCTTATAAGTGTTCACTGGAAAGCGCCCTCTAGCGCTTCACCGCTTGAGTTCCGACCATGCATTGTATGACGAAAGGTGCTTGTTTAGTTGTGTTCTATCACCCCTTAAAGTTTAGCCCAAGAGTTTTGAATCACCCTGTATATTTATATATCGGATATGTGCTTGTGCATTAATATGTACCAGTCCAGGATCTAGACAAAAATAAAGATGGGTGGAAGGGGGCAAGTGACGCAAACGAGCTGGAAAAAGGTGATGGTGGAGGATAAGGGATAAGGAAAAAAAAAGTAAAGGAAAAGGTAAAGGTTAGAGACTGGATTTCTATTGCAGTGTAAATTTTCTTCCTTCGTTTAAAGATTTTGAAAAACCTCAAGAAATTAGTAAAATATTCACAAGTTTAATAACTTTTGCTCTCCATTACCCTTTCACGCATTCTCAAAAAAGGGGATGGCCCCTTCCTGAATTCGGTCCTGAATCTAGAAGGGTCCTGACCCTTCTAGATTCGGTCCTGCAAGTAACGTACTTTTTTGTGGATCGGCATTTCATTCCGTTTCATTGACCAGGAGAAAAAAAACACTAGTAAAGAATTATACAGTTGTCTCATAAATACCGCACGAACTCCACATAGCTCGATTCCTTGCCCAAAGATAAGACAAAAATATTTTTGGAAATTCTTCGTTTTTTAAACAGTAAACTGAATTTAAAAATGATCGACATCATTTCCGGTTGTCGACAATATGTATTGATCCGTAGAATGGAAATTTAAACACGAAGAGGGTATATCTGAAAGAAGAGGAGGGTATGTCTGACACTCGAAGAGGGTATATCCGACACACGGAGAGGGTGTATCTGACATACGAAGACGGTATATGTGACACGAAGAGGGTATATCTGACAGAAGAGGAGGGTATGTCTGACGCAAGAAGATGGTATATCTGACACAAAAAGGAGATATGTCTGACACAAAAAGAGGATATATCTGACACAAAAAGAGGATATGTCTGACACAAAAGGAGTCTGACACAGGTACATCAAGTGACGGAAAAATGTGATTGATAATAGACACAAACGAAGGCCTATATCGCAAAAGGGAAAAGATTTTTGTCTTATTTTTAACCAAGGAATAGCGCTATATGCAGTTTATGTTGCATTTATGAGACAGTCTTTATAAGTAAAGATGTACTGTTCATTCAATCGAAGTTCTATGAAACACTCTTGAACAACAGACAGAGGAATAATTATCATAAGCATAGTGGAATGCAAATCAATGATATACCAATAGCAAGTCATGTATTCTAGTCACTGAGTTACCAGGTAACTATCGAGATTTTCTGTATTAATGATAAGAACCTTCTACCAGCAGTAGAGAATCACATGTGTGTCACATGAAGGCATGGAATTCTATGTCACGAAAATACATGGTTAAGGTATATTCCGAATACATTGGTATTTATATAAGAAGATCTTATGATGATTGAATTGAAATTCGATTAAAATATTCATGTGACACAATTGATCATGTACTGTTAGTGTAAAGCTCATATCCTTACTGGAGGAGATTCTGATATACGGCCTGTAGCTCAGTTGACAGAGCACTTGGCATGATACATGGAGTTCGCATCCAACCCAGCTAAAGAAAATATTTCCTATGAGTTTGATGCTTTCATCGAATCTCACTAGTAAGAATATTAACTGTGAGTAAAGAGACTACATTTTATAGTTCAACAATATGTGCATTAAGGACGTTTGAGCAACATATGCTGCACTTCTAGATGGAAATATAGCCACAGAAAAGAAAATGCCTCGAATTCTATCAAAAACATTTATTACAAAAGCTACATACATATTTATATTCTGGAAAAAGAAGGTAAAGACTATTTACAATACTGGAAAAAAAACCTAAAGGTGACTATATCTTGACACTTATAAGTCTTTCATTTTTTTATCTAGTGAGATATAAAACGAAATTACTTTTTAATGAGCGCAAGGAAACAGTTATTAAAAACATCATTATATACAATGATCTAATAAATAAAATCATCTTTATTTTTTCCTTTAAACTTATTTCCATGTCATATCTCTTTCAACTACTAAAAACCTATATTAGTTCGTAATCGAAAAGTTTTATAGTATAATTACAGATATATACAAAGTGATGGAAACTATTTAAGTTAGGAATAATTAACTCTCTGTATATGTCATATTATACAGATGATGTTTATATTATGCATAACATTATGTTCATTTGGGCTTCGCTAATCAATGTAAAGAACTGTAAAGTGGTTTTAAGTTATAAGATATGAAACCAGTTGAAGCAATCAATTCAGAATAAAATTTATATTTTAGTGAACATGAAATCCATTTTTAACTATATTCTAAATAATTTGATATCACAAGTACATACTTTTTTGTATTAAGAATGGTTTTCAGTAAAAGAAAATTAAAGTTCTGAAATGCAGTAATAAAAGATTTTCCAGAAGCTTTACGAAACGTTGGATCTTAGATTTAATTTAAAAGAGAAAAGTATAACAGAAATACCGTATGATTGATAGTTTCCCAGGTGGTTGATCCCAAACAGCAGTTTTCTTTCCATTGCACCTATTGCAAAACATGCACAAGTGTCACAAATTCAATAAAGTAGTTCAAGAACACATATAAGTTTATGGTGCTCCACTGAAAAGAACCTAACTCCGATTTCTGCATTTTTCACGTGATTTCATGAGTATTGCCCAGTGGTTGCGGTGTTTAGCTGTGGTGGAAAGAGACTTGGGTTCGAGCTCCAGATGTGGCATGAATGGTTCTTTTCTAGTGTTGTCGCAGTTGTTTGAAGAATAATTTATTCCTCATTATTAATCGGTATTGTAGTTTATTCGAATCGTAAATTTATCAAATCTGACTCTGTTTTCACCGATTTAGCCCTCGGCATAAAGAGAAGCTAAAACTATAATACGTTTTGTATATTTAACAAATGAAGTTCATTATTTTCAACAATTGGGTTTCGGGGCAAACTTGTCAGTTTAACTAACTTTTCCCGACAGCTGTTCCAGTGGGTCCCCTCCCCCAACCTTCTCTGAGCCTTTGGGGTCCATGTGACCTGACCGTTTAGTCCATTCTCTACAAATAAAATGACGATCACAGGTAAAACAATCAATTCTGAGCTCTATATGATACCCAGGAACCCAGGTCCCTTAGATGTGAAAACCGAATACAAATGAGTTGTTTTCAAACAAGTCATATCAAAATGTTGAAGTCTTTATTTCATTTTTATTCATTTTAACACATTTTTAATTTTATAAACTTACAAGTTTTCAAATTAAAACCTACCTGTTTGGTTTTAAAGAAAATAAATATATAAAGAATTCTTTAACATCTTTTTCGTTTTGCTCAGTCGGTAGCGCGCCAGGCTCGTAATCTGTTCGAGTCCCAGCTGGGTCATCTTTGAGATTATCTCCGCAAAATTCCCTGCCCTGCCCACGGTCAGTAGGGGACACCGATGGGCTTGGAAAGGCTGCCGTCCTTCGGATGGGACGTTAAGCCGTGGCCCCGTGTGTGTGAGAGTCATACCCTGTGCACGTTAAAGAACACGCTGGATGGCCTTGACGGGAGGCTACCATCTGTTTCCCAATAGCTGTTCCAGTGGGTCCCCTCCCCCAACCTTCTCTAAGCCTTCAGGGTCCATGTGATCTGGCTATTTAGCCCATGGTTTGCAAAAAAGTGCCCCTCAGAGGTAAAACAACCTAAAACCATAAAACTACATCAGAAAATGTGACCATAAAGCAGTATCTTGGTTCTTCTAGAAATTTTTTCTTCAATAGAAATATTTTTTCAGAATTAAATTCAAATGGGGATTTTCAACAGGCGCCGTGTGAACCGTGTTATATCAAAATAAATCGTGTAAATAGGAATTTAAATTTCTTTTCTGATCTGTGTTAAATCCAAAACGTGTAAAAAATATAATATACTAGATTGAGATTCAAATTTGTCAATCATTAACCTAAACTGATTGTATTGTTGCTACCGTAAGTAAGCACCTCAGCAGAAAAGCAAAACACATCAATGCCTTACCCTAGGTTCGAACCCAGGTCTCTTAGATCAGTAGCCAAGCGCGCTAAGCACTCAACTTAAAAAAAAAATAAATCCTTCTTAATAAACAATTGGAATAATCTAATTCAATGAACCCAATTCCGTTTCTGATAGGTTCCCGAGGAAACCGTCTAAAAAAACAAACCTTTAAAAAAAAATAGAGTGCACATGAAAAAATAGATATGAAAATCTATAAATCTCCTAAAATTAGTGCTGCCTGTGAATACGGGTTAATGATAAACTAGCAAAAACACCGAGATGACGTCAGCAGTACTGTTTCGCTGTGTTGCCAACAGATTTTGCATAATATATTACAGGCAGGATGAAGTTTAAAAAATGCTTTTCTTAATCATAATAATGTTGCTATTTTAGGTTTTTTTTTATATTATGTTTCGATCATCTCAGGTACGTAAGATTCATTTTTATTTTTCTACAGAGAAGAAAAATGGTTATATAAAGTTTCGGAGAAGTATAGACGAAACATTGTGAAGCCGTAGTAAAAGTTGGAAGTTGCATACCTTGAGTTTCGCATTGCAAGCTTTTTTGAATTGTCCCACTGGATGTTTTTTCTCACCCTAGTACGATCCACGGAGGAAGTAATCATTGTTTTGTTTAATATATTTTGGGTGAGATTTTAGTCATGTACTGCGATGTGGAAAGGCTTTACGTTGGCAGCAACCATTTATAACGTTTACGAACCGTTAAAGCTTTGGAAATTCCGGTTTTTGAAAAGTCGTTTTCGGTAAAAACTTTGGTATTTGAGAGTAGTCTGAAGATTAATATTATTGTTTTGGCCCAGAAATGAAAATTAACACTTATGTGCACGTTGTGGTGTAATAAGATAGAAAATTAGGAATGGATTTGCATCGCACCTTAAGGCTTTTGCCGAACGTTTGCAGTGAAAAACACACAAACAGCGATGCCTTACCCGGGGCTCGAACCCAGGTCCCTTAGATCAGTAGCCAAGCGCGCTAACCGTCATGGTCATGGTTATGGGACGGCGAATAGCCTTATTACGGCAACTATTAAAAAGAAAGTGAACCCACTTTGTTCTTTTCCACTGCATGCGTTTAGTTTCCGGATTTTCTGCTACTCTCTCCCGCCACCTTTGGGGGCGGGGGTGGCTCAGTCGGTAGCGCGCCAGGCTCGTAATCTGTAGTTCCCAGGTTCGAGTCCCAGCTGGGTCAGCGTTCAGATTTATCTCCGCAAAACTGTTCGCCCTGCTAACGGTCAGCAGGGGACACCGATAAGGTTGGAAAGGCCGCCATCCGTCGGATGGGATCTTAAGCCGTGTGCGGGAAAGCTATACCCTGTGCACGTTAAAGAACACGCTGGATGGCCTTGACGGGAGCCTTGACCCGGCAGCTGTTTCAGTGGGTCCTCTCCCCCAACCTTCTCTGAGCCTTCGGGGTCCATGTGACCTGACCGTTTAGTCCATTATCTACAAATAAAATGCCAATCACAGGTAAAACAATCAATTCTATGTGATACCCAGGAACCCAGGTCCCTTAGACGTGAAAACTGAATACAAATGAGTTGTTGTCAAATAAGTCACATAAAAATCTTGAGGTCTTGAAAAATCTTGAAGGGACCTGGGTTCCTGGGTATCACATAGAGCTCAGAATTGATTGTTTTACCTGTGATTGGCATTTTATTTGTAGATAATGGACTAAACGGTCAGGTCACATGGACCCCGAAGGCTCAGAGAAGGTTGGGGGAGAGGACCCACTGAAACAGCTGTCGGGTCAAGGCTCCCGTCAAGGCCATCCAGCGTGTTCTTTAACGTGCACAGGGTATAGCTTTCCCGCACACGGCTTAAGATCCCATCCGACGGATGGCGGCCTTTCCAACCTTATCGGTGTCCCCTGCTGACCGTTAGCAGGGCGAACAGTTTTGCTGAGATAAATCTGAACGCTGACCCAGCTGGGACTCGAACCTGGGAACTACAGATTACGAGCCTGGCGCGCTACCGACTGAGCCACCCCCGCCCCCAAAAGTGGCGGGAGAGAGTTGCAGAAAATCCGGAAACTAAACGCATGCAGTGGAAAAGGACAAAGTGGGTTCACTTTCTTTTTAATAGTTGCCGTAATAAGGCTATTCGCCGTCCCATAACCATGACCATGACGGTTAGCGCGCTTGGCTACTGATCTAAGGGACCTGGGTTCGAGCCCCGGGTAAGGCATCACTGTTTGTATGTTTTTCACTGCAAAAGTTCGGCAAAAGCCTTAAGGTGCGATGCAAATCCATTCCTACTTTTCTATCTTATTACACCACAACGTGCACATAAGTGTTAATTTTCATTTCTGGGCCAAAACAATAATATTAATCTTCAGACTACTCTCAAATACCAAAGTTTTTACCGAAAACGACTTTTCAAAAACCGGAATTTCCAAAGCTTTAACGGTTCGTAAACGTTATAAATGGTTGCTGCCAACGTAAAGCCCTTCCACATCGCAGAACATGACTAAAATCTCACCCAAAATATATTAAACAAAACAATGGTTACTTCCCCCGTGGATCGTACTAGGGTGAGAAAAAACATCCAGTATGACAATTCAAAAAAGCTTGCAATGCGAAACTCAAGGTATGCAACTTCCAACTTTTACTATGGCTTCACAATGTTTCGTCTATACTTCTCCGAAACTTTATATAGCCATTTTTCTTCTGTGTAGAAAAATAAAAATGAATCTTACGTACCTAAGATGATCGAAACATAATATATAAATATACCTAAAATAGCAACGCATAGAACCGGGCACGCCTAGCACCTAATGTCCGACCCGCCTTCTCGTGGTGCAGACCGTTAGTACCTTTCAAAACAGATGCTCTCTTGTGGAAGTGAACGGAAAGGGAGGGCTGCCAGATTAGTGTGGCCAACTCATCTGGAAAACTATTGGTACTTTTCTTTTTTTTTTCTACCCAGCTGAGGAGTGGTCAACCACACAAGGTCCTGGTGCTGACCATATAAACCCACTGGACTGGACAGATATATGGCTCTGAGCTTGATTATGGATCCTGATTTTGCTGCACTGGTGGGCTTCTGGGGAGGAAAAATCTTCCGCTGTGTTTTCTGTTTGTTTGTGGGTTGACAGCTCCAAGTGAATAGATTCACAGGATATGTTTATCAGCTAGTGGATAATCCTGAGCAGAGGTCATCGCAGGCACCTGAACTCTTTGCTTCTATTGGCATCGTCAAATTCTACATTGGAGGAAGTCTTCAAGTGTAGATGGCTTCAGCATTTTGTGGTGGGGGAACGGGTCTTTGCCCCATGTCTGCGATTAGGGGGTTGTTTGATATTGTCGGCATTCCCTCTCTCAATAAACATAGTTTCTTTAAACATCCCACTAACCATTTTCTCTCCATAGGTAGTGGGAATGTGAGGACTCTGCACAGAGCTCTTCCTCTTGATGTCCTTAACCAAGACTTCAACCATTGTAATTTAGATATTCTCGGCCTGCAAGACACCAGAGGGGCAGATAAATGTCAGATTCTTAAAAATAATATTAAATTTCTCTTTTCAGGGAGGGACGACAATAAGCATCACCAAAGCTCGGGTCTGCTTCTCAGAAGACACGCTAGTGATGCTCTTCTAGGATACGAGTGCATTAATGAAAGGTTTCTTACAGCAAAATTTCAGACAAGGGTTAAAGACTTGAATGTTATCTGCTCTTTTGACCCCACTGAGGATGCCGATGAGGATGAGAAGGATAGGTTTTACGGACAACTTCGGGATATTTTGAATTCTGTCAAGAAAGTAGATATTACCCTTGTTCTAGGTGACTTCAATACCAAACTTGGTACTGAGTCTGACCTGTGGACAGGAGAAATAGGCCCTTTTGGTATTGGTAATACCAGGGCATATAGGGGAGCTGAAATTGGATCTGACCATTACCTTGTTAAAAGTGTGTTGCAACTTAAACTTAAAAAGTATTGTGCTAGGGTTAAAAAATTTACTTTTAATACTGAAGCTCTGAAAGATCCAGTTATAGCCAAAGCTTACCATGATAGGTTACTTAGTCATTATGACAGTCATGGTTTGCTTACTACTGAAGTTGAGGAAGAATGGGATCATTTTAAACAGGCTTTTTTGGACACTAACAGTACTCTTTTAGGAAAAAAGGAGCAGAAGAGGCAAAATTATCTGAGTGATAAGGCACTTGAGCTTATTTCGGAAAGAAAGAACTGCAGGAATGCCCTTAATCAATACCCTACTAGTCCTAATAGAAAGCATTACAGAGACCTTAATAAACTTGTAAAGGATCAGTTAGCTGCTGATAAAAATTTTTGGCTTGATGGTTTGGCTGACAAAGCCGAGGAAGCAGTTAGACAGCACAACAGCAGAGAGCTGTACCAGATAGTTAATGTTTTGTGTGGTAGAAAACGGAGAGGCATACAAGGATTGAAGGATAAACAAGGTAAGGTTATAGAAGGGGAGGATTCTGTCATGGCTAGGTGGGCTGAGCATTTCAGTGATGTTCTAAACAACGTAGATAGTTCTACTCCCATTGTTTGCAATGATGATAGATGCATTGGTGGCTTTAATGTTGGCCCTATAACACAATCTGAAGTTAGTTTGGCTGTTTCTAAACTTAAACTTCATAAATCCCCAGGGGTAGATGAAATTACTACGGAAATGCTTAGAGCTGGGAATGTTTCGGTTACCACTTGGATGACTGAAATTCTGAATCTCTTTTATGATAAAGGCATGGTTCCTAAGGATTTTACCAGAGCAATTGTTATCCCTATTTTCAAAAAAGGTGATCGCAGTTCTTGTGATAACTATAGGGGTATCAGCCTACTCTCTGTTCCAGGTAAAGTTCTTTCCATGATTGTGCTTAATAGAATTAAGAATCTGGTTGACAGGCAATTGCGTGATGAGCAATGTGGATTCAGAAGTGGTAGGGGATGTGTAGATCAGATATTTTCACTTAGGCAGATTCTTGAGAAATGTTTAGAGTTTCAGAAACCTTTGGTTGCTAGCTTTGTTGATTTCAAAAAGGCTTTCGACTCTGTTGATCGTCATAATTTGTGGTTGATTGTGAGATCATATGGTATACCAGACAAGTTAGTTAACATTATGAAAGCTCTCTATAATAACACTGAGTCGTGTGTGAGAGTTGGTAAGGCTTGTAGCAATTGGTTTAGCATTACTTCTGGTGTTCGACAAGGGTGCATTTTGTCTCCTTTTCTCTTTAGCTTGGTTATTGATTATGTTATGCGAAATTCACTTCAAGGTAAAGATTTTGGCCTTAAATGGGCTGGAGATAGGAAAATTTCTGATTTAGATTATGCTGATGATTTAGCCCTTCTGGCAAATGATGTTGATGAGATGAACTCTTTCATTCGAGCCGTTGATGAGACTGGTAGTAGAGTAGGTTTGGTTATAAACAGAGAGAAAACTAAAGTGATGAAAATTGGTCAGGCAGGCTGTGATTCAGTTAATCTGAATGGTTGCAGTCTTGAGCAGGTGTCACAGTTTAATTATCTTGGGAGCTATGTAACAGATAATGGTGATGTGCGGCATGAGATTAACAGACGAATAGGGATTGCTGCTGGGACTTTTAAGAATCTATGGAGAGTGTGGAGAAATAGGCGTATACACCTAAAGACTAAAATTAGACTGTATAATAGTTTGGTTCTTTCTAGGGTTAGTTATGGTAGTGAAACTTGGACACTTTGTAAACAAGATAACAGGAAACTAGATGCTTTTGATTCCAGATGCTTACGCAGTATCTTGGGCATTAGGTGGTTCAACTTTGTAACTAATGATGAGATTAGGAAAAGGAGTTTGCAACCTCCTTTAAGTAGCATATTGTGCAGAGAGAGACTCCGTTGGTTTGGCCATGTTGCCCGTATGAATAATTATAGATTGGCGAATAGGGTTATGAACAGTGTGCCTAAAGGCCTCAGAAGGAAGGGGAGACCTAGGATGCGGTGGGCAGACAATGTCAAACAGGACCTTGTTAGAATTGGTGTGCAGTGGCAAGATGCAGTAGATGTAGCTCAGGATAGACTTGCTTGGAGAACTAAATTGCACGGTCTGGTTGGACCTCCGTAGCCCATGGCTGCTTGAGGATGATGATGATGATGATGATGAACTGCAATGGCAATGGGCAACGTCTCCTACAGGTAAGTAAACTCAATGTATTCAGAATAACTAACACTTATTACAAACACCGCAACATACATAAGTACACATGGGTTTCACCCGATGGGCTGCATAAGAATATGATTGATTATTTATTAATTAACAGCAAATGGGCTAGTTCTGTTAGGAATACCAGGTCATATAGGGCAGCTGAAATTGGATCTGACCATTAAAAGTGTCTTGCAACTTAAACTTAAAAAGTGTTGTGCTAGGGTTAAAAAATTTGCTTTTAATACTGAAGCTCTGAAAGACCCAGAGATAGCCAAAGCTTACCATGATAGGTTACTTAGTCATTATGACAGTCATGGTATGCTCACTACTGAAGTTCAGGAACAGTGGGATCATTCTAAACAGGCTTTTTTGGAAACTAACAGTACTGTTTTAGGAAAAATGGAGCAGAGGAGACAGAATTATCTGAGTGATAAGGCACTTGAGCTTATTTCGCAAAGAAAGAACTGCAGGAATGTTCTTAATCAACACCCTACTAGTCCTAATAGAAAGCATTACAGAGAACGTATTAAACGTGTAAAAGGTCAGTTAGCTGCTGATAAGAAAGAATCTTTGGGTTGATGGTTTGGCTGACAAAGCCGTGGAAGCAGTTAGACAGCACAACAGCAGAGAGCTGTACCAGATAGTTAATGTTTTGTGTAGTAGAAAACGGACAGGTATACAGGGATTGAAGGATAAACAAGGTAAGGTTATAGAAGGTGAGGAATCTGTCATGGCTAGATGGGCTGAGCATTTCAGTGATATTCTAAACAATGTGGTTACTTCTATTCCCATTGTTTGCAATGATGATAGATGCATTGGTGGCTTTAATGTTGGCCCTATAGCACAATCTGGAGTTATTTTGGCAGTTTCTAAACTTAAACTTCATAAATCCCCAGGGGTAGATGAAATTACTACGGAAATGCTTAGAGATGGAAATGTTTCGGTTACCACTTGGATGACTGAAATTCTGAATCTCTTTTATGATAAAGGCATGGTTCCTAAGGATTTTACCAGAGCTATTGTTATCCCTATTTTCAAAAAAGGTGATCGCAGTTCTTGTGATAACTATACGGGTATCAGCCTACTCTCTGTTCCAGTTAAAATTCTTTAAATGATTGTGCTTAATAGAATTAAGAATCTGGTTGACAGTCAATTGCCTGATGAGCAATGTGGATTCAGAAGTGGTAGGGGATGTGTGGATCAGAGAACTATTCAGAGATTTAGAACTTTATATATGTAGATACTGAAATTTTCTTTCCTCTTCTTTTGGCGTTTCTTCTTATCGCCAGCACGAACGGCCTTTTGCGCCTTTCCTGCTTTTTTCACAGCTTTTCCTAAAGGTTGAGGCGGCATTTTCTCTACAGATGCTGGAACAAATCCTTGTTTCGAAATTAAAAATCGGAGAACTCTCTCTTGAAATCTCCAAATTGAATATTCTTGTGTTCTGGTTGCAATACCCTTTTAAAAACTCCGGACGGATCGTACCGCTGTTTATGCGGACCTCTGAGTGAGCCGTGTGTGGTAGAATGAACACTCCTGGAAGGAGTTTTCTGTGGATAGGAAATGCTTGTTCACCAAAGTCCCAGTCGCATGTAAAATTTAAATAAATGCATTATTTTAACAAAAAGTTAATATTTGACATGAGAGACAGAGGTTGTCAAATTACTGTTTTCTCTGCGAAATAAAAAAATAAGAAATAGAACTTCGAACATATGATTATATTCATACACCTCAGTAGCATACCGATGTGAAATACTTTTACAACAGTTTCATTTAAATACAGAACAAACTACAACGCTATTAGGAAATTATTGTAATATTACTTATGTGTTTAGTATATGTTATTGTGTGCTAAGTAAAAAAAAAGTAGGAATTTTTACATTCTATACATTAAAAAATTAGGTCACCGAATACACAATTCGGTAGGGGAGTTTTTTTTTGCATTACCATTGTATAGGTCGTGTGTTTTAAGGAGAGGTTTTTTATCTGTGAAATATCGAGGGATGTAGTAGTGGTGGAAAAGATGTGTTTCATGTAATTTTTGGGGATGTAGAACTTAGGAAAGAAATAAGTATTTAATAATTACTGAGAAGTATCTCTCATAGGGTCAAAAATACTAATAATAATCTGTTTTCATTTCCTTTAGAGCCCTGATGAGGAATATAAAATTTTGGTTAGTGCACCTACGAGTGAGATACAGATAGGAAGTATTTATGAGATAGTGTTAGTACAATATCATGTTTTTGAAATACTTTGATGATGGACAACTTAATGTGGTGCACTGCCTGAGAAAAAAAATGCCCTTCTAATTGCAGAAACAAACTGTCGAAGCACATTGCAAATTTCATTTGGCTATACAATTCACACACCTGTCGCAGGGCAGTGGTCTTGGCTACATTTCTAAGAGATCTGGGTTTGACCCGCAGGTTAAGCACAGATGCCGTCAGACCTCTGTGGCAAGCAGCTGCTTGATCCGTTATTATTTACACTAGGGCTTCTCGATGTGGGACGTGCAGTAAAAAAAAATTATTTTTTGGGGGTGGTGGTGGTGGGGGGGGGTGTTAAAGGTTCCTACGTATGTGGAAGACACATTTAAACTGATTTCACATAGAGAACTTGGGTACGTTTAGGGACCTGGGCATGGTGGCAGGCATTCCTTTTCTTAAAGTGCTACTTCCTCGCGACACTTACCTCTGCCGCCGGAGGTCTCTGCGCCGAGTATTCCTCCTGCTCACGTCCCATCTCACGGGGACGCCACGTTACACTCTTTACTCCATTTCACACTAGACAATTGTTCTCTAGTGCTACATGAAAGGCAGAGTGAGAGGCACATATTTAAAAAAAAAACATATTGAGGAAATCAGATACTTCAACGATTTTTTTCCACATTTAAATATGGAGTTGGGAGTGGGGGTGAAAAGATAGTTTTCAAGTTCCATTTGGTTTCTTCAAGCCCATGATTTCCCTCCTAACTTTTGGTAGGACACAGATTACCATTGCCTGCTATTGCTTCGTAATTAAAAAAATGCCTGGCTAAGAAATTTGAAAAAAAAATTAAATAAAACTGGGGGGGGGGGGGGGGCGAGACAGAGAGAGATGACACTTTCGAAGTTCCATTTGGTTTCTTCCACCTTATGATTTCTTTCCTACCCTTAGGAAGCAGATTAACCTTCCCAACTATTACTCCCTAATTACAAAATGCCAGGCAAGGAAATTCGAAATAAAGGATCGGGGGGGGGGGGGTTGACACTTTTAAGTTCCATTTCGTATTTTTCACCTAATGATTTCTTTGCTACCTTTTGTTTGGACACAGATTACCACTGGCTGCTATTACTTGCTAATTACAAAGTGTCAGGCCAGGAAATTCAAAACAAAAAACAAACGTGTAGAGGGGGGTGGGGAGTGTTACTGTATCATACATCCTCTTTTGGAACTTCACATAAAAAATAATTCTTTACCTGTACCTTCTTTACCCTCTCGTTGCAGGCAATATTTGGTGCCTAGAGTAGTTCAAATCACTTCTAATTTACTCCTAAAAACGACAGTTTTTAGGAATAACCTAGTTGTGATGATTGTTGTGAATTATTGTTTCTTGCCCCTGCGGAGCATCGCACTCGTCACGCGTCCCGCCTCTTCAATATTCCACTCGCATTCAATATATCACTGCGTACCCCTTACTTCCTTAACTTAACTTCCTTAACTTACTTCCTTCCTTTACTTTCAAACACGCACCATCCACATTCACGCCAACAACCCATCCAAATCACAATTCACATAAATATCACAACACCTTGAAAAATAACAAAAATTTGCCAACATATTACTACGTAATAAATTAAAAAACATCTCCAATTCTTTACAATACATTTTAAATTACACTACTGTACGCTATTCATCACACAAAATCATATTAACTCGAACATTTACACCAAATACACCTCAACACTAGAGATATCAAATACCCTATATATACACACAACATACCTACACGAAAAATAGATAAAAAAAAAGTACAACATTATACTTAAAAAAAAAGAAACCAATCCTGCTATTCTAAAATAGTTTTTCACCAAACCTCAATTCGAAATTCCAAAAACACAGCTCAAAAGAAAACTGGATAAATTACACAGATTGAATTATTTTTAGACCTCTTAACAGCAAAGGAAATTAAAATATGAATCAACAATAAACTATATTTAAGTGAGCTACATAACTCAGAACTTACGATAATTTCCGCTTCCATTCTGCGAAACTGTCACTTTACATTATCAGATTTAAACATTATTAAAACATGGAAATTTTTTCTCACCAAATATCTAGACTTGATTAATAATTTCACCGTCTAATACAGGAAATAATTCACATCAGATCTACATATCATGAAATTCAAATCTTATAAGAAATCTCTCTCATATCAACTGCATTTTACATCTAAAATATGCTCATATTTTCAATAATACTACATATACGTTGCTACTTTGACGAAACAATATCATGCACTTCCGGTTATCGAAATAAGCTTTATGCGATATAATTGTTGGAAATTCTCGTATTTCCGGCGACGCGAAGAACAATAAGAAGCGGTTGCGGAGTATAAAAAATAGATTTGGTATTTTCAGACGTATACCTGATTTGAAATCCATATATTGCGATAACAGACGTTATATAGCGAATGCTTAGACACAGTGAGGTAATTATCAGAGTTTTTAATTCAAATAGGAAACGGGAATAAACGTGTGAAGATCGCGCAAAGGGGGGGGGGATTAAATTTTAATGAAGCAAAGAGTGGATATCACTTTTACCGAAGGCGGAAGTTTATAAAAAAATAAACCGTGAAGACGGAAGTTTATTCGCCTCGGCTTAACGTCCCATCGCACGTATTTTTGAAAAGGCAGTACGTTAAGTCAACGATTTAGCATTCAAACTATGAGATATAAAATGTTTTCAACAGGATTCTGAATAGAAAGTAGTTGATTATGAAATAATACAAACTCTGAAGATTGGATATTACACTATGACTTTTAAAATTATTTTTATATTCAAATTATTCATTGTCAATAATTTATTTTGAAATTTTGAGAGGTTTCATAATTAGTAGGTTAAATCCGGTCTTAGGGTATTAATTCAACATTAAATGATACTGGGCGGTCCTTCTCGAGGCTTTCCGAAATGCAATTAAAATTCGAGTTTTGAATTTCGAAAAAAGCTGACAGTTGGGTTGTTTCACCTCTGAGCTTTCTTGCACACCATCGGTTAAATAGTTAGGTCACAAGGACGTAGAAGACCCAGATACCGTTCGAGGAGGGGACCCAATGGAACAACCATTGGGATATAGACGGTAGCATCCCGTCAAGGCCATCCAGCGTGTTCTTTAAAGTGCGCAGGGTACGGCTCACGACTTAACGTTCCATCCCAAGCACGGCGGTCTTTCCAAAACTAACAGCAAAAGCCAGTAATTTACCAAGAACAGAAAGAAATATTTCATTCAAAGTCTAACCGTTAGTTGGTGTTCCATAAGTTTCTAATACATGGTAAACTTAGAATTCTTTTTCAAGATTTGGGAAAGTTAAAGAAACTTACTACTGGTAATTTATTAAACATTAATTTTGTGTAATATTTTCTAGTTTGATAAAGTATGATATGTTAATTATTTTCTTAGACATGTTGCTCAGTTGGAAGTTTTTTTTAGTTCGTTTTAAAATGCAATGGTTTATAGGCAGGTGTTCCTACTTTAAGTTTATAAATTCTGCTTAGAAATAAATTTTTGAATAAAATAAATTTCATATAAAAGGAAAAACGTGATTTTTTTTATGGCGAGGTGAGTGATAACGTATTGATTGGTTATATCGAAATGAATTTTAATGATTTTATTTGACCGAGTGGTTAGCGCACTTGGCAAATGATCTACGGGACCTGGGTTCGAGCCCCGGGTAAGGCATGGATGTTCGTGTCGTTTTTCTGCTGAGGTCCTGCCATCCTCTCAGACCCTCTACTCTGGCATATAAACTGACAGGCTCCTGTCAGACCTCTGTGGCAAGCAGCTGCTTGAGGGGGTATTTATTTATTTTAAAACGAAAAACGTTCATTAATTTATTGTAAATTTGTGGCGTTTCTGGCAACCACGTCAGCACTGCATGTTTCTCGTAATGGTCTATTAGTAATTACCGAAAAACACCCAAATGAGTATTAATACATGGTAGAATACATGAATAGCTTTTTACATTATTTTTTGAGTAACTAGGTAATGGAATTTTCAATTCGTACGTGAAATTTCAGTGTTGTTCACTGTACATGAGAGTGTCCACCGAAACCAACCAATCACAATTTTTTGACGCGAAAGTTTACTCGGTGGTCCGATCGAAACGTGTAACAACTTTCCCGAAAAACTGTTTATGCCATTTCACATCAGTTCTACTTTGAAGGATATTTATTCAATTAAATTCAAATCAGTTTTATCTTAGTAGTGAACGTAATGTCTGGCAGAGGAAAAGGCGGCAAAGGTTTAGGAAAAGGTGGTGCTAAACGGCACAGAAAAGTTTTACGTGATAATATCCAAGGTATCAGGAAGCCTGCTATCCGGCGTTTGGCTAGGCGAGGTGGTGTGAAGAGAATTTCTGGTCCCGTCTACCAAGAAACACGAGGTGTCCTCAAAGTATTCCTTGAAAACGACATCAGAGATGCAGTCACCTATACTGAGAATGCAAAGAGGAAGACGGTGACAGCCATGGATGTTGCGTATGCTCTAAAACGACAAGGACGCACCCTGTACGGATTTGGAGGATAGAGAAAAATAAACCAAAAAAAAAAGGAACCAAAAAACCCTTTTCAGGGCTAATAAATAGTGTCTAAAGGATTACCCGTCATATTTGTATTAGCAAATTTATCATTTTATACGTGAACTCCTAAAGGTAAACCAAGTAGGCTATTTAAATATTTTCTCCAACCGCACATATCACTGCCAAGAATAATAGTTAGTTTCATTATAGGAACGTATTCAGTGTGTTAAACTATGTTCTTAATTGGTACACTACACTGTGATAAACAAAAAATCTTTTCATAAAACTGTTACATATCGCGTCTTATAAATTGCCACAATACGGTTCTTTCAACCTATGGAAAGCTACCGATTGTTCATTAATTCATAATTTATTATGAATAATAAAGGTTTAGCGATGTTTTATCGTACATTTTATTAGGATTTAAAATCAGTGACGAAATTTACGTGTAATAAAATTTTAATGAAATTAAGTAAGCTTAATGTTTGGTTACTGAATGTTTCCAGTGGTGAATATTTCCTTTTTCAGTAAGATACTTATGATGGTTATTTTTCTTATGTGTAGAGTATAAAAATGTGATTTCACGATAATTTTTTTGTACGGTAGGGCATCCTTTCTACGCAATATGTGGCTCTTAAAATAGCCTTTTATTATTGATGTCTTATTTTATAGTTCACTTCTTCCCAGTTTTCTTTGGAATAGTTTTCTTCGTAGCAGGGATTTTTTTAATTTTAGGTGCTTTCCGTTTGGTCACCTTGTGTTTTTTTGGACTCTTAGCAGGTTTGCTTTTCTTGCCAGCGGAAGGTTTCTTCACTGCAGCCGTTTTCTTCTTCTCACCGGTTCTTTTGGGCTTCGATACCTTTTTCGCAACACTGGAGACTTTTGGCTTTTTTGCTGTTCCTTCTTTCTTAGTACTTTTGGTTTTTACTGGTTTTTCTTTCGTCTTCTGACCAGTAGCACTCAGCTTAAACGAATCAGTTGCACCTTTACCTTTGGTCTGAACGAGTTGCCCACTGGCTACTGCTGTCTTGAGATATTTCTTGATAAAGGGAGCTAGATGTTCGATGTCTACATTGTAGTGAGAGGCAATATATTTTTTGATAGCCTGCAACGACGATCCACCTCTTTCCTTCAGTCTCCGAAGTCACCAACTCTGACACCTTAGGATGAGAAGCGGCAATCTTCGATTTTTTCGGCTTTCCGGCAGTTGCTTTGCCCCTCTTTTTACGTAAAACCGCAGCTGGAACACTGGTCTCTGCAGCTGTATCGGACATTGCTGTGAATTCGTTTTAGAGCTTCCGTACAAAAGTTACACGTAAAGTTTAGCTTCCACAACAGAATGATGGAAGGAAAGCGGCTTTTTCGCAACGTCTCAAACTTCTAAATCGGACCCCTCAGTGAGCTGCAACATGCAATTTCGGTTCTGTTCGTTTCTCATCTGTAATTTGTGTTTCTTAGACTATTTTATAAATTTTTCCCAGTATGTTATTATTGTTGAATAATTTAAATGAAAAGCTTGATATTTCTATATGTCGTAGTTATATTCGAATAAAAAAATGGGAGCCTGTGTTCCAAAAACAAAAGGCTACTTTTCTGAAAACAGTGCGTACTGCACACTCCTGCAATTCGACATACCACCAATTACAGTCACTCTAATTAAGTACAAAATAATAAAATGATATATAAAATTTTTCTAAATACAGGCCATGACAGATACGCTTGGAATCTATTAATTCAGGGTCGTATTTTAAGATATGTACAGCGTTAAATAAAATGTCATTAGCATACGTGGTGACCCGTTTTCCTACATTACTTTTATAAGTGTAGTAGATAAATTAGAACCGTAATTTTTCTCTTGGTTTATGTTATGTTCTCTATGAAACTACATTTTTGAAATACAGAAAACTATTCATAAACAGCAACATGCATATATATATATGTGTGCGTGTGTGTGCGCGTGCGTGCGTGCAGTTGGAAATGGAATGTAATGGGAGTGGGAGGATTTGAGAATAGTGGAAAGGATAAGAGAAGGGAAATTATTTCGGGTGTCTTCTAAACCATTTTGGAAATATATGACATGTCTGTTACGAAGCAGAAATGCTACTTGTTTGGCAATGTAGTCATTGGTCGTGCACTGTTCACATTTATCCGAGACTAGAGTTTTTCTTCGTTATTTTGAGAATGTTTATAGTTCTTGCAATGCATCCGAGTAGGATCACATGATGTTTAGTAGAATGTAGCAAGCATAATGAGAAAAAAAATTATGTACTGAATGGTAATACATTGATTAGTAAATATGATATTATTCTTTGGGTTTTCACACTACATAGCATTGAAATTTTGGAATACTAAAACACTTAACAGAATCTATAAGTTTTGAATGATATATCTTTCTTTGGATTAAAGTTACCTCTGTGCACAACGACTCACCTACATGTAAATATAAAACTGTTGCAATTTCAATCAATAGTAATTTTTGTTGCGTGCATTCGGGAATGATACTTACACTTAACATTTATACGAAAACAAACTGTTTCGTTTTCTTTTTACATGAGTATTAGTGTCTCAGATATGACTCTGTGACGTATGAAGAATTCTGTTAGGGAAATGTAAAAGGGAAAAAGATGGTGGTGGTAATTATTGTTTGTAGTGGACATCACATTGGTGAAGTTATAGATATATTTGAACCAAATATTTCCTTAGTGAAATCTAAATTCTTTTAAGCTAAATTTGAAAACACCACTTCATGCGTCGTGGTGCTGTATGTGTACATAGTGAAAGAGAAAGGTTTTGGGAGATATAAGAAATAGAAAAATATAAATTAGATAATAAGGTCTCATTGGTAATGAGTGAAGATTTGTGAACCTTATGTTGAATAACTGATGTAGTGTTTCCAAATGTCAGAATTTCAATAGTGATCTTGTTTGTTTTCTTCTGAACATTCTGGCCATCCTGTCGTGTAATGCACAAAATACTGGTAGAAATGGGTCATTTAGTGTGAATGGTAAAAGATATTAGATAAATTCATGCACACTGATATTTTTCAATATTGTTACTTAGTATTAACGTTTGCTCTGTTCACACAGGAAGAGAAAATTGTAGAAAAAATAAATTTTAATCAATATTGCAGGCAAGCATGGACATACAGAGCATAGTTAATTTGTGTGTGATAAAAAATGAAATTTAACTGAAAAAGAAAAAAAAACTAAATTTTATTAATTGAAAATTATTAATTTATAACTAAAATTATTATTTAAATTACCATTAATTCTAAAACGGTGGCTTTAATGTTGGCCCTATAACACAGTCTGAAGTTATTTTGGCTGTTTCTAAACTTAAACTACATAAATCCCCAGGGGTAGATGAAATTACTACGGAAATGCTTAGAGCTGGGAATGTTTTGTTTACCACTTGGATGACTGAAATTCTGAATATCTTTTGTGAAAAAGGCATGGTTCCTAAGTATTTTACCAGCTATTGTTATCCCTATTTTCAAAAAAGGTGATCGCAGTTCTTGTGATAACTATACGGGTATCAGCCTACTCTCTGTTCCAGTTAAAGTTCTTTCCATGACTGTGCTTAACAGAATTAAGAATCTGGTTGACAGGCAGTTGCGTGATGAGCAATGTGGATTCAGAAGTGGTAGGGTATGAGTGGATCAGATATTTTCACTTAGGCAGATTCTTGAGAAATGTTTAGAATTTCCGAAACCTCTGGTTGCTAGCTTCGTTGATTTCAAAAAGTAGTTCGACTCTGTTGATCGTCATAATTTGTAGTTGATTGTGAGATCATATGGTATACCTGACAAGTTAGTTAACATAATGAAAGCTCTCTATAATAACACTGAGTCGTGTGTGAGAGTTGGTAAGGCTTGTAGCAATTTGGTTTAGCATTACTTCTGGTGTTCGACAAGTGTGCATTTTGTCTCCTTTTCTCTTTAGCTTGGTTATTGATTATGTTATGCGAAATTCACTTCAAGCGAAAAATTTTGGCCTTAAATGGTCTGAAGATACGAAAATTTCTGGTTTAGATTATGCTGATGATTTAGCCCTTTTGGCAAATGGTGTTGATGAGATGAACTCTTTCCTTCGAGCTGTTGATGAAACTGGTAGTAGAGTAGGTTTGGTTATAAACAGAGAAAAAACTAAAGTGATGAAAATTGGTCAAGCAGGCTGTGATTCAGTTAATCTAAATGGTTGCAGTCTTGAGCAGGTGTCACAGTTTAATTATCTTGGGAGCTATGTAACAGATAATGGTGATGTGCGGCATGAGATTAACAGACGAATAAGGATTGCTGCCGGGACTTTTAATAATCTATGGAGAGTGTGGAGAAATAGGCGTATACACCTAAAGACTAAACTTAGACTGTATAATAGTTTGGATCTTTCTAGGATTAGTTATGGTAGTGAAACATGGACACTTTGTAAACAAGATAACAGGAAACTAGATGCTTTTGATTCCAGATGCTTACGCAGTATCTTGGTCATTAGGTGGTTCAACTTTGTGACTATTGATGAGGTTAGGCAAAGGAGTTTGCAACCTCCTTTAAGCAGCATATTGTGCAGAGAGAGACTCCGTTGGTTTGGCAATGTTGCCCGTATGAATAATTATAGAATGGCGAATAGCGTTAGCGTATATATATGACGAAGAATTGATATAATTTGAGGGGTTTTTTTTGGAAATTTTCTGAGCTTTGCGTGCCGGGAACATATTACAGTGCAATAAGCAACCATTGGCAAGGTCTATGCAATTAAAAAATACACACGGACTCTATTCCCTATGTCCTTCTCTAAACCACCATTCTGCTGCTCGAAAATATATCAGGTGAATCAAGTTTAATAATATTCATAAAGTGTTTGTGGTTCGTTTATAAATTCCTTCAGGTAAGTAACTTTCTAGTGAATAATTAATTTACAGTAGAGGTAATCTAATTTTCCACTTTTTAGCATGAGCGTTATGAAATTTCAACCGAGAGCTTAGTATACAGCACATTATTCTGATTATGGGATATAAATTTTATAATTAAACGCTATTTGTCGCTGTCGACCACTAATGACCCCATTCATTTCGGCTCGTATTTTGTAAACCTCGCTCAGTAGAACTAATGGTTGTCCGAGAAAAAAAAATCTTTGCTTAATTTTTGATTTCTTCAATTTGCTATTTGTCGTTACAGTATGAGTAGAAATATTTCTATATCGTAAATGATCAAACGGCAGTTTTTTTTTTATGTACAGGCTTTCAGATCTATTTGCCCATTATCGTGGACGAACTTTGAAACCAATGTTTGATATTCGCAACAGATATATCGAGCTGATAGGTTGACGCAACGACCTCAAGAAATGTCACCTTGGCGTTAAAAATATAGTTTACCCACTACACGGAAACTTATTGTTCAGAGCTAAGAAGAAGGTAATGTACAGTACAGCGAAATGTGTAATAGAAGCCTTAGATTAATTAAACCATATGTCTGTCCTTTGGGAACACAGGAAAAAGCGTTCTTTACCCCTAAGGACAAAGTTGCCTATGACATACGTAAGAGATTCACACCTAGCCTCGATCTAGGAATTTCTCGTTGGACACCACAGGGAAACGCGTTCTATGAAAGCCACCTAGTTACCGCCTGTCTGGACAGCCTTCAACAAAAAGAGCGAAAATAAATATGCCTAAACAAGCAATCCCTTTCATTGGTTTAAGATAAGTTAAAGTTAATTTATTTTAATAACATTGAAAATAATTTACTTATTGAGATTTTATTTAAATATTTCAGAATATTATAAAAATATTTACCGAAATTAAAAAAAGAAATAACTACCAGTTAATATTTTAGGATTAGAAGTGTTTTGATTTATACACTTTGGTTTTGAAAGATCTTATAGAAATTATGGTGGCAACACTTGGACATACCAGAGATGACGTCACGTCCGTGTTTTCGCGATATCATTTGTAATTATAATTTATCTCCTGAAATAATAATTCCACTTTCTCACTGGCATATCACTGAAGATTATGTTTAACCATTTCAGCTTCCGCAACCATTTAAATACTAAAACAATATTTTTTAAAACCGATATTTAAAAAATATTTGAATATGATCTTTAGTTTATCATCAGTGACATTTTTCCATTAAATGCATATTTTAGAGCTTCCATGTAAGGTTTCTCACTGACATAACAGGAAATTTTGTAGCCTTTCGGTAGGGTACCTGAAAAGCATAGGAAATGAATAATCTCCGTATTACGAGCCAAAATAAAGTGGTCGACACCGACAAATAGCGGTTAACTATCAATTTTATATCCCATAATCAGAATAATTAGCTGCATACTATTTGTCGGTTCGAAACCGACCGAAATTTCATAGCTCTTAGGCTAAAAAGTGTAGAATTAGATTACCTCTACTCTAAACTAATTATTCACTACAAAGTTGCTTACCTGAAGGAAAATATAAAAGAACCGCAAACACTGCACGAATATTATTTAACCTGATTTAGCTGATACTTTTCGAGCAGCAGAGTTGTGGGTTACAGAAGGACAGGCCGACGGTATTTCTCAACCGGCACGGGCCTTGCCTATGGCTGCTTATTATACTCGAATCTGTTCGCGATAGGCAAAGCTCTGATAACTACAAACCCTCAAAAGAGGATGATGACTTCTTCGCCATATTTTAATAGCTAACGGGGCAAATGGAACAGCGAGAAACGCGTCGGGCGATTTCAATAATAGGCGAATGACATCTGAAAGTGACGATTGAGAATGCATTGTTTGCAGAATCCAAAGGAAGTGACATTTCCATTGTTTCGTATTCCCAACAGAGGAGTTTGTTTACTCTTCCGCACTTAGGTTTTTCGATACCTTCTATACCACATTTACTAAAAATTATTCATTTAATCTAGTATATCTTTCAAAAGTTATTTGAATTCACCTGAATATCTTAAATATCTGTTTTCGGGGAGGAAAGCCAATAAACATCACCAAGGCATGGGTCTGCTTCTCAGCAGACACACTAGTGATGCTCTTCTATGATAAGAATGCATTAATGAAAGGTTGTTTACAGCAAAATTACAGACAAGCGTTAAGAACTTCAATCTTATCTACTGTTATGCCTCCAATGATAATGCCGACGAGGATGAGAAAAAAGGTTTTACAGACTTGTGAAAAAATGAGATATTACCCTTGTTCTAGGTGACGTCAATGCCAATGTTAAACTCGATGGTTTCAGAATAAGTAACACTTGTTACAAACACCGCGACATACATAAGTACACGTGGGTTTCACCTCATGGGCTGCATAAGAACGTTATAGATTATATATTAGTGAACAGCAAATGGACTACTTCTGTTAGAAAGACCAGGTCATATTGGGAAGCTGAAATTGGATCTGACCATTATCTTGTTAAAAGTGTTTTGCGATTTAAACTTAAAAGGTGTTGTGCTAAAGTTAAAAATTTTACCTTTAATTACGAAGCTCTGAAAGACCTAATTATATCATGATAGGTTACTTACTCATTATGACAGTCGTGTTTGCTTGCTAGTCAAGTTCAGGAAAATGTGACCACTTAAAATAGGCTTTTTTGGAAACTAACAGTACTCGTTTACGAAAAATGAAGCAGAGGACGCATAATTATCTGAGTGACGAGGCACTTGAGTTTATTTTAGGAAGAAAGAACTACAGGAATGTCCTGAATCAATACTAATCCTAATAGAAAACATTATAGAGAGCTTAATAAACACTTAAAGGATCAGTTAGCTGCTGATAATAATCTTTGGCTGACAAAGCCGAAGAAGCAGTTGGGCAGCACAACAGCAGAGAGCTGTACCAGGCAATTCTGCGACACAAATAACTTGTAAAGTAATTACAAAGGCCTAAAGGTAAAATTTTACGCTGCACCGACGAAACTATCTATTCTCGTACCGAAATTTCAAATGTGTCATCAATAATTATTATTTACGACAGTGATAAGAAATTCACCTACAAATTGTATGACTTCCTCAGAATAAAAACTATAACGTGTGACTATAAATTAAAAGTTAAATTACTAGAAGAATACAGCGGTTAAATAAGGATTACAAATGACATCGCGAAAACATGCACGTGACGTCAGCAGTGATCTTTCCGGGTGTTGCCACCCTAATTTCTATAATACACAATCTTTGAATTCCAAAGTGTAGAAATCAAAACACTTGTAATCCAAAGAGTGAAAAATCAAAAATAGATAGTTATCCTTATTCCAAATTGAACTAATTTATAAAATATATTATTAAAGTTTCCTAAAAGGGCATTTTCTACCTGTATTAAAAAAATTCTATGTGATGTCAACGGCGCAATAGCTATCTGTGCTTTTCACTGTGCTGGTCAAGACAGCGGTTTCTTTCTTAGGCGTGTAATACGCGTTTCCATGTTGTATCCATTGGCGTAGGAAGACGGTAAGGCGCCCTTACCATCTCTTAGCATAGGTCCCTAGAGTAACTGCGGAGAACGGCGGTAGCCATGTTCCTACTCAGAAAGCTGCGCATCAGTTGCAATATATCCGAAAATTTAGTGCTAATACTGCTCAATAAAATCTCAATTCTTTCCTGTACCAAAAGATTCTTATTCACGACTTAAAAGTGATTGAACCCGTTTCGTTAAATTAGCATACATACTATTTCTACAATTATTGCGAAATACAATCTATTTTTAATAGAAGAAAAATAATTTTTTTGTAGTTATCAAAAACAATTTTTTAGCTTTTGCGTTCACTTTTCTTTTTAAACACAGTTATTTAACCCAACTTAAGATTAGTGAACGAATTACGTATGGAATAAGCTACGCAGCATCTTTTTCATAAAATAGAAAATTATTGTATAATTATATGCAATGCACTAAAGGCAATAAGGACAAAAAACTTATAAACTTATTTATATGTCGTGCTACTGAAGAAAATTCTAAGGTTTCATTTTTGTAAATACCTATGAAACGAAGGGGAAAATGTTAAACCCCGCCTACATTTTTCGGATTGATTTAGTTTTCAGGTACTGATTCAGCGCAACTTTCAAAGAGAATTTCCACAGGAGAAAGTTCAAAATACTATTTCTTGCAATATATATGAAATAACATGATTTATATAAACTTAATTATGTGACAAGAAATTTAATTTTCTAACATATCAAGGAAAATACTTCGTACATCAAATAGAATGTAATCCAACCGCATAATATTTCAAAGTTGTATCATTGTTTAAGCAAAATTTTCTAATGTTGAAAGTGGATATTTAAATAGTTTTCATTATGATCTTTAATTTATCGTCACGTGTGTACATTAAATGCATATTTTTGGGAAGTTATAGAACTTCCAACTTACGTTACAGCTTAAAACTGGTATAATATGGAAGTTTATAGTTATATATTTCAGCTTCCTCAACTATTTAATTAGTAAAACAATATTTTGAGAAAACAATTTTTAAATAATTTTTATTACGATCTTTAATTTACCTTCAGTCAGATTTCCCATTAAATACATGTACAAATTATAGCTTCCAGCTTTGGTTCTCACTGGCATAATGGGGCGGGGGTGGCTCAGTCGGTAGCGCGCCAGGCTCGTAATCTGTAGTTCCCAGGTTCGAGTCCCAGCTGGGTCAGCGTTGAGATTTATCTCCGAAAAATTCCCCGCCCTGCCCACGGTCAGTAGGGGACACCGATGGGCTTGGAAAGGCCACCGTCCGTCGGATGGGACGTTAAGCCGTGGCCCCGTGTGCGGGAGAGCCATACCCTGTGCACGTTAAAGAACACGCTGGATGGCCTTGACGGGAGGCTACCATCTGTCTCCCAACAGCTGTTCCAGTGGGTCCCCTCCCCCAACCTTCTCTGAGCCTTCGGGGTCCATGTGACCTGGCCATTTAGCCCATGGTGTGCACAAAAGTGCCACTCAGAGGTAAAACAAACCAAAACAAACCAAACCACTGGCATAACATGAAAGATTTTTAAATATTCCAGCTTTCGCATCTATTTCAATACTAACATGATTTTTAAATACATTTCATTAGGATCCGTAAGTTACCTTCAGTCAGATTTTTCCACTAAATGCATATTTTAGGAGTTATAGATCCTCCAAATTAGTTTCTCAGGCATTTTATGGAAGATTGTTAAGATGTTCAAGTTTGGTCAACATTTTTAATATCAATATAATTTTGTTGAAAAACGATATTCCTATACATTTCATTATGATCTTTAATTTAACCAAAGTTACATTTTTCCAGTAAATGCATTTTTGAATTTAGTCCGACCCAAACCTAACGGCCAGCCAGCCACCTGTTACAAAAAACAGAAATTTAATCGCTTGTAATATTCGTCGGTAAATTTCCATCTTCAATCTTTTCCCACCGTTTCTAGGCGCAATCTCAGTCATCGACAGTTAGCGAAATATTTACAGCCTTAGAACCTCCGTTTCTCTCAATATGCACTTACTGGACTCTCCCATCTGCCTGCTAACAGTTCTACAGATCCCCTTATCGACAAATGGTCCGAACTATGGGGGTCGTCGTGATTTATCAGTTTAGTCCGCGGTATTGTAAGAAATGGCCTCTCTGTCGTTGAAACAACCAAAGAAATAAAAAACAAACTTGCTCTGTGAAAGTAAATAAGTCTACTCTCTTCGGACGTATCTCACAAGTAGGGTGATGAAATATAAATAATTATATTTTATTTATTACTTTTCTGTGTTACGTTTAATTGTACGCTATTATGCCGAAAAAATGTCAATATGAATTCTATATTAACAACCATAAAAAGTTTAAATTTAAACATTTTAAAACCAATCACTAAGCATTAAAAAAAATTTAAAAATATACCAAGTGCGTAGCGCGCTTCGCTAGTGATCCAATGGAACTGGGGTCCAGCCCCTGGTAAGGCATGGATGTGCATTTTGTTTTTCTGCTGAGGTCCTGCCATCCTCTCAGACCTTCTAGTATGGCATATAAACTGACAGGCTCCTAACAAACCTCTGTGGCAAACAGGTGCTTGAGGGGGTATTTATTTTTTATTATTTATTTATATCAATCTATGAAATACTATCGTGAAGGAAATCCTTTATCATTATTCCACGCCATAGTAATAACTGATTCCTTGCTTTAAGAATTGTTCCGTTATTGATAATACGAGTAACTTTATAAGACAGGTAAGAAAGAATTGGTATGTCAACGGCCATACCAAGCTGAAAGCACCGGTTCTTGTCTGATCCCCGAAGTTAAGCAGCTTTGAGAGCTGCTTAACTTCGCGTTGCAGTTGACAATTATTTTTTTCCCAAGCGGTGTACTCCTAGAATATTAGCCAAAGTCATTCTACGTCGGTCGCCGGGTTCCATTCCAATTTTAGTAAATAAATAAAGGAGAATTTGCTTTGGTTACAAAACCTGCAACGGTTCTAGGTATCTGGAACAAAAACTATATATGTAAGGTACGAATTTTAGACCATCGTCAGAGTATACTGGTAACACTCGATACGTTCGAAACACCAATTCCAGCTTTTCCGCCTCTCAAGAGTTCGGTTGTTTTACCTATGAGCGGCACTATTTTTCACACCCGGGGCTAAATGGCCAGGTCTCAAGGACCCCGAAGGTTAGGGAAGGGGATCCACTGAAACAGCTGTTCAGGTGACAGATGGTAGCCTCCCGTCAAGACCATCCAGTGTCTTTAACGTGCACAGGGTATGGCTCTCCCACACACGGAGCCACGGCTTAAAGTCCCATCTGACGGACGGCGGGGTTTCCAAGCCTATCGGTTTCCCCTTCTGCCCATGATCAGGGCTGACAGTTTTCCGCAGATAGGTGTCAACGCTGACCCAGCTGGGACTCGAACCTCGGAACTGCAGATTACGAGCCTGGTGCGCTACCTACTGAGCCCAACAACGGCATACAGCGTGTTTAACATATACAGGGTATGGATGTCTCCCACACACGGATGCTCATACGAGCTTCCATTTCAAAGGAAATTCGTAATTCCTTGCTGTCCGAACATGTAGTAACTAGTAAATTTCTTCTGTTTTGAGGGGAAAGTAAACGAAGGTTATTAGTTTTATGGAGAGCAGCATTACCTACTTAACGAGTTTTCATGTGACATGGAACTTGTTGCTTCGGGCCTAAGATTTAACTAATTTTCCTAAGATTTAACATAAGCTGGGCCGTATGTAGAAGAAGAAATAAACTTTTTTTTGTGGGGGGGGGGGGTATTTATTTACTGCATAGGTAAACCATGGATTAACTTCACAGCGACTTTGCAAACCTGTTGGTGTTCCCTTTTTCATTCGCAGAACAACGGGATTAAATCTTAACTTTCCCCGAAGTTTGACTCGATCCTCAAAATTTGAGATTCGCAGCATGGACGCCTAACGACTTGACAACTGCTTCTTCCATCTTTACTCCTTCTGACCGCATATGTTTTGAGAATATATTTAGTAATGCGGCAGACCTTATCCTATAAAACATGATATCATATCCGTAATAATTTAATTTCTATAAATGGGTGTCTCCACGGTGTCACAATTGTTAGTAAAACCTGTAAAGTTTTATAATTAAATTACTAAATCGTAGTTATTTGAGCTCAAACGAAACAGTGCAATGGTATGTAATTTCCAGCTTTAATAATACATTGCAATCGCATTTTATAAATATTAATATTAGTGGAATTTTACATTATTACTATTGATCATTGCTCACTATAGGTCGATTCCTGTGTACGTTAAAATTACTTAACGTGGTCTAATAAACTATAATACGGAAAAGAAGAAATCCATTGAGACTAAAGTTAAAGCGAACACGTTGTTGCTATCGTTATAAGGGCGCACGCGTTATGTTCTCAACACGCACCTGCCATTGCAAAATATTTGACCAATCGTAGAAGAGATAGAGCAAAAACCGTTGCGAACGTGGTAACAAGGAAATATTTCATTAGAAATACATTAACACCACTTCCAGGAATTTCGTTCGTTTGGCACTGAACGTGGTACGTATGAAAAAGTACATAACTTGAGACACGTTTATGCATTCAGGTTTCAAAACTTTAAGCAACGCTGTTATAGCACCTAATGTCCGACCCCGCCTTCCCGTGGTGCGGACCGTTAGTAACTTTCAAAAGAGATACTCTCTTGTGGAAGTGAACGGAAGGGGAGGGCTGCAAGATTAGTGTGGCCTACTGATCTGGACAACTATGGCTACTTTTCTTTTTTTTCTACCCTGCTGAGGAGTGGTCAACCACACAGGGTCCTGGTGCTGACCATATAAACCTACTGGACTGGACAGATATATGGCTCTGAGCTTGATTATGGATCCTGATTTTGCCGCACTGGTGGGCTTCTGTGGAGGGAAAATCTTCACTGTGTTTTCTGCTTGTTTGTGGGTTGACAGCCCCAAGTGAATAGATTCACAGGATATGTTTATCAGCTGGTGGATAATCCTGAGCAGAAGTCATCGCAGGCACCTGAACTCTTTTCTTCTATTGGCATCGTCAAATTCTACATTGGAGGAAGTCTTCCAGTGTAGATGGCTTCAGCCTTTAGTAGTGGGCGAACGGGTCTTTGCCCCATGTCTGCGATTTGGGGGCTGTTTGATATTGTCGGCATTCCGTCTCTCAATAAACATAGTTTCTTTAAACATCCCACTAACCATTTTCTCTCCATAGGTATTTGGAATGTGAGGACTCTGCACAGAGCTTTTTCTCTTGATGTCCTCACACAAGAATTCCACCGTTATAATTTAGATATTCTCGGCTTGCAAGAGACCAGATGGACAGATAAAGGTCAAATTCTTAAAAATAATCTTAAATATCTTTTTCAGGGAGGGACGACAATAAGCATCACCAATGCGTGGGTCTGCTTCTCAGCAGACACGCTAGAGATGCTCTTCTAGGATACGAGTGCATTAATGAAAGGTTTCTTACAGCAAAACTTCAGACAAGCGTTAAAGACTTGAATGTTATCTGCTGTTATGCCCCCACTGAGGATGCCGATGAGGATGAGAAGGATAGGTTTTATGAACAACTTCAGGATATTTTGAATTCTGTCAAGAAAGGAGATATTACCCTTGTTCTTGGTGACTTCAATGCCAAAGTTGGTACTGACTCTCACCTTTGGGGAGGAGTAATAGGCCCTTTTGGTATTGGTAGCTGGATTGGCAATGGGCAACGTCTCCTACATGTAAGTAAACTCAATGGATTCAGAATAACTAACACATATTACAAACACCGCGACATACATAAGTACACATGGGTTTCACCTGATGGGCTGCATAAGAATATGATTGATTACATATTAATTAATAGCAAATGGGCTAGTTCTGTTAGGAATACCAGGTCATATATGGCAGCTGAAATTGGATCTGACCATTAAAAGTGTCTTGCAACTTAAACTTAAAAAGTGTTGTGCTAGGGTTAAAAAATTTGCTTTTAATACTGAAGCTCTGAAATATCCAGTTATAGCCAAAGCTTAGTCATTATGACAGTCATGGTTTGCTTACTACTGAAGTTGAGGAAGAATGGGATCATTTTAAACAGGCTTTTTTGGACACTAACAGTACTCTTTTAGGAAAAAAGGAGCAGAAGAGGCAAAATTATCTGAGTGATAAGGCACTTGAGCTTATTTCGGAAAGAAAGAACTGCAGGAATGCCCTTAATCAATACCCTACTAGTCCTAATAGAAAGCATTACAGAGACCTTAATAAACTTGTAAAGGATCACTTAGCTGCTGATAAGAATCTTTGGCTTGATGGTTTGGCTGACGAAGCCGAGGAAGCAGTTAGACAGCACAACAGCAGAGAGCTGTACCAGATATTTAATGTTTTGTGCGGTAGAAAAAAGACAGGCGTACAAGGATTGAAGGATAAACAAGGTAAGGTTATAGAAGGGGGGGATTCTGTCATGGCTAGGTGGGCTGAGCGTTTCAGTGATGTTCTAAACAATGTAGTTAGTTCTACTCCCATTGTTTGCAATGATGACAGATGCATTGGTGGCTTTAATGTTGGCCCTATAACACAATCTGAAGTTATGTTGGCTGTTTCTAAACTTAAACTTCATAAATCCCCAGGGGTAGATGAAATTACTACGGAAAAGCTTAGAGCTGGGAATGTTTCGGGTACCACTTGGATGACTGAAATTCTGAATATCTTTTATGATAAAGGCATGGTTCCTCAGGATTTTACCAGAGCTATTGTTAATCCTATTTTCAAAAAAGGTGATCGCAGTTCTTGTGATAATTATAGGGGTATCAGCCTACTCTCTGTTCCAGGTAAAGTTCTTTCCATGATTGTGCTTAATAGAATTAAGAATCTGGTTGACAGTCAATTGCGTGATGAGCAATGTGGATTCAGAAGTGGTAGGGGATGTGTGGATCAGATATTTTCACTTAGGCAGATTCTTGAGAAATGTTTAGAATTTCAGAAACCTTTGGTTGCTAGCTTTGTTGATTTCAAAAAGGCTTTCGACTCTGTTGATCGTCATAATTTGTGGTTGATTGTGAGATCATATGGTATACCAGACAAGTTAGTTAACATTATAAAAGCTCTCTATAATAACACTGAGTCGTGTGTGAGAGTTGGTAAGGCTTGTACCAATTGGTTTAGCACTACTTCTGGTGTTCGACAAGGGTGCATTTTGTCTCCTTTTCTCTTTAGCTTGGTTATTGATTATGTTATGCGAAATTCACTTCAAGGGAAAGATTTTGGCCTTAAATGGGCTGGAGATACGAAAATATCTGATTTAGATTATGCTGATGATTTAGCCCTTTTGGCAAATGATGTTGATGAGATGAACTCTTTCATTCGAGCTGTTGATGAGACTGGTAGTAGAGTAGGTTTGGTTATAAACAGAGAGAAAACTAAAGTGATGAAAATTGGTCAGGCAGGCTGTGATTCAGTTAATCTGAATGGTTGCAGTCTTGAGCAGGTGTCACAGTTTAATTATCTTGGGAGCTATGTAGCAGATAATGGTGATGTGCGGCATGAGATTAACAGACGAATAGGGATTGCTGCCGGGACTTTTAAGAACCTATGGAGAGTGTGGAGAAATAGGCGTATACACCTAAAGACTAAAATTAGACTGTATAATAGTTTGGTTCTTTCTAGGGTTAGTTATGGTAGTGAAACGTGTAAACTTTGTAAACAAGATGACAGAAAACTAGATGCTTTTGATTCCAGATGCTTACGCAGTATCTTGGGCATTAGGTGGTTCAACTTTGTAACTAATGATGAGATTAGGCAAAGGAGTTTGCAACCTCCTTTAAGCAGCATATTGTGCAGAGAGAGACTCTGTTGGTTTGGCCATGTTGCCCGTATGAATAATTATATATTGGCGAATAGGGTTATGAACAGTGTGCCTAAAGGCCTCAGAAAGAAGGGGAGACCTAGGATGCGGTGGGCAGACAATGTCAAACAGGACCTTGTTAGAATTGGTGTGCAGTGGCCAGATGCAGTAAATGTAGCTCAGGATAGACTTGCTTGGAGAACTAACTTGCACGGTCTGGTTGGACCTCCGTAGCCCATGGCTGCTTGAGGACGATGATAATGATGATGTTATAATATTACCGCATACTATATCTGAATATCAATTTAGATTTCATCTTTTTTTTGGTGTAGGGAAATGGCAATTTTTTTTTCTAAAACTTTTACTTATTGCAAGCATTCCCAAGAAGAAATAAAATCCTATGTTTCTCGGCTAAAAGGAATAAATAGGCAAAACATAAGACCAATGACTCTTGTTTTAAGAGATTGTTTAAACAATAATATTTATTTTTGTCGTTATAAATATAAAGAAAATTTATTTCTCAACTCAAGCATCTGGTTGTCACAGAGGCTGTTATGTTATACGCCGTAATTGAAGGCGTCATCGCGGCATAAAAGCAACCGAAACATCCGGTCGTGACAAGTGGTTGGAACACCTTGAATCGGCAGCTGAGCAGTCTAACCACTGCGCAACGGATATTGTAATAAGCACGTTTTTCTAATCTTTACGTTTCTTTAATGAATATTCTTTATTACGAGAAACTTCTGAGGAATGATTGGAAGTAATTTAAGGTTCTGCTTGTTTAGACATATTCACTCACTCTGTTTGGTAAACAGTACAGCGCCAGACTTAACGGTTGACTTCGCAGTCAATAGCGTGGGATAAATTGTAGAATGCGAAACTGAAATATTGCCGCAAAACGATTAAGCCTAGACACTTTTTCTTTTATTTCTCCAATTAAGTGGATAATTTTGAATCAAGGAATTAAATTAATTAACCTTATTCGTGACGGAAATGCAATTTACGAAACAAAAGGCGTATCCGGTTCAACGATTCGAAAAGCATTGTTATGTCATCGATTATTTAGTATACGATCTGTTTTCTTCCTTTCTCTTTAATCGTGAAACTAACAATCTAACATTTACTAGTGAATATAAAACTTAGGTTTTCAACTGAAATAGATTTAATTGGTTATTTAGATAAGGTCATTTGAGTTACTAAGAACTTTCCGGGAGTCTTCGAAACGACACTCTGGATCCATTTCTGCAGATAAGTTTACTCGAAATAGGATTTCCTCAATTACGAATAGTTATGGAATACAACGGACTCCTTTATCACGGCATGATACTATTGAAGTAACGTTCACTTCAGTGAACTCTCATTGCGACGGATGTTATTCAAATATGCCTTTACACAAACCATCGGTGTTCCCCTTTCTAACCTATATAACGATGGGGTGTTTAACGTAAATTAATCAGAACTTTGAGTCTAGTGGGAATCAGCTCTGGGAATTGCAGTTTCCTTTCCTGTAGCAATATCTAACGTTCCACCCCTTCACTTTAATAAAAGCACTCCTGATACTATGTCCTTTGATGGCATTCGTAATAGCAAGGCGGAAGACCGCTTAATAGGAAAGCAGATATTGTTACTTCGCGATGACGTATAATATATACGTAACTGCGGATCTCAACGCTGTCACAGGTGCTACTCTAACCAGCAAAAAACTGCACAGGAAGAGAAACCATAGCAGTTATTCATTCCTTATCGCAAAGAATCTCTGCGAGCGCTGGGGTAGGGATGGGTAAGTTAGTAGCGCTCCTGGCTCGTAATCTGCAGTTCCAGGGTTAGAGTCCCCGCTGGGTCAGCGTTGAGATTTTTCTGCGCAAAACTGCTCGCCCTGCTAACGGTCAGCAGGGGACACCGATAAGCTTGGAAAGGCCGCCGTCCGTCGGATGGGACCTTAAGCCGTGTGCGAGAAAGCCATACCCTGTGCACGTTAAAGAACTCGTTGCATTCATATTCCAATATTCATCTCAATACTCATTCCGTAATACCTCTGTAGCAAAATAACAGACTCACCTCAAGAACTTATACAATATCATTTGCATTTGACATCTGTAACACCTACACAAAATATCTCTAATCTCGATTATAAATCTGGTTAAAATTACCCCACCAATCACTCTAAATCGGAATATTTATTGACATATTCTACCTTTACCATAAAGATAATTTTTTTAAACATTTGAAACGTTGAGGAAAACGTTTATGGTGCCATGCAATTCCATTCCTAATTTTCTATCTTATTATACCATGACGTGCAGATAAGTGTTAATTTTGATTTGTCAGCCACAACAGAAATATTAATCTTGATATTATTATTCGAAAAACAAAAAAGTGTTTTTACCGAAAATGACTTTCCGAATACCGCAATTTTCAAAGCTTTAACGATGGGTAATCATGTGAATGGCTGCTACCAACTAAAAAGCCCTGCAATATCGCAGTCCATCACTAGAATCTCAGCCGAAATATATTTAATAAAAAATTGTTTATACCCTCTATCCCCTTCCACTTTGGATGGTAGTAGTGTAAGACAAATCTTCCGTGGATTTATCATCACACAGCAAAAATAGCTTCCAATACGAAACTTGAAACTTTTACTACGGCTTCGCAATGTTTCGTCTGTACCTCTACGTACCTTATATAAGCATTTTCAATTTTCTCTAGAAAAATATGTATTACGTAACAGGTACATCGAAATATTTCACTTCGCAGATATTCGGTCCACTGAAGTAGCAATATTATGATTTACAAACGCATTTGTAAAACTTGAATATGCATCTAATATACAAAATGTACTGGCAACACAAGGAAAGAGTACTGCTGACGTCATCTCGGTGTTTTACCTACTTTATTACTAACCCTTATTCACATGCCGCACTAATTTTAGTGATGCCGCCATTTTTTTTCTCACCAATCTATTTTTAACTTCGAATTTTATATGAGGTAACTAACGTTATTTCCATCTAATGGACCTCTGTTCGAGCAGCAGGTAAGGCACAGATGTCTGCGTTCTCTTTCTGCTGAGGTCCCTTCATCCTTAGTATTCCTACTCTGGCGTATTATACTGCCACGCTCATATCAGACCTCTGTGTCAAGCAGCTGCTTGAGTTGGTTTTTATTTATTGCGTTATTTCGAACGATAAAATAACGCTAAAAAATAACGGCGATTACCTCCGCATGAATGGATTTCCACTGCTTAATAACCACCCACAAATATCTATTTTTGCTTTCTCGAAGTCTGCTCGTGTTGCCAACTATTTCATATTTCACTACAAGAATACTTTTTAATTCATATCTCGGTCAAAGGTACAGTAAAATAAGTTATTTTTTATGATAACTTTTGAAACAATAGCAAAGGCTCCATAGTAAAATATTACACTGCACCAAAGAAACATTCTGTTCTTCTCCTCAAACCTGTACCAACACCGAAATTTTAAATGTGTCGTAACTAATTATTATTTTCAAAACAAGAAATTCAGCTACAGATTGTCGCACATTAAAAAAAAAATGATTCCTCACAATAAAAGTCTACGACCTGTAGTTATAAATAAAACGGGAAATTAACAGAAGAATACATCAGCAACCGCAACACGGCATCCATGTTCACTTACGTATTTATCCTCACGCTTTCGCTTCATGGCGAATTCTTGGAAATCCATTTCAGCAGAGGCCACAATTATTTGCAACTAAATAAATGAAGGTGGCTTTTAGCGTATCATATGAAAACTGAGACATGTCGAACCCAGCAAGAAAAGTGACATAACTCAAAAAATGCGTATTTTGAGGTTATGTCAGTGATAAAAGTTATTGCGTTCCTTTACGTGAACGAAAAACGTCACATCTCTAACTCGCAAATTCACCGCCAGAGAGCAGTTGTGTCAGTTTTACTTTTAGTCTACTTCACATTCATCATGGCAAGAACAGTGTCACTTTAGTGTTGGTACAAGAAGATGTGCATGTGTTCGGTCAAGAAAACCGACACATTTCGAGTTGTGACACTATTCGTGTAGAAAGGTAAGTGGAATAAATATTTTAATACCGTCATAAGCAGAAAAGTGTCACTTTTCTTGAAGTAATTAACTCTAAACCTCTTTATTTGTTCCGTTTTATTTAGACTTGTACCACTTTTCCTGACTGAGAGTGTCAGTATTTTGTGTTGTGTCGTTAACAGTAATTAAATTTTGTGTATTTGTTTGTTGTAGATTTATTATGGACCCAGAGCAGGAGGTACGAGAGTGTGTTGCAGAAGAAACCACAGAACAAGAAAATGCAACGAAAGAGACGGAATTGAACAAAGACACAGTAACAGAAGATCATGACACACATTCTAGTTGGCAGTGTACTGAAAATCCGTAAACAATGCGATTGAGGTTACAACGGGTTAAATCGAGTGCCCAACAAGAAGAATCAGCAGATGAAACCATAGATGATTCAGACTTCGATCCAGATTTTAGCATTTCAACATCTTCATCTGAAAACGCGTCGGATTCATCAGGATCGGAAGAAAATGAGAATATTAGTAACGAGACAGAAGGTGCAGAATCGGACAATACTAAAGCAGATAACAAAAGAAAGGGTAAGAAAAGGAAAGCTAATCCGGTTGAGTGGAAAAAGACTAAAGCAAAACTTCTTCGAAATAATGGAAAACCGTATACATCATCATCAATTCGCAAAACAGAAATGCGGGCCAGAAAGATACGTCCAGCGTGTAATGAAAAATGTTGACTAAAATGCTCAAGCAAAATAGAAGAAAACAATAGGCTCGAAATATTTGACAAGTACTGGTCACTGGACAACGAATAAGAATCGCGACAACCCCGGTGCACCGCAGTACTGTGACTGCATATCACCTTAAGGGATTGCCACTGAAACCACTATCAACTAAAAAGGCTCCTCTCAATTTAGCTTGCCTTAACATTTGCCTATATACAGCGGGACAAAACCTAATGTGAAGAGAGAAGCACTACTTATGATTTTATTAGTCTGCTTGAAGATATAATCATTGAGGTGCAGTGAGAGTGAGATCTTTTAAAATTTTGAGTGCTGCCTAGGAATATGCCCAACACTCACTGAATTTAGCCAAAACATGCCATGCCAATATATAAATAAAAAGATCTTAGTCTTTTGAATTTAGAGCCGGAAAATAAATTGAAGTCCTAACTTTTAGAGTCCTCTGCAGTAGAGGCTCCTAGGTACTTCCATCGAAAGCCACACCTCGAGGGACTCCAAACCTCTCGGCATGACCCCAACTTCGTCCTCTCCATCGAGCCGGGCACCCACAGCCCGCTCACCGTCTCGGCCTATACCGTGCCGAGGCCACTTCGAGGACACCTGGCCAGTAATCCCGACAAACCCAGACGGCGGCCCTCCCACAACACTGACAAAGCTTTCAGCCTACCGGGGATCACAACACTGCAGCACCCGGACCCCACTTCACAGAGGAACCCAAGTTCCTCCACTGCAAAATCCATAAGGTCCAAATCTCATTCATGTGGGACTCTTAGTTTGGCTGTTCCATCGATAAGCCCGCAGGCCAGCAGTGGCTAACTGAGGCCGCGAGCCTCCAACTTCTACCTCTCCATTGTTCCCGGCCCGAAGCACCCACGGAACATCTGTCCACCTCAATATCACTGAGACCGCATCAGGGAGCCCACGAACGAGTGTACGAAGAGGTGCACAACTCAGTCCGCAGCACTCCCCAATAAGCCTGCAGAAGACAGGGCCCTCCCAAGCCCTATCCGAGGCCTTTAGAACGGCCCCTCAACCAAGGCTGCAACCCCCAGCTTCGCTGGGGGACAAGTCAATAAGCTGACTGGACCGGCCCACCCAAGCGGTCCACCAACATTCAACAGGTCCCCCTCCACCGGGAGCCGCCAGACTTCAGAACCCAAGGGCGCCAGCGATCCGAGCCCAAATTCTCAGAGGCACCGTAGCCCCCCCCTCGTCAAGGAGGTCCCACTACGGGGGGACTGGTCACTGGACAAGGAAATATATATTGACATTCCCGGTGCATCGCAGTACGTTGACTGCATATCACCTTGAGGGAGATGTCACTGAAACCACTATGAACTAGAAAGCTCCTATCAGTTAAGCTTGCCTTGCATTAATCATGCCTACAGCTGGAGAAGACGTTGTGTGAAGAGAGAAGCTCTGCTTGATATTATTGCCTGCTCGAAGAACTAATCATTGAGGTGCAGTGAGAGTGGGATCTTGTGAATTTTGAGCGATGCCTAGGAATATGCCCATCACTCACTGAATTTAGCCAAGAAACTTGCGAATATAAAAATAAAAAGATCGTATTCTTTTGAATTTTGAGCCAGAAAATAAACAGAAGACCTAACGTTTTGGGCCCCCCACAGCAGAGGGCCAAGGTACTTCCGTCGACAAGCCACACCTCTAGGGACTCCAATCTTCTCGGCATGATCCCAACTTCGTCCTCTCCACCGAGCCGGGCGCCACAGCCCGCTCGCCGTTTCGGCATCACCACAGGGCCGAGGTAGTATCAAGGAACGCTAATCATGCAGATCCCTGCAGCCGCGCCCCATCCTCGCCTCGACCGGGCTCTCCACCTACTGGGGCTCAAAGGACAGCAGCACCCGGACCCCACTTCGCAGAGGAACCAAGTTCCTCCACTGCAAAGGCAAGCCTAAAAGAGCTAGCCTAACTTTTAGAGCCCAGTAGAGGCTCCTAGGTGCTTCCATCGACAAGCCGCACTTACTCAGGTGTCCCCTCACCCTTTCAGCAGGCCCCCAACTTCGTCCTCTCCATCGAGCCCGCACAACCACAGCCTCACTCGCCGTGTGACTTCTGCACCATGCCGAGGCCGCTTCGGGGACACCTGGCCAGCCAATGCCTCAAAACCAGCCGGCGGCCCTCCCACAACCACCGACAACCTGGCCGACAACAAGCTCTCCGTCAACCTGGGCTTACAAGACCGCAGCAACACGAACCAAACTTCACAGAGGAACCCAAGCTCCTCTACTGCTGCCATGAGTCCAAATCTCATTCATGTGGGACTCTTAGTTCGGCTGTTAGATCGATAAGTCCACTAGCCATGGTGGGCTATTCCAGGCGCGAGCCTCCAACTTCTACCTCTCCATTGTTCACGGGCCGAGGCACCCTGGACCTTCGTCACCTCAATATCACAGGGTGTCCAATCAATATCACCACATCAGGGAGCCCACAGACGAGTGCACAGAGAGGGGTACAACTCAGTCCGCAGGACCCCCCAAAAGGCCTGAAAGAAAGAAGGACAGGATAAGCTACACCCCGTCCCGCCCGTCTGAACGGCCCCTCAGCCAAGGCTGTGATCCCCCAGCTTCGCTGGCGGACAAGTCAACAAGCCGACTGGACCCACTAGCCCAATTAGTCCGCCAGCCCTCAACAGGCCCCCTCCACCGGGGGCCACTGGACTTCAATACCAGAGCGCCAGCGATCTGAGCCCAACTTCTCAGCCCCCCCTCCCTCGTCAAGGAGGTCCACACTCCTTGGTCACTGGACAGTCTGAAATCCTAGCGAGAATTTATCTCTAGAAGTATAATTGCCGTTAGACCTCAGTATCAGTACAATGAGAAGGAAGTAGGCGCCAATGTAACCATGCGTTCCATTTCCTAATCAACGAGGTAAACGTACGTGTTTGCAAATTTTTCTTTAAGGCCACGATGGACATCAATGACCGACCTATTAAGACTGTCATAGCCAATTTAAAGGAAGGATTTCTTCAAGAAGATCTAAGAGGAAAACACGGACATCACTCTAAAGTGGATCCCGCAATAAAACATGGTGTTGTTGAACATATTAATACAATCCAAAGAATTGACAGTCATTACCTGTGCGCGCAAACTACTCGGGAGTTTATAGAAGGAGGGAAAAGCTTAGCTGATTTACACCGCGATTACAAAAATGACTGTATTGGAAAGAATATTCCTTTTGCAAATCTCACAATGTATTCCCGAATTTTCAACAGCAATTTTAACATCTCTCTTTTCTCCCCGAAAAAATATCAGTGCGATTTATGCAGCTCCTATAACAATGCAAGGGAAGAAGAAAAAGAAGCGATACAAGAAAAATATGAAAAACATTTAAAGGAGAAAGTTTTGTCAAGAGTAGAGAAAGAAGGGGACAAAAAGAGAGCAAAAGAAAGCGAAGGCAAAATTATAGTAGCCACTTATGATCTCCAAGCGGTGCTGCCAGCACCAAGAGGGGATACATGTACCTTCTATTATAAAAGTAAAATAAACAGCTACAACTTAACTGTAAGTGAACTTCATTCAGATTACGCCAGAAGTACTTAGAAGAAAAAGCTAACACCAAAAATGATGATAACCTTGAAATTATACTCTACTCGGAAAATTGTTGTGGTCAGCAAAAGAACAAATTCATAATGGGAATGTACCTATACGTTGTGCAAAAATTTAAAATCAAATTGATCACACATAATTTTTTTATCAGGGGTCACACCCAAAGTGAAGGAGACAATGTGCACTCTGTCATTGAAAAATCTATTAAACGCGCTCTTAAATCGGGTCCCATCTATATTCCCACTGATTACATCAGATTAATTCGATCTGCGAAAAAAACCGGAAATCCATATAAAGTAACAGAATTGAGTTACGAGGATTTTGTTCACCTGAAGAAACTCACTCAACAGATAGGATCAAACTTTAACAAAACATCAAACGACGAACAGATAAAAACCAGCGACATAAAAGTAATTAAAGTACAAAAGAATAACCCCGGAGTTCTTTTTGTGAAAATTACATACGAACAAAAAGAATAGCGCTGATTAATGTCAATAACACCAGGAGAAGGCAAGAGAGCATCTCTACAATAAAATGCGTTACAAGAAAAAAATGGACATCTCTAATATAAAGAAAGCTCATATTCAATCCCTTATCTCAGCGAAAAGTATTCCCACATTGTATAAGCCCATTTATGAATCTATGTTTATGTAAATTGTGTACTTCTTATTTAATTTTCATTTAATATTTTGTCATTAAAATAAGCTAAAAAAACAGTTACCTAATTCAAACTTTTTTTTTTCATTTTTATTCCAAGTAGTGACCTTAACTGAGGTCAAAAGTCTAAGTAAAAATATATAATTTGGGCTTCAAAAATTACTTGAGGGGTCAAAACAGAAAAAAAAAATAATAGAGAAGCAAGAAAAAGTGACATAACCGAGAGACCTCACCTATTTTTATATGGTAGCACCAACTATTCTACAAGAACTGATTTACAGACCCATAGTATTATTCTATAGAATACGATAAAATTTATTGTCAAAAATACTTAGCTGAAATTTAAAAGAATCTTGTACTATTTCAATATAAGTTTTATTGATTTCTTTAATTAGTTATTTCTCAAATACTGCATTTTTGAGTTATGTCACTTTTCTTGCCGGGGTGCGATGTGACTAAATTTCAATCAGTTTGAACTTGTCGCTCCTTGCGCCATCTATGTTCATGAAAGACAACTTGTCATATTTTTTCGACATAAAAAGGTTAGATGAGGAAATGACTCACGCTAAAGTTTTATTAATCCAAGAATCATTCAATAATATCGAGTGATTTCTTGGATTCAACCTGCAACAGTTCTAGTATTTTGTTGAAAGATAAAATATACTGTCTAATTTAGAAAAAGGCGCCGAATCAGTTGAAAGTTCAAAAAGTGAACATTTCAACAACTTTACAATGTACCGAACATGAGATTTCTCGTATCTTGAATTCGTTTGTGGTGTTGGGTATGTAAGTGGGGGAACGATGCTACTGGAAGTAATGTATTTGCCAATTTGTTTATGTTCTTTGCAATACAATCTGATATTAAACGAATTTTCTAGCGCCTGAATCTAACAATTCTTCGTAAAGTTTTCCAATTATATCATGTAAATTTTGAAATACATTAAAAGAATTGAGGGAAAAATCGAGAAATGTGAGAGTTTCACAAACATGCTTTGGAGAAAAAAACTCATTCTTCTAAAATTAAATTGTTTAGCCTAAGGGAATTTTAGTCGAATATTCATAACGTGTAAATGGTTGGAAACTTGCCTTAACCAATAACTTCATTTTCTCAATAATATGCTTAGAATTTTCTTTTGTCTTATTCTAGAAATTGTTTTCTAAAAAACCATTTTTCGTTTATTACTGAGATTCCAACACATGCCTCCGAATAACGTGTCAGATGTCGTAACTACTAAGCTGTCAAGACCATCTGTCGACAATCCATTTTGTTTTAAAAAATTTCTAACATCATTTCATCGGTAATGGTCTCACTTATGTTAGATATTAATGAAAGAAAAATAAAAAAATAAATACTCCCTCAATCAACTGCTTGCCACAGAGGTCTGACAGGAGTCTGTCAGTTTATTTGCCAGAGAAAAAACTCTGTGAGGATGGCAGGTGCGCAGCAGAAAAATCGACACGAACATCCATGCCTTTGCTCCGGGGCTCAAACTCTGGTCCCTTAGATCTTCAGCCAAGTGCCTAACCACTAGGCCACGGGACGGCATCATGCAAGAAGCAATCAAAAATAAATTTACAGCTTACCTGTAGATATACAATTCAAGAAATTATTTTAGGAGAAATGTATATTTTCCCAGTTTAATAAGAATGCAACCCTAGCTTTGCTTTTATAAGAAATGTACTTTAACTGCTAGACAATCGTCAGCTCTGTTCCAAAATGATTTGTTGAATTTTAGGTAATCTTTGAATTTATTACTGACAGATTCTTGATTTAATAATACTTTTGCGAGACTGACTTTCCTATTTTTGACCTCCATACATTGAGAAAAATTTGATAATTTGAGTTTCATGATCGTAGATGGTACCAGGAATGACAAGTATACAGAGTCGAAACAAAGTGGATAGGTTACAGAGCTCGTGTCATCATATTACTTACATCAACATGCACGTCACTGTGAACGTTCGAATTCCACTCATGGTGAAATATTATTTCTTGAATTCCTATTGTTTTCCTTTAGTTGCTATTATATTTCGAAACTTGCACACTGAAAAAATCTAGAAACATAAATTTATAAATATCTTTCTCTAAATCACGGCAATGACACCAGATTTTGAGGTCAAATGAATGTCGAGGGTCACTCTCGAGAAAAACATTCATTCCTAAATATTCGTGGCAAACTTTAAGCTAGCAAATAATAAATAAATTGCATTTATATTTGGGATGAAGAAATAATTGAATGAACTTTTGAAATCGATCTCAGGATTTGAGTTTTCAAAAGACATCTCACAGAGGCGAATTTGATTGTTTTCCGATCAGTTTGTATTAGTTGTAACCCGCAAAAATTAGATCTTTGATGACCGAAGGGACAAGTTCAAAGATTAATGATCAGAGCTGACATTAGCAGTACCAAACACTTGTCCATACCTGCATTATCTAATTTAATCCTTAAAGTCTATTGACTGTATTTAGTACATAAAACGGCTTCCGTGGCAGAGAGTGCCCTTGTTGAATTTCAGTGAGGGGGGATTAAATTAGGATTGTGGGATGGGGAAGAGACAGTAGGGAAAGAACAGGTGATTGGTGGATGGGAGAGTTGTGCAGAGTTGAAGTGTATAAGTATTCTGTGTGGGGTGAGATAAGAGGCTTAGATGGTGAGAAGGGATTAAGTGGGTGTGGAGGCAGTTGAGTTGTGAAAGAGAAGGATTGAGATAGGGTGAAGTGAGGTCAAGGGGGGTATAGAAGAAGGAGGGGTAATGGTGGGGAGTAAGTGTGGGTGGAATCAGGTGAGGTGGAACAGAAATCGGGTGTGAGGAGGGAAGGAAAGGAAAAAGAAAAAAGGACTGGAGGGAGGGAGAGTACAGCTATAGGCACAAGTTTGACAATAGCTGTCTTCTCCCACCATTCGGGTCCTTGATGCACCTTGGACGTTTAAATTTATCTGATGGCACAATCTGATATTTGTTAGCATTTTGAATGAGTGCATTCGGATGAACTTCTGCTTGGTCAAAATAGTTCTTCGCAAGTTTTTTCATACATTGCAGAATGGAGTCGTACTTCAGATCTCTGTGAATAATGGAATATCTGTCGAACCAGGTTGCTGCTATAGCTGATCGCAATATCTTGTTTTCAGGCAAGGTTTGTTTTGGTAGTTGCTCCCTAGATGGCTGCTACATATAGAAGTGTAGGTTTAATAACTTGTGTATAAAAGAAGGATTTTATTTTCGTTGGTGGTAGAAGATTTATTTCCCACGTTGGGACAAAATTTACAATGAAGTGCTCTTGTCTTTTTAATTATATTGTTAACGTTTGCGTTTCGGTTGAGTTTTTGATGAATCGTGATTCCAAGATATTTGGCATGGTCACTCCAAGCTACTCATTTGTCGAACAGGTAGAGTTCGCTTGTTGGACGTAAGGACTGCAATACTTTTTGAAGGGTTAAACTGCACCCTCCAATCTGTGCACCAGTTTTCAAAGGAATTAAGCATGATCTGCATTCTTTTGCAGGGAAAGGATGCACGAAGGGAGGGAGCAAGAAATGCCGTGTCGTCAGCGTACATGTCATTTACAATTCGTTTCTCCTTTGGAGCATCTGAAATATAGATGTTAAACAACGTCGGAGCCAGAATGGATCCTTGAGGGACTCCTGCATTAATGTTTTTGTTTGTTTGTTTGTTTGTTTCTTTTCAGATATAAAGTTTACTACTTTGACTTGGAATGTTCATTGAGAAAGATAGCTGTGAATAATAGTAGTCAAAGCAGGGGGAAAGTTAAATTTGATAAATTTTTAAATGAGTCCCTCAGTCCAGACCTGATCGAACGCCTTTGCTATGTCGATGTATAAAGCCACTACTGATTCCTTTTTATTGCAGGCCTCTGCAATGGTCTCTATAACCCTTTGAATTTGGTGCACTGTGGAGTCGGAAACCAAATTATTCGGTGGGTAGGACATTGAGACACTGCAATTAGAAATCAAGGCGCCTGAGAATATATTTCTCCAGAAGATATATTTTTCCAGGCAGGGGATGTAATCTAATTGGGTGATAATTGACAGGAAAGAGTTAATTTTTTCCTGGTTTTGGCAACATGCTGATGATAGCATTTTTCCAGGTATGAGGGAAGTAATGAAACTGACGACATTTATTAAAGATTTTTAGAATTAGTAGAATTGCTTTCCTTGGTAGATTTTTGATAACTGTATTGTTGATGTCATCATCTCCTGCGGCTTTTTAGCTGTTTGATGTTCTCATTAATTTCATCAATTGTGGTGAACTGCAATTTTTCATGACAAGGTGAATTTTTAAATTTTCTGAGAGCACTTTCAACTTCATCGATCAGATCGTCATTGACATACTCTTCATTCGGCTGAAATTGCAATTCAAGTGAATTAGCAAAGGTTTCGGCCTTTTCTGAATTAAAGCATGCCATGCCGTCCGATCCGTGAAGTGGATCAATGTGATTATTATTACCTTTTAATGAACGAACCATTTTCCAAATCGAGCCGTCATTAGGGTTAAGAGAATTTAGTTTATTATTCCAGTTGTTATTTCGAAAGTCTTGTAGGTTTTTACGTAGTTTGATTTTGAGTTCGTTACACACTTTTTTATCATGGGGTAATCTTCTTTAATTTTGAATATCGAAATCAATATCATTATTGTTAAATAAATTTGGGTTGCAGTTAATAGAAAGGGAAAGTTGTTGTTCCAATTTTTGTCAGTTTGCGATTTTAGTAGAGATATCAGAAGATGAAATTTCAAAGTTTGATGACATAATAACAGGGCAGTGGTCGGAATTTAAAACATTTGCAACATCAAGATAATGTTTTGCATAAAAGTTCTTTACAAGAAAAATATCTAAAATATCAGGTTTGTGATTTGGATTATGGGAGTAGAACGTGGGTTCATTAGTGGAGTCAATAAGAATTCCATTTCAATCCGTGAAATCTTGGAGTGTTTTGCCATTTGGGGTGGTGCGTCTGCTGTCCCGTTGCTTATGTTTGCAGTTACAATCTCCTGCAACTATGCAGGGTATGTTGGGATGAAATAATTTAGAGAGCTCTGAAGTAAGAATTTTAGCATTGGGCGGCTTATAAACGCTGGTGATCTGCATGTTGCCAAGGGGGTGTTAGTGAGCTGTATCGTAGTAGCTTCAATTTCTTTTAAACCATTAATGGGTAAAGCGGCGTGCGGAAACGAATTTTTAACCAATATTGCAGTCCCTCCAACTTTGTTTTGGAGGCGATTAGTTCTATAGCAGCAAAAGTTGGGGATTTTAAAAATAGTACCTGGTGTGAGATGAGTTTATTGAATAAGAGCTACATCTACTGAATATTCTGTGAGGAAGTCATTAAATTCCATGAGATCTGATTTTATTCCATTTGCATTCCAAGTTGCTATCGTGAATTCAGGGTTATGTGAATCACTCGCCATCGCAGACAAGACTAGTAAACTTTTCGATTGCTTCGAACATGATATCATATTTTGCAGATGGAGATTGTGCAACCTTAAATTTCTGGATAAACGTTGTAGCCAAGCATAAAATTTCTTAATTTTGAAATTTTTAAAAAATTTCTATGAAGGTTCGGAGTTGGTTAATGGATTCCCTAATTGAGCCATTGTCATTTTCCATTGGGGGGGGGGTTGTTTTTTCCTTTGTGACCTTCTACTATGGCATATAAACTAACAGGCTCCTGTCAGACATCTGTGGCAAGCAGCTGCTTGAGGGGGTATTTATTTTTATTTATTTTTATTTAGTGTGTGATGCTGCTTGTGAATATGTCATGGAATTAATTTGTGTTCTATGTGTTGTACGATGTGTTTGAGCTGTGAAAGTCCTCTGGGGGAATTCCAGTTGCATTTGATATTGCAGAAGGTTGTGGAAAGTTAGGGCACCCTCTTTAGTTTGCAGTATGAGATCCTGATAAGTTGGCACATTTTAGAGGTTCTTCCTGTGAACTGCGTGGGCAATCGATGGTGAGGTGAAGGCCAGCGCATTTGACATATCTGTCTTCGTGATGGCAGTGGCTTTTTGCATGCCCAAAGTGCTGACATTTATGATATTGTGTGATTCCTGGTCTATTCCTATAAATTTCAACATTGATTATTAGGTTGAAGAGAAATTCGACGTTGAAAATACATTTGGCCTTTTCTGTCTTTTCAGTTTCTATGAAGAAGACTGGGAGGGGTGATTTATTTGGGACTTTGTTGAATTGAACCACCTTAATGATTGGGATTGAATTTGCGAGAAGTTCATTTTTGAGGTCTTCAGTACTGATAGTTGCTGGGAGATTTTTTATAACACATTTTAGGTTCTTATCTGTGCTCAGAGGAAAGGTATGGAAGTTGTGTTTATTGTTTTCTAAGGAGGTGCTGAATTTTCTGTAGTCTTCTACAGTTGTGGTGTTTTTTCCAATTGATTCGATGCTTAATTTAGCAGTGAATGGGGCTATTGCTATGTTATTTAATTATTTATTCAGTTCTTTCCAGTTCAAAAAATTTCTTAGGATCAGTGGGGGAATTCTAGTGTTTTGAGTGTTTCTAACTTTATCTGAGTTATCAAGTTGTTCTGGGACATTGCGTGTTTCAAGGGGGTCAGGGAAGCCTACAAAATGATTGAAAGTTGGAATTTTGTAGGGGGTGGGGTTCGGATCCACTTCATGTGATGTTCGGGACAAGCTGCACTGTGGAATCTGTTTCTGTATTGATTTACGAGATTAAATTTGGAGTAATTTATTTTAAACTCGGTAATTTCACCTTGCTATTTATTCTCTAAAATTTTGCTCTTCAAAATAGAGTTTTGAGTGTTACACAGATTCGAATGTGGATCACCAAATTGAAAATACACAATGCTGCTGAAAATTACACCAAGGATCTCATATTCCCACACATGCAATGGAACCCTGGAAACCTAGGAAAGACCCACCTGTCCGAAAGAATAGGCTAAGAGGTGAAACTTTTATTAAAATTCCATTTTTTCGTACAGTGGAATTTTTATATAGATATAAAAATTAATTGATATAATCATAGGTGATTCAAACCGCAGAAAAAGACATATTTCAAAAATTAGTATTTTTTTTTCTACTCAAAAATATTATTTCACTGTCCTTTTGTATGACACATTATTTTGACAGAGATGTTTTATGTTTAGACAGATTGTGTAATTTAACAGTCTCTTAGAAGAGTAGTGAAATTAATGGACATAGAACAGAGCACTATATGTGTTCAGAAATCGTAAGATTTGAGTGTTGCAAATTAGGAACCGAGGAATTTCTTAACTGCCATTTTTCATAAAGAGAAAGTGACATGTTCAGATTCGTTGGAAAATCTAGAAGGACACTTTCCTTAAATTACTCATTAGATGGACAATTTAATCCTTGACTCCAGAATTCAAAAGACATCTCACAGAGGCGAATTGAATATATTCTGATCAGATTTCATTAGTTGTAACACGCGAGAGTTAGATCTTGATGACCGAAGGGACACACTGCCCTTTGGCGTTTGTTTCTGTATTGATTTAGGAGATTTCGATTGTTATATATTATTTCAAACTCAGTAATTTCACCTGTTTATTCATTTTCTAAATTTTTTTTTCTTCAGAATAGATATTTGAGTGATACACAGATTTGAACGCAGATCACTGAATCAAAAATACGCAGTGCTCTGAAAATTACACCAAGGAACTCATATTCCATCATATGCAATTGAATCCTGGCAACCAAGAAAAGATCCACCTGTCGGAAAGACTATGCTGAGAGTCGAAAAGACTAGGCTAAGAAAGACTAGACTAGGCTAAGAGTCGGAAAGACCACCTGTCGAAAAGACTAGGCATAATCAAATTTCCATTTTTCCTTTTAGTGAATTTTTTTTTAGATATAAAAATTAACTGAAAGAATCATAAGCGATTCAAAGCGCATAAAAAGAGGCATTACAAAATTTTTTATTTTTTTCACAAATATTAATTTCTGTCCGTGTGTATTACGCATTATTTTGACAGAGATGTTTTATGTTTACAAAAATTGAGTAATTTAACACTATATTAGAAGAGTATTGAAATTTATGGACATAGAACTGAGCACTGTAGGTTTTTCAGAAAATGGAAGATTTATAGGTTTTAAATGAGGAACCGAAGTATTTCTTAACTGGTATTTCCATAAAGAGAGAGTAACATTTTCAGATTCATTGGAAAAGCTAAAAGGACACTAGCCTTAAAATTACTCATTAGATGGCCATTTTAATCCTTGATTATACATATATATATATTCCTTCCGGGATCTGCAGCACATTTTTGAATTCCCCTGGGAAAAAAGATTAAATCTCCTAATAATCTGAACAAATCTGCTATATGAATTATAGTGCATCTTGAGCATATAGAGTGAGTGTTCCAAAAACAACGGTATCGTAACTAGAAAGTTTCGACTTCTCTTCCTGCATTCCATCAAAACAATATTTCTATTTGAAAGTCGAATTTTCAAATCCGATTCTTCAAAAACAAAATATTCTGCAGTTTGATCACAGAAATTCAATCAAGGTTCCTGCTACTGGGAAAGATAAAAGAGTGCGGCACCTATGAAGTCTAGGAAACAGATAATTATTTCAACAAGAGTTGTCAGTGATCATCAGCCTAATGATTTCCGTAATATTGGTAATTACATCGATTTGCACTATACTGATTGAGAATGATTTCTTTAAAAAAATTGGTGCTTTCAAGTCGGAAATGTAATTAGTGTTTCTAATATTCATTTGATATTTTAGGTTCTAAAAAGAGCCATTTTGTTGTGGTGATGACTAACCATTAGCCTCTTCGTCGCCAGTGTGAGAATCTTCATCCTCACCCTGGTGTGCAGAGTCAGATGGCAGTTTTGATGTGTCAGAGTCATTCCCATCATCAACAGATCTCTCTTCTTCATCCGCAGATAACGAGGGAAAATCGGCAATGCACCGGTCATCGGACGTCACCGGCACCGTCGACGGAAGACTATCATCGTCGCTGTCTATGACAGCCGATGAATAGTAATCCTTGGACAATAACCCATGATTGCCGCTGGCGAAAGCAGAAAATGGCGGGATCTAATCCTCGAACATTGCATCATCACCGGTGTACGCACTGGTTGATGGTTGCGACAAAACGGTAAATGGTTCAGGAAGAGGCGGTGGCGGATTACCAAATACCGTAGGAACAGGAACCCCATTGCGATCAGCAACCGCAACGCGGCATCCATGTTCACTTACGTATTGATCCTCAAGCTTTCGCTTCATGGCGAATTGTTGGAAATCCATTTCAGCAGAGGCCACAACTATTTGAAACTAAATAAATAAAGGTGGCTTTTAGCGTATCTCAATCAATTTGAGCGTATTTCAATTAATTTGTCGTAATCGCTCCTTGCGCCATCTATGTTCATGAATGACAACTTATCATATTTCTTTCGACACAAAAAGAGTTAGATAACGAAGTGTCTCACGCTAAAGTTTTATTACTCCAAGAATCATTCAATAATATCGATTGATTCCTTGGATTCAGCCTGCAACAGTTCTAGTATTTTATTGAAATATAAAATATGGAGTCTAAATTAGAAAAAGGCGCCGAATCAGTTGAAAGTTCAAGAATTGAACATTTCAACAACTTTACAATGTACTGAACATGAGATTTTTTGTATCTTGAATTCGTTTGTGGTGTTGGGAATGTAAGTGGGGAACGATGCTAACGGAAGAAATATATTTGCCAAAATGTTTATGTTCTTTGCAATACAATCTGATATTAAACGAATTTTTAGCGCCTGAATCTAACAATTCTTCGTAAAGTTTTCCAATTATATCATGTGAATTTTGAAATACATTAAAAGAATTGAGGGAAAAATCGAGAAGAGTGAGAGTTTCACAAACATGCTTTGGAGTAAAATACTCATTCTTGTAAAAAGAAATTGTTGTGCCTAAGGGAATTTTAGTCGAATAGTCATAACGTGTAAACTGTTGGAAAGCAATAACTTCATTTTCTCAATAATATGTTTAGTATTTTCTTTAGTCTTATTCTAGAAACTGTTTTCTAAAAAACCATTTTCGTTTATTACTGAGATTCCAACACATACCTCCGAATAACGTGTCAGAGGTCATAAACACAAAGTCATCAGCCCATCTTTCGACAATCCATTTTGTTTTAAAATTGTTCTAATGTCATTTCATGGGCAAAGGTCTCACTTATGCAAAAGATATTAATGCAAGGTAAATAAAAATAACACATAACCACTCAAGAAACTGCTTGCCACAAAGATCTGACAAGGAGCCTGTCAGTTTATTTCCCACAGTAGAATGTCTGTGAGGATGGCAGGAGCGCAGCAGTAAAAAGGACACGAACATCCATGCCTTTGCTCAGGGTCTGAAACCCAGGTCCCTTAGAACAGCAGCCAAGTGCGCTAAACTCGGCCACGGGTCGGCATAATCTAAGAACCAATCAAAAAGAAATTTACAGCTTTCCTCTTGATATAAAATTTAAGGAGAAATGTACATTTTCTCAGGTTAATAAGAATGCAACCCAATCCTTGCTTTTAAAAGGAATGTACTTTAACTGCTGAGCTATCGTCAGCACTGTTCCAAATTAATTTGTTGAAATATATGAAATCTTTGAATTTATTATTGATTGATTCTTGGTTTATAAACACTTTTGCGAGAGCGACTTTCCTATTTTTGACCTCTATACATAGAGAAAAATTTGATAATTTGCCTTTCATGATCGTAGATGGTACCAGGAATGACAAGTATAGAGAGTCGAAACAAAGTGGATAGGTGACTGAGTTGATATCTTCATAGTAGTTACATCAACATACACGTAACTGTAAAGAATCTAATCCCACTCATCGTGGAAATATTATTTCTTGAATTCCTATTTTTTTCCTTTAGTTGCCATTATATTTCGAAACTTTGACACTTGCACACTTAATAAGACTACAAACATAAATTTATAAATATGTTTCTCTAAATCACGGCAATGACACCTGATTTTGAAGTCAAATGAATTTCGAGGGTCACTCTCCGTGGCACTCTCGAGAAAAACATTCATTCCTAAATATTCGTGGCAAATTTTAAGCATAAATTATTTGCATATAAATTTTGGATGAAGTAATGATTGAACGAACTTTTGAAATCGAATTTAGGATTCGTGTATTCACAAGACATCTCACAGAGGAGAATTGAATTGTTTCCTGATCAGTTTTTGTTAGTTGTAACCCGCGAAAAGTAGACCTTTGTTGACCGAAATGACATCTAGCGGATATCATGTTTTATTGCAAAAAACGTAAACAAATTGACAAATACATTATTTCCGTTAGCATCGTTCCCCTCGGTCATCGGCTACCCTTTGGCGTTTGTTTCTCTACTGATTTAGGAAATTTCGCTTGGGATACATTATTTCAGACTCAGTAATTTCACCTGTTTATTCATTTTCTAATTTTTTTTTCTTCAGAATAGATATTTCAGTGATACACAGATTTGAACGCAGATCACTGAATCAAAAATACGCAGTGCTCCTGAAAATTACACCAAGGAACTCATATTCCATCATATGCAATGGAACCCTGGCAACCTAGAAAAGATCCACCTGTCGGAAAGACTAGGCTAAGAGGTGAAACTTTAATCAAATTTCCATTTTTTCCTTTTACTGAAATTTTTTATAGATATAAAAGTTAACTGAAAGAATCACAGGCGATTGAAATCGCATAAAAAGACGCATTACAAAATTTTGTATTTTTTTCTAAAATATTATTCCTGTCCTTGTGTATTACGCATTATTTTGACAGAGATGTTTTATGTTTACACAAATTGAGTAATTTAACACTATATTAGAAGAGTATTGAAATTTATGGACTTAGAACTGAGCACTGTAGGTGTTAAGAAAACGGTAAGATTTATATGTTTCAAATGAGGATCCGAGGTATTTGTTAACTTGTTTTTCCATAAAGAGAGAGTGGCATATTAAGATTCATTGGAATCCCTAAAAGGACACTAGCCTTTAAATTTCTCATTAGATGGACAGTTTAATCCTTGATTACTACATATATATTCCTTCCGGGATGTGCACCACATTTTTGAATTCCCCCGGAAAAAAAGATTAACTCTCCTAATACTCTGAACAAATCTGCTATCTCAATCATAGTGCATCTTGAGCACATAGAGTGAGAGTTCCAAAAACAAAGGTATCTTAACTAGAAAATTTCGACTTCTCTTCCTGCATTGTAACAAAACAATATTTCTATTTGAAAGTCGAATTTCCAACTCCGATTTTTCAAAAACAAAATATTCTGCACTTTGATCACTGAAATTCGATCAAGGTTCCTGCTACTTGGAAAGATAAAAGAGTGCGTCACCTATGAAGTCTAGGAAACTGAGAATTATTTCCACAACAGTTGTCAGTGATCATCAGCCTAATGATTTCCGTAATATTGGTAATTACATCGATTTGCACTATACTGATTGAGAACGATTTCTTTAAAAAAATTGCGGCTTTCAAGTCGGAAATGTAATTAGTGTTTCTAATATTCATTTGATATTTTAGGCTCTAAAAAGAGCCATTTTGTTGTGGTGATGACTAACCATTAGCCTCTTCGTCGCCAGTGTGAGAATCTTCATCCTCACCCTGGTGTGCAGAGTCAGATGGCAGTTGTGATGTGTCAGAGTCATTCCCGTCATCAACAGATCTCTCTTCTTCATCCGCAGATAACGAAGAAAAATCGGCAATGCACCGGTCATCTGACGTCACCGGCACCGTTGACGGAAGACTATCATCGTCGCTGTCTATGACAGCCGATGAATAGTAATCCTCAGACAATAACCCATGATTGCCGCTGGCGAAAGCAGACAATGGCGGGATCTCATCCTCGAACAGTGCATCATCACCATCATCACCGCTGTGCGCACTGGATGATGGTTGCGATAAATACCAAGCCACAAAACACCTAAGTGGTTCAGGAAGAGGCGGTGGCGGATTACCAAATAGCGAAGGAACAGAAAACGCATTGCGAGGCGCAAAGCGGCATTCATGTTCACTTACGTATTGATCCTCACGCTTTCGCTTCATGGCGATTTGTTGGAAATCCATTCCAGCAGAAGCCACAACTATTTGAAACTAAATAAATAAAGGTGGCTTTTAGCGTATCTCAATCAATTTGAGCGTATTTCAATTAATTTGTCCTAATCGCTCCTTGCGCCATCTATGTTCATGAAAGACAACTTATCATATTTCTTTCGACATAAAAAGAGTTAGATAACGAAGTGTCTCACGCTAAAGTTTTATTACTCCAAGAATCATTCAATAATATCGATTGATTCCTTGGATTCAGCATGCAACAGTTCTAGTATTTTATTGAAAGATAAAATATAGAGTCTAAATTAGAAAAGGCGCCGAATCAGTTGAAAGTTCAAGAATTGAACATTTCAACAACTTTACAATGTACTGAACATGAGATTTTCCGTATCTTGAATTCGTTTGTTGTGTTGTGAATGTAAGTGGGGAACGATGCTAACGGAAGAAATATATTTGCCAATTTGTTTATGTTCTTTGCAATACAATCTGATATTAAACGAATTTTTAGAGCCTGAATCTCAAAATTCTTCGTAAAGTTTTCCAATTATATCATGTGAATTTTGAAATACATTAAAAAAATTGAGGGAAAAATCGAGAAGAGTGAGAGTTTCACAAACATGCATTGGAGCAAAATACTCATTCTTGTAAAAAGAAATTGTTGTGCCTAAGGGAATTTTAGTCGAATAGTCATAACGTGTAAACTGTTGGAAAACAATAACTTCATTTTCTCAATAATATGTTTAGTATTTTCTTTAGTCTTATTCTAGAAACTGTTTTCTAAAAAACCATTTTCGTTTATTACTGAGATTCCAACACATGCCTCCGAATAACGTGTCAGAGGTCATAAGCACTAGGCTATCAGCCCATCTTTCGCCAATCCATTTTGCTTTAAAATTGTTCTAATGTCATTTCATGGGCAAAGGTCTCATTTATGCTAAAGATATTAATGCAAGGTAAATAAAAATAACAAATACCCCCTCAAGCAGCTGCTTGCCACAAAGGTCTGACAAGGAGCCTGTCAGTTTATTTCCCACAGTAGAATGTCTGTGAGGATGGCAGGAGCGCAGGAGTAAAAATGACACGAACATCCATGCCTTTGCTCAGGGTCTGAAACCCAGGTCCCTTAGAACAGCAGCCAAGTGCGCTAACCACTCGGCCACGGGTCGGCATAATGTAAGAAGCAATCAAAAAGAAATTTACAGCTTTCCTCTTGATATAAAATTTAAGAAATTATTTTAGGTGAAATGTACATTTTCTCAGGTTAATAAGAATGCTACCCAGTCCTTACTTTAAAAGGAATGTATTTTAACTGCTGAGCTATCGTCAGCTCTGTTCCAAATAAATTTGTTGAAATATATGTAATCTTTGAATTTATTATTGATTGATTCTTGGTTTAATAACACTTTTGGAGACTGATTTTCCTATTTTTGACCTCTATACATAGAGAAAAGTTTGATAATTTGCCTTTCATGATCCTAATTGGTACCAGGAATGACCAGTATACAGAGTCGAAACAAGGTGGATAGGTGACCGAGCTGGTGTCACCATAGTAGTTACATCAAAATACACATAACTGTAAAGGTTCGAATTCCATTCATCGTGGAAATATTATTTCTTGAATTCCTATTTTTTTCCTTTAGTTGCTATTATATTTCGAAACTTGGAAACTTGCACACTGAATAAGACTATAAACATAAATTTATAAATATGTTCCTCTAAATCACGGCAATGACAACTGATTATGAGGTCAAATGAATTTTGAGGTTGACTCTTCGTCGCACTCTCGAGAAAAACATTCATTCCTAAATATTCGTGGCAAACTTTAAGCTAGCAAATATTAAATAAATTGCATTTATATTTTTTATGAAGTAATAATTGAATGTTCTTTTAAAATCGAACTTAGGATTCGAGTTTTCAAAACACATCTCACAGAGGCGAATTGGATTGTTTTCCGATCAGTTTCTATTAGTTGTAACCCGCAAAAATTAGATCTTTGATGACCAAATGGACAAGTTCAAAGATTAATGGTCAGAGCTGACATTAGCAGTACCAAACACTAGTCCATACCTGCATTATCTAATTTAATCCTTAAAGTGTATTGACTGTATTTAGTACATAAAACGGCTAATCCGTGGCAGAGACTGAACTTGTTGAATTTCAGTAAGGGGGGGGGGGGATTAAATTAGGATTGTTGGATCTCTGAGCTTGATTATGGATCCTGATTTTGCTGCACTGTTGGGCTTCTGTAGAGAGAAAATCTTCCGCTGTGTTTTCTGTTGGTTTGTGGGTTGACAGCCCCAAGTGAATAGATTCACAGGATATGTTTATCAGCTGGTGGATAATCCTGAGCAGAAGTCATCGCAGGCACCTGAACCCTTTGCTTCTATTGGCATCGTCAAATTCTACATTGGAGGAAGTCTTCCAGTGTAGATGGCTTCAGCCTTTAGTGGTGGGGGAACGGGTCTTTGCCCCATGTCTGCGATTAGGGGGCTGTTTGGTATTGTCGGCATTCCCTCTCTCAATAAACATAGTTTCTTTAAACATCCTACTAATCATTTTCTCTCCATAGGTAGTTGGAATGTGAGGACTCTGCACAGAGATTTTTCTCTTGATGTTCTCACACAAGAATTCCACCATTATAATTTAGATATTCTCGGCTTGCAAGAGACCAGATGGACAGATATAGGTCGGATTCTTAAAAATAATCTTAATTTTCTCTTTTCAGGGAGGGACGACAATAAGCATCACCAAGGCGTGGGTCTGCTTCTCAACAGACACGCTAGTGAGGCTCTTCTAGGATATGAGTGCATTAATGAAAGATTTCTTACAGCAAAATTTCAGACAAGCGTTAAAGGCTTGAATGTTATCTGCTGTTATGCCCCCACTGAGGATGCCGATGAGGATGAGAAGGATAGGTTTTATGAACAACTTCAGGATATTTTGAATTCTGTCAAGAAAGGAGTAATACCCTTGTTCTTGGTGACTTCAATGCCAAAGTTGGTACTGACTCTAACCTTTGGGGAGGGGTGATAGGCCTTTTTGGTATTGGTAGCTGCAATGGCAATGGGCAACGTCTCCTACAGGTAAGTAAACTCAATGGATTCAGAATAACTAACACTTATTACAAACACCGCGACATACATAAGTACACATGGGTTTCACCTGATGGGCTGCATAAGAATATGATTGATTACATATTAATTAACAGCAAATTGGCTAGTTCTGTTAGGAATACCAGGGCATATAGGGGAGCTGAAATTGGATCTGACCATTACCTTGTTAAAAGTGTGTTGCAACTTAAACTTAAAAAGTGTTGTGCTAGGGTTAAAAAATTTACTTTTAATACTGAAGCTCTGCAAGACCCAAAGCTTACCATGATAGGTTACTTAGTCATTATGACAGTCATGGTTTGCTTACTACTGAAATTGAGGAAGAATGGGATCATTTTAAACAGGCTATTTTGGACACTAACAGTACTCTTTTAGGAAAAAAGGAGCAGAAGAGACAGAATTATCTGAGTGATAAGGCACTTGAGCTTATTTTGGAAAGGAAGAACTGCAGGAATGTTCTTAATCAATACCCTACTAGTCCTAATACAAAGCATTACAGAGAACTTAATAAACGTGTAAAAGATCAGTTAGCTGCTGATAAGAATCTTTGGCTTGATAGTTTGGCTGACAAAGCCGAGGAAGCAGTTAGACAGCACAATAGCAGAGAGCTGTACCAGATATTTAATGTTTTGTGTGGTAGAAAAAGGACAGGCATACAAGGATTGAAGGATAAACAAGGTAAGGTTATAGAAGGGGAGGATTCTGTCATGGCTAGGTGGGTTGAGCATTTCAGTGATGTTCTAAACAATGTGGTTAGTTCTACTCCCATTGTTTGCAATGATGACAGATGCATTGGTGGCTTTAATGTTGGCCCTATAACACAATCTGAAGTTATTTTGGCTGTTTCCAAACTTAAACCACATAAATCCCCAGGGGTAGATGAAATTACTACCGAAATGCTTAGAGCTGGGAATGTTTCGGTTACCACTTGGATGACTGAAATTCTGAATATCTTTTATGATAAAGGCATGGTTCCTAAGGTTTTACCAGAGCTATTGTTATCCCTATTTTCAAAAAAGGTGATCGCAGTTCTTGTGATAACTATAGGGGTATCAGCCTACTCTCTGTTCCAGGTAAAGTTCTTTCCATGATTATGCTTAATAGAATTAGGAATCTAGTTGACAGTCAATTGCGTGATGAGCAATGTGGTTTCAGAAGAGGTAGGGGATGTGTGGATCAGATATTTTCACTTAGGCAGATTCCTGAGAAATGTTTAGAGTTTCAGAAACCTTTGGTTGCTAGCTTTGTTGATTTCAAAAAGGCTTTCGACTCTGTTGATCGTCATAATTTGTCGTTGATTGTGAGATCATATGGTATACCTGACAAGTAGTTAACATAATGAAAGCTCTCTATAATAACAATGAGTCGTGTGTGAGAGTTGGTAAGGCTCTTAGCAATTGGTTTAGCAATACTTCTGGTGTTCGACAAGGGTGCATTTTGTCTCCTTTTCCCTTTAGTATTGATTATGTTATGCGAAATTTACTTCCAGGGAAAGATTTTGGCCTTAAATGGACTGGAGATACGAAAATTTATGATTTAGATTATACTGATGATTTATCTCTTTTGGCAAATGATGTTGATGAGATGAACTCTTTCATTCGAGCTGTTGATGAGACTGGTAGTAGAATAGGTTTGGTTATAAACAGAGAGAAAACTAAAGTGATGAAAATTGGTCAGGCAGGCTGTGATTCAGTTAATCTGAATGGTTGCAGTCTTGAGCAGGTGTCACAGTTTAATATCTTGGGAGCTATGTAACGGATAATGGTGGTTTCGGCATGAGATTAACAGACGAATAGGGATTGCTGCTGGGACTTTCAAGAATCTATGGAGAGTATGGAGAAATAGGCGTATACACCTAAAGACTAAAATTAGACTGTATAATAGTTTGGTTCTTTCTAGGGTTAGTTATGGTAGTGAAACTTGGACAGTTTTTAAACAAGATTACAGGAAACTAGAGGCTTTTGATTCCAGATGCTTACGCAGTATCTTGGGCATTAGGTGGTTCAACTTTGTAACTAATGATGTGGTTAGGCAAAGGAGTTTGCAACCTCCTTTAAGCAGCATATTGTGCAGAGAGAGACTCCCTTGGTTTGGCCATGTTGCCCGTATGAATAATTATAGATTGGCGAATAGGGTTATGAACAGTGTGCCTAAAGGCCTCAGAAAGAGGGGGAGACCTAGGATGCGGTGGGCCGACAATGTCAAAGAGGACCTTGTTAGAATTGGTGTGCAGTGGCCAGATGCAGTAGATGTAGCTCAGGATAGACTTGCTTGGAGAACTAAATTGCACGGTCTGGTTGGACCTCCGTAGCCCATGGCTGCTTGAGGATGATGATGATGATGATGATGATGGATGGGGGAAGAGACAGTAGGGAAAGAACAGGTAATTGGTGGATGGGAGAGTTGTGCAGAGTTGAAGTGTATAAGTATTCTGTGTGGGTGAGATAAGAGGCTTAGATGGGGAGAAGGAATTAAGTGGGTGTGGAGACAGGTGAGTTGTGAAAGAGAAGGATTGAGTTAGTGTGAAGTGAGGTCAAGGGGGGGGTATAGAAGAAGGAGGGGTAATGGTGGGGAGTAAGTGTGGCTGGAACAGAAATCGGGTGTGAGTAGGGAAGGAAAGGAAAATGGAAAAAGGACTGGAGGGGGGGAGAGTACAGCTAGAGGCACACGTTTGACAATAGGTGTCATCTCACACCGTTCGGTCTTTGATGTTATGTATGCACCTTGGACGTTTAAATTTATCTGATGGCATAATCTGATATTTGTAAGCATTTTGAATGAGTGCATTCGGATGAACTTCTGCTTGGTCAAAATAATTCTTATCCAGTTTTTTCATACATTTCAGAATGGAGTCATAGTTCAGATCTCTGTGAATAATGGAATATCTGACGAACCAGGGTGCTGCTATAGCTAATCGCAATATCTTGGTTTGAGCCGATTGGAGTCAGGCAAGGTTTATTTTAGTAGTTTCTCCCTAGAAGGCTGCTGCATATAGAAATTTAGGTTTAATAACTTGTGTATAAAGAAGGATTTTATTTTTGTTGGTGGTAGAAGGTTTATTTCCCACGTTGGGAAATAATTTACAATGAAGAGCTCTTGCCTTTTTAATTACATTGGTAACGTTTGCGTTCAAGTTGAGTTTTTGATGAATCGTGATTCCAAGATATTTGGCATGGTCACTCCAAGCTACCCGTTTGTCGAACAGGTAGAGTTATCATGACGGGGAATTTCGCTTGTTGGACGTAAGGACTGCAATACTTTTTGAAGGGTTAAACTGCACCCTCCAATCTGTGCACCAGGTTTCAAAGGAATTAAGCATTGTCTGCATTCTTTTGCAGGGAAAGGATGCACGAAGGGAGGGAGCAAGAAATGCCGTGTTGTCAGCGTACATGTCATTTACAATTCGTTTCTACTTTGGGGCATCTGAAATATAGATGTTAAACAACGTCGGAGCCAGAATGGATCATTGAGGGACTCCTGCATTAAGGTTTTTTTGGTTTGTTTGTTTGTTTCTTTTCAGATATGGAGTTTGCTACTTTGACTTGGAATGCTCATTGAGAAAGACAGCTGTGAATAATAGTAGTCAAAGCAAGGGGAAAGGTAAATTTGATAAATTTATAAATGAGTCCCTTAGTCCAGACCTGATCGAACGCCTTTGCTATGTCGATGTATACAGCCACTGCTGATTCCTTTTTATTGCAGGCCTCTGCAATGGTCTCTATAACCCTTTGAATTTGGTGCACTTGTGGAGTCGGAAACCGAATTATTCAGTGGGTAGGACATTGAGAGACTGCAATTAGAAATCAAGGCGCCTGAGAATATATTTCTCCAGAAGATATATTTTTCCAGGCAGGGGATGTAAACTAATTGGGTGGTAATTGACAGGAAAGAGTTAATTTTTCCTGGTTTTGGCAACATGCTGATGATAGCATTTTTCCACGTCTGAGGGAAGTAAACAAACTGAGACATTTATTAAAGAATTTTAGAATTAGCAGAATTGCTTTCCTTGGTAGATTTTTGATAACTGTATTGTTGATGTCATCCTCTCCTGCGGCTTTTTAACTTTTAGCTGTTTGATGTTCTCATTAATTTCATCAATTGTGGTGAACTGCAATTTTTCATGACAAGGTAATTTTTTAAATTTTCTGAGAGCACTTTCCACTTCATCGATCAGATCGTCATTGACATACTCTTCATTCGGCTGAAATTGCAATTCAAGTGGATTAGCAAAGGTTTCGGCCTTTTCTGAATTAGAGCATGCCATGCCGTCCGATCCGTGAAGTGGATCAGTGTGATTATTATTACCTTTTAATGAACGAACCATTTTCCAAATCGAGCCATCATTAGGGTTAAGAGAATTTAGTTTATTATTCCAGTTGTTATTTCGAAAGTCTTGTAGGTTTTTACGTAGTTTGATTTTGAGTTCGTTATACACTTTTTTATCATGGGGTAATCTTCTTAGATTTTGAATATCGAAATCAATATCATTTTTGTTAAATAAATTTGGGTTGCAGTTAACAGAAAGGGAAATTTGTTGTTCGAATTTTTGCCAGTTTATGATTTTAGTAGAGGTATCAGAAGATGAAATTTCGAAGTTTGATGACATAATAACAGGGCAGTGGTCGGAATTTAAAACATTTGCAGCATTAAGATAATATTTTGCATAAAAGATTTTTAAAAGAAAAATATCTAAAATATCAGGTTTGTGATTTGAATTATGGGAGTAGAATGTGGGTTCATCAGTGGAGTCAATAATAATTCCATTTGAATCCGTGAAATCTTGGAGTGTTTTGCCATTTCGGGTGGTGCGTGTGCTGTCTCATTGCTTATGTTTGCAGTTAAAATCTCCTGCAACTATGCAGGGTATGTTGGGATGAAATAATTTAGAGATCTCTGAAGTAAGAATTTTAGCATTGGGAGTCTTATACGCGCTGGTGATCTGCATGTTGCCAAAGGGGGTGTTAGTGAGCTGTATCGTAGTAGCTTCAATTCCTTTTAAACCATTAATGTGTAAAGCGGCGTGCGGAAACGAATTTTTAACCAATATTGCAGTCTCCACCAACTTTGTTATGGAGGTGATCAGTTCTATAGCAGCGAAAATTGGGGATTTTAAAAATAGTACCTGGTGTGAGATGAGTTTCTTGAATAAGAGCTACATCTACTGAATATTCTGTGAGGAAGTCATTATATTCCATGAGATCTGATTTTATTCCATTTGCATTCCATATCTATTTATATCATCAAAATTTTATTCCATATCGTGATTTCAGGGTTATGTGAATCACTCGCTATCGCAGACAAGACTAGTAAACTTTTCGATCGCTTCGAACATGATATCACATTTTCCAGATGGAGATTGTGCAACCTTAAATTTCTGGAAAAACTTTGTAGCCAAGCATAAAATTTCTTTAATTTTGAAATGTTTAGAAACATCTATGAAGTTTCGGAGTTGGTTAATGGATTCCATAATTGAGCCATTGCCATTTTTCATTGGGGGGGGGGGGGGGTTGTTTTGTCCTTTGTTTAGTGTGTGATGCTGCTTGTGCATATGTCATGGAATTGATTTGTGTTCTATGTGTTGCAGGATGTGTTTGAGCTGTGAAAGTCCTCTGGGGGGGGGGGTCATCCCAGTTGCATTTGATATTGCAGAAGGTTGTGGAAAGTTAGGGCACCCTCTGTGGTTTGCAGTATGAGGTCCTGATATGTTGGCACATTTTAGAGGTTCTTCCCGTGATCTGCGTGGGCAATCGATGGTGAGGTGAAGGCCAGTGCATTTGACACATCTGGCTTCCTGATGAGAGTGGCTTTTTGCATGCCCAAAGCGCTGACATTTATGATATTGTGTGATTCCTGGTCTCTTCCTATTAGTTTCAACTTTGGTTTTTAGGTTGAAGAGAAATTCGACGTTGAAAATACATTTGGCCTTTTCTGTTTTTTCAGTTTCTATGAAGACGACTGGGAGGGGTGATTTCTCTGGGTCTTTATTAAATTGTACCACCTTAATGATTGGGATTGAATTTGCGAGAAGTTCATTTTGAGGTCTTCAGTACTGATAGTTCCTGGGAGATTTTTTATAACATATTTTAGGTTCTTATCTGTGCTCAGAGGAAAGGTATGGAAGTTGTGTTTATTATTTTCTAAGAAGGTGCTGAATTTTCTGTAGTCTTCTACAGTTGTGGTGTTTTTTCGAATTGATTCGATGCTTAATTTAGCAGTGAATGGGGTTATTGCTATGTTATTTAATTATTTATTCAGTTATTTCCAGTTCAAAAAATTTCTTAATATCAGTGGGGGAATTCTAGTGTCTTGAGTATTTCTAACTTTATCTAAGTTATCAAGTTGTTCTGGGACATTGCGTGTTTCAAGGGGGTCAGGGAAGCTTACAAAATGATTGAAAGTTGGAATTTTGTAGGGGGTGGGGTTCGGATCCATTTCAGGTGATGTTCGGGACAAGCTGCACTGTGGAATCTGCTTCTGTATTGATTTACGAGATTAAATTTGGGGTAATTTATTTTAAACTCGGTAATTTCACCTTGTTATTCATTCTCTAAAATGTTGCTCTTGAAAATAATGTTTTGAGTGCTACACAGATTCGAATGTGGATCACCGAATTAAAAATACACAATGCTGCTGAAAATTACAACAAGGAACTCTAATTCCCAAACATGCAATGGAACCCTGGAAACCTAGAAAAGACCCACCTGTCTGAAAGAATAGGCTAAGAGGTGAAACTTTTATCAAAATTCAATTTTTTCGTATAGTGGAATTTTTATATAGATATAAAAATTAACTGAAATAATCAAAGGTGATTCAAACTGCATAAAAAGACATATTTCAAAAATTTGTATTTTTTTTCTACTCACAAATATTATTTCGCTGTCCTTTTGTATCACACATTATTTTGACAGAGATGTTTTATGTTTAGACAGATTGAATAATTTAACAGTCTCTTAGAAGAGTAGTGAAATTTATGGACATAGAACAGAGCACTATATGTGTTCAGAAATCGTAAGATTTCAGTGTTGCAAATTAGGAACCCAGGAATTTCTTAACTGCCCTTTTTCACAAAGAGAAAAAATGACATGTTCAGATTCATTGGAAAAGCTAGAAGGACACTTGCCTTAAATTACTCATTAGATGGACAATTTAATCCTTGATTCGAGTATTCAAAAGACATCTCACAGAGGCGAATTGAATATATTCTGGTCAGTTTTTATTAGTTGTAACCCGCGAAAAGTAGATCTCTGATGACCGAAGGGACACGCTGCCCTTTGGCGTTTGTTTCTGTATTGATTTAAAAGATTTCGCTTGGGATACATTATTTCAAACTCAGTAATTTCACCTGTTTATTCATTTTCTAATTTTTTTTCTTCAGATTAGATATTTGAGTGATACACAGATTTGAACGCAGATCATTGAATCAAAAATACGGAGTGCACCTGAAAATTACACCAAGGAACTCATATTCCCACATATTCAATGGAACCCTGGTAACCTAGAAAAGATCTACCTGTCGGAAAGATAGGTTAAGAGGTGAAACTTTAATCAAATTTCCATTTTGCCATTTAGTGAAATTTTTTTATAGATATAAAAATTAACTGAAAGAATCATAGGCGATTCAAATCGCATAAAAAGACGCATTGAAAAATTTTGTATTTTTTTTCACAAATATTATTTCCTGTCCTTGTGTATTACGCATTATTTTGACAGAGATGTTTTATGTTTATGTTTACAAAAATTGAGTAATTTAACACTATATTAGAAAAGTATTGAAATTTATGGACATAGAAGTAAGCACTGTAGGTGTTGAGAAAACGGAAGATTTATAGGTTTCAAATGAAGCACCGAGGTATTTCTTAACTTGTTTTTCCATAAAGCGAGAGTGACACATTAAGAGGTGGTTTAACTTTGTAACTAATGATGAGGTTAGGCAAAGGAGTCTGCAACCTCCTTTAAGCAGCATATTGTGCAGAGAGAGACTCCGCTGGTTTGGCCATGTTGCCCGTATGGATAATTATAGATTGGCGAATAGGGTTATGAACAGTGTGCCTAGAGGCCTCAGAAGGAGAGGGAGACCTAGGATGCGGTGGGCAGACAATGTCAAACAGGACCTTGTTAGAATTGGTGTGCAGTGGCCGGATGCAGCAGATGTAGCTCAGGACAGATATGCTTGGAGAATTAAACTGCGTGGTCTGGTTGGACCTCCGTAGCCCATGGCTGCTTGATGATGATGATGATGATGGTGGTGGTGGTGGTGGTGGTGGTGATGATGATGACGATAATGACATATTAAGATTGATTGGAATAGCTAAAAGGACACTAGCCTTAAAATTACTCATTAGATGGACAGTTTAGTCCTTGATTACTACATATATATTCCTTCCGGGATCTGCACCACATTTTTGTCTTTCCCCTGAAAAAAAGATTAACTCTCCTAATACTCTGAACAAATCTGCTATCTGAATTATAGTGCATCTTGAGCATATAGAGTGATCGTTCCAAAAACAAAGGTATCATAACTAGAGAATTTCGACTTCCCTTCCTACACTGTAACAAAACAATATTTGTATTTGAAGGTCGAATTTCCAAATCCGATTCTTGAAAACGAAAGATTCTGCAGTTTGGACACCGAAATTCAATCAAGGTTACTGCTGCTTGGAAAGATAAAACAGTGCGGCACCTATGAAATCTAGGAAACTGAGATTTATTTCCACAAGAGTTGTCAGTGATCATCAGCCTAATGATTTACGTAATATTGGTAATTACATCGATTTGCACTATACTGGTTGAGAATGATTTCTTTAAAAAAATTACGGCTTTCAAGTCGGAAATGTAATTAGTGTTTCTAATATTCATTTGATATTTTAGGCTCTAAAAAGAGCCATTTTGTTGTGGTGATGACTAACCATTAGCCTCTTCGTCGCCAGTGTGAGAATCTTCATCCTCACTATCATGTGCATAGTTAGATGGCAGTTCTGATGTGTCAGAGTCATTTCCGTCATCAACAGATATCTCTCCTTTATCCGCAGATAACGAAGAAAAATCAGCAATGCACCGGTCACCTGACGTCACCGGCACCGTCGACGGAAGACTATCATCGTCGCTATCTTTGACAGCCGATGAAGAGTAATCCTCGGACAATAACCCATCATTTCCGCCAGCGAAAACAGAAAATGGCGAGATGTCATCCTCGAAAAAAGAGAACAAAGTTGACAGTACCAGACACTATTCTATACCTGTATTATCTAATTTATTCCTTAAAGACAATTGACTGTATTTAGAAAATAAAACGACTATGCCGTGGCAGAGACTGCTTTTGTTGAATATCAGTGAGAGGGGATTAAAGACGGACTGTGAGATGGGGGGAAGTGATAGGGGGATATATACAGGCAAGAAGTGAAATTGAGAGGTGTGAAGAGCAGAAATGTAAGATTGTGTATATAGTCTGTGTTAGGGGAGACAAGAGGATTAGGAATGGGAGAGGTGATTAAATGTGTATGAAGGCAGTATAGGTGCAGAAGAGTAAGCAGTGCGGATGGTGCATGTGAGGTCAAGAGAGGGTAAAAAGGAAGGTTGCTGTGGGGGAGACCATGAGGAGGGAATCAGGATATGTGGAACCTAAAGGGGATGTGAGCAGGAGGGCAGGGAAGAAAAACGGAAAAAGGACTGAAGGGAGGGAGAGTAAGCCATGGTCAAAAATTTGACAACAGCTGTCATCACCAGGCCATTCGGGTTCTTTAGGCTGAGTATGTACTTTGGACGGATAAATTTATATGAGTCCACAATCTGATATTTGTTAGCATTTTGGATGAGTGCATTCGGACGAACTTCTGCTTCGTCAAAATAGTTTTTGGCAAGTTTTTACATACTTTGTAGAATGGAGTCCTAATTTAGATCTCTGTGTATATTGGTATTTTTGACGAACCAGGGTACTGCTATAGCTGATCGCAATATGTTGTTTTGAGTCGAATGGAGTCTGACAAGATTTGTTTTGGAAGTTGCTACCCAAATGTGTGAATGAAATTGAAGCTACAACTACACCGCTCAAAAAAAACCCCTTTGGAAACATGCAGATTACTAGCGTCTATAAGACACCTAATGCAGAACTTCTTACATCAGAGCTCTCTAAATTATTTCATCCCAGCAATCCCTGCGTAGTTGCAGGAGATTTCAACTGCAAACATAAACAGTGGGGCTGCACACGCACCACCCTAAATGGTAAAGCACTTCTAGATTTCACGGATTCAAATGGAATTATTATTATATCCATTGCTGAACCCACATTTTACTCTCATAATCGCAATCACAAACCTGATGTTTTAAATATCTTTCTTTTAAAGAATTTTTATGCAACATATTATCTTAATGTTGCAAATGTTTTAAGTTCTGATCACTGCCCGGTAATTATGTCATCAAACTTTGAAATTCCATCTTCAGACATTTCTACCAAACTCATCAACTCGCCAAACTTTCAATAACAACTTTGCCTTTCTATTAACTGAAACCCAAAAGTTTTTATCAAAACTGATACTGATTTTCATATTCAAAATTTAACTGTTCAAATTCATCATGAACTTCATGAGTCATCCACTGTTAAAGATTTAAAGCCACATTATAATTAACTTTCACCAGAGCTTAAAAGAGAAGTACGGGCCAAAAATAAAGCAAGAAGAGTACGGCAAATAATCGAGACTACCCTGTGATAAAAAAAAGTTTAGAATGAACTCGAAATCAAACTAAGAAATAACCTACAAGACTTTCGAAATGACAACTGGAATAATAAACTTACCTCTCTTAACCTTAATGATGGCTCGATTTGGAAAATGGTTCGCTCCTTAAAGGGAAATACTTGTCACATTCAGACAAGGCCGAACTTCTTGGTAATTCACTTGAATCGCAATTTCATCCGAATGATGAGTATGTCAATGACGATCTGATCGGTGAGGTGGTAACTGCTTCAGAGAAAATTTAAAAAATCACCTTGCCAAGAGAAATTGCAGTGTTTAAAATATCACCATAAACTCTGAAACATAAAACGTGTCTGCTTTTTAATAGCGTTTTATTTTGCTATTCATTAGAGCACAAATGCTAAAAGATAGAAATTTCAAAGGACGATGATACATTCTTGGCTATGACATTTAACCAGCGCCATCTAGCTGATAAAATTAATCCTGAAAACTAAGACAAAAATTTTTCTTTACTAGAAGGAGTAATAGGGGAAAACCATTAAGTATTACTCTACCAGGATCTAGATAATTACTGTCCATTATATTTCTTTAATTATATTCATGTATTTCAAACCATATTTTTGTCAAGAGCTAAAATTATCTAATGAATGGACGACAAAGGAACTTCAAATACCATGGACGGATGACAGAATAACTTTAAAATAAGTAGCAATAGATGAAAGAACAACTGTAAAAATTACATATAAATATACTCTGGAATGACAGAATCGCCTTTAAAGCATTAAAAATACATCAGATAGATGGCTGAATCACCTACAAATATCTCACAGCACAGTAGAATGAATAGCAGAATAACTATAAAATTAATAAGGTGCACAGGAGATGATGACAGAATATGTCCAAAAATACACTGGAATGGGAGACATAAAACTAATAGACCACAAAATGGTAGCGACTAATAGATAAAAAAAATGGCTTTAAGTGTATACCATAATGACAAAATTGCTGCAAAAACTGTAAATTATACCAAAAGTTTGCTGGAAAAAATTTTTTTCATCTAATGTATTGAGATAGGTAAGAGAACAAACATTTCAAATAATCTATATAAATACATAATACCGTTGAAATGGAGCAACTATCTTGCATGAAAGAAATATTATCCTGAAAATCCTCGAACTTTGGTTTGATTATTCAAAGTGCATTTTCGATAAAGGTTTACTATTAACGTTACCTATTCATGTAATGTAGCACTACTATCAAGAATATCCACACTTTATGGGAACTATTACCCTAGAAAGAACCAAACTATTTATAGAGTCTAATTTTAGTCTTTAGGTGTAAACGCCTATTTTTCCACTCTCTCCACAGATTTTTAAAAGTCCCGGCAGCAATCCCTATTCATCTGTTAATCTCATGCCGCACATCACCAGTATCTGTTACATAGCTCCCAATATAATTAAACTGTGACACCTGTTCAAGACTGTAACCATTCAGATTAACTGAATCACATCCTGCCTGATCAATATTCATCACTTCAGTTTTCTCTCTGTTTATAACACACTCTATTACCAGTCTCATCTACAGCTCGAATGAAAGAGTTCATCTCATCAACACCATTTGCCAAAAAGGCTAAATCATCAGCATAATTTAAATCAGAAATTTTCGTATCTCCAGTCTATTTAAGGGCGAAATTATTGGAGTGAATTTCGCATTACGTAATCAATAACCAAACTGAAGAGAATAGGAGGCAAAATGCAACCTTGTCGAACATCAAAAGTAATGTTAAACCAATTGCTACAAGCCTTACCAACTCTCACACACGAGTCAGTGTTATTATAGAGAGCTTTCATTATGTTAACTAACTTGTCTGGTATACCATATGATTTCACAATCAACCACAAATTGTGACGATCAACAGAGTCGAAAGCCTTTTTGAAATCAACAAAGCTAGCAACCAAAGGTTTCTGAAACTCTAAACATTTCTCAAGAATCTGCCTAAGTGAAAATATCTGATCCACACATCCCCTACCACTTCTGAATCCACATTGCTCATCACGCAATTGACTGTCAACCAGATTCTTAATTCTATTAAGCACAATCATGGAAATAACTTTACCTGGAACAGAGAGTAGGCTGAAACCCCCTATAGTTGTCATAAGAACTGCATATTTTGAAAATAGGGATAACAATAGCTCTGGTAAATTCCTTAGGAACCATGCCTTTATCATAAAAGATATTCAGAATTTCAGTCATCCAAGTGGTAACCGAAACATTCCCAGCTCTAAGCATTTCCGTAGTAATTTCATCTACCCCTAGGGATTTATGAAGTTCAGTTTAGAAATAGCCAAAATAACTTCAGATTGTGTTATAGGGCCAACATTAAAGCCACCAATGCATCTATCATCATTGCAAACAATGGGAGTAAAACTAACCACATTGTTTAGAACATCACTGAAATGCTCAACCCACCTAGCCATGACAGAATCCTCACCATTTATAACCTTACATTGTTTATCCTTCAATACCTGTATACCTGTTCATTTTCTACCACACAAAATACTAACTATCTGGTATAGCTTTCTGTTGTTGTGCTGTCTAACTACTTCCTTGGCTTTGTCAGCCAAGCCATCAAGTCAAAGATTCTTATCAACAACTAACTGATCTTTTACACGTTTATTAAGTTCTTTGTAATGCTTTCTATTATAACTAGTAGGGTATTGATTAAGGACTTTCCTGAAGTTCTTTCTTTCCGAAATGAGCTCAAGGGCTTTATCACTCAAATAATCTTCCTCCTCACCTACTTTTTTCTTGAAAGACTGTTTCCAATAAAAAAAAAAAAATAAATAAATAAATACCCCCTCAAGCAGCTGCTTGCCACAGAGGTCTGACAGGAGCCTGTCAGTTTATATGACATAGTAGGAGATCTGAGAGGATGGCAGGATCTCAGCAGAAAAACGACACACACATCCATGCCTAATCCGGGGCTCGAACCCAGGTCCCCTAGATCAGTAGCCAAGCGTGCTAACCACCCGGCCACGGGACAGCTAAGTCGTGTTTAAAATTGTCCCAATCTTCAACTTCTGTATTAAGCAAACCATAAATGTCACAATGACTAAATAACCTATCACGGTACGCATTAACTATAACTGGGCCATTCAGATCTTCAGTATTAAAGATAAATTTTTTAACCTTAGCACAAAACTTTTTAAGTTTAAGTTGCAAGATACTTTCAACAAGGTAATGGTCAGATCCAATTTCAGCTCCAATATATGCCCTTGTATTCATAACAGAACTAGCCCATTTACTGTTAATAAATATGTAATCAATCATATTCTTATGCAGCCCATCAGGTGAAACCCATGTGTACTTATGTATGTCGCAGTGTTTGTAATAAGTGATAGTTATTCTGAAACCATTGAGTTTACCTACCTGTACGAGACGTTGCCCATTGCCATTGCAGCTACCAATACCAAAAGGGCCTATCACCACTCCCAAACGTCAGAGTCAGTACCAACTTTAACATTGAAGTCACCTAGAACAAGGGTAATATCTCCTTTCTTGACAGAATTCAAAATATCCTGAAGTTGTCCGTAAACCCTATCCTTCTCATCCTCATCGGCATCCTCAGTGGGGTCATAACAACAGATAACATTCAAGTCTTTAACGCTTGTCTGAAATTTTGCTGTAAGAAACCTTTCATTAATGCACTCGTATCCTAGAAGAGCATCACTAGCGTGTCTGTTGAGAAGCAGACCCACGCCTTGGTGATGCTTATTGTCGTCCCTCCCTGAAAAGAGAAAATTAAGGTTATTTTTAAGAATCCGAACTTTATCTGTCCATCTGGTCTCTTGCAAGCCGAGAATATCTAAATCATGATGGTGGAATTCTTGTGTGAGGACATCAAGGGAAAATGCTCTGTGCAGAGTCCTCACATTCCAACTACCTATGGAGAGAAAATGGTTAGTTCGATGTTTAAAGAAACTATGTTTATTGAGAGAGGGAATGCCGACAATACCAAACAGCCCCCTAATCGCAGACATGGGGCAAAGACCCGTTCCCCCACCACTAAAGGCTGAAGCCATCTACACTGGAAGACTTCCTCCAATGTAGAATTTGACGATGCCAATAGAAGCAAATTGTTCAGGTGCCTGCGATGACCTCTGCTCAGGATTATCCACCAGCTGATAAACATATCCTGTGAATCTATTCACTTGGGACTGTCAACACACAAACAAACGGAAAACACAGCGGAATATTTTCCCTCCACAGAAGGCCACCAGTACAGCAAAAAGAAAAGGAATTTAGCATGTTGGAATGTCACCAAAATAGGAGTCGCGCTCCATCGTTGCCTTAACCAAATACGTTGAAATGTTACCTTTCACAATGGAATTTCTTAAATACGTTGAATTGGAGATTAAAAAATGATTTTTTAACATCCTGAGCCATAGAGTGATAATGTCACGCGATATAAGGCGTAAAACAAATGTATTATAGTGTCGAAAATTTCGACTTGTGTCCCCACAGTCAAACAGAGGAAAATTTCTATTTGAAAGTCGAATATCCAAATCCACTACTTAAAAACGAAACGTTCTGCAGTTTCGTCACCGAAATTCAGTCAAGGTTCCTGCTAATTTGGACGGTAAATCAGTGCGGCATCTTTGGAAATTGATCAGTCTAGGAACTGAGAATTTGTTGTCACAAGAGTTCTCGTTGATTAACAACCTACTTATCAAAGATCTATTGTCAATGTAGGCCCACTGAACTATACAGATTGGGAATTATTTCGTAATAAAATGTGTGGCTTTCCAGTTGGAAAGGTAATTAGTACTTCTAATCTTTATTTGATTTTCTAGGCTCTTAAAAGAGCCATTTTGTGGTGGTGACGACTAACCTTTTGCCTCTTCGTCGCCACTGTGAGTATCTTCATCCTCACTGTAGTGTGGAGAGTTAGATGTCAGCTGTGATGTATCGGAATCATTTCCGTCATCAACAGATGTCTCTCCATCATCCTCAGACAAAAAACGGCAATGCACCGGTGATCTGACGTCACTGTCGACTGAAGACTCTCATCGTCGCTATCTGTGATGGCCGATGAAGAGTGATCATCCGACAAGGGCTCATCCTCTGTCGGTGCTCCATCGTCGATATGCGCTATACCTGTGACAAGTACCACAACACAAACCAACTAGGACTGGAGCAGGAATACCCAATATCGTAGGAATAGGAACACCAACGCGATCAACGACCACAACTCGAGTTCGACGTACACATACGTACTAAATCTCACGCTTCCGCTTTATAGCGAATTGTCAAAAATTCATTTTAACAGAGACCTCAACAATTTAAATCTAAATAAAAAAAGGTAGATTATAAGCTTATCGTATGAAAGCTCATATATGAGACTTTATTTAAATCGCAATGAACTTGTCGCTCCTTGCGCCATCCTGCTCGTGAAAGCCAACTAATCAAATGTTATTCGATATAAAATGTTGAATAAGGAAGTCACTCACCCTAACATTTTATTAACCCTTTAACATCCACAGGCATTGAAAAACGAAGTACCTCAGAATACCACACAGGCCCAGTTTTGAAATGGACTCTTCCTACTTTGTCAATCCCTCTCCTTCACCTGTAGGGAGAACTGAGAAACCACAGCTCCTTTCCACACCGTAAATTGCCTCTCATTAACTGAGCATTAGTCCACCTCGAACACGTAGGATCACGAGTTACACACATCCATTGAACACGAGATATCAGACTCCTGTGACTTTTTTTTTCTTAAATTCTTTCCCAAAACAAATTTTACAGTGTATTGTCAATTTTGGAAAGGTTTTTCATTATTTTTTAATACTAGCTTTTAAAAGCTATTAAATTTGTTTTTCTACTTAAAAAGAGGCATAAGATTGTAATTGTTTGTATTACATCTTTGAAATAAAGTAGATCTCATAATTAAAAATTTTTGAAAGGTAAAAGTTTTCAAATGTTTCCATTTTTTGGATTCTGTTGTCAGTTTTCTAACATCCAGCAAAGAGAAAGCTGCTCCAAATATTCGAATGTATGACGAAAAAAATTAAAGAAAGATTATCAAAATGACGACCAAAAAATAGAAAGCAGTAAGAGTGCTAAATTCAGTTTTAAACTCTAGTTTTTAACACAATTGTGGATAGTAATCTAACGTAAGAATCAAAAATAATTTTGTCAGAAAGGTTTGTATTTGAGATAAAAGTAATCAAAGTGGATATTGCGAAGGATGTCCGTGGAACCGAAGAATATCCGTGGAAGCAAAAACTTGATAAAAGGAGAAAAAAAATTAAAGCAATCAGAGATCACATAAAAATATTGGAGGTGGTAAAAATATATTATCAAAATAAGGAAGGCATATGAATATGATGGATAATGATAGATGGCTAATTTTAGTATGGAAATAAGAACCCGCTGGAAGAAGACATTGAAAGAGATCGGAAAATCGTATGAAAAAAACAATGCCGAAAAATGGAGGTTAACAGAAAGAGTGCAAAGATGAAAATAAGTGGATAGAAATAACTGACTGGGACCACATAACTTAAACTTGGGAGGTTGAAAAGAATTAAAAATTTGTATCATTATATTTTTTAAAAACTACATTGGTAAATAATTGAGTAAGTGCTTCAATTCAGCAAATGAATAAATCAACAATAGTCTGTTCTGATTTTATTATTTTACACTTTATATCATCAACAATGTGCGTAGAAAAAGTCTTATGGGCTACATATTCGAGTCGAAGGGGGAGGATCCTCCCCCCTTCTTTTCACAATGCTAGTAAGTGTAATAGATACAAAAATTATTAAACTTATTTATGTTTGACGCATATTTCAGAAAAAAATGTAGACATAAAACGAAGGGGAAATGATATACTGCATTTGGAAATACAGCCTGTTGTCTACCCATTTACGTTTTTTAGGCTCGAATGTGTTTCTTGTCCCCCTCCCTTTTTGATTTTTTTTTTTTACATCCGGGCCTGCTTGTGTCTATTGGAATGAGGGCGATGGAATGATGCTGGAGTTTACGAATTTCGTCCAATGGGTATCGTTTTCTGCACAATGGCTAAATGTCTGGTCGCAACAAAGACCCTCTACAGAACAGTTAGGAGAGAGATGGAAGCCTGCCTCAAGCGTACTGATTAATTGCACAGGCTATGGTTATCCTACACACGGGGCTAAAATTTTACTTCCCATCCGACTGATGGTAGGCTCTCCAATCCCCAAGTGTCATATTTTCTCCCCGAGGTCTGGGTAGATATTATACATATATATATATATCCCCTCAAACAGCTGCTAGCCATAGGAGTCTGACAGGTGGCTGTCAATTTATACGCCATAGCAGAAGGTCTGTGAGGATGACCGGAGCTCATCAGAAAAACGACACAATCATCCACGCCCTTACCTGAAGCTCGATCCTAGGTACCTCTGTTCAGTAGCCAAGCACGCTAATCATTCGGCCACTGGACGGCTACTGTAGATATTAGAGGAGATAAATATCAATATGCAACAAAAAGATTTCGAACTTGAGAAATATCAGATTACAAGCATGACGCAGAACCGATTTTTTCGACTTTTACAACTTATAGTACATACTTCATTAGTTACTCTTTAAAGTCAGCTACCTGTTTTGGAGATTTAGTGCAGTAAATGTATACGTACTTCAAACCGGTGTGTTAAAAATTATATAAGATGTTTGAATAAAATAAATATGTGTGTTTGGAGGGGTGTTGGGGGATTTTTAAATCACTGATTTCTGGGACTGAATTCAGAAAAATATGTTATTAAAGCTCTCGAGGTGCAAGGGAAATTATAACTCCTTAATTCTTTTTCCTTACTTGTGACTGCACTGTTTCACACAAATATTTTCTGAGGATGAATTGCATCACCATCGGTGCAATTACTTCGTCGTAATATTTTACTGATATATATAATTTTTTTATGCCTATTTCTCTTTGGGAAGGTGCAGTGGTACAATAGCTTACCAACTTACAGTTTTTTGTATGGGTAAAAAGGACATGGAAATTATTTTATAACCTAGGGCACTCTTGACTTCGTACATTTACTGCATGACTAGCAAGGGTTATGAAATATGCAGAAATAATAAACCATCACTTTGGAATTATAGTGGGTTATTATAATTATAGGTGGTACACCAATCTGTGTGTCAGGTTCGGGTTCCAGCTGGTCTAGTGTAGAGATTTTTCTCTGCCAAACTCCCCGCCCTGCCTACAGTGAATAGGACTTCAAAAGGCAGCCGTCCGTCGGATGGGACGTTAAGCCGTGGTTCCGTGAGTAAGAGACACACCACGCACGTTAAAGAACACGCTGGATGGCCTTGACGGGAGGCTTACACTCTTTACCCAAAAGCTATCCAGTGGGTCTCCTCACCCAACCATCCATGAAACCACGACAGCTTCGAACTTCGACATCTGTCCCAAATAACTGATATTTAAGTAGCGAATATCATGATTCAAAACTAAAAGAGCTCTAATTTACTCCTTGAATAATGGTAGACTTTCGGCACAATTAATGTACAGAGTGAGAGTAAAAATTAGACCATAATGCTACCTAACAATATTGGCAATAAATCATCGGCACGGTTCAAAATTGGAAAGTTCCATAATTAGAGATATGAATGAACTGACTGATTCGATAATAGTAAGCTAATTTTGACGGAAGGTACTCTCCCAGCTGTTCCGCAGCCCTAATGTCAGCGTACTCATAGGCATCAACCAGCACACAGGGCTCAAAATTCCAAAGTTTCAAAATTGCAGAATTCAACGAATCAAGGATTTCGATAATACTATAGTAATGTAAACGATAGGTACTTACTCCGCTACTTCGCAGCTTCAATGTAAGAGTTTTGATAGGCCTCAACCAGCACACGAAGATGGCTTTTGGTGCCATCCATAAGATGTAGTACTGTCCTGTATAGCGGAACGTCGGATGGCACCATTCAATCATATTCAAACACCATCCTGTGACATTTTCACCTTGAAAAGTCGATCTCTCCAGTGCCACTTTCAACTGTCAAACTTTGTGTACATCTGTCAAAAGCCCCTCGTTTTTTGCTTACATCTGTCAAAAGTTCTCGATTTTTGTTTACAGTGCCACGCCCCCTCTAAAGACCCCCTGGTTGACTCACCTAAACCAAAGTGAAGTAAACAACTCTAAAGGATCCAAATAATTCTCAGTCGCAATTCCGCCATTTTGAATCATGGTGTCGTCACCCATTGTGAAGTAAAACTTCCAAATAATTCTAATTCCCAGTCTGCCATTTGCATTTTGACGTCATCACCCAAGTGAAACCTCGAAATTATTCTATGCCCACCATGCCCACCACTATGACCTTGAGTCAAATGCCTTTGTCTCCCACTTTCGATGGTCACATCACCGAAAAGTGAACACGTTGCGATAAACAAATACGAATGACCTGTAGTGTATGCTTTCTATTTTGAGCAATGAAAATGGCATCTGAGTTGGTCAATCACTTAACATGAACGGAAAAAAATTATTTGGTTGAAAATGGTAAAATTAAAAAAAAAAAACTCACTTTGTGCCTATTTGCAAAAATATCAACAGAATTTAAGTTCGATACAAAATTAAAACGAACAAAAATTACTGTAAGGAACCTATTTCACTTCCATAGAGATAACCTAGAATTCATGTTTTAACGTGCAAAACTCGCGTTCGACAACAAATTGTTTCGAAAATAAAACTTATTTTGTTATCAAATATAAACACAAAACAAGACACGTGTTCTTATTTCATACACATTTTTCGTTTAGTGTACAAAAATAAAGACAAAATTTATGCAATAGAGAAATATTATGCGATCAAAAAAAGGTGTAAGATGGAAATTTGCTTCCTATAGGGATAACGTGTGATTTGTATTTTATTGTACAAATTTCTCATCGGAGAGAAAAAAATATTTGATCATAAAATTGGTTCGATGACAATTTTATAAACACAAAAAACTGGAAATATGTTATTTTAAACCAAATTTTGGTTTAGTTGGTAAAATACAGATATGAAACTCAAAGAGTACAAATATTATATTATGTAGGGTTTCACTTCACATACGAAAACATGAAAAAATGACAAGGGTGTGTCGAAATTGGTGTCTGTTATTAAAATATTTCAAACAAGAAATTGCTATGATAGTAAAATTTTAAACAAGAAAGTGGACTGGTGATAAAACTTGTAACAGAAAAACAGATGTTGGTAAGAAACTTTGATTAAAAATCGGGAATGGTGGTAAAATCGTAAACTGACTTATCTGGTTGATAAAAATATATGCGAAACGTAATGTACTGGACTTGAGGGTTGTTTGCATTGTGTGATAATATAGATAGATTAACTGCAAAATCTCATATAATACAGAGACAGGGGATGGCCAAGTCACTAGTACGCTGGATTCATAAATTGTTATTACTAGGCTGGAGCCCCATTGTGTTGCCATTGAGATTTATTTCTGTTATCCCCTACCCTCTGTGAGAAACGTTACATTGCTTTAAAAAACACAAGTGTTCATTGGATGGGACTTTACGTGTGCCGAAGAGCCATACATTCTTGGCATCACAAAGCACTCTGAATGACCTTGACAGCAGTTTTCAATTTCTCTCCTAACATTCGTGTAGTACCTTTTCTCTATCCAAATATGAGCCCTTTGGTTCAGTGACCAGGACTTTTAATCAAATTGAATGCATAAAAGATCCCTTCAGAATTAACAAAAAACAACGAAATGGATAGTAGAATTGCTTGAAAGTCACTAAAATGCAGTGAAATAGATGTTGGAATAACTCTAAATGTTCACACATTTGCAGTGGATGGGAGAATATTTTCAAAATTCTTCGTAAGTGGAAGGCACAATAACTGTAAAATCAAAAAAGTGTACTGGAGATAATAGAAAACCTTCTAAATATGCTGGAATGGATGACAGAAATAACGGAAAAATCAACAAAGTACACGAGAATAGATGAGAAAATGTCTTGGAGTGTATGGAATAGACAACACAATATCTCCGAAACACACTGTGATGGGAGAAAAAAAGTGTAAAAATCTGAAAAATATGCACGGTGATGGCTGTAGAAATCACTTTCAAACAACGGCAAATTACAGTAAAATCGATAACTGAGAAACCTCACAAAGTGTACTGGAGATGATAGAACACCTTCTAAATATGCTGGAATGGATGACAGAAATAACGGAAAAATCAACAAAGTACACGAGAATAGATGAGAAAATGTCTTGGAGTGTATGGAATAGACAACACAATATCTCCGAAACACACTGTGATGGGAGAGAAAAAAGTGTAAAAATCTGAAAAATATGCACGGTGATGGCTGTAGAAATCACTTTCAAACAACGGCAAATTACAGTAAAATCGATAACTGAGAAACCTCACAAAGTGTACTGGAGATGATAGAACACCTTCTAAATATGCTGGAATGGATAACAGAAATATCGGAAAAATCAACAAAGTACACGGGAATAGATGAGAAAATATCTTGGAGTATATGGAATAGACAACACAATATCTCCGAAACACACTGTGATGGGAGAGAAAAAAGTGTAAAAATATGAAAAATATGCACGGTGATGGCTGTAGAAATCACTTTCAAACAACGGCAAATTACAGTAAAATCGATAAGTGAGAAACCTCACACAGGACATAAGAAGACAAAGCAGAATAACCTGAAAATGTAGAAAATACACGTACGTGGATCTTCAAAATATACAGGAGAAAACGATAGAATATTTTAGCAGTTTTTAAACATTGTAATAAACTCTTCGAGAAATATAACGTGTCTGCTTCATAATATCAATTTACTTTGCTATTCTTTGGAGTGCACAAATACTCTAAGATAGAATTCTCAATTAACTAGCTCCATCTAGCGTGAAAAAGTGATCCTAAAGAATAACCGTTAAAAGTCCCACTTTAGCGGAAGGAGTAACAAAGGAAAACCATAAAATATTAGTAAATTAGGGTCTCACTCTAGAACAATGGTTCTCAAAATTTTATGTTTCACGTATCCTCTGGAAATGTGTATGTAACTGGCATACACCTTGTATAGATGGATGAAACTACATTTATGGTATAACAATGGTTATTTTTACTTTCTTACTAGATCTAGCGCCTTTTGAGTTGTCATGGTTTACCCCAGAAATGTTTACTGCGTACTCCATGTTCAAAACCACAGTCTATTTCAATCATAATTATATATGTGTGGATGAATATCACAAAATACATTGAAAATGGAAGATAAAACAACAGTAAATAAACATATAAATACCAAAGAAATGGTTGGTAGAATTGCTTCAAAGAAACGAAAATATTGCGAAATCAATATTGGAATAACTGTAAATGCACACACATTGTAGTGGATGGGAGATTATTTTCAAAACTCTTCGAACAGGAAGGCATTATAGCGTGCAAAATCAAACAAAGTGTACTGTGATGATAGAATACCCTCAAAATACGCTGGAAAGGATGAAAGAAATAACGGAAAAAATCAACAACCTAAAATGGGAGCTGATCAGAAAATATCTTCGAATGTAAGGAAATACCTAGTAAACTCGATGATATATGCAATGGGTGACACAATACCTTCAACACTAACTGTGATAGAACAGAAAACAAGTGTAAAATCACTTCAAAGCAGTAAACTACAGGGAAACCGATTACTTAATAAGTGAAAAATTTCTCACAGGACAGAAAAAATGGTATAGAAGATGGCCAGAAAATGTGCGAAGCACAGGGGAGTGGATGACGGATTATCTTCAAAATATGAAGAAATGAGAATATACAGGAACACATAGTAGCATATTTAATAGTGTTTAAAATATCACCGTAAACCACTGAAAAATAAAACGTGTCTGCTTTTTAATAGCGTTTTATTTTGCTATTATTTCGAGCACAAATGCTAAAAGATAAAAATTTCAAAGGACGATGATACATTCTTGGCTATAACTAGATGTCCTGTATAGTTAGAGGATGGCCATCTCGGTCATTTTCTGCCATTGGTTGATTGAGTCACGTGGTTTATGGGCGCCATGTTTTGTCGTACCGCGAGACGAAAGCGTATGAGTTAGTGTGTGTACCTAGTTAAAACTTCTCAGTTATTATAATTTCATACATTTCTACCACTTTTTTTTGTCTATAAAAGCTGTCATGTTTTATGAATGCCTCACTGCGCTGCATTTGGGTGTAAAAATTTCATTCAAAGAAGTAAATTAATGAATATTTTTTTTCCGTGAATCTCCGTCAGAACACGGCAAACGGCTGCAAAAGTGAAATTAGCTAACTGAAAACCAACAATTAATTTCTTTTAAGGTTCGTTTGAGAAAACGAGGTAATGTTTTCACTTTGTCGTCTGCATATGCCAATATTTGTTCGTCTGTCTCTCCGTCTCTCTGTTAACTATTATCTGTCCATCTGTCTTTCCACCTGTCTGTCCGTCTGTAGACAATCAATTTTTTTTACTTTTAGAGCTAAATGAATTATTCTTTTTGGTTGGATAGGTGTCGAACAAATATTGCGATTTGCAAATTTGAAAATTTTCAAAAGCTTTAATAACGCCCTCTAATGATGGGAAAAGACGGAAAATGCTAAAATTTCAAACGAATATTACAAACAAACAATTTACACTGAAAATCTGAAATTTTGGTAGTAGAGTGTTGTGGTCAGTAGGTTTACAATGGCAACAAGGCTTTACCGTCTTAGCCAAAAAAGGTTGCGAAAATTAAACTTTTTTTTAAGAGATAAACGAAAAATTATATAAATATGTATATATATTTTGTTGTTTGTATTTAAACAATACTTGATAATCTCAGCGTTACCTGTAGACGTTTAAACGTCTATAAATCAAATGTATTTGTGAAAAAACCGGCGTAAGTTCAACAGGTTAGAATACTCTGGCATGTTTCTGTAGAAATGCAGGTTCGAATCCGTATGTCGACGAAATATTTTTCCACAAAAATATTAATATTTACATTTTTTTGAATCCTCATTAGTTGGAATTTCCAGTGTTAGAAAGTGCTAAAGTCGGTAAATAAAAACTGGAAAGGCGACCTCTAGCAGCGGAAAGAAGCTGGAAAATACCAAATCTTAAAATAAATATTGCAAATATCTATTATTGTTAGAAACTTAAATTTTTGGTAATAGAAGAAAATGATCAAGTGGTTTACAATAATAGTAATGATTTGTCCCGTTTGTAAAATGCAACTTTTCTGCTTTAAGAGATAAATGAAAAACTTTTTTTTTTTACACATTACAGGTACTACTAAAATATTAATAGTTCATTTTCTCAATTATGCAGTAGTTCGAATTTCCACTGTCAGATGGACTGAAAGTGTAAAATAACTAGAAGAACGCATATCGCCCCTGGCGCATATGGGAATCCCATTTTCAAAGAGACTGAAGATTTTCCTTTGCCCACTTTTTCACTCCTTAAAAGTTTTAATTACGGATATTCGTGTTGTTTTTCTGCTGAGGTCCCGCCATCCTCATGGAGCTTCTACTATGGCGTATAAATTGATAGGCTACTGTCTGACCTCTGTACAAGCAGCTGCTTGAGGGGTTATTTATTTAGTTTTTAATGTATGATGAGGTTAAATGCACATACTTTTTCTTTGGTCTCTATTTTGCTTCTCATTCTAGTAAACAAGAATTTTTGTTTTAGTTTCAGGATTTCTTTTTCCCGCTAGATGGAGCTGGTTAAATGCCATAACCAAGAATTTTACTAATTTACCGCTTTTTTGACTGTTGTTTGTATCATCTTCCTTTGAAATTTCTATCTTTTAGCATTTGTGCTCGAAAGAATAAAAAACAAATCGCTATTAAAAAGCAGACATGTTTTATGTTTCAAAGAGTTTAAGGTGATGTTTTTAAACAGTCTTAAATATTCTACTGTGTATTCCTGCATATTTTGAAGATAATCCGTCAAACACTCCCATGTACTTCATTTTCTGGCCATTTTTCTATACCTTTTTTTGTCCTGTGTGAGATTTTTCTGTTATTAAGTAATCGATTTTACTACGGTTTACTCCTTTGAAGCGATTTTGAACTTCTTTTCTCTCCCATCACAGTATGTTTTGAAGTTGTCCATTCCACATATTCGAAGATACTTTCTGATCCACTCCTATGTATGTTGTTGATTTTCCGTTATTTCTGTCATCCATTCCAGCATAGGTTGAAGGTATTCTATCATCTCCATTATACTTTGTTTGATTTTGCGTGTTATAATGCCTTCCACTTTTGAAGACTTTTGTAAACATTTTCTGATGCACTGCAATAATGTGCGCATTTACAGTTATTCCAACATCCATTTCACTGCATTTTATTAACTTTCAAGCAATTCAACCAACCATATTTTGGTTCATATATGATTTTTTTTACAGTTTTTTTCTCTTTCAATTGCTAGTTAGTTGATTTATATTATTGTTGTGTTTTGTGGATTTATTTGATGTACACCATTTTTGTGGCTGAATGACCTATGTTTAATATAATTTATTCATTTTCCTGCAGATAAGCTATTTAGCTTTGTGGGTCAAATTGTAAATGTTTTTGTATTCTTTACTCTTATGAATAAAAATTATATTCTATTCTTAAAAAAAATGTATTTTTGATATTCAACCATCCATGTGAAATAATGAAAGTAACGGACATTGATTTTTCTAGACCCTAGTACAGTAATACTTCATTGTTTTCCCCTTTTACTCTTTCTGGAAAAGACGTAATTTTTTCTTAGTTTTTAGAATAACTTTTACCCACTAGATGGCGCTGGTTAAATGTAATGACCCAGAAAATTCCTTATTTACCGCGTTTTCGACTGGTTCATGTATCATCATCCTTTGAAATTTCTATCTTTTAGCATTTGTGCTCGAAAGAATAACAATGTAAATCGGTATTAAAAAGCAGACACGTTTTACATTACAAAGAATTCACGGTGATATTTTTAAACACTATTAAATATTTTACTCTGTATTCCTGTATATTCTCATTCCTGCGTATTTTGAAGATAATCCGTCGTCCACTCCCCTTACCTTCTACATTTTCTGGCCATCTTCTATACCTTTTTTTTGTCCTGTGTGAAATTTTTCACTTATAAGCAATCGATTTCACTTTAATTTAGTCCTTTAAAGTGATTTTACACTTGTTTCCTCTTCTATCACAGTATGTGTTGAAAATCTTGTTTCACCCATTGCATATATTCCTAGATATATCCCCACATTCGAAGATATATTTCTGATCAGCTCTCATTTTACGTTGTTGATTTTTTCGTTATTTCTTTCATCCGTTCCAGAGTATTTTGAGGGTATTATATCATCATAGTACACTTTGTTTGATTTTGCACGCTATAATGCCTTCCTCTTCGAAGAATTTTGATAATAATCTCCCATTCACTGCAATGTGTGCGCATTTACAGTTATTCCAACACTCATTTCACTGCATTTTACTGTCTTTCAAGTAATTTTACCAATCATTTCTTTGGTTTTTACATGTGTTTCTTTACTCTTGTTTTCTGTTCCATTTAGAATGTATTTTGTGATATTCATCCATCCATATCTAATAATGAATGCCATGGACCGTGATTTTCTAGAATGAGACCCTGATATACTAATATTTTATGGTATACTTTATGCTAACAAGAGACTTTTATCAGTTTAGAATTTAGGATCTTTTTTTTTTCACATTAGATGGTGCGATTTAATTGTCATGGCTAAGAAAACTAATTATTTATCCCTTTTTTCAGTGTTACTTATTTATTTTTTACAGTATTTGTACTCAAAATAATAGCAAAATAAATGGATAGTAAGAAGCAGACACGTTATATATTTCGAATAGTTTATTACAATGTTTAAATACTCCTAAAATATTACAGGACCTCTAGTTATGACTATAGGCCTATGAGTTAGTGTGTGTACCAAGCTGAAACTTCTCAGTTGTTTTATAGTTTTATATATTTCTACCACTTTTTTTGTCTATAAAAGCTGTCATATTTTATGAAAGCCTCACTGCGCTACATTAGGGTGTAAAAATTTCACTTCAAGAAATAAATTAATGAATTTTTTAAGAAAAAATTGAAATGAACTAACTGAAAACCATCAAATAATTTCGTTTAAAGTTCGTTTGAAAAAACCAGCTAATATTTTCACTTTGTCATCTGCCTATGCCAGTATTTGTCTGTCCGTCTCTCTGTTAACTGTTATCTGTCCATCTGTCTTTTCACCTGTCTGTCCGTCTGTAGAAAAATCTTTTTTTTTTACTTTTAGAGCTAAGTGAAAATTATTTTGAGTTGGATAGATATCGAACAAATATCGCGATTCGCAATTTCAAAATTTTTAAATAGCTTTAACAGCGTCCAATAGCGGTGGAAAAGGATAGAAAACACTAAAATTTTAAAAGAATATTGCAAATAAACTATTTACACTAGAAATCCGAAATTTTGGTAGTAGAATGTTATGGTCAGAAGGTTTACAATGGCAACAAGACTTTGACTTTTTAGACAAAAGGGGTGTGTGCGAAAATGAAATTTTTTTGAGATAAACGAAACAATTTATTTTTTTACTTATTTATTTATTTAATTTATTTATTTTTTTTTTGCTTTGTTTTACAGGCACTAAGAAAATATTAAATATTTACATTTATAGAATCCCCATCAGTTGTAATTTCCACTGTTAGAGAGTGCTAAAGGTGGTAAATAAAACTTGAAAAGAGGCCTCTAGCGGCGGAAAAGAGCTGGAAAATGACAAATTTTTAAATGAATATTGCAAACGATTTATTTTTGCTAGAAACTTATATTTTTGATCATAGATTGTAATGGTCAAGTGAATTACACTAATAGTAATGATTTGTGCCATTGGTAAAATGCAACTTTTCTGCTTTAAGAAATAAATGAAAAGCATTTTTTGTGTTTAATAGGTATTAACAAAATATTAGTAGTTTATTTTCTCAATTATTCAGTAATTCGAATTTCCATTGTCAGAGAGTACAGAAAGTGTAAAATAACTAGAAGAACGCATATCGCCTCTGGCGCATATGGCAATCTCGTTTTCAAAGAGAATGAATTTCTTCCTTTGCCAACTTTTTCACTCCTTAAAAGTTTTAATTATGGATATTCGTGTTGTTTTTCTGCTGAGATTCCGTCATCTTCATGGACCTTCTACTATGGATTATAAACTTACAGGCTCCTGTCAGACCTCTGCGTCAAGCAGCTGCTTGAGGGGTTGTATATTTTTTTAAATCGATGATGGGGAAAAATGTAGTGAGTAGTATTTTATTAGAAATTATACAACATAAAATGTGTTTGTCTTTTAGTTCTTAATGGTAGACAATGAACTTTTTTTTAAAGTTGCTTTTCTCCCACTCCTCTGAAAATAGTGGGGAAACCATTGCTCTCAGTGGAACTTCTTCCTACCATAACAGAATTCTACAGCCGAAATTTCTACAACAAACAGATCACTTGAAACATTCGCTAAAAGTTTTGCTGTTTGGATATTTCGTGATCTCTAACGATATAAATTAAAATCGCCTTTGAAAATGCGAATTATATTTTATTAGTACCAACTAAAAAAGAGATTTCCAATTATCTCTTAAAACCGTTCTGTTTCCTACCTACCTTGGACGTATGGGTCAACGCATTGTTATAATGGAATCTTCAAGACTGTCATATTCCACGACCAAAATTTCAAATTTCAAACATAACTACATCGTTTGCAATATTCGTCTTAAATTTCGGAATTTTTCGATTTTTTATCCACTGTTAGACGACGCAATTATAGCTTTTGGGAGATTCGGAAAATGAAAATTGTAATATTTCATCAATACCTGTCCAACCCAACAAGAATTTTTAATTTATCTCTAAAAACGTACAATTTTCTGCAACAAAAAAAGTTGCATTCTCCCTCCCCCCCTGGGTCTAAAGGGTCAAGTGATTGCTGCAAATGGTAACTTCGTAACCTCTACATTTCAACATCAGAATTTCAAATTTCTAACATAAATACATCATTTGGAATATTCGTTTGATATTTTGGAATTTTCTTTTTTATCCACCGTTGGTGGGCGAAGTTATAACTTTTAAGAGATTCTAAAAATGCAAATAGTAACATTTCATTAATACCTATCGAACATAAAAGGAATTTTTTATTTTTCTGTATAAACAGAAAAGTTCATTATCTACAGAGGACAGACAACAAAGCGATATTATTCTCTCTTTTTTTTTTTAAAAAAGCACTAGAATTTACCTTTCCTTTTTAACCGTTTTCTAAAGTGCTTCCAATCGTGAGCATTGAAATCTGTATAAAATATTATCCTACCCTTTTTCGGACTCTATACGTATCTGTGCAATACCATTCAGCTTTGCACCCCAAACAATCCAAGCGACGACAAAACATGGCGTCTTATTTTGAGATGGCCAACCTCTTCCTATATAGGGCCTCTAGTCACAACCGAGAAAATTCCTAATTTACCGCTTTTGTGACTGCTGTGTGTGTCATCTTCCTTTGAAATTTCTATCTTTTAGCATTTGTGCTTGAAAGAATAGCAAAGTAAATGACCATTAAAAAGCAGACGTTTTATATTTCCAAGAGTTTTACACGGTGGTCGAGTGGTTAATGCGCTTGGCTTCTAATCTAAGGGACCTCGGTTCGAGCTCCAGGCAAGGCAGGTGGATGTATGTTTCGTTTTTCTGCTGAGATCCTGCCATCCTCTCAGATCTTCTGCTATGGCATATAAACTTACAGGCTCTAGTCAGACCTCTGTGGCAAGCAGCTGCTTGAGGGGGTGTTTCTTTTTTAACACTTAAATATTCTACTGTGTATTCCTATACATTTTGAAGATTATCCGTCATCCGCTCCTTTGAAATTTGTTCATTTTCCGGTTATTCTACTATGCCCTCTATTGTCCTGTGTGAGGTTTCTCATTTATCGACTTTACTGTAATTCGATGTTTGAAAGCGATTTTTACAGCCTTCCCAGTGCATTTTTTACGTGATGGTTTGGTTTGGATGTTTGAGGTTTTTTGGCGCAAGAGCAACTAAGTCTATATTGCGCCAAACAAGAAAACATAAAGGGATAAAAGTCAGGTAACCCACAACCAAAGTTAAAATTCACACAGTAGAAAACAATAAAAAATCAACAAATGTAAAAGTCAACAATAAAATGGGCGTACAGGACCAATTAAAAATCACAAATAAGTGTAAAATCTATGAAACATCGTAAATATCATATACTTGTAAAATAACCAGTAAAACGTAAACATTCGAAAACAGGAGTTAAAAGCGACTCATCAGATAAAAGATATCCGAGTGTAAGGGGCTCTGACGTGAAGTCGTGAAAGGTAAAAAGTAAAGGTCTGTCAAGGTTAAAAGTAGGACAAGAGATTAAAATATGCTTAATGGTTAAAATGGTGTCACGAAACTCGCACTTAGGTTCGTCGTCCTCCCGAAGAAGGAAAGAGTGTGTAATAAATGAATGACTTAAGCGGAGCCGAGCAACTACAAGCAAGATCTTTGCCACTGTGGCCGGAACTTGATGGAAAAACGCTGCCGGAAATCAAGGTATGGAACTGGCAGCGGAGAGTTGGACAATGGCGTGGCTGACCTGGCAGCAGCGTCTGTCATTTCCCCTGATTCCGACATGACTGGACACCCAACAGAAGAGAACGTTGGTGGTGGCTGCCAGACGATGGAGCTGCTGGTGAACTTGGAGAGAACAGGGTGAGGCTGATGCCTCATTGAGATCAAAGCCTGTAGCGAGCTAAGCGAGTCAGTGTAAAGCACACACCAACAATGACGCTTAGCTGCTATGTGGTCCAAGGCAATGCTGATAGCATGCAACTCTGCAGTGAAGATGGGACACTGCTGTGGGATCTGGTCTGCAATGATTCCATCACAGCAGACCATGGCTGATCTCACAGATGTACCGGACTTTGAACCATCTGTAAAGACAGGCATGTAGTCCAGGTGCTCAGCACGATGGCTGAAAAAGAGTTGCTGATACACACAGTCGGGTGTAAAGTCCTTTCTCATCCTGCACAGAGAGAAATCACAGGAAGGAGAAACAGCGATTCAAGGTGGAAGTGACTCGGCTGTCGACTGTGCGATGCTATCAAGACTGGTGTTAATGTCTTTCAGGTAACCTCGAACATGCAAACCGAAAGAACGAATGGCAGTCGGCCGATTCTGGTATAACATTTCCCATGATGGACTGAAAACGCAGTCCCAAGTTGAATGGCCTTATAGGGATCACAATTTTGCAGCATACTGCAGGGACAACTCTGACGTCGAATAGATAAGGAAGGTTCGTCAGTCTCAACAGAGTCTCTGAACTGGTGAAGTGCGGAAGGCCCCCCATGCAAACACAGAAGGCCTGATGATGGAGGAATCCAGCACCTTCACCATCGGATCCCGGGTAGAGTCGTACAACTGGGATTCGTAGTCAAGTTTCGACCACACAAGTGAACAGCAGGGGCGGGGCAAATAACATCGGTCCATCCCGCAAGACAGAGAGGAGAGGACCTTGAGGATGCTCAATGCCCAGGTGCAGTTGGACCTGAGATGTCGAAGATGAAGATAAAAATGACAATTTCCGGTCGAATATGAGAATGAGAAACTGGGTCTCCACCACAACTGGACTGATGTTACCCCCAAGCTGCAGCTCATGGTCCAGATGATGATTATGCTTGTGGCAAAAGTGCACGCAAGCGGTCTTCTGTGGGGAAAACCGAAACCCATTGGCTGTCGCCCTTGCTGAAAAATTGTTCAGGGAAGTTTGCAGTTGTCGTTCAATGACCCTCATGCTGGACGATGAGCAAAGGATGCTAAAGTCGTCAAGATAGAGGGCATTGCCTACAGTCAGAAGAAGTTGCTGTGTAATAGAATTGATCTTGACAGAGAAAAGCATAACACTCAGGACACAGCCTTGTGGTACCTCCTATTCTTGGGGGAAAGGACATGACAGAGCATTGCCGACACGAACTTGAAAATTACGAGATGATAAAAAATTTACAATGAAAATCGGCAAGTGACCTCGCAAGCCTCAAGGGGCTCCTTTGAGGCAAGCCTCAAAGGCCTCGCAAGCAATGTGGAGGTCATGAAGAATGCCGAATATCTATGTCGTTTCTTACGCTCTTTCGATGTTGAAGAAAATTGACACCAGGTGCTCTCGTCTTAAAAACGAATTCCTGATCGCCGATTCGAGGCGGATCAGGTGGTCTAAAGGAGACTGGTGCTTGCGAAAGCTACACTGGGTGTTCGAAAGAAGGCCGTGATGTTCCATATACCAGGCCAGCCTGGTATTTACCATTCTCTCCAACACCTTGCAGACGCAGCTTGTCAATGCATTTGGATGATAACTCGAAGGAATCTTAGGATCTTTGCCAGGCTTGGTGGGGGTCAAGATGATGGCCTCCCGCCAGGAGTCTGGAAACTGCTCCTCATTGAAAATGCGGTTGAAGAGTCAGAGCAGCCCATCCTTACTCGATGGTGAGACATGTTGGAGCATTGCATAATGGACATTGTCTGGCCTGATAGCGGATGCCCGAGAGGTGTGCAGAGCAAGGCGAAGCTCCTTCACTGTGAATGGCCTGTTGTAACACTCCAGGCCATTCGAATGGAAAGACAGCAGAGAGCGTTCAGCCTTGCTCTTCTGGATCAGAAACTGGGGGGAGTAGGAAGATAAAGAAGAGATGGAGGAGAATGACTCCTCCAGAGTGTCAGCAATTACTCAAGGATCAGCAATTGCCTGTCCATTGTGCTCCAGGATCGATAATGAGTGGAATGTGTACTTCCCACCCATCTTCCGGAACTTATCTCACATGACCTTAGGAATGGTCGTGTGGGTGATAGATGAGGTATATTTGATCCAAGATTGCTTCTGGCTCTAGCGCCAGACGAAACGGGTTTCGCCCTGGCGCATTGAAACGGGTTTCTCCACCAGCCCCTTTGAACAGTCGTGGGAGTACACCGGATGTTCGCCACAGCATGCCTTTTCTGCTGTGCAGTCAGGTTCAAAATGATCCTGAATGCTTCAAGGTTGGAGGATGTCGGATATCTACGAAACACTCCCCAAGCCTTGTTCTGTGCTTTACGAGCTGCAGTGCAGTCGAAATTCCACCACGGTTTTAGGAACCGTGGAAACCAAGTCAAAGTCTGAGGAATTGTAGAGGCAGCGGCATTTACAATGCAGTCCGTTATCTCCGCCACTGCAAGAGTGGTTGGCTCCTGGCTGACAGAGTGCTCATCGAGCTCAAACAAGAGCTCAGAGCCACTCAAGTCAGCCTGATCAAGCCCTCACCAGGACACACATGAAAGCCTGCAAGGCCTCCCACAGAAGATGGTACACACCACGGGGAGGTGATAACTTCCATGTGTATTGTCCTCGACCTCCCATGTAAAGAGTGGAAGGATCGAGGAGGAGCAGATATTGAGATCAATGGCAGTGAATGTGCCTGTTGGGGAGTGAAAGTATGTATTGACACCAGTGTTCAGCAGGGAGAGTGATGGATCCAGGAGCCACTGCTCCAGGACTACACCCCACCCATTGGTGTCAGCACTGCCACAGAGTGGACTGTGTTCGTTGAAGTCCCCCATGATGAGGAAGGGGGACGGCAGCTGCGATACGAGGTCATCAAGGTCATCCCGGAAAACTATACTTCTGGGTGGTAGATAGACAGAACAGAGATCAACGAAAATCCCACAAAGAGGCTGATGGCTACTTCCTCTAAGTCGGTGGTGACGGGAATTGAATGGAATAGAGAATGGTTGCTCATGAGGATGGTCACACCACCGCGAGCAGGACCATGTCCATCCCGGTCCCGGCGAACGAGAGAGAAGTGCCAGATAGTGGGATCTTTGACTGTCTCGAAGTGTGCCTCCTGCAGGTACATGCATATGGGTTCGTGTGCCCTCAGCAGGACCTTGATGTCGTCAATATTCCTCTGGAATCCATGACATTTCCGTTGTAGGAGTGTGGCCATCTCAGGTCTTAGAAGAATTGGTGGGCGACTTTCGGTTTATTTTAACCGTCGCCAGCGATGGTTTCATTAAAACAGGATGGTCTGTGTCCATGTCCTCGGAGTCATTTGAGTAACACGGATCAGAGACCGACGAACGAGAAGGTGGTAAAATTTTCTTTTTGGCCCTGGTTGGGGTCCCTTGGGCTAGGAAGGTCTTGCTGTCTGTGGGCAGGGTGGAGGAGGCCCTCCAGAGGTGGTAGTGGAAGGGACTGACACAGGAATACAAACCGGAGTCGATATCGAGATCGACACTGACTGCAGCTTCACGTAGGTCAAGAGGTACTTCGCAGCAGGCGAGAAAGATTCAACAGGTGGTACACTGATGATTGACTGCACCGCTATGGAAGCTATCATGACGACAGGCTTTCTGATGGACACACCGACATAGGAGACCTTGCATTTGGGGCGGGTGGTGCAGCGAGCTTCCTCGCCTCCAGATAATTGATGTTATTTAGGATCTTTAGGTGTTCTACCTCTTTCTCCACCAGCCCCTTTGAACAGTCGTGGGAGTACACTGGATGTTCGCCACAGCATGCCTTTTCTGCTGTGCAGTCAGGTTCAAGATGATCCTGACTGCCACAACGAGCACAGGTGGGCTTGCCCCGGCATGCAGTGTGGGCATGGCCAAATCTCTGGCATCAAAAACAATGCAAAGAGTTTGGTATCAATGGCTGCACCTAGCAATATAAATACCCTACCTTGATGGAAGTAGGCAGGTATGACATGTTGAAAGTTAAGATTAGTACGCAGCTGGGTACTAACTTTCCATCACGGCGTGTCCAAGCCCGGTGGACTGCTATCACTCCCTGGACTGAAAGCTCCAAGAGGATTTCGTCCTCAGAACTTTGACGAGTCCGCACTCGGAGATCACGCCCCATGAGGAATTTAGCATCTTGTGTGGAGTGACTTTGACTGCCACTCCATCAATCACTGTTACTCTCAAAAGGAGCTCCAAATGTTTGGAGTACGCAGTTTACACCTGCAAGTCACCAGATCTGAGGCACTTGACAGATTTCAGTTCTCCTGCAAGACCTTTGATACCCTTATTAATGAAAAACGGGGACATGCCTCCAAACACCTGATCACCCGTAGAGTGTATGACCAGGAACCTCGGAGACGAAGACACACATGAAGACGATGGCGAAGACAAAGAAAATCGGGGTACATGGCGAGTCCTCTTAGTGGAATTGGCCACTGAATTATGAGTTGAAGAACTTTTTGAGTTGAAGGTTTTTTTCTTTTTGAGTTGAAGAACTCATGGAGAAACAACTCTTTTTCACAAATCAAAAAAAACTACAAAATTAATAAATCCGTGGGGAAACATGCCAGCCATTGCCCAGACGTGTACAAGGTTACTCACCGATCTGCACGGTTGAACCTAGCAGGAACTGCCCACAAGCCAAATGATCCTGAGGGGGCCGCCCCAGGATCATTTACCTGAATCAGGTAATCCCATTTACCTGAATCAGAGGCCCCCGAAGTCATTGCCCAGCCCTGTGACAGACAGTTTCCCCAGTAGCAAAATGGCCAAAGGGGACCCCGCCAGTCATGAGCTGGGGAGAGAAGACGGGGGACCCCTGAACAACTGCCAGGATCCTCCTTTCCAGGGACATTGGTCACCATGCACAGCAAACACGCGAGCGAGCTTTCAGGACCATGTGCAGGTAACCGAGCCAGCGAAATTTTCAGAGGGTGGTTCCCTCACCGCATACAGGATCTCTCACCGATTTCTTTTTTTTTTTTCAATGTGATTTTTACACTTTTTTTCTCTTGTCACCGTATGTTTTGCAGATATCGTGTTGTCCATTTCATATATTCGAAAATATTTTCTGATCTCTTCCCATGTACTTTGTTGATTTTTCAGTTATTTCTCTTATCCATTCCAGCATATGTTAAAGGTATTCTATAATCTCCAGTACACTTTGTTTCATTTTTCAGTTATTGTGCCTGCCGCTTCCAAAGAATTTTGAAAATATTCTCCCATCCACTTCAATGTGTTCGCATTTGCAGTTATTCCAACATCCATTTCACTGCAATTTAGTGGCTTTCAAGCAACTCTACCATCCATTTCGTTGATTTTTTAATTCTGAAGGGGTGTTTTATGCATTCAATTTGATTAAATGTCCTGGTCACATGAACCAAAGGGCTCATAGCTGTATAGACAAAGGGTACTAGACCGTTGTTAGGAGAGAAATTGAAAGTCCTCTCAAGGCCAATTAGAGTGTTTTTTGATGCTAAGAAAGTACGTCTCTTCTGCACACGCAAAGTCTCATCCGAGTCTCTTCTGCACACATAAAGTCCCATCCGAGGAAAACTTGTATTTTTCAAAGCAGTGTCACCTTTCTCAGATAGGGCAGGGGGATAAGAGAAATAAATCTCAGTGGCAACACAATGGGGGCTCGAGCCTAGGAATAACAGTTTATGAATCCAGCGTGCTACCGACTTCGCCATCCTCTGTATTATAGGCGATTTTGCAGTTATTCTGTCTTTATTACCAGACAATGCTGACAACCCTCAAGTCCAGTACATTACGTTTCGCATCTATTTTTATCATCAAGATCAGTCCGTTCACAGTTTTAGCACCATTTCCGATTCTTAATCAAAGTTTTTTACCAACATCTGTTTTCCTGTTCCAAGTTTTATCACCAATCCACTTTCTTGTTTGAAATATTTTAGTTACGGACACCAAAACTTGGTATAAAATAAGAACCCCTTTCCAGTTTTGTGTTTATAAAATTATCATCACACCAATTTTATGTTCAAAATTTTTTTGTATCCGATGCAAAATTTGTACACTAAAACACAAATCACATGTTATCCCTATGGGAAGTAAAATTCCACCTTACACCTTTTTTGATCAGGTAATATTTCTATCTTGCATAAATTTTGTCTTTATTTCTGTGCACTAAACGAAAAATGTGTATGAAATAAGAACACGTGTCTTGTTTTGTGTTTAAATTTGATCAGAAAATAAGTTTTATGTTCAAAAAAATTTCCTATCGAACGTATGTTTTGCACGCTAAAACGTGAATTCTAATGTAATCTATATGGGAGTGAAATTCGTTCCTTACAGTAATTTTTGTTCGTTTTAATTTTCTATCTTACTTTGATTCTGTTCATATTTTTTCAAAGTAAGCACAAATTGAAATTTTCGTTTTAAAATTTTACCGTTTTCCAACAAAAAAAAAATTTTTTTCCCCTTCATGTTAAGTGGTTGATCAACTCAGATGCCATTTGCATTGCTCAAAATAGAAACTGTACACTACGGGTCATTAGTATCTGTTTATTCCAACATCTTCACTTTTCGGCGATGGGACAGTCGAAAGTGAGAGGCAAATGGACTTGACTCAAGGTCAGTTAGATTTCAAGAATAGAATCATAGGCCGGATATCTCCTTTCCACGGTTGAGTCCCTACCTGGAAGAATCCAATAACATCAGGGGAAGGGTCCCTCTATGTATAATGGGCTCATTCACTAATAAGACGGAGAATGTCATCTAGTAGCCATGATGAGCTTGTCTCGACACGCTTTTTCTGAAGGGATTTATGACTCATGGTCATATTTCGGAATCTTTTACATTTTATTCCATGGCATAAATCATTTGGTAGAACTTTGTAGTTCGCATATTGGGATAGTTCATTCCTAAAAGTATTATACGTCGTTCATTATTCAGAGCAAGACATGTAATTCCATGTTTTCAAATATTTATTTCAAAATTACACCTCTAAATATTATTCAAAACGAATTTATAGTTGTCAGATTGTAAAAATAATACTTTTACCGTCCATCGTGGTCGATTGCGAGATATGAAAGAAGATGGGGATACATTTTTAAGTTTTTATTTCATAATTGCCTTTATTTTCCATAACTTTTTTCAGTACAAAATTAAATCCTAAGAAGATAAAAAGCTTGTTCACAGGATTCCTAATACGGTATAAAATAAACAGTTGTAATTTTATAAAATAAACTCAGTATAAGATTTAAAAGCTACCACCGTAAATAATAAATAAATTTCCCCTCAAAATGCTGCTTGCCACAGAGGTCTAACAGGAGCCTGTCAGTTTATATGCTATAGTAGGAGGTCTGTGAGGAAGGCGAGACCTCAGCAGGAAAACAACACAAACATCCATGCCTTACTTGGGACTCGAACCCAGGTCCCTTTGATCAGTAGCCAAGCTTGCTAACTACTCGGCCACCAGAAGCAATGTCCTGATAGCTTTTTTATAATCTTACTTTTTTAATTTAATAACTCTTCAGAGATACTGTTGAACACAGAGGGAATTTCATAATTTCTGCAATTTTTCCATAATTGTTTCTACAATGTTGTAATTTGTATTTTCCTTTAGATTTATATCTATTATTTTTATTATGATTAATCTTGAATTTATAAGTATTATCAAAATAATACTTAAGTAATAATTTATAGTTATATAGTTGACTAATAGGTAATATATTCATAATAGTGTGATCAAGAGTTTATTTTTGTATTGTTTGGTACAATGTCTAACAACTGCAGTTTGAATGTTTCATATTTTAGCTACATGTGAACTGTAAGTTTTACCATAATAGTTAAACCATAGCTTATGACTGATTCTCCAATTGATTAATATTGCATAATTTGACAGATATTTAATGGTAAAATAGTGCGGCGTCTGGAGAAAATTGCAGACCAGTATCTTAATTTACCACAAACAAATTTACATATTTCTCCCAACTGAATAAATCATCAATAATCAGACCTAGATACTTCACTGATGAAACTTTTTTAATAATATCATTTACACCTAAATTACCTGAAAGTTAGTGTCAGCATTTGTTAGGCAACTACGTGAATGGTGTAAAATTTTATTGGCATCAGGAATTGAGATATTAGGTAGATGGAAGTACATAGGCTTAGACTTGTTTGTGTTTAAATATATACAATTGTTTTGTAACCTTACGGAAATAATGTCGAAATTTTTTGCAGGTCCTGTGCCAATAATAAAATTTTATTATTGGCATAGGATCTGCAAAAAATAGGTTTCTTCATATGGATTTACTTTGCTATTCTTTCGAGCACAAATGCTAAATGATAGAAATTTTACAGGAGGATGATACATGCAGAAATCAGAAACGAGGTGAATAAGCTAATTTTTTCAGTTATGAGTTTCAACTCGTGCCATCTAGTGAATAAAAGTGATCCTAAAAAGCAAAATAAAAATACCTTTTTATCAGAAGGAGTTACGAGGGAAAACCATGAAGTATTACTATAGTAGTGTCTAGAAAATCACTCTCCATTACATTTATTTTTTATCATATTCATGTACTTCAAGTCATTTTTTGTCAAGATCAAAAACTCTTAAATGAATATATGACAAAATATCTTTAAATGCACTGGAGCGGATGGCGGAGAAGCTTCAAAATACGCTGTAATAGCAGAGAAAACAACTGTAAAAATTACATGAAAATAAATTGGAATGAAAAATACCCTGGAATGGGAGACATAACAACTATAAGATCACAAAATGCACTGTAATGGCAAATAGAATTGTTTCAAAAATGGTAAATTATACCGAATTTTTGCTTGAAAAAAAACCCACAAAATTTTGTACAATTCATTGAGATAAGAGATTGAGTAAGAGGACATTTCTAAAATTACTAATCTTTATCAATACAAAATACTGTTGAAATGGAGCAACTAACTTGGATGAAAGCAATATTACCATGAAAATGCTCGAACTTAAGTTTCACTATTCAATGCGTATTTAGGATAAACTACCTATTCTCATAATGTCACAAAACCAAGGAACTGGACATGAGCTCTCCCCAATATTCATTTGTACAGTCGGTCAAAAAAGTATACGAACACTACGGTTGATTACAGAATTCAAAAAAATATCTGGCAACTTTTCTTTTAGAAAATAGTGATCTGGCAACCTTTGTGTCACGTAACACGAGGTTGCCAGATCACTAATTTCTAAAAAAATCGTTGCCAGATATTTTTTCTGAATTCTGTAATCAACCGTAGTGTTCGGATACTTTTTTGAGCGACTGTACGCCGCATGTTGTAACTAAGTGACGTAAGGTCACAGAGTCAGAGTAGTCAGAGTTAGAATTGACAATATAGTTAGTGGAGAGAGTGCTGTCAATGAGTTAGAATGAGTATTGTCTGTGAAGATGTAGTATTGTAGTGGAGAGAGATGTAGTAGAGATTTAGGTAGATATCAGTTGTTAGCACTCGAACATTTGTATTATTCCATTGAATTTGGTTAGTCTTTGAATTTTTTGGAAATAAACTTTGTGTCTTTTAGAATCTTTTGATTTTTGCTATTTTCTTTGAGCAACGTTAATTGATTTTTGATTAGATTTAAGCTTTAATTAAACTTGACAATCCCTTTTGAATTCTTACTCGATAAGTAAAGCTATGTACATAACGAACCCTATTTCAACTTTATTTGGCGAGTTAATATTGCCTGGCGCCCGACGAAGCTATCCAGAATTTGAATAAATTTGGATCAGACAAAAAGTCCAACTTTAAAAGTTAATAATCTTTGGTGCGTTACACTCTTCTCCATAAACTCAACCGGAGAGGCATCAATTGAAATTGCCATCAATGAATCACTAATTACCTGGACAATCGTATTTTCAAGGTCCGATGGAGAGGGCAACTTTCAGATATCAAACATCCTACAATGGGATTCTCCAAGGAAATACCCTTTCACCTTTTCTGTTCAATGTCTTTATGCACGATCTACTAAGTCATGTCACCTATAATTTTGCATTATCTACCTACGCTAATGATATCATCCTCTTTGGATCTGACACCAATAATCGCACCCTCTTATAACGATGCCAAAAAAACTTCCGTATAGACTCTTGGTCAACTTCCTGGGGACTTTCTTTTTCGGCGACCAAGAGTACATCCATGTTATTAACTCGGAGGAAGAACAAAGTTAGAATCCCACTCCTTAATAACAATATACTTTTTCCTTGGGTAGACACAAAAAAATCTTAGAAGTACATATTCAAGATAATGGATCCTGGAATAAACACTTTCTATATTTAAGGACCTCCAGCCAGCGCATTCTCAACATGATCAGAGGTATCTTTGCTGGAAAACGAGGTGCTCCTAGTTCTACCCTTATCACTATCATCAATTGTTCTTACGAGCCAATTCATGTCTTCTGCTCCACGCTCCATATGGAACATCATAAACCCTCTCTATCATGCAGCATTATGATCCATTATAGGTCTGCCACGTTCTACTCCAATACCTATTCACCATCTACCATCACCTCTACCATACCTTTACACACAGCATCTCGTTTGATGATAACTAAAATTATTCCCAAAGAAATCTCTTCACCCTATGAATCTTCTTTCCGTAGGACCTGTCGTTCTCCGGATTATCTTCTTCACTACAGATGGAAACCTACACAGCGACCATTTCCACTTGTGACATGTGACCACATGAATGATGCCCACATCCCAGGATACTGCCCATCTTCTAGAACCATTCAACATTTCCACTGGTCTACAACCAAGATAAACATTGTTACTCACGAACATCAGTTCCAACAACAATTCAATCAACAATTTTTCTTGCACTACTCAACATGATTTTAAAAACTTAATAAAAACGAAATGGTTTTCAACACTATCAGAATTGGTACGGATGGCTCCAAATCTAATCATCGTGTTGGAATCGGCATTGCATGCCCTCAATCGAATCAGTTCATAGCTCTGAATTAACGGAGGAAGTGATCAGTGGGAGCAGCTCTAGGTCAGAAGAGGTCCCATATAACCACGTATCAAGGACAATATGGATATTTCCTAACCATTTGAATTCCTTGTATCGCGATTATAGAAGTATAGCTCGATTAATTTTATATTGCTTAATGACTTGTAAATCAAATTACGTTTCTAATATTAAATTTTAATCATACATCTCTACAATGGAGAGGAAGCCCATGGCGGTGAATCGCCAATGATCTAGAGACCTAATTCGTCACTGCTCGTTCTTAAACACTTATCTTTTAAACTGATGAATTCTAAAAGAATCATTGCATGGAACTTCTACAACTGTATTTACCAATTTTGAAATCTAAAGGAATTCTAAAATTGAAAAAAAATTACATTTAAAGGATTTGCACAAAATTTCTAGAAGTATATTTACTTTAGTAACTGATTTGCTATAACAGCACTTATGCTTCAATTGCATATCGGAGTAAATTCTTATGAGCAGCACTCCTGCTGTTAAATGCTCCGCTTTTAATAAGACACGTATTAAACGAAATTGTTTGAAACCTTGAGTTGGGTAAATTTGATTGAGATCTTCATTTTGTCCTCAGTGACATTTTTCCGTTAAAAACTTTTCAAAATTAAAAGGTTTGGTGTGTGGTTTTTCCATTAAAATAGCACGGAAATAACCCAATATTTTTAGTAATGTAATGTATATTGAATACACTGTTTTCAAGAGTTTTACTGATCGACTTTATTTTCAGTAAAACATTTCCCCATTTAAAAAGGCGTTAATTTCCTTTAACTGGCAAAGATCGCTCGCACATTGTCAAGAAATTCAGATGATCAGGTGTTATTTAACTCTCCCAAGTATGAATGCATGATTTGTCTAGTTAGATATCCCTGAACATATGGGGAAATCATAATTGATGCAAAATATTCTATTGCTGACCTTTTTATTCTCGATTACTTTTATTAAACTGTTATTTATTCCGATTTCCATAGTTTTAAAATTTTTATTTTATAAATTTTATTGCTTTCTATTCAATTCCCATTCATTGTGATTTCTTCCTTTATGATTCTATGTATTATTTGCCTTGAATAAAGATAGTTTTCGTGTTGTAGAATCCTCGATATGTTAAAAGAGCATTAAAAATGATTTATTTCGAAATTCATATTTAAAGAATAAATATGTTAATAATTTTATAATAAATAATTAGTTAATATAGTCAATCTAAATTTGAACGTAATTCATATTCCTTTAAACATTTCTATGTGATCTTTCTAATAAATCTATGATTACTATAAAAGAGCGACAGTTTTTATCTTACACACCGGCGGCCATAAGCCTCCCAGCTGCCCTGTGTATAAGGGAAAAGGATCTACTTCCAATAGTCACTATTTACTACATGTATATCCACTTTTTTTTCATTAGTCACTTTTCCACTGACCTGTGTTTCAAAATATTTATTGTATTCAATTTCCCAATTATCCACTGTTATAAATTTTCGCTATTCCAAAATTCCCCCCTCTCTTCAGATTGTTAGTAACCCAAATCGATTACACAAAATGATCATATTATATATGCTCTACATATTATGCAAGACCAATTTTTGAAGACTACTAAAATGAAGCAAAAAGTTATATACCAAAACCTTCTTTGCAGTCCCTTCTGGCTAGTCGCTGGCTCCCATCCCTTAATTTTATGTAGATCTGGGCCAATATAGGGATAGAGTGTTATACTTTGAGCAGGGCAGCAAATATTTGTACAGGGTGATTCAAAACTCTTGTACCAAACTTTAAGGGGTGATAAAACACACCTAAACAAGCACTTTTCGTCATACAATGCATGGTCGGAACTCAAGCGGTGAAGCTCTAGGGGTTAGCAGTTACTGTGTCAGGAAATGAAGAAACACAAGAATGACAGAAGAGGTTTGAAACAATTTATTAATTTTTTTATAATAATATATATTAAATTATAATTATTATAATAATATAATACTTATAATCTTTTAAATTCTGCAATCCACGGTAGAATGACGACGAGGGCGAAAACCAGCGCTTATAAGTGTTCACTGGAAAGCGCCCTCTAGCGGTTCACCGCTTGAGTTCCGACCATGCATTGTATGACGAAAGGTGCTTGTTTAGTTGTGTTCTATCACACCTTAAAGTTTAGCCCAAGAGTTTTGAATCACCCTGTATATTTATATATCGAATATGTGCTTGTGCATTAATATGTACCAGTCCAGGATCTAGACAAAAATAAAGAAGGGTGGAAGGGGGCAAGTGACGCAAACGAGCTGGAAAAAGGTGATGGTGGAGGATAAGGGATAAGGAAAAAAAAAGTAAAGGAAAAGGTAAAGGTTAGAGACTGGATTTCTATTGCAGCGTAAATTTTCTTCCTTCGTTTAGAGGTTTTGAAAAACCTCAAGAAATTAGTAAAATATTCACAAGTTTAATAACTTTTGCCCTCCATTACCCTTTCACGCATTCTCAAAAAAGGGGGTGGCCCCTTCCTGAATTCGGTCCTGAATCTAGAAGGGTCCTGACCCTTCTAGATTTGGTCCTGCAAGTAACGTACTTTTTTGTGGATCGGCATTTCATTCCGTTTCATTGACCAGGAGAAAAAAAAAACACTAGTAAAGAATTATACAGTTGTCTCATAAATACCGCACGAACTCCACATAGCTCGATTCCTTGTCCAAAGATAAGACAAAAGTATTTTTGGAAATTCTTCGTTTTTTAAACAGTAAACTGAATTTAAAAATGATCGACATCATTTCCGGTTGTCGACAATATGTATTGATCCGTAGAATGGAAATTTAAACACGAAGAGGGTATATCTGAAAGAAGAGGAGGGTATGTCTGACACTCGAAGAGGGTATATCCGACACACGGAGAGGGTGTATCTGACATACGAAGAGGGTATATGTGACACGAAGAGGGTATATCTGACAGAAGAGGAGGGTATGTCTGACACAAGAAGATGGTATGTCTGACACAAAAAGAGGATATATCTGACCCAAAAAGAGGATATGTCTGACACAAAAGGAGTCTGACACAGGTACAACAAGTGACGGAAAAATGTGATTGATAATAGACACAAACGAAGGCCTATATCGCAAAAGGGAAAAGATTTTTGTCTTATTTTTAATCAAGGAATAGCGCTATATGCAGTTTATGTTGCATTTTTGAGACAGTCTTTATAAGTAAAGATGTACTGTTCATTCAATCGAAGTTCTATGAAACACTCTTGAACAACAGACAGAGGAATAATTATCATAAGCATAGTGGAATACAAATCAATGATATACCAATAGCAAGTCATGTATTCTAGTCACTGAGTTACCAGGTACCTATCGAGATTTTCTGTACTAATGATAAGAACCTTCTACCAGCAGTAGAGAATCACATGTGTGTCACATGAAGGCATGGAATTCTATGTCACGAAAATACATGGTTAAGGTATATTCCGAATACACTGGTATTTATATAAGAAGATCTTATGTTGATTGAATTGAAATTCGATTAAAATATTCATGTGACACAATTGATCATGTACTGTTAGTGTAAAGCTCATATCCTTACTGGAGGAGATTCTGATATACGGCCTGTAGCTCAGTTGACAGAGCACTTGGCATGATACATGGAGTTCGCATCCAACCCAGCTAAAGAAAATATTTCCTATGAGTTTGATGCTTTCATCGAATCTCACTAGTAAGGATATTAACTGTGAGTAAAGAGACTACATTTTATAGTTCAACAATATGTGCATTAAGGACGTTTGAGCAACATATGCTGCACTTCTAGATGGAAATATAGCCACAGAAAAGAAAATGCCTCGAATTCTATCAAAAACATTTATTACAAAAGCTACATACATATTTATATTCTGGAAAAAGAAGGTAAAGACTATTTACAATACTGGAAAAAAAACCTAAAGGTGACTATATCTTGACACTTATAAGTCTTTCATTTTTTTATCTAGTGAGATATAAAACGAAATTACTTTTTAATGAGCGCAAGGAAACAGTTATTAAAAACATCATTATATACAATGATCTAATAAATAAAATCATCTTTATTTTTTCCTTTAAACTTATTTCCATGTCATATCTCTTTCAACTACTAAAAACCTATATTAGTTCGTAATTGAAAAGTTTTATAGTATAATTACAGATATATACAAAGTGATGGAAACTATTTAAGCTAGGAATAATTAACTCTCTGTATATGTCATATTATAAAGATGATGTTTATATTATGCATAACATTATGTTCATTTGGCTTCGCTAATCAATGTAAAGAACTGCAAAGTGGTTTTAAGTTATTAGATATGAAACCAGTTGAAGAAATCAATTCAGATTAAAATTTATATTTTAGTGAACATGAAATCCATTTTTAGCTATATTCTAAATAATTTGATATCACAAGTACATACTTTTTTGTATTAAGAATGGTTTTCAGTAAAAGAAAATTAAAGTTCTGAAATGCAATAATACAAGATTTTCCAGAAGCTTTACGAAACGTTGGATCTTAGATTTAACTTAAAAGAAACAAGTATAACAGAAATACCGTATGATTGATAGTTTCCCAAGTGGTTGATCCCAAACAGAAGTTTTCTTTCCATTGCACCTATTGCAAAGCATGCACAAGTGTCACAAATTCAATAAATTAGTTCAAGAACACATATAAGTTTATGGTGCTCCACTGAAAAGAACCTAACTCCGATTTCTGCATTTTTCACGTGATTTCATGAGTAGTGCCCAGTGGTTGCGGTGTTTAGCTGTGGTTGAAAGAGACTTGGGTTCGAGCTCCAGATGTGGCATGAATGGTTCTTTTCTAGTGTTGTCGCAGTTGTTTGAAGAATAATTTATTCCTCATTATTAATCGGTATTGTAGTTTATTCGAATCGTAAATTTATCAAATCTGACTCTGTTTTCACCGATTTAGCCCTCGGCATAAAGAGAAGCTAAAACTATAATACGTTTTGTATTTTTAACAAATGAAGTTCATTATTTTCAAAAATTAGGTTTCGGGGCAAACTTGTCAGTTTAACTAACATCGTTTAAGTTATTTTTATCTCTAAAAGACACCTTTTCTTGGTACTGAATATTGGGCAACATAATGGGCTAAATATCCAGCCAAAAAGATTCAGAATTGGATAGAAGATAATAATCCACTGGTCAGTTGTTAGGAGACGGAAGTCTAAAAATTAAATGAAAGGTGTGAAAATAATAATTCTAATTATATGGACTTAAATGTATTTAGAGCAATTTATATCTTGGATTTTACATAATTAAAAAAAAATAAAGTGTCTTTCAGAAGCAAAAACAAACACAAGAAAGTTTTTGTTTCTGCAATAACTCTATATTCGTATATAGTAAATATCAAATAGGACCTTATTAGAATTGGCGTTGTCATCAAATGAAAGTGCTGTAGTCAACGTATATGGAAACCTAAATTACACACTCTAGTTGGACTTCGCAACCCGTGGACACTTGATAATGCAATAAAATTGTGTTTCCTAACAAGTATACAATTTTCTAAAAGTCTTGAAAAACAAAAGTACACAACTCTTTAATCTCCTATTAAGTTTACTCTGAAAACGCTTTTCAAATCAGGATTTTCCTATATTTTATCATTATTGAAATATTTTCCTTCACTTAGTTGTGTACTACTTGGAACATTTATTCCACAAGAAAACACAAATGGAACTGATTATTCGTCTTTTCCTTTACATCTACACATTTCCACAGAATTTTTACACATTTTTACACATTTCCATATTTTTTTCACATTTTCACTTCTAAAATATACCACAGAAAAACTTCAAAACTTCATTATTAGCATCTTCCAATATTAAGCATTAACTTGTGATAATTGAAGGCACTGGGATTAATGTTTTTTTACAGATTTTGCTTAAATATTCTTAAATTTCACAATTTGTTCCGGAAGTTCAAAGACTTAAACGATATATTTTTTTGAGCAATATTTGTATTATAATTAAGAAATTTCTATCTAGTTAACTGTCAGTCGTTCCATTCTAATAATACATGGCAAATAAGGAGGTAAACGGTTGACAGAGATGTCGTTAGCAGCATCACTGGAAATCCAACCCTGAAAATAAGGAATTTTGCTTATTAAAACCCACCTAGTAAATTCAATTTCAATAGTATGAATTAACAGAGATCAAATTAATGTTAAAAAAATAGCGTGTTTCTGGGAAACACAGGTTCGAATCCCACTCAGGGTAACCAATTTTCTTCAGCTAATTGTTTCAAGTGTTTACACTTTTTAAAATTTAATAATTTCATTAGGAAATAAAAATCTTAATTAAATTTCATATATGCAATCATCAACATCACCTGACGATGTTGATGATTGCATGCATATGTTCTTTGTTTTGACCTTAAGTTTACACAAAAAAATTGCATTCTAAACTTTTAGTTACTGATGTTTATCGTAATATAAATATTTATGTATAAGCACGGGTAGAGATATTAGTAAGCTGGAATTGGTTTAGAAATTGCATTAAAATGTTTTTTTTTCATCCAAATAAAGATCTGTTATTCACGATGTATAAAAATTTATGTAACCCTTTAAATGCTGTGAACTCAGACTGTTAGCGTGAATAACAACTTCGAAGTTCAGCATCACAATACTAGATTCATGCTAATATTTTGACAATAAAACTTAACCATAAGCTTCTGCCATCTCTTGTGAATACAAGGAAATACCACACTGCCTTGTAATAGATTTCACTTCGAGAATATTTCCAATTAAAAGAGAACTGCCTATTAGAGATTCGCAGCTAAGAGTGCGAAAGCAAATTCCAGTGGCAGGCGTTTTATGTGTACACACAAAAATAATATCTCGTGAAAAGGAAGGGGTAACCATATTTCTGTGCAGACTGCAATGTCTCTGACTATCATACATTACGAAAATTCTGAATGTAGGGAAAAATGTAAATCGTGTATACATAGTGTTCCTTAATTCATGGCCCAAACGTGAGGGGATGTTAGTACACACCGAACCCACCAATATTCCTCATAGGATATGCGGCCGCAAACGCAGCCCGCTGCCGGTAGGGTGGCGTCCAGCACGATGGGGCACCCGCCCATTTCAGCATGGACGTGCTTCAGCATCTTCATACCACATTTGGGAACTGATGGATTGGGCGCGGAGGTCACATCCTGTGTCCCCCCCCCCCAGATCACCCGATCATTCTTGTGTCGATTTCTTTCTGTGGGGACATTTGAAGAGTGTCGTGTACTAGATGCCCGTGCAGTCTGCGGAGGATCTGTTAGCCCGACTGTCCGTCGCAGCCGCCGATGTGCGCGACAAGCCCGGTGTTTACTACTCCGCTTCTTGTACCACCTGTATCAACGTTGGTGGGCGGATGTTTGAGTATTTGTTGTAATGATCTCCAATAAATGTCGCTCTGGAAACCTCTGTGTCTGTCCTTCATTTCCGACTCCTCACTGCGTTTGCGGCCGCATATTCTAAGACGAATATTGGTGGGTTCGGTGTGTACTACCATCCCCTCATGTTTGAGCCATGAATTAAGGGAACCCTTGTATAGTGTAGTGTCTAAATATTAGGATAAGAAAATTTTCATCGTGTTTGGAAGTCTACAAGGCACCAGTCTGGGCAAAGCATTTTCACTTTTTTGATCTACCTAACACAATCTAGAGAAAGACCTTCCTGATATTCATCATCAGTAGCATCATCCTCAAGCAGCCAGGGGCTACGGAGGTCCAACCAGACTGTGCAATTTAGTTCTCCGAGTATATCTGTCCTGATCTACATCTGCTGCATCTCGCCACTGCACATCAATTCTAACAAGGTCCTGTTTGACAATGTCTGCCCACCACATCCTTGGTCTCCCCCTCTTTCTGAAGCCCTTAGATACACTGTTTATACCCCTATTCGCTAATCTATGATTATCCGAATTCCAGGCAACATGGCCAAACCAATGGAGTCTCTGCACAATATACTGCTCAGATGAGGTTGCAGCCTCCTTTCCCTAACCTTTTCATTACTTACAAACTTGAACCACCTAATACCCAAGATACTGCGTAAGCATCGAGTTTCCTGTTATCTTGTTTACAAAGCGTCCAGGTTTCACTATCATAAATAACCTTATAAAGAACCGAACCAAACTATTATACAGTCTAATTTTAGTCTTTAGGTGTATACGCCTATTTCTCCACTCTCTCTAGATTCCTAAATGTTCTGGCAGCAATCCCTATTCGTCTGTTAATCTCATGCCGCACATCATCAGTGTCAGTTACATAGCACCCAAGATATTTAAACTGTGACACGTGCTCAAGACTGTAACCATTCAGATTAACTGAATCACAACCTGCTTGACCAATTTTCATCACTTTAGTTTTCTCTCTGTTTATAACCAAATCAACTCTATTAGCAGTCTCATCAATAGCCCTAATGAAAGAATTCATCTCATCAATATCATGAGCCAACAAGGCCAAATCATCTGTATAATTTAAATCAGAAATTGTCAGATTTCCATACCATTTAAGGCCAAAATCTTTTCCTTGCGCTGAAGTTCGCACTACATAATAAATGATCAAACTAAAGAGAAAAGGAGACAACATGCACCCTTGACAAACACCAGAAGCAATGCTAAACCAATTGCTATAAGCCTTAATGAACTGTATAACTATCATAATGACTAAATAACTTATCATGGTAAGTGTTAGCTATAACTGGTTTTCGGAGCTTTAGAATTAAAGGTAATTTTTTAATCGTAACACAACACTTCTTAAGTTTACGTTGCAAGACACTTTCGATGAGGTAATGGTCAGATCCAGCTTCTGTTGAAAGACTGTTCTCAATCATAAACAACATTTCGTCACTAAAACGGAATCTCATGTAAGTAAGTAGTGTTCAAGTTTTGATTTTTTGCAAGGTTAATAATGACTTAATATGTCTGGTTTTTATTAAAAAAATTAAGAAAGACGAAAAAGAAATTCTGAAGAAAGTTGTTTCTACCGAAAAATATAATATGAATTAAAAAATTTCTAAGAATTTTTTGCACTGAACAATAAATTTAAATAAATGATTTGGTTGCTAATGTACACAAAACAGGCATGCGTCCTTCATTTCGAACTTTTTTCATAAATGTCCTGGTTTGTTTGTATGAAAATATGGTAAGTCTATGCATAGAGATCATCGGTGATCATCTGGTTCTTAGGAAGCAGTTCGACGTCACAAAGCATGAATTTGTTTGAATGTAGCCTTTGCACTCAGTTATGATGGCTGATCCTTTTCTCCCCCCCCCCACATCGTTCTCAGCATTTCATGTTAATGGACAGTGCTCTTTTCTCATCTCCGGTCACGATTCATTTACGTTTAGTAATTTTGGCGTAAAGAGAGAAAAATAGAACTGTTGTAGCGCTGTATTTTATTCCCATCCTAAAATTGATTAGAAATCCATTATCTGAAATTATCTGATCAATTATCCGACTGATTCCAATTCTCATTGTGTTAGGTACGAGTCCCATTCATCAACATTTTCATTGTGGCTTTGTCAAAGTTATCTCGATTTCTCCCTGGGCCATCTTCCAAGCTTTCATCACCAGATTCGAACTTTTTGAACAAGTTCGAGCAGGAAGACCACTTACAAAAAATATGCAAGTTCGAGCATCTACAACATTTCGTCCAAGTTTGAATTCATGAGACCAAGTTATCATTAAATACCATTTCAAATGAAAAACAGGATAGAAATTTAAGATGCTAAATAAAGAAAGATTTCCCACAAAACTAAATATCTGCCATGTGCTGTTACCATCTCCCATCTACGAGGCTTATTTTTTTGGCGAACTGCAACTTTTCATGCCTAAATGTGTTAGGAAAGCCGAAATTTGAATCCACGATACCGAGTTATCAATTTCTACAATTGTGTAGTGTGGGAAACTGCAGGTAAAATGTTAAGATTGGCTAGAATTATTTCCAGAAGGAAGGTAGAAGTTCCTTAATTCATTCGAATCAAATAAAATTAACAAACTTTCAAAATTCTTTTTTAAAATGCATTCTGAGCTGCACAAATTAGAAAAGGTTTTTTCAACCTTGTTTGAATCACTTCCACCTTATGTAAATAGAAAGCAACATTCAAAGCTCTCCAACTTTGAAAATAAGCTATTTACGAAAATAAAATATATATTATATATTCTATATATATATATCACTCGAAATAAATACACTTAAAATCTCTATAAATCTGAATTTTCACCAATATTTAAGTAATACTTAAAATAGTTATCTTGATTTTCAACAATTTTCGTGTAATGATTAAAAAGTGATTTAGGCTGAAACATTTGGCAGCAGATGCTTATGTTGCTATTCCTCTCTTGATACGTCTTTTTAAATGACGAAAACTGAAAACATTATTGCTCATACTTTTAAATTAAATTCGTCTCATGTCTTTTAGATATTCTTCATCATAACATACAGATATTTTAGATATTCTTCATATTGCATCATAGCATCATAGCGCATCGTAGTCTTAGTTGCAGATACGCCATAAAATCCAACAAACAGTCATCTAAAATTACATTTAATATATAACGATTTAAGTTAATATTTTTGTACTTTACTTCTGAGGCAAATTCTTATTACCAGATTCCATAAATATTTCAGCTTCCATAAATATTTAAATATTTAAAATATTGCCTAATATATCTAAATTTATAAATCTCTGAGTGCAATTTTCAGCATATCTCAATTCAGATATTTGCGAAAAAGTTTATTTTCAATTTAGGGAGCTTTGTTCATATTGCTTTCCTTTTATTAGACACGGAAGTTCACCAATGCATGCAGGAAATGCAATCTACTTTCCTTATATACACTAAGATATTTTATAGCGCTTTTTAATTGCTATAGAAGAACTTACTTGAAAAAATCGTTGAAAGAGAAACGATACCCATGCTGTTCAGCAAGACCTGCACAAACCACATTTGCTGATGCACCGATAAGAGTTCCATTACCTAATGAAGAAAGAGTATTAATGCTGCAGCATCAACAAATCATAAATTAGGTATATAAATCATTATAATATTTTGCATGTATTGTTTTAAAAAAACGATATAACATTAATTAATCTCTAATAATAACAAAAATATTTGTTTATTAATGTTCAACAACTTTTCACGAAGATTGAAAAAGGTACACTGAATTAGTTTTTATTCTAAATTCCTTTTATATAGTCGTCATCATAGACGACTATAAAAAAAAAAATTTAAGTATCACATTACTATAAAAAAAGGACATTACTAAACATGCCACGGCTTACAGTTAGAAAGTAAAATCAACAGTTCGCCATGGCTAATAGTATACGACTTTAATTAGGTTGTTTCTGAGAGCCTCTTTGGTTCACATAAAATCCTAATTGGCCAGGTCACAAGGACCCTAAGAACTCAGAGTTAGGGAAGATTGGGTTGTTTTTACCTCTGAGCGACACTTATTTGCATAGCGCAAATAAGTGTCGCTCAGAGGCTAAATGGCCAGGTTACAACGATCCCAAGGGCTCAGAGTGGGTTGGAAAAGGAGATCCCTAGACATAATTGTTAGGTAACAGATAGAAATCTACCATCAAGGCCATCCAGAATGTTCTTTAGCATGCATAGGGTATGACTCTCGAGCACACAGAAACGTGGCTTAATATCACAATCAAGCCCATCAATGTCTCCGTTCTCATCATGGACAGAACATTCAGCTAATGGAAGTGACCTGGATCCACATGTTCATGTTAACGTGTCAGGTGTTCTTTTCAACTGAGCTAAACCTGCTATAAAATCTTCAGCAAGGGAGAAAACAAAAACACGATCTAACTGATTACCATGTCAGATGCTCTCACCAAATGAGCTATCTCCATCATTCAATTATCAGCGATTGAAATAAACATCCCGAGTAACAGAACATTGCTCTGCGAGTGAATGTTATTTTTTTTTCTGGCTTGTCAAGTGATCTTATCAACTGTCATTCAAACTTCAACTAATGGTAGACACTTGAATCCATGACTTCTGGTAAAAGGTCAAGTGCTCATATCCACTTAGCGACACCTGCTATTCAATGTTTAGCTAATGAGACAGACTTGAGCTTATGATACGTGTAAAATATTCCTACATTTGAGCCACCTTGCAATTCACCTTTGGCTAAAGTGAGACCTGAACCCACGAAGTATTGATCAATTGTTTTTCCCAACTGAGTTATCCTGCCATTCAATCTTCAGCTAATGAGAGACATCCGAACCACGACCTCCTGATAGCATGTCAAATGCTCTTAAAAACTTAGCCATCCCTGTCATTCAGTCATCAGCTAAAGGGAGACTCTCTAACAAACGAACTCCTTATATCCAGTCAATCTGCCATTTAATTTACAGCTAATGAGAGAATCGAACCCATTTCTTCCTAATAACATATCATTTTCTCTTATTAACTCAGTTATCCCTACCATTCAATCTTCGGCTAATGGGAGAGACCAGAACCCATGACCTGCTAATAACATGTCAAGTGTTCTTAACAGTTGAGCTATCCTTCCTATTCGGTCTTCAACTAATGAGAGTGACTTGAACCCATAATATTTTGATAACATGTCAAGTACTTCTATCTGTTAAATTTTTCCTACCATTCAATCTTCAGATAATGAGAAAGACCCCGACCCCGACATCCTGATAGCACACACGATTCTTACCAACTGAATTATCTCTGCCATTCAAGGGACGTGTGATCACGAGGTGGCATATTTGAGTCCATTCTCTCCACATTTAATTTCCTTCAGCTAATTCTGAAATTGTAGATAAAAGGGACATTGCCCTGTGAGCAAATGCTATTGTTATAAATGTTCTGGCATTTTCAACCCTAAACTGAAAATACTTATTAATTTTTGGATATTCTCAGTTATTTTTTCACTATATTCTTTCCAAAAAATATATTTCTGTTTATAAAATTGCAGAATTGTAATAAATTGATGCTTACCTCCAAGACAGGCTCCGAATGCCAAGGCATAAACTAAAGGAGTTAGTGGCAAATCGAGTTCTTCATTGTCTGCGATGTCTGTAACAATATGGACCTATTTTCATAATGGTAAAATCGTTTCAGATATATGGTACATTGCATTAGTATATACATATAACTACAGGTATATGAGACATGTACCATGTAGTTAACATGATATTACAATATGTATCATACATGGAAGTTTAAGCAAAAGTATAGAAAGCTTCACGATATATATACATTACAGGCATAGTTTAAAATCATGCATTTCTACGAGTCAATTTTAGGCAAAGTGTGTAGTAGGTGTTGCTCTGACAATATGGTAAGTTCAGACATGTTGAAACATAATCTTACTAATTTATTGATATTCTTACCATGAGATATATCATCTTCTACTCAGTTTCTTTCCAGATGGTAGAAGTCAGAGTTGTGCAGGATGTAAGAAGAAACATTTCGATACAGACAAAAAAACGCTATAGGGTTACCAGAACAATTTTCTGATATTTCCGTAAGAGCACTTTAAAGGAAAAACCTTTATGCCCACAAATAGCAACTCTGAAATTTATAAAAACTAGAATTTGATATTTCCACAAACACATTTGAGTGTGGCCAAAGATTTGTCTTACTGCACCATAGAATATTAATCGAATTGAAAAGCCTTTCTCACATTGATTTAATATTGCTTTACAGTTTAAAATATTCATTCTTCTTACTTTTAGGAGAATGATCTCTTTAGTTCTGGTGGTTTGTTTTTATGTAACGGAATATTTGAATATCCAACCGAAATTTATCTACTATCCCATAATTCCTTGCAGCATGCAAAAATAATACCCATAAAAAAGCGGATTCCTACCAGATCACTCCATTTCAAAACTGCTTGCAAAGTGTGTTAATACCATTATGTCTATTGAAGTAGGGAAATGATCATCGTTCAGATCAGTGGTTCTCAACCTTTTATGCTTCACATAACCCCTGGAAATGTATATGTAACTGTCGTACCCCTTGTATAGATAGATAAAACTATAGTTATAGTATAACAATGGCATTTACTTTGTTACTAGATCTAACGACTTTTGAGCTCTTACGGCGTACCCCAAAAACTTTTACGGCGTACCCCACGTTGAAAACCCCCTAGTTTAGATGATTAGTCACGAAGACAGGCTATTGAAAGACTTGAAGCAAGACAATCGCAGACCGAGGTAACATGATGCCTCAATTTGTCGTGGAAGGTGAGAGCAACACTTTGGAAACAGTTGCAGGAGGTAGGAAATAGTTGCAGGATATAAAAAATCTTACCAAAAGTTCTGGCCTAGTTTCCCCGACAATTGTTTCAACCCTAACTGACAGTTATCTGGTTCTAATGGCAAGACGGAACAGTACGATGACTTCGTGCCAACTGTATTCTCGAGATTTCTGCAGCCACAAATGGAAGAATTTCCAGCGTAACATTGTCTCAAAGGCTTAATGCCAATTGGATTCTACCGCCAGGAAGCCAGTGGTTTGTGTCCAGCTAACCTACAACCAACGAAAAGTTTATCTTAACTGGTGCCTCCAAATATATCACTTAGAATCCTGAACAATGGGTAATGTTCTATTTCCTGATGAGTCTCGATTTAGTCTACATCTAGATTCCATTACGTTGTTCAATCTGGAGAGAACGACGAATGAGATATCATCTCTCCAATATGAGAGAAAGGGCAATATAAGTTGGGTTGGGTTGGGTTGTTTTACCTCTGAGCGGCACTTTTTTGCACACCATGGGCTAAATGGCCAGGTCACATGGACCCCGAAGGCTCAGAGAAGGTTGGGGGAGGGGACCCACTGGAACGACTGTTGGGAGACTGATGGAAGCCTTCCGTCAAGGCCATCCAGCGTGTTCTTTAACATGCACAGGGTATGACTCTCCCGCACACGGGGCCACGGCTTAACGTCCCATCCGACGGACGGCGGCCTTTCCAAGCCCATCGGTGTCCCCTACTGACCGTGGGCAGGGCGGGAATTTTGGGAGATAAATCTCAACGCTGACCCAGCTGGGACTCGAACCTGGGAACTGCAGATTACGAGCTTGGCGCGCTACCGACTGAGCCATCCCCGCCCCAGCAATATCAGAGAAAGGGCAATATAAGAGAAAGGCGTACGTATAGTGGAGGTGGTGTGCTGGTCTGGGGTGGCATAACCATCAACGGCCGTAATGCTCTTCATGCGTTCAACGCATAGTGAGCAGATTCAAGAATCTGCTCGACTATCGAGCAGATTCTTGAGAAATGTTTAGAATTTCTTGAGAATGTTTAGAATTTCAGAAACCTTTGGTTGCTAGTTTGTTGATTTCGAAAAGGCTTTCGACTCTATTGATCGTCATAATTTGTGGTTGATTGTGAGATCATTTGGTATATCAGACAAGTTAGTTAATGTAATGAAATTCCTCTATAATAACACTGAGTCGTGTGTGAGAGTTGGTAAGTTTTGTAGCGATTGGTTTAGCATTACTTCTGGTGTTCGACAAGGGTGCATTTTGTCCCCTTTTCTCTTTAGTTTGGTTATTGATTATGTTATGCGAAATTCACTTCAAGGGAAATATTTTGGCCTTAAATGGACTGGAGATACGAAAATTTCTGATTTAGATTATGCTGATGATTTAGCCATTTTGGCAAATGATGTTGATGAGATGAACTCTTTCATTCGAGCTGTTGATGAGACTGGTAGTAGAGTAGGTTTGGTTATAAACAGAGAGAAAACTAAAGAGATGAAAATTGGTCAGGCAGGTTGTGATTCAGTTCATCTGAATGGTTGCAGTCTTGAGCAGGTGTCACAGTTTATTTAGTTTGGGAGCTATTTAACAGATACTAGTGATGTGCGGCATGAGATTAACAGACGAATGGGGATTGCTGCCGGGACTTTTAAGAATCTATGGAGATTGTGGAGAAATAAGCGTATACACCTAAAGACTAAAATTAGACTGTATAATAGTTTGTTTCTTTCTAGGGTTAATTATGGTAGGGAAACTTGGACACTTTGTAAACAAGATAACAAGAAACTAGATGCTTTTGATTCTAGATGCTTACGTAGTATCTTGAGTATTAGGTGGTTTAACTTTGTAACTAATGATGAGGTTAGGCAAAGGAGTCTGCAATCTCCTTTAAGCAGCATATTGTGCAGAAAGGGACTCCGCTGGGTTTGGCCATTTTGTAATTACAGATTGGCGAATAGGGTTATGAACAGTGTGCCTAAAGGCCTCAGAAAGAAGGGGACCTAGGATGCAGTGGGCAGACAATGTCAAACAGGACCTTGTTAGAATTGGTGTGCTGTGGCCAGATGCAGTAGATGTAGCTCTGGATAGACTTGCTTGGAAAACTAAATTGAACGGTCTGGTTGGACTTCTGTAGCCCATGGCTGCTTGATGATGATGATGATGATGGTGGTGGTGGTGGTGGTGGTGGTGGTGGTGGTGGTGGTGATGATGATGATGATGATGATGATGATGATGATGATGATGATGATGATGATGATGATGATGATGATGATGATGATGATGATGATGATGATGATGATGATGATGATGATGATGATGATGATGATGATGATGATGATGATGATTGTGTTTCCATTTTCAGAGTACTATTTTCCACACATTTACTCGTTACACTAAAATACATATCTCGGCAAGTTTTCGTTTTATTTGCATCATACAATGAAAAAGTAATGCCACATTTTGTTAGTGTTACCTTAATTTTGTCAAGCAATGGAGTCAGTGAATGTCGTTATGCATATGGCATGTGTACAAGATTGTAATAATTACCTGGAGAGATTAAGCGAGTGATAATCCCTCCGTCACTACCATATTTCAGTGTAATAATCAGTTGCTCTGTAAATAAACAGACGTTATTTTACAAGTGCTCTTCGTATGTGCTCTAATTTCATCTCCAAATACAAATCATTAAGTCTAAATGTAATAATCTTCAATCTGGTGGAGGAGAATAAAAAAAATCGCAAAATTTATAAACTCTTTTAAACAATGATTTTTTTCACGCACAACTAATAACTATTTTTTGGGGGGTGGGGTTTCTGAAAAATGTCACAAAATATTAATTACAATACCCAGTTTTTGATTCATTTAGATATTTATATAAAGGGTTTCATTTCTAAAAGAGTAGCACAGAATTTTAGGGCCCACAATAGTTTGTTGCATTCGTCATATTCTAATCTGTACATCAAAATAAACTTTAAAATATTATTAATTAATTCATTTTATTTTCTGAATTAGCAAATAAAGTAAATATAAAAGGCTTTTAGCTGAAAGTGGCAACCTCTATAGAGATTACATGAGGAGTTACCGCTTCTTTTCTATTGAAAGCTGTAATGACATCATTTCCTTCACGAAGACGGGGCAGATGAATATGGTAGAGAATTTCAAACGCCAACATATTTTTAATAATGGGTAATATTCCCCTACAAGAATCTGCTTTTTACGTAATAAAACAAATATTAGGTAAGCCCATCCCTCGATTTACACAGTATATAGATTCCTGAAAATCGCCGTGTAAATTGAAACCGTGTAAATCGAGACCAACAACTTATGAAAATAGGGAGATAGGTTTCAAAAATATCCTTATTATTAATAAGAAGCACTTAAAATGTTTTATTTTTACTAATTCAGATAGGTAACAATTCACCTTTATTACATTTATATGTAAATAAAGAAACAAATTCAGAATTAAAACTACGCAGGCAAAATTGTTAACAAAGGAAGAAACATTTCACTAAAAATTTAGCAAAAATGTTTTCCCAATCAATATTAATTGGTAAGAACTTTTTCTCTTTCATCGGTCGAAAGTCGTCACTATTCTTACTTTCTTCTTTAACTAGATTTTTATCCAATTATCTTTCCATATGAAACTATCATTATTTACTAGTATTCTTAAGTGTAAATATTATCAACTAAAATAATTTAGTTTGCTTTTGGACATGATCCAATAGTTTCCCTCGACGTGGTACTTCTACTCAATCAATATGAATTACTAGAAATCAATCGATGTCTTTGGCACTCTTGATTTCTAGCCCATCACTTCCGACCCCTATATCACCTTGAATGCGACACCGGATCTCAAAATACTTCTGCTTTCTGAGTTCTACTACTGGAAATAGCCCTATTCACCAATTTTTAGCTATCCAGAGCAGGTATATTGGGATTTGACCATTCCCCTTGAAGAACCCATCGCATCCAAATTTGACATAATTCCTGAGAGCTACGAATCAAAACATCACCAGACACCAATCATAAGCCCTCTACCGCTAATAGATCAATATTGAACTTTGACCTCGAAGGATTCATCGCATCCAAAATTTCACATTTCGGATATCTACTACCCAAAATAACCCCAGAACGAATTATTAGTTCTCTAGCACTGGTAGAACGAAATTTGACCTTTGATCACGAAGGACATTCCGGATCCGACATTTCGCATCGTTTCCAACATCTACAACCCGAAATACCCCCAGACACAAAGTTTAACGTTTCTAGTACTGGTAGATCATGGTGTGACCACCGCACGACCTCTGTTTGACTTCAAAGGACACGTCGAAGGTCAAATTTCGAATTTTTCCCGAGATATATGACCCGGATTATTACTAGGTGCAAATTGTCATAGTTCTACCATTTCTGCATGATAGTTAAATTATCTTGTTCCCCTCTCAGTGGTCGGTCAATCAGGAGTCAATCCCTGACAATCGTCTATATATAGTAGATATCTATGCACCTAAAAAACTCTACTTCCGCACCGTGTACATTCAAACTGGTTGCAGTTTTTTTTTTTTTGAGTGGTTGAACTAAAACCGTGTAAATCAAAGGATGTGTGTATTCTGCAGAGAAAGAAAAATGAATTAAGAACTAAATCGTCAAACTAGAACGATGAGGTGCAATTCAGTAACCAAGTATCGGAGGAAATATCCTGTTGACAAGAAACACTTGAAATAATCTGCTGAAAAATTCTGCAGATGGAAGTTTCTCATCAAACACATTCTGTGGAAACAGGATCAAGTGCTCTCTGTACAAGTGCCGAGGCTTAATGTCTCGTACGACGAAGGTAGCCTTCCAAGGACATCGGAGTCCCTTTACTCACTTCAGCAGAGCAGGGAATGTTATAACCATTGGACAATGCAGTTTATTTTTAGAGGAAATATTATATTGAAATAGTTGGATACGAATCCACGACATAGGAGGTTACTTTGATTACCTGACCACTAATCAGAAGTCGTGAGTTCGTATACTACTGTGCTCTTTTCCACCTGATGACTTTTCTTCCCCGACAGGTGATACCTTGAATTTCTAACTTAAAATAATTAATTTTGTTACTGTAGACCAACAGTGTCCAACCTGTGGCACGAGTGCCATTTGTGGCCCTCGTGCCACAGGTTGGTGTGCTATTGTCATTAACACGCTTCACGAGTTTGTTGCTCTTTCAAATTCCATTCGCCCTGAGTGAAACGTGACACATTTCAACAAAATAAAAGGCACGTCGCAACAGAAGATTGGCCACTCATTTAGTAGTAGAACGTATATTAGATAGTAGGACGTACTATCATTTATACAATATCAAGTGACATTTTAATTTATTGGCATTGAATACTATTCATTAGTTGTTTAACTTCGTAATGGTATTTCTTACCATGACCGTAGTGAAAGGAATGTTATCAATGAAGCTGGAGGCAAGGGCAGAAACCCACAGAATGATCAAAATGGCCACCAAAAGTCTCTGTCCTTCATCCACGGCACTAATCCAGTCCTGGGTCATTTCCCCGATGTACCAGAGCAATTTCAATTTCGCCAATGCCTGTAAAGAACACAACGGAAAATTCAGAAAATAGATTGATTTTTTCCAACTATAGAAACACAGCACACTCTTGAGTATCGTATACTGAAAATTTGTGAAAAGAATCTGCACTTTTGTAGGAAATAGCATAGTTATCCGTAACATAATTTGCAACAAATGATATTCTACTAATGACATAATCAGAACCTCACACAACAAATAATACGAATTTTCCAATTATTCCGATCATATGGATAGCCATGAACGGGTGTAGGTGGTCGATGAGTATGCCAACATAGCCTTGTGCAGTGATGGTTTTCTCAATGTGGCAACAGGTTCCAAGGTGGCACACATGCACATGCCCCAGAACATGACACCGCCTCCACAGACCTGTAACACCCCATCTTGATAGTTGGGGTACATGGCTTTATGTGGTCTACGCCACACACACAACTTCACATCGACGTGTTATACTTGGAACCTCGATACATTGGATCCAGTTTCTCATTTCCAGTTTTCCACGGTCTATTGGCAATGTTCATTCTCCCACTGCAGCCTCAAAGCCTGTTGATTTGCTGTTAACCAGGATATTCAATATAGGTGTCGGCTACCATAACGACCATAGTTTGTAAAACCTTCGTAGTTGCCCTATCATTAAATGCCGACATTGCCATCTGCACTGTGTCTCTCCATTCTCACATTAAGATAGAGGAAAGGCGACACTCAACTCGAACATCAACATCCTGGTTATGACCACGTTTATCCCTGCAGCTGTAGTTTTTGCCATGATTGATATAGTTCTGGTAAACACATACAATGGTCCCACACAGAAATTACAGATTTCTTCAGCAGTAGATATAGAGCACCCCATCTTCCTCATACTAACACTCTCCCCACAATGAACACGCTCAGGTGGCAATACGCATGTCATTACAATCGTAAGTATGCTATGCAGCAGGTAGGTATCTGATATATTTATAGCGTACAAGGGGTTTCGGCTAGCCGCATTATTGCGCCAGATTAGGGCAGGTTCGCGGAAGGCTGCAGTGTGTATAATAAATTGCGCTTTTAGTGTAGATCGTCAACGGTCCTAATGAAAAATATTCTAGTGGGCCCTTATCGTATAGTATAAAATGGATGTTGAGGGTCCCAGCTCCAAATGGCGGTTTCGCCAATGCTTCCCCCCCCCCAAAAAAATAATGTTCTTTCCCGCAAAAAAAAAAAGGAATGATATTTCTAAATGTAAGGTTCCCACCTAATTTCATATACAGCTTCCATTGATATGAATCGATCTAGATTCGTCTTTTCCATATCTCTTTCATATTACAAAATCACTTCTGATTATGCATTAAATCTCAAGATCAGAATATCTCTTCATATTAGCAAAGTTAAGTAAAAATCTGAATACGTTACCTCCATGACGACAAAGAGTGCTGCAAAGAAGAGAAGGGTGGACCATTCAACGCGGCTAAAAACGCTCTCCAATTCATCGAAATCAGCAAGGATCAAGAGAGAGATTGCTCCTAAAATGGCGATCCAACCTGTAAGGGAAAGTTTCTTAAATTTTCAAATGTGAACCAACAGTATCGTACTGTAAGTGTTAACTCGGGAGACTAGGTGACTGCGCAGTTCAAGGGTCGGGAACTGACAGATACAGAGCAGCATGTTGCTCTAGGCACTCTAAAACGTGGCTCTTGACACTTGTTTTTGTTCAACATTCAACTGTGAAAATTTTTTATGATTTTCATTAGAAACAAGCACCAAAACAGGTTGGCAGAAATAAAAAAGTTGATTGAAAGCACTGATGCAATTCGAACACTCTAAATACATCACAAATTTCAATAAGTTGGTCGAGAAGACAACTCAAACTCATTTTTTTCAAACTCAAAATCCTTTCTAACTCAAACTCATTTTTTTCAAACTCAAAATCCTTTCAAACTCAAACTCATTTTTTTTTTACTCAAAGCAATTTCAATAAGTTGGTTGAGGAGACTCAAACTCAAACTCATTTCCTTCAAACTCAAAAGCCTTTCAAACTCAAACTCATTTTCTTAAAACTCAAAACCCACACTGATAAATGGCGGATTTTTTAAATAATTTTCAATAGTTTTATTATATAGATTTCAATATATCTGTTTTCAAATTATACATTACGGTTGTATTTTTGTTAATAAAATAATCTGCGGTTTCTTTTTTCCTACTATGGCTCTTGACGCGATAAAGTTTATAATTAGCGGCTCTCAAAATTTGTTGGTTTACCTTTTTCTGCTGTTTTGCTCCTGACCCCAAAAAAGGTTCCCGACTCCTGGCGTTGTTGACGCTTAGACACTTTTCATCGATCATTGGTTTCATCGATCATCGATCATTGGTCAGATGATTGAAGGTCAATGACCTATGATCTGTGCTCTTTGCCAAAGTGTCATCTGCGCAGACTCAGAATCACCCCAACTGTCACTCACGCTACTGTTAGATTCGAATTTTACAAACATGTTCATCATGAATTGATCTATTTGTGGTATATACTAAACATCGCAAACATTTCGCAAAAATTGGACATTCATAACTGTTACGCATTATACCAATCGTCAAAAAATTAACATATTAAAACTAATAATGCCTGCAATTATAGCCAGAGTTGACGACATTTCCACTTGTTACGTCAATAGGAAGCAATCTATCTAAATATCGATTTTCAACAATATTCACCCAGTATGTAAAGAATTAAGGAAATTTGAATATTTGACAACAATGCCATCAATAAGAATTAACCTTACGATTTAAGTTTTAACTCCTAAGTCTTTGTGGGTAGGAGGTGAATGTTCCCCGATCTCCCAGTTGTGTGTAACGTTTTAAATAAATAAAAACTCCTAAGTATTATTTCAAAATGTTAGTAAAACAGATGTAGTGAAATAATAGTAAATCACAGATAGGTATTGGTAGTATGTTGAATAAATATAGAAGAAAAACTGTCATTAACTGGATGGGATCTGAACCCACCACCTTCTGATAGTATGCCAGGTGCTCTGACAGGGCACCTCACATGTTATTAGAATTTTTATCATATATTGATTAAACAGATGTATAATTTAAAAAATACGCAAATAAATCAATATTCATCAATTATATATTTTCTTATGACGGCAGTTTTTCTATTAAATATTAAAGGTTCCATAACCCTTTAAAGGATCAATAAATATTATTGAAAATTGAGGTTTAGATAAATTTGATTCAAATTATTAAATTATCTTCTGCACAACCATTCAGACAAATTCAAGCCTCAACACCTGACAAAACTGTATCACATTAATTTTCTCTCTATCACCAACGAATTACCTATCTCATCAGCAGCGTTAAACACTAGAAATGGTAACGTCGGAAAATCAGCCATAAGGGCATAATGGACGGGGTAGTTGTTAAATAACTTTATCTGAAAGAATGATGTCCGTTTCTAAGGAGTAGGTACTGCACAAGTTTCTGTTGTTTACTGCCGCTGCTAGGGTTAATGAAAGAGTTAATCTCATCAGTATCATTTTCCAAAAGGTCATAATCTCAGTCAAATATTTTCAAATCTCTACAGCATCAAAAACTCTGACATTTCCTTTTCAATTAATACCTTATAAAAATGGCGTAGGAACTGATATAGATTGAGCTACTCTAACCCCCCCCCCCCTCCCAATCGATTAACCTTTCTAATGACTTCATTTAAAAATGTACGAGGGAAACTGTACGTTAAATTGTATATGTATAGTTCAGGTTATAATTGTACAAATTTCGCCATACATGTAACTTGACAATTCAAAAAATATGGAAAAATGAATCAAGGATCTTTGGTAACATAAAATTTTATATTCATATCACCAATAAGTAGTACATGTTAAAATATCTAATGTTCAATATATACACGATTGTGAATGATTGGCTGATGGCTGACTCACAGGCGATCACGTTAATTCTAACTTTGATGCAGAAATGGTAGAGCTCTGAAAATATGCAAGGGGTAATCCGCTCGTAGATCTCGGGATGAATCCTAAACTTCTGACGTGCTTCAAGGTTAAATAGAGGTCACATAGAGGTCAATCCTTGAACTAGAAGTGGGAAGAAAGGTGAACATTGGTGTCTGTGGGTGTTTCTGGTTGTAGATCTCGGAAATGTTATGAAATCTTGGATACGGCTTGTCCTTAAAGGTCACAGGTTAAATATAGAGCCATCGGTGCAGAGGGCTAAAAATTGCCTGGTTAATGTGAATTGTATATCTCAAGAACTATGTCAAATTTTGAATGTGATGGGTCCTTTGAGGTGAAAAATCAAATTCGATATACCGGTTCTGGGGAGCTAAAATTGGTGAATAGGGCTGCTTCAAACAGTAAAATTCAGATATAGGAGGAATTTTCAGATCCGGCGTCACATTCAGTGTCAAATAGGGGTCACAGTGATGGTTTGGAAATCAAAAAGTGCCGATGTCATCGATTGATTTCTAGTAAAATATACATACAATCAAGCCTGGATCTAGAAAAAATATCGAAAGGGATGAGCAAGAATTGCAATTGAGAAGGAAAATGCAATGGGCTGGGGGGCAAGAGACTGGATTGCCTCCCCCCTTCCACTTGTAGGTCTTTCTTGAAAAATGCATGAAATATAAATAAGATTAATAATTTTTGCCTCTATTACCCTTACTAGCATTCTGAAAGGGAGGTCGGAAAAATTATTATGTTTATTATTACCTTGTTGTTATGTTATGTTAGCAAAAATCACATTTCGTTAACATACATGTAGATGCATGTCCATGTGAAACTTTAAATTTAAAAAAATTCTTCCTCATCAGTCTTTTGTACATCCTCTGCTCTTTATATAGTTGCTTTATGCAGTGTTTTCAATCAAGATTCTATACGATTCAACGTGTGTAAGCAAGATCTACAATTTTAGCAGAGCCCATTTGTCCATATAAACTGCCCCATGCTTCGTATTTCGCTGGGTTTGCTTATAAAGCATTTCTTTTAAATTCATTCAAAACACAATTCATAGAAGCAGTTAATATCATCTAAAGCTGTAGAATAAACTATACGATAGCTAAAATTTTAATATTCGTTCATTTAATTCCTCTTTAATTTTGCTACTAAAGAAAAGTTTTCTATAATATTTAATAGTAATTGGACTGAATGGTAAAAGAATTCCGGCAGCGACTATAGAACATATGGCAGTAGGACAACATGTTGGACTACCAGACATCGAGGTGTTGCACCCGATGGATAGCTGCCCAACAGCGAACCCAAAGATTGCTTAGAGTCAGGGCCGGATCGGGGGTGAAACAAGAGGCCATCCCGCCAAACAATGCGAGTAAGGGAAAAGAGTGAAAAATTGTTAAACTTATTTATATTTCTTGCAATTTTCGAGAATTTTTTTAAAAACCCGTAAAGCGGAGGAGGGAATGTTGTACTGCATTAAAAATCAAGTCTCTTCGCCCCCCCCCCTTTTTTTTATCGCCTCGATTTCTGTTTCTTGCCCATTTATCCCCTCGAATTTTTTTAGATTAGGGCCTGCTTAGAACAATATTAATTGGGGATATAATAAGTATTTCTTATTACGTTAGCAAAGATCGTTGGCCACATTCTTCCATAATTGTTCGGTTGGCACAACAGTTATATAGTGAAAGTTTTAGAAAAAAAATGTACGTTTTAAAACAAAATTGAAAACGTTTTAAAAATATTAATTTAAATATAATTTCATTCGCAATTTGAAATAATAATTTATTTTTCAAAATGTAATTTCTCGCATTGTTAGCCTAGATGAATGCTTGTATTGTTGCACATAAAATAATATTAATTTTGATGGCTCTCTATAATAATACTGAGTTGTGTAGGAGAGTTGGTAAAGCTTATAGTAAAGCTTGCAGCTATAACATTATTTAAGATTTTTTCGGAAATTTTTTTAAGTATTGCACATAATAGTTCAACTACAAATTCTTTAAATTAGTGAGATTGTTTAAGAAGAATATGAATCACAAAACTGTAAAATTAAATCACTCGGTCAGCTTTCATTTCTAAGCTGCCCTCAAAGCAGGTGAGCCGTCGAAAAATATTACGAATTACTATGCCACTGCCACATAACATAATCAATAATTAAACTTAAAAGAAAATGTGACAACATGCATCCTTGTCAAACTCAAGTGAAATCATTCCAAGCTTTACCAACTCTCACACACAATTTAGTGTTATTATAAAGAGTTATCATTATGTTAACATTCTTTTCAAGCATAAATAAATTTTTAAAGCAAAATCTTAAGGGAAATTTCTTGAGGTGAAAAACAACCCCATAAAAAAAAGTAGAAGTGCAGAAAGAATTACTTTAAAAGCTATGTAAAGATTTTTGAATCTTCTACGTCTTTTATAAATAGATTAGAAAGAAGCTTTTACATATTAAAACACCATTTTTTAGAGAGAGTGATGATTACTGCTAAAAATAGTTTAATCTTTTGCAGAAGATTCTTACCAAGACTGAGATTCAGCTGCGGGATGCTTTGCAAGAAGAAGAAAATGATCACAACTCCGATGACGATTCCAGATTTAATCAGCAGAGACATGTTCCTTATCTTGTACTGAAAATAGGAAAATAAACATAAACTTTTTGATGTAAAATTTAATGTTAAATATCTTCTAACTACACTGCACTAAAAGTACTGCGATACTTTTATGGTATGGGACAGAAAGGTTCCTTACTCGGAAAATAATCTCTTTGCGAACAAAATGCTGCTAAAAATATACTCACACTACCTAAATTTCCAGAATACATCCAAAAGATATTTAAGTTGAGTATGAATGGTTATCTTAGATATCTCTAGAATATCCTTTCGCATAATACGAAAATTTGCCAATACTTTGAGTAATATAGCATATCTACTGTTGCTGAATAATAATTTAAAAACTTCTATTAAAAACAAATTCAAAACAAATTTAAAAACAAATTTTTACGCAACGATTGCGTCACATTAATTCGCTAAAAACATATAACTAAACAGAAGTATACTGCTCAGGAAAATATTTCAACACAAATATTTCCTAAATAAAAAAAGTAAAGTATTCAATCTTTAACTTACTGTGTTGCTAAGTTCTTTCAAACTGGCACGATAATCCTCTTCAGAAATCCTGTAGACAAAAATATTCATGAAACATTGTGTAAATTGGCAAAATGACAGAGATCAGATCTCAGAAGATACAAAGAATTTTTTTTTCATCTACCGTACTGCAAGGAGACCATACTCTCACTCACCCCCTTGAGAATATCAATAATGGAGACGAAAAATCATTAAACTTATGCGTATTTCACGCATTTTCCAAGAAATTTTTAAAGACCTCTTAGACGGAGGGGAAAATGTTATAGTACATTAAAAATCCAGTCTCTTGTTCCCCTACACCCTTTTACTTTTTTTTTACGCATCGATTGCGTCACATGGCTCCCTCCACCTCTACCTTTATTTTTTTTACGCATCATTTGTGTCACATGGCTCCCTCCACCTGTACCTTTAAAAATTTTTACGCATCGATTGCGTCACATGGCTACCTCCACCTCTACATTTAATTTTTTTACGCATCGATTGCGTCACATGGCTCCCTCCACCTCTACCTTTATTTTTTTTACGCATCATTTGTGTCACATGGCTCCCTCCACCTGTACCTTTAAAAATTTTTACGCATCGATTGCGTCACATGGCTCCCTCCACCTCTACCTTTATTTTTTTACGCATCATTTGTGTCACATGGCTCCCTCCACCTCTACCTTTAATTTTTTTACGCATCGATTGCGTCACATGGCTCCTTCCACCTCTACCATTAATTTTTTTACGCATCGATTGCGTCACATGGCTCCCTCCACCTCTACCTTTAATTTTTTTACGCATCGATTGCGTCACATGGCTCCCTCCACCTCTACCCTTAAAATTTTTACGCATCGATTGCGTCACATGGCTACCTCCACCTCTACATTTAATTTTTTTTACGCATCGATTGGGTCACATGGCTCCCTCCACCTCTACGTTTAAATTTTTTTACGCGTCGATTGATTCACATGGCTCCTTCCACCTCTACCTTTAATTTTTTTACGCATCGATTGTGTAACATGGCTCACTCCACCTCTACCTTCAATTTTTTTACGCATCGATTACGTCACATGGCTCCTTCCACCTCTACCTTTAATTTTTTTTACGCATCGATTGCGTCACATGGTTCCCTCCACCTCTACCTTTAATTTTTTTTTACGCATCGTTTGCGTCACACGGCTCCCTCCACCTCTACCTTTAATTTTTTTACGCATCGTTTGCGTCACATGGTTCCCTCCACCTCTACCTTTAATTTTTTTTCCAGATAGGATCTGATCTATAGTAGTCGGAAGTGCAAAGCTATCAGTAGGTTATAATAGAACAACGACCGTTGCCACCAAAAGAGATTCGAACTCACATTAATTATGAGTTGTTGTGTTACGGTGAGCTATTACGAATTACTACTGTGTAACCGAAGTTCTTAGTTTTAAATTAAATCCATCTAACTGGCAGTCTTTAGACAAATCTATTGTTAAAATCAAATTATATTCTACCCATATATATAGCAATACCTGCGTAATGCAAAGGTTACGTTCTTGAAAAACACCATGAATTCTGAATAATTTATGGGAATAATAGGGTTTGGTTTCTGGGCATGAGATTATCCCTTTCCCCCTACATTTTTGGTTTAAAATAGTACAATTTTCCTCACATTATGTTAATATTTATACAGGGTATGGTTTCGTAATACAAATTAATAAATTAGCATAAAAAGGTGGTCTATGTATACTGTAATTCAAGTGTGAGAAACCAGGGTACTGACTGCAAACAGAATAATAGTAGATTCATCCACTCAAACGTTTAGTTGGAAATTACGAAATGGCCAATAAACGACCAACAATAAAGAACTAGGGATATAACCCATTCTTTGAACTTTCAGAAAGTCCTAGTTGATATTTAAGTTAAATAAAATATATCGTATAATGATGAGAAGAGGGTCTGTAGAAAAAGCTGGACTTCGAAGGGGGTCAGCAGAGACAGTTATTCTTCATGGAAGGGTTCGTTGCACCCAAAAGGTTGTGTACCAGTGCTTTTGATGTTAAGGAGTTGAACGTGACTCCACTGATCTCGGGTCTGAGCTACATAATCGTAACGTTTTTAGCAGTGGGCCTGTCTGTGTCTGAATGTTAAAGGGGCGACGGGTATAGAATTCATTCTTGTGGTTACAGTTCAGACCGATATTTGCCTTCTTGTGGCTGCAATGATGTCGGAAAGCAGAGATGATATTTGGACCGTTCTCTAAGATTTCAAAAACTTGTACTTTCTAGATTTTTAGATTTAATAAAAACCTTTGATTATATTAATCGGTATAATTTGAAGCTGATTGCGAAGTTTCAGGAAATATTCGAAATCAACATTAAAAAAATTCTTTTTATAGAACTATACGATTTATATATTTAAACCAGTGACTCTTAACTGTATAGCAACCGGTATACCCCTTCCATTCTCAAAGTAGGTACCCCTTACCAAATATCGATAACTTATTATATTTGTATTTGATTATTGATCTTAAAATTTGAGAATGTCTCACCCCCACCCCCACCCCCCCCCGCCCCAGGGGATACGTGCACCATGAGTTAAGAACAGGTCGGGATTTAGATTGTTTGAATATTGGAGTAAAATAATGGAAATAAAAAAAAAGTACTTCATTAACATGTTTAGTAAAATGTGATCGATGTATATGTACAGTATATAATTTTTTGGGGAGTGGGGCCGAAAAAACGTAGGGGGGGGGTGCTGGAATTTTGGATTTCCATTGCACCGTAATATTTTACCTTTCGTTTAATTCTTTAAAAAATATTGAAAAATGCGTGAAATACTTTTTGCCTCCATTACTAGCATTCTCAAAGGGCAAAGGGGGTAGGGAACATGGTTCCTTGTACACCCCCTCTCCCCCACGATAGATCTGGCACTGGTTAACAACCACTGGTTTAACAATAAAAACAAATACCCGTAATAGCGAAAAAAATATTTAAAATATTAATATAATATATATATTACGATAAATGAAATTTATTATATTATTTATTAATAATATAATCACCATTTATACCTTAATATTTTCTATTAACATATAATTACATATATATATACTGTACATATACATCGATCACATTTCACTAAACATATTAATGAAGTATTTTTTTAAATTTCCATTATTTTATTCCAATATTGAAATATGGAATAAATATTATCTAGTCGCAGCTAAATCATGTCATGAATGTTTCTTGCATTTCGTTTTTAATTAATGAATAATATTTTTTCACGAAGAACGATTTAAATATGTTCGCAAAGGCAAAGTTTAGCTTACTTTGTGTCGTAGAGTTTCTTTCTGAGCATTGTTTCTAAGACAGTGACTTTTCTGTTCAGAATTCCTCTCACTGTATCCTCATCCCTAGAGTATCCTGAAAGGGAGTGGCAGGCTTTCTTCCAAATATCGATTTCGTGTTTCAGTTCTGCAAATGAAAGACAACTTATCAGCAAATCGTTTGTTTGGAGAAGAATGGGAATTTGAATAACAACTAACATTTTCATTACATTAAAAAAAAACTTCTTGCGTATGCCCTAAAACGTAAAATAATAACATTAAAACATGCCGATGCTGAATTTTTTTGTTCAGATCATATTAACTTAAAAGAAAGACATGATATCAGAAATTATTTTTGTTTTGTTTTTTTCAACTAGCAAGAGAAATCTATCTTGGTGTTTTATCTTCTTTTGAAGTTAAAACACTAAATGATATATAGAATAAATTTAATAGTTTCATAATTGACATGCTTTACTTTTTAAGGCACAGAGAGGAAAACATAGCTTTATTAATTTTTTTATGTTACACACTATACGTTCTACTTTTTAATGGCAGGAAGACTTTTTTACTAAAATCATTATCTCTTTTCTATTTCCGAGGAACAATTTTTATATTCCATATGTTCAGTCGCGTATGAAGTATTTTCTTATTTAAAGGGGTGTCCAAACGGTGAATATATCAAGAAAAAATTTTGATTAATATAAGAAATCGGAAGCATTAACCTTTAAAATTTTGAAGAAACGTTTTTTTTTTTAATTCTTGATCTTATTTAAAAAATATTTAAGAGATGAGTTCTGCCCCAACGGACCCCTCTCTCTGCATACGCAGTAAAAATTCAAAATCTCTCCCAAAAAATCCTGCAACTGAATGCATAATTAGAACCGTTCAAATTATAGTGTAAATGATTTATGTAAATAGGATATTTCGCTTTAATGTTGCAAATATTCTCAGTTGGAATAACATATAACTAGCACGTACCCTATGGGGACCATGTATTTGAATTAAAACAAAAGCGCACAGAAATCAACATTAGATTGGGGTTTATAACTGGATATCTTTTTATCTTATATCCAATTTTTTTCATAATATTGTTAGAACTTAGTACTTGTTTAACAAGAATTCTGAAAACTTAATAGCAAATATATCATACGTTAGTGATTCGAATCCATATATGATAGTAGGAGTCGTCATTTAAATAAGGGAATTATGGTTTCCATGTAGAACCGCTTCTAGGGGGTCCTAACACTCCTTTTGAGAATGATAGTAATGGAGGAGAAAAATTAGTAAATATATGTGCATTTCACGTACTTTTCAATTGAAATTTTAAAGACCACTCAAAAGGAGATTGATATTTTATACTGGAATAACGATCCAGTTCCTCCCCCTCTACTCTATTTCTTTCTAGATCCGGACTTTTTAGATGATTTGTTTCGATGTTGAATTTACATTTGGTACCTAAAAAGAAGAACCTAGCATATACTACTGTTTTCTTTTAATTCATGAAACTGAAATCAAGCACGAACTAAAGTGTAAATATTTCACTCAGATGTATAAAAATATCTTGCTACACATGGTTTCACTGAGCAAAATATGTAACAGGTTAGGTTGTTTTATTTATGAGCATGTGTTCACAAACACAAACACTAGTGTTCACACAATAGGGTACATGTCTATGTCAAAATGTCCCCAAGAACTCAGAGAATATTAAGGAAAGGGATTCACAGTATACTTTCAGCAGAAAGATGGGAGCTCCCTGTTAAGTCCATGCACCACGTGTTTTAACACGTGAATATGGCACTCTTGTACACGGAGGGATATGCACTCCTTTACACGGGTGACGGCTTAAGGTCCTATCTGATGGATGTTGTCGTTTAAATTACATTGTTGTCCAATTTCTCACCGCGGGCAAAAGACGGATAGAAAGGAAAATTCTCTAATCAGGTACATTTGCGACCCGAACCTGGGAACATCAGATTATAACATGTCAAGCTACGCCCCCATATGCAGCAGGCCCTCGGCAATAATGGGTATTAGGTTTTTTAAGATTAACATAAGATTATCGAAGGACTGAAAGCCTCTGGGAAAAATGTTGCTGTTTATTCTTGGATAAAGTAAATCTTTTCATGGACAAGGACAAATTTTGATTTGTAGTACCAGACGTAGTCACACAAAGAAGAGATTATATTTCTTGGAATAGCACTTTACCATGATTCTAATACGTGTCTCCAAAGCAAATGGCCTCAGTTTTTCCAAAGAAGTGTTATTGTTAGAATTCGACTACAGTAAATTATAAGCAACTTAATTGAATTAGTAGGAAAACTGATGGATGTTGTCGTTTAAATTACATTGTTGTCCCATTTCTCAGCGCGGGCAAAGGAGGGATAGAAAAGAAATTTTTCAAATGAGGTACATTTGGGACCCGAACCTGGGAACATCAGATTATGACATGTCAAGCTACGCCCCCATATGCAGCATGCCCTCGGCAATAATGTGAGGACCTTATTAAGCAGTCACCCGTGTAAAGTGTAAGTGCTGAATATTTTTATATTAACACTCGTTTTAGATAAACAGCTACCAGTTGAAATTTTAAAACTGAAATTTAATTAAATCACTTTAAAACTCCAAATTATCCACACCATATTCAAGCAGCCATCGGCTACGAAGGTCCAACCAGATTGTGCAATTTATTTCTTCAAAAACATCTATCCTAAGCTACAACCTGGCCACTCTAGCCGAATTCTAACAACATTTCTTTGGCTAAACTGAGGCCATTTGCTTTGGAGACACGTGTTAGAATCATGGCAAAGTGCTATTCCAAGATATATAATTTCTTCTTTGTGTGACTACTTCTGCTACTACAAATCAAAAGTTGCGTAAATTTCCGAAGGATGAGGAACAGTATGATACGTAAATTTATTAAATGTGGCAAACAAATAACAAAACCAATTTTTTTCAGCTTATTATTTCATGAGTTCCATGTCTACAAGACATATCCTCTGATTCTTTACTGCTGATTTATTAAATGTAGTTTAATAGGAATATTTTTAAAAGCAGAATTCAATCCCAGGACAAGGATTTTCGCATAAGTACTCATCGATACTATTGTGGCAGGTGGCGCTGCTGTCGGTCATTAATGCGGCGAGCATTTTTACCATGCAAACGCACCACTTTACCTTTTACCCAGCTTTGACGTTTGCTAGTAATTAAAACTAGGTAAAGGGTAAAGTGGTACGACTACATAGTAAAAAATGTGGCTGCGTTAGTGACCGACAGAAGTGCAACCTGCCACAGTAGCAGCAGTTATACTTACGTAGAAATTTTTCTTCGGATTGAATCCAGCCTTTAAAATATCCTTAATGCACTACATTTAATAAATTTACTTAACCAACTGTTCCCTCACCCTTCTAAAATTTATAGAGCTTTTCTAATAGCAGGAGTAGTCACACACGCATTTCTTGGAATAGTACTTTGCCACGTTTCTAACACGTGTCTCCAAAGCAAGTGGCCTTTGCTTAGCTTTTGCTACTATTTTATATTTTTTTACCGCTCACTCTTGATGTCGCTTCTGGAAGTAGCTTAATTGTTGTTATTGGACATGTTTCGTTTCCCCTTTACTAAGCTTTGTAGCATATGTGTGTGGGGTAGACCTCTGTGAAGAAGCCATGCCTTACGTTACCTGCACCTCAGGGACTTTGAAAAGGAGTCGGAGTAGTAGATTGGAAGAAGCTGGATTGTCCAATCGTCAAATTGCGACACTTGTGGATCGTGCACGAACTAGTGGACGCTGTTGGCAACAACGGAAAACAGAAGGTTCGCGGTGGCCAGATTCAGGTGCCAGTAGGAAAATGACAAAAGGGTATATCGTCGGTTCTGCCGACAAACTACACGTAACAGAACTGCGATGAGTATGACATATTACTTGTGACATAGCACCATCCATGCCTGTTTCCGTGTCTGCCAGCACAATCCTACTATGAATACCAGACGTGGGTCTAAATGTGTGCCATTCCTTATCTTGTCTTCCTCTGACTCCATCTTACAGTCATGCAAGTCTGCAGCGGTGCCTGGAGTGAAGTTCCTGGGACTGGAATGGCATTGTGTAGTCTTCAGTGGTGCAGGGAGAGACGTTCCTGGGACTGGAATGGCACTGTGTATTTTTCGGTGGTGCAGGGAGAGAGGTTCCTGGGATTGGAGTGGCACTGTGTAGTTTTCGGTGGTGCAGGGAGAGAAGTTCCTGGGACTGGAGTGGCACTGTGTAGTTTTCGTTGGTGCAGGGAGAGAAGTTCCTGGGACTGGAGTGGCACTGTGTAGTTTTCGGTGGTGCAGGGAGAGAAGTTCCTGGGACTGGAGTGACTATGTGTAGTTCCTCACCTACCCCCTCCCCTCCAATACCTTCCTCTTAATTTTTTTCACTGATTCGATTATAAAAAATATAAATAAGCAAATAAGATCAGAACTACGGTGAGAATCCTGACTTATAACATTTGGTTAAAACACCTTTTTTAAACGTTTCATTTACGAACACTCAAATAAAGAAAACCATCACTGCTGATTTCGAAAATAATTTTTTTGACTTACCGACCACTTCAGCTGGATCCGAAAATCTAAGCGAAGCTGTGTTTCTGTAAATGAAGCGGATGAGGATGTAGGTGCCAACGAGACTGAGAATGATGCCCGGAACCATGTGCAAAGTGAATCGGCCGAAGTCTATACCCTGCAAAATGAGAATACAATCTGTTAAAGAAGTGTTCACTAAAAAAATAGCCCCTCAAGCAGCTGCTTGCCATAGAGGTCTGACAGGAGCCTGTCAGTTATATATATTATTATTGATACACCATAGTAGAAGGTCTGTGAGGATGGCAGGACCTCAGCAGAAAGACAGCACAAACATCCATCTTTATCCGGAGCAAAGATCTAAGAAAATAGTTTGAAAACAATTTTATCAACAAAAGCCACGTGAATTTTTGTAACACTCTTGACACAATATTTGCTTTATAAAAATTCAATCTGAATGAACTGTAAATGAACTAATTTATGATACGAATTTTAATTGCAGAAAAAAACACTAAATTTGTTTGTGAAAAAACTGCTGCTTAGTATGAACTGTATTAAATTAAAAATATATATTGTCTCTGGGGGAAAAACGCTCATTTTCAAATACAATGGGAGTTTTTATTTTCTGACTTTTACACTCTCTAACAGTGGTAATTTGACCTAATGGATGGTTGAGAAAATGCAAATAGTAATGTTTTATTGGTATCTTTACAATACAAAAGAAATATCTCATGTATTCTATAAAATTAAAAACGATTCGTTTTCCCATCACCCTAGGAGTAAGAGCGCAAATTGTTAACTGTGAATCTTTTGACGATCACATTCCACCACTGAAAATTCAAATAACTAGCGTAAATAGATCGTTTGTAATATTCTTTAAGTCTTGCATCTTTCACATTTAGCACTCTCTAACGATGGAAATTAAAACTTTCAGAGGATTTTTAAAATGTGAATCTTAATAGCTCAATAATACCTATTTAACTCTAAAAAGATTTTTCATTTTACTCTGAAACAAAAAACTATGTTTACTTCCACCTATCAAGAGTTGTTAAGGGGCACGTCATTGTTTCCAACCAAATCTTTCGATCATTACCAATTCGACACAACCTGCCCTACAAAACCTTAAATTTCTAGCTTCAATAGATCGTTTGCAAAAGTCATGTAATGTTTTGTCCTTTTCAGCTCTTTCCACCATTATAGGGGAATTTCAACTTTTGCAAGATTCGGAAAAACAAGAATCCTAATATCTTATCAATATCCGAGGAAAAAGGAATTTTAATTTATGTGTAAAAACGGAAAGACAGATGACAAAACAAAAACATCCGTTCTTCTTTAAAAACGTGCTAAAAGCATTTAAAGTGGAAAAATTTAGATGTGTTAAATTACATTTGTTTAGATATTAGTTGAATTAACAATCCAAATGTTAAGCAAGTAAAAAGCAATCGTCTGCTCTGTCCATAAAGAAATTTACTACAAGGTGTTTCAAAAAGGATGCAACCCTCTATTGTATTTTTCTATTTAAACTTGACAAAAGACACAAATTCCAAAAGACGCAAATTTGACATATATCTACCTTTGCAACAGATGTTCAAAGTGATTTTCTGCAACCTGGATACAGGTTCGTACCCGTTTTATAACATTTGCAGCCACCTTTCGTAATGTTTGTTTTCTTATGTTTAAAATCCCTCTTTCAATGTTAGCCTTCAAGTCTTTAAGTGTATGAGGATTGTTTTGAAACACTACACATTTGAGATATCCCCAAAGGAAAAAATCTAGAGGAGTACGATCTGGGGATCTTGGGTGCCACAAATTTTTTTAAATCAAATGATAACCAAAAAATTTCTGCAACATGACCATTGTATCATTTGCAGTACGGGCGGTCGCGCCATCTTGTTAAAACCAACACTCTCGTTCATTCACATCCAATAGTGCAATAAACTGTTCGATGTGGTCACGATAAACTTCACCAGTTACAATTGAGTCAAAAAATAATGGCCTTATCACACGATGACGGGAAATTGCACACCAAACACCAATTTTCCGTGCATGTAATAGTCGTTCGTGAAAAGTGTGAGGATTTTCACTGCTCCATATTTGACTGTTCACATACCCATCCAAGTGAAATCAACCCTCGTCACTGAAATAAACATGGTCCAACACCTCAATTCTATTTTCATCAACAAAAGAACGAAACCAACGACAGTGCCATAAACGTTTTTCATGGTCTGATTCTTTCAGTTCATGAACGATACCAATGCGGTAGCATGACATTTTAACTACTTTGTAACCCTGAAAACAGTAGCTGATGACAGTCCAACCTGTGAAGATAACTTTCTAAGGGATTTTCTGGGTGAGCGAGTTAAAAGCTGAGCCACATCATCAAGAATTCGGCAGTTAACAGTGATGGCCTGCCTGGGCTCTTTCAGTCCTGTACAGATCCAGTGTCACGAAATTTATCAATCAAACGAGATATTTTCGACCTGTTTGGAACTGCAGATTGAGGAACCTTCAACTCAAACTCCTCTCTCACACGTTTGTAAGATTTCTACAGACAATAAGTCTCAACAATAAATACACGTTGGTTTTTGAAAAACGACATAGCTGACACAACACAAAGGAATGAATGCATGAGTGACACTAGCATGTGACAAGGTCATTTCAACTGCTAAAGGCTGTTAATCTTGAGTACAGTAATGCCAACTGACTAATATTACAGCATAAAATGTACATGCCCGTAAGTTCTACTTTCTTATATTTAGGGTTATGTCCTTTTCGAAACACCCTGTATATTTTCATTATGCATTATATTTGCTCTTCCAGTTGAGCTAAGTCGGTTGTTCATATCAATTTAAATCAGTTGATGGTAGCAGTTGAGCAAAGTCACTTGCTCATAACAATTGAGCTATGCCAGTTACTCACGTCAATGATCTACGGCAATTGCCCATAACAACTCAGCTAGGCCAACTGCACTTAACAATTGAGTTGAGTCATTGCACTTAACAATTAAGTTAGGCCAATTGCACTTAATAACTAAGCTAGGCCAATTGCACTTAATAACTAAGCTAGGCCAATTGCACTTAATAACTAAGCTAGGCCAATTGCACTTAATAACAAAGCTAGACCAATTGCACTTAACAGCTGAGCTAGGTCAATTGTGCTTAACAACTGAGCTAGGCGAATTGCACGTAACAATTGAGCTTCGCAAATCGATCATAACAAATGATTATGCCAATTGCCCGTACTAATTGACATAAGTGAGTGAAAATTCACACTGTGCTGAAATAAGGTTTACAAGCTGTAGTAGAGCGATTTGTTTGACACTATTTTACGCATTTAAATTGACAGTGAACGAAGTAATTTACAATCATTGAACTATTACGCTGAAAACGATGTCTCAATATCTGAGAGAAATCATTATAAGTTCTTTCAAATCCATAATAATGATTTAACACTATGAACAATATTTTCAATTCATCTTATAAATTCAAATTTATTTTACACTTTTCTAACATTTCAAACATATACAGTCGCTCAAAAAATATCCGAACACTATGGTTGATTACAGAATTCAGAAAAAATATCTGGTAACGATTTTTTTAGAAATTAGTGATCTGGCAACCTTCGTATACTGTGCACAAAGGTTGGAAGATCACTAATTTCTAAAAAAAATCGTTTCCAGATATTTTTTTTTGAATTCTGTAATCAACCATAGTGTTGTGATAATTTTTTGAGCAACTGTAATTTAAAATTTAAATATAAGACAAAACAATAAATCTTTCTCTTTTCCAAAGAAAATAAACAATTTTGAAAGTGTAAAATACAAAACTTCACATGAGCCAAAGCTCGTTTGTGGAGAAATTAGATTAAGAAAACATAACATATTGTAAAGCAAAAATGTCAACTTATTTATCACTGGCATATAATAAACCCGTTAAGATTATGACTGAAATGTCTGTTTTAAACACTATAATCATGCAAGACATAATCACTTTAACAGATTTTCTACATTTTGCTCGAGTATCCATTTCATAATGAATTTTTTAAAAAGATAAAGATTTCTTTCATTCACGATTATTAGGTAAACTGTTGGATATTTTGGGAGTTAGGTATACTTAATGCTTACAAAAAATATGTTTTTCTGGGAGTAACCACATTTAAATATACCACTGTTGAATCTGATATTTTTATTGAAAATTCATTTGAATCATCCCAATTTTTGACAATATATGTTAAGAAATGGTAAATATATAATTTTCGGACTTGTAAAATTTGTCATGAAGTATAATTTTGGATGCTATCAAACTTTTGTTTTTTGAGCATGCACCTCAACAAATAATTTTGAAGATTTTGAATAAGTTTCAAATTTGATTCATAAAGGCCACCCCATGAAATAATACCGTATTCTAAGTAAGATTTCATCGACGAATTGTAAATTATTTTTAACACGGACAAATTGAAAAAACTAGTAATAAAATATATTCTTCAAATCATGATATTCAAGCTTTTTACTATGCTTTTTACATGCAATTTCCATGTAAGTTTACTATTTATAAATTCTCCCAGATATCTAAAACCATCAAGATCTTGTATAACTGGACAAGAACATGACCGATTTTGACAATTTATATTATAATAAATTAACTTATTGTTATAGTTCATCAGTAGACATTTTTTAGTCTAAAATTTATATATTTTGATTTGTTGACACTTAAAATTAGCCTATTTTTCACAAACCAGTTATTTATTAAATCCTCATTTATTTTTATAACAATATCAATTTTTCCAACGTAAACCAGTGCAATATCATCTGCAAATACTATGTTATAATCCCATTCAAAAATAAATCACATAGATCATTAAAAATATAAAAAATTAATTTTTGGCATATTGCCCAAAATTAACTTCAGCAGAAGCACTAAACAATTTCTTATTCTTACAATTTGCTGTCTTTCAGTTAAATAACCAGTTAGTTAAGATAGCATAAGACCTCTCATTCTAACCTTTTCAACATTTTTTTAACAACACACTGTGAGAAACAGAATCAAATACTTCTTTTATGTCGTTTTCAAAGAAAAGGATATAATAGTTTTGCCTTGAAAAGGATATAATAGTTTTCAAAGAAAAGGATATAATAGTTTGCGTCGTCTGTCTGTCTGTCCATCTAGACATCGAACTTTTTTTGTTTGCAGACATAAATTAAAAATTCTTCTGGTGTTGGATAGGTATTGATGAAATGTTACGATATGCACTTTCCGAATCTCTTTAAAGCTATAATTACGCCCTCTAGCGGTGAAAAAGTTGAAAAATCCCAAAATTTCAAACGAATATTGTAAACGATGTATTAAAATCCAGAAATTTTAAATTTTGGTGGTGAAATGTGGAGCTCAGAACCAAACTTCGGTGTGCCATTCGTGAAAAACGTCCGGAACTTTCTAGTGTGACTTGGTTTCTCCATCACGAAAACTCCAGGCCCCATAAGGCTAATATATCACTGCCATAGGTGCTGAAGTTCTGCCACATCCTCCATATTCCCCGGACTTAGCACCCTGCGATTTTTTTCTCTTTTCGCGACTGAAGAAAGCTTTGAAAGGGAAACATTTCGCATCCGACAACGAAGTTTGCAGAGCCACAACGACAACACTTCGCACGCTTTCGAAAAATGGCTTCAAAGACGCTTTTAATGCATGGGTACAACGATGGCAAAAACGAATGAAGTTCAAGGGAGAGTATTTCGAGAAAGACAAATACAGGAAGATTCAGAGGATGATATTTAATGTAATTTTTTGCTTCTGTCTACGAATTAAATAAATGATCACGCTATGTAGTTTTAATATACTATATATATATATCTCTACAGGTCACTGAAATAGCGAAACGGCTCAGTCGTTATCGAGTTTTACAAATGAAACATTGATAGAATGGAAATTTGAAAAATTAGTGGTAGATATTAAGAGATATTCTACTGACAGCAATAAATATTTACTTTTCTAAAAGACTTGTAACATATGTAACTTTTCAGATTTAAGAATTAAAAGACAAATACCTTAATGTTGTATAATTACTAATAAAATACTATTTGCTTTTTTCCCATCATCCGCTTGCTCAAATTAAAATTTTTAAGGAATGAAACAGTAGGTATGCTCCAGAGGCTATATGAGTTCTTCTAGTTTATCTCTAGAAACAAAACAACAACTCTAAAATTATTGTTAATACCACGATAAATAATTGAGGTCAGTTTCAAAATTGCATCTTCAGTCTCCCTATTTTTTTCCGAAAACTATATTGGTTGTCTGAAAAAAAAATGCATTTATCTACAAAATTAAATAATCTATTCTTAAATATTTTTTTTTTAAATACTTTGGTTAAAATCGATATATTTATATATAGGGAACAGAAAGCTAATTCTGAATGAACTTCTTACGTTTTGAAAAAATAAGAAATTGGTGTCCCCCATGTAGAAATTTTGTGGCAATTTTTTTTTTCAGGTTGCATATATGAATTTGCAAATTATCTCCTTCTTCTAGAACTATTCCTCAGAAGAAGACACAGTGTTTTAGGTGAGAAAGGACGCATCGTTTGGCTTTGAAAGGCAACCATCCGTCGGATGAGATGTTAAGCCATGGTTCCTTGTGGTGGAGCGCTATACATTATGCACTTTAATCAACGCTGCGAATGGCTTTGATGAAAGGTCTCCAGCTGTCTCTTAACAGCTGTCCAGTGGATCCCTTTCCGCAACCTTCTCTGAGACTATGGAGTCCTTTTGACTGCTCATTCCGCTCATTGTGCGCACAAACGTATATCTTGAAACATTTATAATAACTACTCTATTTGTCACAAGAAAAGGAAAAAATTGAAGACTCTATTTGTCAAAAGACAATGAAATACTCTATTTGTCACAAGAAAGGGAAAAATTGAAGACTTTATTTGTCACAAGACAATGAAATACTCTATTTGTCTCAAGAAAGGGAAAACATTGAAGACTCTATTTGTCACAAGACAATGAAATACTCTATTTTTCACAAGACAATGAAATACTCTATTTGTCACAAGACAATGAAATACTCTATTTGTCACAAGAAGGGAAATACTTCAACTTTACATATGATCAATATGGGAGTCGGAGGTGATGTAGCAGACATCTCAACGGAATTTAATATCCTATCACACTCCATGGAACAATCCATGAAATTCCATGGAATATCAAGTGTTATTTCGACGATAGCGAAAGCAATCCTGTCCTTCAGTTCACTGATGGAATTTGGTAACGAAGGATGATAAACTGCATTCTCGAAGAAGTATCACAGAAGAAATCAAATAAGATTAATAGGATTTCCACAAGCCAGAATAAACATTGTGTTTGCAATTCACACGTGTAATCCTATATTTCTGGTTTTCGTACAGCTGTGCCTTTTATGGACACAGCAACTGCAAACCGTTGGAAAAAATGTTTTCGTTGTCATGTCACTTACTTTCTTTTCCTGTGACAAATAAAGAAGTTATACATTTTTCAAATAAAAACTTTGTAATTCCCCAATAGTTCAGTTTCCTCGTAATCTTGTACTTTAGAGGACCCCACGTTAAGTTTATCCATTACTAACCTTCTAATCTGAAGGTTTAGATAACATTTGAACAATGAGGCTGTATTTTGGGTTAATTAACAATATAAACATACGAGACAGCTGGTAAAACTTATTTAATCCTGATTTATAACAGGCAAAATACGTCGACTGGGATTCGAATTTGAGAAAATCCTTCAGAGAGATTTTTTCTCGATAACGCTTCTGGTACTGCAGATCAGTTATCACTTACCGAGTCAGCAACTTTCTTATTGGAGATGATGATGACGTTGGGAGGATCACCGACTGGAGTAGCTGCGCCGCCAATATTCGAGAAGACAACCAATGCTATAAGCACGTGTCTTGGGTCAATGTTCATCACTTCACATAACCTGAAATAAAAAAAATAAATTATCAGCAGATAAAAACAGCATAAACTGCACTTAAGAATTAGCCCAAAACATTGTTGCTCGAAGTGACTTACCTCCGAACGATATATGTTTAGACACAATGGGGCTAAATAACTAGGCCATAAGGATTTCAGGGGCTCAGAAAATTTTAAAGGGAATTCTCTGGCCATGATCTTCATGGATGAGTAGACAGATGAAAGCCTACTATCTAGGCCATCCATTGTGTTCTTTAACATGCACAAGGAATTAAAGTAACGGCGTATCTTTGCTAACTTCGATTAAAAATTTATTTTATTTAAAAACGTTAAATTTTTCACTTAGTTTTGATAAATTTTTAATTTGTAATAAAGAGCTATGAGAATGTTGAGTCATCTGTTTACAATGGGAGCAATTGAGCTCATTTAGCCCCCTCCCTCCATTCTTAGGCTACTGCCAAATGGATTTTGTAATGTAAGAGTCAAATATTAATTACAAAAGATTAATTAAAACGCAATAACCTCAAAAGCAAGTGGACAATTTTAACTTGGTTTTTTAACTTGAATATACTCTCCATTGACCCTTGTAATTTAATAGTATTTTGAAATTTTCAAACCTTAATTCTCGTATTTCTTCGTCAAAAGACATCACACTCAATATTTGCTATTAAAAATAGTAATTGCTTACAGATCAGGTATAATTCTTGTATTGGATGCAAAAGATTGAAAGTAGAAGGACGAGGATCATGAAGGAAATCTCGATACAATAGCCAAAGCCGGTGACTGTAAATGGATTGCATACAATTGACATGAAGATTTGTTTATTTAATTTTACCAATTCAAATTATTGTTTCGAAATTAAAAACATCGTTTTTGAAATCGGCATATTTATTTTTACGTTATCCTAATTGCTGTTGAGCATAAATAGTAACAATAATAATAATAATATATGACGTTTTGTTTTCATTTTCTTGCGTCAGAGAGTGCAGGAGATGCATACCGATACTGTACATTAGATACCAAGAGGTATGTAGCATAATAAATTTGGAAAACTATTGGATTAGCAGTAAATAATGCCAAAACATTTGCAGTAAGATTTGAAGGAAGGATCTGGATTTAAAATAGGGAGGGGGAGAAGACCGTAGCCAAAGCTTCAAGACGTTTGGTGTAGAAAGAATATTGGTGAAATTACAAAGATAAAAATTAAAGTAGATCCTTACTTACCGGATAGTGACTGCAGTCATGAGGAGAATGGTAGTTACGTTGTCCAGGAAAGCAGAGACCACAGCTGTTACTAAACAGAGAGTGGTAACCAAGGGCCACAGACGACCACGAGCCACTCGGTACGCCTAAATAGAAACAGAACGTTGATCACATTAGTGAAGTGATCTCCTGAAGTTAGTTCTAAAAATTGTCAGTTCTAATTCGATAATGCATTGATTATGATATTCAATTTTATTTCTGAACTGTTTAAAATACATGAGTTGATGCATGACATTTTCTTTAATAAGGAACGTACGAAATGTTTTTTAAAACTACTGGTATTACATTTTAGTAATTATTTACAGATGCATTTTTAGAAGTACCACTTCGCCTCATTGCCAAGAATGGGTTAAAATCTCACGTTGCTTGAGCGGGAGGGTACTCAGTCGGCAGCACGCCTGGCTCGTAGTCTGCAGTTCCCAGGTTCGAGTCCTACGGTGGGCAAACGTTGCGATTTATCTCCACTAAATTTCACGCCTTACCCTTGGTCAGGAGGGTAACCTAACCCTCCTAACCTTCTCTGAGCCCTCGGGGGTCCTTGTAACCTGGACATTTAGGTGATTTAGGGTATTTTCAGTGATCTCTTGGGAAAACGAAATCCAAATCACAATTATAGTAATGGAGATAATGCATTTAAATTAGATCTTTCTATATGAACTTTATTGCCGATGATCACAGTTTTTTGTTGTTGTGTGATTTATCGATTGGTTTGCCGATTTATAAAATATGATGATTTCGGTTGTTTCACCTCTAAGTAAATGCAACAACTGAGAGACCACAATGGGCTAAATGAACAGGTCACAAGAACCCCAAAGGCCTAGGGTTAGTTTGCGTTGTTTTACTCTGAGCGGTATTTTATTTGCACACAATGGGTTAAATGGACAGATCAAAATTCAAGGTTTAAAACCCACACTTTACATATATATATAATCCTCATGCAACCATGGGCCACGGTGGTCCAACCAGACTATGCAATATTGTTCTCCAAACACTTCTATTCTAAGCTACAGCTGCTTCAATTTTGGCCATTGTAGGCCAATTCTAGCCAGGTCCCGTTTGGCATTGTCTGCCCAACGCATCCTAGGTCTCCCCCTTTTCCTGAAGCCTTTAGACACACTGTTCATCATCCTGTTTGCCAATCTGCAATTATGCATACTGGCAACATGGCCAAGCCAACGGAGTCTCTCTCTCTCTGCACAATAAGCTGCTCAAAGGAGGTTAACCATTTCTTAGCCTAGCCTCATCATTATTTAGGAAGTTGAATCACCTAATGCCCAAGATACTGAGTAATCCTCTAGAATCAAAGGCATCAAGTTTCCAATTATCAATTTATATTATTGAATTTATAACATTATACATAGCAAATAACTTGTAATATTCGACAACCAGTAGAAGATTTAAAAATCAAATTATTCATTTTAAATTTAAACATTTCTCTTAGTTGCTTTTTTAACTGCGGGAATGAATAAACTGTGCTAAATCATCAAGAGTATTGGGACATTTCGATATTGTGTAAAGGAAATATGTATTCAAAGTTCCTTCACTTTCAATTAAGCATTTTGTAATAAAATAACACAAAAATGGAAAAATCTCAAAAAATTCTCCAAATATATATTTTAGCCACATTCTCTTACTATTTAAACAGTTCTGTAAGCTGAATAATTTAACATCAGTGTTGCTACTCGTTACAATTTACCATAAAATTATAAGAATTATTTAGTGGAATAATTATAATTTTAAAATTTTAGGTTATATTTTTGACTTTTATCAATTTTAAAACATAGTTTTCGACAATCGTAATATTAACAACTGCTATCAAGTAGTTCGGATTCAGTTATTCTTTAAACATTAAAAGAACAATTTCTAAAGTCGAAGTTTGATTGGCACCTACAATTTATCTCCTGTAACATTTTTCTCTAAAATGCTTATTTTCAAAGTTTCAGAGTTCTAATTGTGACTTTCTTTTTCACATAACAATGAAGCATTAAATTATGTCAAAATTCTCCGCCCTGCCCACGGTCAGTAGGGGACGCCGATGGGCTTGGAAAGGCCGCCGTCCGTCGGATGGGACGTTAAGCCGTGGCCCCGTGTGCGGGAGAGCCATACCCTGTGCACGTTAAAGAACACGCTGGATGGTCTTGACGGGAGGCTACCATCTGTCTCCCAACAGCTGTTCCAGTGGGTCCCCTCCCCCAACCTTCTCTGAGCCTTCGGGGTCCTTATGACCTGGCCATTTAGCCCATGGTGTGCAAAAAAGTGCCGCTCAGAGGTAAAACAACCCAAATCTCAATATGTTTGGAAACATGGTGTATAGCCTAGCAATCCATATTCTTTTAAAAGTTCGTTTTCATTTGTCAGGAGCGAGCCGAAAAGAGAAGAAATCACTCCCCATGGATATTTGCATTATTATCCATTATTACTCTTTCTAAGAATTGAAAAAGACATAATTTTGTTGTTACTTAAATGAACAAATTGTAGCGTTTAAATGATGGCATCCCTATCATGTTGGCGCCTCTAGGGTAGTGCCTAATGGAAAATCTACACCCGCTAGTTTTATAAAACCTTCCTAAGATTTCTTCCTATAATTACAACCAAAGTTAAAGCTTCGGAAGTGGTAAAAGCTGTAGTCAGCAATTTCTCGACGGAAGTGTTTGTTTTCATTTGATAGAGATAAAACAAAAACAAAAAAAAAACGAAATTTCCCTCCCTTGTGACTTAATCCTCCTGCAGAATATAACTCGAGGAAATTCCTCGAAATATATCGCCAGCTTAGAAGAAGAAAATGATTATTAAAGATCCAGCATTTCTTACCAGCACTGCAATGTAGTCAAAGAATCCTGTCTCACACAAAATGGACACAAGCACCATCATCCCAAAGAGTAAACTGAGCGTCTCCACATCAAGCCAACTGAGCACTTCCTCCAAAGATGGACGCTGCAAAAAAAAAGAAATAATTTTTTTTTCTTTAATTATAATGCAACACAATACTTCTTATCAGGAGTCACAAAACCTAGCAACTATCGGCTTATCATCACAGAATATATACATAATATTTTAAATTTCATGTAACAAATACACAGTCGCATCAGAATAATATGACCACCTACCATAGTATATGAATGGTCATCATCATTAAGCAGCCATGGGCTACGGAGGTCCAAACAGACCGTGCAATTTAGTTCTCCAAGCAAGTCTGTCCTGAGCTACATCTGCTGCATCTGGCTACTGCACATCAATTCTAACAAGGTCCTGTTTGACATCGTCTACCCACCGGAATCATATTATTCTCATACGACCGTGTATACAGCCATCTGATTTCGAACAACTCCATGTTATTCCTAATTGTCAATGTCGAACTAAATTCGAAGCTCCCTTCAATTCTTAGTTTTTTTTTTTTTTGGTAAATATTATTAAGCATAATTTAAGCTGTATTGTTTCACTCTGAGTGACACTTTTTGGCACACAGTGGAATAAAGGTCAAAGTTACAACGACTCCGAATTCTGGGAAGGGGATCCACAGTACAGATGTTAGGAGGCAGATGGAAGCCTCCCATCAAAGCTACCCAACGCTTATTCAATGAGTTCAAGGTATGCCCACTTCTTCACAAGACTAACAAATTTAAATCTCAATCAAATCTTCTTAAATCTCGATTTCAATAATATTCGCTTAATATAGATTTATGGACAATTTAACAAGTTAGCTCGCTCTACAAAAATCATTCCAATTTTCCGGAAATTTAATTACACAAACTACTACAAATATACACATTCGTATCAGAATAATATGACCACCTACCTAATAACACTAATGGTAGGTGGTCATATTTTCTGATACGACTGTGTATACAATGAACTGAAACAAAAACACTTGCATGTACATTTCAGTTAAATTTCAACAAAACGGTGATTGATTTGGTTTTACCCTATTCTAATTGACTTTCCAGATCAGGTATTTTGACAGCATTGCTTCTGTTAAATATGCCAGCTTCTAAAACCGTTTAAGTACTATTCGAATACTTTTCAAATTCAAGAATCAGAAAAATTTAGTTGAATTTAAGACTTCTTATGATAAATTTGATGAAAAATGATTTTTTATGATAAATGCATGGTTTCTAAGACCTTTACAAGAGCTCTTATTATTCTTATTTTAAAAAAAATTGATCGCAGTTCTTGTGATAACCACATGGGTATCAGCCTTTCTGTTCCAGGTAAAGTTCTTTGGATTTAACAGAATTAATAATCTGGCTGACAGTCAATTTTACGATGAGCAGTGTGGATTCAGAAGTGGTAGGGGATGTGTGGATCAAATATTTTCACTGCGGCAGATTCTTGAAAAATGTTTAAAGTTTCAGAAATCTGTCGTTCAATTTGTTGATTTCAAAAAGGCTTTCGACTCTATTGATCGTCATAATTTGTGGTTGATTGTGAGATTATTTGATATACCAGACAAGTTAGTTAATGTAATGAAATCCCTCTATAATAACACTGAGTCGTGTGTGAGAGAAGTAAGTTTTGTACGAATTGGTTTAGCATTACTTCTGGTGTTCGACAAGGTTGCATTTTGTCTCCCTTTCTCTTTAATTAGGTTATTGATCATGTTATGCGAAATTCACTTCAAGGGAAAGATTTTGGCCTTAAATGGACTGGAGATACGAAAATTTCTGATTTAGATTATGCTGATGATTTAGCCCTTTTGGCAAATGATGTTGATGAGATGAACTTTTTCATTCGAGCTGTTGATGAAACTGGTAGTAGAGTAGGTTTGGTTATAAACAGAGAGAAAACTAAAGTGATGAAAATTGGTCAGGCAGGCTGTGATTCAGTTAATCTGAATGGTTGCAGTCTTGAGCAGGCGTCACAGTTTAATTATCTTGGAAGCTATGTAACAGAAACTGGTGATGTGCGGCCTAAGATTAACAGACAAATAGGGATTGCTGCAGGGACTTTTAAGAATCTATAGAGAGTGTAGAGAAATAGGCGTATACACCTAAAGACTAAAATTAGACTGTATAATAGTTTGGTTCTTTCGAGTTATTGTAGCGAAACTTTGACTCTTTGTAAACAAGATAGTAGGAAACTTGATGCTTTTGATTCTAGATGCTTACGTAGTATCTTGGGTATTAGGTGGTTCAACTTTGTAAGTAATGAGGTTAGGCAAAGGAGTCGACAACTTCCTTTGAGCAGCATTGTGCAGAGAGAGACTCCGTTGGTTTGGCCATGTTGTCAGTATGGATAATTATAGATTGGCGAATAGGGTTATGAACAGTGTGCCTGAAGTCCTCAGAAAGAGGGGGAGTCTAGGATGTGGTGGGCAGACAATGTCAAACAGAATCTTGTTAGAATTGGTGTGGAGTAGCCGGATGCAGCACATGTAGCTCAGGACAGATATGCTTGGTAAACTAAATTGCACAGTCTGGTTGGACTTCCGTAGACCATGGCTGCTTCATGATGATGATGATGATGATGATGATGATGATGATGATGATGATGATGATGATCTTTATATGTATCTTCAGTCACAAAATTTCGTTAAAAAGCGTAGTTAACCCTTTTCAGTGGAAACAATCTTCAATATAAGTTACGGTTTGAAACGGGTTTCACAAAAGTATCCTTTTTTTCATTGCATGAAAACGGTTTGTTAGGAAGTAAAACTGTGTGCAGTGATTTTCAGCAATGAAAAATTTAATGAGAAAAAGGACAAAGTACACCAAACAATGACGTAATAAAATGGTACATAATGAAAAAATTAATTTAATACCTCAAACCCTCTCTAAAAAATAATATTTCTTCATAGAAGGAAATGTATTGCTGCGAAAGTTCAGAAATGTTATTTTGTAATACTGTTTAATGGTTTCGAATTAAGCAGCCTGATAATAAATGAGCTAATTTAATTGACAGATAAAAGAATTATTTTACAGGAAGCAAATAATACTCGAATAATTGGCCTAATAAAGAAATGTACCAACCATACTCTTGGCTAACTAATAAGTAACAATTTCTTGACAAAAAATATTTATTTGATCGTTACCAAATCACTATTTGTACAATTCATAAACGTCTGAAGACATTAAAACTTGAGAATTATGCTCAAATGTCTAACTGCTATATGACACTTATATAAAAACTCATACAATGAATAAAACCATGAATACATCAATAACGGAATCCAATCCGACACTCGCGCACTCAGACAAATCAACTTTTATTCAACTTACTCTTCTCACGTGTCTTATTCTAACTGTCAGTTTTACCTTTGCAAATATGATGTATTTGTCACATCACTACTGAAAGAAGTAGCTTCAGATCAGAAATCCTTTCGCTGATCAGCTGATCCGACAGTTGTTTCAAGTGACAGTTAAATCATGACGATCACTTTCGCCATGTGACTGCAGAAGGTTATTAAAGAATTACGGATCTCCGACTAGATTCCTTATTGATACAGTATGTAGATACGCTTCTAACAAAATGCTCTTTGAAAGTGTTTGATCAATAAGTTGATGAAAAAAAATTCGCATATATCACCGAAAAGAAGCAAGCGAAATGTTGTGAATTCTTGAACTAAAAGAATAAATGAATTAATCATAAATAATCTAAAAGACATAAAGAACAGAAAACAATTGAATGAATATTTTTAAGGACCTGCAGAAACATAACTAAGGTAATCTAAGAGCATACAAAACATTAATAAAGATAATCTGAGAACAAGAAACAACTTAATGGAAGTTATATTTAAAACAATCTTCTTGCCATCGTCTTCAAACACGTAATCTGTCTATAGTCTTTTAATACAGCAGGCCTTTGCCAATCGGTAGTTGGTTAACACGGATTTTTTCCTTCTCGGAAAACACTTCCAAGCAGAGTTTGCCGATCGTGTCCCATTATAGAAGAAAGGCTGTGTTTCCTTTGTAATTCGTGATCAGTTTTACTGTTAATCATGAGTCTGATCGCGATTTGACTAATTTAGTTAATTTTGGTTTCATCTATTTCATTTCATTGCAACATTGATAAAAATATATTCGGTGGCCAATTCGTTAGGAAATAATATTATCTTAAAACTTATAAAAATGTTGACTTTAGTGGGTGACTGGGTTGCACGTGATCAAAAGGGGGTGACGTGTGCAACAAAGTCACAGCAATATTCACGATGACAGAGCTTAATGGATGTTTGGGCCACACCCACAAAATAAAAATCGTGATTTCTGTTTGTGAAAAAATCCTGTCATAGTTTCTGCTCGCCAAGTTCTGAAAACGTATGTTGCGAACAACAAACGTTATTTTGATTACTTTCATTAAATTCCGTCATGCTCATGGTTTTGTATGCTGTTAGATTATTTTCATTATGTTCTCATATGTCCTTAAATTTTATCCGTTATGTTATTCCATGTTCTGCATGTTTTCTGTTTTTTCAATTTTTTTAGTTCTTTTTTGACGTTGTGTTTTCCTTTCAAAGTTGACAGAAGTTGAAAAATGGATTTTTAGCATATTTTCATTTTTAAGCTAATATTTATGAAAACATAACCTTAGTAATACTATAAAATCGTTGGAATCATTAAAAGACAATTCACAAATTGCTGACATTAACTCCAAAGTAAAATTCGTCAAAATAACTTTAAAAAATCTTTTTTAAAGAAAAAGGTTATCATTAAATACTCGTGGTTCGCATCTGTTAAAAGACCAACTTTGATTTTCAGTGAAAGTTGTATGCATATTAGTTAATTTTAGTCATTTTCTTAAATTTATTTAGTTTAAAAGTATTTTAACTATATATATTTATTATTTAATTCTTCTCTGTTATGAACTGACAAAGATTAAATATTTTGATTTACGTTTGTCTGGAATTAATGTCAAGGAGTTTTCCACTGCCAATATTCTTAAATGAAATATTATTTCTCGCCACTAAATTTTGAAAAATGGCACTCAATGCAAATAACTAAATACATCCTGGTGTGTTCAAACCTAAGATAACGGTTCATAACGTTTAATTTCAGTCATAGCTTAAATTTATAAATACGATCATCAAAGAACTAAACAGAAACTTACTTCCCCAACAAGTGCTAAGAAAGCTATAGCTGTCGTAGCTCCAATCATGGCCGCCAAAGTCCGATGCACAAGCTGCGGAAAAAAAGACACACCAAAGATTATTATTCAGGCCACTTTTTTTAATTGGCAATGTATTTTTGAAACAGTTATTAAGACATAGTGAAACCTTCATACTGTTTCTAACAGATAATAAATGATTTAAGAATTATTCTAATACAGATTATGACTGTAAAGGATGACCACAAAGTCACATAACTTATCAAAGAATGATTGAATGTGTTACTTTATCAAAAGAATTATTGAATGAGTGAGTAAGTAAGTAGAATCTCCCAAGTAAGGCACTAAATTTCAGTTTTTTTAATGCGAGTTTATTCTGCATGCCTATTGTGATTAATTAGTCATTACAAGAATGAGCTTCATCATTGTTTTTACATCACTGTTCACATCCGCAGCCCCACCCTATTTTAAATGAGAAAAAGAACACCGATTGGCTTCAACAGGCCGCCATCCGTCAGATGGGATGTTAAGACATGGTACCGTGTGTGAATGAGAGCCATACCCTGTGCACGTTAACATATAAAACCAACACAACCAAACCAAATCACTAATTCATTTCGTAACTTTTTATTGTCACAATAATTCGGAGCAAGTATATATATTTCTAGCTGCGATAATATGAATTAAATCAAGGGTAAATATCACTTTCCGTCCACCCCTATTCTGAAATAAATTCTATGCTTAATTTTTTTCCACAAAAAGTCATATATAACCTACATGTTCTGCGTAAATTTGCATAATTCACGTACAACGGTTACGAGTTCCAGACTTCAGCTTCCTTTCTGTCAGAGTGGCGCAATGAGGAGGATTATCTTAGAAGACAAGTCCTCTAAGTCCACATCTTAGGCAGACAAGACCGTTTGAGACACCGCAAAGCAGGACGAAGCAACTTATCCTATCATCCGCCTGCAAGCTGTAATTCGAGCAGCACATACAAAGGGGGCACCCTCTCATCCGTAAAACGCCTCTTCCAGAGTGTCGCCTGGCGCCATGTCTGAGACTCAGCCTTAAAACACCGGATGACAGGAGAACTTTCCCTGAACCACTGCTCAATGGTTCCCATGGAGGGACAGTTATGTGGTTTCGACAAAAGCGTTCTAGAACTGTCTAGTTTTGTCCCTTACGACCACACCATCCCCCCTAGCAGAGAGTTAAGAGAACCAATCAGACTCTTAGGATATCTTTTTTGTTTTACATGTTCGAGAGAGAAAAAGAACCATTTCATCACTCGGGCTTCTGCACTTGGACACTCCACACTTGTGCTCCAGACTGTGGACTTGGTCCTCTGCACTTTGGCCTCTGCATTAGTACTCGACACACGGCAGTCGGTTTTCAGTTATGTACTTCGGAGAGAGAAGTCTTATCTCTCAGTCGGCGATGTGAGCGACAATAATACAACAATATAATGTAAGTTGATATAAAAACGTAATGGAACTGTATTAGTGTTGTAAAAAAAAGTTCATATTTACAAGAAAGGAACATTCCTGCCTTTAGTCACTCCTTTTGGGTTCGGGAGGATGACTTTGTTTCCAAGTGGAATACTGAGCTACTGATTGTTTTAATGTGGGAACAATGTATGGATCAAAAGGTATGGATCAAAATGTACGATCACGGCAAAATTAACTATGCGATCACAGCCAAAATAATTACCTGGGCCGGAGGATTAAATATTAATAATAATGTTCTTCTTGTTTCCCCCTCCCCCGGGTAAAACATACAATCAATAACAATAAAAGTTATTATAAAATAATAAACAAAGAACTGATACTGTACTAGCTTTAAGCGAATCAACAATGAAATTAATATAAATAAGCCTGTTGTTTTTGTTTCGCAGTCCTTAAAAATCCAAAAGAATCGATTTAGTACAATATGTAGCGAAGATGAGACACAGAAGTATAACTTATAGAGACCTATCCCAAAAACTGTGGTTTGTTCTGTAAACGTTTTGCAATTTATATCATGAGAAGTGGGGTTTGCTCAATCTTTTTAGTTCAGCTCATTGTCTTTGAAAGTGTCAGCTTCATATTCCGGTTTTTACCCATTTAACTCCCAGAAACAGTAGTTATTGACATCTCGAGATGAGCTAGAGGTTTTGGACAGAAGAATGGAAACATGTTATCTCAAGAGAAAATCGCAGTCAGAGCTCAATAACTTCTTTGATATTATTTTTAATGAAACAACTCTAAGCAAAGATCTCAATCAAATCTATCTAAATCTCGATTTTAAACAATATTTTTCCAGTGTTCAAAGAGTTATATAATTAAATAATTAACGCTGGAATATTTAACAGGCTTGAAAAATTGACCCAAAAATTTAAATCTTGAAAAAGAAACCAAAATATTTTATCGCAGCCCGGACACCCCTGTTACAGCTGCATCCCTGAAAAAAAAATTCCACATAATTCCCCATGTTGCCATTTGTGATCCAGACTGCTCAAAACACAAATAAGCCTCATTCAAATGTTCAGAATAAAATTAATTTACTATTTTGTGATGCCTAGCATCAGTGGCAACTAGGGAGATTATGAGATTGCGCAGCTGACATATGACAGCTTCTCATCAATGACTTATCAATCAATTCGTGACATGAGTGCTTCCAAAGCACCTACGCAGACTCAGAGTTTCCACAGTCACCACTCACGCTACTCTACGGTTGACATTCACGAAAGAAGAACTTACATCAAATATGATGAGCACATAAAGTCCTATCAGGACTGCCGTTGCCATCAGGATTTGGTCTGTGGCCATTTCTGGTCGGATGATGACGTCAATGGACATGGATACGTAATCGTCATTCTCGTTAGTATCAATCACCAGTTGATAAGCATCCCTAGAGGGAAAAACCACAACATTATTTGGTAAAAAAACGATTTATGAACGAGAAGTATGAACTATTCAAACTTTATGCAAATGGACTACTTTCGAGAATCTCAGATTTGCAAATGAACATTTTATATTAAATGTCACAGGCGATAAGCACCTCAAAATCTAATCTATTTAAATCTTGACTTTCAACATTTTTTTATCCAGTATATAAAAACTGTCGAAAGATAGAATTTTTTTACATCATTATTCAACAGCTATAAAAATTATCTCAAATTCAATTTTAACATTAATAATAACACTTATATCCAACTATTTAATAAAATACGTGTTGTATCAAAAGTTTGTTCTTTTTTTATATAAAATTGTTCTTTTAACTCTTGGGGAAAATATTAGAATGAACACTCTACTTGTTTAATGTCACAGCTGTTATAATTTTTGAATATTAAACGGGAACTTTCTAAAATCAAGATTTCGGAAGGTTTTACTCAGTTTTTTAACATCTTAAAGGCATTGTTCTGTAAAAAGCTTGTTTTCAAAATAACGATTTTGTGTTGGGTTGTTTTACCTCTGACCGGCATATTTTTTTGCATACAATGGGCTAAATGGTCAGGTCACAAGGACCCCACGGGCTCAGATAAGGTTGGAAGAAGGGAACCCACTGGTCACCTGTTACGAGACAGATGATAGTCTCCCGTCAAGGCCATCCAGCATGTTCTTTAACGTGCACAGAGTATGGCTCTCGCGCACACGAGGCTTAATGTCCCATCTTACGGATGGGGACCTTTACAAGCCCATCGGTGTTCCCTACTGACCGAAAGCAGGGTGGGGAGTTTTGCAGAGATAAATCTCAACGTTGGCTCAGGTGAGTCTGAGCCTGGGAACTTCAGATTACGAGCCTGGCGTACTACCGACTGAGCCATTCTCGCCCCTAAGACTTTCAGATGCGAAGTAAAGCTTGTGATTAGCGAAGCGTCAAAGTTCCAATCTGAAAGAAAGGACTTTCTCGCCAAATTTTGAAGAGAAGTCGATGCGACCAGTACGGTTTGCCATTTCTTCCGTAGGGCTGTTGGATCCTAACCTGATTACTATAGTAGCGTAACCTAGAGTAGCGTAAGGATAGGCAGGAAGCCTCATTGGTGAACTGCAGGTTAAGTCGTGTTATGCATCATCTTCTGCGCATTGGTCAGTCAAAGCAGCTGAGCAAAAAACGAATCTTGAATACAGTTAATAATTTCTCATCAGCACATCATCAGCTTAGTTTTCTCTCAGCAAGTAGTAATTAGCTAGGAATTAGTAAAAAAAGAAAGAAAATATAATTTTATTCAGTTGCTCGTAATACACAAGATGGTTATAAAATTGTTTTCACTCTTCTGGAGTTTCTGGAGCGGTGACGAACGGAGTTAGCGGAGTGAAAACTGATAGGTGATTAGAGATTTTTTAGAATTAGAGATTTAGCGAAGAAAAACATTGTTTGAATTGCCGCCACTAGGGAGAAAACGGGCACTGAAAACACAAAAAAGAAAGACAGAGATAAGAAAACGATGTTATTGGTTACACAGAATCTGCTCAATATGCTCTCCATAGATGTAGAGGATGTGCTTCAAGCAAAGGACTACATGGGCCATGGTTACTTGGAGAATTCGCTGTGAATGTTGGTTACTTTCCGTGTAATGTTGGCCTTCAGATCAGCAAGCGACCGCATACCAATATGATAAACCCGGTCCTTCAGATAGCCCTAGAACCATAAATCACAAGGATTCACGTCCAGTGAATGTGGTGGACTAGCCTGAGGAAAGTCTCGAGAAACTAAGCGCTCATCGGCGAATTTTATACGCAGCAATTGCTGTAACCTGCTGATTAACAAGTTGAGTGCACCATCTTGCATGAACACTGTGGTGTCCAGACATTGCCATTTCTGGAGTGCGGTAATCACGTGATGCTGGAAAAGAACACAGTAACGAGCACTTGTTATAGCATAATGCGCTGGACCATTAAGTGTAGTCTCCTCAAAGAAGACCAGTCCAATGATGAAGTCTGCACTGAAGCCACAACGAATCATTAACTGAGTTCTCTCTCAACACATCATGAGTCAATGTTGCACACTCTCACGAATAGGGACTGGAGAGGAGTTCATGCCCATCAGATAAAGGTGACACCCATCATACGGGACAGTTCTGTATGTTGATGGCAACAGTTAGGACGAATATGGTTTTGTTAGTCCACAGGACCGCCCACGGCTACATGTCATCTACCTCCATCTGCACCATAAATTGGAGAGTGAAGTCGGTGAAATGTGAGTCAGGCGGTCGCAGTCAGGCAATCGCCATATCACTTTGTGGGCCATTGCCCACGAAAGGGCCAACTGTCATGAGACTATTCTGGCATTTCTGGCAGACTGCATATCACTTCCTGCACAGCTTATCATGGCAACTGTCACCTCATCCAACACATCTTCTGTAATCCCATCGGTCCTTCTGCAATGAACAGCCTTCTCTTCCTGGTGTCACTCCCAACTCACCGGTTGTCTCAAACTTATTCACCATCTTCCTTAACCTTAATTAACTTACCTTAACCTAAACCTTAATTATACCCTTAACCTAACTTACCTTAATATTTACCTTAATTATTCCTTAACCTTAATAAACTACTGACTTCACGGGTCCTCTCCATAGACTTTTCACACGCCGATACTCTCACATTGCGACATTTGCGTTGCTCCGATTTTGGTAGAATAACTTGATTAACAACGCACATTCCTTCTTCGTGAGAGCCATATGGCCGCTTGTTTACAGTGCTGGCATTCTCACTTTTCTATATCTTTTGCGTCGAAAACATGTTATTATAGAAATAAACGCGAAGCCTACTTTTTCAGACAATTGGAACTATTTTTCCCCCTAATTCTCTTCTGCATATTCTCATTAAGCTAACTACCAAGGTTCGCGACGCTCCAGAGACTCGAGAATACGAAGCTTATTTTATAACCACCCTGTACAAATAATATATAATACAATATTGTATATATACGGAAGAATTTAACAAAACGTGCTGAAAGCAATAGCTCATGTTCGAAAACGAGTTAAATATGTACGTTATTCTCGCAAAGGTTCTTACTCTTTATAGATTTCTTTCTCCGGAAGTGAAAACTCGTGTTCTACTAGTGATGCCCCAACTTCCTGCGCATGATTCGTCGGTGCAACTGGAACTGTCCAAGTGGCCATTGGAGGCTGCAAAAGATGGAGATCGAACTTCGACAATATTCGTACGAAATGAACTTAATAATCATAATAGTTAAAGAGCATTAATGTAGAATAAATCTAACTTATATCATTAAAAATACGTTTTTAAAGTAGGGTTACGCTAACTTTTTGTCATCTTGCCAGAAAGAGAAATGCTACGATCCAATAGTTGGGGGAAGGGAAATGTAACAAAAATATTAACTTACTTCCAAAATACTTGTCATATAGCCACAAAATAATAACACTCGGCGACAAATTTTCATAAAATTCATGCTTCTGAGATAAAAGTAGCCATTTCTTAAAGATTTCAATTTGCTGAACACGAATATGACAATGAAAATGCAAAATTGGCTACGATTTCTGAGAAATTCGCAATAGTTTCTTATATAATAGAGTAATACGTACATATATATACGTATATATGACGTACATATGAGTAATACGTAAAACTCCGCTTTTACTTCCGACGTCGATTTGTCCATCGCTTGTACAGCTGCTCAGGATCATCTCTGGCGAGCGTCCAACAGTAGTCAGCCAACATTGAAGTGGACCAGTTTCCCTGATATCGTTTCTCCATCATTGCAATGTCCTGGTGAAAACGTTCACCATGTTTATCATTAACCACGCCGCAGTTGTCGGGGAGGAAATCTAAGTGGGAGTGGAGAAAGTGGATCTTTAAGGGCATATTGCAGCCAAGTTTGTGATACAGAGACAACATGTCCTTAATCAATTTCTTGTATTTGTCTGCCCAGACATTCCCGAGGAATTTTGCTGACACTAGACGAAACGCATCCCAAGATTTTTTCTCGTCACCCTGAAGCAGGTTGTCGAACATTTGGTCTCTGAACAGCTCGCGGATCTGAGGACCCACAGAAATTCCCTCTTTAATTTTCGCTTCGCTGAGTCGGGGGAATTCGTTAGCCAAGTACTTGAAAGCTGATGCAGTCTGGTCCATGGCTTTACGAAGTTTTTCATCACACCGAGTTTGATGTCTAGGAATGGTAGCAGGAGTTAGTGCTTTTCTGCAAGTGCTGGGTGTTCCACATTCTTCTCTCTGACCTTCAGAGATTTTTTCTGAGGATAGTTTTCCTTCACGTAGTGCAAAGTCTTTGCTTGGCTGTCCCATTCACATAAGAAACAGCAGTACTTCGTATATACCAGCTGCAGACCCATCAACAGAGCCACTACCTTCAAGTCACAACAGAGATGCCAGCCATGCTTGCTGTATTGAAGACAGTTCAACAACTGTTTTAGGTTGTCGTAGGTTTCTTTCATGTAGACAGCGTGTCCGACGGGAATGGATGGAGGTCGATTTCCATTATGCAGCAACATCGAATTGAGACTCAATTTCGAGGCATCTTATGAATAGTCGCCATTCTTGTGGGTCATGTTTGATTCCGAAGGCATTCATCAGGCCATCTACATTAGAGCAAAACACAAGGTCATCTTCTTTTCTGAAGTAAGGCACGAACTGCTCATGACGATTTCGAAACGAAGTCACTCGGAAATTTTCCTTGAGAATATTCCATTGTTTAAGTCTTGATCCAAGTAACTCTGCTTTGGCCTTGGATTGCTCCAGATCGCGAACAAGATCGTTCATTTCTTCTTCGGTAAGAATGTGTGGCGCAGATGATGCACCATGGCAATGGGATCATTATTAGACACAGAAGGCTGCGGAGAACCCGACCTCGGTTCGCCTCCCTCCTCATCGTCTGAATCGATGGAAAATTCTTTTGGAGGTTCAGGAATGGGAAGGCCTTCGTCGTTCAGAACTGATCAGAGAGCAGATTGTATACTAGGGTACGCTATTGTCCACTTCATTTTTCTTGTGATGCCTCCAGAAACAAGTGGAACCATGCAGAAGTAGCAATCATTTGTGCGTTTGCTTGGCTCTCTCCAAACCATAGGAACATTACAATAGATAAAGGCAAGTCCCAATGCTCCGCAACGTATGGCTGCACTACATCTACAGGGAGAATGCCATGAACACAACTACCTACGCTGGGGCAAGACAGTGACACAAGGACACAGCTCATCCATGGCTACCTATGGCGAACAATCCTATAGAAGGAAGATTCATTCATCGGTCAAAACCTAAATTTAATCTGTTATCCAGTTAGCCACAAAACTGGTATATAGAACCAAGTCGACTCAGCTCCCGAGGTGGAGACTCTTCGTTTGGTTTTTCCATCGATGAGCCTGTCAACCAGTTTAATGCCCCCCAGTCGCAAGACCTCAACTTCGTCCTCTCCATAGTGCCACATACCAGCTGCCCCCCCCCCCCCAGAAGCAGTCTGTACTCCAACTTCACTGAGGCTGCACTGATGAGCCCACTGGACCAGTGCCCCCCAACACCAGTCCGCAGAACTCTCACCACAGCCCCTCCATCGGGGCTCTGAACCAAAAGCTTCCCTGAGCAAGCGAATAAGCCACTAGACTGACCTCTCCCAAACCAGTCTGCAGACCCTCACAAGCACTGCCACCAAAGGCCACATCCCATCGCGCAAATGAGGAAACAACGGGCCGTGACCCTACTTCACAGAAGCACCATTCAGCCCCTTCACCATCACCACGTCAAGGTGGTCTCCTATGGGGGGGGGGGGCGGCAAACCATAGGAACAGCAAACGGCATCACCACTTTTTCGCCTTTCAACCACTTCGGAAGATTTCTTGCCCACGAACTGCAGCATATGTGTGTGGCCCAGGCCTTGTCCTGGCCGATCTTGCATCCAAAATAAACCTCATACGCCGCTTTCACTATTGGAGTGATGACCCTTTTCTGCCTTGCAAACCTCACTTCCCCGCAAATGTAACAAAATGTATCTGCACAGTTACGAGATATCACTACTGCTGGAATAAATTTGCAAGGATCACTTTTGTTGTACTTATGACTCAGGGGTAAATGAGAGTCGCTCAAAAGACTTGCTCATCCTACGAGACGTCGCTTACAACTAACGATTGCATCATCTTTTGTCACCGATCATAAAGCCGCGATGTCATGATTCAACTACATTGTATCAGACAATGATGCAACACCTCCGAGCGGTTGTGTGTATGGCGGGCTGATGCAATGCAACGCAATAAGTTGCAATCTGGAGTTTAAAATACAGCATTGTGAAATGGTTGCTTATGTACTCAATGCGGACTGAGTCGTTTACACATAACCATCTCTGTCTCTCCTAAACAAGAGCCAATCGACACAAGAGCCAATCGATTTATTGTCATTTTCGTGTTCAGCACCTTGAAATTAGTAAAGTTGGCTATTTTCTTTTCAAAGCCTTTTTTATGTTGCCCAGTGTAATTAAAAAATAAATTTCATATAAAATTTACTTTAACATCAAAACTGAGGTTGGCTTGTCGAAGCAGAATGTGAAGGATTGGACTAGATGACAGAAATGAGCTGACAAATATTCAACTTCAGTGACGTTGTAGCTACTTGTATGATGTTATTCAAATCTTTGCATTTCCTCTTATTAAGAACCACCATTCACTTTAGTAGACCCAAATGAAAAAAATTGTTTTATAATTTTTCAATTTTTCACGCAAAGATAAAATTTCTTTAAAGGGTCCACGTTTGTGCACGCCTGCTTGAAAGAATGTTAATGCACTCTGTTGTATATAATATTTAATAAAAATTTGCACTTATATAAGTACAGAAAACTCTGTCGCATAAGGAGGTGGGAGGGGAAAGTTGATAAACATCACATTTTTGGAACAAAAAAATTATTAATTTTGTAACATATATTCATGTAATTTGTACGCTTCTAAATCTCTTTTATAATCGTATTTTACAGCATGTGAGACGCATGTTTTTTTTTTCCAAAACAATTGCTCAAAAATTCGTCCTTCGTCCAATATGTGAAGTTGCAGGTCTCTCGTAGACTATTATATTCCCCTGAATAACGACGACATTCGTAATAACCACATATTCCTAAAAAAAGGGCTGGATCTAGGTGAGGGGCATGCCTCTCCGCATTTTAAAATAAAGAGAGGCAAAAAAATCATTAAACATATTTATCTTTCATGCATTTTTAAAGACCTGTAAACAGAGGGGGAAACGTTATACTGCATTGTATCCCAATTCCCTTTTCTTCCAGAACGATTGTGTTTCTTATACCCCATCTCCCCTCAATTTTTTTCTAGAACTAGGTGCGTTCCTAAATATTCCCTGATGAAATGGGGGTACTTCTTATATTCCGTAAAATACAATAAGCCAATATTTCGATGATTGTAACAAATAATAATCGCACATGTAATTCGTTATTTTTAGCTTTACTACATAATTCTATTTTGAAATACATTTAAAATTAAAAACAATTTTAAAATTCTAACATCTGCTCGTAGTGCCTTTCGCAGTACTTCTCTAAGAAAGAACTATAAAATTTTAGTATAAGTGGTTTATCAAATTGAGGAAATATGATATCTCTAACACGAATGAGACCTTCTCATGAAGTCAGGAACTTGTGACATTTAATTTTTTTTCAAAAACAGAATAAATCAAATTCCTACCAATGCATTAGTAGTTAACTGTTTTGAACTACTACGGATGTGGCCGTTTCAAAAATGTGCTAATAATCAGTTGATTTAATTAGAGTGTAAAAGTCTCTAATACGGGTGTTCCTAAAATAAGGGGGGCGGTGGTGGCTCAGTCGGTAGCGCGCCAGGCTCGTAATCTGCAGTTCCCAGGTTCGAATTCCAGCTGGGTCAGCGTTGAAACTTATCTCCGCAAAACTCCCCGCCCTGTCCACCGTCAGCAAGGGACACCGATGGGCTTGGAAAGGCCTCCGTCCGTCGGATGAAACGTTAAGCCGTGACCCCGTGTGCGGACGAGCCATACTCTGTGCACGTTAAAGAACACGCTGAATGGCCTTGACGGCAGGCTTATCATCTGTCTCCCAACAGCTGTTCCAGTGGGTCCCCTCCCCAACCTTCTCTGAGCCTTCGGGGTCCTTGTGACCCTGCCATTTAGCCCATGGTGTGCAAAAAAGTGCTGCTCAGTGGTAAAATAACCCAACTCAAACTAAAATAATGGCAGAGAAAAGCTGAAAAAATGTTTAAAATTATGTTTTTGGATCGTTCATGTATTCGGTTATCCGTGTACTCATCAGCCCCTAATTAGAGAAATTCTGGTGTTTCGTTTGCTGTAACTCCGCTATGATGTACATCATAGAGCGTCATTTTAATTTGTGGTATTGTTTCAATATGTTACATGGAAAAGAAAACATTTCAGAACTAGACAGATGTGAAAGTAATACATATGTAAACATTTATTTGGATTGATTTTCTGCTTTACAAAAATCAGTAATTCAATTGAGCGGTCTTTTCTCTCATCCAAACCTTTTCTATTTATCTCACTGACTTATAGAAAAAAAAACTGAAGAAAATTAAAATATAATCTTACCATGTTTGTACCGTTAGGAGTGACACGAACGATGGTGAAAGTGACAACATTCTCGCTAAAATTCACAAATTTTTCCGGCAGGAAAGCCCCTTTCGCCTTCAAGAAGATGACAGGATCCCAGAAGACAGTTTGATCAGAGAGATTGATGGCTACAGTTGCAGTTAAGGTAATCAAACTAATGATGTTTTACCTATTATAAGATATTGTTTTACACTTCACCGTAACCCGATAGATAACAAAAGCAACCAGCAAAATTTCTTTACTGGTTGATTTTTACAGCAAAATACTTATTATGAAAGTGCTCTCAATAAGTAATCAATAAGAATTAAAATGCTGAATGAATTCATACATTATTATTATCGGTTTCCATAAATAATAGTACGAATTTAAACATCGGAGGTGGCAGATATATTTCTAAATAACAAAGCACACTATCTGTCCATCTGAAGGTAAGTGGGAAAGTAAGTTTCCAGTTTGTTTCCGGCCAAATTAACAAATATTTAGGGGTGCACCGTATCCACACGTTAGTACCAAATAGTGTCAGTAAATGGCAGTAGTCATCATTGTTACACACGTGGAGATTACACACCGGTGCTGTGAGGCACAGAGTCGGCGCCAATATGGCGAAGGTACTGCAAGTATATATGAAGCCGGAGATTAGAGAAATAATTCAGTTTTCATAGATACAGAAGACCCAGCAGGTAGAAATACAACGACAGGTTGTGATTGTGTATGACTTAGATATCCTGTTATTCCATCATGTAAGGAAATGGTATATTGAGTTCGAAATTAGACGTTGTGAGACATTAGTGGTAATACATATACCACAGGAAAAAAAATTCTGGAAGTTCTGGAAATTCTGGAATTCTGCAACATCTGGAAGGATTAATGCCATTTTATTGAAACGCAGGCAGCTGTTAGCATACACTGAGATGTACGATTGATTACATTATCAAAAAAATTATGGAAAATTACCACTTTACCTACCGGCAAAGCGGTATAATTAGTATGATGTTGAAACACCCCGTGAAGCAATGCATTCATGAACACGGCAAGGAAGGCTATCATGCAGCTCTATACTATCCTCCTAAGGGATAGAACGCCAATAGCGCGAAGTCACTGTTCCATTTCAGCTACAGTGGTTGGCGCACCTCTTGAATGTTGTTGGAGCTCTCGGCCCTTCATGTCCCAGACGTGTTCAATAAGTGAAAGGTCCAGCGAATGGGCTGGCCTTGCTAGCACCTGAACCAAGATGGCACCCCACACCAAGACACCAGGTGCTGGAGCTGTGTGACGATGTTGCAGGCACTGGGTGGCGTTTCTTTCCCCAGGATGATGGCGAACACGTTGTCTACCGTCATGCTGACCAAAACGAAAGCGAGATTCGTCACTAAACACCACGATACTCCACCCTTGTTTGTTCCAGTTCTGTCTGAGGTGACACCACGGAAGACGTGCTTGCATGTGGGCAGATGTGAGGGGCAAACTCAGTCCCGGACGATAGGCTCGTAATGAAAACTGTAAAAGACTGTTGTTTACCGCCCGCCTGGTAGATATTCGATTGTGTTATCCATCAACAAGGTGTGGGTCGATCACGGCTGATCGATGCTAGAGGTGAGTGAAGTCTATCCCGTATGGTACAAGCCAACAGAATGGATACTGTGGCGCAACTCGCCCATAATTTGAATGCTGGTGACTGCAGTAATGTGTCACAACACACAGTACATAGACCCCTGCAGAAAATGGGGCTGTGTAGACGCAGGCCGCCCCAAGTGCCCATGCTAATCTCGGTTCATGCTAATCTCGGTCAAAAGCGGCTACAATGGGCACGCGAGCATCAAACTGGACCTTGGATGATTGGAGGAGGGTCGTCTGGTCCGATGATTCTCGTTTTCTGTTGCAGCATGTGGACGGTGTCATGCATGTGCATCATTTACCTGAGGAAGTGTTGGCACCAGGATGCACCGTGGGATGTAAACAAGCTGGTGGAAGAAGTGTAATGCCTTGGGCAATGTTCTGTTGGGAAACTCTGGGTTCAGTCATTCATGTGCTGGAAATTATGATGTCTACCACCTACCTAAACATCATTCCAGACTAGGTACATTCTTTCATGGCAACGGTATATTCCTCTAGTAGTGCCTTCTTTCAGCAGGATAATGCGCCATGCCACACTACAACGGATTGTTAACGAATGGTTCGTGAAACATGAGGAAGACTTCCAGGTATTGCCCTGGCCTCCAAATTCCCGACATCAATCCAATCGAGCATCTGTGGTTTGTGATGGAACACCATATCCGATCTGCGGCTGTTCAACAACGTAACTTACAAGAGTTAAAGGATCTGCTGGTAACGTGGTGGTACCAGATACCACAAGACACCTTTAGAAATCTTGTCGCTTCCTTGCCTCGCCGGGTAAGAGCTGTTTTGACGACACGTGGAGGACCAACATCATATTACACAGATGGTCACAATGTTTTGGTTGTTATAAACCTACAAATACATAATTATTAAATATACTAGTACAAATTATATAGGACTAGTGCAAATAATAGAGGAATTAATGATAATCTCTCTTGAAGACATGATGAAGGATACAAGCTGGTTTATTGTCTGTCACTGCAATAATCGACCAATTTTCTTCTGCAACTTCTATGAAACTTAAAGCCACCTGCAAACAATGAATACAAATTGTTTTAAGAAAAATTCTTTCATCTTATTTCATTTGTTTAAAAAATAATTTGTGCTTTAACAAATATTGAAATCATTGATTTTAACAATTCATTTTTCTCAAAAGACAAATTTTTCTTGTACGTTTAATAACATTACAAAATGGTAGGCTATTTTTCGTCATAATTGTTTAAGAAAAAACAACCTGTATAATCTTGAATCTGATCAACTTCGTAGACAAATTTGGATACAAAAGAACACTGCAATATTCCTATTAAGTAAATGGGTTAATAAATATTACCAAAAACTTCAGAACACACACAACTAATTACACTGGTTTACAAAGTATTTATAACATGAACAATTGTAGCTGCCTTTAACTATTTTTCAAGTGCTGATTTTAAATCTTGCCTTAGAAAATGGTTAGCACATCACGTTTCTATGTTATTCGTCATTTTGACTCCTACTAAGATCTTCCTATACCAATATCTCCAAGCAACTGGGAGGATACTAGATATTTTACTTTTTGTGGATGGCAACACTGATTGCCAAGTGGGAGAAAACATGTAACAGTAACCTAAAGTAAGACCGCCATTCCTGTTGTTTACATTGTAGGAGGAACACGTGCTGTACATTGAAGAGTGAATTTTGCATTTAAATGGCATAAAGGCAGCGTCGCAGATATGTTCATGTGTCAGATAAGTTTCGCTAAGTGTGCGAATATTATATTTTAAAATCCCAGGGTCGTTCTTTGACAAAGATTGTGAAGAAAGCCTATAAATTGTATTTTGGATGTCATGTTGGAGATCAGGACAAAACATGGGCTCCACATGTGTCTTGAATTTCGTGCTTTGTTGTCCTGAGTGAATGGTTGAAAGGTAAGATAAAATCCATACCCTTTCCAGCTACAATGGTTTGGCGTGAGCCAACTAATCATTTGCATGATTGCTATTTTTGTTTAACTAAAATGCCGGGCTTTTCAAAAAACAATAGAAACAAAATGCAACATACAAAGTGTGCCTTCAGCCATAAGACCAGTTCCTCATGGAGAAGATCTTCCTATACCAACACCTTCAACTAACTGGGAGGAAATAGATTCGCATTCATCAGAGGAAGACTTTAAGGCACATACAGATCCAGACCCTAAAACGTTAGAGGAGTCTCATCTGATTCAGCAAAATGAACTAAATGATCTTGTTCGAGACCTTAGGACTCTCCAAACAACAAGCTGAGGTTTTAGGTTCAACACTTCAAGAGTGGAATCTTCTGGCCAAGGGTACCAGAGTTTCTCTGTTCAGAAAGAGAAATTTGGCTTTATCTGCTTATTACGAGTTGCAAGATGGTTTGCTTCTGCACAGATATTTCAGAGCTGATGGAAGAAATTGGAATAATTCACGACCCTAAGGAATTGCATCTATTTATAGATTCGTCAAAATTCAGCTTAACAGCTATCACTTTGCATAAAGGAAACCAAAAACCTTCCATTCCAGTGACACACGCTGTGGGAATGAAAGAAACTTATGAAAGCATGGAAAAAAATACACTGCTATAAAATATGACCAGTTTAAATGAACGATATGTTGTGACCTAAAAGTCATATCTCTCTTGCTCGAGCTCCAACGAGGCTTCACAAAATTTTGCTGTTTTCTGTGTTTGTGGGACAGTAGGGCCAGAAAGGAACACTACAAAACAAAAAATTGGCCCAAAACAGATGTTTTTATTCCTGGAAAGAGTAATGAGAAGTAAAGCCTCTAGTTGACTCTTCTGATGTTCTGCTCCCACCACTACACATCAAACTGATGCCGAACTCAAAGAAGGGATCTTTGTTGGTCCTCACATCAGGAAGCTACTGAATGATACTGTCTTCGAAGAAAAACTGAATATGAAGGAGCGCGCTGCATGTAAATCCTTTACGTCTGTGGTCCAGAGTTTTCTGGAGAATCACAAAGAGAAAAACTATCATCAGCGAATGTCTTTAAAGATCCATTTCTTGCACTCGCATCTCGACTTATTTCCCAAGAACTTAGGAGCTGTCAGTGATGAGCAAGGGGAAGGATTTCAGCAGGATATCCGAACCATTGAGGAGAGATACCATGCAGGTGGAACACAGCAATAATGGGCGACTACTGTTGGTTCTTGCAGAAGGAAGATACCTCAGCACATAAAAGACAAAAATGAACTTCTTGTAAGTATAAAAGATCCTTTAAATATTTGTTTTCCTACTTCCCAGTTGATAATCCTTCTACTGATATTTGTTTTCCTACTTCTCAATTCAAATTTTTTGTGCTGATATTTGTTTTCTTAATTCTCAATTCACAGTTTTTGTGCTGATATTTGTTTTCTTACTTTCCAATTCACAGTTTTTGTGCTGATAATTGTTTTCTTACTTCCCAATTCACACAGTTTTTGTGCTGATATTTGCTTTCCTACTTCTTAATTCACAGATTTTGTGCTGATATTTATTCTCCTACTTCTCAATTCATAATTTTCGTAGGAATATTTGTTTCCTGCCTCTCACTTTGCATCTTTCTACTCATATATTTAATCTCTTATCTCTCAGTTAGAAAAACTTATGCCGATGATATCTGTGCTTTCCTTTATCACAACTGGCAATCCTTCTGCTAAAGATATTAAGTAATTCAACATCTCAGAGGCGATATTTCCTCTGATGATATTTGTGCCCTCCTGTCTTCCAGTTATCATTCAGAGAGCATTCATGAAATCTCGTGCAAAGTCATCTGATTCAGTTGTTTTACTTGACCGCGACACAACGAAATAGCCCTACCCAACACTAACTACCAAGACTAATGGAGGCAAAAAATTATTAAACTGGTGCATATTGCACACAATTTTCAAAACTTTTTAAACCTCTAAAACGGAGGATAAAATATTATACTGCATTGTGTGTCTAGCCTTTTGTCCCCACCTCTTTACTTCTTTCTGGTTCCATTTCTCACTTCCCCCGTCCGGGTCGCGCTAGATAGCTTTAACGAGCACAGGGTATGGCTACTTTGCGCTTGGGGCCACGGCTTAACGTCCTATCCGACGAATGGTGGCATTTTCAAACTCATCAGTGTCTCTTTTCCTCATATTTCTCCTATAAGTAAAAAACCTCTCTCCTTGTGTGAATGATACTTCACATAACTCATAATAAGCCACTGGATTCTGTTCCCTACAAGGTAATGAGTTGCTTGACAAAAAGAGATAACTTTAGTAAAGATAACTGAGGATCGTCTCGTATCGATTTTTCTGTTTTGCAACAAAGAAGTCGTATTAAGCCTTACAAGTTAAGATGCAAGTAGAGCTGAGACATTGCAAATGCCAATTGATCCTATTAATGTTTTTATACGACGTACGCATTTGATCCAATTCGAAGGACATCGGCTGAGTAAAGAATTCTCCAAGATTAGCGCATTTTAAAATGTTATTCCGGATTTCGAGCACATAAAATAACTAATAAATACTCCTCTCTCCATTTATTTCTAGGACGGGGGTAGCTCAGTAGGTAGCGCGCGAGGCTCATAATCTGCAGTTCTCATGTTTGAGTTCCATCTCGGCCAGCGTCGAAATTTATCTCCGCAAAATTCTCCGCCGTGTCCTTGGTCAATAGGGGACACCGATGGGATTCGAAACGTCGTCGTCCGTTGGATGGGACGTTAAGTCGTGGACTGTGGGGGAGAGTCATATGCAAGAAGATGAAATTATTGCTCTGTTTTAAATGACGATGTTAATTTAGGCGGCTAGGTATTAGGCAATTTATGCCATATTGTATGAGCGCTTTCGTGCGGCTCTATTGCAGCTACACATCCTCAGAGACATATCTTAGGCTATTAAACACGTTAACTATTTTTTTTTTTGATCCTATAATAACAACAAGAAATTTGGGGTCTTATTACACATCATAGCACTTGTATGTAACAGTTTTGAGTTCTTGGTCTTAAAGCTTTTTCAATATCCGTAACAAATGGCACATGTATGTAATCATAGCACATGTATGTAACTGTTTTGAGTCTTAGTCTTAAAGCTTTTTCAATATCCATAATAAAATGGAGTTTCTTTTGGGATATTGTCCAGATATTTAATTTCACCTTGGCCTACTGAGTGTAGGGTAATGCTTGGGGTGTCCATCTGCAGCTGCCGCTCATTATCATTGAGTCGGCGGTCACGCTGCTGTAACTTCCTTCCGGCATCTGTTTCTTGTTAGCTATGGTTGCCTCATTGTTTTCCGCGCTTTATTTCATAATATAAATAGTTCTTACTTGAATATTTTGGATTTTCCTTAGTCGGCCACAAAATTATAGGAATTGTCCTTATACGAAGAGATCACTGTTCACTCACACCACTATTGTTGTGCCTTGGTAGTCTTTATTACGCATGCGCGCCACATGTCTTCGAACTGCCATGCGATCTGTTTGTTGATGTGTTGGGTAGGGCTATTTCGTTGTGTCGCGGTTCTCTGCTTCTTGCAGAATCAGCCGTTATGCTACTGGAAGTAAGAGTGCATCTATATTACAGACAATTCCTCGATTCTGGTAAATTTCTATGCTTTCCCTAGTTAGGGTTTGTCCTTTATTTGCGGGGGTGGCTATTAAGTATGTTTGATCGAAAAGCTGTTCGACCTTTCCTTCTAGAGTTAGTTTCGATAGTTCTGTGCTGGGTTTTTGATTTCGTAAATCTAATTTGTATTCGTAGATCCTTTGTTTTATGGTACGAATTGTACATCCAATAGCCGTCCCATGGCCGAGTGGTTAGCGCACTTGGCTACTGATCTAAGGGACCTGGGTTCGAGCCTCGGGTAAGGCATGGATGTATGTGTCGTTTTTCTGCTGAGGTCCTGCCACCCTCTCAGATCTTCTACTATGGCATATAAACTGAAAGGCTCCTGTCAGACCTCTGTGGCAAGCAGCTGCATGAGGAGGTATTTATTTTTTTATTTTTTTTTATTTAGATCCTTTGTTTTATGGTACGAATTGTACATCCAATATATAAGGTCGGAGTTTGATTTCCTGAAAGCGGTTTCAAAGGGATGTCATAAATACTGCTGCTTTCTATATGTAGTATAGGATCTCCAACTGATTTTATTATTTTTAATATGTTTGGTTGAGATCTGCAGGGAATGTTTATCTGGGATTTCGTGCCAAGGTTTCTTATGAGGAAGAACAAATTTTGTGAATATTTCACTGCTGTTGTGAATTTTATTCTGTCTTGGGTTCTGCTTGTACGTTCGGATTTTCTATTTTATTTCTGGTGATCCTGTAGATTTTATAAATAGTTCTATTGGTGTATCCTCCTTCTCTTCCTGTATGAAAAATGTAGTCGATCTCTTCTTATAGGGTTTCTGGCTTAGAAATGCATTTCAGTGCTAGATAAAAGGTAGATCGAAAAGCTGCCATTTTATATGTTTGTAAACAATATGAATCCGCTGGGATGAAAGTGGGGATGAATGTAGGTGTAAGAACTCGGCAGCTAGGGCTGAAAGAGTGAGAGCCAGAATCGCCATTTTGGCGGCAGGGACTTTCTGCCTAGCAACAGAGCGCCAGCAGCTGATGCAGCTTGGGCAGCTGGGCGAAGAAGGCGAAGAGAGTCGACGGGGCACTGAGACACCCTAACGTCCCCGAAGAAACATCACGTGACCTCATCTGGTCGGGGCTTTCGAAATGGGACTTGCGTGCTGACAACGTGACCTTCGACATGTCTCGACTAAGCCTTTTGTTCTTTATCTAGTGGTAAGACTGCTGAGGCTCCTGGTAGTCTGTGTTGTGTTCAGCGAGTGACTGTACTGGGTCGCAGTCACTGTTTGTATATATTATAAGGTGTAAGTTGTATAAATAAATGTATACATGAAAAGACACCTGAGTTTGTGTATTTCGGCCACCTAGGAAGATCATCTTGACAAAATAAGGATAGGTATCCTTCTGCAAATACTCTCACACACACAGTCAGAAAAAACACCAGCCCAGACAGGTAGAGAAGGAGCCTGTCTACATTGGTGTCATCAGCGGGGTCTGTGTTGTGAGAGTTGGGTACGAGGTGGCGTCCCATTAAGGGACAATTTTAGCAAATGTTGAGTGCTCGGAGGATAGTAAATATCGTTGCGAGAACTTCACATCGGGTGCGGTAACATTTAATCTGTAGAGCCAGTTTTTGTCTTGTTAATCTGTGCTATGCCATACGCGGATCAACGCAAAACATGGAAGCTATTGGGTCTGATTTGTGAGCAGACGCTGTCAGCGGTTATTCTTTGATTCAGGAAATAGCAGAGCTTTCCTATGATGGTAGAAAGCACGAATTAGAATTGAGAGAAATCGAATTAACGCGATTCGAGCTAATTGATAAACAAGCACAAGCGAGACCGAGGAATGAAGAGAACGCTTGCGATTGGTTGTGGAAGAAAGGCAAGCGCAGCGCGAGACCAAAGAAAGGAAAGCGCAGCGCGAGGCAGAAGAAAGGCAAGCACAACGCGAGCATCAACTGCAAATGAAACGTCTTGGGCTTCAGACAGCAAAGGGCAAGTGGCTTAGGATCTCGTGGTGCATCGTGTGATGGTTACGATACCCTGGGTCCGATTGAGTGCGGCTCGAACAAGCATCTTCGCAGAGATTCCCCTCAATGGCGAGCAAAGAGGAAATCGCCCAGTGCTGAGATTAATTCAGTGTAAACTGCACCAGATGATCCAGAAGAGGCGGGTGGGGGTGGCTCAGTTGGTAGCGCGCCAGGCTCGTAATCTGTAGTTTCCAGGTTCGAGTCCCAGCTGGGTCAGCGTTGAGATTTATCTCCGCAAAATTCCCCGCCCTGCCCACGGTCAGTAGGGGACACCGATGGGCTTGAAAAGGCCGCCGTCCGTCGGATGGGACGTTAAGCCGTGGTCCCGTGTGCGGGAGAGCCATACCCTGTGCACGTTAAAGAACATGCTGGATGGCCTTGACGGGAGGCTACCATCTGTCTCCCAACAGCTGTTCCAGTGGGTCCCCTCCCCCAACCTTCTCTGAGCCTTCGGGGTCCTGGTGGCCTGGCCATTTAGCCCATGGTGTGCAAAAAAGTGCCGCTCAGAGGTAAAACAACCCAACCCAAATCCAGAAGAGGCGTTATGTGCGCGCGTTTCAATGCATGTGTTTGAAGCTCAGGAGGAAGGGCAATTAACAATAGTTAGGCTTTCTCAGCTTCAGACGGCGGACATGCAATGTGGCCAAAATGCTTTCACAGCTCTGATTCATTCTGGCGAAGAAATATCTGTGTTTATGAGCGATGTTGTCCCGGATAGGTTTTCCACACCGAAGGGGACGATCAAGTAGAGGTCAGCATTTGGAGGTTTCGAAATAGCTGAAATCATCCACGTTCCTGTGGGGTTAGTGGCAGGAGGCAATTACCCATGACTCCACGATTCGGCAAAATATAAATTTAGTGATTGCTAGCATTTCAGTGATGTTCTAAACAATGTGGTTAATTCTACTCCCATTGTTTGTAATGACGTTACATGCATTATTGGTTTTAATGTTGGCCCTATAATACAATATGAAGTTATTTTGGCTATTTCTACACTTAAACTTCATAAACCCCCAGGGGTAGATGAAATTATTAGGGAAATTGCTGGAATGACGGAACTACGGAAATGAGCTGGGAATGTTTCAATTACCACTTGGATGACTGAAATTTTGAATGTCTTTTATGATAAAGGCATGGTTCCTAAGAATTTTACCAGAGCTATTATTATCCCTATTTTCAAAAAAGGTGATGGCAGTTCTTGTGATAACTATAGGGGTATCCGCCTACTCTCTGTTCCAGGTAAAGTTCTTTCCATGATTGTGCTTAATGGAATTAAGAATCTGGTTGACAGTCAATTGCGTGATGAGCAATGTGGATTCAGAAGTGGTAGGGGATGTGTGGATCAGGTATTTTCACTTAGGCAGATTCTTGAGAAATGTTTAGAGTTTCAGAAACCTTTGGTTGCTAGCTTTGTTGATTTCAAAAAGGCTTTCGACTCTGTTGATCGTCATAATTTGTGGTTGATTGTGAGATCATATGGTATACCTGACAAGTTAGTTAACATAATGAAAGCTCTCTATAATAACACTGAGTCGTGTGTGAGAGTTGGTAAGGCTTGTAGCAATTGGTTTAGCATTACTTCTGGTGTTCGACAAGGGTGCATTTTGTCTCCTTTTCTCTTTAGCTTGGTTATTGATTATGTTATGAAATTCACTTCAAGGGAAAGATTTTGGCCTTAAATGGACTGGAGATACGAAAAATTCTGATTTAGATTATGCTGATGATTTAGCTCTTTTGGCAAATGATGTTGATGAGATGAACTCTTTCATTCGAGCTGTTGATGAGACAGGTAGTAGAATTGATGAGACTGGTAGTATTAATAATAATAATTATTATAATGGATCATCATTAGACACCGAAGGCTATGGAGAACCCGACATCAGTTTGTCTCCCTCCTCATCGTCTGAATCGATGGAAAATTTTTTAGAGGTTCTGAAATGGGAAGGCCTTTGCCATGCAGAACTGGTAGGAGAGCAGATTGTATATTCGGTTATGGTATAGACCACTTCTTTTTCTTTGTGATGCCTCCAGAAACAGGTGGAACCATGCAGAAGTAGAAGTCATTTGCCTGATTGCTTGGCTCTCTCCAAACCATAGGAACAGCAGACGGTATCACCACTTTTTCGCCTTTCAGCCTCTTCGGAAGATTTCTTACACACATACTGCAGCATATGTGTGGGGGCCCAGGACTTGTCCTGGTCCTCGATCTTGCATCCAAAATAAAATTCATATGCCGCTTTCACTATTGGAGTGATGGCCCTTTTCTGGCTTGCAAACATCATTTACTTGCAAATGTAACAAACTATATCTGCACTATTTAACACAGTTGCGAGGCATCTCTACTGCTGGATTAAAACTGCAAGAATCACTTGTGATGTACTCATGACTCAGGGATAAATGACAGTCGCTCAAAAAACTTGTTCACCCTACGAGACTGAGATGTCGCTTACAACTAACGACTGCATCATCTTTTGTCTGCGATCGTAAAGCCGCGATGTCATGACTCAACTACATTGCATCAGAAAATGATGCAATACATCCGGGGGTTGTGTGTATGGACGGCTGATGCAATACAAAGCAATATGTTGCAATCTGGAGTTTAAAATACAGCATTGCAAAATGGTTACCTATATACTCAGTGCGGACTGAGTCATTTATACATGATCATCTCTGTCTCTCGTAAGCAAGAGCCAATTGACAAATTTTATTTTCATTTTCGTGTTCAGCACCTCAAAATTAGTTAAGATTGGCTATTTTCATATCAAATCCTTTTTGTGTGTCGCCAAGTGTTATTAATTTACTTCTTATAAACAAGAAAAAACACTAAAAAATAATATGAATACCGCGAAATTTAACAAAATTTTGCATGCTCTGATTTAAAAAACTGCTAGAATTTAAAATAAATTTCGCTTACCACGCTGAAGAGCAGAATGCCTGTCAAGATGGCTAACTTGACGTTGTTGACGAACTCCCGGAAGTGCTTCCGTTCTTCTACCTCACTGAAATCACTGGAAGGAGTACTCGGTCTCGACCCAGAATCGTTTGGATTTTCCTCCCTGAAAAAATGCCTTTGAATTTTAAAACACAATAAGAATTCTGAATATCAAATACATTTCATACGGATTGGTTTGATTCTCATTATCCATATTTTGAATAAATCCAGGAATATCGATGAGTATTAAACTTTAGGCTAACAAGCTTTCCATACTTGATGAAGAGAAGTGTCCCCCCCCCCACCTCTCTTCGTTCGGATTGTTTTATCCATTTCGTTCCCCTCCATTTGATGGAGGGAATGAAATGGGTAAAACAATCCAATCTAGTTTGAGATTTTCATAGCTAATCCCCACTCTTCTTTTACATTTTTATAGAATAAGCAAACTTCGGTGCCCAAAAGAAATATTTATGTGCATAAGGGTGGTATTCCCAACAGAAAACAAAACGTTAGTAGTTTGTTCACATTCCACCGTTCGCCCTTTGCACACTGCTTCCCCCCCCCTTATGACGGTACAGGCCACGCCCCCTATTACGTAATCCCACTATAACGTAATCATTACGTAACATTATGTAACAGTCCACGCCTCCTTATTAATAATTCATAATTAACCCCCCTCTTTAACCCGTGGCGCCATCTGGTGACAATGAAGAGTACTATTTTCCCAAAAATAAATATTTTAACTCTAATTCCTCGATTTTTGATTCCCCTTTATAAAAAAATCCTCCCCCTTATTAAAAAAAAAAAACCCTGGCGCCATCTGGTGCCTATGAGGAACACTATTTTCCCAAAAACCCTTATTTTAACTCTAATTCCTCGATTTTTGATTTCCCCCTTATTAAAAATTCCTTCCCCCTTATTAAAAAGAAACCCTGGGGCCATCTCGTGCCTATGAGGAACACTCTTTTCCCAAAAAACCCTTATTTTAGCTATAATTTCTTTATTTCCCCCGGTTGCCCCATATTTTAAGTCCTCGATTTTGCAGATCCCCTGGTTGACCCACCTATAAACCCCTTGTTTTTTCATGTCCACCTATATTTTAAGCCCCCTCCTTCCCTCGGATCGGCTGATGCAAGCCTCAGAATAATTGCATCTCACACAGAAAGTGATGATACAAGTCTCAATTGTAAAAGCAGCTCCTCACATAAAATCAACTCCCAAAGTTGTATTGTTAAAAACTAAACACTTATCAAAATAAAAATAAAGTTGTATTGTTAGTAATTAAACACTTATCAAAATCCTCTTTTATTAAACTCACTTCTATTAAACTCCTCCGCTATTCATTTTACCAAGTCTGCTAAACAGTTCCCTAGTAATTAAAATTCCCTTTTATTAAACTCATCTCTATTAAAACTTCACAAACTCCGATCCTTTTACAAGTTCCCTAAAAAAAAATACCCCCTCAAGCAGCTGCTTGCCAAAGAGGTCTGACAGGAGCCTGTCAGTTAATATGCCATAGTAGAAGGTCTGTGAGGATGGCAGGACCTCAGCAGAAAAACAACACACACATCCATGCCTTACCCGGGGCTCGAACCCAGGTCCCTTTCCCTAAACAAGTTGCATATTCGCTGTATTTATTCCTTATAATTAAACACTCATCAAAATTCCCTCACCTTTATTAAAAACCAAAAGTTACCTCTATTAAAACTCCTTCGGTATTCATCTGAAATTTTCCAAGTCTGCTAATCAACTCCTTATTAATAAAACACACATTAAAAACCCCTTCCCTTTATTAAAAACCCATCTATTAAACTCCTTTGGTATTCATCTGAAATTTTCCAAGTTCACTAATCAATTCCCTAGTAATTGAATATTCATCAAAATTCCCTTACCTTTATCAAAAATCGCCCCACGGTCGAAATAAAACAGTTTTCTCTAGATGCGTTTCATCGGGAAAAAAAATCCTCCCCCCACGGCGTGATTTGAACCTGCTACCTCGTTGTCCACACTCATTTTACCCAGCTAAAAACACCCATCGCTAATGCAATCCTTGAACAAGGTCTGCACTCCACAGTAACTGTTCCACAGAGTAAAAAATTAATAAAATCTGGTTTAAAAATAAATTATGTAAAAAGGGGTAATATGGCAACCTATAACTTTGGTACGTCTCCTGTATTTAAAAAAAAAATTCCTTCCTACAGCGTGATTTGAAACCGCTACCATGCTGTCTGCGTTAATTTTGCACAGCTAAAAAGCCTCATCACTGATGCAATCCTTGAACAAGGCACCCGTATTTTGCGCCCTTCATTAGAAGAAGCACTATCCCACAGTAACAGTTTTAAAAGTCTGTTTCACAGAAAATGCCGATGGGTAAAAAATTAATGAAAGAAAAAAAAATCTCATTTTATTCGTAATGATGAAAAATATTGAGGGGTAGTAGAGTCGACCAAATAGACCCATGTTGGGAGTCTCACCCCAGACCACCATTTACTGATGAATGGTTAAGGCCTGTGAAATTATTCCAAATGGGGAATCACAAGGGTTTTATTGACGGGTGAATCTTGGATCTGTACTGCTTCCATATCAGGAGCGCTGTCTTACATCGTGAAAACCCACTAGCACTCTTTATCGTGGTTTGCGGACTCGATATTTTTCCAAGTCCAGAGACGGTTCTCCACACTCCCAATTCTACCCTTTATGATATGTTTCAAAGTACCCAAGGTAGACAAACCATTTTGAAATTACGCGTCCTAAGCCTCCAAGTGCTGCGCATATTAAAATTAGTCTCCATCGGGTTGGCGCAGTCAGATATCTGTGTTTCCACGTAGTAACGCTACTCCGAAGAAAAATCAGCTGAAACAGTTGTAGAAATCGCCGCTCCCACCGTTTGCGTGCGAACGTATGCCTCATCACGCTGATGAAATTGGTTAAAAAAATTACTTTTTTTTTGTACGAGATAGAATGTTATAGAAAGTAAGAATGCTAAGAAACTTTAGTTCCATCATGAATGCATGTTAATGGAGTAGGGGGCATTAGTTTTAGCAAATATTTCAACTATAAAAAGCAGTTGAGAGAGGCAATGTACTAACATTGCCTCTCTCAACTTACCTGAAACTCTCTCAACTTACCTAAATCCACTGAAATATTATTTGCAATTGCACTGATAGTCAAATCCACTGATATTTTATTTGCAACTGGACTGATAGTCAAAATTTAGCAAATACGTCGACAATAAAAATAATACGTTGTCTCACTCGAGCGCATCCTCTCAACTTACCTGCACTAATCCACAGAAATTTTATTTGCAACTGGACTGATAGTCAAAATTTAGCAAACACTTCTTCGTATCTGCCTATGCACTGACACATATGTTCTAACCGGGGGCCTGAAAATTCTGTACTTGTGCCGATGTCCTCACGTTGTGCTTACAAGAAGCGACCTTCTCTCCCTGTTACAAAACTTTCCACACTAATTGGCATGTGATCTACTGAAACGCCAGACAAGCCATAGCAACAAGCTGGCCAACTAGTGATGTACAAAGGTCACGGAACACGCGTCCACCCCACTAATGCTGACCTATGGGGACAGCGATGGAGACAGGTAAAATAATGCTTCGGCTTACTTCGAGAAGAGCCGTCGCTTCGTGTTTTGGACAAAATTAAATAATTACTCGTTTCTCACCGAAATACAGAAGGAATTCTTCTACCGATAGATGCACTTAAAAATAAGAATCTATGAAATTCAAAGGGCGATTGTTGTTTTCCATATTAGTGGAATTGCAATTACTAACACTAAAAATTGAGATGACACACATTATGACACCCCATATTTTTAATATTATTTTATAATATTATACTTTTAATATTATTTTCTGATTAAATTCAGGAGTTAACATATGACAGACTCCTCGGAAAAGTGCTAAACTATGTGGCAGATATTATGAAATTTATATCTGTCATGTTTACACAGATCCAGACTTCACCCCCGAAGATGACAAATATAACTGATGAATTACAATTTACATTTTCGTGAGGCATACGAGGAGGAATTTCAGTGAATCGTTTTAGTACAGCAAGCAACAAGCATTTAGAATGAAAAATTGCGTTTGCTTCACTGTCATACAATCTCATAACTCAATCTTCAGATGTGCGTCTCTCAACAGATTCGTAAAACTCTCATTATGTATGCTTTCTCTCACAAGATAATTAAAGTTCAAACACTAATACATCTTCCCTACGTGTATCTTTCTAATAAACCATACGATCAAAGTAGACAAATCGCAAGCATCATCAGATTTTTTCCATATATCTGCTTACGACGAAAATCTCACAATAGCCTATTCAGTACTTTACCACAACCGATACAGCCACAAGTTGCGATAGCCAGCATCTATCCCATAGACAGTAGGTTACTTACTTCGAACAAAGTCAAGGTTTGAGATCCTTAGTAACACATGAATGTTATTGAACACCTATGTCGTGTGAAAGCTAACTGTTAAGACAGATAGTTGCATATTTTTAAAAAAGATACATCGAACTCACTCTTACATGCACGAATCTTCAATTTCCTAATGTATGAAAAGGAAAGCATGAACAGTCATTTTTTCACAATAAGTCAATGTTGACTGCATTAAATATGATTCGAACGGAAGACAATCTGAACAGGCGCTTTTGTTTGTAAATTAAAAAATCTGAAAACTCACTGGAAAACAACAATATTTCCATGAAAAGTTGGGTCCCAGTATCGAGGCCTGGCTTGGAAGTCACTGACTTCAACCGCCGATAAAAAGTAAGCTCTCTCAGCAGTTATTCCAAAACACTATCTCTTTTCAGAGTTCCCTCGGTACGTTTAAATAAGCGCATAAAACGTGTCTCCTTATTGTGTCTCTTCATATCTATATACTGTTCTTATGAGCACAATAGACAGTACTTTCGAAGTAAGATGAAGCATGTATCACATTTAAAAAACGATATTCTGTTTTTTGGACGTTTAACCAGCGCCATCTATCGGTACAGGAATCCTCAAAACAACGAAACAACCTATGGACAGAACTACCCATGGAAATGAACATGGACATGGGACACTGGACATGGGACACTGGACATGGGACACTCATAGACAAAACATCGGTGTGAACTCATGGATACATAAAACGTGTCTCCTTCTTGTGTCTCTTCATATCTATATACTATTCTTAGGAGCACAAAAGATAGTACTTTCGAAGAAAAATGAGGCATGTATCAGTTTAAAAAAACGATATTCTGTTTTTTGGATGTTTAATCAGCGCCACCTATCTGTACAGGAATCCTCAAAACTAAGAAACAACCAATGGAATGAACTATAGTGAAAACTCATAACATGGGACACTCATGAACAAAATATCAGTGTGAACTCATGGATACATAAAACGTGTCTCCTTCTTGTGTCTCTTCATATCTATATACTATTCTTACGAGCACAAAAGATAGTACTTTCGAAGTAAGATGAAGCATGTGTCAGTTAAAAAAACGATATTCTGTTTTTTGGACGTTTAACCACCGTCATCAATCGCTACAGGAATCCTCAAAACTAAGAAACAACCGATGGAGTGAACTACAGTGAAAACTCATGGACATGGGAAACTCATGGACAAAACATCAGTGTGAACTCATGGGTATATAAAACGTGTTTCCTTCTTGTGTCTCTTGATATCTATATACTATTCTTACGAGCAAAGATAGTCCTCTCGAAGTAAGATGAGGCATGTATCAGTTTAAAAAAGGATATTCCGATTTTCGGAAGTTTAACCAGCGCCATCTATCGCTACAAGAATCCTCAAAACTAAGAAACAATCGATGGAGTGATCTATAGTGAAAACTCATGGACATGGGACACTCATGGACAAAATATCAGTGTGAACTCATGAATACGTAAAACGTGTCTCCTTCTTCTGTCTCTTCATATCTATATACTATTCTTACGAGCACAAAAGATAGTACTCTCGAAGTAAGATGAGGCATGTATCAGTTTAAAAAAACGATATTCCGTTTTTTGGACGTTTAACCAGCGCCATCTATCGGTACAAGAATCCTCAAAACTAAGAAACAACAGATGGAGTGAACTATAGTGAAAACTCATGGACATTTGACTCTCACGGACAAAATACCAGTGTTAACTCATTGATACATAAAACGTGTCTCCATCTTGTGTCTCTTCATATCTATATACTATCCTTACGAGCACAAAAGAGAGTACTTTCGAAGTAGGATCAAGCATGTATCAATTTAAAAACACGATATTCTGTTTTTGGACGTTTAGCCAGCGCCATCTATCGGTACAGGAATCCTCAAAGCTGAGAAACAACAGATTGAGTGCATTACAGTGAAACCTCGTGGACATGGGACACTCAAGACAAAACATCAGTGTGAACTCATGGGTACATAAAACGTGTCTCCTTCTTGTGTCTCTTCATATCTATATACTATTCTTACGAGCAAAGATAGTCCTCTCGAAGTAAGATGAGGCATGTATCAGTTTAAAAAAGGATATTCCGATTTTCGGAAGTTTAACCAGCGCCATCTATCGCTACAAGAATCCTCAAAACTAAGAAACAATCGATGGAGTGATCTATAGTGAAAACTCATGGACATGGGACACTCATGGACAAAATATCAGTGTGAACTCATGAATACGTAAAACGTGTCTCCTTCTTCTGTCTCTTCATATCTATATACTATTCTTACGAGCACAAAAGATAGTACTCTCGAAGTAAGATGAGGCATGTATCAGTTTAAAAAAAGATATTCCGTATTTTGGACGTTTAACCAGCGCCATCTATCGGAAGAAGAACTAAAAACTAAGAAACAACCGATGGAGTGAACTAGAGTGAAATCCTAACAGAGGACACGGCACTCACATTGAAAATAGGTGATAAATCTTCGAGATCAACAGCTGAAGGTTGACTAGAAGGTTGGACGAGGAGAAGGAGGTAGAAGGGTTGGACCGGAGCATGCACCAGTGATGGGTTGGACCGGATCGTGCACAAGCGATGGGTTGGACTGGAGTGTGCACCAGCAATGGGTTGGACCGGATCATGCACCAGCGATGGTTTGGACCAGTAGCGGGAAACAATGCTATTTATTGGTGAATTACCAGAACTAGCAGAGTTGTAAGATATGGTACAAGGTGAATGCAAATCGGTTCATACATACAACATGTCTACTTCGTCATATTTCTTTTCTTTTGAACACAAATGTTAAAAGATTTCATGCAGCAGTTAAGAAACAGTAAATAAGAGATTTTCAGCGTTTTCGGGCATTTAACCAGCGCCATCTATCGGGTAGAGGAATCCTCAAAACTGAGTGACAATACTAGAAAAATCACTGTCTATAAGATTTATACTCATGTATTCCAAACCATTTTCTCGTTACGAGGCATCTGACAGAAAAACGTAAGCATTCATCACCTCAAAAACAGATAAGACAGAGGGCGCTATGTATCGGCTTGAAAAAAAGCAACAAGGCTAGTAACCATGGTTTAGCCACTCATTTTTTAAGTATTAGGACTTTCATGTTACAATTTCTTGCAACAACATTCATAGCTAGTGAAGATACAAGTCTGCAACATTCACTCTTCTGTATAAGCAAGCGAATATTACATTTCAGCTGTATGTGAACCGAACATTCAGTTGAGAAGAATATTTAGAAACATCAGTGTCAACTCATTGATACATAAAACCTGTCTCCTCCTTCTGCCTCTTCATATCTCTATACTATTCTTACGAGCACAAAGGATAGTATTTTCGAAGAAATATGAAGCATGTATCAGTTTAAAGGATATTCCGTTTTTTGGACGTTTAACCAGCGCTATCTATCGGTAGAACAATCCTCAAAACTAAGAAACTACTGATGGAGTGAACTATAGTGAAAGCTCATCGACATGGGACTGTCATGGACAAAATATCAGTGTTACTCATTGATACATAAAACGTGTCTCCTTCTTGTGTCTCTTCATATCTATATACCATCCTTACAAGCACAAAAGATAGTACTTTCGAAGTAAGATCAAGCATGAATCAATTTAAAAACACGATATTCTGTTTTTGGACGTTTAACCAGCGCCATCTATCGGTACAGGAATCCTCAAAGCTGAGAAAAAACCGATGGAGTGCACTGCAGTGAAAACTCATGGACATGGGACAATCATGGACAAAACATCAGTGTGAACTCATGGGTACATAAAACGTGTCACCTTCTTGTGTCTCTTCATATCTACATAATATTCTTACGAGCACAAAAGATAGTACTCTCGAAGTAAGATGAGGCATGTATCAGTTTAAAAAAAGATATTCCATTTTTTCGACGTTTAACCAGCGCCATCTATCGGTAGAAGAATCCTAAAAACTAAGAAACTACCGATGGAGTGAACTATAGTGAAAACTCATGGACATGGGACTCTCATGGACAAAATATCAGTGTTTACTCATTGATACATAAAACGTGTCTCCTTCTTGTGTCTCTTCATATCTATATACTACCTTACAAGCACAAAAGATGGTACTTTCGAAGTAAGATCAAGCATGTATCAATTTAAAAACACGATATTCTGTTTTTGGACTTTTAGCCAGCACCATCTATCGGTACAGGAATCCTCAAAGCTGAGAAACAACCGACGAAGTGCACTACAGTAAATACTCCTGGACAAAACATCAGTGTGAACTCATGGGTACATAAAACGTGTCTCCTTCTTGCGTCTCTTCATATCTATATACTATTCTTACGAGCACAAAAGATAGTACTCTCAAAGTAAGATGAGGCATGTATCAGTTTAAAAAAACGATATTCCGTTTTTTGGACGTTTAACCGGCGCCATCTATCGGTACAAGAACACTCAAAACTAAGAAACAACCGATGGAGTGAACTAGAAAGAAATCCTAACAGAGGACAATACACTCACATTGAAAATAGGTGATAAATCTTCGAGATCAACAGCTGAAGGTTGACTAGAAGGTTGGACGAGGAAAGGAGGTAGAAGGGTTGGACCGGAGCATGCACCAGCAATGGGTTGGACTGGAGTGTGCACCAGCGATGGGTTGGACCGGATCATGCACCAGTGATGGTTTGGGCCAGTAGTGGGAAACAATGCTATTTATAGGTGAATTACCAGAACTAGCAGAGTTGTAAGATGTGGTACAAGGTGAATGCAAATCGGATCATACATACATCATGTCTACTTCGTCATATTTCTTTTCTTTCGAACACAAATGTTAAAAGATTTCATGCAGCAGTTAAGAAACAACAAATAAGTGATTTTCAGCGTTTTCGGGCATTTAACCAACGCCATCTCTCAGGTAGAGGAATCCTCAAAACTAAGTAACAATACTAGAAAAATCACTGTCTATAAGATTTATACTCATGTATTCCAAACCATTTTCTTGTTACGAGGCATCTGACAGAAAACGTAAGCATTCATCACCTTAAAAACAGATAAGACAGAATGCGCTATGTATCGGCTTGAAAAAAAGCAAGAAGGCTAGTAACCATGGTTTAGCCATTCATTTTTTAAGTATTAGGACATTCATGTTACAATTTCTTGCAACAACATTCACAGCTAGTGAAGATACAAGTCTGAAAAATTCACTCTTCTGTGTAACCATGTGAATATTATATTTCAGCTGTATGTGAACCGAATATTCAGTTGAGAAGAATATTTAGAAACATCAGTGTGAACTCATGAATACATAAAACGTGTCTCCTTCTTGTGTCTCTTCATATCTCTATACTATTCTTACGAGCACAAATGATAGTATTTTCGAACAAATATGAAGCATGTATCAGTTTAAACGATATTCAGTTTTTTGGACGTTTAACCAGCGCCATCTATCGGTAGAAGAATCCTCAAAACTAAGAAACTATCGATGGAGTGAAATAGAGTGAAAACCCATGGATATGGGACTCTCATGTACCAAATATCAGTGTTAACTCGTTGATACATAAAACCTGTCTCCTTCTTGTGTCTCTTCACATCTATATACTATCCTTACGAGCACAAAAGATAGAACTTTCGAAGTAAGATCAAGCATGTATCAATTTAAAAACACGATATTCTGTTTTTGGACGTATAACCAGCTTCATCTATCGGTACAGGAATCCTCAAAGCTGAGAAACAACCGATGGGGTGCACTACAGTGAAAACTCATGGACATGGGACACTCATGGACAAAAGATCAGTGTGAACTCATGGGTACATAAAACGTGTCTCCTTCTTGCGTCTCTTCATATCTATATACTATTCTTACGAGCACAAAATATAGTACTCTCGAAGAAAGATGAGGCATGTATCAGTTTAAAAAAACGATATTCCGTTTTTTGGACGTTTTACCAGCGCCATCTATCGGTAGAAGAACACTCAAAACTAAGAAACAACCGATGGAGTGAACTAGAGTGAAATCCTAACAGAGGACAAGGCACTCACGTTGAAAATAGATGATAAATCTTCGAGATCAACAGCTGAAGGTTGACTAGAAGGTTGGACGAGGAGAAGGAGGTAGAAGGGTTGGACCGGAGCATGCACCAGCGATGGGTTGGACCGAATCATGCACCAGCGGTGGTTTGGACCAGTAGCGGGAAACAATGCTATTTATTGGAGAATTACCAGAATTAGCAGAGTTGTAAGATGTGGTACAAGGTGAATGCAAATCGGTTCATACATACATCATGTCTACTTCGTCATATTCCTTTTCTTTCGAACACAAATGTTAAAAGATTTCATGCAGCAGTTAAGAAACAGTAAATAAGAGATTTTCAGCGTTTTCGGGCATTTAACCAGCGCCATCTATCAGGTAGAGGAATCCTCAAAAGTAACTAACAATACTAGAAAAATCACTGTCTATAAGATTTATACTCATGTATTCCAAACCATTTTCTTGTTACGAGGCATCTGACAGAGGTAAGCATTCATCCCCTCAAAAACAGATAAGACAGAGGACACTATGTATCGGCTTGAAAAAAAGCAAGAAGGCTAGTAACCATGGTTTACCCATTCATTTTTTAAGTATTAGGTCGTTCATGTTACAATTTCTTGCAACAACATTCATAGCTAGTGAAGATACAAGTCTGCAACATTCACTCTTCTGTGTAACCATGTGAATATTACGTTTCAGCTGTATGTGAACCGAACATTCAGTTGAGAAAAATATTTAGAAACATCAGTGTGAACTCATGGATACATAAAACATGTCTCCTTCTTGTGTCTCTTCATATCTATATACTATTCTTACGAGCACAAAAGATAGTATTTTCGAAGAAATATGAAGCATGTATCAGTTTAAACGATATTCTGTTTTTTAGACGTTTAACCAGCGACATCTATAGGTACAGGAATCCTCACAACTAGCAAAAAACCTATGGAGTGAACTACAGAGAAATCCTCACATGGGACAAGGCACTCACGTTCAAAATATAATATAAATCTTCGAGATCAACACCTGAAGGTTGAGTAGAAGGTTGGGTGAGGAGACGGAGGTAGAAGGGTTGGACCGGTTCGTGCACCAGCACTGGGTTGGAACAGAGCCTGCACCAGCACTGGGATGGACCAGAGCCTGCACCAGCGATGGGTTGGACCAGTAGTGGGCAACGATGCTATTTATTGTTGAATTTCCAGTACTAGCAGTATTGTAAGATGTGGTACAAGATGAATGCAACTCGGTTCATACATACATCATGTCTACTTCGTCATATTTCTATTCTAACGAACACAAATGGTAAAAGATTTCATGCAGCAGTTAAGAAACAGTAAATAAGTGATTTTCAGCGTTTTCGGGCATTTAACCAGCGCCATCTATCAGGTAGAAGAATCCTCAAAACTAAGTAACAATACTAGAAAAATCACTATCTATAAGATTTATACTCATGTATTCCAAACCATTTTCTTGTTATGAGGCATCTGATAGAAAACGTGAGCATTCATCACCTCAAAAACAGATAAGACAGAGGGCACTATGTATCGGCTTGAAAAAAAGCAAGAAGGCTAGTAACCATTGTTTAGCCATTCATTTTTTAGGTATTAGGACGTTCATGTTACAATTTCTTGCAACAACATTCATAGCTAGTGAAGATACAAGTCTGCAACATTCACTCTTCTGTGTAACCATGTGAATATTATATGTCAGCTGTATCTGAACCGAACATTCAGTTGAGAAGAATATTTAGAAACATCAGTGTGAACTCATGGATACCTAAAACGTGTCTCCTTCTTGTGTCTCTTCTAATCTCTATACTATTCTTACGAGCACAAAGATAGTATTTTCGAAGAAATATGAAGCATGTATCAGTTTAAACGATATTCTGTTTTTTGGCCGTTTACCCAGCGACATCTATAAGTACACGAATATTCAAAACTAAGAAACAACCGATTGAGTGATCTACAGAGAAATCCTCACATGGAACAAGGCACTCACTTTGAAAATAGAATATAAATCTTCGAGATCAACACCTGAAGGTTGACTAGAAGTTTGGGTGAGGAGACGGAGGTATAAGGGTTGGACCGGTTAGTGCACCAGCACTGGGTTGGACCAGAGCCTGCACCAGCGATGGGTTGGACCAGTAGTGGGCAACGATGCTATTTATTGGTGAATTACCAGTACTAGCAGTGTTGTAAGATGTGGTACAAGGTGAATGCAAATTGGTTCATACATACATCATGTCTACTTCCTCATATTTCTATTCTTTCGAACACAAATGATAAAAGATTTCATGCAGCATTTAAGAAAGAGCAAATAAGTGATTTTCAGCGTTTTCGGGCAATTAACCAGCGCCATCTATCAAGTAGAGGAATCCTCAAAACTAAGTAAGAATACTAGAAAAATCACTCTCCATAACATTTATAGTCACGTATTTCAAACCGTTTTCTTGTTACGAGGCATCTGACAGAAAACGTAAGCATTCATCACCTCAAAAACAGATAAGACTGGGGGCGCTGTGGGTTGGCTTGAAAAACAGCAAGAAATCTAGTAACCACAGTTTAACCATTCATTTTTTAAGTATTAGGACGTTCATGTTACAATTTCTTCCAACAACATTCATAGCTAATGAAGATAAAAGTCGGCAACATTTACTCTTCTGTGTAAGCATGCGAACATTTCATTTCAGCTGTATGTGAACCGAACATGCAGTTGAGAAGAATATTTAAAAACATCAGTGTGAACTCATGGATACATAAAACGTGTCTCCTTATTGTGTCTCTTCATATCTATACGCTATTCTTACGAGCACAAAAGATTGTACTTTCGAACTAAGATGAAGCATGTATCAGTTTAAAACAACGATATTCTGTTTTTTGGACGTTTAACCAGCGCCATCCATCGATACAGGAATCCTCAAAACTAAGAAACAACCGATGGAGTGAACTACAGTGAAAACTCATGGACATGGGACACTCATGGACAAAACATCAGTGTGAACTCAGGGGTACATAAAACGTGTCTCCTTCTTGTGTCTCTTCATATCTATATACTATTTTTACGAACAGAATAGATAGTACTTTCGAAGTAAGATGAGGCATGTATCAGTTTAAAAAAGTACTCCGTTTTTTGGACGTTTAACCAGCGCCATCTATCGGTAGAACAATCATCAAAACTAAGAAACAACCGATGCAGTGAACTATAGTGAAAACTCATGGACATGGGTCACTCATGGACAAAATATCAGTGTGAACTCATGAATACGTAAAACGTGTCTCCTTCTTGTGTGTCTTCATATCTATATACTATTCTTACGAGCACAAAAGATAGTACTTTCGAAGTAAGATGAAGCATGTGTCCGTTTAATAAAACGATATTCTGTTTTTTGGACGTTTAACCAGCGCCATCTATCGGTACAGGAATCCTCAAAACTAAGAAACAACCAATGGAGTGAACTACGTAAAAATTCATGGACATGGGACACTCACAGACAAAATATCAGTGTGAACTAATGGATACATAAAACGTGTCTCCTTATTGCGTCTCTTCATATCTATACAGGGTGAATCTGAAAACATGGGCAAAACTTTACGGGGTGGTAGAATGCAGCTATATGAGCAATATTCGTCAGAGAATGTATGGTCGGAACGCAAGCAGTGGGAAGTTAAAAGGTAGTTTTCCACTGTCACATTTAAAGAATGAACACAAGAAGGAGAGGAGATACTTCAGAAAACATTTTATTAACAGGAATGTAATTGAGGTACCCGCACCGCACACAAAGTGCATATCTACCATTTCGTGGTTAGTATAACCAGCCATCCTCTCAGCAATCCACGGTAGAAATGCCGTTGGGTGTGAGGACCGAGGACCGATCCTTTTATACCATTTCTAACGCCACCTAGCGGCTCGCCGTTTGCGTTCCGACCATACATTCTATGACGAATATTACTCGTATAATTTCGTTCTACCACCCGGTAAAATTTCCCCCACTTTTTCATATTCACCCTGTATACTATTCTGACGAGCACAAAAGATAGTACTTTCGAAGTAAGATGAGGCATGTATCAGTTTAAAAAAAACGATGTTCTGTTTTTTGAACGATTAACCAGCGCCATCTATTGGTAGAAGAATCCTCAAATCTAAGAAAAAACCGATGGAGTGAACTATAGTGAAAACTCATGGACAAAATATCAGTGTGAACTCATGGATACATAAAACTTGTCTCCTTATTGTGTCTCTTCATATCCATATATTACTCTTACGAGCACAAAAGATAGTATTCTCGAAGTAAGATGAAGCATGTATCAGTTTAAAAAAATATATTCTGTATTTTGGACGTTTAACCAGCGCCATCTATCGATACAGGAATCCTCAAAACTAAGAAACAACCGATGGAGTGAACTACAGTGAAAACTCATGGACATGGGACATTCATGGACAAAACATCAGTGTGAACTCATGGGTACATAAAACCTGTCTCCTTCTTGTGCCTCTTCATATCTATATACTATTTTTACGAACAGAATAGATAGTACTTTCGAAGTAAGATGAGGCATGTATCAATTTCAAAACACGATATTCTGTTTTTGGACGTTTAACCAGCGCCATCTATCGGTACAGGAATCCTCAAAACTAAGAAACAACCGATGGAGTGAACTGTAGTGAAAACTCATTGACATGAGACAATCATGAACAAAATATCAGTGTTAACTCATGGATACATAAAACGTGTCTCCTTCTTGTGCCTCTTCATATCTATATACTTTTCTTACGAGCACAAAAGATACTACTTTCGAAGTAAGATGAAGCATGTATCAGTTTAAAAAAAGATATTCTGTTTTTTGGATGTTTAACCAGCGCCGTCTATCAGTACAGGAATCCTCAAAAGTAAGTAACAACTGATGGAGTGAACTACAGTGAAAACTCATGGACATGGGACACTCATGGACAAAACATCAGTGTGAACTCATGGGTACATAAAACGTGTCTCCTTCTTGTGTCTCTTCATATCTATATACTATTCTTACAAGCAGAACAGATAGCACTTTCGAAGTAAGATCAAGCATGAATCAATTCAAAAACACGATATTCTGTTTTTTGGACGTTTAACCAGTGCCATCTATCGGTAGAGGAATCCTCAAAACTAAGAAACAACCGATGGAGTGTAGTACAGTGAAAACTCATGCACATCGGACACTCATGGACAAAACATCAGGGTGAACTCATGGGTACATAAATCGTGTCTCCTCCTTGCGTCCTTCATATCTATATACTATTCTTACGAGCACAAAAGATAGTACTCTAAGTAAGATGAGGCACGTATAAGTTTAAAAAAAGATATTCCCTTTTTTGGACGTTTAACCAGCGCCATCTATCGGTAGAAGAATCCTCAAAACAAGAAACAACCGTGGAGTGAACTATAGTCAAAACTCACGGACATGGGATACTCATGGACAAAATAGCAGTGTTAATTCATGGATACATAAAACGTGTCTCCTTCTTCTGTCGCTTCATATCTATATACTATTCTTAGGAGCACAAAAGATAGTACTTTCGAAGTAAGATGAAGAATGTATCAGTTTGAAAAAACGATATTCTGTTTTTTCGACCTTTAACCAGCGCCATCTATCGGTAAAGGAATCCTCAAAACTAAGAACAACAGATGGAGTGAACTACAGTGAAATCCTCATGCAGGACAAGACACTCAAGTTGAAAATAGGTGATAAATCTTCGAGATCAACAGCTGAATTTTGACTAGAAGGTTGGAGGAGCAGCAGGAGGTAGAAGGGTTGGACCGGAGCATTCACCAGCAATAGGTTGGACCGGATCGTGCACCAGCGATGGGTTGGACTGGAGTGTGCACCAGCGATGGGTTGGACTGGATCGTGCACCACTAATGGTTTGGACCAGTGGCGGGAAACAATGTTATTTATTGTTGAATTACCAGTACTAGCAGAGTTGTAAGATATGTACAAAGTGAATATTAATCAGTTCATACATACATCATGTCTACTTCGTTATATTTCTATTTTTTCGAACACAAATGTTAAAAGATTTCATGCAGCAGTTAAGAAACAGTAAATAAATGATTTTCAGCGTTTTCGGGCATTTAACCAGCGCCATCTATCAGGTAGAAGAATCATCAAAACTAAGCAACAATACTAGAAAGATCACTGTATATAAGATTGATACTCATGTATTCCAAACCATTTTCTTGTCACGAGGCATCTGACAGAAAACGTAAGCATTCATCACCTCAAAAACAGATAAGACAGAGGGCGCTATGTGTCGGCTTGAAAAAAAGCAAGAAGGCTAGTAACCATGGGTTAGCCATTCATTTTTTTAGTATTATTACGTTCATGTTACAATTTCTTGCAACAACCTTCATAGCTAGTGAAGATACAAGTCTGCAACATTCACTTTTCTGTGTAACCATATGAATATTACATTTCACCTGTATGTGAACAGAACATTCAGTTGAGAAGAATATTTAGAAACATCAGTGTGAACTCATGGATACATAAAACGTGTCTCCTTCTTGTGTCTCTTCATATCTATATACTATACTTACGAGCACAAAAGATAGTATTTTCCAAGTAATGTGAAGCATGTATCAGTTTAAAAAACGATATTATGTTTTTTGAAAGTTTAACAAGCGATATCTATCGGCAGAAGAATCCTCAAAACTAAGAAACAACTGATGGAGTGAACTATAGTGAAAACTCATGAACATGGGACACTCATGGACAAATATCAGTGTGAACTGATGGATACATAAAACTTGTCTCCTTCTTGTGTCTCTTCATATCTATATACTATTCTTATGAGCACAAAAGATAGTACTTCCGAAGTAAGATGAGGCATATATCAGTTTAAAAACGATATTTTGTTTTTTGGAGGTTTAACCAGCGCCATCTATCGGTAGAAGAATCCTCAAAACTAAGAAACAACCGTTGGAGTGAACTATAGTGAAAACTCATGGACATGGGACACTCATGGACCAAATATCAGTGTGAACTCATGGATACATAAAATGTGTCTCCTTCTTGTGTCTCTTCATATCTATATACTATTCTTATGAGCACAAAAGATAGTACTTTCGAAGTAAGATGAGGCAAGTATCAGTTTAAAAAACCGATATTTTTTTGGACGTTTAACCAGCGCCATCTATCGGTAGAAGAATCCTCGAAACTACGAATCAACCGATGGAGTGAACTATAGTGAAAACTCATGGACATGGGTCACTCATGGACAAAATATCAGTGTGAACTCATGGATACATAAAACGTGTCTCCTGCTTGTGTCTCTTCATATCTATATACTATTCTTACGAGCACGAAAGATAGTACTTTCGAAGTAACATGAAGCATGTATCAGTTTAAAAAAACCATATTCTCTTTTTTGGACGTTTAACCAGGCCAGCTATCGGTACGGGAATCATCAAAACTAAGAAACAAGAGATGGAATGAACTGCAGTGAAATCCTCACATAGCACAAGGCACTCACGTTGAAAATATGATATAAATCTTCGAGATCACCACATGAATGTTGACTAGAAGGTTGGGGGAGGAGAAAGAGGTAGAAGGGTTGAACCGGAGCATGCACCAGCGATGGGTTGGACCAGTAGTTTTTTAGACATTTAACCATCGCCATCTATCGATACAGGAATCATCAAAACTAAGAAACAACTGATGGAGTGAACTATAGTGAAAACTCATGGACATGGGACACTCATGGACAAAATATCAGTGTGAACTAATGGATACATGAAACAGGTCTCCTTCTTGTGTCTCTTCATATCTATATACTATTCTTACGAGCACAAAAGGTAGTACTTTCGAAGAAAATGAGGCATGTATCAGTTTAAAAAAACGATATTCTGTTTTTTGGACGTTTAACCAGCGCAATCTATCAGTACAGGAATCCTCAAAACTAAGAAACAACAGATGGAGTGAACTATAGTGTAAACTCATGAATATGGGACACTCATGGACAAAATATCAGTGTGAATTCATGGATACATAAATCTTATCTCCTTCTTTTGTCTCTTCATATCTATATACTACTCTTGCAAGCACAAAAGTTAGTACTTGAAAGTAAGAAGAAGCATGAATCAGTTTAAAAAACGATATTTTGTTTTTGGACGTTTAACCAGCGCCATCTAATGGTACAGGAATCCTCAAAACTAAGAAACGACTGATGGAGTAAACTACAGAGAAATCCTCAAACAGGACAAGGCACTCAGGTTGAAAATAGGTGATAAATCATACAGATCAACATCTGAAGGTAGACTAGAATGTTGGGGGAGGAGGTGGAAGTAGAAGGGTTGCACCGGTTTGTGCACCAGCGATGGGTTGGACCTTTAGCGGGCAGCGATGCCATTTATTGGTGAATTACCAGTACTAGCACAGTTGTAAGAGGTGGTACAAGGTGAATGCAAATCGGTTCATACATACATCGTGTCTACTTCTTCATATCTCTATTCTTTCAAACACAAATGTTAAAAGATTTCATGCAGCAGTTAAGACGCAGTAAATTAGTGATTTTCAGCGTTTTCGGGCATTTAACCAGCGCCATCATCAGGTAGAGGAATCCTCAAAACTAAGTAACAATACAAAAAAAAATCACTGTCCATAACATTTATATTAATGTATTTCAAACCATTTTCTTGTTACGAGGCATTTGACAGAAAACCTAAGCATTCATCACCTCAAAACCAGATAAGACAGAGGGCGCTATGTGTCGGCTTCAAAAACAGCAAGAAGGCAAGTAACCACGATTTAACCATCATTTTTTAAGTATTACGACGTTCATGTTACAATTTCTTGCAACATCCTTCATAGCTAGTGAAGATACAAGTCTGCAACATTCACTCTTCTGTGTAAGCATGGGAATATTACATTTCAGCTGTATGTGAACCGAACATTCAATTGAGAAGAATATTTAGAAACATCAGTGTGAACTCATGGATACAAAAAGCGTGTCTCCTTATTATGTCTCTTCACATCTATGTACTATCCTTACGAGCACAAAAGATAATACTTTTCGAAGTAAGATCAATCATGTATCAGTTTAAAAAAACGATATTCTGTTTTTTGAACGTTTAACCATCGCCATCTATCGGTACAGCAATCCTCAAAACTAAGAAACAACCGATGGAATGAACTACAGTGAAAACTCCTGGACATGGGACAGTCACGGACAAAATATCAGTGTGAACTCACGGATACATAAAACCTGTCTCCTTCTTGTGTCTCTTCATATCTATATACTATTATTACGAGCACAAAAGATAGGACTTTCGAAGTAAGATGAGCATGTATCAGGTTAAAAAAAGATATTCTGTTTTTTCTACGTTTAACCAGCGCCATCTATCGGTACAGGAATCCTCAAAACTAAGAAGCAACCGATGGAGTGAACTATAGTGAAAATTCATGGACATGGGACACTCATGGACAAAATATTACTGTGAACTAATGGATACATAAAAAGTGTCTCCTTCTTGTTTCCCTTCATATCTATATACTATTCTTACGAGCACAAAAGGTAGTAGTTTCGAAGTAAGATGAAGCATATATCAGTTTAAAAATCTGATATTCTCTTTTTTGCACGTTTAACCAGTGCCATCTAATGGTACAGGAATCCTCAAAACAAAGAAACAACCGATGGAGTGAACTACAGTGAAAATCTCACAGAGCACAAGGCACTCAAGTTGAAAATATGTGATAAATCTTCGAGATCAATAGTTGAAGGTTGACTAGAAGGTTGGGTGAGGAGACGCAGGTACAAGGGTTGGACCGGTTAATGCATCAGCGCTGGGTTGGACCGGAGCATTCACCAACGATGAGTTGGACAAGTAGCGGGCAACGATTCTATTTATTGGTGAATTATCAGTACTAGCAGTGTTGTAAGTGATGGTAAAAGGTGAATGCAAATCCGATCATACATAAATCATGTCTACTTCGTCATATTTCTATTCTTTCGAACACAAATGTTAAAAAGATTTCATGCAGCAGTTAAAAAACAGTAAATAAGTGATTTTCAGTGTTTTCGGGCATTTAACCAGCGCCATCTTCAGGTAGAGGAATCCTCAAAACTAAGTAACAATACTAGAAAAATCACTGTCCATAAAATTTATATTCATGTATTTCAAACCATTTTCTTGTTACGAGGCATCCGACACAAAATGTAAGCATTCATCACCAGAAAAACAGATAAGACAGAGGGTGCTATGTGTCGGCTTCAAAACCAACAAGAAGGCTATTAACCACGTTTTAACCATTCATTTTTTAAGTATTAGGACGTCCATGTTACAATTTCTTTCAACAACGTTCATAGGTAGTGAAGATACAAGTCTGCAACATTCACTCTTATGTCTAAGCATGGGACTATTACATTTCAGCTGTGGGTGAACCGATCATTCAGTTGAGAAGAATATTTAAAATCATCAGTGTGAACTCATGTATACATAAAACGTGCTCCTTATTTTGTCTCTAAACTCCTCTATTGTGTCTCTGTGATTCCTCAAAACTAAGAAACAACCGATGGAGTCATATCTATATACTATTCTTAGGAGCACAAAAGATAATTCTTTGGGAGTAAGATGAAGCACGTATCAGTTTAAAAAAAGATATTCTGTTTTTTGGACTTTTAACCAACGCCACCTATCAGTACAGGAACCCTCAAAACTAAGAATCAACAGATGGAGTGAACTATAGTGAAACCTCATGAACATGGGACACTCATGAACAAACATCAGTGTGAACTCATGGACACGTAAAACGCGTCTCCTTCTTGTGTCTCTTCATATCTATATACTGTTCTTACGAGCACAAGAAGATAGTACTTTCGAAGTAAGATGAAGCATGTATCAGTTTAAAAAATGTTATTCTGTTTTTTGGATGTTTAACCAGCGCCATCTATCGGTACAGGATTCCTCAAAACTAAGAAACAACCGATGGAGTGAACTACAGTGAAATCCTCACATGGGACAAGGCACTAACGTTGAAAATAGGTGATAAAACTTCGACATCAACAGCTGGAAGTTGACTAGAAGGTTGAGGGAGGAGACGGAGGTAGAAGGGTTGGACCGGTTCGTGCACCAGTGATGGGTTGGACCAGAGCGTGCACCAGCGATGTGTTGGACCAGTAGCGGGGAGCGATGGTATTTATTGGTGAATTACCAGTACTAGCTGAGTTGTGAGAGGTGGTACATACATACATCATGTCTACTTCTTCATATCTTTATTCTTTCGAACACGAATGATTAAAGATATCATGCAGCAGTTAAGAAACAGTAAATTAGTGATTTTCAGCGTTTTCGGGCATTAACCAGTGCCATCTATCAGGTAGAGTAATCCTCAAAACTTAGTAACAATACTAGAAAAATCACTGTCCATAATATTTATATTCATGTATTTCAAGCCATTTTCTTGATATGAGGCATCTGACAGAAAACGTAGGCATTGATCACCTTAAAAACAGATAAGACAGATTGCGCTATGTGTAGGCTTGAAAAACAGCAAGAAAGCTAGTAACCACGGTTTAACCATTCTATTTTTAAGTATTATTCATGTTCCAATTTCTTGCAACAACTTTCATAGCTAGTGAAGATACAACTCTGCAACATTCACTCTTCTCTGTAACCATGCGAAAATTACATCTCAGCTGTATGTGAACCGAACATTCAGTTGAGAAGAATATTTAAAAATATCAGTGTGTACTCAGGGATACATAAAACGTGTCTCCTTCTTGTGTCTCTTCATATCTATATACTATTCTTACGAGCACAAAAGATAGTACTTTCGAAGTAAGATGAAGCATGTATCAATTTAAAAAACGATATTCTGAATTATGGACGTTTAACCAACGCCACCTATCGGTACAGGAATCCTGAAAACTAAGAAACAACCGATGGAGTAAACTACAGTGAAAACCTCAAACGGGACAAGGCACTCACGTTGAAAATAGGTGATAAATCTTTGAGATCAACAGCTGGAGGTTGACTAGAAGGTTGGGGGAGGAGACGGAGGTAGAAGGGTTGGACCGGTTCGTGCACCAGCGATGGGTTGGACCGGAGAATGCACCAGCGATACGTTGGATCTGTAGCGGGCAGCTATGCTATTTATTGGTGAATTACCAGCACTAGCAGAGTTGTAAGACGTGGTGCAATATGAATGCAAATCGGTTCATACATACATCATGTCTACTTCTTCATATTTCTATTCTTTCGAACGCAAATGTTAAAAGATTTCATCCAGCAGTTAAGAAACAGTAAATAAATGATTTTCAGCGTTTTCGGGCATTTAACCAGCGCCATCTATCAGGAAGAGGAATCCTCAAAACTAACTAACAATACTAGAAAAATCACTGTGTGTAACATTTATATTCATGTATTTCAAACCATTTTCTTGATATGAGGCATCTGACAGAAAACGTAAACATTCATCGCCTCAAACACAAATAAGACAGAGGGCGCTATGTGTCGGCTTGAAAAACAGAAAGAAGGCTAGTAACCACGGTTTAACCATTCATTATTTAAGTATTAGGACGTTCATGTTACAATGTCTTGCAACAACGTTCATAGCTAGTGAAGATACAAATCTGCAACATTCACTCTTCTGTTTAAGCATGCGAATATTACATTTCAGCTGTATGTGAACCGAACATTCAGTTGAGAAGAATATTTAGAAACATCAGTGTGAACTCATGGATACATAAAACGTGTCTCCTTTTTGTGTCTCTTCATATCTATATACTATCCTTACGAGCACAAAAGATAGTACTTTCGAAGTAAGATGAAGCATGTATCAGTTTAAAAGAACGATATTCTGTGTTTTCGACGTTTAACCAGCGCCATCTATCGGTACAGGAATCCTCAAACCTAAGAAACAACCAATGGAGTGAACTACAGTGAAAACTCATGAACATGGGACACTCATGGACAAACATCAGTGTGAACTCATGGACACGTAAAACGCGTCTCCTTCTTGTGTCTCTTCATATCTATATACTATTCTTATGAGCAAAAAAGATAGTACTTTCGAAGTAAGATGAGGCATGTATCAGTTTAAAAGAACGATATTCTATTTTTTGAACGTTTAACAAGCGCTATCTATCGGTAGAAGAATTCTCAAAACTAAGAAACAACTGATGGAGTGTACTATAGTGAAAGCTCATGAACATGAGACACTCATGGACAAACATCAGTGTGAACTTATGAATACGTAAAACTTGTCTCCTTCTTGTGTCTCTTCATATCTATATACTATTCTTACGAGCACAAAAGATAGTACTTCGAAGTAAGATGAAGAATGTATCATTTTAAAAAAAGTTATTCTGTTTTTTGGATGTTTAACCAGCGCCATCTATCGGTACAGGATTCCTCAAAACTAAGAAACAACCGATGGAGTGAACTACAGTGAAATCCTCACACGGGACAAGGCACTCTCGTTGAAAATAGGTGATAAAACTTCGACATCAACAGCTGGAAGTTGACTAGAAGGTTGAGGGAGGAGTAGAAGGGTTGCGGTTCGTGCACCAGTGATGGGTTGGACCAGAGTGTGCACCAGCGATATGTTGGACCAGTAGCGGGGAGCAATGCTATTTATTGGTGAATTACCAGTACTAGCTGAGTTGTGAGAGGTGGTACAAGGTGAATGCAAATCGGTTCATACATACATCATGTCTACTTCTTCATATCTCTATTCTTTGGAACACAAAGGTTAAAAGATTTCATGCAGCAGTTAAGAAACAGTAATTAAGTGATTTTCAGCGTTTTCGGGCATTTAACTAGCGCCATCTATCAGGTAGAGGAATCCTCAAAACTAAGTAACAATACTAGAAAAATCACTGTCGATAACATTTATATTCACTTATTTCAAACCATTTTCTTCTTACGAGGCATCTGACAGAAAACGTAAGCATTCAACACCTCAAAAACAGATAAGACAGGGGGCGCTATGTGTCGGCTTGAAAAACAGCAAGAAGGCTAGTAACCACGGTTTAACCTTTCATTTTTTACGTATTAGGACGTACATTTTACAATGTCTTGCAACAACCTTCATAGCTAGTGAAGATACAAGTCTCATACATTCACTCTTCTTTGTAAGCATGCGAATATTTCATTTCAGCTCTGTGAACCGAACATGCAGTTGAGAAGAATATTTAAAACATCAGTGTGAACTCATGGATACATAAAACGTGTCTCCTTTTTGTGTCTCTTCATATCTATATACTATTCTTACGACCACAAAAGATAGTACTTTCGAAGTAAGATGAAGCATGTATCAGTTTAAAAAAACGATGTTCTGTGTTTTCGACGTTTAACCAGCATCATCTATCAGTACAGGAATCCTCAAAACTAAGAAACAACCAATGGAGTGAACTACAGTGAAAACTCATGAACATGGGACACTCATGGACAAAACATCAGTGTGAACTCATGGGTATATAAAACGTGTCTCCTTCTTGTGTCACTTCATATCTATATACTATTCTTACGAGCACAAATGATAGTACTTTCGAAGTAAGATGAGCACGTATCAGTTCAAAAAAAGTATTCTGTTTTTTGGACGTTTAACCAGCGCCATCTATCGGTAGAAGAATCCTCAAAACTAAGAAACAACCGATGGTGTGAACTATAGTCAAAACTCATGGACATGGGACACTCATGGACAAAACATCAATGTGAACTCATGCGTACATAAAACATGTCTCCTTCTTCTGTCTCCATATCTATATACTATTCTTACGAGCACAAAAGATAGTACTTTCGAAGTAAGATGAGCACGTATCAATTTGTTAGACGATATTCTGTTTTTTGGACATTTAACCAGCGCCATCTATCGGTAGAAGAATCCTCAAAACTAAGAAACAACCTATGGAATGAACTATAGTGAAAACTCATGGATATAGGCCACTCATGAACAAAATATCAATGTGAACTCATGGATACATGACACGTGTCTCCTTGTGTCTCTTCATATCTATATACTATCCTTACGAGCACAAAAGATAGTACTTTCGAAGAAAGGTCAGGCATGTATCAGTTAAAAAACGATATTGTGTTTTTTGGACGTTCAACCAGCGCCATCTATCGGTACAGGAATTCTCAAAACTAAGAAACAACAGATGGAGTGAACTACAGTGAAATCCTCAAAAAGGACAAGGCTCTCGCATTGAAAACAGGAGATAAATCTTCGAGATAAACAGCTGAAGGTTGACTTGAAGGTGGGGGGAGGAGAAGGAGGTAGAAGGGTTGGACCGGAACGTTCACCTGCGAAGGATTGGACCAGATCGCGCACCAGCTGTGGTTTGGACCATTAGCGGGAAACAATGCTATTTATTGGGGAATTTCCAGTACTAGCAGAGTTGTGAGAGGTGGTACAAGGTGAATGCAAATCGGTTGATACATATATCATGTCTACTTCTTCATATCTCTATTCTTTCGAACACAAATATTAAAAGATTTCATGCAGCGTTTAAGAAACTGTAAATTAGTCATTTTCAGCGTTTTCGGGCATTAACCAGCGCCATCTATCTGGTAGAGGAATCCTCAAAACTAAGTAACAATACTAGAAAATTCTGCCCATAACATTTATATTCATGTATTTCAAACCATTTTCTTGATATGAGGCATCTGACAGAAAACGTAAGCATTCATCATCTCAAAAACAGATAAGACAGAGGGCGTTATGTGTCGGCTTGAAAATCAGCAAGAAGACTAGTAACCATGGTTTAACCATTCATTTTTAAAGTATTAGGACGTTCATGTTAAAACATCTTGCAACAACGTTCATAGGTAGTGAAGATACAAATCTGCAACATTCACTCTTCTGTTTAAGCATGCGAATATTACATTTCAGCTGTATGTGAACCGAACATTCAGTTGAGAAGAATATTTAGAAAGGTTAGTGTGAACTCACGGATACATAAAACTTGTCTCCTTCTTGTGTCCCTTCATATCTATATACAATTCTTTCGAACACAAAAGATAGTACTTTCGAAGTAAGAAGCATGTATCAGTTTAAAAAACGATATTCTGCTTTTTGGACGTTTAACCAACGCCACCTATCGGTACGGGAATCCTGTAAACTAAGAAACAACCGATGGAGTGAACTACAGTGAAATCCTCACATGGGACAAGGCACTCACGTTGAAAATAGGTGGTAAATCTTTGTGATCAACAGCTCTAAGTTGACTAGAAGGTTGGGGAAGGAGACGGAGGAAGAAGGGTTGGACCGGTTCTTGACCAGCGATGGGTTCGACCGGAGCATGCACCAGCGTTAGGTTGGACCTGTAACGGGCAGCGATGCTATTTATTGGTGAATTACCAGTACTACCAGGGTTGTAAGAGGTGGTACAAGGTGAATGCAAATCGGTTCATACATACATCATGTCTACGTCTTCATATTTCTATTCTTTCGAATACAAATGTTAAAAGATTTCATGCAGCAGTTAAGAAACAGTAATTAAGTGATTTTCAGCTTTTTCGGGCATTTAACCAGCGCCATCTATGAGCTAGAGGAATCCTCAAAACTAAGTAACAATACTAGAAAAACAACTGTCCATAACATTTATATTCATGTATTTCAAACCATTTTCTTGAGCGAGGCATCTGACAGAAAACGTAAGCATTCATCACCTCAAAAGCAGAGAGACACAGGGTGCTATGTGTCTCTCTGCACACAGGGGGCTAGAAAATCAGCAAGAAGGCTAGTATCCATGGTTTAACCAGTCATTTTTAAAGTATTAGGACTTTCATGTTAAAATTTCTTGCAACAACATTCATAGCTAGTGAAGATACAAGTCTGCAACATTCACTCTTTTGTTAAAGCATGCGAATATTACATTTCAGCTGTATGTGAACCGAACATTCAGTTGAGAAGAATATTTAGAAGCATCAGTGTGAACTCACGGATACATAAAACTTGTCTCCTTCTTGTGTCCCTTCATATCTATATACTCTTCTTACGAGCACAAAAGATATTTTCGAAGTAATATAAAGCATGTATCAGTTTACAAAAGCGATATTCTGTTTTTCGGACGTTTAACCAGCGCCATCTATCGGTACAGTAATCCTCAAAACTAAAAAACAACCTATGGAGTGAACTACAGTGAAAACTGATGGACATGGAAAACTCATGTACAAAACATCAGTGTGAATTCATCGATTCATAAAACTTGTCTCCTTCTTGTGTCCCTTCGTATCTATATACTATTCTTTCGAGCACAAAAGATAGTACTTTCGAAGTAAGATGAAACATGTATCAGTTTAAAAAAAGATATTCTGTTTTTCCGACATTTAACCAGCGCCATCTATCGGTACAGGAATCCGCAAAACTAAGAAACAACCGATGGAGTGAACTACAGTGAAAACTCATGGACATGGGACACTCATGGACAAAACATCAGTGTGAACTCATGGGTACATAAAACGTGTCTCCTTCTTGTGGCTCTTCATATCTATATTCTATTCTTACGAACGATAAGATAGTACACCTCTCCCTTGATTTACGCGGTACTCAGTTCACACAATTTTGGCTTTGCACGGTCAAAAATTGCAACCAGTTTCGATTTACACGGTAACTACTGAGACGTACATAGAAAGGAAATCGCAGTCAGTACCGTGTAAATCGAAACTGGTTGAATTTTTTGACCGTGCAAAGCCAAAATTGTGTGAACTGAGTACCATGTAAATCGAGGGATCGGTGTACTTTCGAAGTAAGATGAGGCATGTATCAGTTTAAAAAAACGATATTCTGTTTTTTGGACGTTTAACCAGCACTATCTATCGGAAGAATCCTGAAAACTAAGAAACAACCGATGGAGTGAACTATAGTGAAAACTCATGGACATGAGAAACTCAAAGACAAAATATCAGTATTAACTCATGGATACATAAAACGTGTCTCCTTCTTGTGTTTCTTCATATCTATATACTATTCTTACGAGCACAAAAGACAGTACTTTCGAAGTAAGATGAAGCATTTGTTAGTTTAAAGAAAGGATATTCTGTTTTTTGGACGTTATATCGGTACAGGAATCTATCGGTACAGGAATCCTCAAAATTAAAAACAACAGATGGAGTGAACCAGAGTGAAATCCTCACACAGGATAAGTCACTCACGTTGAAAATAGGTGATAAATCTTCGAGATCAACACCTGAAGGATGACTAGAAGGTTGGGGGAGGAGAAGGAGGTAGAAGGGTTGGACTGGAGCATGCACCAGCGATGGGTTGGACCGGATTGTGCACCAACGATTGTTTGGACCAGAGTGTGCACCAGCAATGGGTTGGACCAGATCATGCACCAGCGATGGTTTGGACCAGTAGCGGGAAACAATGCTATTTATTTGTGAATTACCAGTACTACCAGAGTTGTAAGATGTGGCACAAGGTGAATGCGAATCGGTTCATACATACATCATGTCTACTTCGTCATATTTCTATTCTTTCGAACACAAATGCTAAAAAATTTCATGCAGCACTTAAGAAACAGCAAAATAAGTGATTTTCAGCGTTTTCGGGCATTTAACCAGCGCCATCTATCAGGTAGAGGAATCCTCAAAACTAAGTAACAATATTATAAAAATCACTGTCTATAACATTTATACTGATGTATTCCAAACCATTTTCTTGTTACTAGGCATCTGACAGAAAACGTAAGCATTCATCACCTCAAAAACAGATACGACAGAGGGCGCTATGTGTCGGCTTGAAAAAAAAACAAGAAGGCTAGTAACCATGGTTTACCCATTCATTTTTTAAGTATTAGGACAATCAAATTACAATTTCTTGCAACAACGTTCATAGCTAGTGAAAGCTACAAGTCTGCAACATTCACTCTTCTGTGTAAGCATGCTAATATTACATTTCAGCTGTATGTGAACCGAACATCCAGTTGAGAAGAATATTTAGAAACATCAGTGTGAACTCAGGGATACGTAAAACGTGTCTCCTTCTTATGTATCTTCATATCTATATACTATTCTTACGAGCACAAAAGATAGTATTTTCGAAATAATATAAAGCATGTATCAGTTTAAAAAATGATATTCTGTTTTTTGGAAGTTTAACCAGGGACATCTATAGGTACAGGAATCCTCAAAACGAAGAAACAACCGATGGAGTGAACTCCAATGAAAACTCACGGACATGTGGGACACTAATGGACAAAACATCAGTGTGAACTCATGGATACATAAAACGTGTCTCCTTCTTGTGTCTCTTCATATCTATATACTATTCTTACGAGCACTAAAGATAGTACTTTCGAAGTAAGTTGAAGCATGTATCAGTTTAAAAAACCGATATTCTCTTTTTTGGACATGTAACCAGCGCCATGTATCGGTACAGGAATCCTCAAAACTAAGAAACAACCGATGGAGTGAACTAAATTAAAACTAATGGACATGGGACACTAATGGACAAATCATCAGTGTGAACTCATGGATACATAAAACGTCTCCTTATTGTGTCTCTTCATAACTATATACTATTCGTAAACACAAAAGATAGTACTTTCAAAGTAAGATGATGTATGTATCAGTTTAAAGAAATGATATTCTGTTTTTTGGACGTTTAACCAACGCCACCCATCGGTACCGGAATCCTGAAAACTAAGAAACAACCGATGGAGTGAACTACAGTGAAATCCTCACAAGGGACAAGGCACTCACGTTGAAATTGGTGATAAATCTTTGAGATCAACAGCTGGAGGTTGACTAGAAGGTTTGGGGAGGAGACGGAGATAGAAGCATTGGACCGGTTCGTGCACCAGATCTGTGTTGGACCAGAGCCTGCACCAACGATGGGTTGGACCAGTAGTGGGCAACGATGCTATTTATTGGTGAATTACCAGTACTAGCAGTGTTATAAGATGTGGTACAAGGTGAATGCAAATCTGTTCATACATACATCATGTCTACTTCGTCATATTTCTATTCTTTAGAACACGAATGATAAAAGATATCATGCAGCAGTTAAGAAACAGTAATTAAGTGATTTTCAGCGTTTTCAGGCATTTAACAAGTGCCATCTATCAGGTAGAGGAATCCTCAAAACTAAGTAACAATACTAGAAAAATCACTCTCCATAACATTTATATTCATGTATTTCAAACCATTTTCTTGTTACGAGATTTCTGACAGAAAACGTAAGCATTCATCACCTCAAAAACAGATAAGACAGAGGGCACTGTGTGTCGGCTTGAAAAACAGCAAGAAGGCTAGTAACCACAGTTTAACCATTCATTTTTTAAGTATTAGGACGTTCATGTTACAATGTCTTGCAATAGCTAGTGAAGATAGCTAGTGAAGATACAAGTCTGCAACATTCAATCTTCTGTGTAAGCATGCGAATATTTCATTTCACCTATGTGAACCGAACATGCAGTTGAGAATATTTAAAACATCAGTGTGAACTCATGGATACATGACACGTGTCTCCTTCTTGTGTCTCTTCATATCTATATACTATTCTTAGGAGCACAAAAGATATTACTTTCGAAGTAAGATGAAGCATGTATCAGTTTAAAAAAACGATATTCTGTTTTTTCGACGTTTAACCAGCGCCATCTATCGGTAAAGGAATCCTCAAAACTAAGAAACAACAGATGGAGTGAACTACAGTGAAATCCTCACACGGCACAAGGCAGTCACGTTGAAAATAGGTGACAAATCTTCGAGATCAGCAGCTGAAGGTTGACTAGAAGGTTGGGGGAGGAGACGGAGATAGAAGGGGGTTGGACTGGTTCGTGCACCAGCGATTGGTTGGACCAGTAGAGGGCAGCGATGCTATTTATTGGTGAATTACCAGTACTAGCAGTGTTATAAGATGTGGTACAAGGTGAATGCAAATCGGTTCATACATACATCATGTCTACTTCGTCATATTTCTATTCTTTCCAACACGAATGATAAAAGATTTCATGCAGCAGTTAAGAAACAGTAATTAAGTGATTTTCAGCGTTTTCGTTCATTTCACCAGCGCCATCTATCAGTAGAAGAATCCTCAAAACTAAGTAACAATACTAGAAAAATCACTGTCCATAACATTTATATTCATGTATTTCAAACCATTTTCTTTTTACGAAGCATCTGACAGAAAACGTAAGCATTCTTCACCTCAAAAACAAATAAGACAGAGGGCGCTATGTGTCAGCTTGAAAAACAGCAAGAAGGCTAGTAACCACGATTTAACCATTCATTTTTTAAATATTAGGACGTTCATGTTAAAATTTCTTGCCACAACGTTCATAGCTAGTGAAGATACAAGTCTGCAACATTCACTCTTCTGTTTAAGCAAGGGAATATTACATTTCAGCTGTATGTGAACAGAACATTCAGTTGTGAAGAACATTTAGAAACATCAGTGTGAACTCACAGATTCATAGAACGTGTCTCCTTCTTCTGTCTCTTCATATCTATATACTATTCTTACGAGCACAAAAGGTAGGACTTTCCCAGTAAGATGAAGCATGTATCAGTTTAAAAAAAACGATTTTCTGAGTTTTGGGTTTTTCACCAACGCCACCTAGTGAGAAATATGTTGACTATCCGATTCGAGTAAGACAACAGCTGTCTATGAATGATTATGTATATACGGTTTCTCTGATCTTATGCAAAGTACATTCATTTTTATGGGGTGTGTGGTGTATAGTGTTATATGTAAGTGTATGCATACATTCATGCGATGGACTAAGTTTTTCTCCATATTGTGTCATGCACTTGTTTTCGTCTCTCTATATGTGTTAATTCTATGCATTTGCATGCGTTACGTTTGTGAGTGTGCTTTCATGTTTCTCACTCTGAATCGTGTATGTGAGTGCGTGTGTGTGTGTGTGTCTGTTGACATGCAAGAATAAACATATTGTCTTACAGATACTTGCTTGCTACAGAATAAGCTAATCAGCACAGATCTTAAGTTGAATACACATATTTCAGGAGGTGTAAGGATTTGTCTTCAGCACGTTCGAATATTTTTTTTTAGCACGACTGTCTTACCTTTCCTGTCAGATGCCCCATAACCAGCAAAACATGTGTGTTTTTGCTAATAAAGAAGAGTACACACAACCGAGAATATTTTGAAACTTAGAATAACACAACATACTGATGCATTAAGAACGAAGCGGAGGGATACTAACAGTTGAACCATGACCTGAAACGATCGAAATCCTGCTGTTCGCACAAGGCGGTGATGGACGATTAAACATGTAATAATCTGAAAAGGGAAATCCAGTTGTTTCAAAAAGGAGGACCTTTTGTGGTACAAGGATTTTTTTCAGGAGTATTACGTTTTATCGCCCCTTGCTTCCTTGCACGACACAACAGGATTTCAACCGTTTCAGGTCATGGTTCAACTGTTAGTATCCCTCCGATTCGTTCTTAATGCATCAGGATGTCGTGTTATTCTAAGTTTGAAAACAATCTCGGTTCTGTCCTTTTCTGTATTAGCAAAAACACACACATTTTGCCTGTTATGGGGCATCGGACAGGAAACGTAAGACAGTCGTGCTAAAAAAATATTCGAACATACTGAAGAAAAATCTTTACACCTCCTGAAATATGCGTATTCAAGTTAAGGTCCGTGCTGATTAGCTTCTTCTGTAGCAAGCAAGAATCTGTAAGACAATACGTTTATTCTTGCATGTGAACAGACACACCCACATGCACTCACATACACGATTCAGAGTGACAAACATGAAAGCACACTCACACACGTAACGCACGCACGTGCATACAATTAACACATATACAGAGACGAAAACAAGTGCGTGACACAATATGGAGAAAAACTTAGTCAATCGCATGGATGTAAGAATACACTTATGTATAAACACTATACACCATACACCCCATAAAAATGAATATACTTTGCACAAGATCAGAGAAACCGTATATACATAATCATTCATAGACAGCTGTTGTCTTACTCGAATCGGATAGTCAACATATTTCTCACTAGATGGCGATGGTGAAAAACCCAAAACTCAGAAAATCATTTTTTTTAAACTGATACATGCTTCATCTTACTTCGAAAGTTCTATCTTTTGTGCTCGTAAGAATAGTATATAGATATGAAGAGACACAAGAAGGAGATACGTTTTAGTTATTTGTGAGTTCACACTGATGTTTCTAAATATTCTTCTCAACTGAATGTTCGGTTCACATACAGCTGAAATGTAATATTCGCATGCTTACACAGAAGAGTGAATGTTGCAGACTTGTGTCTTCACTAGCTATGAACGTTGTTGCAAGAAATTCTAACATGAACGTCCTAATACTTAAAAATGAATGGTTAAACCATGGTTACTAGCCTTCTTGCTGTTTCTCAAGCCGACACACAGTGCCCTCTGTCTTATCTGTTTTTGAGGTGATGAATGCTTACGTTTTCTGTCAGAAATCTCGTAACAAGAAAATGGTTTGAAATACATGAATATAAATGTTATGGACAGTGAATTTTTTAGTATTGTTACTTAGTTTTGAGGATTGCTCTACCTGATAGATGGCGCTGGTTAAATGCCCAAAAACGCTGAAAATCACTTATTTACTGTTTCTTAACTGCTGCATGAAATCTTTTAACATTTGTGTTGGAAAGAATTGAAATATGAAGAAGTAGACATGATGTATGTATGAACCGATTTGAATTCACTTTGTACCACCTCTTACAACTCTGCTAGTACTGGTAATTCACCAATAAATAGCATCGCTGCCCGCTACAGGTCCAACCTGTCGCTGGTGCATGCTCCGGTCCAACCCATCGCTGGTGCATGAACCGATCCGACCCTTCTACCTCCGTCTCCTCCCCCAACCTTGAGCTGTTGATCTCGAACATATATCACCTATTTTCAATGTGAGTGCCTTGTCCTGTGTGAGGATTTCACTGTAGTTCACTCCATCGGTTGTTTCTCAGTTTTGAAGATTCCTGTACCGATAGATGGCGCTGGTTAAACGTCTAAAAAAGAGAATATCGTTTTTTTAAACTGATAGATGCTTCATCTTACTTCGAAAATATTATCTTTTGTGCTCGTAAGAATAGTATATAGATATGAAGAGACACAAGAAGGAGACACGTTTTATGTATCCGTGAGTTCACACTGATGTTTCTAAATATTCTTCTCAACTGAATGTTCGGTTCACCTACAGCTGAAATGTAATATTCGCTTGCTTACACAGAAGAGTGAATGTTGCAGTCTTGTATCTTTACTAGCTATGAACGTTGTGGCAAGAAATTATAACATGAACGTCCTAATACTTAAAAAATGAATGGTTAAACCGTTGTTACCAGCCTTCTTGCTGTTTTTCAAGCCGATACATAGTGCCCTCTGTCTTATCTGTTTTTGAGGTGAAGAATGCTTACGTTTTCTTTTAATGTGAGAATGCTGGGTGTGGTGCTTTTCTTTCGCTTCTCTACCACTTCTCCTTTCATTTTCAATCTTACTTCTGCAATATTGATTGTCTTGATGATTGAAGTATTCTGTTCTGCTCTACACCTGATACGATTACTAAAGAACTTTAAATGTTGTATGTACTAATTCTGGATTAAATATGTGGGCCGCTACCGGAAGTAGTGCAATAACGATCCAACCCGTGACAGAGGTTGAACAAGCTCAAAGCACTCCGTTGAACTACATAAATAAGATTAATATCGGTTCGGGGAACTCTTAGAATCGCGAGGCATTATGCTTATGGTACATAGAGGCGTAATGCTCCATAGACAGTGTTTTTTCCAAACAAGATACATAACGTTATCAAAAAACTTGTGTTTGTCCTAACCACTTCACACTAACATAGAACCACTTGTTCCAAGAATTCAACACTAGTATAGAAATAGGGAAAAATAACTAAACAGACATCTCCGTGTTATATTGTAGCGAAACACCTTATCTTTTGTCGAAAAACTTGTGTTTGCAGCGTGCGCTTATTCAAACGTACCGAGGGAACTCTGAAAAGAGATAGTGTTTTGGAATAACTGCTGAGAGAGCTTACGTTTTATCAGCGGTTGAAATCAGTGAATGCCAAGACAGGCCTCGATTCTGGGACACAACTTTTCACAGAAATATTGTTGTTTTCCAGTGAGTTTTCAGATTTTTTAATTTACAAACAAAAGCGCCTATTCAGATTGTCTTCCGTTCGAATCATATTTAATGCAGTCAACATTGACTTATTGTGAAAGAATGACTGTTCGCGCTTTCCTTTTCATACATTAGGAAATGGAAGGTTCGTGCATGTAAGAGTGAGTTCGGTGTATCTTTTTAAAAATATGCAACTATCTGTCTTAACAGTTAGCTTTCACACGACATAGGTGTTCAGTAATATTCATGTGTTATTAAGGATCTCAAACCTTGACTTTGTTCGAAGTAACTAACCTATTGTCTATGGGATAGATGCTGGCTATCGTAACTTGTGGCTGTATCGGTTGTGGTAAAGTACTGAATAGGCTATTCTGAGATTTTCGTCATAAGCAGATGTATGGAAAAAATCTGATGATGCTTGCGATTTATCTACTTTAATCGTATGGTTTATTAGAAAGATACACTTAGGGAAGATGTATTAGTGTTTGAACTTTAATTATTTTGTGAGAGAAAGCATACATAATGAGAGTTTTACGAATCTGTTGAGAGACGCACATCTGAAGATGGAGTTATGAGATTGTATGACAGTGAAGCAAACGCAATTTTTCTTTCTAAATGCTAGTTGCTTGCTGTACTAAAACGATTCACTGAATTTCCCCCTCGTATGCCTCACGAAATGGTACACTGTAGTTCATCAATTATATTTGTCATCTTCGGGGTAAAGACTGGATCTGTGTAAACATGATGGATATCAATTTCATAGGATCTGCCACAGATTTAGCACTTTTCGGAGGAGTCGGTCATAATGTGTGTCATCTCAATTTTAAGTGTTATTAATTGCAATCCCAATAATATGGAAAACAACAATCTCCCTTTGAATTTCATAGATTCTTATTTTTAAGTGCGTCTATCAGTAGAAGAATTCCTTCTGTATTTTGGTGAGAAACGAGTAATTATTTGATTTTGTCCAAAACACGAAACGACGGCTCTTCTCAAAGTAAGCCGAAGCATTGTTTTATCTGTCTCCATCGCTGTCCCCATAGGTCAGCATTAGTGGGGTGGACGCGTGTTCCGTGACCTTTGTACATCACCAGTTGGCCCGCTTGTTGCTATGGCTTGGCTGGCGTTTCAGTAGATCACATGCCAATTAGTGTGGAAAGTTTTGTAACAGGGAGAGAAGGTCGCTTCTTGTACGCACAACGTGAGGACATCGGCACAAGTACAGAATTTTCAGGCCCCTGGTCAGAACATATATGTCAGTGCATAGGCGGATACGAAGAAGTGTTTGCTAAATTTTGACTATCAGTCCAGTTGCAAATAAAATTTCTGTGGATTAGTGCAGGTAAGTTGAGAGGATACACTCGAGTGAGACAACGTATTATTTTTATAGTTGAAGTATTTGCTAAATTTTGACTATCAGTCCAGTTGCAAATAAAATTTCAGTGGATTAGTGCAGGCAAGTTGAGAGAGGCAGTTGGACTATTTTTATAGTTGAAGTATTTGCTAAAACTAATGCCCCCTACTCCATTAACATGCATTCATGATGGAACTAAAGTTTTTTAGCATTCTTACTTTCTATAACATTCTATCTCGTACAAAAAAGTTATTTTTTACCCAATTTCATCAGCGTGATGAGGCTTACGTTCGCACGCAAACGGTGGGAGCGGCGATTTTTACAACTGTTTCAGCTGATTTTTCTTCGGAGTAGCGTTACTACGCGGAAACACAGATATCTGACTGCGCCAACCCGATGGAGACTAATTTTAATAAGCGCAGCACTTGGAGGCTTAGGACGCGTAATTTCAAAATGGTTTGTCTACATTGGGTACATTGAAACATATCATAAAGGGTAGAATTGGGAGTGCGGAGAACCGTCTCTTGACTTGGAAAAATATCGAGTCCGAAAACCACGATAAAGAGTGCTAGTGGGTTTTCACGACGTAAGACAGCGGTCCTGATATGGAAGCAGTACAGATCCAAGATTCACCCGTCAATAAAACCCTTGTGATTCCCCATTTGGAATAATTTCACAGGCCTTAACCATTCATCAGTAAATCGTGGTCCGGGGTGAGACTCCGAACACAGGTCTATTAGGTCGACTCTATTACTCCTCAATATTTTTCATTGTGACGAATAAAATCAGATTTTTTTTCTCTTATTAATTTTTTACCCATCGGCATTTTCTGTGGAAAGGTTATGGTGGGGTAGCCCTTCTTCTAGTAAAAATCGCAAAATACGGGGACCTTATTCAAGGATTGCATCAACCATTCAGCGAGGAGTTTTTAGCATGGCAAAATGAACGTGGTCGCTGAGGTAACGGGTTCAAATCACGCCGTTGGAATTTTTTTTTTTTTTTTTAAATACAGAACGTTGGATGACACCGATTAAATGCACATAGAGAAAACTGATTTACCACGTGAAGGGTCGACCCTGGGTGTTTTTAATAAAGGGGAGGGAATTTTGATAAATGTTTAATTACTAGGAAATTGTTTAACGGACTTGGTAAAATGAATACCAAAGGACCCTGGTGAAATTTTAATAAAGGTGAGGGAATTTTGATAAGTGTTTAATTAATAAGGGTTAATATAACTTTGAGTGTTGATTTTTTGTCAACGAAAGTTTTATTTAGAGACCTGCATTAAACATTCTGAGTGTCACCATTCAAAGAGAGTTTAGTGGTCTTGTGAAAGGATAGAAACTGAGGAAGTTTTTAAATACAGGAGATGTACTAAAATGCGCATTGGACGCCACCGATTAAATTTTTAATTGATAGGGTGGGAGGTTTTTAACGAGTGTTTAATTAATAAGGAATAAATACAGCTTTGGGAGTTCATTTTATGTAAGGAGTTGCTTTTACAATTGAGACTCGTATCATCCCTTTCTGTGTGAGATGCAATTATTCTGAATAATAATAATAATATCGTTGGTAAGGGACTTATTCGGGAAGGGGGGTTTAAAATATAGGTGGGTCAGAAATAAAGAAAAATCGAGAAGGGAGGGGGTGTAAAATATTGGCGAGTCAACCAGGGGGTCTGAAATAAAGAAAAATTGGGACTATTCGAGAAAGAACGCGTGACACAGTGCAAAGTACTTATTACTGCAACAACCGATCGTTGACATCCCGAGGGACTTATTCCGAAAGGGGGCTTAAAATATTGGTGGGTCTGAAAAATCGGAGGCTTAAAATATAGGTGGGTCAACCAGGGGGTCTGAAAAATCAAGGGCTTAAAATATAGGTAGAGGGCAACTGGGGGAAATAAAGAAAAATCGAGAAATTTGAGTTAAAATAGGAGTTTTTTGGGAAAATAGCACTTCTCATAGGCACCAGATGGTGCCAGGGGCTTTTTAATAAGGGGGAAGAATTTTTAATAAGGAGGGAAATCAAAAATCGAGAAATTAGAGTTAAAATAGGGTTTTTTGAGAAAATAGTACTCTTCATAGGCACCAGATGGCGCCAGGGTTTTTTTTAATAAGGGGGAGGAATTTTTTATAAAGGGGGAATTAAAAAACGAGGAATTAGAGTTAAAATAGGGTTTTTTGGGAAATAGTACCCTTTACTGCCACCAGATGGCGACACGGGGCTAAAAAGGGGAAAGGGGGCATTTTAATTATTAATTATGAATAAAGGGGCGTGGCATGTTACGGCATGGTTACGTAATGATTACGTCATAGGGGAAGGGATTATGTAATAGGGGCGTGGCATGTGACGTCATATGGGAAAGCACTGTGCAAAGGGATACCATCGGTTGGTAACAAACTACTAACGTTCTGAATGTAGATTATAATTCGCATTCTCTTTTCTAGAAAGTAGAGATTTCAGTATAAAATAGTCTTATAAAAATAAATACCCCCTCAAGCAGATGCTTGTTACAGAGGTCTGACAGGAGGCTGTTAGTTTAATACGCCACAGTAGAAGGTTTATGAGGATGGCAGGACCTCAGCAGAAAAGCAAAACACACATACTACTTTACCCGGGCTTGAACCTAGGTCCCTTAGATAAATAGCCACGCGTGCTAACCACTCGGCCATGGTACGGCTATATAAGCAGGTAAAATAACCTTTTGTACAAAGAGCTCAGCTTTCTATATAAAAGTAGGGGCATCTACATGAAAAGCACATGTTTCGATATAGAAAGAGTAATTTTCTGAATGAAGAAAAAGATCATTTTTGTATTAAAAAAATAGCTTTCTGTATGAAAATAATTTTCTGCAAAAAAAAAATCTTCCCCTATAACAAGAATGGGTTTTCATTCTTTTTTCGCCTGTAGAAAAAAATATCGCTTTTATGCAAATGATAAGCTAAATGGCTGAATCACTAGACCCCATCATTCTCTGCACAGACTTAGATAGCTGTTAACAGCAGATGGACGTTACCCGCCAAGTCCATAAAAGTATTTTTTTCCCCCTAAAACAGAGACTAACTTTCTGCGTTAAAAAATGTTCCAATAATTGTTTATATAAAACAAATAGCTTTCTGAATAAAATTTCTCGTATATAAGAATTGCCTTTTGCATAAAAAGAGTAAACATCAATTATATATATGGAAACTTTTCACTCCGCGGTAAATGTTTCACACTACAACAAGAAATGAATAAATTTACAAGATGAAATGTAGTTTGTTTGTTTTTTTTCTTGCATCACTATAGAACACAACAAACGCTTTTCAAGGGTCGCTTTTCGCACAACATGAAAACACTCATTGCAATTTACGTTTCCCGTTAAAAATCCCTGTTGAGTTCTTTAGTTTTACCTGTTAACAGCGCTTTTGTGCAGACACTGAAATAAATGGTCAAATCACATGGAACTCAAGGGCTGAGTTGGATAGGGGATCCCCTGGATAACTGGTAAGAGACAAATGGACGCCTCCCATTAAGGCCATTCAACGTGTTCCTCCACCTACTCTACGGATTAACTTCCCGATTAACGCCACATAGGCCTATTAGTATAAACCTCTTTTTATAAGCACAAAGCACCTTTCTTATCTAGTTTAAAAGAAAAACGAATATTTTTTATCTGTCTGTCCGTCTGTAGGCATTCAACTTTCCTTGTTTAGAGAAAAATCAAAAATTCTTTTTGGGTTTGATGAAATATACCAAAACGTTTTCATTGTCCTAAGGTATGAAAAATAAAAAAAAAACTGCAGATTTTTAAAAATTAATACAGACAACTGTTAATACATCGAATATTTCAAGCGATGTATTTAAACTAGAAATTTAAAGTTTTGGGGTTTGCACTGATGATAATAAATTGCTTCCTCCTTACACCCACTTGAGAGGGAAACGCAACTGTTTTGTCTTAAGAGATAATTAGAAAATTCTTCTTCAGTTGGATAGGTACTAATGAAATATTATGATTCTGATTTTTCAAATACTTCGGTAGTTTTTATTTATATCGTTAGAGGTCACTAAATATAGAAAATGCGAAACATTTAACGGATATCGAACGTGATTTGTTTATGGTAGAAATATGAAATTCCAATGGTGAAGTATCAAGAGATAGTCCATTGATAATAACAATCTGCCACCCCCCCCCCCCCACTTTTTTTTTCTTTCTCTCTAAAGGATTGTAGAAAAACAACTTTTACATTTTAAGGAATGAAAGGGAAATATTTTTTCTGTTTTATAAGTACTTAAAAAATATTGCTAATTTCATTTTCCCAATCATCTATTAGTTCTAATTAAAAATTTTAAAAAGTGCAGAAGCCGCTAAATGAGAACTTTATTTTCTTTGAAAACGAGACTCCTATATCCTTCCAGAGTCGATATGTGTTCTAGTTATACGATCAAGCAACACAATAGGATGTATATCAGGGATATACCCAGGGCCCTCCCCCCCCCCCGAAAATCCTGTCATCTTCTACGAAATCTCAAACTTGTCCACCTGCTTTGAAATCCAAAACAGTTGTCTGTATAATTTTATTTTAGCGTCTTATTTTTTATGTCCGACACTAAAAGTAGATGAAAAAAAAAAACTATAAAATCATTTTCCATGCAAAACATAATTTTAACCTTTCCTGTTCGGTGGAATATTTTAGCAACATTGAGAAACCCTACTCAGTTCTTATTCTTAGACATCCTGTTCTCGAAACGTTTCCCGAAATGAATTTTTGGACTCCACACTAAATTCTCGTTCGACACCCCCTCTCCCTTCCCCGAAACTAAATCCTGGGTACATGTCTGATTTATGTAGTATGTGATAATGTGAAGAAAGCGTAATCAGATAGAGGAAAGATATTCGAAAGACAGTGGATGGAACTTAGCTTAAAACTATCATCATTCAGCAGCTTCGAAATATAGGATACAGACTCAATACGATTAAACAAGAGGGTGGATGATTTTGGAAATTCCTTGGCTCTTGCTTCGCCTCTTCCTGTATCATTTGTAACGGCACCCATTGGGGCAAACTTCTGAACTTTTACCAATGCTTATCAGGCACAAAAATTAGTCCTGAAAGCAAAAACATGCGAACATTTCTCTCATGGCTCAATACAATGCATTTTTTTTTGGGAGGGGGGCACAATTTAATAGCTTATGGATTTTTTTATTTCATGGATTTTTGCTTAATGTCCAAATTTTTTGAATTTTTTAATTTAATGGATCAATTTTTTTAGCTTAGAAAATGTGTTTTTTAAAAGCTTGAGAGGAAACGTTTCTTTATTTTCAGAAAGTTGAACTAAAGTAAGAGAACACATATCGCCTTTGCTGAATATAGGAACCTCAATTTCGAAGAGTTTTCATTTACCGACTTCTGTATTCTTTAAAAGTTTTAATTCGAACTATTAGGTGGTTGGGAAAATGAAAATAGCAATATTTTATTAGTACTTACACAAAAGAAAAAATATTTGTGTTTTTCCCTTCAATTTAAAAAGTTGCTTTTCTCACACCCCTCTGAGAAAGGGACAGATTGTTGCTGTCAGTGGAATGCCTTTTGACACTCTGTTACCGAAACTTAATTTCTACCGTAAACAGATTACTTGCAACATTCGTTAAAATTTTATCGTTTCTATATTTAGTGCCCTCTAACATTGTACATTTAAACTACGTAAGAATTTAAAAATGCAAATTCTAATATTTTATTAGTACGAATCCAACTAAAAACGAATTTCCAAAATCTCTTACGACAAAAAAGTTGCGTTTTCCAATCCACCCTTGGGGCACGGCGCAACTCATTGACCTCATGACCTTTACATTACACCACCAAAAGTTCAAATTTCTACCATAAATACATCGTTTACAATATTCGTTAAAATTCATCAGTTTTGGAATTTTCCACCGAGGACACAATTCAAAATTTTCAGAGATTCGAAAATTGCAAAAAGTAATATTTCATCACTACCTATCCAACCGAATAAAAATTTTAAATTTGTCTCTAAAAACATAAAAGCTAAATGTCTGTAGACGAATAAAGAAAGAGACCACAAAATGAAAACATCTGTTTGTTTCTTTTGGAAGCGAGACAAAACTATTTTTCCATCCACTCTATTGAAAATAAGATTATTCAATTAAGGCTTTATAATGATCACTTTTAATTCATAAGCAATTTGTGTAATATATGGACTGTAAATATAAAACAAAGTCAATATCTCCAATTCATATCCTGGAGCTCAGAAATTCTACTCGAATTTAAGATCTGAACCGAACAAATGACCTGTTCATACAACTATGAAAATTAACTTTTTTTTTTTCATTATTCACTGCTAAGATTTCAAAATTTATAAACTAGGATTATAAGACTCACAATAGTCCTCATCTTTACTTCACAATAGTCCGTACCACAGTCTGACTTGCATGAATTTCCTATGAAACAAATGCATTAAAAATTTTATTTTCCTGAAAAATGATGCTTAATTTAATCTCATAAATCCTGACCGTAGGGGAAAGGAAGGGCAAGAAAGCTTTCCTTCTGCAATTGCATTCCAACAAGAATAAAAACTAATCTCTCTTATCTTTGTTTTCGAAAATGACTGTTTGCTTATATAAGAGACTTCATATAATAACCTGCGCATCGAAGCAGTTCTGGCTGCCAGAGAACAAAGGCTCCAAATCACATGACGTAAGGTACAAGCCTCGCAATGGCGGTTTCGTGTGGAAACATAATTATCAAAATAATCAACAATATTTAAATATTTGGTTCTTATTCAACTTTGCATTGCTGTACGTCAGAAAAGGTGTAGAGGAAATTATAGCAAGCAAACGGATGCATTTCATTTCGGCAGTAATCAATGAGGAGGATATTTTAAAGCTGATAATTTCCATTCAGGGTTTTCTTTGCTTTAAGCTACAAAATTCTTGTCTACCAAAAAAACACTGATGATAAAAAAAAAGTGTACTCTTGGAATTGTTAAGAACCGAAAGCTCTCTGCTATTCCAGTCAGAAAGTTAAAAGTTTCTTCAAATTTAAGAGGAAGTTCACGAATCCTATAGAATCTACAAAGTTCGGTTCGATCATATATTTCCAACCAGATCAGTTAAAACAAAAAACTAGGTGGGGTGACGTTGGGTTGGGTTGTTTTACCTCTGAATGGCACTTTTTTTGCACATCACGGGCTAAATGACTAGGTCAAATGCACCCCGAAGGCTCAGAGAAGGTTGGGGGAGGAGACCCACTGGAACAGCTATTGGGAAAAAGATGGTAGTCTCCCGTTAAGGCCATCCAGCGTGTTCTTTAATGTGCACAGGGTATGGCTCTCCCGTACACGGGGCAACGACTTCTTACACGGTCCCATCTGACGGACGGCGGTTTTTCCAAGTCCATCGTGTCCCCCTACTGACCGTGCGTATGGCGGGGAATTTTGTGGAGATATATCTCAACGCTGACCCAGCTGGAACTAGAACCTGGGAACTACAGATTACGATTCTGGCGCGCTACCGACTGAGCCACCTCCGCACCCCAGGTGAGGTGACGTGTGAAAGTAACTGGGTAGACCCCAAAACTAGCTCGAACACAGTTCCAGTATATAATTTTTTCTAGGTTTTCGTTATCTTTAAAAAGATTTCTAACAGCCTATGTGTAATACATTATCGAAATTCAATAACTGATTTTTAAATTTTTTATGCGTAATATTCCATTTCGTTTCCAGTTACTAACATTCTCAAAGGTTGTAGGGGGACGTGACCCACTTGCCTCGTACATTCGGTCCTACATCCAACAGTCCTGGATCTGGAAAAGAATTAAGGGAGGAGTTCAAATGCCTATATTAAATTGGATTCAGAAATTCACTTCAGGTTTATTTGGTTTGTTCCTGTTTTTTTTTTTCTAAAAAATAATTTTCCCCAAAGAAATTAATTACCATTTCCGTCTCAATATATGTTTTTCCCTCTGTAGTGTTGGGTTGGGTTGTTTTACCTCTGAGCGGCACTTTTTGCACACTATGGGCTAAATGGCCAGGTCACATTGACCCCGAAGGCTCAGAGAAGGTTGGGGACCCACTGGAACAGCTGTTGGGAGACAAATGGTAGTCTCCCGTCAAGGCCATCCAGCGTGTTCTTTAACGTGCACAGAGTATGGCTCTCCCGTATACGGGGCCACGGCTTAACGTCCCATCCGACGGAAGGCGGCATTTCCAAGCCCATCGGTGTCCCCTACTGACCGTGGGCAGGGCGGGGAATTTTGCGGAGATAAATCTCAACGCTGACCCAGCTGGGACCCTCTGTATTGACCTTTAGAAAAGATTCGGCTGCTTCATTTCTGAGCGACAGTTTTTTTAGCACACAGTGGGTTAAATGACCAGTCACAAAGATTCCAAATACTCAGAGAAGGTGAGAAAGGATATCCACCGAGTATTCTGTTAAGAGATAGCTGGAAGACTCCCATCAAGATCGTCCAGGGCGTTCCTTAACTTGTACATATAGGATATGGCTCTTTTGGGCAAGTCGCTATGGGCTTAACTTCCCATCCAACGAACGGTGATCTTTTTACAATCCATCGGTTCCCTTTTTTCACCCAGAGTGAGGTGGGAGTTAGCGGAGATAATTCTCAGTGCTGGCACAGTTAGCACTCGAAGCTAGGAACATGCAGATTACAAGTCTGATGCATTCCGACTGCCCCACCTTTTGAAAGACTTGTTGTAAAATATCTGTTTGCAATTTTTATACTTCCCTTCCGATTCTTCAATTTTTCGAAGGGGGCGCACGCTTTTTGACCACCGTGCCTTAGAATCTGTCCTCTGTCACAATACTAAACGTATAACAACAGAATTCAACAACTTGCAAGGGAAAATGTATATAAATTGAAAAAGAATTGCAACGATACCTGTCTTCCTATATGCGCTTTAAAACATAGCAATAATGAAATCATTTACAGGATTCGTATTACGTACAAAGGAGAATGGGTTTATGGTGGTTTCTATTCAGTTGATAAGAAAAACCAGTTTTGTCGCCCTCTGTTCCTTTGGAGTTAATGCAAATTCATTATTGGCATGTTTCACATTTTTTTTTTACTTTTTCGGTCGCAAATAGGAAAATATGCATTTTTTTAATTATTATTTTTAATTTATATATTTTATTTTTAGTATTGCCGAATGGCTAACTCGTTTGGCCACTGATCTAAGGGACCTGGGTTCGAGCCTCCGGTATAGCACGAATGTTTGTGTTGTCTTCATGCTGAAGTCTCGCCTTCTTCACGTATCTTTTCTATGAACTATTAAAATCACCGGCTCCTGTCAGATCTCTGTGGCAAGCAGCTGCTTGAGGGGGTATTTATTATTTTTTATACATAGTTACTCTTCACGACTTAAGGGTTGGGTTGTTTTACCTCTGAGCGGCACTTTTTTGCACACCATGGGCTAAATGGCCAGGTCACATGGACCCCGAAGGCTCAGAGAAGGTTGGGGGAGGGGACCCACTGGAACAGCTGTTGGGAGACAGATGGTAGCCTCCCGTCAAGGCCATCCAGCGTGTTCTTTAACGTGCACAGGGTATGGTTCTCCCGCACACTGGGCCACGGCTTAACGTCCCATCCGACGGACGGCGGCCTTTTCAAGCCCATCGGTGTCCCCTACTGACCGTGGACAGGGCGCGGAATTTTGCGGAGATAAATCTCAACGCTGACCCAGCTGGGACTCGAACCTGGGAACTACAGATTACGAGCCTGGCGCGCTACCGATTGAGCCACCCCCGCCCCACACGACTTAAGCTTTCATTTGAAATATGTATCGTAATGATCGACTGCCGTTAAATTTCCTTCCCCTTTTTGGGGAGAGAATAAAAAGTGGGCATTATTTCAGATAGTTTGTGATATTCAACACATCACCAGCTTCCATTTGAGATATAAGGCTCTGGAAGATATAGTTGAACAATCATTTTCTTATTTCCTCTATTTTTGTTTGAAGAAGAATGCATGGGATTAAATTTTTATATAACCTATTATACTTCTTCCGTCACAGGTTTTCATTCGTTATATAACTCGTTACGATTGGCCCACAAGATTGGGAATATATGTTGGAATAACCTATTTTGATTTTGACAAATACAAATTACGAATGACGAGAGAAAAGCAGAATAGGAAGACAACCAAATGTTGAAGTCATTCTGAGGAAATGCACATTTTTGTTGACAAAATTATTCACTTCTTAATTCTCACAGATGCTTCGGGTTCTTTTAACGAAGCTATTGTCTACAAGGTGGAAAATAAATGCTAAAATAACGATATTTCATTTTATAACAAATTGCTGAATATACTCGCAGTTGTAGAAACTTATTTATGAATATCAAATACTAACTTTCAGTTGAGAGGAAATATAAATTATATCACTAAACATAATCAAATGATTATTAATACATAGTTAGCCAATTAGATTTTAATATTTTGTAGTAGTAAATAAGTAGCAAAGAGGTATTTTTGATTTTTTACAAATACAAATTACGAATGACGAGAGAAAAGCAAAGTAGGAAGACATCCATTTGTTGAAGTCATTCTGAGGAAATGCACATTTTCCAAAACCAAAATCCTTTTGGTATTTTATTTTATTGATTGTTTATAGATATTTCCATGAAGCACCACTTCTGAAATTCATTAAACTGCAACGAACCTCTAAAATATTTCAATACAATTTTCACAAATTTAGTATAAATAGTTACGAAGTAGGAATGGCCTTCCAAACCTTACTTGCCCGCTACCGTCCATTTTGAGTAATAAGTACATAATTTCCTGACCTATAAAGAGTAAAAATTGAACCATCTGTGTTTTGTGCCACTAGATTAAAGAAATGTTATATTAATTTTTGGAATAGCTGCTATCCATACCCGAGAATTTATCTTGAAATTACTCTATGTAGAGCAAATTATGGACAGGTGCCATTGATTTCAACATTCAGTTTCTAAACTGAATGTTATTAGACTTTTCAATTGTATTTTATATTCGCAAATTATTTCTGTTATTTATTTATTTTTCAAAATATTTGCCGTAATTATTTCTAAAATATTCAAAAGAAATATTCCTGTTTTCAAAAAATGCAATTCTTCTGTAGTTATTAGATTGCTTTTTCTGCTGAGGTCCTGCCATCCTCTCAGACCTTCTACTATGGCATATAAACTGACAGGCTCCTGTCAGACCTCTGTGGCAAGCAGCTGCTTGAGGGGGTATTTATTATTTATTATTATTACTCACAGGTTTCTCTTCATTAACTTGTTTCATGCTTCAGGGGAATTATCGTTTCTGGATATATCTTCATCTCTCCAAGGATATCATGAATCCACATCTGCTTATACCAACTTTAATAAAATAATTTCTACTTTTTTTATGTCGAAGTTCCATTAACCCCTGACCTGCCCCTCGGTGGCCCTTCCTCTTCTCCATTCTTTTGGAGCCTTTGTGCCTATCCACTCAGCTCATCCTGTGCACACAAACAAAAGAATCCAGCCTAGATGCTCAAAATAACTTCCATGCATCGTTAAAGATCAAAATTATTAACGTAATATTAATTTGCACGTTAATCAAAACGCATAACCTTTTTATAAACTCGAACAGACATTTGTGTCAGCGGTTGTTAATACACAGCTTAGGTTCTGAAGTCCACAAAAATAGCCCTATTGAAAAAATTCTTATCATCGTCACTTAGACGTTAAAAGCATTAATACCACACTCACCTGTTACCATAAGAGTAGGCATAAGAAGGTCCTTCGCTTCCATTCAGTAACGGAGTCTGTTCATTGAAGGTGCTGCTGTTTCTTTTAAGAGTCAGTCCAAAGAACTTGCCGGCCATGATTCTATTCCCTTTAGGGTGAATGGTCTGCTTGTCGTGAATGTTCCCTCTCCCCTTGTCTCTGAAATGACACAACCAAGATTTCGGTACGTTAAGACATAGACGTTGCTAAGCAACATGAAGATAACTGCACTCTAGTTAAGAGAGGCGGGAGAGCTTATCAATCACAGAGACGTCGGCGAGTGAATGAGGCACAAGAATCCTGTCTTCTAACATCATACTCTCTCTTAATAGGGTTTCTATCGTTAAACTGTTTTATGTAACAAAACTGAAGTTTATTTCTCAAAGTTGACTTGTCACGTGATCTATTAGAAGTCTGTCAATATGTTGGCCGAATTGGCTCGGGCCCATAGAACAATGGGGAGGCTTTTGATAATAATACTAAGCATTATTTCAAATAGTTATGTATTTTTGAACTTGTGAAAAATTTTAAATTAGTAACAACAATATTATACTCAAAAGGAGGTGTAAAAAAATCGGTGCTTTTCTTTATTTACAAATTCTTTTTACTTTCATTTCTGATAATATTCCAAAATCTCGATGTGCCCTGAGCTCCAGAATTGTTTATTTCGGCCCTGTCAGTATACCCCATGGAAAATCCGTAGGAAATCTTCATTAAATTGCAGTCACCTTCGTTTAGTTTAACCGACAGTCACTTTCGTGCTCAAAATTTATTAAATGGCCAGGTCATACGAACCCGAATCGTATGTGGGTAGGGTTAATTTATTGCGCGCATATGCTGGTTTTTCTTCACACGGATCCACGTCTTAATGTCTGTTCTGAGCAACGGTGTCCTTCCCAGCTGTTTGTTGTTACAGAATTACGGAACTTCGAATGGTGCTTCCCATTGATGTAGCATGCTTGTGGCATATATAATTTTTCTGCCAGTTGGTAGTTCTATATCTATGGCTGAAATTTTCCCGAGCATGTAAAACCTATTTTCAAGATCCATAACTTGTAAAATAAGCATTTTTCAGAAAATATGATTAAAGATAAATATTTCTATCAAATTTATCGAAATCACGATTTTCAACAATATTCATTCAGTATTGACAATTATGGCAATTTCAATATTTTACAACAGCACTGGTTTACATAATAGTTTGCCTCAAAAATTAATTTAAACTTAAAAGCTTTGATAATGTAATATATGCAATATTATAAAATATTGTATATATTTTACAATATACTAATACAATAGATACATATTTTTAAACTTTATGCAAATAATTATTCCAATATTTACAATTTTCTTCAAATATTTTAGGGGCGGGACTGGCTCAGCAGGTAGCGGGCCAGGCTCGTAACCTGCAGTTCTCAGGTTCGAGTCCCAGCAGGACCAGTGTTGAGATTTATCTCTGCAAAATTTCCCGCCGTGTCCTCGGTCAGTAGGGGACACCGATGGGGTTGGAAAGGCCGCCGTCCGTCGGATGGGACGTTAAGCCATGGCTCCGTATATGGGGGAGAGCCATACCCTTTGCACGTTAAAGAACATGCTGGATGGTCTTCACGGGGTGTTACCATCTGTCTTCCAACAGCTGTTATGGCGAGTCCCCTCCGCCACCTTCTCTGAGTCTTCGGAGTCCTTATGACCTGCACATTGTGTGCAAAAAAAAAGTGCCGCGCAGAGGTATAACAACCCAACAAAATTCTCAAAAAAATTCCCCACCGCTAATGCCAGAAAGCCTGCATAAAAATAAAAAAAAATAGTTTCCTCAAGCAGCTGCTTGCCATAGAGGTCTGACAAGAGCCTGTCAGTTTACATGCCATAGTAGAAGGTCTAAGAGGATGGCAGGACCTCAGCAGAAAAACACACACAACCATGCCTTACCCGGGACTCGAACCCAGGTCCATTAGATCAATAGCCATACTTAATATCTTTCAAAGAAAGTGTATTAGTTCAGGGAGGTCACAACTTATACATCTAATTTTTACATACATTCAGTAGATATTGAATTATGATGAACTTATCTAATATTTTTATCAAATGGAAAGCTAATCTCAAAGCACTATTACTTCTTAAAAAACGTTTTATGGAAAAACTAAGATTGAAAATATTTTTAAGATCTCATTCAAAATTACCAAATCCTTGACTTTCAACAGCATTCATTGTGTTTAAAGAACTGTATAACTGTGAAAATTGCACTCAGCAATGCCAGTTCTAAGAAACTTGCAGAAAATTACGAATTTTGGAAGAATTATTTTCACAAACTTTAAAAATTGTTTTAAATGGTCTCAAATAATGCTTCTAAGTTTTAACTAACTTTTAAGGTAACTCATGTGTGGCACTGCCGTTTTAAAATTTTAAAACTTCTATAAATCTTTAAATGCTGGACGAACATTTTTGAAAATAGAGATTTTGATGAATTTGATGGATATCTTTATCATCAGTCATATGTTCCAAAAATAACTTATTTTAGAAGTTATATCTTTAAAATTATCTTCCGATTAACATAACGAGTGAGATGGTCATAATTCAATGACCACGGACGGTATATCATCTACATATATATATATACTTTTATATGGCTCCTGATAGGTATCCAGTAGATCCCCTTCCACAAACTCTATTTGAGCCCTTGGGGTCCTTGTGACATGGACATTTAGCACAGTGTGCGCAAGAGAGTGTCGCTCTGAGATAAAACAATCCAATCTGTTTGATTTATTCGTGTAAGCATTATAACGCTGAAAATTCTTGAAGTGTTTGTCTTACAAACCAATCTATTCTTAGTACTACTGTACTTAGTAAAACAAAATCAAACGTCTCTTATTTTACAGGGCATTTACGTTTGGTTGGTTAGCAACCTTGCTCGTATAATAATAACAAACTTAAGTAGTTGAATCTTTGAATGGAAATAAACAAATAAATAACCCCTCAAGCACCTGTTTGCCACAGAGGTCTGACAGGAGAATAAGTAGAATTTAATTTAAGAGAATAAGTAGAATTTAGTTTAATACGCCATAGTAGAAGCTCTGTGAGAATGGCGGGACCTCAGCAGAAAGAGATGACAAATAACCATGCCTTACCCGGGACTCGAACTCAGGTACCTTTGACCAGTAGCCAGGCGCTCTAACCACGTGGCGACGGGAAAGTACATACTTCTCAAATTTAAAGTTGAACTAAATCAACCATTTGGAACAAAAATGAGAGCAACAATCCCAAGCGATACACAACGGGTCAATAAATAATTAAAAAATTTTCTTAAATGGCTTTGTGAAAAATTGAGTTTATACGTAAAGTCACACGATGTGATGTAGTGATGTTAATAAGAGTTTGTATTTATTATTGGCTGGTTCTTATGATATGCTTGATCAGTTTGCGCAGTCGTTTTAGAAAGAAGATCTAATTTCGAACCTCAAAAAAATTTTTATATTAATTTTCAGGCCCTGATCTAGAAAAAAAATAAGGGGTGTATGAGTCAATGAAAAAAGGGAAGAGCCGAATTTAAGCAGGAAACCAGTTCAGCTACAAATTTTTTCCCTCTCTTTTAGTGGTATTTAAAGAAATTTCTTTAAAAAAAAGGTATAATTCAAATTTATTATAACATGAAGAAATACACGAGGACTATAAACACACAATATACAACACTTTGTCAAATGCAATATCAACACAACATTTTACAAGGACCAGCAACACAATAAAAGCACAAAACTAAGCAAAACCATCAATAGGTATATGTGAACAACCAAGGAGTTTCGAGCCCTTCCAGGTTATAAAGAATTAATTGCTTTTTGTTAAAGAAAATAAAACAAGTAAAAAAAAATATAAAATATTATGAGCGCGGTATGCAATTTACCAAATACCAAATATCATGAGGTGTGGGTATGCAGTTTTACCAAATATCAGTTCCTATACAAATACAATTAAAAAATTATTTAATCACTGTAAACATACATTCAATGTTGTCTATAACTTTGACAAATATGCACGCAAACATTTCTTAAAAGTTGTTAAACATTTTTCGTTTCTTATTCTGTACTACAGTGAATTAAAAAATTTAGTCACAATAAAATAAAACTTTTTATGGAAAATTTCATTTTTCCTTTTTTCTACATAAAAATGCAAACCCAAAACTCTGGAATTAAAATTAGGATTTCTAATCAGAATTAAATCTTGATTTTTATACAAAAAGATGGTTGAAAAATACAAATATAATTCCTTAGTAGCAATATATTGTGTTCCCAGAAAAATAATTATAATTAAGATTACGAACTATTTCATTTTGTACATAAATTAAAGACAATAAATTTGATTTATATTCTCCTCCCCAACAAAAAACCCCATAAATTAAGATAGACTGAACATATGCGAAATAAATATCCCGTAGGAAATTATAATTAACATAATATTTTAAGTAGTAAATTTTATATAATATTCTGCTTAGTTTTTAAGAGAGTGAGTGAATATGTTTTTCCATTTTAAATTAGATTCTATTATTAATCCTAAATAATTATAGCTATCAGTGACTTCGATAGTATCACAGTTACAGAAGTCTGTACGTAAACAGTTTGATTCGTAGAGTTTAATGGTATTTCCAAATGCGTATGATGAAGTTGGGTTGGGTTGTTTTACCTCTGAGCGGCACTTTTTTGCACACCATGGGCTAAATGGCCAGGTCACATGGACCCCGAAGGCTCAGAGAAGGTTGGGGGAGGGGACCCACTGGAACAGCTGTTGGGAGACAGATGGTAGCCTCCCGTCAAGGCCATCCAGCGTGTTCTTTAACGTGCACAGGGTATGTCTCTCCCGCACACGGGGCCACGGCTTAACGTCCCATCCGACGGACGGCGGCCTTTACAAGCCCATCGGTGTCCCCTACTGACCGTGGGCAGAGCGGGGAATTTTGCGGAGATAAATCTCAACGCTGACCAAGCTGAGACTCGAACCTGGGAACTACAGATTACGAGCCTGGCGCGCTACCGACTGAGCCACCCCCGCCCCCGTATGATGAAGCTAGTGTAAAAAATATGTATTTAGTTTTTTATATTGTATATACGTTTTATACTATTTTCGCCTGTGTTCCAGTTACCATCATTCTCAAAAGAAGGAAGAGCGTGACCCCTTTGCTATGACTCCCCTCTAGATCCTGCCTTGTTAATATTGAACACTAAAGGAAAGTTTCAATGCTCGAGAGTTAATGTATAAACATACACAACTACAAACTGGAAATGCTGAAACGTCCAATAAAGAATCAGAGATCTTTGTTTCAGCTTTATGTAGTGCAATGAACAGATCGGTTAGTAAGACTAACTCTTTTTTGTTGGTAAGACAATGGCACTTCAGTTGTTAACCTATTCCACTCCAAGGAAGAAAGTGATCGTCATGATTTAACTCTTAATTGGAAACACTGTAGGATCCACTCCTTACTGAAGCATCGTAGGGCTTGTTTGTCAGATGCGATATTAAGCCGTGGCTCAGTGGGCAGAAGAGCCAGACACTTTAAAAAACACATTGAATAACTTTGACGGGAACCTAAATGGTCTAATGGGTTCCCTTCCCCCCCCCCCAACCAATTCTGAACTCTAGGAGTCTTTTGTGACTTAGCTATTTAACCCATTAGTACAAAAAAGTACCTCTCAGAAGTGAAATAATTTATCTCAGCCCTCATAGGAGGCGTTTTGTGTGTTCTAACACTAATTTAAGCCAAAGGGAAAGAAAGAAAAGAGATATAACAATGCCAGAAATCATTGGGTATATTTCCTTGTATGAAAGAATATAATATTTTAATAAATTAAATTTTCCATTAAGAATCATTATTATGCCATTATTTGGTTTACAGATTTAAAAATGTCTACAGACAGTTTTAAGTTTTTAACGTTGTTTTCATGTAACGAAAAAGGAAAACATGTCAAATACCCCGTTCCAAACTGTGTCTTGTATTAAACTTTATATAACTTGGCTCGTATAAAGAAATATATATATATATAACGAAAAGGATAAAACAGTAGCAACCCTGCTCAATTCACTTTTATAACAAAAATTGCACATTACGATTAGTCACACATTTTAACTCAAACAAAGCCACATCTTACCTGCATGGTAATTATATTTATATATATTTATATTATTTGGCATTTACTTAAAGTCTAAAAACATTCTAATGTTAAATATCTATTCGCTATTTAACAAATCCCTCGAACAGACTCCTTTTTTAAGTGAAATTCTGTTGAGGATTACAATTTGTCTCGGTAAGTAATTAAATATACATTATATTTGATATTCTTTCAAATATTTCCCATAATTACTATTATATTTCAAGTATTTAATAAATTTAGATGATTTATTTCTATTTGAAATTTTACGAGCAATGTGCAATTTACTTTCTGTATCAAAATAATTCTTGATAATATTAACATAAAAATGAAATCCACAACCTGCAAAACACCAAGGTAGAGTAAATACATTTGTAATTCAAATCTGAAAAAAGTCATGAATGAATTTTAAAATAGTGAAATATAATTTCAATTTTCCTAACAATAATTTTATCCAGTACGTTGAATCTAATATTTTGAAACCTGAGCAGTAACTCAATAAGATTAGTCTATAATACATGTAATTTAGAGAATTTGTGTGCCTGTGTATCCATCAAGAACTCTTAAAAGAACTGGGATCACAATATTTGGAATACAACATCTTTCTATAACTTAAAATAACGTACAGATCTGTCCAAACATTTCTTCCCCTCAAAACTTCCCCATAAATTCATCTTCAAAAGGTAAAATGCGTAAATGGTCATGAAGCGTAACGAGTTATATTTAAAAAAAAGCGACATCAAATTATGCCCACTTTCACCACACACACACCTCCTTTTTGTTACCCAGGAAAAAAGATATGGGGGAGAAATTTCTTGAGAGTGCATTTTAAAGAGTTATAAATCAAATAAAAGTTTATTTATGTGGGGTACCCGAGTGGTTAGCGCGCTTGGCCAGTGATCTAAGGGACCTGGGTTCGAGCCCCGGATTTAGGCATTAATGTATGTGTCGTTTTTCTGCTGAGGGCCTGCCATCCTCTCAGATCTTCTACTATGACATATAAATTGACAGACTCCTGTCAGACCTCTGTGGCAAGCAGCTGCTTGAGGGGGTATTTATTTGTTTATTTTTTTATATGCCATCTACCATATTTTAAAAAACTTGAACCTCACTGAGTAAAAGACCCGAGCAACGCGGGATAAATCTGCTACTGAAAAATAGGTAGTAGATGGATAAAACTAAACAGAGACATGAATGAACTGAAAACAAATTCCTACCTTTTAATGTCAGGTACTTTCTTGTTTATCAGCATATGTCGATACAAAAGTCCGAGACATTTGTCTTAAATTCATGTTCTATTTTTTCCTGAAAGTTACACAGTAAATCCTCACCACCACACCACTAACAGCAACAAAGGAAACCTTCAGATTCTCACTTTCTGTGAGTGGATACTTTCACATTACGATTGTATTGCAATCATAAGTTGAGAGCTACAGATAAAGTCGCAACAGAAAATGCTAATACTAATATACTGCGATGATAACGCTTTACCCTGATAGAAGATGTTGACCCCCTCTACCACTTTTGATAAGAGAAATCATATCAGTTGTCCTATGACTGGATGTGTAGAGTCCTTGCTTTTTAATTCTCTTTCTCTTTCTCTTACCCTCAGTTAATCTCTTATCCCTTCCCCAATCGTTATTGAGCCAATCTCGCTCTTTCTCCGTTTTTGTTGTCAAATACGCACGTTTTTATCAGGGAACCTGCACGTGAAAGGGGTGTGATCATTCGACCAATAGTCAAACGACATTACCTGGAAAACGTAAATCTCAAGAAGTAAAAGCTAAACCAAAATTTAAGCTGTTTCATTGTAATTAGGTTTTCAAAATTTTCTTCCACAAATTAAATTTTGAAATTCAGGATTATTAAACTACATCTACCGTAACGGTCGTACAGTCCTAGATGTTTTACAACATCTACCGTCCCGGATGTTAAACTACCTCGTACCGCCCTTAGGTATTAAACAACACCTTACTGTTCAAGATGTTAAACTACATTTTACCGTCCCAGACGTTAAACTACCTCATACTATCTTAGACGTTAAACATCTTACGTTCTTGATATTAAACTACATCTTACGGTTCTTGATGTTAAACTACATTTTACGGTTCTTGATGTTAAACTACATTTTACGGTTCTTGATGTTAAACTACATCTTACCGTTCCATTACCGATATTAAACTGCCTCGTCCATCCTAGAAGTTAAACAACATATTACGTTTCCAGATGTTAAACTACATATTACCGTCCTAGATGTTAAACTATATCTTACCGTCCTAGATGTTAAACTACCTCGTACCCATCCCAGATGTTAAATTACCTTGTACTGTCTTAAATGTTAAAAGACATCTTACCATACTAGACGTTAAACTATCTCATACCGTCCTCATACCTAGATGTTAAACATCTTACCTTCCCAGGCATTAAACTAACTCGTACTCTCCTAGACGTTAAACATCTTACTATCCCAGATGTTAAACTACCTCATACGGTCCAGGATGTTAAACATCATTTTGCCATCCTATATGTTAAACTATCTCATACCGTCCTAGATGTTAAACTACTATCCTGTACGTTAACAACTTCTTACCGTCCAATATGTTAAACATGTTTCTGTCCCAGATTTTTAACTAGTACCTCGTACTATCCTAGATGTAAAGTAACATCTTTCTGTCCCAGATTTTTAATTACCTCGTACTGTCCTAGATGTTAAACAACATCTTTCCGTCCTATACGTTAAACTACCTCGTAGCGTCCTATATGTTAAACTACCTCATACCGTCCTAGATGTTAAACTACTCTCCTGTATGCTAACAACTTCTTACCGTCAATGTGTTAAACTCCCTCGTACTGTCCTAGATGTTAAACAACATCTTACCGTCCTAGATGTTAAACATGTTTCTGCCCCAGATTTTTAACTCCCTCGCACTGTCCTAAATGTTAAACAACATCTTACCGTCCTAGATGTTAAACATGTTTCTGTCCCAGATTTTTAACCACTTCGTACTGTCCTAGATGTAAAGTAACATCTTTCTGTCCCAGATTTTTAACTACCTCGTACTGTCCTAGATGTTAAACAACAACTTACAGTTCTAAATTTTAAACTACTTCGCAATGTCCTAGATGTTAAACAACAAATTACCGTTCTAAATTTTAAACTACTTCGCAATGTCCTTGATGTTAAACTGCATCACACCGTCCCTGTGGTTATGGCGCTTGGTTGCTGATCTAAGGGATCTGGGTTCCAGCCCCAGATAAGATATGGATGTATCTTTTCTGTATTGCCTTTCTGATGATACCTCCCTTACAAATCTCTTTTATGACGTAGTATACTGACAGGTCCCTGTCAGATCTCTATGGCGAGCTGCTGCTTGAGGGCAAATTATTTTTTTTTCAAACAGGGACCAAAAGAAACATAGGTTTAACTCTAGTTGAAATTTTTTCAAGTCTTTCTTCACTTCCATTTACGTGTTCGTCTGAGAGTAAACAATTGCTCTATTTGCTATATTAATTGCCAACAGTGTGGAAATTGACCTTATACACGGTGTTGTTTCTCGGAAAAATAAGGTTCCGGAACGCATAGGTCAGCGAGCGAGGAAACATGTCACTCAAACTGATGAAATGGGGTACACGTGACGTAGATTTCGACCATAAAGTTAAATTCTCTTCAGTCTGATAATTATGTCATTTCTGCATTTGTAATAAATATGTTTTTTTTTATATTTAACTTAATTTTTTTTATATATATAAGTTTCCTGATTTTATATATATTATGCATGAAAACAACTTCGGGAACTGTGTTCTGAAAGAAGTTATTGAGGAAGGCGAGACCTCAGCAGAAAGACAACAACAAATATCCATGCCTTACCCGGTGCTCGAACTCATTTGTTTTCGATCAGTAACCAAGCGCTCTAACCACTTGGCCACAAGGAAGGAACTTACATTTATTAAAGCCAAACGTATGTAGGAACTCTCTATTACTATATAACTATTCACAGCTCTCGAACTGCCGACATAGCAGTTGGAAAGGTGCGAACATTTGTTATTGGCGAATGCTTGGAACACTCCACGTGGTGCTGAAGCAACTCTAGGCAACTCTGCACTATCGTCAATAGTTCATTGTTAACAAGAACCTTAATGGCCATAAAAACTGTTGAAACAGTTTTATATCTTTGTTCCGCGGCCGATAGCTCAGTGGTCAGAGCACCTGACATGTTATCAGGAGATCGTGGGTTTAGATCCCACCCGGCTAATGACAATTTCTCCTCTAAAACATTCTAATAAACTACTTCCAGGTGTATATCTGAAATATTCTAATATTGTAAGTTTTATACCTTTTTTAACCCATTTTGGCCATATGTAATTCCCCAAATACTCTAAGCAAAATATATGCACCAAAATATAACAGCATTATCTAAGAATGATATATAATTCTCGAAAACTAATACACTTCAACTCCATTAGTCTGGAAACTTCGGAATATCAATTGTACCGGACCACAAGAGGTCCAAGGTACTTGGTATTATGAGAGGTACACTGCTCTCATGAATTTGAAAACTTTATGAAAGGTATTGAAGTTTCCATTGACATGTAGTAATGAAATGCAAGTTATTATTTTTAACATTCATTTATAAACATAAACATTTTATATATAATCAGATGTATCTAAAACGGGGCGGGGGTGGCTCAGTCGGTAGCGCGCCAGGCTCGTAATCTGTAGTTCCCAGGTTCGAGTCCCAGCTGGGTCAGCGTAGAGATTTATCTCCGCAAAATTCCCCGCCCTACCCACGGTCAGTAGGGGACACCGATGGGCTTGGAAAGGCCGCCGTCCGTCGGATGGGACGTTAAGCCGTGGCCCCGTGTGCGGGAGAGACATACCCTGTGCACGTTAAAGAACACGCTGGATGGCCTTGACGGGAGGCTACCATCTGTCTCCCAACAGCTGTTCCAGTGGGTCCCCTCCCCCAACCTTCTCTGAGCCTTCGGGGTCCATGTGACCTGGCCATTTAGCCCATGGTGTGCAAAAAAGTGCCGCTCAGAGGTAACACAACGCAACCAATGTATCTAAAGCGTTGGCATGAAATAAATTATAGAAAACACTGAATTGTTTTTTCACACGTATATGTAAGGAGTGTAGTTAATCAGAAAGGTAAATGAATTCTTATCTATAATATATTCCAGAAGGTTTGGCATCAGGAACTCCTAAACAGTAATAACTAGAGTAGAGATCTACCAGGGTGAGATGAAGGTGAAGCCAGAATTGTCATTCTTTAGTAAGGCTTCTTCATCCTGAAAAACAACAAGCCAAGATGCATATCGTTGGTAATCAAGCAAATTAGATATAAATTGGTCTCATTCAAGCCTACACCTCCTAGTTTATCTTTTATAAGGTTCATCCAACACTGATGAATTGGCTGGTGAACCGGATTGGTCAATAGAGAGCCTTACACATCCGAAACATCACGTGAGTGTAGTTGGCGTCGTTTCAATGAAGGAAAAAGGTTTTGAGAAAAACGAGATTTTGACATTCATCAACAGAACCTTTTATTCATTAAGATGATTGTCCAGGCATTATTTTAGCCGTTTTCCTTTCTTTGGTAGCAGAACTTCCGATAATCCTATTTCACTCAGTGGCTGTGTCCTAGTGTGGACAATTCGCTGACCTCTTTACATTGCAACTATGCACTATACTTTTTTTGTACATTGTTAATGTGCACACATAAGCATACGAGTGAGTTGGGTTGTTTTACCTCTGAGCGGCACTTTTTTGCACACCATGGGCTAAATGGCCAGGTCACAAGGACCCCGAAGGCTCAGAGAAGGTTGGGGAAGGGGACCCACTGGAACAGCTGTTGGGAGACAGATGGTAGCCTCCCGTCAAGGCCATCCAGCATGTTCTTTAACGTGCACAGGGTATGGCTCTCCCGCACACGGGGCCACGGCTTAACGTCCCATCCGACGGACGGCGGCCTTTCCAAGCCCATCGGTGTCCCCTACTGACCGTGGGCAGGGCGGTGAATTTTTGCGGAGATAAATCTCAACGCTGACCCAGCTGGGACTCGAACCTGGGAACTACAGATTATGAGCCTGGCGCGCTACCGACTGAGCCACCCCCGCCCCGCATACGAGTGAGTATCGGTCACTATAGTAATACCAGTTTGGCAAGAAGTAAACTCTTCGGGTAATAAAACTTACTCCGGCCCACGCCCTTGTAAAGGAAAAACCTTCCCGTTCCAGATAAAACTACAAAGTTCAGTATACAATTTCTTTTATCGTAATTTGTACCAATATGAGTTTGACCACAAAACTTCCTTTCTAACCCTAACTCTCTGAAAAAGAGAGAAATGCGTAAATATTTTAACCAACTTAACGAGTTATATTTCAAATGAAAGCTTCTGCCGTGGAGAATATTATGGGCTGCATGAAATTATGTTCTTTCCATTCTTACTGCATCCAAAGGAGAAAAGAAGGAAATTTCACGGAGGTTGATGCTGTAACAAGTTGCATGTTATATGAAACCTTGCAATCATCAGTCACGCATGTATTTTAGAGTTTAAACGAGTTACGGACACGACAATGCTGAGTATAAAAAATAAATACCCCCCTCAAGCAGCTGCTTGCCACAGAGGTCTGACAGGAACCTGTCAGTTTATATGCCACAGTAGAAGGTCTGAGAGGATGGCAGGACCTCAGCAGAAAAACGACACAGACAGCCATGCCTTACCCGGGGCTCAGAACCCGATCCCTTAGATCAATAGCCAAGCGTGCTAACCACTCGGCCACGGGACGGCTGCTGAGTATAGCTGCTAGTTACTTTATAAGAAGTATTTTCAGCAACGAAGCTTGTCCCTGACTGAAAGTTTGAAAATAAATGCCTGATTGTGCCTTAAGCGAGAGCTCCGAACTCCACCAAACCGAAGGAACCATTTCAGTACAAATGCCGAATTATAGAAGTTTTTTTCCATAAATGCTGTTTTTAAAAATTTTCCTTAGCCACATGGAGTTCAGGACCACGGAATGTCAAACTAAAGGAGTTGTAGGTGTGGATAAATGTACTTTAAAGCTGAAAAGATTTAATTTTTATGAGAGGAAGATCCGAACCCATGACACCCTGACGACATGCCAAGAGCTCTATGACTGAGCTATCACATGCATAAGTCAATTCTAGATAACGGAAAATATAAACATTCAATTTTAAAAACGAATGGGGCGGGAGTGACTCAATCTGTAGCGCGTCAAACTCGTAATCTGCGTTCTCAGGTTCGAGTCCCATCTGGGCCAGCGTTGAGATTGATCTCTACAAAACTTACTACCCTGCTCGGTGAGTAAGGGACACCGATGGGCTTGGAAAGGTCGTTTATCCCGTCGGATGGGATGTATAGTAGGGTGGGCCGAAAAAATTCAAAAATTTTTTTTCAACTCATAATACCACGGAAAGGTTGCGAATTAGGGAGACTAAAAAGTAGTAAAAAAAAGAAATAAAATCGGTTATATCTTCCGATCGCGCATGTACTCTAAATTTTGCCAAAATTCGGAAAAATTAATATTTTTACGATAATTTTTTATCTTACTTAACTTATCAATATTTAAATGTAATAGCTCTAGTCGACTCTTACTCAAACCGGTAATGATTTGGAAAAAAGAATGGTTCAAATCGGTTAAGGTCTTCCGCTCGCGCAACAGCTGTCAAATCTAACAAATTCTCGCGCTCGACTAACTCGCTCGGGTCAATGACCACGACGCGACCCCCACCTACCACTCTCGCACCGGGCCGCGCCATTGTTCTGTCAGTCTGCACTTATTCCTCGTGTTTAATGTATGTTTCGTTCGCTCTTCCAGTTATTAATTTGGCATTTGCATTTATTTCAATGTTGGTTTTGTGTTATGACAGTTTTTTGTAACTTTGTGACTTAACGGTGATATACTATGGCTGTACCTAAGCTGTCAGATTCCCACAATAGACAGAAGTATACTAAGTAAGGATCAGCAATATCTACTCGATATTTCCATGGCAATAAAGTCGGGAAACTGTAAAGAGGATTTGGCTGTACGAGATCCTGGTCCCTTGTCACACTCGAGGTGGTTGACAACAGCAAATCGAACTCTCAGATTGTACTTAAGTGAAGAAAATCCCACACCTGAACTTCAAGAAATAGTTGTATTTATTTTGAAGTCATACATGCCAATGTGGTTTAATATTAAAACAAGTAAATACTTTACAGAGGGACCAAAACTTGTGTACCAATCAATACTATCTTCAAGATACCTGCCTGAAGATTTACGTAATATTGTCGACCCTGTGATCGAACGAAATGGCTTTTTCGCTCATCCAGGAATTTAATGTTAGCCATGACACAAGATAATACAAAACACATAAGAGAGATCGGACTTCGACGGATTCTAAAGGCGAGACAGTTAGATCAAAAGAGAACAACTATCAGAACATTCATGCCGCCAAAACTCAATTTCAAGACTCAAGACTACTCGGAAATAATTAACTGGATGGACTGTGATTTATCTTCTCCCCCATTATTAAAGGATATCAGTGACGATGAGATTAAATCACATATTCAAAGTGCCTCAGTCCCTAATTGCGATATAACATTTAAGACATTCCCAGTTCACACACATGCAGTTGAACGATGTGTGAAACTCGTGACAGAAGCTTCAGGAAAAGTTTGCAGAGCTGTCTAGGGATGGTTTTATCAGAACGACTCTGCTGTTAAGGTCAACCATGCCTAACTTCGCCCATAAATCAGATTTCAAAGTATCTTCAGCTAAGAATGAGTGAAAACGGAGATGCTCAATTGTTCAACCTGTTTCTTGGACTTACGACTCTTCATACAAAAACTTAGTTTTTCAATAAAAAAAAAATCTGTTTATAAATATTACTAATGGTCTAAAATAATTTGTTTTTAAACATTTAAACTTGTATTCAATAAAGAACAAATATAAAGAACATATAAGTTGTTAGTGTTTTTTTTTCCTTGAACTGTGATCTACCTTTATTTGTAAATTTTTTTCAAAATTTCATTAACTTTGAAGGCAATGCGCGACCGGAATATGTTGATGGATTTAAATAATATTTGAACATTATTTTCTGTGGTTCTAATACATAAGAATGTGAGCTATTACATTCGGGAAGAGGCTAATTTAAAAATGTTAAAAATTATCGTAAAAATGTGAATTTTTCCAAATTTCGGCATTTTTAGAGCACATGCGCGACCGGAAGATATAAACCTATTTTATTTCTTTTTTAACCCATTTTTAGTCTTCCCAATTCACAACTTTTCCGCGGTATTACGACTTGAAAAACAATTTTTGAATTTTTTTCGGCCCACCCTAATGTATAGTCATGCATCGTGTACTCTAAATGTAGCCTTGACGGGAGACTACCATCAGTCTCCTAATAGCTGTCCAGCGGGTCCCCTTCCCCCAAACTTCTCTGATCCTCTTGGGTCCTTGTGATCTGGCCATTTAGTCCTTTGTGTTCAAAAAAGTGCCTCTCAGAGGTAAAACAACCGAAATCAAAACCGGCAGTCGCTCGTGGTGCCATTTATTAATCACAACGAGACCGGCTAGCTAGCCATAGATTGTCCAGCTACTCTGTCCCTTTATCAGTCTTGTAATCATTGAACATCCCTGGGCTTCTCTTACAAAAATCCGAAAAGTCTGATGCACGGATGTATTCAGACTATCGAATCTGGACTTCAAATGTAAATTCTATATTTTTTACTAAAGTCATTTGTTTAAAAGGATTTTAGGTACATTTTTATTAACATCCGAAACTGTGTACTTACCTAATTAAAACTGTGCATTTTATTAGTCATCAATTTTCTGGTTTTCTCTTTTCGTATGCTTGTTCGTGCAACTGATGAAGTAAAAGTATTTGAAATTGGTATTTCATGAAATAGGGATTTCATTTCCTTCTGCTCACTTTATGTAAGTGCTAAAACTGAAGATTGAATCCTTGTTATTTACTAATTTTTATCTCGTTTTCAAAGAAAACGAAATAATAGTTTCGCTCTGTTGCCTGTCTCTCTATCTGTCGGTAGACATTGAACTTTTTTGTTTACAGAGATAAATTAAAAATCCTTTTTGTGTTGAGTTGTTTTACCTCTGAGCGGCACTCTTTTTGCACACAATAAACTAAATGGGAACTGCAGATTACGAGCCTGACGCTCTCCTTTTAGTGTTGGATAGGTATTGACGAAGTATTACGATACGGACTTTCCGAATCTCTCTAAAGCTAAAATTACGCCCTCTAGCGGTGAAAAAAGTTGAAAATTTCAAAATTTCAAATGAATATTGCAAGATGTATTATTAATAGAAATATAATATTCACCATCAAAATATGAAATTTTGATGGTGGAATGTGAAGGTTATGAAGGTAACTATGAAACTGATATATATAAATTGATAACAATGAAACTGATAATTAAAAAACTCTTTTTTATTTTTATTGGTACTAATGAAATATTGTAATTCGCATTTTTCAAATAGAAGAAGTTTTAATATAGACCCAATTCTGTTTTTACACGGATTTGTTTTTACACGATTTTGATTTAACACGGTTTAGAAAAATATTCCAATTATCTTTTTACACGATTTATTTTGATCTAACTCGGTTCAAAAGGCGCCTTTTTAAAAATCTCCATTTGAATTTTATTCTGAAAAAATATTCTTATTAAAGAAAAAAATTCCTAGAATTTACATTTATAGCAAAGATGCCGCTTTTATGGTCACATTTTTCGAAGTAGTTATACTATAGATAAAATGTATATATATATATGTATATATGTTACCGCTAAAGCTCGAAAGCCGTTAATGTGCACATTACCTAGCTAATCTGCAGATTAACTGATTTGCTCCGTTAACGTGCGGAATCAAGAGTTTCCGCATTTTACCTAGGTAATGTGCACATTAACGGCTTCCGTATCGTTAAAGTTCAAAAGTTTGTTTCTCTCATAGTGGTGAATCTCTTGAATATGAATCTTCGTGTCACGTGATTCACTCGTCCGCATTATAAAAAACGCCCCGAATGAGCGGAGGCCAAGTGAGAACGAATCGGTAAAGTGATTCATTCTTGATAACGAATCACTAAAATGATTCGTTCTCACTTGGCCTGCTCATTTTGGGGGCGTTTTTCATAATTCGGACGACTGATTCATGTTGACAGAGGGATGACCCTGGTTTCAACTCTACTCTTGGACACTAGATAAATAACATTATGTTAATTTAAGCGTACAGAAACGTTCCTGTTGTTCCAGCAAAGATCTTATTTTCATTTTAACGAGTGCCTAATAGGTAATGTGCAGATTATCCAGGTAATTTGCAGATTACCTAGGTAATTTGAAAAATGAAACAATTTTCCGCACGTTAACGGATCACCCTAGTTAATCTGCACAATACCTAGATAATCTGTAGAATAATTGATTTCTGCACTTTAGCGGTAACATATATATATAAAATGTACTATAGATACACATTTTGTACACTAAAATCCCCAAAATAAAAAATACACTAACATAACTACACAACAATTTTTCTCTATGTTATTCTCTATTTAATGTAAAAATTGTACAAAACCTACTTCATTCGGATTAAAGTGGCAACATTGAGTTCCGGGAATTCCCCTCAATTTTACCTTCAATACATACGTTAGTCTTAGTATCTCATTTCGTGTTTAAAGTTAGAAGTGTTTAGATGTTTAATGGAAGAAATCGAAAAAAATTTTGTTTTGTTTTTGGAAGTTCTGTGTGCGTAATATCAATTTATTAAATTTTGCTGATAGGTAATTTAAAATTTTTCATCATCTGATTTATTAACTCTAATTTAAATATTTTTCGCGAAGTTCTCTCTGCGAAGTCTTCAACGAAGTCTCTCTCTGCACAATATGCTGCTTAAAGGAGGTTGCAAACTCCTTTGCCTAACCTCATCATTAGTTACAAAGTTGAACCACCTAATGCCCAAGATACTGCGTAAGCATCTGGAATCAAAAGCATCTAGTTTCCTGTAATCTTGTTTAAAAGGTGTCCAAGTTTCACTACCATAACTAACCCTAGAAAGAACCAAACTATTATACAGTCTAATTTTAGTCTTTAGGTGTATACGCCTATTTCTCCACACTCTCCATAGATTCTTAAAAGTCCCAGCAGCAATCCCTATTCGTCTGTTAATCTCATGCCGCACATCACCATTATCCGTTACATAGCTCCCAAGATAATTAAACTGTGACACCTACTCAAGACTGCAACCATTAAGATTAACTGAATCACAGCCTGCCTGACCAATTTTCATCACTTTAGTTTTCTCTCTGTTTATAACCAAACCCATTCTACTACCAGTCTCATCAACAGCTCGAATGAAAGAGTTCATCTCATCAACATCATTTGTTTGTTGTTCCTGAGAAGGCCAATGATTGAGCCAATGTTTTCTCATCAACATCATTGGCCTCAATGCTACCTTTAAGCGTTAAATATCTAAGTCGGTATATATATAATAGAAGACGAGGTCGAACTCGGTTTTGAATTAAAATGAATGTGATAATTTGTTGTGAAAAATATTTTAATATCACGTGGATTTCAATTAACATGCTTTTCAATTTTATAAATAAGGCAGAAGATGCACTTATCATATATTTGCTTGAAGAATATTGCACTGCATTTCTCCCACTGATTTCAACTAATAAAATTATAAATCAATTAGAACTGTTCAGAATTTGTAAATACACTCTGTAATACGCAGGAAAGTCAGTATGTTAGTTATGAAAATAATGCAGCTCCATAAATACTAAATTAAAGACTTCTGAGTTGTCATATGTAGGTGGGAGCATGAAAGACATAAACGATTTGTAAAGGCCCGGGTGTAGATTATGTAAAAAAACACCCTTCATCCCTCAAACACAAGCAACTCGTCAACTCTTTTGGATATGAAATGATATACAAAGTCGTATCAAAACAATATGACCACCCACGGAATCACAGTGTACCCGCCCAGGAGTGTCACAGAATGCACATGACAACGTCGACCAGACGGAGATATAAGTGGCCGGTCAGGACACCTCTCTTCTGTTGCGATCTTAAGCAACCACGGCAATTCCCGATTCCGCCTATACGACACTACCAGTTATGAAAAGCCGTGCTATCTAGAGCCGGGGGCAAAGAATACGCCCTATAGGCGCACCTCAACCCCAGCCTCACATGGCAGCAGTCCTATAGAAGGAAAGCTAACCACCGGAAGAAACCTAACTTTACTCTGTTCCCCGGTTAGCCATGAACAGGGATATATAGATCCACGCTCAGCTCCCGGGGTGGAAACTCTTAGTAAGGCCCAGACTTTTAATAGGGCTCATGCTTACTAGGCCAGGAGGGAACCGTTCAGCCGAGCCCTTAACTTGCTCACCCAGAGCCCTGAGGTTGAGTCCTAAGACACCGTCACCGTCCAACCGGTCATCCGATCGTTCGGCGATGTCGTCGGCCTCGGTTGGTCTTGGCTATGTCCAACCGGTGGAGCCACCCCGGTCGGCACAGCCTCGACCAGGTTGCTGGACCCGAAGCCCCCCACCACGTCAAGGCGGTCCCCTATTGGGGGGGCGGTCAGGACAGATGAGCCACAGTGCATAACGTGAGCACAACGAGCAGAGGTATTGATTTGATGGACGTTCAAAAAGGAATGATCATTGGCAACTGTGCCAAGGGTGGAAGCATCTCGGAAACAACAGACTTCGCGGGCTGTTCGCGAGGTGCTGTAGTAAGGGTGTACCAAGAATGGACAGCTGGCACACGAGTACCTCCAGACGTCATAACTGTGGATCCCCAAAGGCCATCGACCCCAGAGGAGAACGTCGCCTCCGTCGACTGGTAAAGGGCAATCGACATGCAACAGTGCAGCAATTGACCACTCAAATGAACACTGGGGCACACAGGTACGAGCTCCGATAACAGTAGAGTGAATCCTGTTATGCATGGGTCTCCGGAGTCGATGCTGCATAAAGGTGCACAACACTTGCTGTTCGCACTGGACTGTCGTCATTGGACAGTGGAAGAGTGGATAAAGGTCGCCTTCTCTGACGAATCGAGGTTTCCACTCCACAGAAATGATGGGCGGTGGAGGATATTGCATCAGACACACGAGAACCAACACCTGGACACGCTTGTCAGTCAACTACAGGCTGGCGTTGGCAGTGTGCATGTCTGGGGGATGTTTTCCTGGTATGACCTGGGACCGCTGGTATCCTGTCCATCCTCGCTGACCACATGTATCCCTTCATGTTGGAGGTTTACCCTGGTGGTGATGGTGTCTACCAACAGGACAATGCACCCTGCCATGTCACTAAGGTGGTGTGTGACTTGTTTCAGGAACCCGACAGCAATGTCTCCGTTCTCCCTTGGCCGGCGAAATCGCCCGACCTCCATCCCATAGAGCAGTTGTGGGACCATTTGGATCGACAGACTCGGCGTGCGAACCCACAACCACGTCATCTCCGGAACCTCCGTGCTCTGCTGGAGTCTGAATGGCTACGTGTGCCTCTGGAAACCTTCCAGGGCCTCATTGCGGTCCATGCCACGCCATCTCGCCACTGTCATCCGGGCCAAGGGTGGTTATTTCCATTATTAGGTACGTGGTCATATTATTCTTATTCGACTGTGTATCTATATATATATATAAATGTATCGTCAGACATGCAAATGTTAAATGTAATCGTCAAATCAGAAGGTACTTGTGATAATGATAACTACATTATAGAAATACATTTGACTCCTTGAAAATTTAATCCTTGTACATATGACTCCTTGATGCTCAGGGCTCCAATTCGTTGATCAATACGCCCCTGGTTTAAGGTGCATATTTAAAATTTGAGGGTATCGGATGGGATTATATCAAAACAAATCATCTAAATTGTTATTTTTTACGAACGAAAGAATCCATTTCGTTTGGAGGAATTTGATAACATTCTTATGATGATATTGATTGAAATTAATTTATAGATGCACTTAAATATTTTAGAAAAAAAATACATAAGAAATACAGGAGTCTTTTTCATTATTAAAAATTCTACTACAACAGTAATAAGTGAATTTGTCTGATGAAAGAACTATTAGTTATACGAAAAACTTCTTAAGGCAAATAATCGCCCGAAATGATGTGGAGATGGTTAAAAGGGGAAAGAGACGTAGATCATGCTTTGGCCCGGGTGCGACACTATTATAGTTACATCACTGGGCAAAATGTTCAATGGTGATATAAACCTCTGTATTTATTCCTTATGCATTAATTAACGGTTAGTCTTGCAGAATGAAAGATAGCGACTGTACTGCACAAAAAAATCCGGCGCCTCCAAAAAGAACTCCCCCCCGGAGTGGACCTCCTTGACGAAGGGGGGATGCTTACGGTGCCTCCGAGAAGTTGGGCTCGTATCGCTGGCACTCTGGAGTTCATGATATCTTGTGCCCCCCGGTGGAGGTGGACTTGTTGAGGGCCGGCGGACGGGTTTTGGCTGTGGGCCAGTCCAGTTGGCTTATTGACTTGTTCCCCTGAGAAGCTGGAGGCCACAGCCCTGGTTGAGGGCCGTACTTGAGGGTTCTGCAGATAGGGTTTGGCTAGCCCGTCCAGTAGGCTCATCGATGCAGTCTCAGTGATATCGTGGGTCGGAAGATTGTTCACTGGGGGGGCTTCGGCCCGTTCACAATGGAGAGGTAGAAGTTGGAGGCTCGCGACCGGGCTTGGCTAACCTGGTTGACGGGCTTATCGATGGAACAGCCAAACTAAGAGTTCCACAGAATCTGTTTTGGCTCAACTGAAAGCTTTCGTAGTGAAGGAACTTGGGTTCCTCTGAGAAGTGGGGTCCGAGTGCTGCAGTCATGTAAGCCTCGGTAGTCTAACGGCTTTGTCGGGGTCGTTGGAGAGCCGCTGACCGGTTTTGGGTGGATCCTGGTCAAGTGTTCCCCGACGTGGCCTCGGCACAGTTAAGGCCGAGACGGTGAGCAGGCTGTGGTTGTCCAGCTCGATGGAGAGGACGAAGTTGAAGGTCATGCTGAAAGGACTGGGGACCCAATTAGGTGTGGCTTATCGATGGAAGTGCCTAAGAGTCTCTGCTGCTGAAGACTCAAAAAGTTAGGACTTCTTTATAAGTTTGGCATCAAAATTCAAAAGATACTATCTGATTTATATTTGGCAGATATTTGGACAAAATCCAGTGAGTGATGGGCATATTCCTAGGCTCTGTTTCTAAATTCCTAAAAGATCCCACTCTCACCTCAATGATTATTTCAACAGACAGGCTAAAAAACCCGAGAAGTGTTTTTCTCTTCACGAGGTCTTCTCCCGCAGTAAGACAGACAAAATGAAGGCAGATTTAACAGGCAGGATCCTAGTTAGTCGATGGTGATTTCAGTGGCAACTCCCTTATGGTGATATGCAGTTCTCGTACTGCGGTGCACCAGGATTGTCACGCATTATTACGTTATTACGTTGTACTGCAAAAGTCCCCCCCCCCCCTCGATAGAGGTCCACCTTGACGTGGTGGAGGAAGGCTTGTGGCCCAGCCCCGGTTGGACAGAGCCAAGACCAACCGAGGTCGAAAGCATTGCTCACCGGTTTAGTGGCCCGGTTGGACAGTGCCAAGACCTCAAAATCAGGTGCTCAGTGGAGCAGTTCAAAGGCCCTGCAGAACGGATTTGGTCCTCTAGTAGGCAAGGTCAAAAAAAAGTCTGGGTCCCACTAAAAGTCTCCACCCCGGGTGCGGAGCGAACTTGGATCTATATATCCTTGTTCATGGGTAACCAGGGAACAGACTACATTCCAGATTTTGACCGATGGATGAGCTTTCCTTCTATAGGATTGCTCGCCATAGGAGTATTGGGGATGAGATGCATCTATATGGTGTAGCCTTGCCCCCGACAGTAGATATTCGCGACTTTCCATAACTTGGTAGTGTCGAAAGACGGAACCGGGGATTGCCGTGGTTGCTGTGTTGTATAGCAACAAGTAAAGTATTGTACTGCAAAAGTGTAAAACTGAAGAACAGCGTGATGTTGTGAGTTTGCTGTTAGCAAAATAAAGTTCAACCAGGAATATTCAAACATAAATGCTTCCAGTGTATGGTAAGGTGTCTACAACTGAATTGCAAAATTTCCACAGAGACTTCATGAGAATTCCAGGTCAGGACTTCCAATTAAAATTGGGACCAATGTAGTTGTGGGCGAAGTGGAATCAATGATCCCAGCTTGTAGACGGGTAAGGTTCGGTGATGTATCGGATGCTGTAGGATGCTACCATGGTTTAGCCTATGTGGAAATGCATGATCGCCTCAAATTTTAAAAAGTGTGCTCATAAACTTTTAAGAATCTGTGGAGAGTGTGGTGAAATAAGAGTATGCACCTAAAGGCTAAAATTAGGCTGCATAACAGTTTGGTTCTTTCTAATGTTAGTTATGGTAGTAAAACATAGACCCTTTGTACGCAAAATTAACTTAGTGCCTTTGATTCTAAATATTTGCGCAGTATCTTGGGCATTAGATGGTTCAACTTTCTACGTAATGATGAGGTTAGGCAAAGGAGTCGGCAACTATCTTTGAGCATATTGTGCAGAGAGAGACTCCGTTGGTGGTCGCCATGTTGCCTGAATTCATAACTGCAGAATGGTGAATAGTGTTATGAACAGTGTACTTTATAGCCAGAGGAAAAGGAAGTCTAGAATTCGGTGGGCAGACAGTGTGAAACAGGACATTGTTACTATTGACCTTCAGTGTCAACAAATGCAGCGGTTGTAGCTCTGGATTTTTTATTTGGAAGACTAAATTTCACAGTCTGGTTCGACCACGGTAGTTCATGGCTGCTTGAGGACTTCGAATGTACTCATGATGGGTTCCCAGAAAACTGAAACCTGAGCACAAAACGCACCGTACTTGACGTGTTGGAACACTTGTATCTATATGAGGAGTGCGGTGGCTCAGTCGGTAGCACGCCAGGCTCGTAATCTGTAGTTCCCAGGTTCGAGTCCCAGCTGGGTCAGCGTTGAGATTTATCTCCGCAAAATTCCCCGCCCTGCCCACGGTCAGTAGGGGACACAGATGGGCTTGGAAAGGCCGCCGTCCGTCGGATGGGACGTTAAGCCGTGACCCCGAGTGCGGGAGAGCCATACCCTGTGCACGTTAAAAACACGCTGGATGGCCTTGACAGGAGGCTACCATCTGTCTCCCAACAGCTCTTCCAGTGGGTCCCCTTCCCCAACCTTCTCTGAGCCTTCGGGGTCCATGTGACCTGGCCATTTAGCCCATGGTGTGCAAAAAAGTACTGCTCAGAGGTAAAACAACCCAACCTTGTATCTATACGAGCAGAGAGAGATGGCTTGTTGAACAGGACTGTCACCAGCGATGAAACGTAGATCCACCACTTTCAACCAGAATTTCAACATGCATCAAAAACAACAAAGAAATTTAAAGCTGTGCCTTCAGCAGGGAAAGTAATGGTTACTGAATTCTGAGAGTATCATAATGTTCTTTGGCATTTCAAAGTGAAACCGTGAATGTTCCATCTCACTGGGCACTTCTGAAAGTACTTAGAGACTTAATTCTCAGAAAATAAGCTATTGAGACATGGATATAGGGTGATAATAGGTGCCTAGTGACTTTACTGGCTATGATAACAACTGATGTCTTTTTATGCAATGGGTTTCCATAATTTTATAAAGCGATGAGAAAAAAAGCTTTCGGAGATTTGATAATTTTTGTACTTCCTATTTTTATTTAAGTTACGAATTACTGACTCCCCCCTCTCCCTACCTCGTACTGTTATTGAACAATTAACAGCTTTGCTGAACGAGCTGGCGATTTCACTTTTTTGTTCATTTGTTTCTTTCTGGCTTAAATGATACACCTTAAAAGCAAAGCAAAAAGTTTTTTCTCTGAAAATGTTCCTCGAATTTTGATGTAACCGTTGAGTCACCGTTCCTCTTTTCCTTTGTACATATCGTATTAATATTTCCAATGTATCTGCTTCGTCTAGATCGGTCAGGAACCACCGCAACCTACGGAATACCAGACAGTCACATCGTTTCCCGGGTGGTCTCGGGTCGTTTTCCCGGGTAGTTGTGCCAGCCCTGGGACAGGATGGTGAGGTTGATAAGTTTAATTAGTGGAGGAAGTTGTCATTTAGTGTCTGATTTTCAGGACTGCCTTAGAAAATATATTTTATTCATGCCCTCAAGAGAAAAGTTATGCAACCCCATATCCTTTTCTTATATCATTGTGAAGAATTTGTCGATTCTGTCGGATTAGGGAAGTTGCCGGAGTAGGGAGCTAACTTGATTATGAAATAGCAAGCATCACAAGAATAATTAATTTTAGGGCAGGCCCTTCAACCCAAACTATGTGAAGAGCCACTAGCAAAACAACTATATTCGTTAAAAGCCGTAGGAAAAATTCTGTACTTAAGAACGAAAACATGCCTTTCTAATCTATTACAATATAAGGAGTCTGTTGTTAGCGTGTGTCTGTGTATCTGTGTGTGTGCCTGTGGCAGCCATAATCCATCGGGAAATTAACGTACAACCTTCAAAGTTTCAGAGAATGCTTCTGGTTGTGGCCTGGACTCTAATGCCAAATGTCAAGTCGAAAGTCCAAACGGGTGGGGGGGGGGGGGCTTGCTAGAAGCAAAAACATATACCATGCTATTCTTACGGGAAAGAAGAATCGCTGTCAAATTTATTGTTGCCATTTACTGCTCGCTAACTGTGAATGTAAAGAGTTAAAATAACATTTAAATCTTCTGCCGTTGCCAGATTCCTCACATTTCCAAAGGCATTATTTAGGCGTTCCATTGCAGCTAGGGATCTGATTTTCTAACCCAACACGGTTTGGGTTGGGTTGTTTTACTCTGAGCGGCACTTTTTTGCACACCATATGCTAAATGGCCAGGTCACATGGACCCCGAAGGCTCAGAGAAGGTTGAGGGAGGGGACCCACTGGAACAGCTGTTGGTAGACAGATGGTAGCCTCCCGTCAAGGCCATCCAGCGTGTTCTTTAACGTGCACAGGGTATGGCTCTCCCGCACACGGGGCCACGGCTTAACGTCCCATCCGACGGACGGCGGCCTTTCCAAGCCCATCGGTGTCCCCTACTGACCGTGGGCAGGGCGGGGAATTTTGCGGAGATAAATCTCAACGCTGACCCAGCTGGGACTCGAACATGGGAACTACAGATTACGAGCTGGCGTGCTACCGACTGAGCCACCCCCGCCCCCACCCAACACGGGGTGAGGCAGGAAGAACCCGCTTACGAAATTTGGGACCTTTCGGTGAAGTACGTCGGGTATTACAGAATGCCAAAATCTGACGAAATAAAAACCTCGATCGTTTGCGACGAAGCCTGATGAAGGGCTGTGAGAGCAGGCGCCGATTCAGCAATGACCTTTGCAACACCGGCACATTCTTGTGTTGAATCTTTGCTAAAATGTCGGGGGGGGGGGAGTCTTTTAAATCTTTAAGTACTCACAAAACTAAACTTTACTGCAGTAAACAACAGAATATGCAGATTAAAAGTGAGATCCGAGCTGTCACAATTTGTGTAAAAACGAAACCACGGGACAAGTGGGAACCTGATTTTTAAACCAATCACTGGGACACACGGGGAGGCTGTGCATGAAATTTGGACCATGCGGTGAAGTATCATGGGAGTCATAGGGCAGCAAAATCTGTCGTAACGGAAATAAAAATCTTGATGGTTTAAGTAGGAAAAGTCGTGGGCTGTGAAAGACCTCACTGGAGTCAACAATGACCGAAACAAACACCGGGAAACACCGGATTCTTCATGTTCAAAATCTGTGCTAAAGTGTCATGGGGAAGGAGGTTTACAAAATTTACCTTTAGTGCAGTGAAAATAAGAATATATAGATTAAAAGTAACATCTGGGCAGCGCCAGGTGCCGTTCAGCTAGTTAATAATAATTCAGAGGAAAAACATACCTTTAAGGAATAAATATAATATCTTTATCGAAACACAGAAAGATGCATTTCAAATAAGTATTTTTAACTGGCAAAATAATTTCTTCTGTCCTTAAAAATATTTGATCAAAAAATGGAAGAAATGAGCTGGATTCAGTATATTGATTACTAGCTGAACGGCACCCGCGTTGCCCGGGTGTCACTTTTAATCTGTGTATTGTTATTTTCACACTACCAAAGGTAACTTTTATAACTTCCCTCCCCTCCCTACCGACAGTTTAGCACAGATTTTGAACACAAAGAAACTTTTTTGGTGTTTGTTTCGGTCTTTGTTGATGACGTCAGCGAGGTCTCTCGCAGCCCGTGGCATAGTTTCTATTTAAATAATTCAGATTTTTATTTCCGTCACGACAGATTTTGCTGCCCTATGACTACCGATACTTGACCCAATTGGTCCACATTTCATGCACAGCCACCCCGTGTGCCCCAGTGATTAGTTTAAAAATAGATTCCCATGTCCCGTGGTTTCGTTTCTACACAAATTGTGACATCTTGGTTGTCACTTTTAATCTGCATATTCTGTTGTTTACTGAAGATGGTTTAAGTAGAAAAGCCACAAGTGGGAACCTGATTTTTAAACCAATCACTGATAATTACATTTTTGTGAGTACCTCCCACCCCCCAACATTTTAGCACAGTTTGAACACAAGAAGTTTGCCCGGTGTTGCAAAGGTCATTGCTGAATCACCGCCTGATCTCACAGTGCGTGGCTTCGTCGCAAACTCTCGAGGTTTTCATTTCGACAGATTTTGACATTCTATAATTCCCGACCTACTCGACCGAAAGGGCCCAAATTTCGTAGGCGGGTTCCCCCTGCTTGATCCCATGTTGGGTTAGAACATCAGGTCCCAAGCTGCAAAGGGACGTCTTAATAATGATGCATTTGAAAATGCATCATTATTAAGACGTCCCTTTGCAAATACTTTGTGGCATTTGAAAATGTGAGGAATCTGGCAACGGCAGCAGATTTTAATATTATTTTAACTCTTTACGTCCCATGGCCAAGTGGTTTGCACGCTTGGCTACTGATCCAAGCGACCTGGGTTCGAGTCCAGGGTAAGCCATGGATGTGTGTGTTGTTTTTCTGCTGAGGTCCTGCCATCCTCTCATACCTTCTACTATGGCATATAAACTGACAGGATCCTGTCAGACCTCTGTGACAAGCAGCTGCTTGAGGGGGTATTTATTTTATTTTTACGTTCACAGTTAGGGAGCAGTAAATGGCAGCAATAAATTTGACAGCGATTTCGTTTCCCGTAGGAATAGCATGGAAAAATAACATGGTCCTTCGGAATTTCGACTTCAAATTTTACACTTCAACATGGACCACAACCAGAAACATTGTCTTAAAATTTGAAACATGTACGTTGATTTCCAGATGGATTATGGCTGTCACAGATACTGACATACATTTATTATAATAGATTGGTATGCGCAGATTTGCATAGTATATAGAAATCGAGTATTCTCTCAAAGTTGGGAATTTAAACAGCGATCATTTTAAAATTTCTCACTTCTAAATTTATATTCTTTTCAAATTTTATCCATTTTTAAGATGAATCCCAGTTACTTTAACACAGAAACGACTTCAGAGAATATTTAGTTTGTGCAGTGGGTGCAGACATCTAAAATAATAAATACCTTCCTCAAGCATCTGCTTGCCATAGATGTCTGACAGGAGCCTGTCAGTTTAATACGCCATAGAAAAGAACTCTGAGGAAGTTGAGACCTCAGCAGGAAGAAAACACAAATAAAGAAACATCCATGCTTTACCCAGGTCCCTTTGATCAGTAGCCAAGCACGCTAACCACTCGACAATGCGTTATCTAGCGAGATTTTATATTGTTGGAGGCTACACTTTACACACTACTTTTATATTGTTGTAAAGCGACGTATGCATGCGAGTTACAACCTCAGAAAATAAAATAAATTTACAAAAGCAGCTGCATGACTCAGAGTTCTGACAGGAACCTGTCAGTTTAATACGCCATAGTAGAAGGATGGCGGGACCTCAGCAGGAAAACAACACACACATCCATGCCTTACCTGGAGCTCGAATACAGATCCCTTAGACCAGTGGTTCTCAACCTTTTATGCACCACGTACCCCCAGGAAACGTGAATGTAACTGGCGTACCCTGGTATAGATAGATAAAACTATAGTTATAGTATAAGAATGGGAATAAAATGAAACATATATATCATCATCATCATCATCATCATCCTGAAGCAGCCATGAGCTACGGAATCCAACCAGACCGTGGAATTTAGTTCAAGCAAGTCTGTCCTGAGCTGCATCTGGCCACTGCACACCAATTCAAATAACGTCTTGTTTAACATTGTCTGCCCACCGCATCCTAAGTCTCCCCCTCTTTCTGAGGCCTTTAGGCACACTGTTCATAATCCTATTCGCCAATCTATAATTATTCATACGGGCAACATGGTCAAACCAACAGAGTCTCTCTCTACACAATATGCTGCTTAAAAGAGGTTGCAAACTCCTTCGCCTAACCTCATCATTAGTTACAAAGTTGAACCATCTAATGCCCAAGATACTGCGTAAGCATCTAGAATCAAAAGCATCTAGTTTCCTGTTATCATGTTTACAAAACGACCAAGTTTCAATACCATAACTAACCCTAGAAAGAACCAAACTATTATACAGCCTAATTTAAGTCTCTAGGTGTATACGCCTATTTCTTCACACTCTCCATAGATTCTTAAAAGTCCCGGCAGCAATCCTTATTCGTCTGTTAATCTCATGCCGCACATCACCAGTATCTGTTACATAGCTCCCAAGAAAATTAAACTGTGACACCTGCTCAAGACTGCAACCATTCAGATTAACTGAATCACAGCCTGCCTGACCAATTTTCATCACTTTAGTTTTCTCTCTGTTTATAACCAAACCTACTCTAGAACCAGTTTCATCAACAGCTCGAATGAAAGAGTTCATCTCATCAACATCATCTGCCAAAAGGGCTAAATCATCAGCATAATCTAAATCAGAAATTTCCGTATCTCTAGTCCATTTAAGGCCAAAATCTTTCCCTTGAAGTGAATCTCGCATAACATAATCAATAACCAAACTAAAGAGAAAAGGAGACAAAATGTACCCTTGTCGAACACTAGAAGTAATCCTAAACCAATTGCTACAAGCCTAACCAACTCTCACACACGACTGAGTGTTATTATAGAGAGCTTTCATTATGTTAACTAACTTGTTAGGTATACCATATGATCTCACAATTAACCACAAATTATGACAATCAACAGAGTCGAAAGCCTTTTTGAAATCAACAAAGCTAGCTGAAACTCTAAACATTTCTCAAGAATCTGCCTAAGTGAAAATATCTGATCCACACATCCCCTACCACTTCTGAAACCACATTGCTCATCACGCAATTGACTGTCAACCAGATTCTTAATTCTATTAAGCACAATCATGGAAAGAACTTTACCTGGAACAGAGAGTAGGCTGATACCCTACTCTCTGTTCTCTTGTGATAGGCCTTAGTTATCACAAGAACTGCGATCACCTTTTTTGAAAATAGGGATAACAACAGCTCTGGTAAAATCCTTAGGAACAATGCCTTTATCATAAAAGATATTCAAAATTTCAGTCATCAAAGTAGAATCGAAAAATTCCCAGCTCTAAGCATTTTCGTAGTAATTTCATCTACCCCTTGGGATTTTTTAAGTTTAAATTTAGAAACAGCCAAAATAACTTCAGACTGTGTTATAGGGCCAATATTAAAGCAAGTAATGCATCTATCATCATTAAAAACAATGGTAGTAGAACTAACCACATTGTTTAGAACATCACTGAAATGCTCAACCCACCTAGCCATGACAGAATCTTTACCATCTATAACTTTACCTTCTTTATCCTTCAATCCCTGTATATCTGTCCGTTTTCTACCACACAAAACGTTATCTATCTAGTACAGCTCTCTGCTGTTGTGCTGTCTAACTGCTTCCTCGGCTTTGTCAGCCAAGCCATCAAGCCAAAGATTCCAGCTAACTGATCCTTTACACGTTTATTAAGCTCTCTCTAATGCTTTCTATTAGGACTAATAGGTTATTGATTAAGGATAATTCCTGCAGTTCTTTCTTTCTGCAATAAGCTCAAGTGCCTTATCACTCAAATAATTCTGCCTCCTTTGCTTCTTTTTTCCTAAAAGAGTATTGTTAGTTTCGTCAACTTCCGTAGTAAGAAAACCATGACTGTCATAATGTATCCTAAATAACCTATCATGGTTAGCTTTAGCTATAACTGGGTCTTTCACCCGCTTCGGTATTAAAGGTGAATTTTTTACCCTAGCACAACACTTTTTAAGTTTAAGTTGCAAGACACTTTTAACAAGGTAATGGTCAGATTCAATTTCAGCTCTCCTATATGACCTGGTATCAGGGGCTTAGCTATGGGGGGATGGGGGAGGCTCCCCCCAAAGTAACTCGGAGTTGGCAAAATTCGAGGCGACTTTGTAAAATCTAGGTGAGTTGTAAAAATTCGTAATCTTTTTTTGTAAAATTAAGGGGAGTTGTCAAAATCGAGGCAACTTGGCAAATCAAGGGCAGTTTTGAAAATGGAGAGACGGCACAATTTAGATCAGTTGGCAAAATTCGAAGCCACTTAGTAAAATACAGGTCAGTTGGCAAAATCGAGACAACTTGGCAAAAATTCAGTGACTTGGCAAAATCGTGGTGAGTTGGGAAAATTCAGGTGAGATGTAAAAATTGGGATTTTTATCTCAAAAATTATGGCGAGTTGGGAAAATCGTAGGGAATTGGCAAAATCTAGGGGCAGTTGGCAAAATTCGGAGTGACTTGGCAAAATCGTTGAGAGTTGGCAAAATTCGGAGAGACTTGGCAAAATCGTAGAGAGTTGTCAAAATTCAGGTGATGTGTAAAAATTGCAATCTTTTTTCTGTAAACTTATGGCGTGTTGGCAAAATCGAGGCAACTTTGCAATATCTAGGAGAGTTGGCAAATCTTGGGGGAGCTGGAAAAATTCAGAGTGACTTTGCAAAAATCAGGTGAGATGTAAAAATTGGGATTTTTTTCTGTAAAATTGTGGTGAGATGGCAAAATCGAGGAAACTTGGCAAAATCTAGGGCAGTTGGCAAAATTCGAATCCACATGGTTAAATACGGACTAGTTATGAAAATTGGAATTGCTTTTGTAAAATTAAGGAGAGTTGACAAAATCGAGAAAACTTGGGAAACTTTTGGGGAGTTTGAAAAATTTCAAGTGACTTGGCAAATTTAGGGGAGATGTAAAAATTGAGATTGTTTTGTAAAATTAAGGAGAGGTAATAAAATCGAGGCAACTTGGAAAAATCTAGGGGAGTTGGCAAAATTCGAAGCCACTTGGTAAAATACAGGGAGTTGTGAAAATTGTGCCTTTCTTGTGCAATTAAGGAAAGTTGATAAAATTCGAAGTGACATGGCAAATTCAGGGAAGATGTGAAAATTGAGATTTTTTCCGTAAAATTACGGCTAGTTGGCAAAATCTAGGGTAGTTGGCAAAATTCGAATCCACTTGGTGAAATATAGGCGATTTGTGAAAATTAGATTTTGTTTTGTGAAATTAAGGAGTGTTGGAGAAATCGAGGAAATTTAACAAAATGTAGTGCAGCTGGCAAAATTCGAATCCATTTGGAAAATACGGGCGAGTTGTAATAATTCGGATTGGCAAAATCTCGGGGAGTTTGAAAATTTTTAGCGACTTGACAAATTTAGGAGAGATGTAAAGATTGGAATTGGTATTGTGAAATTAAGGAGAGGTGGCCAAAGCAAGGGAAAATTCACACTGACTTGCTACAATTTAGACGAGATGTAAATATTTTATATAATTAAACCAAACACGTGACAAAAACACTCTTTGCTCAGTTGGCAAAATTTGATTTTGGAAAACTTTTGATTCTCCCCCCCACCTCCCACCAACCATAGTCCTTCACTACGCCTCTGCCTGGTATTCCTAACAGAACTAACCCATTTGCTGTTAATTAATATGTAATCAATCCTATGCAGCCCATCAAGTGAAACCCATGTGTACTTATGTATGTCGCAGTGTTTGTAATATGTGTTAGTTATTCTGAAACCTTGACACTTACCTGTAGGAGACGTTGCCATTGCCATTGCAGCTACCAATACCAAAAGGGCCTATTACTCCTCCCCAAAGGTCAGAGTCAGTACCAACTTTGGCATTGAAGTCACCTAGAACAAGTGTCTTTCTTGACAGAATTCAAAATATCCTGAAGTTGTCCGTAAAACCTATCCTTCTCATCCTCATCGGCATCCTCACACATTCAAGTCTTTAACGCTTGTCTGAAATTTTGCTGTAAGAAACCTTTCATTAATGCACTCATATCCTAGAAGAGCATCAATAGCATATCTCTGAGAAGCAGACCCACGCTTTGGTGATGCTTATTGTCGTCCCTCCCTGAAAAGAGAAATTTAAGATTATTTTTAAGAAACTGACCTTTATCTGTCCATCTGGTCTCTTGCAAGCCGAGAATATCTAAATTATAATGGTGGAATTCTTGTGTGAGGACATCAAGAGAAAAAGCTCTGTGCAGAGTCCTCACATTCCAACTACCTATGGAGAGAAAATGGTTAGTAGTATGTTTAAAGAAACTATGTTTATTGAGAGAGGGAATGCCGACAATATCAAACAGCCCCCTAATCGCAGACATGGGGCAAAGACCCGTTCCCCCACCACTAAAGGCTGAAGCCATCTACACTGGAAGTCTTCCTCCAATGTAGAATTTGACGATGCCAATAGAAGCAAAGAGTTCAGGTGCCTGCGATGACCTCTGCTCAGGATTATCCACCAGCTGATAAACATATCCTGTGAATCTATTCACTTGGGGCTGTCAACCCACAAACAAACAGAAAACACAGCGGAAGATTTTCCCTCCACAGAAGCCAACCAGTGCAGCAAAATCAGGATCCATAATCAAGCTCAGAGCCATATATCTGTCCAGTCCAGTGGGTTTATATGGTCAGCACCAGGATCCTGTGTGGTTGACCACTCCTCAGCAGGGTAGAAAAAAAAATAGTAGCCATAGTTGTCCAGATCAGTAGGCCACACTAATCTGGCAGCCCTCCCCTTCCGTTCACTTCCACAAGAGAGTATCTCTTTCGAAAGGTACTAACGATCTGCACCACGAGAAGGTGGGGTCGGACATTAGGTGCTAGGCCTGGCCGGTTCTATGCATCATCACAGGGGATTAGTGCATAGCTCTCCTTCCAATTTTGTATTCATAAATTACATATATCAAAGACATTTTTGTACAGCAGTGTTGCCAATTTAGCGATTTTGTTACTAGATCTAGCGGCTTTTGAGCTCTCACGGCGTACCCCAAAATGTTTTTACCGCGTACCCCAGTTTGAGAACCTCTGCTTTAGATAATTAGCGAAGCGCGCTAACCACTCGGCACGGGATGACTCAGAAAATAATAAACCATGTTCTAAACTAAATACATCTTCGCTTAGTGTAACAAATTTTCCTATTCAAATATATTTCTCCGTTAATCATCCCACTGCTGCTTTCAATCAATCCTGCTATACAATTTGCGCATTATCGTACCTCGTTGCTGATCAGATTCATCCTCACGTGAAATATGGGCTGATAACGATAAATTAATGATAAGATCGGTAGCATAAAGCATCTTGTTTACGAGATGGGAATGCGTGCAAACAAGATACGATTGTTAAGAACAAAATTCGAAGGCATTTTTGAACGTCATCATAATACGATTTGCGTCAAACCTCTTAACTGTCCTCATGGCAAAGATTGCATCGGATACGGAAATTATATTTACACTGAGAATCGAGCTTTGAGCACAATCTGAGTGCTCGAAAGTAGATAAGGAACGACAAAATTAGACACTATTGACGCAAGTGTCTCTTACAACAAAATATTTCATAACATGTTCACATCTTGGCGATAAAACAATTTGTCAATTCATTTAAAGACTAGAAAACAGATTTGAAGAAAAAAAGCTTCTCTTTCCTTACTTCTTAGATCTCAAAAAACAATTGAAAATTGAAAAAAATGGAATTCTGCGAACGATATTTTCATTATTAGTATTTATAATACATAAATATTAATGATTAAATGTAAGAATACGTTATGATTTTCTGATAAAAACGAAATTATTCAAATACGAAATATTTGCGGTTTTTCGACAAATTCTGTTATAATAAATTTCAAGCGTATTTTAATTCCCGATAAAATTCGAAATCAAGAGATATTTCTGATGATGAATTTCTCCACGTTTATTTCAACTGAAAAAGAATGACGTAATGGTGCAATCATGAGTCATATCTCGTCTGCGGTGATGACCTTGGCCAGGTAGTGAGGACATCTGGCTTTCCATTTACACTGCTGGCAAAGCTGCAAACCACGATTTTGTTGATCATCAGATGACTAGTGAGGAACCCATTTCAAACACACTTGTCACAATTCAAAGTGTTCCGTCAATGACCATTTGCAAAGTGTTCCGTCAATGACCATTTGCAAAGTGTTCCGTCAATGATCATTTTCAAAATGTTCCGTCAATGACCATTTTCAAAGTGTTCCGTCAATGACCATTTTCAAACTGTTCCGTCAATGACCATTTGCAAAGTGTTCCGTCAATGACCATTTGCAAAGTGTTCCGTCAATGACCATTTTCCAAGTTTTTCCGTCGGTGACCATTTCCGAAATCTCGTGTGTCAACTGTTGATTTTACTAAACACTCTTCCTTGTACGCTTCTTTCAGTAATTGCACAGTTTCCGAAACTTTTTTTCCAATTCGCACACAAAATTTTATCTCACAATCCTATTCTGTTTTGATATCCATAACGTAAAAACTTGAAAGAAACAGTCACAAACATGCGTTTAAACAAGCAACTACGAAGATACCTCGCTTGAAACGATTTCTATGCGTGATACTTTGAGAAACTAAACGACGGTTGTCATGGTTACGAGACAATATGATTAACCAATGGGTACACTCGCGCGGCTTCTAAACAGTGTTTCCTATTTACAGTAAAAATACTATCAGTTGTTTTCGGACGTCCTTTGAATGAAAATGCGAGACACCAAAGAAAGACAAAACGAAACCAAAATAGGATAACATCGTCTCTGGAGAATATGGGAATCTCGTTTTCAAAGAGAATGAAATTTTTCTTTTACCTTCTTTTCCAATCCTTAAAAGTTTTATTTTTAAATTAATGGATGACGGGAAAAATACAAATGATAGTATTTTATTAGTAAGTATACAACCAAAAACTTACCTTATATGTCTTAAATTTAAAACGTTGCTTTTCTCACACCCCTCTTAGAAAAGGGGCAGTTATTGCTTTAAGTGGAACATTTCTTGACACTCAAACATAGAAATTTTTAATTTCTACAAAACACAGATCACTTAAAACATTTCTTAAAATTTGTTCAAAAACACATTGTTCACAAAACAGATCACTTGAAACATTCCTTAAAAAATTTGTCATTTCATTATTTAGTGATCTCTAACGATACAAATTAACACTTTCTGAGTGTTTGAAAAATGCGAATTATAATATTTTATTACTACCAATTCAACTAAACAATAAGTTTTCCAATTATCTCTTAAAACACAAAAAGTTGGATTTTCCCACCCACCCTGGTGGTAAGGGAGCAACTCATTGCTACCAATGAAAACCTCATTACCTTCACATTGCACCACCAAAGTTTCAAATTTCTAGCATAAATACATCATTTGCAATATTCGTTTATAAATTTTGGAATTTTTAATCTTTCCACCCTCCTCCTCCTCCTCCTCAAGCAGCCATGGGCTACGGAGATCCAACCAATTGTGCAATTTAGTTCTCCAAGCATATCTGTTCTGAGTTACATCTACTGTATCTGGCCACTGCAGTCCAATTATAACAAGGTCCTTTTTGACATTGTCTGCCCACGGCATCCTAGGTTTCCTCCTCTTTCTGAGGCCTTTAGGCACCCTATTCGCTATCTATAATTAAGTATACAAGCAACATGACGAAACCATCGGAGTTTCTCTGTGCACAATATGCTGTTCAAAGGAGGTTGCCGATTCCTTTGCCTAACCTCATCATTAGTTACAAAATTGAACCACCTAATGCCCAAGATACTGCGTAAGCATCTAGAATCAAAAGCATCTAGTTTCCTGTTATCCTGTTTACAAAGAGTCCAAGTTTCACTACCATAACTAACTCTAGAAAGAACCAAACTATTATACAGTCTAATTTTTGGTCTACTTCATTTTTGGTGTACTTCATGACGTGTGTATCACATTCATCGACGTCCGTCTACAAAGTGTAAAGCAGTTCACGTGGATCTTTTTCCCCCGTTTAATCGAAGAACTGAAGGAGCTTTGGAATCCAAAATTGTTCGGAACGAACAAGACCTAAAGAGGGAGCAGTGTTACGACAGATGAACGTGCTACAATGAACTTGTGATGGATATTTCGTCTTGGTACTCGCGTGAGCGACAACGTGAAAATTACGTCACAAATTTCTTCGAACGAACTTGAAATAATAAGGAATAAGTTGTTTTAATTAAGAGGAATGAGAGTATGAAGGAAAACGTAGTTTGTTTCGTCTGTGCGGTGTAGTAAAAAAAAGAAGAAACGTTTAATTTGGTGTGTTCGCAGGAGATTAAATACATTTATCCTGATAATGGACTAGTGAGAAAGAGAAGGATACTTAGGACACTTTAAGACGTGGCTGAGGTTATAAGTAAGTCGAACAAACAGAGCTCATCTCAACTTTTCTGTAGGAAGAGTTCATCATTTGATGCATATCTATATTTAGTTTGTTTAGGAAGTGATAAGGTTATTCTCTATAGATTGCAGGTTTGTTCACAAATATGATTGTGCCACTTATCGATTGCTGTAAAATCTTTATTTTATGTTTTGAGTAGAGATAGTAAGAGTTATAGAGGAAACATCTTTTTGTATGAATAGAATAAGATGCTAAGTTCTTTTCAAGATTTATTTCCATACTGATATAGATTTGTGTTGGTTGAATTTAGTTTGTATAAATGTTTTCATTCATACTTTTGTAATAAATTACATTATTTTAGAATTATAGTTGATAAATACTATTTTTTGAACTCACTCTCAGTTTTCATCTGTTTAAAATCCTAACATTATCATAACTGCGATCATCTATTTTTTAAAAATAGGGGTAGTAATAACTTTGGTAAAATCCTTAGGAACAATACCTTTATGGTAAAAGATATTCAAAATTTCAGTCAGCCATGTGGTAACAGACACATTCCCAGCTCTAAGCATTTCGGTAGTAATTTCATTTACCCCTTGTGATTTAGTAGTTTAAGTTTAGAATCTCTTGTGGAAGGGAATGGAAAGGAGGGCTACCAGATCAGTCTGGCCTACTGATCTCGACTACTATGCCTACTTTTCTTTTTTTTCTAACCTTCTGAGAAATGGTCAATCACACAGAATTCTGGTGCTGACCATATATACCAACCGGAATTGAATAATTCTGAAATCAACGCCTTTATCTGAACTCTTCCCTCTACGGGAATTTCTTTCTCCATAAGGAGTTGGAATGTCAGGGCTATGCACAGGGATTATCCTTTTGATATCCTCACACAAGAATTCCACTGTTATAATTTAGATATGCTTAGCTTGCAAGAGACAATATCGATAGATAAAGGTCACATTCTTAAAAATTATCTTAAATTTCTCTTTTCAGGGAGGGAAGATAATAAGCATTTCCAAGGAGTATGTTTGCTTCTCTGCAGACCTGCTAGTGATGTTCTTCTGGGATATGAGTGCATTAACGAAAAGTTTCTTACAGCAAAATTTCAGACAAGCATTAAAAGCTTGAATGCTATCTGCTGTTATGCCCCCACTGAGGATGCTGATGAGGATGAGAAGGATAGGTTTTACGGACAACTTCAGCATATTTTGAATTCTGTCAAGAAAGGAGATATTACCCTTGTTCTAGGCGATTTCAATGCAAAGTTGGTACTTACTCTGACCTTTGGGGAGGGGTGAGAGTCCCGTTTGGTATTTGTAGCTGCAATGGTAATGTGCAACGTTTCCTACAGGTAAATAAACTTAATGATTTGAAAATAACTAACACTTATTACAAAAACGTGACATACATAAGCACTAACGGGTTTCACCAGATGTGGTGCACAAGAATATGATTAATTAAGCAAATGATTATATATTAATTAAGCAAATAGGCTTTCTGTTAGAGTAACAGGTCATAAAGGGGAATTGAAATTGGATCTGAACATTACCTTGTTAAAAGTGTCTTGCAACTTAAATTTAAGGAACTTTGTGTTAAGGTTAAAAAAAGTTACTTTTAACACTGAAGCTCTGCAAGACCTAGTTATTGTTAAAGATTAAAGTGATAGTTTACTTAGTCATTATGATAGTCACGGTTTGCTTACTACTGTAGTTGAGGAAGAATGGGACCGTTTTAAACAGGCTTTTCTTGAAAGTAATAGTACTATTTTAGGGAAAAGAGAATATAGGAGGCAAAATTATTTGTGATAAGGCACTTATGCTTATTTCTGAAAGAAAGAACTGCAGGAATGTCCTTAATCAATATCCTATAAAAAAAAATGAGAAACGGTATGTATTTGAAATTATGCACTATAAACAATAAATTTTATACATATTTTTTTCCGCAACATAAATTTGGAATCCCAAACTTCTTTACTTCTATGCACCTATTAATATCCCTCCAACTCCAGAAGAATTTTTCATTTTATCTCTTCATAAAAAAGCTGAATGTTAACTTATGGATAGGCAAAAAAGTGAAATAGTCGTGTGTTTTTCTGGTTAGCCAAATTGAGCTAAAAACGTTTGAAATCAGCGTTAAAAATATTGACATATATATAGCTAAAAATATTGACTGCATTAAAAAGAGAAAAGATCCCTGAGAGTGATTCAATTTCACAACATTAAATTTTTATAAATTTTCTACTGATTCTTCCATCAAATCTCGTTGTATCAGTTAAATCAAGCCATTGACATACATGTTAAACGATCCATAAGAAATAGTCTACGCAGAAATGAAATTTGCAACTTACAGTGCTTGACAGTCTTCTGTCATTTCGTTGTCGGCTGCTGCAGATTCCACCGTCAATTGATCTGTGGCTGATAAAGAGGAAGTTTCCTCACTGTAATAAAAGAAAAATGAAAAGAGAGAAATAAATTTAACATTTATTTGGGCTTAGGTGCACAAACGTTGTTTACGCACTTTTAAAATACAAGGAATCATAAACGGATTTAATTGTTCGGTGAAAACTTTACAGCTGCTGGGTACATCAGGCAACTTACAGATGAAAGAAACCAATCGATAAATTGCAAAAAATCTCATTATACAGGGTGAATCTGAAAAAGTGGGCAAAACTTTACGGGGTGGTAGAACACAGCTATACGAGCAATATTCGTCATAGAATGTATGGTCGGAACGCAAACGGCGAGCCGCTAGGTGGCGTTGGAAATGGTATAAAAGGGTCGGTCCTCGCACCCAACGGCATTTCTACCGTGGATTGCCGAGAGGATGGCTGTTATACTAACCACGAAATGGCGGATATGCACTTTGTGTACGAGTGCCCCATTGAAACCGATATGGATCTAGTCGCCAGGATCGCCGTTGATATGCCGGCGATATTCGGGAAATGCCTGGTGTCTTCGCAAGTGTGCGTCGGTCCCTATCCCGCAGGTGTGAAGCCTGCATTACAGTTGGCGGCAGCTCTTTTGAGCAATTTCTTTGAGCATGTACCTCAATTACATTCCTGTTAATAAAATGTTTTATGAAGTATCTCCTCTCCTTCTTGTGTTCATTCTTTAAATGTGACAGTGGAAAACTACCTTTTAACTTCTCACCGCTTGCGTTCCGACCATACATTCTATGACGAATATTGCTCGTATAGCTGCGTTCTACCACCCAGTAAAGTTTTGCCCACTTTTTCGGATTCACCCTGTATATATATATATATACATGGAATTTACTGAATTTGATCTCTCAGTTGATTTTAATTTGGAGACAAAACTAACTGTTCTCGAATTTCTGAAAGCCAATTATGGCAAAATTTCTTTGGGACTTTGCTATCGAAAAATACTTTTTTTGAATTCAAAAGTAATATTAAAAAACTTTATTATTACAATTTCATTGGAATATCGAAAGGACTGATCAACACCAAGCTCCATTTTGTCATTCGCACTTTCACTAGATTATTCCCTATCCTTATCTCCTGTATAATAGTATAATTGTAATTTTCTGCTACTCTGTATCTGCTGCTGCTCTGTAATTCTCTCTAGGTTAACTTTTATTCTGCAAACAAGTATAGTTTGCTTGCAATTACTTATTTCTTTCAGTTACTTACAAAAGTCTGGCACCATCATTACAATTCAGCTCTTTTTACATTTCAGAGTTCTAAGTTATTAAAATGACATTCAACTTCGCCACTCTAAACGAAAATTTAATGGTGAATTCAAGTCCCTTTAGAGATACCCACTACCATAAATAGATCTTGAAATAAATAAAATAATAAAAATAAATACCCCCTCAAGCAGCTGCTTTCCACAGAGGTCTGACTGGAGCCTGTCAGTTCATATGACATAGTAGAAGGTCTGTGAGGATAGCAGGACTTCAGCAGAAAAACAACACAAACATCCATGCCTTATCCGGGGCTCGAACCCAGGTTCTTTTTATCAGTAATACAAATAAACAATTTCATATCCAATTCAAATATTTGTAAAATTATACATAGCAATGAATATTACCATCTAAGCAGGAAAAAGGGACGCTCAGTCGCTTGTGCACCTGGCTTATAACTTGATATTCGCAAATTCAAAACCCCACTGTGATTTCATTGAGATTTGCTCAGCTAACTCCATCTGCGCCCTCGATAAGAAAGCAAACACCGATGGTATTATAAAGGCCGCCGTCCGTCGGATGCGACGTTAAGCTGTGTGTCTGTGCAGTAGAGCCATACCCTATTCACGTTAAGAAACAGGTCGCATGGCCTGAATGACGTGCTTCCACCTTCTAGAAGCAGTTCAGTATTTTCCCTTACCTCCTTGTGACCTGGTCGTTTAGCATATTGTAAGCACAATATTGCCGCTCAGAGGTAAAACAAAAAAGAGAGTGAGGAAAAACTTTTCCAAAAGCGTCCATATCTTTAACGCCTACGAATTATTGCGAGAGTTTATTAAAAAATAAGCCGGACGATAAAAAGAAATTTTATAAATAATTATAAATTTAAAACTGCTTCCAAATCGCATAATTCGAAAGATACAAGATTAGACACAAAAATAAGCCCAAAACAACCGAATGCAAAGGAAAAAAGTTGTAACCACACTTTTTCATTACTTTCTTACAATTCAAGATCTACGCATTATGTTGCGTGATCTAAAAAAAAAAGATTCGAATTCAGCATTACATTTCCATTCACGATATAAAAAATTTTCTATTAAACGATTTTTTACATAACTCACAGAAATGTGAAATACAAAATTCTGCTCATTATAAAAATGTTGCCAGACGTTTACAAGTAGTGGCACATTGTTTTAAAAGTTTTTAACACACTCAGCTTTATGTGATTCTAATAGAGATGAGAAGGGGCCCGAAACATCAGAGACGACTTCCGGATCGAGCTCAGTCCTAAATCAAATTTCCAATTTTTCTTGTAATTATGAAAAAAGCAATACATATATAATTTCTTCTGATTATTTCAATCTTTTAATCACTCTTTAGTAATTAAAAATAAGCGATATTCAGCCTTTGATATACATATATACACACCGAAAAGCCAAAACATTATGACCAGCGCGTCTTTATACAAACGAGCAACTGCAGGTAAATGACGGCGCGTGTGAAGGTCATGAAACGGTATAAATAACACCTGATACTGAGCTCTGTTAATCAGTGTTATTCTTGTTCTTCAGATGGGAAGGCAGCGGACTTAAGTGAGTTTGACAAAGGCCAAATTGTAATGGCCAGACGACTGGGTCAGAGCATTTCAGAGACGGCGAGGCATGTGGGGTACTCATGGTCAGCTGTGGTTAGTACCTTCAAAAAGTGGTCCGAGGAGGGAAAAACCACGAACTGCTGGCAGGGTGTGGGCCGACCACGGGCTCATTGATGCTAGAGGTGAGCGAAGACTATCCCGTATGATAAGCGCCAAAAGAAGGGATACGGTGGCACAATTCACCCATAATTTAAATGCTGGTGACGGGAGTAATGTGTCACAACACACAATACATCAAACCCTGCTGAAAATGGGGCTGCATAGCTGCAGGCAGCTCCGAGTGCCCATGCTAACCTCGGTTCACCGTCGAAAGCGCCTACAATGGGCATGCGAGCATCAAAACTAGACCTCGAATGATTGGAAGAAGGTCGTCTAGTCCGATGGATCTCGTTTCCTGTTGCACCATGTGGACGGACAGGTACGTGTACGTCGTTTACCTGGGGAAATGTTGGCACCAGGATGCACCGTGGGACAAAAACAAGCCGGTTGAGGAAATGTAATACTTTGGACAAAGTTCTGCTGAGAAACGCTCGATCCAGTCATTCATTTGCAGGAAACTATGACGTCTACCAACTATCTAAACATCATTTCAGACCAGGTACATCCTTTCATGGCAACGGTATACTCTTCTAGTAGTGCCTTCTTTCAGCAGGATAATGCGCCATGTCACACTGCCCGGATTGTTCGAGAAGGGTTCGCGGAACATGAGGAAGACTTCCAGGTATTGCCTTGGTCTCCAAATTCCCCACACAACATTCCAATCGAGCATCTGTGGTTTGTGTTAGAATAGCATATGCGATCTGCGGCGGCTCAACCGTGTAACTTACAAGAGTTAAAGAATCTCTGGTAACATGTTGGTAACCAGATATTGCAAGACATCTTTAGAAATCTTGTAGCGTCCATACCTCACTGGATAAGAGCTGTTTTGCGGGCACGTGGAGGACCAACATCATATTAGGCAGGCGGTCATAATGTTTTAGCTCATCAGTGTATATATTGGTATTTTCTCTCTCTTATAACTGAATCGATCATTGTTTTCAAAATGATGTTATTCAAGAATTTTTAATTTCTGCGAATTATTTCCTATTTTTTACGTTCCAAACGACATTAAGATTTTATTTTTTTCATAAACTGATTTTTTTTTTACTTTTTAATAGTGGTTAGCACGCTTGGCTACTGATCTAAGGGACCTGGGTTCGAGCCCCGGGTATGGCATGGATGTCTGTGTCGTTTTTCTGCTGAGGTCCTGCCATCCTCTCAGACCTTCTACTGTGGCGTATAAACTGACAGGCTCCTGTCAGACCTCTGTGGCAAGCAGCTGCTTGAGGGGGTATTTATTATTTATTATTTTTATAATAAAATAATATAGATATAATTAGTGCCCTTCATTTCTCTCTTTCTTTCTCCCTCTACATATAATATATATATACATAATTCTATATAATAATAGAATGGATAAATTGTATCTCTATTCATACAAATAAACGCTTTCTCTTGTATATGAATTGAAGCTCAATTCTACAAATCTAAATTTCTTACTATTTACATATAATAAATTAGGACCTCACCTGACCTATTGAATTCCCTACATTTGTAATACTTACAATGACCTTCGATATATAAAGATTCACTTCCACCTCTTTTATCCATATCTCAGATAAAAGAATTAAATCCAAGGTATTACCAAAACGCTTAAGCAGTACCAATAATTCATCAAAATGTTCTCTAAGACTTCTTATATTCAAATATATTATGTTCAAGTCTGCATGGTAATATTTAATATGTTCCTTGAAATTTCCCAGTTTCCTGACTAGTCTGTTACTCAACAAAGTCCTTGTTTGCCATCTTGACTCTTGGTTTATCTAAATCATCTTCATTTCTAATTACAGAAATCTTACACTATCTGTTTTTCTGAGGTACATTTTCCCATTTTTTACCCATGCATACGTAAAGTTATTTTCTAACCTAAACTGTTTCACCTTGAGGAATAATTACTTTATGTGCTTGGTCAGATGTTCATTAACAAATACTCTAGTATCCTTAAATTTACTGTTAATCATACTTGCTTTCAATATTTTCATGTCCTTAGCTTTTTTTATCCACTTGTCCCTGATTGAGCTATCTTTCAACTTTACTATTATTGGTTTGATCTTGATTTTATTCATTGTAGTATTCTGTGAGCCATAGTGATGTTATCTGTATTTCCTATCTGTAGTATTTCAGCTACTTTAGTTATTAAATGTGAAATTTTTTCTATTGCTCTTCAGGTATGCCTGTCAATTCAAAATTAAAAGATTTTGATTTTATTTCCAATTCATCTAACTCAGTTATAATGTCCTTTATCTCTAATTTTAAAGTATCGTTTTCCTTTACAAGAGATTTATTTGATTCTTGCAAAATTAATTACTGAGTATTGAAATCTTCCATGGCTTTTTTAGAATCTTGCATAGTTGTATTCAAGTGAGTTTTTCAAGTCTTTCATATCTTCTTTCAGTCTATGATCGATATCGCCTATTTCTCTATGAATTTCTTCAATAATAGATATATATGATTATATATAATAGATATAAATTCTATATGATTGACGAATCATATGAATTTCTTCAATCATATGTATTTCTTCAATCAAATATATATTTTATCTCATGTCTTATGATCTTTCTTCAATCATATATATTATCTCTGTATTCTATTATGATCGATATCGCCTATTTCTCTCTGAATTTCTTCAATTGTTTCTCTGTATTCTAATTTCATTATGCTTACAGCTTCTTTCAAATTAAGTACTTCTTGATCTTTCTCAACAAGTGTTAAATTTTCTACCTTACTTGCTTCTCCAGCGCTCGAATCCACACGCCTTGCCTTTTGTCGCAATTTGTGTAAAGAACTCTTATTGGAAAAGTTAATGCATTAATTATTAACTCAGCTCAGATATTAACAGATGCATCAATCCAAAATTAATAATATGTATTATGTTTTCATACAAAAAAAACTCAATCCGTATCATCTAAAACCGAGTCTATCATCATCATCATCCTCAAGCAGCCATAGGCTAGGGAGGTCCAACCAGATTGTGCAATTTATTTGTCCAACATATCTCTCCTGAGCTATATCTGCTGCATCTGGCCACTGCACACCAATTCAAACAAAATCCTGTTTGACATTGTCTACCCACTGCATACTAGGTCTCCCCTTCTTCCTGGGGCCTTTAGGCACACTTTTCATAACCGTATTCTCTAATCTATAGTTATGCATACGGGCAACATGACCAAACCAACGTAGTCTCTCTCTGCACAATATGATGCTCAAATGAGGTTGTTGTTTAGGCAAAGGAGGTTGTCAACTCTTTTTCCTAACCTCATCATTACTTACAAAGTTGAACCACCTAATGTCCAAGATACTGCGTAAGTATCTAGAATCAAAAGAACCTAGTTTCCTGTTATCTTGTTTACAAAGGATTCAAGTTTCACTACTATAACTAACTCTAGAAAGAACTAAACTACATTGGTGCTCAAAAATAAAAGATAATCGACAAACACGTATATAGCTGCCAATATACGTCCCGTGGCCGAGTGATTAGTACACTTGGCTACTGATCTAAGGGACCTGGATTCGAGCCCCGGGTAAGGCATGTATGTGTATGTTGTTTTCTGCTGAGGTTCTGCCATCTTCACACACCTACTATGGCATATAAACTGACAGCTCCTGTCAGACCTCTGTGGCAAGCAGCTGCTTGAGGGGGTGTTTATTTTTATTATTTATATGTAAAAGAATACAGTGAAAATGGGCGAACATGGAAAATACGTTACGTGGAAAACTATCCCGCACTTACAGTTACTGCACGTAAGCTGGAATATGCAAATTAGGAATGCGTTAAAAGACGTGCGAGTCTACTGGCAGTTTGTAGCTGTTCTAGGAAACTCTTGCTTTCACTTCAATGGCACGTCGTGCTGATTACGTCCCGAGGCATCGTATGAATGATTTTCAGTGGTGGAGAGCGATTAAAACGATGGAAGCAGGTCAGCCCCAGATGAAAGTTTCCAGAGCATTGAATGTTCCACAAAATGTCCTGTCGAGACTCTGGAGACAGTTTTAACAGACAGGAGATGTTCGTCGTCAACTAGGACAAGACCGTCCCAGAGCCACAACTGCTGCAGATGATCGTTATATGAATCTTACTGCCAACTTACTGCCAGAGTGATGACAGCTAGGCAACTGTCTTTGGAGTTTGCAGCACCTACAGGGACGAGGGTTTCAAGGCATACTATTTACAGGAGACATCGCGAGCAACGCCTTTATGGCAGGAGACCTATTATTTGTGTCCCTCTTACTCCCACCGCCCAGCGAGCTTGTGTAACATGGAGTCGCCAACATCACACTTGGAGTCCAGACCAGTGGCCACATGTTATGTTCACAGACGAATGGCGATTCAGCTTAAGTACTGATTCATGACATATTCGCATCTGTAGAGAACTAGGGACCCGCAACAATCCCTCGAACATCAGAGAAAGGGATTACTCTAATGGCCATGGTGTGATGGTTGGGGCAGGAATCACGATGAACGGGCGTACAGACCTGCACATCTTTCCAAGTTGTTCTGTTCCTGCCCTGCGGTAAAGAGACGAGTTCCTGAACCTGCATGTCAGGCCATTCCAGGGAGCCGTCAGTCCAGCTTTAAGTCTTATGGACGATAACGCCCGCCCTCATCGAGCTCATGTGGTTGACGATTTTCTCGAAAAGGAAGATATTCGCCGAATGGAGTGGCTATCCAGATCTCTTGACCTCAATCCCATTAAGCATGTATGGGATACTCTAGGGAGACGCATTGGAGCTCGCCAGAACACTCCATGATCTCAGAAGAGCGCTTGTTGAGGCATGGTCATTAACCCCTCAATACCTTATCAATACCATCATAAACGTATGACGAGTCGTTGCTTGAGCTGCATGGCTGTCAGGGGTAATCATATTCCAAATTCACATACCGCATGTCGTGCGTAACGGACTTTAAGTATTGTTTCATGGACTACTCCTTCATGTCAAGTGCACAATTATGATCTGAATGCATGCACAATATACGATTATGAATATCTTCTGCTTGAAATTTTTTTGCTTTGTCATGTACGAATTTATAGATTATCCTTTAATTTTGAGCACCACTCAAAAACTGTATTATACAATCTAATTTTAGTCTTTAAGGGTATACGCCTATTTATCCACACTTTCCATAGATTCTTAAAAGTCCCGGCAGCAATCCCTATTCCTCTATTAATCTCATGCCGCATATCACCACTATCTCTTAGATACTCTCAAGATAATTAAACTGTGACACCTGCTCAAGACTACAACCATTCAGATTAACTGAATCACAGCCTGCCTGACCAATTTTCATCACTTTAGTTTTCTCTCTGTTTATAACCAAACCTACTCTACTACCAGTCTCATCAACAGCTCGAATGAAAGAGTTCATCTCATCAACATCATTTGCCAAAAGGGGTAAATCATTAGCATAATCTAAATCAGAAATTTTAGTACCTCCAGACCATTTACGGCCAAAATCTTTCCCTTGTAGTGAATTTCGTATAACACAATCAATAACCGAACTAAAGAGAAAAGGAGACAAAGTGCACCCTTGTAGAACACTAGAAGCAATGTTAAATCAATTGCTACAAGTCTTATCAACTCTCACACACGACTCAGCGTTATTACAGAGAGTTTTCATTATATTTACTTACTTGTCTGGTATGCCATACGATCTCACAATCAACCATAAATTTTGGCGATCAACAAAGTGAATAGCCTTTTTCAAACCAACAAAGCTAGCAACCAAAGGTTTCTGAAACTCTAAACATTTCTCAAGAATCTGCCTGAGTGAAAATATCTCATGTACATATCCTCTACCACTTCTGAATCTACATTGCTCATCACGCAATTACCCGTCAACCAGATTTCTAATTCTCTTAAGCACAATCACGCAAAGAACTGTACCTGGAACAGAGAGTAGGCTGATATCCCTATAGTTATCACAAGCACTACGATCACTTTTTTAAAAATTAGGGATAATAATAGCTCTGGTAAAATTCTTAGGAACCATGCTTTTATCATAAAAGATATTCAAAATTTAGTCATCCAGTGGTAGCAGAAACATTCGCAGCTCTCACATATCCGTATTAATTTCATCTATCCCTGGGGATTTATCAAGTTTGTTAGTTTAAGTTTAGAGAAAGCCAAAATAACTTCAGACTGTGGTATAGGGTAGATTACATAGACATATTATTATTATTATTATTATTATTATTATTATTATATGTATAGGCACCCCCATGCTTTCTTTCCCCTCCCCCTCAAAAAAGGGGGGAATACGAAAAGGATTGTCCGCTATATCTTCGGAATACGAGAGCCGAAAGCAGCAAGCTATACGTCAAATGAAAGCTTCTGACATGGGGAATCTTGTTACATGTTAACAGGTTATAGAATATTACAGGTTAAACAATTTCAACCCCATGTTTTCTCCCCTCCACCTTCTACTCCCATTGTTTGCAATGATGATAGATGCATTGGTGGCTTTAATGTTGGCCCTATAACACAATCTGAAGGTATTTTGGCTGTTTCTAAACTTAAACTTCATAAATCCCCAGGTGTAGATGAAATTACTACGGAAATGCTTAGAGCTGAGAATGTTTCTGTTACCACTTGGATGACTGAAATTTTGAATATCTTTTATGATAAAGGCATGGTTCCTAAGGATTTTACCAGAACTATTGTTATCCCTATTTTCAAAAAAGGTGATCGCAGTTCTTGTGATAACTATAAGGGTATCAGCCTACTCTCTGTTCCAGGTAAAGTTCTTTGCATGATTGTGCTTAATAGAATTAAGAATCTGGTTGACAGGCAATTGCGTGATGAGCAATGTGGATTCAGAAGTGGTAGGGGATGTGCGATCAGATACTTTCACTTAGGCAGATTCTTGAGAAAAGTTTAGAGTTTTAGAAATCTTGGTTGCTAGTTTTGTTGATTTCAAAAAGGCTTTCGACACTGTTGATCGACATAATTTGTGGTTGATTGTGGGATCTTATGGTATACCAGACAAGTTAGTTAACATAATGAAAGCTCTCTATAATAACACTGAGTCGTGTGTGAGAGTTCGTAAATCTTGTAGCAATTGGTTTAGCATTACTTCTGGTGTTCGACAAGGGTGCATTTTGTCTCCTTTACTCTTTAGTTTGGTTATTGATTATGTTATGCGAAATTCACTTCAAGGGAAAGATTTTGGCCTTAAGTTGGTTGGAGATACGAAAATTTCTGATTTAGATTATGCTGATGATTTAGCCCTTTTGGCAGATGATGTTGATGAAATGAACTCTTTCATTCGAGCTGTTGATGAGACTGGAAGTAGAGTAGGTTTGGTTATAAACCAAGAGAAAACTAAAGTGAGGAAAATTGGTCAGGCAGGTTGTGATTCAGTTAATCTGAATGGTTGCAATGTTGTGCAGGTGTCACAGTTTAATTATCTTGGGAGCTATGTAACAGATAATGGTGATGTGCAGCATGAGATTAATAGAGGAATAGGGATTGCTGCCGGGACTTTTAAGAATCTATGTAGAGTGTGGAGAAATAGGCGTACACACCTAAAGACTAAAATTAGGCTGTATAATAGTTTGGTTCTTTCTAGGGTTAGTTATAGTAGTGAAACCTGGGCACTTTGTAAACAAGATAACAAGAAACTAGATTCTTTGTAACTTTGTAACTAATGATGAGGTTAGACAAAGGAGTCGGCAACCTCCTTTAAGCAGCATATTGTGCAGAGAGAGACTCCGTTGGTTTGCCCATGTTGACCGTATAGATAATTATAGATTGGCGATTAGGATTATGAGCAGTGTGCCTAAAGGCTTCAGAAAGAGGGGGAAACCAAGGATGCCGTGGGCAGACAATGTCAAACAGGACCTTATTAGAATTGGTGTACAGTGGCCAGATGCAACAGATGTAGCTCAGGACAGACTTGCTTGGAGAACTAAATTGCACGGTCTGGTTGGACCTCCGTAGCCCATGGCTGCTTGAGGATGAGGATGATGGTGATGAAAAAGAAAAAATGTGAAAACAATTGTTCCGCTATATCTTCTGATTTAGGAGAGAGCCTATTTCGAATTTTGTTTTAAAAAGTCGGAAATAATCCCGACCTTTTTGGTCGCATATGAGAAAACTAGATATTTTTGAAATTTTTCAATTTATTTATTTCAGTAACATTTTAAATAAGTATATGCTTGTATGATGGTGTCCTTTTCTTTTTTCCCTGATTAATGTAGCCTAAAATGCAAATTAAAAGCTTTCATCATGGACCGAAAAATTAATCAGAATATTTACAACGGAATTCACGGATTTATGAAAGGACAACATTTGATTAAAATAAGTTCATTATATTAAGTTTCCTTGTAGCAACTTCTCTTAGAGTTAAAATGATGTTTACTCTCTTTGACATGATATTCACTCTTTGGAGTGATTCATTATAATTTTATATTTATCATTATGCCTCATTAACAAGCCAACTTTAAACAAGCTGATTAATCGAAGTTCTACTCTATTAGGATTTTCATATTATCTATAACCCTCTGAGGGAAATTACACTAAATTACCCATTTACTGTTGTATCTAATATCCAAGGGGCGTGGAATAGCTCAGTCGGTAGTTCCCAGGTTCTAGTACCACCTGGGTCAGAGTTCAGATTTATCCCCGCTAACCCTCCCACTCTGTTATCGGTCAGAAAGGAGATACCGATGGGCTTTGAAACGTCATTGTCCGTCGGATGGGATGTAAAACCGTGGTTCTGTATGCAGAAGAACCGTACCCTGTGCACAAAGAGGCCGAAATGCTGGATGTTCTTGATGGTAGGTTTCCATGTTTCCTAACGGCTGTACAGTGGGTTCCCTTTCCTAACCATTTAGCCCACTGTGCTCAAAAAGGTGCCGCGCGGAGGTAAAAGAAACCAAACTAACTATAATGTCAAAAAAGTAACAAGTTTCGAAATTTAAGTTTCCTATACAATCTCATACAAAATGGTCTTCTTGGTACCTTCTGTTGAAAGTTCCTTACTATCAGATGTGCCAGGACCGAGTGTTAGGGGGGTGGGAGATGTCATTCTCGCACTCCTTCTTATATTTCTGATGAGATCTTCATAGCATTGGGCAATTTCAACCGTAAGTCAGATTTCCGGGTACCACCAACACAGAATGGTTTGATTTTGAACTGATTTAATCGAAAGAAGTTGAAATTGCATACCCTTTCAAAATCACAAATGGTCTATAGTGGTTAGCTAATTTTAGCACCACACTAATTTTTATTTTCTTTTGTCGCAAGAACTGCACAAAACGACAGTTAAATGAAATGTGACATGAAATTCAATCAGGGTGGAAAAACCCAAATTAATGGATAAAATCCCCCACTCCGGCAATATTTTTGTAATGCGTCTTTTATTCTTCTATGTTATTTCGGGTTACTATCCGTCTATTATACATTTGCACTTATCTAAAGAAAAAATTATATATTCGCATTAAAAGGTTCTTGAGGAACCCCAGCCCGATGTTCTTTGATATGCCCCTGCTGCTTAGCTTAAGCATGAAAGTCAAATTTTTAACACCTATAAATAAAATTACTAAGGACATCTGTTAAAAAAAACTAGGGAATTAAAAACACTAAATGGCCTCAGCCTTTTACATTCATTTTACTACAGAGATTCACAACTTCAAAATTCAACTTGTAGAAAAGACTACTACTATCGCAATACCCACCTGGTCACTTCCTTCTTCACCTTACTGTTAATCATTTTTTCCCAAATCTTTGCAAATTCACTTCGTGGTCCCCAAAAAACATTTCGCTGGCTTTGTTGACAGAATTGATCACTATCAGGTAGGTGTTGAACTAGTGTAAGGGATTTGAATTTTTCTTTCTTTTGGTTTTGATCTGACTAATCGAAAGGCAGTTGCAAATAGTTGCACTGTTTTAGAATCACAATTCATCCTTAATCAAATTGTTCGCCACAATTCGTCTTATTTTACTTTGCTGCAAGAACTGCACAAAACACTCCATAAATAAAATGTCCTTTAAATTCCCCCAGGGACAAAAAAAGAAAATAAAAAACACGGCTTTACATTTAAAACTCCTGATCTGACAGCACTTTTCTAACACAGTCCTGTTTCTCTTCTGTGATATTTCGGGTTACTATAAAATAATTGTACTTATCTACTTAAAAACATTATATTATACCTCTGGCCTGATGGGTCTGTACCTGAATACGCTCCTATCTGAGACCGCAGTTCTTTAACCAATAAAGAAAAGTCATATTCAGTCTTTGTCTTCACCCTCACTCTCAAAATACGGTAAGCTATGAATAGCGTTAAGAGTCAAAAATTGAATGTGTTCATCCATATACTCTTAACGCGAAATATGCACTGATCCTTGACTTTCGTGTTAACCGTTTCTAACTGTTTATTGAAAAAATTTCTTAAAAAAAGAAATAATTGGAATTGTATTCTGGTCCGTTCCGGTTCAGTTTGATCACTACCCCTCCACTCTAAATTATTTTCTGTATCTAGACCCTTCAATAAAATATAGCAAGCTTCTTACCTGGAATCTTTATGCAAAGTACACATGGTAATTATCTTAACTTCAGACGTCAAATTGCTTTCCGTAGATTTGCATTCTTAGCTACTTTAACGCAGAAGAATGCAGTTCATAGACCACAATATGTTGTACATAATCTCCCATGTTTAAGAGTTGTAAGCGAGCCTCTTCTGTACTTGATGGCGGCGCGTGCAAGCTGGTTGAGTCTTCGCGATAAGAAGTCACGTGATCAACGAGAAAATGATCTAACAAGAAGAAACCTCTGACTGAAAACAATGTTATCAAATGTAGATCCTGATAACAAGATAAATACTTCATTCTCCGAAACTTCTAAAAGAGGATACCTGCTTACTGTTCTAAACTATTCGATGTACAACAGACGCCACTTAAATAGTCAAAGAAGCGGATAATATTGAAGGTTACAGAGAACGTCTGGGCTACGTGGATTCATTAGCTGAAGCTGAATAAGAAATACGATGAGTAGAATAATATTTATGAGTGATATACTTGAATATATATATTTGAGCAAACCTACGCTGATTATCTCTGAGATGTTACTTAGAGAAATGATAACGCCTTTTAATGGTTCTGGAAAATACACAATTACTGATAATGGTAAATCATTCTGTCACTCTCTAAGTGGTTAGCTGAAAGTGAAATGTCAAATAAATCTGTGAAATTTTGACTGCGCAGTTTTTAGCGCAACACCAGGTTTAATGATATCATCTCGAATTTACCAATTTCTGATAGAACAAAATACATGAAACCACCGCAAAAAAAACTTCGAAAAACGTTTAATGTTATATACACTCGAAGTATTTGAAATTATAATGTAAATGCATAGGATTATTGGAAATGATTAAATGTTCATAGAAATGGGGACACAGTACAGTAGCCTGCATTGGAATAGAAAAGAAATATAGAAATCTCTGAGATTACAGAAGCAGAACTGTTAATGTGGATTAATAAACTATTGTTAGAAATATTTATGACTAACTGAGCATGAATTCAAAGTAAACAATCGATCTAATAATGAACTAATCTAATTTCAAAGAAAATGAAATTTATATAAATAACAATTTCAACTAAACACCATTATATCCTCAAGTAGTACAAAGTGATCCTGATACGTTTTCTTTTCGTAACACTGCTCTCTCCTTAGGTTTTTGTTCGTCCCGAACAGTCTGGAATCCGAAGGTTCTTGACTTCTTCCATAAAATGGGGCCAAACTATCCACGTGAACCACTTTACACTTGCTATTCAGACATCGTTGAATGCAATACACTACGTCGTTAATCCTGTTAACCACTGTATATGAACTTTCCCAAGGTTTCTGAAGTTTTGGTAAAAGTCTTTTCCTTCTTTGTGGATTGTATAGCCAGACGAGATCTCCTTGATTGAACACAGTTCCATTTGTTTTACTGTCGTAAACAAATCGCTACAAAGTCGCTACATGGCGAGTGTGATTTTCGCACTCGCCATGTAGAGTATTATGCCTGACAGAGCGGTGGATTTCTTTTAGTCGTTGTTACAGATCTTGAACGCATTGTGAGGTGGATACATTGCATTGCTTCGGGCCGACCATATAAAACGTCACAGGGAAGAAGTAATTCTCTTCCAAAGAGCACCTTGGAAGGTGTCTGTCCAGTTGTTTCATGCACTGCTGTTCTGTATGCCAACAAAAGGAGTGGCACATGGCGATCCCAATCACCTTGATGGTCGTCGACAAACAATGCTAGATGTTGTGCAATCCTATTAAATCTCTCAACCATATCATCCGACTGAGGGTGTAGGGGAGTTGTTCTGGTTTTCTGAATGCCTAGCAGTCAGCATATTCTTTGAAATACGTTAGACTCGAAATTCCGTCCTTGGTCTGAATGGAGTTGTAAAAGTACTCTATACTTACTAATCAAATTATTCACTCTCATCTCTGCAACTGTTGTTGCTTCTTAGTCTTGGATGGGACATTCAGGCTACCTCGTGAAAAAAATCCATTGCTATCAACAAAAAGCGATTTCCATCTTCAGCCCTAGGGAACGGACCAAAACATCAATGGCTACTGTCTAAAAAGCGACACCAAAGTTGTACATTTTCAGTTTATCCCAAACCCTAGTCTTAGGGCCTTGCTTTGCTGCACAGGCTTCGTTTGTCTGTGTAGCAAAATTTTGTAGGCAGAGATGGTGTAACGAAAATTGATTATTGTAATATTTTAATCCCATAATATAAATGGACAAAAATTTCTTTTTGCACTGACCATGCTGCTCTCAGGTGGCTACTAAACTTCAAAAATCCTAAAGGACAGATTGCCAGATGGATATAGCGATTGGAGGAGTAGAAATTTTCCATTGAGCATCATAATGGCAAATTATACAGGAATGCAGATGCACTTTCTAGACGTTCATGCGTTGATAACTGTAAACATTGCTGTAAGGCAGAATTGAGATATCGTACTCACATTATAATGGTGGATATGCTAACACTGGTATATATATTTTTATTGGGCTTAGATGTTACATGCATCATTGTTTCCTTATGTTGAGGTTAGCTGTCCAATAGGCATTGTAATTTGAGCTGCGCCCAATAGCGTTTGGTAGTTGGGTTATACTTGAAGATTTGCTCCCAATTAGATCGTACAGCAGATTTTTCAAAGTACTAATATTGGTATGAGATCTTCATAATTGTATAGAATTGCCTATACTATCTCTCAAAGTCTGCACTACTTTTCAGCCAATAAAATCGTTCCTTGACTTTCGCTAATGTCTTATTAACACCAAAGTGTCCTCCAAGTGGCACTATTATGTACATCTTTCATTACTAATCCACGGGAGCGAGGAAGGATAATCTGCCAGCGGATCAATCATCCAGTGGGATTCTTCCATCTTCTATACAACATACAGGAGTTTATCAAAATATTGGAAATACGTACTGTTTGTGGAGATCATTTTATTAATAAGCTGTAGGCCCACCTCAGGCTTTCAGAACAGATGCAGTTCGACGTGGAATAGACTTATACGGTAATGGAATGTGAGACCATTCTTCCTGTAAAATATGGCCCAATTGTGCCAGTGATGCTGGAGGTGAAAAGGTGATCTGTCGCTTGCGCTCCAGATATTCCCAATAATATTGAGATCTGGAGATTGCGGTGGCCAGGGTAGCTCCTGTACTTTATCCTCATCCTCTACAAACCACAACTTGACAGTTTCGCACAATTCACGGGTGCATTACCGCTTGAAACCAGGAATGGTCGTTAGAGAACAATGACTGCAACATTGGGTGCAGGTGGTCCCTGAGAATGGATTCGTACATTGCGGATGTGACACGACCCTGCAGAATATCTAATGGGCCTAAGGAATTCCATGATCTGACACCCCACAGCATCAGGGATCCACCTCCATGCTTCAGAGTCAGAACCAAACAGTCGTGGTGGTATGCTTCTGCAAGTTTTCACCAGATATACACTCTACCAATGGTAGGAAACAATGTATAGCATGATTCATAAGACCAGATGACACGTTGCCAGTCTTTAGCATCCCAGGTTTTAAGTGCTTTGCATCACCTTACATGTTTTGTTCCATTGATGTTGGTAATCAGAAGTTTGTGGATTGCAGCACAGCCATAAATATCGACATGATGAAGTTCCCGATGAACTGTTTTAATGGAAACGGGATCATTCCGATTGGTGTTCAACTGTGCTGCTATTTGCGGTGCCGTGGTCTTCTGCTTCCATTGTACAATCCGTGCCAATGTTCTCCTATCCCTGTCTGACAACTTCGTATGGAGTCCACAATTTGCACGTTTGGAGGGAACGCCTTGTCCTTTTTGATAGGGAGTCATAATCTTCGATACTGTCCTCATGTTACACCTACTATTTCTGCCTTTCTGCTTACTGAAGCTCCTGCAAGACGAGCACCAATGATCATGCCTCTTTGGAATTGTAACTGTGAAGATGACATTGTCGACAATTACACCACAACAGCTGTTTCACCTGCGGCACTTCTAGGCACTGCTCTCCCGTTTATACAACTCACATCGAGGGTGACGTCATCCCTGTGATATTCAGACGGCGCATTGCTTGTCTCCAGTCACTGTCAGTGTTTCCATTATTTTGAAAAAACCCTGTACCATCTTTCACTTGTAAGGAATTCCACTGCGCCCAATAGATTTTGGTAGTTGGGCAATACTTGAAGATTTGTTCCCAATTAGGTAGTAAAGCAGACTTTTCAATCAGTTCTAATATTGTTAAAGTTGGGCTTTAATATTGTTCAAGTTGGGCAATCAAGTTGAGCCTTTTCTAATTTCTATTTGGCTCCAGATGTTACATGCATCATTTTTTTCCTTACGCTGATATTAACTGTCTAATAGGCATTGTAATGTAAGTATCATATCTCAATTCTGCATTACAGCAATGTTTACAGTTATCAACGCATGAACGTCTAGAAAGTGCATCTGCATTCCTGTGTAATTTGCCACTACAATGTTCAATGGAAACTTTATACTCTTGCAATCGATGTATCCATTTGGCAATCTGTCCTTCAGGATTTTTGAAGTTTAGTAGCCACCTGAGAGCAGCATGGTCAGTGCGAAAAAACTTTTATCCATGTAGATAATGATGAAAATATTCTATGGATTTCACTATTGCTGAGTTCTTTTCGTGTAACACAATAATTTCGTTCAGGTTTGGTTAGAGTTTTACTGAAATATGAAATGACGTTTTCTTCTCCGTCTTCTTGTTGTGAAAATACAGTACCAACTACTGTGTTACTTTGCGTCAGATCTACTATAAACCGTTTTCCATCTTGTGGATATGCCAACACTGGTGTCATAGAAAGAGCTTGCTTCACTTGTTGGAAGGCTATTTCACATTCAATGGTCAACATGAACCGCTAGCCCTTCTCTTTTAGACGATGTAATTGTGATGTTGGCGAAACCCTTCACAAATCTTCTGTATTATGTGCAAAGTCCAAAGAAGCTACGAAGTTGATGAAAATCTTGGGATGGTGGCCAGTATCTCATAACTTCTATCTTACTTAAATCAGTCTTATCTCTGATATAGTGACCAGTTTTAGCTTAATTGGTGTAGTTTTAACTTGGCTGGCAAGTTTCTCAACACTTCATGAAGATTCTTCAAATGTCCCTCAAAAGTCTCTCCAAGGACAATGATGTCATCCAAGTACACCAGGCTGACCTCCCAAGACAAACCTTTGAGAATCCACTCCATTAGTCGTTCAAACGTTGCAAGTGCGTTGCAAAGTCCACATGGCATCACCTTTAACTACCGAAGTCCATTTCCTGTAGTAAAAGGTGTTTTCTCACTATCTTCAGGATATATACCAACTTGCCAATAGCCACTCTTCAAGTCTAATGTCGAGAACCATTCTGACCCAGATAGAGTGTCAAGTGTCATCAATTCTGGGAAAGGGAAAACAGTCCTTCTTTGTTATATCAATTAACCTGCGGTAGTCCACACAAACTCCAGTGGACCCGTCCTTGCTCTTGACAATGATTACTGGTGATGTCCAGGGACTGGATGATGGTTCTATAATCCCTTATTAGTTGTTCTGTCTCCTCTCGTTTTGCTTACGGAAATCCCTTTGCTGGTAGATGAATGGAAGGAGAATCACAAGTACTGATCTTATGTTCTGTCAGGTTAGTCGGCCATAATCGTTTGATGTAGCAGAGAAAATGTTAGAAAACTCTGTAAATAGGTGTCGGCCTTAACAGTTTGATCTTCAGATAATAATTTCCGTTTCTCTCCACAATTCAGCAAGATTGGAGGGGACGTCTGTGTGATGTTGGTCTGAGATGGTAACTTCTATCGTATTTACATGAGTTACCCATGTAATAGGTTCACATGTTGCTATTTCTTCGCCTCTTTTCAATAATTTCTGAACCCAAGCCAACGGAAGGATAGAACTCATCATTAGAGTTGGTAGTTCTAATGATGAGTCTATCCTTTCGTGGACTTTGGCACGATCTCTGGTGACTGTTTGCAGAATAATATTTGACTGTTTAGAATACCAGTGAGGTTGAGGAGTTATGTTCTTTTTTATATCAGGTCTGAGTCACCAGTATCTACTATCATTCAGTTTTCAGTTTACTATAATAATATGGTTACAAACAGCACATATTTGTAATACTCTTATTAACCCAAGAGCAACTAAGCTCATGTAGATTAACGTACAAATTATTTCAGTACTTAATTTTGTCAACATTGGCACTCAACTTTATATAAAAGAGAAAAAGACATGCAAAAACAATAAAGAATTTATAAAAAAATGAAACCTTTTTTTTTACTATAACACTGAAAACGGGCTTTCAGCATTAGTAACGCTCATTAGATAATTAGCAGTGAGAAATCTGAAATGCTTAAAATTTGTTTCTTTCGAATTATAAAATGGTAAAGAAATGAAAATTTTAGGGGCCAAATAATCAAAATGTTTGTGAATAATTTCTTTTTTTCTTGCAAGTGGCAACAGAAGCTTTTCCCCATTATCTCGCATAGAATAATTTGTATAACGTAGTACTGCATGTTGTTTTTAAAGAAGAAATTTAATGTTCTACAAACAAATAAGTGCTCTTAGTGGAAATATATTCAAAATGGTATACTTACAAAAGATGGTAACATTTTTATATTTATTTGGTAATATTTGAAATATAAATTTATTTTGTATTGAAATTAGACTCCTTAATGATGAAATGTATGTTCCTTCCCAACTTGTGATGCTATACTTTATAGCAGATTGGCCCAAGATTTGTATAACATTATTAACGTTATATTACTGATGATTTATTTTAAATAATAAAATTTTTATAACAGCTGTCTAAGTATATTTGTTATTTTTCCAATGTGCATTGCCAACTTAGGGGGCTATTAATATAAATGCCTAGGTATAGTAGACTTTGAATTTGTTCAATTTCTTCACAGCAACAGGCTGAGTAATTGTTGCATAAAAAGTTTGCAATTTTAATTTAATTAAATTTGGATTGTATTATTTCCTTTTTAAGTAAATAAAATATACTTAGTCTTTTTCACATTTCAAATGTAACCCATTTAAATTTAACCACTTCATCATATATTTTAGATCAGTATTCATGTTATAAAGGAGATTTTCGAGAGAATCAGCACATATAGTTAATGATATATCATCTTCAAAAGTCTTAATATAGCTACTCATTTTTAATTTACATAGATCATTTAAGAATATCAAAAACAAGGTTGGTCCTAGGACTGAACCTTGTGGTTACACCACATGAAATATGTTTTGGGTTACTAAATGTATTAAAAAGACACACATTGCATTCTGTGCTGTAAAGTAGTCTTTAAACCATTTTAATACAATACCACGAATGCCAATATTTTCTAGTTTGCTAATTGAAATTTCGTGATCAACAGTGTCAAAAGCTTTCTCCAAGTCCATGAATACCGATAAAGTAAATTGATTATTGACCATAGAACGAAACACCTTTGACATAAAATTCAACAATGCTGTTTGCATACCTCTTTCCTTCCTAAACGCAAATTGGTTCTCAGAGAAAAAATTTAAACTATCTAAAAAATTTGTCAGTTTATTATTAATTAGTTGCTCTAATATTTTTGAAAAAACTGGGAGAAAAGATATCGATAGATAATTCTTAAATTCATTTTTATTTCCCTTTTTGCAAACTGGAATTACAATAGCTTTCTTCATTAAATCTGGAAAAGTGCCAGTTTCGAAAGATAAATTATTAATGTGAACCAATGGTTGAATCGAGTTAAAAGAACATTTTAACAGCAATAATGGAAATATTGTCATAACCAGCAGCTTTTAATTTTTAAAACCTTTCATAATGTCAATCAATATCTTCCTACAAGTTGGAGCTGAAACATAGATTTGGCAGTTTTATTCATATGGCTATTTTTATTTCTTACAATACTATTCGTTGACAGATTTACTGTTATATTTACAAAGTATTCATTAAATTTGTTTGCCAATTATTTAGCATTTTCACTTGAATTACAACCACTTTCTAATTCTGAACATTTATTTTCTACCTTCTTCCAATTTATTATTTCGCCTATCAATTTCCACTTTCTTTGATATATTACCATCACAATTTTAAAATTGAGTTTAAGAAAAGTGTTTTTTTTTATCCCGAATTTTATAATTTACTTGATTTCTAAAATTTTTAAAGCTACTTTCGTTTCATTTAAAGTATATTTTTTGTGCTTTTAACTTAGCTTATCTCTTTGTTTTAATAAGTTCAGAATTTCGGAAATAGTCCATGGCTTTGCTGATTGTGATTTATTATGAAATTTTCTTTCCCTAGTTGAATTTTTAATTATGAGATTAAACATGGTTAAAAATTTATTATAAGCTTCATACTGTATACATCATTAAGATTAATACCTCGTCCCAGGAACATTCACTTAAAATCCTGTTCTATGAATTAGAGTCTATGTAGTGATAAAAAATAGGCTCTGGATAATTATCACACTATGTATTCATATTATTGTTAAAATTAACTGTTAAGGCAATGGGATAATGATCAGTCACTGCTAACGTAACAATACAACACTTGAATAAACTTTTGATTTTGTTTCTAATAAAAATGTGATCTAAACAAGTAGAAGATATCATACTTTCCCTGGTCGGTGAATTTGTGAAGCTTTTAAAGCCATTTGATGACAGAAAATTTAGGAATTCGTTCGTGTAATGATCATTTCCTAGTATATCTATTTTTAAATCACCAATTACAAAAACTTCGCCTTTATTATCAAATGACGAGTAATTCCTGAAATTTTAATAGGAAGGTGGTAAGTGGGATACAAAGAGATTTATAGATACATACGAAATATTGCGGATAATTTTTTAGATAAATAACAATATATTTAGCTGAACTTATATCATTAAATGTAATTTGCTTGACTATTAAAAAACTTTTAACCAGCAAAGTATCCCACCAGATATATTGTAATCTCTACAACTCTGCGACAAGGTACTTCATTCATAATACCATCAGCTATCAATCCGTTGCCTCCACCATAAAGTGCTAAAACGTGGGCGACTTCTCCTAGGGCCAACCAATCAACAGCTAGCCTTTGCCCTTCACATTGCTTATTCTGGTTTTGCTGTCTATAAGATTTGCCTGAACTTCGCACCCACTTCTTGTTGCAGTTGTCTCGAATATGTCCAGTCATGCCACAATTCCAACACTGAAGTACTGCAAAAGTCCTTTGGGATGAAATTTTAACTTCTTTTAAAAGAGATAGCATGACTTTGGTTCTCTTGTGTTTTACTATTCTTTTCTGCAGCTTCTTTAACATTCACAAATCTGTGAGTTTGTACGCTCGGGAGGAAAGCCTGGAGCACTCAAATTTCATTTAATGTACCACAGAGATTTGGAGTTTAGAATCCTCAGGGATTGTTGAGTTTCAGGATCAGAAATATAATCGTTAGACTGTTGTTGGGTTAAGCTATCCTGGATATGTGGAAGATAGTTGTTATATGCTAATCTAGCCAGGCGTTCAATATCACTGGATAGTTCTTGTAGAGTCTCACCACTCTTCTATATTCGATGTTTGAACTGAGTTACATAGTACTATTTCAAATAACTATCGCCAAATCTTAATTCTAAGACAGACACTAAACTGTGACAATAAGTCGTTTATCTTCTGGTATGGACTGTAAAACCTCTGCAGCAGCGTTTCTTAGAGAAGCTGCAAGAAAACTGGCCTTGTCATGTTCACTCCACCCATTGGCTCTAATATAACTTCCAACTGAGTACGAAACACTGCCCAAGATTTTTTTTGTTTGGTTGTACTTTTTTTTTTTTTTCAGGTTTGGTTGTACTTTTCAGACAATTGTAATATGTGTAAATAAATAAAATAAATACCCCCTCAAGCAGCTGCTTGCCACAGAGGTCTGACAGGAGCCTGTCAGTTTATATGCCAGAGTAGAAGGTCTGAGAGGATGGCAGGACTGAGCACATTATTATCACTAATATTACTATTATTACAAGGAAAGGATAACAATTCAGTTCTTAGAACCTGAAACTGACGTTCACAATCTGTTTTAACACTATCAATATTGTTGTTCATAATCTAACTTAACACCATCAAATCTATTACTAAATTCCCAAGTGATTTCACTAATGTTACTCTTTATACTATGAATTTCGTCTTTGAAACAATCATACTGTCTGCCGAGTTCGTTCTTTATGTCTTTACACTGATGTCATTTCAGCCCTCAATTCATTTTGAGCACATATATAACCAATTTTACTACTTTGGGCATTTCAGCTTTCAAATCGTTATTCTGAGTAACCATTTCAACTCTCATTTCAAACCATTTAATAAAATATGCATTTTAATAGTTTGCGTAATGATTATTTCAATATTACGCAATTATTAATGATATTTAGGAAAATAATTTGTAAAATGTTCCAGGTTCCATGCTTCTTTACTGAACGAATATTGTTGAAAATCGAGATCTCAATAGATTTGATTATGATCATTAATTTATCATCAGATATATTTTTCCGTTAAATGCATATTTTAGAAGTTATAGAGCTTCGAAGTTAGATTCCCATTGACATAACATGGGAATTCTCTGTTTCGCTAGCTTCTAGGTCATGCTTGTGCAAACATTTTAGCAGAAGGATCGCATAGAAAACTGGAATGGAATGATAGACCGCATAGGAAAAGGAAATAGAATGATTGATAGACCGCATAGGAAACGGAAATAGAATGATTGATAGACCGCATAGGAAACGGAAATAGAATGATTGATAGACCGCATAGGAAACGGAAATAGAATGATTGATAGACCGCATATAAAACTGAAATGCAAAGGCATAGGAAACTGAAATGGAATGATGGGCAATAAAAGAAATTTATAATCAATAACTTTTGTATAACCAGTGTAGAAAAAAAAACAAACCATAAAATTTTATTAAAATGAATTGTTTTGATGAGAATTCGCTTCGCCGAAGTTGGACTTCTTGTTTTTTATAAGTTCTTTTCCTCTTTTGCAAAATTAATTTCCATCATTAGCTCTGGAGCCAGACAAAAAGAAATGACTGATCGTAATTTTCCTAGGGCTGTTCTAAGTAAATTGTTCGAAACTCGATTGATGATTTTTAACCCTTACACTTAGATGAGGATGCAATTTGTTTTAAGAGATAATCATTTGTTTTTAAGAGATAAATTAAAAAATCTTTGTTTTGGATAAGCTATTGGTGTCCTCTTTCTGACCGTGGCCCCGTATGCAGGAAAGCCATAGCCAATGCACATTAAAGAACATGCTAAATAGCCTTGATAGGAGGCTTCAATCTCTCTCTTAACAGCTGTCCAGGGGATCGCTCAGAGGCAACATCGCAGCATCAGTTCATTGCAGCGCAATTCATCAATCATCATTCGTTGCAGTGTTAGACGTGGTTTTATTGACTTTGCAGCTGTAGATTGTTAAAATGAACTCTAGAAACAATAATTTCACTCATGACACAATATAACTCTCTCTGTTGCTAAGGTTCGCAAAATACAAACCAAAATTGCCCTAACAAAATAGAGAATTGCCATATTATGCCAATGGGAATATAACTTCAAAGATCTATAACTTCTAATAAAAATAAATAAAATAAATACCCCCTGAAGCAGCTGCTTGCCACAGAGGTCTGACAGGATCATCATCATCAAGCAGCCATGGGCTACGGAGGTCCAACCAGACAGCGCAGTTTACTTCTCCAAGCATATCTGTCCTGAGCTACATCTGCTGCATCCGGCCACTGCACACCAATTCTAACAAGGTCCTGTTTGACATTGTCTGCCCACCGCATCCTAGGTCTCCCCCTCCTTCTGAAGCCTCTAGGCACACTGTTCATAACCCTATTCGCCAATCTATAATTATCCATACGGGCAACATGGCCAAACCAGCGGAGTCTCTCTCTGCACAATATGCTGCTTAAAGGAGGTTGCAGACTCCTTTGCCTAACCTCATCATTAGTTACAAAGTTAAACCACCTAATACCCAAGATACTGCGTAAGCATCTAGAATCAAAAGCATCTAGTTTCCTGTTATCTTGTTTACACAGCGTCCAAGTTTCACTACCATAACTAACCCTAGAAAGAACCAAACTATTATACAGTCTAATTTTAGTCTTTAGGTGTATACGCCTATTTCTCCACAATCTCCATAGATTCTTAAAAGTCCCGGCAGCAATACCTATTCGTCTGTTAATCTCATGCCGCACATCACCAGTATCAGTTACATAGCTCCCAAGATAATTAAACTGTGACACCTGCTCAAGACTGCAACCATTCAGATTAACTGAATCACAACCTGCCTGACCAATTTTCATCACTTTAGTTTTCTCTCTGTTTATAACCAAACCTACTGTACTCCCAGTCTCATCAACAGTTCGAATGAAAGAGTTCATCTCATCAACATCATTTGCCAAAAGGGCTAAATCATCAGCATAATCTAAATCAGAAATTTTCGTATCTCCAGCCCATTTAAGGCCAAAAGCTTTCCCTTGAAGTGAATTTCGCATAACATAATCAACAACCAAACTAAAGAGAAAAGGAGACAAAATGCACCCTTGTCGAACACCAGAAGTAATGCTAAACCAAGTGCTACAAGACTTACCAACTCTCACACATGACTCAGTGTTATTATAGAGAGCTTTCATTATGTTAACTAACTTGTCTGGTATACCATACGATCTCACAATCAACCACAAATTATGACGATCAACAGAGTCGAAAGCCTTTTTGAAATCAACAAAGCTAGCAACCAAAGGTTTCTGAAACTCTAAATATTTCTCAAGAATCTGCCTAAGTGAAAATATCTGATCTACACATCCCCTACCACTTCTGAATCCACATTGCTCATCACGCAATTGCCTGTCAACCAGATTCTTAATTCTATTAAGCACAATCATGGAAAGAACTTTACCTGGAACAGAGAGTAGGCTGATACCCCTATAGTTATCACAAGAACTGCGATCACCTTTTTTGAAAATAGGGATAATAATAGCTCTGGTAAAATCTTTTGGAACCATGCCTTTATCATAAAAGTTATTCAAAATTTCAGTCATCCAAGTGATAACCAAAACATTCCCAGCTCTGAGCATTTCTGTAGTAATTTCATCTACCCCTGGGGATTTATGAAGTTTCAGTTTAGAGATAGCCAAACTAACTTCAGATTGTGTTATAGGGCCAACATTAAAGCTGCCAATGCATCTATCATCATTACAAACAATGGGAGTAGAACTAACCACATTGTTTAGAACATCACTGAAATGCTCAGCCCACCTAGCCATGAGAGAATCCTCACCTTCTATAACCTTACCTTGTTTATCCTTCAATCCCTGTATGCCTGTCCGTTTTCTACCACATAAAACATTAACTATCTGGTACAGCTCTCTGCTGTTGTGCTGCCTAACCGCTTCCTCAGCTTTGTCAGCCAAGCTATCAAGCCAAAGATTTTTATCAGTAACTAACTGATCCTTTACACGTTTATTAAGCTCTCTGTAATCTTTTCTATTAGGACTAGTAGGGTACTGATTAAGGACATTCCTGCAATTCCTTCTTTCTGAAATAAGCTCAATTGCCTTGTCACTTAAATAATTCTGCCTCCTCTGCTCCTTTTTTCCTAAAAGAGTACTGTTAGTTTCCAAAAAAGCCTGTTTAAAATGGCCCCATTCTTCCTCAACTTCAGTATTAAGCAAACCATGACTGTCATAATGAATAAGTAACCTATCATGGTAAGCTTTAGCTATAACTGGGTCTTTCAGAGCTTCAGTATTAAAGGTAAATTTTTTAACTCTAGCACAACACTTTTTAAGTTTAAGTTGCAAGACACTTTTAACAAGGTAATGGTCAGATCCAATTTCAGCTCCCCTATATGCCCTGGTATTTCTAACAGAACTAGCCCATTTGCTGTTAATTAATATATAATCAATCATATTCCTATGCAGCCCATCAGGTGAAACCCATGTGTATTTATGTATGTCGCGGTGTTTGTAATATGTGTTAGTTATTCTGAAACCATTGAGTTTACTTACCTGTAGGAGACGTTGTCCATTGCCATTGCAGCTACCAATACCAAAAGGACCTATTACTCCTCCCCAAAGGTCAGAGTCGGTACCAACTTTGGCATTGAAGTCACCAAGAACAAGGGTAATATCTCCTTTCTTGACAGAATTCAAAATGTCCTGAAGTTGTCCGTAAAACCTATCCTTCTCATCCTCATCAGCATCCTCAGTGGGGGCATAACAGCAGATAACATTCAAGTTTTTAATGCTTGTCTGAAATTTTGCTGTAAGAAACCTTTCATTAATGCACTCATATCCTAGAAGAGCATCACTAGCATGTCTGCTGAGCAGCAGACCCACGCCTTGGTGATGCTTTCCATCCTCCCTCCCTGTAAAGAGAAATTTAAAGTTATTTTTAAGTATCTCACCTTTACCTGTCCATCTGGTCTCTTGCAAGCCTAGAATATCTAGGTTATAGCGCTGGAATTCCTGCATGAGGACATCAAGAGAATAATCTCTATGTAATGTCCTCACGTTCCACGTTCCTGCAGAAAGAAAATGATTAGTAGGATTTTGAAAGAAATTAGGTTTATTGAGATTGGTAGGGCCAACAATATCAAACAGCCCCCTGATCGCAGGCATGGGGCAAAGACCCGTTCCTCCTCCGCTAAAGGCTGAAGTCACCTATGCTGGTAGGAACTTCAGGCACCACCTTTTCAAGTGGACTTTTTCAAGAGCCACATGGCCTGCCTGAGACGCATTACTCCAGTTTAGGCTTGACGATGCCCAACTAGCTAAGTAAGGTTCAGGTACCTGCGATGGCCTCTGATTAGGATTATCCACCAGCTGATATAAGGTATCCCATGCCTCTGTTCACTTAGAGCTGGCAACCCAGAAGCAAACAGAAAACACAGCGGCAGACTCTCCCTCAACAGAGGCCACCAGTGCAGCAAGTCCAGGCTCCATAATCAAGCTCAAATCCATAAACAAGTCCAGTCTAGTAGGTATAAATGGTCAGCACCAGGACCCTGTGAAGTTGACCACTCCTCAGCAGGGTTGAAAAAAAAGGAAAAAAGTGGCCATAGATGACCAGATCAGTAGGCCATACTGAACTGGCAGCCCTCCCCTTCCGTTCCCTTCCAAAAGAGAGTATCTCTTTTGAAAGGTACTAACGGCCTGCACCACGAGAAGGCGGGGTCGGACATTAGGTGCTAGACCTGGCCGGTTCTGTGCATCATCACTAGGGATTGGTACACAGCTCTCCTTCCAGTTTACGCACATACGTTTAATAGAAAAAGGTGACTGATGATATAGATCATAATCAAATCTATTTAAATATGGATTTTCAATAATATTCCTTCAGATTTAGAGGCACCGGGGCTGGAATATTTAATAACAAATTATTTTCATAAATATCATTAATGATTGCCTAATATTGAAACAATGATTATGCACTCTATTAAAATGCATTTTTGTTAAATGGTTTGAAATAATGCTCGTTATGCATGTTTTAATTTCTGAGGTAAATTCTCCTGATGCATGTTTAACCTCTTAAAGTCGAAATTATTGTTTCCAGAGTTTAACAATCTACAGCTGCAAAGTTAATAAAACCATTTCTAACACTGCAACGAATGATGATTGCTGAATTGCGCTGTAATGAACTGATGCTGCGGTTAATTGACGTGGAATCGCAAAATACTACGTGCCTAAGGCTTGAGGACCCATTCAAAATCGAATTCGTTTCATACCAAAAAAGATAGGAATATTCAGTATTAGGAGCATTCAAAAAGTTCTCCGCAACACTTTTATTATCCTTCAAAGTACTCCCCTCCAGCATCTATGTAAAGTTGCAGACGTCTAATCCAATTCTGGGATAGGTCGTGCCAGATTTGGCTTAGAAATACTCCCCAACTCTGCACTTTACAAGGTCTTGCAAATATGAAAAAAGCTTTCCAGAAAATTCCTGTTTAATTTTTGGAAACCAAAAATTGCATGGTGTAAGATCGGGTGAATATGCAAGATGGGGTAGCCGTTTTATATTTTCCTGCTCCAGGTAGGCCGCAAGTTGCCGGGCTTTCTGAGTAATGGCACCATCACGAACCTTTCAAATGCCTGTTGTTGGACGCTGCTGTTTAATCTCCTTAACCATTTTGGGCACAACAGTGTTGGTGCATCGGCAATTTAGTCGTTTTTTTGAGGGTAAGGTATTCGTGGTCTTCCTTGTGCGTCTTGTTGGAGGATTTGGGGATGCAGTTCGTCTTCCTCAACCCAAACGTAGTTATCCATCTTTCTGAGTTTTATAGTAATAAAATACGTTTCATCACCTGTGACAATATGCAACTGTTTGGGGCCACTAGGTTTAAACATTGCCAGCATCTTTGCACGAGTCGACTCTACACCTTTTTTGCTGTTCTGCCAGTTTGTGGGATACCCATTTGGCACAGATCTTTCAGAATTTTAAATATTGATGAATAATCGTTTGCGCATTGCCAATCATGACAGATATCTTATTACCTAAACAGTGATGTGTGGGTTTTCATTAACGAGTTCACGAACAGCAGTGATGTTCTCTCGTTCACACACCTCCTTCGGTCTTCTTACACGAGGGTGATCTTGGCAACTCTGCAGTCCTCTGAATTTGCGCATCCATCCCTTAAGAGTGCCATATGAACAGGCATGATCTCCATATACTTTTGATAAATCGGCATAAATTTTCTTCACATGATCCTCAAGCTGCATTCTTTCCAGTCTCAGCAGACTCCATAGCAACAACCCACATTACACAGAACGAACTTTAAGTGCCACCAGTGAAATGATATGGCCTTTGTTTTTAACAAAGGCAGCATCATCATTTATAATGTAGTTAATTTTTATGTAATGTAGTTGTAATGAAAAGCTTAGACAAGCTTTCAAACAAGTTGTAGTTAACTTCGGAGGAACGAGCGCATATCGACATTCATGTAGCAGAAGTATCGCGTCCAATCACGTGGGACGCTGAAATAGCAATGCCTACAGTAGGTCTCTAGTCATTGAAAACCAGTCACAGAAAAGTAATTTTGAGTAGGGCAGCGACGCGAGTTTGGCCAGATAGTAGGTGCGAGGAAGGCCTGTTGTTCAATCACCGCAACTGCTGTGATTTCCAAGTCACACCATCGCACGTGTATAGTATAGCAAGCCTACATGAAATACAAAACTTAAAACAAGCGGGAGATGACTGTTCCACATCATTGCAAGGAATAGCAGTTACAGTAGAGCTCAAAATGTCGGAATTGAATGAGAGTGAATCACAAGCTTATGCACAAAAGCTGTCTTGCCATGGAAAAAATAGGCTATTGACGGTTTCAACTCTATCACGCTGATGGGATGTTGCATGTGTGGCTAAACCACACGAAGTGATAGACCCAGATTGCCAAGTTGGGGCGATTCTCTTCCCGCACCATGACGCAAATCTTTCAACAGGATACGTCACGCCTCATACTCCCGAGTGGCGACCAATAACTCCATGAGCATTCAAGCGAGTTTAAGACACTCAAATGGCCCTTCGATCTCCGGACCTCAACCACATTGAAAATTTAAGGGACGAATTGGAAAGATCTGTTCGAGCCCGTCAACACCCACTGCCAACTGTGAATGCTCTATGATAAGAGATCCTCGCTTCATGGACGGCAATACCACCTCCGTGTTTTCAGCACATCACTGAATCCTTACTAAGGTGTCTGGTTGCTCTTGTGGTCGACCAACAGGTAATTGGGTATGTGAATATAATTCACCCATTCAGTGCAAATTACTATATTTTAGCTATAACTAATTTTTCCTCTCAACGAAATAAATGTGAAATTATATTAAAAAAGAAATTTTAGGTTTCTATTATCAACCACAAAAGTGGTGAAAGTACTAATATGTCTTAGAATATCTTGAGAAAATAACCTACTCTATTTCCAAAGTTATGATTACTTTAAGTTTTACCATGTGCCCTTCCTGTTCTAATTAAGTCAGTGCTTTCCATTTATATAAAAGTGTATCAGTACTTTTTGTAATAGTGTATACTAGGGGTTCTCAACGTGTAAAATTTTTTGGGGTACGCTGTAAAATTTTTGCGGGTACGCGGTAAAATTTTTTGGGGTACGCTGTGAGAACTCAAAAGTCGCTAGATCTAGTAACAAGTCCATTTCACTGATTACCCAGTAAAATGTTTATAATTTTATAGGATAAATATTTTTTTATTATATTTTTATTTTATAACTAGTTTTATCTATCTATACAAGGGGTACGCCAATTACATACACATTTCCAGAGGGGTACGTGAAGCATAAAAGGTTGAGAACCATTGGTGTATACGAAGTGCAAAAATAAACATATAATAAAAAGACAACATAGAAAATTGTTTCAAATTTTATTACAATATATTTGTTTACGAGTCTGTGGTAAGTGAGCACACACATTTAGCAAAGTACAAGAATCTCTTGGTGCGTACAATAAACTTTTATGAAAAGAGGAGCAAGTATACAGATAATACAAAGCTTAAATTTGTAGAAAATTAGAGATCACTGTAAAATTCTTAATGTGACAAAATATTTGCAGTCTTCTGAAAACAGGTCATTGCACCAACATTTATACATAGGATTTTTAGTACAGTTTAGAAGAAATGTAAAAAAATATAAAGAGCAAAAAAAATTGAAAAACTTAACAAACGTGTAGAAGTAGTGTATACGTAGGATAATAATGTGCATGTCATTGAATATGTGTAAAAACATATCACACAGCTCAGTCCCTAAGATCGTATTTCATATCAAATATTATGCAGTTAATTCAGCTCTGATCAATTTCTGTTTTAAAAGAGCTATACTGTTTTTCCTATATTTTAAAACATGGGAAAATTATTTCTTTCAGTGGTATTAGTAACATTTGTGTGCACTAAATTTTAAACTGTTTATTTCTAAAAGTTATACTTAAAACTTTTAATCATATTTAATATTACTTATTACTATGATTCAGTAGTTTGTGGCGGTTAAAATTTGATATAAGAGTTTGCAGTAAGAGAGCCAAGTTTTAAAAACCATATTTAATCATGTCATACTACTTAGTATGACTAAGAAACTTGAATCCATTCACCGTGTTAGTTTCCCATTAACAATTATTGCTTGCTTGGATCGAAATAGTATCTTACATGGCACCAATAAATAAATACATGCAGCACAGAAAATTTGATGACTATTGATACAAATATTACTAATACGTTTGAATTGCTAAGTTTACAGCATTAGATTAGAAGTGAAACGTAAACTGTTTTAAGAGTAAGTGTGCTTTTGGAAGAAAATGTCTAAAGCAATAACATGGGCAAAAATAATATAAACCATTGCTTACAATAAGTTTTTGTGCCATTTAATACTTGAAATACTTTATTGTGTTATCAATCATACACAATGTCCTAGCAAAACATTAGGAAATTTCCATGTTATGTCAATTGGAATATAACTTCGAGTTCTATAACATCTAAAATATGCATTTAACGGAAAAATGCGATTGAAGATTAAAGATCATACTCAAATCTATTTAAATATCGATTTTGAACGATATTCAGTATTTAAAAATTATGTAAGCTAGAATATTTCACAACAGTAATGCATCTTAATAATTTACTCAGAAATTAAAACTTAAGTATTGTTTCAAACAGCTGAAAAAATATATACATTTTAGAAGTTTGCATAATGAATTTTTCGATATTAATTACGAGTGATTTTTATAAAACAATTTATTGGCAAATATTCCAGCTTGGAGAGCTCTAAATACTGAACAAATATTGTTAAATATCGAGATTTAGATTTTTCATTACTATCTTTAACTTTTTTTTGATTCACATTTTCCTATTAAAGGCATATTTTAAAAGCTATAGAGTTTCGAAGTTAGATTTCCATGACATAATATGGAAATTTTCTAAGTTTTTAATGTTTTTAACACATATCCAATGTTTTTAACACCCTTCCAATGTTTTTAACACATATCTGCAATTAAAAAGACACGCATTAGTGAAATTGTACAAATACAGATTTACGGTATATATTTACACGTAAACGATTTCCTTAAATATCTGTTTTTAGCACATACATGTTATAAATACTGGTTCCAGAATATTTCGCGCGATATTCTAGTTGTTGGGTTTGCCACCAAATGTTTTGCACACAGAACTTCTAATGTCAAGGTCTTCTAATGCATATATTTCCAATTTCGGAATGTTTGACGATTTATGATGTGAATCGTTTCTTATGAATTCATTTTTACGTGGTCCTTAGCCACTTGAAGGAAGACTTATTTCACGAAAACTTCACATTACAAATCTTATTTGTCCACTGATTTATGAGGCTATAGTGGAACACAGTTTATATTCGCTTTAGGTGTCCGGAAATATTAAAAAATTTTAATTTAGAATGAATTATTCACATTTATATTTGAAGTTCATTACTTCAAATATAATACATAATCCTTTGATGATAGTCAATTATTAAAAATAAAATTGGTTGTTTGACCCCATCAGCACTTTTTTTTTCATACAAAAATTCCACATATCAGAGATCTTGGAGACTTAGTAGACAGCTGATAGATGCATAGGAGAATCTCTTTTGAAAACCGTTCAAGTATGACATTTAGTGAGCATGTTTCTTCTGCGAACAAAACCATGGCTTAATAACTAATGAAACAGATAGTGGCTTTTACAAGTCCATTAATATCCATTATATTCCGACAGTAAAATAGCATTTCTTCTTGTACTTTGGAAATGTTAGAGTAGTCATCACTTCTTCCACTGCATCTAATCTGTATGCAGTCAGATGGTAATTTTCTCATCTTTCAGCTTCCAAACAAATATTATATATGGCAATGTTCGTGAGGTAAAAGAATATTTTCTTATACATTTTTTGCATACCTTACAATATGGGAAATACTACAACTGTTGACACTTTTGAATACCACCGATTTTTCGCATTATATTGCACAATGTTTTGCAGTTTCAAAAGAGCCACATCAGTTATTCCGTTTTTCTTCTTGTGTTTCAATTCTTGTGAAGACATGACAGAACACAGACTGGCTTTCTGTCAATCCATTTCATTGCAGACATGATTACATGGCAGCCTCTCCTCCCTAGACTAATTTCCAGCTAATTTCAGGCTATTCCAATTTCCAGCTAATTCTAATAATTCAGACAAATTTCAGGCATTTCTTTTGACATTCTTGCAATTTACCCTATTCAAGCCAGCTGCATTCGTTCCGAAGTATTTTTTGATGGCAAAAAGCTTCGGGAAGATATATCAATAATAAAGAAAAACAAATGGTAACCATTATTCATACAGATTAGTGAACAATAAATTGCAACTATTATCTGGTTTTTGTCAGCATAAATTATCTGGCTATAGTCACTATTCATGTCACATGGTTAAAAACTTTGATGCCACACTTGCTCATTGGTTGGATTGTACAGTACACCCTTTTAAACTTATCTAAGACTCAAATGGCAATGCCTCTGATGGTGAGTGGCTTTCTGCAAATATCTGTTGCATATAATTGTACTCAATTTGCTAATGCAGTCTGACACAGCAATAGTTGTATTATCTACAAGACATAAATGGCATGAAATATCCACCAATCCCTTACGTATCATCACTTCTCAAAATAATAATTGTCGATTATTTTTCTTTTACTCCAATAGTCCACGAGCATCCTTTTCGCTTGAACATCAACACACACAAACAGAAGTAGGCTTTTAACTCATCTGGTATCATTGGAAACAGGTCAAATTTATGTACAATTTAATCAGCAGCATACTTGTTCATCTACGAATAGATCTGGTATTCACTCCTTATTCACATACCTTCGGTCTGTTCTTAACAAAGTGGTCAGTGAATATATATAGATAGCAAAAATAATTTAAGTGAATTTTTATAGAAGAAAAAAATGCTTTGCAACCTATTCTAAAACTTTCATTTTGTTTGTGTCACATTTCAGACATTTAAGTGCAATATAACGTTTACATTCTAAAATTTAAACGCAAACAAAGGTTCAAATGGCAAAAGCCTCTTCTGTATACACATATATAAGTAGTGGCACCACTAAAAACTCAAGGAGAATTTGATTTTCTATGTTATTTATGGGACCTAAAAGTTTTGTTATGTGCTTAAATATCTGCACATATCACAAGATATCCAAACCACCAAATGTGTGTTTCTTCAGACTGAGGAAACTCTTCCATGGATCCAAAAGGACAATGCCATAGAGATAAGTATAAGAAATCAACTATTTAGAAATCATATACATTTCCTCCGGGTACAGTCGCTCAAAAAAGTATCCGAACACTATGGTTGATTACAGAATTCAGAAAAAATATCTGGCAACGATTTTTTTAGAAATTAGTGATCTGGCAACCTTCGTGTCACGTGACACGAAGGTTGCCAGATCACTAATTTCTAAAAAAAATCGTTGCCAGATATTTTTTCTGAATTCTGTAATCAACCATAGTGTTCGGATACTTTTTTGAGCGACTGTACATCCTTTAGCTCGTTTTACTGAAATTAAATGTAATCAGTTTCTCAAACTGAGCTTATCTGAGAGAATGCATCACTTTATTCATTGGCTACCCTTTCACACATTGAAAATGTATTTCTTTCACTCTGAACCTCAAGTAACATTAAATGTATATTCAAGTATAAAATGGAAAATATTTGCTGGATTTTTAAAAATATTCAAGAATTATTTTTTACCTTTTTTCTGTTTTATTGATAAGCATAAGAAATCAACTATTCTGTTAAGAGAAACATTCTAGTACATTGCGTACTAGAATGTATATTCTAGTACGCAATTTAATTGCCCATTGTTATTTTCAAGTAACAAGTAGAAAATTTTATTATCAATATTAAACAATAATATTGATAATAAAATCATTTCTATATTCATTCATAATTCAGGACATAGAGATATTTCACACAAGTGTGAAATACAATAAAAATCAGAAACAGCCAAAAAATTAAACACAATTAAATATGCTACTTATTTTCCTGTTTTATTCACTTCTCAACTTATTTATATATCACTATTTTATGCATACACTACCAATCATTATCCTTTACTTTCCCCCAAAAACTATGTGTAAAAAGCATTGGCATACAAAAGAGTTTGCAACATTCTCAAAAAAAAAAACCCCTGAAAAGCATTATTTCCGAGCTAAGTTATTCAACTATTTCTTGGCATTTTAATGTAACGTTTCAATTAATGATTCTGAATGAAAAATAAGCTTCATGTAGAAGATTTTAGGAACATATCTGGTGCTATTTTTTACACTATATGCAAACTTCAATAATTTTAAAGTGACCTTCACAAAAATGCAAAAGTGATATTTACAGTCATTTGCAAAATAATTCTATCAAAGTTTCTTTTTAAATACATCTTCACAGAGAAGTAGAGAATACAGCTTATCAAAATCAGACTAGATCAAATTTATAAAATTATTTTCCTGGCATAAATAAAACACTTCAGTTTTATAAGAAATGGCTATTTAAACATTAGAAATTGTGCTTCAGTGCTTCTACTACATAGCAAAACATACTAATGCATGTATATTTACAATTCCCTGATATTATAAACACTTAAATACAAAACAATATTCAATTCAGAGTACTTCAAAATGTATCAACTGTCAAGAAAAAATAATATCATTACTAATCATAATTTTACTATGAACAGAAGTTTTCTTTTCCTCAACAGAATGCTTATTACAAGTGAAAAATTGGCATAAAAAGTCAGTTTCGACCAGAATGGGAGATACAGCTCCATAACCTTCTAATTACACTTCTTGTACTCTTGTAATCTGAACTAGTATATAATATATACATAAGCAAGCATGCACAACTTGTGGAACCATTGAAATTCTTAAAAGCATCTTATATAACAAGAGCACTTGTTATTTAATCAGGAAATAGTAGGATCAAATGCTATTCCCACTGTAACATTTGTTTTTGAAATCTCATCATCTAAATCCTACAAGACACATGCCTGTGAGTTACTACATTGAACGTTTATTCTCATTTAGTTACAATTTATATTATGAAGAAAAAACTTCGATTTTCATTGCTATGTTCAATTCCATTTATCAACATGGTGAGTGCAATTACATTCAGTGCATATTGGGGGAGGGATGACAAAGGAGCCAATTTTCTTTAACTTGGTAGGTCAGGAGACCTCAAAAAGAGACTTTTCTTACCCTTTCATGAGTCGTATGTGTCCTGATGCATGTTTAAAAAAATACCGGTGGGAAGTTATACTGTAAAATTATGTTATTAACATGTCCCAGCTGTTTCTTTAGATTCTAACATTAGTTATGGAAATGTCTGATACAAATCAGTTTCAATACAATTCAGTATTCTCCATGTTTGTGCGCATATGCTTCATAAATACCTTAATTGTATCTAATAATTTCAAAAGTTATGACAAAAGAATAAGATAGTACAATTGAAGAGGGGTACCAAAAATAAAGTTTAGTCCAAAATTTATGGTGGTCCTGCTTACATCAATAGAAAACATTTACTGAACAGCCAGTACATACATTCAAAAATGTTATGCACCATCTATGTACTTTATCAACGAAAAGATTCAAGTTCTGTAACTCGGAAAATAAATTGTTTGTGGAAAATTTTCATTGCAAATAAGTCGAACATAACAGCCTAATCTCTAAATATTGATTTTAATTTTTATTCACTACATAACCTTTTCAGAAGTAGGAACCTACTGGTTCTAAACACATGGAAAGTTCTATTAACAAATTACACAGATCATAATCATACTTTTACTGTTTTCTATATAGTGGCACGGATGCTTCTGTTACATCTTGAAGGGATTATTGAACTTGGTGTTGAACTGAGTATATAGCAAAGAAAAAACTTTCTCATCAAAAGGTTAGAATTATGAAAACTTGACATTTTACACGTGTTGCCACTTGTAAGAATTTATCTCAAAATTATTAAAATGAATAATTACTGTTATATCAAACTATTTACTAAAATATATGTTTGTACAAGCTTATGTAATAATACTTTAATTGTTCTCTAAATATTTTGAAAACTTTTTACAATATTATTTAATATTCTAGCATCCATAACTTTTTAAATAGTAAACAGAAATATTATTATAAGGTAATATTTAGAGATTTGAGTTCTTTATCTCCAATAACGTGTATTCACAGAACTTTGGATGAGGCTTCCTATTGGTATAACGTATGGGTGGTGCATAACATTTTTTAATGTGTGTACCTTCATTAATGTGTGTACAGTTCATTAACAGATTAGTATGAAATTAAAATTACACTGAATAATGAATACACCTTAAAAGTAAAATACATTACAGTCTAGCTTTCAAATATATATTTATAGGTGATAAATTTCTACACCACAGTATAATCAAAAATGCATACTAATGCTTATTCTGCTTCCAAATGCATATTTAACTGTAATAAGCTCTCATTACAGGATAAAAAAACTTAAAAGTATATTATAAGCATAATACAATATTCATCTTAATCATCATATATATTTTAAGCCCGGGTAAGGCATGGCTGTTTGTGTCATTTTTCTGCTGAGGGACTGCCACATCCTCTCAGACCTTCTACTGACAGGCTCCTGTCAGACCTCTGCGGCAAGCAGCTGCTTGAGGGGGTATTTATTTTTTATTTTTTTACTACTTTAATCAATGAGTTATATTGCTATTATATAATCTTGCATTAAAACCATATTTTAATGCTGAAATAAAATATTTGTGAATAAACCTCTCTATACTAATTAAGCTACTCAAATACAGTTCCAGGATCTGTCACAGGGTATGACTATTTCAGGAAATATTTCAAAAATCCCCTAACATCTGTCACATTTATGTTACCATACGCTGGATGTCTTTGTTGGTGTGAGGCCATCCTTCAAGATAGCTGTGTCGGTTTGGGTAAATGTTTTACCACAATGTTAATTGAAGAACCATTAGATAACTATAGCTGACCTGACACTTATAATGTACACCAACGCAACATACAAAAAACTAAAACTACCACTAGACAAAGATAAAAAAAGAAATAGATATAGTTATAATATTTCAGAGCAATCACTATTCTGGTCCATCTTTGGGAACAATGATACTACTTTATAACAAATCTGCATAGGAAACATGAGAAAAGATAACTATCTGTAGTATGTCCACTACATAATCTAATAGATGGTGTAGTGAGCACATTAATAATGGTTTTCTAATGCTTCATATCCAAGCTTATTGCTATAAACAAGTCTCACTGTACCTGAACAAAATTTTTCTGTATGATTTGTTGATGTACATATGTGATGTCAGCTACAATTGCATGATGGTTCTGCAATTCAATTTCAATGTAGTATAAAATCTTTTGTCTAAGTTGTCAAATGACTAATGAAGCATGTCTTGCATGAAACAAGAAGGCCAAATGATTAGTTAAACATGTCTCACTGAGAACAACTGATAATGGTCATATGCCAGCATAACTAAGACAAGGATAAGGTGAGATGGAAATATTTAGAACATTTCCTCCACTTAAAATTGTAAATAATACAATCTCTAAAACATAAGCATCTGATATATTGTATAATACGCTATAACATTGCAATGTGGTCAAAGAATATATTTTACCACAGTGATACCATAATAATACATTTAATATAATTACTAACAAATACTGTTCAATTATTTTGACAGCACATTAGTGTATTTCAAGTTACAGATATATATATTTTTTGTATTTTAGTTTCATCAATAATAGAACACAGACCCATGATGAATACAAAACTACTATGGTGCAAAATTATATATATTTTAATAAATGGGAGGAACAAACAATATTCTTGTAGATGAATATTTAAAATATAATAAAGATTTAAGTCAGACTTCTACAGCAAGTGGAGGAGGGAAATAAATTGCTGTCTTTGTCATTGTTTGGATTTAATGGCACCCTGCAGTTGTCAAGAACAAGAGAGTAATATGTTTGGCTGCATAACAAGTTCTGGATTCTAATCCCAGATACATACAATCACATATGTACATCAACAAACCATACAGAAAAATTTTGTTCAGGTACAGTGTATTATATTATGTTCCTGCTAAACTCTTGCTTCACTCACATATCTAAAACATGCAATTTGAAAATTTGCAACTGTCTTCCCTCCTTTAACTATTTTCTATCTACTTCAGAGTAATTCGTGTTTTGTCAATGCAATAAATGTTCTCAACAAATATCTGGTGCAATTGGTTTCATGAATTAAAAACTAGACTGGAATTTCCCACACTACATTACTTTAAAGACCAGCAATGAATTATTCAACTCCAGCTGAGTGAATGGGTAAATAGTTCTAAACAGAAGTTACTAAGTTCTAAACAGAAGTTCTAAACAGAAAAACTAACTTTTTTTTTATTAAAGTTAATATTATAGAAGTCATAATATTCCTCTATAAAGAAATTTAATTTCTTTATAGAGGAAAATGTGAAAATAAAACATTTACTTTCAGCAAGGTGCAAAATACAGATTTCAGAATTGTGTTTGACATTTTTAATTGGATAAGTTCATTATCAAAAAACCTCGAGCTACCATCTAAAATTCTTTATTTCAAATATATTTATATAATATTAATTTTATAATTTAATATTTGAATATATAAATATAAAATATTCTCAATCAAGTGAAAAAACCAGAATTCATAAAATTATGTGTTTCAGTGTTAATGTATATTAGAGATAAGTTTGGGGTCACATTTTCAAGCCCAGGAATAAGATTATTGAGCAAAAACAACTTCAATGATTACTGAGCATGAGTCTGCCAGAGAAGATGGAAAGCTCTCACATGCATCATAAAATATACATATGTGCTGCTAAATCATTTTTAAATTATTTATATTATAGATTATTACAAACTTTAAAAAAATTATAATAATGATAAAATTAAAATCTTAATGTTATTTGGAATGAAAAATATCAGAATTCATGGAAAATGATAATTCTTGATTAATTGAAAAAAAAGGGGGGATTCATTAATAAAAGATAGATACTACCTGAAAACATAATCAAAGGTGAAATAGTGCTTATTATTTTCAATTACAGGTAGTCCTGGATTTACAGAATCCCTTCATACAAAATTTCACACTTACAGAAATTATATTTCAGTACCCAGTTTCATTATATGGAAAACATTCCAAAGTTATGTAATTTTTTTGGAAAATTCTTTTCCAATTTTATTCCTACAAATACAGCAAACTGATGTCAAGGTCTGTGGTCTCAGAATGGTGATGTTCAAACTTTTTTTTTTGATCATTTAATGATCGCCAACTATCAACTCCTCTTTAGCTATGGTTATAAGTGAAGCCACAAATTAGTGAGTTGTTAATGTCCATGCTTCAGTGTGATAATGGGATGTCTGGGATATGATGGAAAGCACAGCTATTATGCTACCTACCAACCATACATCCCCATTATGTCTATCATTACAAATCCTCATCCTTTCCAAACTGTGTCAGCAGTACAGAACAATCTTTTAGAAAGCAGTACTCTATTACCCAAAGAATGACATCAGGAATCATCTTTGATATTGCAATGCTTCACTTCCTGTACAACATGCAAGGAGGTTCAATCTCATACTAGGTATGTATGGATTTCTAGCAATAAAACCATTGTTTCATTCTGGAAACCTCCAAACATCATTATGTGTGCTGCATCCTTCCATATATACATTTCTTCTGGGTGGGGAAATTTTTTTTTTAAGTTTATCAAAAATTGTAAAAATTTTCATATTAGTAAGAATTTATAAAACAGTGGTCTTTTTGTTACTTGTTTGATATAATCACTAAATCAATCCCTTCACAGAAAAAATATTTATTGAACCCTGGCTTTAAGTAGATTGGTTGGTTGTTTATGGTTTTATGGCACATTAGCATCTAAGGCTATAATGTGCCAAACGAATGTCCAAAGATAAAAGTCGTGGCACCCTTAACCGATTTTTAAAAATAAACTACAATACCAAAAAGAAAAATGTAAAACAATAAAATGAAATGTAATGAATAACAATAAACATATGCATAAATATGTTATAAATATAAATAAAAGTAACCAAGGTGTAAGCAACCTGGGTTAAACATACAGAATAATAAACAGGGGATTAAAATTATAGGCAAGTAAAATATCCAGTATATGGTAAAAATTTAAATACAGATGCAAAACAGTAACGATCTGATAAGAGATGTCCAAGTGTAAGGGGCTCGGATGTAAAATCATGAAAGTTAAAAAAACATACGCCATTCAAAGTTAAAACATGGAAAAGAAATTAAAATATGTTTGAGAGATAAAGTGGTGTCACACAACTCGCACTTAGGTTCGTCATCTGCCCATAGAAGAATCAAATGAGTAATAAGCTTCAGAGTTGGGTTGTTTTACCTCTGAGCAGCACTTTTTTTGCACACAATGGGCTAAATGGCCAGTCACAAGGGCACCGAAGGCTCAGAGAAGGTTGGGGGAGGGGACCCACTGGAACAGCTGTTGAGTCAGATGGTAGCCTCCCGTCAAGGCCATCCAATGTGTTCTTTAACATGCACAGGGTATGGCTCTCCCACACACGGTGCCACAGCTTAACATCCCATCTGACAGATGGCGGCCTTTTCAAGCCCATCGGTGTCCCCTACTGACCACGGGCAGGGTGGGGAGTTTTGCAGATAAATCTCAATGCTGACCCAGCTGGGACTCGAACCAGGGAACTGCGGATTACGAGCCTGGCGCACTACCGACTGAGCCACCCCGCCCCAATAAGCTTCAGGTAGACAACCAACCTATATATGAGTTGTTGACTTTTTCAACCATTTATCATATTTTAATTGACCGTATTGCTTTTAAATTTTGAATGTCTTTTAGCCCCTCATTATTTACTGTCCAAGCCACTTATACTAAGACATTTTTTTTCTCAGAATTCACTTTTAAAACAAGTTGTGCAATTTTCAATTTTTTTCTGGTTATTTTAATCATATTTAATTTTATCCTCATAATTTGCAATTTAGACTTATTGATTTCCCCTTTATACAACCATTTTTTTTATATAGTTTTACTATTGTTGCTTTACTATTTCTGTCTTTTAATGTGGTTGTAGGTTCAGTGATTTTTATCATTTTATTTTATATCTTGTTTGGCATAATATAGCCTTAGTTGTTCTTGCACCATAAAACCCCAAACAACAAACCAGCCAACCTAAACACTGGATGCAACCCTAATGAGTAATCACTATGTGAATGCCATTATCACAGAACCAAGATTCAACAGCTTTTAACAGGAATCACAGTAGGCAATCCTATCTAAAATTCTTCTAGAAAAGTTTTTACAATAGTTAATTTCTAATTTAGATTATGCTGATGATTTAGCCATTTTGGTAAATGATGTTGATGAGATGAACTCTTTCATTCGAGCTGTTCATGAGACTGGTAGTAGAGTAGGTTTGGTTATAAACAGACAGAAAACTAAAGTGATGAAAATTGGTCAGGCAGGCTGCGATTCAGTTAATCTGAATGGTTGCAGTTTTGAGCAGGTGTCACAGTTTAATTATCTTGGGAGCTATGTAACAGATACTGGTGATGTGTGGCATGATATTAACATGCTGGATGCAATATGCTTCTTAAAGCAATGTACCGGCAGCAATCCCTATCCACGGAGATGGATAGGGATTGCTGCTGGTATTTTTAAGAATCTATGGAGAGTGTGAAGAAATAGGCATATATTCCTAAAGACTAAAATTAGACTGTATAATAGTTTGGTTCTTTCTAGGGTTAGTTATGGCAGTGAAACTTGGCCAGTTTGTAAACAAGATAACAGGAAACTAGATGCTTTTCATTCTAGATGCTTACGCAGTATCTTGGGCATTAGGTGGTTCAACTTTGTAACTAATGATGAGGTTAAGTGAAGGAGTCTGCAACCTCCTTTAAGCAGCATATTGTGCAGAGAGAGACTCCACTGGTTTGGCCATGTTGCCCGTATGGATAATTATAGATTGGCAAATAGGGTTATGAACAGTGTGCCTAAAGGCTTCAGAAAGAGGGGGAGACCAAGGATGTGGTGGGCAGACAATGTTAAACAGGACCTTGTTAGAATTGGTGTGCAGTGGCAAGATGCAGCAGATGTAGCTCAGGACAGATATGCTTGGAGAACTAAATTGCACGGTCTGGTTAGTTGCACCTCCATAGCCCATGGCTGCTTGAGGAGGAGGAGGAGGAGGAGGAGGATGAAACATACTGAAATGTCATAATCCCAAAGAATACTCTCTCATTCCAACAGCTCTGCTCCAATGATAAGTAAAAAAAACACCAAATGCAATCAGTTCTATATCATAAGCAAAACATGTTTTTTTTTTAAGTAATCCTATTCTGATAATACTCCTAAATATTTAAAAGTAAAATGTAAGTTATTTTTTCCCATAGGATACTTTTTTTCTTACTTTTTGCTTTTGCACTTCAGTTTGCTTTATATGCAGAACGAGAAATATCTGTTCTTTAAGAAAACTGTTAGGAGGATATGCCATACTATGTTGGACTGCAGTAATATACAATGCAGAATTTTTATTTACGCTTGCACAATTTTATTTCCAAGGACTGCAATATTTTTACAAAGTATTGAGAAAAAAAATCAACAATTTGTCCTTTTCCCAATAAAAAATATCTTAGCTGTCCTGGGCCGAGTGGTTAGTGCACTTGGCTACTGATCTAAGGGACTTGGGTTCGAGCCCCGGGTATGGCATGGATGTTCATGTTTTTCTGCTGAGGTCCTGCCATCCTCACAGACATTCTACTGTGGCATATAAACTGACAGGCTCCTGTCAGACCTCTGTGGCAAGCAGCTGCTTGAGGGGGTATTTTTTACTTTATTATATCTAAACCTATACCTCTTAATTGATAGGAAACATTTTCTATTCTTACAGTAATTTATGATGTATTTACATAGATCCACTATAATATTTAATATTGTTTGCATACAATCCCAATCAATATGAAATTGTACAGAGATTATGCCATCAGACGATTAAAATATATGGAAAATTAATTTAGAGGAATGTCACAATTCAACCTGCTATTTAAGAAAACGTTTTTAACTCATATAATGTATATAATTTTCATGTATATATACATACATATTATATTGGATAATATAAAAATCCTTTACTAAATCAATATTGTCAGAGGTAATTTTTGACATTCTATATCAACAACTCACAGCCAATTTGCCCTATTAAAGAGTAATAATTGTAAACATAGAAAATTTAATATTTGGCCCATAGATAGAGCATTAATTCTTTTAATGGTAACAATGAATTGTCATTGCTTGAAGAAAATGAGTTTCTCCTATTAATAATAATAGAGGAAAGAATTGCTAGCAATTCTTAAAGCTGGTGCAGCAACAATTTATTATTCTTGGTTTTCATTTTAAACAAAAGTGTAAAACTGTTGGCCCTTTGAGTGAAGAATTCAAATAATGTATCATTAGTGGCAGCAAAATGGTTAATTTCTGACATACTGGTTAAATGTCATTTGTTCTTACCACTTGAACTACAACGCAGATTCAATTTTTGAGCTCAACTATGATTATAGAGATTGCCTGGAGTAATATTCATTAACCCTTAAAGTGCTGGAAAACACCATAGTTCCCAGAGAACTTTGTTACCACTTTTTATACGTTAACCAAAATAAATTTTCTTTTTAAAAGTTCTTTCAAATTAAATACGAAAATTAGCAAGCTATGTTACGTACAATAATATGACCAAGTTTTGCCAAACTCTCAAGGAAGGTATCACTTTTAGTTTAATATCAATTTTAGAGGAAAAATTTTCTTAAACCAGGTGGAATATGAACCCATGAATTCCTAATAACATGTCATGTGCTCTGACTGCTGAGCTGATGCCTGCTGATCAAGATCTCTAAATAATATTATGAACTTTCTACCTACAGTACACAGTTTTCTGTGTCTGATGAAGGCATTGTCCCAGCTGCTCACAAACAGCCTCAAGAAGCAGATGACAAGTATATCATGAAGATGACAAGTATGTTATGAGTATACAATTCAATAAACTGAAGAAATTTGTTGACAGAGAGACAGTTGAACAAAAATTTGAGAAAGTTCTTCAATTTATTCAATTGGATACTCGTAACATACTTGCTATCTGCTTCTTGAGGCTGTTTGTGGGCAGCTGGGACAATGCCTTCATGAAACACAGAAAATTGCATCTGTAGGTAGAAGGGTTCATAATATCAGAGATTTTGATTAGCAGTCAGTAGTTCAGTGGTCAGAGACCTGATATGTTATCAGGATGTCATGGGATCATATTCCACCCAGCTCAAGACAATTTTTTCCCTAAAATTGATAGACATTAAAGAGTGATACCTTCCTTGACAACTGAACCAACATGTTGAGGAATTTCTTCATTTTTTTTTCAGTTACTTACTTCAGAATTAAATTCTACATCTCTTTGAATTTCCATATTCAAAAGAAATGATATATAATTCAGCAATTTAAGGGATAAGCTTTACATTGAATTCTGGAAGAGCATGATAAATGCTTCTTGGAACAATAAGTTTTTAGTAACACTCTTGGTGTTTGTGGATTTGGGTCAACTATATTTTTTTCTCTGCTTACAACTATTATTGCACTGTTCAAAAATATTCATTCAACACAAGACAGTATTTGCAGTAGTATTTATCATTAAAAATATCATAAAACAGATTCTGCAGTTTCTACATAACCATATTAAGTACTTCACTTATCACAGGAACCACCTGGAAACTATATCACCTTGCAAATTTACATACATTCTATTCTCCATTCAATAAAATTATGCAAGTTTCTGAAGCTATAAAATGTATTATTTACCTAAGTTACTATCAGTATACATATATTAAAAATTATCAAATATATTATTTTTTCACCAGCTGAAAAAGTTTAAATGACCATTGTACTGAAATCTTGTTACATCACAGTCTTAACTAAAAACATATAAACAAAATTATTAAATTTATGAAGAACAACTTTAGAATATAATATCAGTACAACAGACAAACTTATAGTGTCTCTTACAAGGCTGATAAAACATTCAAAATCAATATATTTATTTTACTATACATTCAACACTACTAATACTATTTAAACTCTAAAAATCAGATATGCACATTAATAGCTAAAACAGAAATAATACATTTAAATGCATAATGAATCTTCCTGCAAAGGAAAAAAAGCCAATTGGAGTTTGATTGCTGTCTGTTACTAGTTGATTTCGAGTTGGCTAACACCATCAACGATGATCCCCATTGGTGTTGTCCTACTGATGATCTCAAAAGGTGGCTTCTAAACTTATTTTTATACGTCTAGACCAAACTTCACTGGCAATTCCAACAAAGAAGAACTTGCTGAAACTCTCCCTTAAAATTTAAGTTTCTCCCAATTTTTAACTATCCTTGCATACAGCTAAATATATAGATTAAATTAAATCAGTTCTGTCAAGAGAACTATAAATACTAAAGATTACCTTAAAAATCTACTGTTATTACAAACTTAAACATTTAAAATTTACCCTAAAATAAGCAATCATTTCACAAATACATTACCTGCTTTTTTGAAATGTTTATTTGTGATGTCAAACAACAGCATCAACATAAGTAAAAAACATTTGAATAGGCTTCATAACAAACACTAACAATAAACAAATATTACAACCATTATAGAGTTTAAATCAGTTTCGCTAGCCAATTGCAACTGTGAAACTGTTGACTAAGCAGCATTAATTCTGTCTGAAATCTGAATTATCACAAAGATTTCCACAAACAGCTTCTTAGAAAAATGACAGATAAAAAATAAAATATTTGCACAAAATATAAGCTGCATCCTAATTACAACACTGATAATCTATACATTTACCCATTTCCCTTCAATATGTTTAGGATGTCAGCTGTAGATTGTAACTGGAGATAATTATAGTTTTGCTTTACAGAAAAATAGCAAAGAATAGATGATGCATTGCAGAAAAAGCTAACTAAATAATGTTTCTAGATAGCATTTAATCTTTGACCCCCACACTTTCTGAAATATATATTTTTTCTTTTATATTTAATTGAAAAATATTAATGAATTTTGAAAAAGTTTAGCAATTAGCATTCTTTGAAAGGGTTGGGTTGTTTTACCTCTGAGCGGCACTTTATCCACCATGGGCTAAATGGTCAAGTCACATGGACCCCGAAGGCTCAGAGAAGGTTGTGGGAGGGAACCCACTGGAACAGCTGTTGGAAGACAGATAGTAGTCTCCAGTCAAGGCCATCCAGCATGTTCTTTAATGTGCACAGGGTATGACTCTCCCATACACGGAGCCATGGCTTAATGTCCCATCTGACAGATGACAGCCTTTCCAAGCCCACCGGTGTCCCCTACTGACTGTGGGCAGGGCGGGGAATTTGGCGGAGATAAATCTCCACAACCAATAATTCAACGCTAATTCAATAAATCTCCGCAAACAATAATCTCAACGCTGACCCAGCTGGGGCTTAAACCTGGGAACTACAGATTATGGCACGCTACTGACTGAGCCATCCCTGCCCCCCTTTGAAAGTGATTTATTAGCAAAAACATTTTGAGTTAAAGAATTGTATCACAAAATGTTCGTTTCACTAAATGTAATGCATTTTTAATCCATTAAACGTGCATTACGTTAATAAAACGTAATGAACGTTTAATCTTCAAAATGACTACTATGTCCTCTAATTTGTTTTATTTCTTGATTTATTGTTTTGTATATATCTATGTTATATGTGTATTCTCAGAGTCTTAAATGGGAATGCTCATTCATTGTCATTCGTGGCCTAACTGTGTAGTCTCCAGATGCTTTGTGGAAGTGAGTGTGCTAAATGGTTTGATGGCATCTCCATACCTTGTAGCCAGAGGGGTTAGGGTGTGAATCATGGAGAGAGGTAACAGTGAGATGCTGAAAATATCTAAGGCAGAAAGAGAGTAGTTAAAGAACTAAGGAGTTCATGTTCATTTACTGCATCAAAAGTAACGTAGCTCTTTCTTGGAAACACTAAACGAACCAGGTTCAGTTCTATGATAAACAAGATTATGTAGGCAGGGATTAGGATATCCTTTCTAGAGTTCTATAAAGTGATTTCTTTGAAAAAAGTATAGATTTCCACCTCATTAAGTGAATGTCTGTAAAGGCAAAGCAGTATTCAAGCTATGTTACGCTTACTGGAGAAATCACCAAAACACATCAAATCAAACCATTTCCATTCAGCAAAGTGTTGAGCACAGCTAAGGCCCAGAGAATCAAGTGCATTCCCATAGTATATATATATGCATGAATGTAAAAAGTGTAAATAAATCGTTTGTCATCCACTACATAGCGAACTGGACATTCACTTCTTTCATCAAATGCACTCGCATCTGATGCACTTCGAAGCATGGATGTACCAACCCTTGGATCTGTGGTTTCATCTAGAATCACAGCTAAAAAGAAGTTAAAATAATTAAAGAGAAATCAAAAGTAAGTTTGGCGATCCACCGTCACTCAGAGAGAAATCCACTATAATGCTCACCAGAACAATAGATAAGATGGTCCATTACGGTAACTGAAGGCTTAATTTTAAAAAATGATGGCTGCTGTTTAATCCTTTAGTTATGAAGATGAAAAGATATCAGCTCTTAATGCTAGTGTATCTTTATCTTGAGAGTAAAAGGGTTAAATGAATTACTGATTATGCAGTCTACACAATTATAAGTTGGTTATTTTATCTTTCAATGCCACTTTTTTTGCACACAATGGGCTAAATGGCCAGGTCACAAGGACCCCGAAGGCTCAGAAAAGGTTGGGGGAGGGGATCCACTGGACAGCTGTTGGGACAGATGGTAGCCTCCCTTCAAGGCCATCCAGTGTGTTCTTTAATGGGCCAGGGTATGGTTCTCCTAAACACAGGGCCATGGCTTAACATCTCATCCAATGGATGGCAGCCTTTCCAGCCCATCAGTGTTCCCTACTAACAGAGGGCAGGATGCTGAATTTATTGGAGATAAATCTCAATGCTGACCCAGGCAGGAGTTGAATCTGGAAACTGCAGATTATGAACTTGGTGCACTACCAACTGAGCTACCCCTGTGACCCCACATACTTACAAGTATAGCTTAAACGTTTTTCAGTGTCTTGATTTACATACCCTTACTTTTTTTTTACCAACATGTTCAACAAGAACTGATATTGAACAAATATGAGAGATAGTCCCAGATTAGTTTTAACATGCAGCTATCAAGTGCTACATATTTTAAGTTTTGATTATTTCAAAATCATATATAATTTTTATGTGAATATAACTTTTTTTGGTTTATATTAAATCAATAATATATAGTTCAATAAAAAAATGTTATAAACATGTAACAATAAAGTAATTTTTATCTTTGCAGACTACTACTTATCAAAAACATGGTCAATACACATTTTCTAAACTGCTGAATACAAATATTTTTCAATAGCATACCATAAGAACGAGTGTAAAATTTAACCCTTACCATGACAGGCCTGAAAAACTGAATTGTATCCTGCAGCCAGGTTTTTTTTTCAACTATGTTAAGTAAAAAAAAAGTGACCTTTAGACAACTTTTTTTTTGCCAAATAACTGGTGAAAGAAATTGTGGCATGTTTTATGCCACATTAATCAGCATTTAATTTTGGATATTCTGAAAATAAAATATTTAACAAAAATATGACTAGTTTTGTTTTAATAGGACTTTTATAAAGGGAAAAATTTTAAAAAATGCAAACACACAATGGAAAGGCAGTGCAAATAAAAATGGCAGTGCAAATAAAAATTTGTTTTAAAAAAAATTAATAAGAGGAAAATAACTTTTTTTTCTTAAATGAAGAAAATTGTTCTATTTTTTTCCACTTTGACACTTCAATTTGAGAGAAGGTCCAGGGTTTTCAGCAGATGTGATCAGTTAAATAAACAAGTCAACATTAGAACTGTTTTGTTTTTGCATTTTCAATTGAGTAAAAAACATAAGAAATCAATTCTGCCATATATTCTGCAGTATTTCACTACCTTTAATATATCTAGTAATTCATAATATTTAAATAATTACTTAAATCTTCAATTTATTTAATTTTTACCATATTATTTTGCTTTTATGCAAACAACACACAATGCCGAATTTTTCCTGATTGGCAAATTCTAAGACTAAGATAGCAGTGTTAAAAAAATATATTTTGCTTTACAATGAGATTATTTAAATAAAAACTCAAAAATAATTAAAAAGGGATAATGATCTGTGAAGAAAGCAAATAAAAATATTTCAAAGCAAATATAGTTTAACCTCTTAAATTTGAGATCAAACCCTTCCAGATCAATTTCCATTACATACTGACTACTGTGAAAAAGTTAAACTTTATGAAAATGGCAAAAACTTGACTTAAAAATTACAATTTTGAACGCTAGTTATAAAATTACTTCAAATTCAAAAAAAATTACTTCAAAAAAATTTTCAAAGAAAATGTTCTATCATTTAAATATTAAATTTTTTGTTATAATGTCCTATTCAGATGTCTCTTAATGTAGCTACCATTTTAAGTTATATATGCGTAATGATTTAATTTTTAGTCAAACAACAAATAATTATTCTTTCTAATTGCAGTATACACAGTCGTATCAGAATAATATGACCACCTACCTAATTTAAAATAATTTAAAAATTCTCTGTCATTGAGCAATAAAATTTCAGAGTTTATCCTTCAAACTATTTGGATGTTGAATGTTCTTAGGATAAAAACTCTCAGAAGCTTTTCGGAGCAAAGACAGCGCTCCGTCTTCAGTGAAGTGATGTTACGTACTGACGATTGGGTCCGTTTAGACAAAGAGCTTCTTTCCACATGTCGTGTAGGGTGATTCCAGTGTCTCGGTTGCAGGTGGGGACGGACGAGGTCATTATTTCAATAGCCTCGCGGACTATGGTTCCGTAGAAAGTGGATGCGCGCGCAAGAAGTGTGGCGTGCTCCCAGTCTATCGTTGCCGTGTGTTGCACTGCTAGCTCGGAGGCGGCCGTCGTTAGCTTCTTTTGGCTGACATCAGCTTTGTGCTCCGCGAACCTTTCTTGCAAAGAGCGAATGGTTTTGCCGATGTAGTACACCACGGAATTATCCGTCAACTGTAGGGGAAATCGGTATACGCCCGATTTTTGAAGAAGGCTATATTTATCCCTGTCCCTTTTGACTAATTTCTTCAAATTTGGAGCGGGGCTGAAGACAATTTTTATACTATGGGCTCTGAGTAATTTGTGGACCGATTCACATAGGACAGGGACGTAAGAAATGGGTCCAGCAAAAATAGTACGCTCGGGGTCGGTGATTGGGATGAGGGCCGAATCTCTTCTGCTTTCGTTTCTATACTTGCTGACCTATGTGAATCGGTCCACAAATTACTCAGAGCCCATAGTATAAAAATTGTCTTCAGCCCCGCTCCAAATTTGAAGAAATTAGTCAAAAGGGACAGGGATAAATATAGCCTTCTTCAAAAATCGGGCGTATACCGATTTCCCCTACAGTTGACGGATAATTCCGTGGTGTACTACATCGGCAAAACCATTCGCTCTTTGCAAGAAAGGTTCGCGGAGCACAAAGCTGATGTCAGCCAAAAGAAGCTAACGACGGCCGCCTCCGAGCTAGCAGTGCAACACACGGCAACGATAGACTGGGAGCACGCCACACTTCTTGCGCGCGCATCCACTTTCTACGGAACCATAGTCCGCGAGGCTATTGAAATAATGACCTCGTCCGTCCCCACCTGCAACCGAGACACTGGAATCACCCTACACGACATGTGGAAAGAAGCTCTTTGTCTAAACGGACCCAATCGTCAGTACGTAACATCACTTCACTGAAGACGGAGCGCTGTCTTTGCTCCGAAAAGCTTCTGAGAGTTTTTATCCTAAGAACATTCAACATCCAAATAGTTTGAAGGATAAACTCTGAAATTTTATTGCTCAATGACAGAGAATTTTTAAATTATTTTAAATTAACTTTTGAGCAAGAAGGTCTTTTAATTGTACACCTACCTAATAATGGCAATAACCACCCTTGGCCTGGATGACAGCAGCAAGATGCCATGGACACAATGAAGCCCTCGAAGGTTGCCAAAGGCACACATGCCCATTCGGACTCCAGAAGAGCATGGAGGTTCCGGAGATGACGTGGTTGTGGGTCCACACACCTAACTTCTCAATCCAAATGGTCCCACAAGTGCTCTATGGGATTGAGGTCAGGCGATTTTGCCGACCAATGGAAAATGGAGACATCGCTGTCGTATTCCTGGAACCAGTCATGCACCACCTTTGCAACATGGCAGGGTGCATTGTCCTGTTGGTAGACACCATCACCACCAAGGTAAATGTCCAACATGAAGAGATGCATGTGGTCAGCAAGGATGGACAGGTATTAAAGAATGATATACACAGCTAGATAAATAAAATTTAATTATTCATGAATATTGCTGTTACATTAAAGCTATCTGTAACAATTTTAACACTCAAATCACAAGGAGTGCAACAGGTTTACAAGGAGATGAGTATAACAGTATTGGCTCTTAGCCCCTGTTCTGTTGATATTTACTCATCAATGGTGGTAATAAATTATTCCATAGCAGTATGATATGCCCTTTGATCTATGACCCAAAAGTAAACTAGAGTGAATAATAAAAACAAAAGTTATTTACCAGTTTCTTGGAGGCTAATACAGCTGCGATGGATGATTGACGAAGGTGATATTTGCATCGTGTTGGATGTATGCTGCTTAGTTGTAATATTCACCAAGTACAAGGCTACCAGTCCTTAAAATATGCACTGTGGTGAGATGTTACTGCAATAAGCTTGTTTTTGCATCACTCCTTGTTGGTAATGTAAATTCGAAGTGAGGTCATTGATTGCAAAGATCATGAATCCTTTAGCATGGGTGGTGTATTTTCCATTGTAATATTATCATGTATCAGTATTATCATGTTGATTCAGGAACTGTTTATAATGGCAATGGATAATACTGCCCAACAATGGAAAATACACCACCCATGCTAAAGGATGGTGTATTTTCCATTGTTACACTCTAGTTTACCTTTGGGTCATACAACAAAGGGTATATCATAGCGCTATGTAATAATTTATTACCACCATTGATGAGTAAATATCAACAGAATAGGGCAATCAACTTTGCAATCAATGACCTCACTTCGAATTTACGCTACCAACAAGGAGTGATGCAAAAACAAGCTTATTGCAGTAACATCTCACTACAGTGCATGTTTTAAGGACTATTAGCCTTGGCCTGGTGAATATTACAACTAAGCAGCATATGTCCAACACAATGCAAATATCATCTTCACCAATCATCCATCACAGCTGTACCAGCCTCCAAGAAACTGGCAAATAACTTTTATTTTTATTATTTGTTCTAGTTTACCTTTGGGTCATACATCAAAGGGTATATCATAGCACTATGTAATAATTTATTACCACCATCGATGAGTAAATATCAACAGAGCAGGGGCTAAGAGCAAATGCTGTTATACTCATTTCCTTGTAAACCCTGTTGCACTCCTCGTGATTTGAGTGTTAAAACTGTTATAGATAACTTTAATGCAACAGCAATATTCGTGAATAATTAAATTTTATGGACAGGTAGCCATTGGCATTCAGGGACCCATTCAGTGGTACCAACGGTCCCAGGTGATACAAGGAAAACATCCCCCAGACATGTACATTGCCACCAGCGGCCTGTACTTGACCGACAAGTGTGTCTGGGTGTTGGTTTTCATGTGATGGGTAGTGGCAGTATCTGCCACCACCCATCACTTCTGTGGAGTACAAACCTTGATTCATTGGAGAAGATAACCTTTTTCCACTCTTCCACTGTCTAATGACAAGCAGTCACATAAGAACTGCAGGTGTTATTGCCGATGAACCTTGGTTAACATGGGTGTCTTTATGCAGAGTCGACTCCAAAGACCCCTGCATAACAGGGTTCACTCTACTGTTATTGGAGACACATACCTGGGTGCCCCAGCATTCATTTGAGTGGTCAATTATTGCACTGTTGCAGTCGATTGCCATTTACCAGTCGACGGAGGCAACATTCTCTGGAGTTGATGGCCTTTGGGGTTCCACAGTTATGACGTCTGGTGGTACTCGGTATGCCAGTGGTGTACATTCTTGGTACACCCTTACTACAGCACCACACGAACAGCCCATGATGTCTGCTGTTTCCAAGATGCTTCCACCCTTTGCGTGGTAGCCAATGATCATTCCTTTTTGAATGTCCGTCAAATCAATATCTCTGTCCATTGTGTTCATGTTACGCACTATAACTCATCTGTCCTGGGTTGGGTTGTTTTACCTCTGAGCGGCACTTTTTTGTGCACCATGGGCTAAATGGCCAGGTCACATGGACCCCAAAGGCTACAAAAAGGTTGGGGGAGGGGACCAACTGGAACAGCTGTTGGGAGACAGATGGTAGCCTCCCGTCAAGGCCATCCAGTGTGTTCTTTAACATGCACAGGATATGGCTCTCCCACACACGGGGTCACAGCGTGGTAGCCAATGATCATTCCTTTTTGAATGTCCGTCAAATCAATATCTCTGTCCATTGTGTTCATGTTACGCACTATAACTCATCTGTCCTGGGTTGGGTTGTTTTACCTCTGAGCGGCACTTTTTTGTGCACCATGGGCTAAATGGCCAGGTCACATGGACCCCAAAGGCTACAAAAAGGTTGGGGGAGGGGACCAACTGGAACAGCTGTTGGGAGACAGATGGTAGCCTCCCGTCAAGGCCATCCAGTGTGTTCTTTAACATGCACAGGATATGGCTCTCCCACACACGGGGTCACAGCCTTACGTCCCATCCGACAGACAACCAAATTGTGACCTGACGGACTTTCCAAGTCCATCAGTGTCATTTGTCCTGGCTGGCCACTTATATCTCCATGTGGTCAAACTTGTCATGTGCACTCTGTGACACCCTGAGTGTGTACACTGTGATTCCATGGGTGGTCATATTATTCTGATATGACTGTGTATATTTAAGAAACTATATAAATAATTCTAGATGTAGCAGAAACGATATCACCCTCCTGAACCTGAGAAAAGTCACAACTGATCTGAATCACTTGTGATTTTTCTCAGTCAGATGTCTCAATAATATAAATAAAATATTTTACAAAAAGTTCATGATTTTCCAATTCATCTTGATAACATCTGTTGGTTTTTATCCTTCAAAAACTATATTTTGTCATTAAACAAAATGCAAAAACATTTTGGTACTTTCTGAACACAGTATAAATATCTGATCTGTACAGCTTAATACATGTACTAAGTTTGAAACCAAAATCAGATATTTGCTGATCACTATCACACTTCTATGACATTGGTGAAAGAAATACCGATTTTTTCTCTTCATATTCCTTTCACAAAAGGTATCCAATAATAATAAAAAAAATTTTAGAAACACTAAAATCACAAAATTTAATCACAAAATATATAAAAATGATATAAAAAGTAAATGGCTGTTTCCATGAAATCACTGAAATCCTCCAATAAAAAGAAATATACCCTTCGCATCTGATTTCCATTTTATTGAGAATCCATATGGTCAATCTTTAGTAAACAAATCAATTAATTTGCTGGAGCTCTCTGTCAACTAGTGAATAAGTGGTAGGAAACTTATCTTCCTACCACTTATTCACTCTCACACATATTATTATTATTGCACTGTGCTAATGTCAATTTGAGCAAGAGAAAAAGTTTTTTATTTTCTGATATGTGAAGTTGTGGAATAAAATTTAAAAAATGGAATTATTTAGGAGCTCTTAAATGTCTGTTTTAAATACATATAAATAAATAAAAATGTTAAATCGAACTTCAATATTTTTAAAAACTGTTTTTTATGGTATAAAGACTGAGTCTATGGCTTATGGCCATATATGCAGGCTTTGTGAATCTGAGTTTCAAGGTCATGGCAGCATAAAGTTTACACATTGTTGAATGAAAGAACACTATTAATTTAAAGGATTAAAACATTGCTTCCTGGGTGAGATCATTATCAAACATTTCTTTTGCTCTTGCTATTAAGTCTGATAGCACAGAGAATGGAACCATCAGGCTTCAGGTTTTATACAAAATTTTCGTTTTTATACTTGATTAAACAGTAGAGAGCTTTCAAAAAATTTGTAATCAGACAATTAACAAAAACAATTCATTGTATACAGTTAAACCTTGCTTAGCATAGTGTATATATATGTGTGTGTGTAAAGCAAGTTTTCCCATTAAACTGCATGCAAAAACAGTTGCACAATACATACATTAGAAGAAAAAACATTTAACTTGTAATCCACAGTAAATACACAGATTACCTGTAGTATAGACTTCAACAATTATTCATCATATATATCATATCTACAGGTAATTTATGTATTTACTATGGATGGATTTTTCATAATAACGCTTAAGCATGAGTGACCTCCTCATTAACATCTAAATCATTAGCAACAATTGGAAATAAGTTGCCTCTCCTGAAGTATATATATGGCACAAGGTCTGCCACATCTCAGTGAAAGATTTATAGGTCATATCCTGGAAATATTTGTCATTTGAGGTGTGGTTTAATTTGTTAGAGCACTCTGACATAACAATATTACAAAAATTGGTTAATAACTTTAAATCCAGAAGCAGGTCTATTTCTATTGAGCTACTAAAAAAAAGCACTATTTTATATAAAAATAAATAAATACCCCCTCTCAAACAGCTGCTTGCCACAGATGTCTGACAGGAGCCTGTCAGTTTATATGCCATAAGTAGAAGGTCTGAGGATGGTAGGACCTCAGCAGGAAAACAACATGAACATCCATGCCTTACCCAGGGCTCGAACCCAGGTCCCTTAGATCAGTAGCCAAGCTCGACAACACAATTCATTTTTGGTAAAGTAAAAATATAATTTACTAATTGATTAAAAAATTTTGCGTTTTGAAATTTTGGTGTTTGAAAATATTTAGACCATGATATAGTTCAAGAATAATATAATAAACACGATAATTGATATGATTATTTTTAATGATTGAATTAATAAATATAAAAAATTTGATTAAAAATAATCCAAACTGAAGTTTTAATGAATAAATAAGCAAATTATCACTTTAGAAGGAATTTAAATTATAATGCAAAGCTGAACAACCAACAGCTAATGAAGCACAGGCAAAAAGATGTCTCAGAGATGATGTGACTTGAAAGCTCAAAGAGTTCTCAAATGTTCTATAAAAGGGAAACCTGGGGTCAGTAGTGCACTCATAATCTGATGTTGCCAGGTTCCCACTTGTGCTAAAATTAAGATTTTCTCCAATAAATTCTACTGTGGTTCAGTGAAGAAGATACCAATGAGTTTAGAAAGATTGTTGTATGTAAAATAGGGCATTAGGTCATATGGCTTCATGTATAGGGCAACCATACACTGTGCACATTAAAGAATACATTGAATGGCCTGGACACAGAGCTTCCATCTCCTAAGTTCTCCAGTGAATTCCATTTCCCCACAGGTGGAGAGTTCCAGGTAGTGTGCCAGGTTCATAATCTCCAGTTCCCAGGTTCGAGTTTCACTTGGGCCAGAATTAAGATTTATCTCTGCAAAACTCCCCACAATGCCCTCGGTCAGTAGGAGATGCCGATGGACTAGGAAAGGCCACCATCCAATCCTAATGATCATATGGGATGTTAAGCAGTGGTCCCATGTGCAGGAGAGCCATACCTGTGCACACTAAAGAACACACTGGATGGCCTTGACAGGAGGCTACCATCTGTCTCCCAACAGTTGTTCAGTAGATCCCCCTCCCCTCAATCTTCTCCAAGATCTCAGGGTCCTTGTGACCTGGCTATTTAGCCCACTGTGTGCAAAAAAAGTGCCGATCAGAAATAAATCACCCCAACTCTTTCCATACCCAACTCTGAGCTTTTAGTCCTTGCGATCTGGTCATTTTAAACCATTGTGCGCAATAAGAAGGCAACCTACTATTAAACAAATCATTATTTTAATTATTTAATTACCTAATAAGAAATATATACTATGTAAAATAAAATGAAAATTATCCCTCAAGTAACTGCTTGCCATAGAGACATGACAGGCACCTGTCAGTTTAATACATCATAGAGAAGTTTATTAGGAGGATCAGACCTCAGCAGAAAAACAACACAAGCATCCATGCCTTACCAGGGGCTCAAACCCAGATTCTTTTGATTAGTCAAGCACGTTAATCATTCAACCACTAGAACAGCTACACTAAGCAAGGTTTTCCCTTACTTCATTCTAATAAATAAATTTTCAGTAATTCAAAACTAGGTGCTCTGACAAGATAGTATTAAACTCAACAGTAAACTTTATGTCAGCACAAATTCTAAAAAGGTTGTCTACAAGACAAAATTCTTATCCATAATGGTTAAGAGAAATTACCAATATCATCAAAGACCTATATCATATAGAACACTAAATTGCATTTGTTTGCTTTACAGTTCCATTTTATACAAAAAAAAAATGATTGCATTCTTGCCACCAAATATTATCACACTTTGTAATGTTTTAATACTACATTTGATCTATTCAAATGATCATGAAAATGCAACATTTGCCTAACAGCAGTAAGACTTCGAACTGAACAATAAATTCCTCAGATTTAATATTACCTATAGCTGCAAAAAACCTACAAAACAATTCTGAAATTTTCAGATTATATATTCATGGCAAAAATATACCAATAGCAAAAAAATCACTAAATATAGCTACACAATAAAAGTTAATAAGTAAGGCTATAAATGCTGCATAAACAAATAATTTCACTCAATGAATGTATCTTATAAAAAATTTTATACCTGAATGTATACATTCTAGGTCATTCTCCACATAGCAAAAGAAGTATTTTAAATCAACAACTGTGAATATTTCTACCCTGAATCAGAAAAAAAATAGCTATGGTTACTAAACACCATTTTATCAAAATTTAATCCGATTATTTCAAGTAAGCAACTTTTAAGAAAGGTGCAAACAAAATATCTTTCCCATTACAAGGAATTTATATTTGTTGACAGAGTTTTGTCATGAATCAGTGTATAAGATAAAAATTAAATTCTTTGTCCTTCATACATAAAGATATACATAAAGTTACTTTGTATAAAATAAACTATATTACAATGAACTCAATAACATTTGTACACACAGCAAAACTTGAATTCTGCTGCCATTAGTAATATTAAATTTCCACATTTCTAATAACTGCTTGTATTCCACTAGCAACAAATGGGTTATTTAGCCCAACATATCTTGACACCACAAAAGGCTCAACACTGATAAATGCAAGTCTGTAAACAAACTAAATGTTCCACTTGTGGCAACAGGCTTGGGCTATCCATTTGATGTAATTTCATTTCGCAAGCTCCATGTTCATATACTTCACTCTAAGCTGGTCAGAATAGATGATACAACAAAGCACATTACACATACACTCATTAGGCCAATGATGATAAATGTGGTAGTCACTAGCCAAAAGGCAAAGAGATAGACTGTTTTGTTGCAATATAATTCACTGGTAGTATCTTCATATTCTGGTTCATAAGCTTTGTAAATCCATACACAGCCTAAAATATAAAACAATTAAAATAGTTAAAAAGTTGTTTGAACCAAATAACTGCAGTTTGTTTCACTGAAAAATGAAGAAACTCTGCACAATACAGTTTGATAAAACAATATTTTAAGTAAGCAAATCTAATGTTTAATAACTCACAAGTCACTATTGTATATTATTCATGTTAAATAAAAATTTTAAACTTCTCCATAAATAATGATACAGAGTTTTTGGGAGAAAAGGGAAGAGTGGTTATTAGCAAGTCAGACAAAATATTGCTATGGCTTGTGGGTTGTTTTACCTCTCAACAGCACTTTTTTGTACATAATGAGCTAAAGGACACTGGTGTCAGGTCACAAGGACCCCAAAGGTTCCGAGAAGGTTGAGGGAGGGGACCCACTGGAACAGCTGTTGAGAGATAGATGGTAGCCTCCCACCAAGGCTATCCAGTGTGTTCTTTAACATGCACAGAGTATGACTCTCCCACACACGGGGCTGATGAATGGTGTCCTTTTCAAGTCCATCAGTGTCCCATACTGACTCTGGGTGCCTTTCCCAAGGTCAGTAAGGGAGTTTTGTGGAGATAGCTACTGCTATGACTTAAGTAGATGTTTATGAATGCTTATCTAAACCTTGGCATCCACAGAAAATATTCTCTGGAAGGAGCAAAAAAAAAAATTTTTTTTCAAGTGTAAAAAAAAGTTGAAATAGAAAGAGCTAAAAATTACATAATAAAGCAAACAAGGTTGGAAGCAAAAATCAAACAAGCTCAAAACAAAATGTAAGGAAGCCTGTGAAAATATATTGAAAGTTATATATGACATCCCTAGTAAGATGAATTTGAGGAATTACAGACATGTATCTATGAACAGAATGAAATTAAAAAGGAAGGAAGCATATCCTTCAAATTTGCTCCACTGAAGGGAACTGAAAGTCATGTAGTCATTGAAGTTAAGCCTCAGACCTTTCACAGCTTCATGAGAAAAGGAAAGCTAAATATTAGATGGACAAGAAATAACATAAAAGAATATCTTAATCCCACAAAATGCTTCCATTGTTACCACTAAGAACACCTGCAGACAAAATGTCCTCACAAAGAGAAAATGCTCTGCTCCAATTGCACAGGGCCTCACAACTACTAAGACTTCATAATTAAAACAAGGAAATATAGGACCTATGTCAGGACAAATGAGAAATTTAAAACACACATAACATCAACCACAGTGCCATGGATAGAACCAGTCCTTGCCACCTATGAGAGGTCAAATATTTCCCAGACAGAACAGACTACAGCTAGTCCCCTCTTTCCACAATCCAACAATCTCATTCAAATGATCAATTATACAAATAAATGCTCATATATCCAAGGTGGCAAGAGCTAATTTAAGACTCTTTATGTCAAAGATGCAGCAAACAGTTTATTTCCCATTGTCAGAAAATTTAGAAAAATATTCAGAAGGTTTGGAAAATTTAGTCAGAAGATTTTGAAATAAGGGGATCTTAATAAATGGAGATTTCAATGAAACACACTAAGTGGGAAAACCCTACTACCAACGAAAAGAGTGTAGATATACTAGGGATTTATCCTCAGAAAAAAGCTAAAACTAATAAATCATCAACACTCATCCCCAACATTCAAAAAAATCAACAGAAGGAGCTGGATACAGATTACAGTAACGAGGAAAATTTGGAAGAAATCTCTTAGTGGGAAGTATTAGAAGAGGATTCACTCAATGAGCACAAATACATAATAGCAGCTTTGGGAGATAAACAGATGGTGCCAATTGCTGGGATACAAGCTACCTACCCAAAGATTATCAAAAATAGCACAGATATTAAAAAACAGGAAACAATATTAGAAATGTTAAGTCATATCAATACTATGAGAGACCTAGATAAATTTCTCAATTCTTTTATTTTCAAACAATATCAATCACAAGCACCTTAAAGAAAAGGGAGTCAACAGTAGAAATCAGCAGCTTAACATTGGAAGAAAAAAATTAAATGCTGTGAGAAGATGATTCAAAAGGTCATGAGAAATAGAAGAAAGCAAAATCAGAATACAAGAAACAAGTGGGAATTTACAGAAGATTAATAAATTTTAGTAGAAAAAATTCTTGTAATGCTTTTTGCAAAGAAATATCAAAAGAAAACCAATTTTCTCTTCCTCATAAAATAGCTAAAAGAAAAATAGAAAACTCATTACAAATCACTACATTAGTCACAGAAGATAATACAAGAATTCAAAACCATTTTTTATTTTCAAATATGAATTTAATCACCATTAACGTTGTTTATACAAAGTTTTAAAAAATATTGTGAGTGCCCTTATACTTAAAAATCGATGGAGGATGCTACTGTTTTCCTTCTTTCTGTATGCAATTGTCAGAGTCCCTCATCGTCTGGTCCAGTGACTATTGCATAAAGGCTTCTATGGTTAACATAAATGTACACTATAAAAATTTAAAATATCTTAGCTCCCACAGTAGTTCCTGTTAGTGTTGCCAACTTAATTTTTTCAAGCTAGATCTAGCTTTTCTTGAAACTTTTTTCAATTTGCTTATGTCTTGAAATTTGGTTTTCTTTAATCAAACAACTGTCTTTTTTGTTTCATTTTGTGGCATTTATTTAAATCCTTTTAAAAGATTAAAATTTCTATAAATTAAATTTTTAAGTGCATTCCAGTAATTGGCACCCATCTGCTGTCTACTATACATGCAGTGTTTGATTGTGGTGAAACACTGCCTCTGATTCCATAAGGTGTTAACCATGTTAAAAATGGTAGGCCAATCAAGGTGATCAAGGTGGGTTGGGTAGTTTTACCTCTGAGCAACACTTTTTGCAATAGGTTAAATGGCAGAGTCACAAGAACCCCGAGGACTCAGTGATGGTTGAGGGAAGGGAACCCACTGGACAGCTGTTAGAAGACAGATAGTAGCCTCCCATCAAGGACATCCAGCATGTTCTTTAAAGTTTACAGAGTATGGCTCTCCTGCATGTGAGGCGAGGTTTTACTTCCCATCTGATGGATGGCAGTCTTTTCAAACCCATCAATGTCCTCTACTAACCAAGGGCATTGAGTTTTGCAGAGATAAATCTCAACACTGTTCCAGCTGGGGCTCGAACCTGGGAACTGCAGATTACATAGTCAAAGGTGGAAGAAAGGAAAGATCAATTTCAGTCATATTTAATAAAGTATGCGTCCATAACAATTCTTTTTCTCCATTTCAGTTCAGAATCACACTTCACAATCTTTCTACATATGTTTAATGCAGTTTACATTGTCTCTTTAGGTTGCTGTTTTAGAATGGTTATATTTGAATCATGTGCAGTGGACAAATCTAAAAATGATGAATTGAATAACACTGACAGTACATTAAGCTATGGAATTAAATCAGCTTATACCAAGATGTCTCAGGCCTAAATCCACTTAAATGACTTACTAGCTTTGCTCTAATTCTTCTTGTGCTTTTATGGAATAATGCTGAAATGTAATGGCTCTTTAGCCAAATGAACCTACTCAAAAAATAAAACCTGAAATGGAATGAGCATTAAAATGGTGATGTCTAGTATTTTAGCTGTTCAATCAGGTCTTAGGCAACAAAAGAAATGCTGAATGGATTACTTATGCTTATCCAGTGGAGCACAGACTACCACTTTCACAAGTGCTACCACCTCAGACAGTTTATCTAAATTTCTAAGTCCTAGTGCAGAATAAAATGAATTCCTCTCCATCACTGAAGATACTGACACTAATGATGCAGCAAGTTATTTTTCAATTGATATCGCTATATCCAAACAGGTTTTATCATCTGAGAAAAATTCAAATTTTTACTGCATCCATTATTGATTTATTTTGTAATAAATACCAATAAAAATTTCCCATGATAGGATTTCTCAGCATTTAATTTACTTTTTTTATTTTGCAAAACCATTATATTTATAAATAGTTTTCTGGAAAAAATTTATTTCTTAAGCTCAAAAATTGTTCTCATTTAAACATGAAGTCAAAGAGCTAATCTAGCTGTAAACTCTATGTTAAATGAGCCATGTTTCTTTAGTAGCACTTAGTATAAATAAAAGGGCACACAAAATTCCCTCTCTACAGTCAGGAACAAACAAACATCAGAAAAAGCACTTAAATTAGACTTATAAAATAGTTTCTTCTGGGAAGATTTCACTTCAGTCACAATTCCATCTTTTTCATTATATATTTAACTTTTTTTTAATCTTTAAATCTCACCATCAAAAATTGAATAAATTTTTACACACAGATCTCTATTTGTAAAAACTATCACCTGCTAAAACTGAAATATAGGCTTCATTGTACAATGAAAGTAGCGATCTAAAGAAATTAAATGCTGTTTCTCAAACATTTAAAATTCTAACTTTTTACATGCTAACAAGTGCTGATGAGCTAGACAAAGCTACAGAAAAATCAAAGCTTTTTCTAGTTTTGTTTAGCTCATTTTATTACATGTGAATTGGTAACACTGGTTCCTGTGCACATGCACAAACAGTCTGATGGTTAAAACTTATAAAATATCTGGTGCGATGTTTCAACAAGGCTTCTTTGTGATCATCAGCTTCAGGTGTAGATGCATTTTGTGCACCATTAGTCATAATTAGTCATTTTAATGTTGGTGTCTTAGATGGCATTGCTGTTGGGTTGTAGTTACTACCTGCACAAAAGAATGCTGCATACTTGGTGAAGGCCACCATGGGGCCCTATGGGAGAGTCGTATCTTTATGTAGTTATATTAATCTACGTTGAAACTGCTGTTGGGAATCTCAGAACATCCAGTGTGTTAGAGAAAGACATTTAGGGGGTGTGGTGGAACAGTGGAAGACAGTTTTTGGTGCTGGATGGGTGGAGGGAGCAGATGGTAAGGAGTTTCAAGTAGAGCAATGAGTATGCATGTCAGGAGGATGGAGCTATGGAGAAGTGATATTGGTAATGGAGGGGAGGGGGGTTAAAATTTGTGTTTCAGTTTGTAGTCTTTGAATATTATTTTCTACACAGATGAAATCAGACCTATGTGTGTTTACAACACTGGTTTACACAACTGGTTTCTCCATATACATATAAAGTTCTCCGTAAAGGTATAAAGTTCTCTGTGAGTTCTATTGTTTAAAAATGGGAGGAACAGATATGATTTCAGCTTGGTGGATGTGATGTTTAACACCCATTCACCACCAAAAATTGCCCCCCCCACCCCCCCAAAAAAAACATCTTTCTCTAACACACTGAATGTCCTGAAATCTTACCATTTAACTAACACCCAACAATAGTGCCATCTAAGATCCTGATATAAAATGACTAATCACAAATAATGGCATACAAAATGCAGCTGAAGGTGATGAGCACAAGGAGGCCTTATCAAAATGTTGCATGATTTTAACGATTTTACATTTTTTTATAAGTTTTAACAATCAGATTGTATGTGTGTATGTACAGGATCTACTATAGGTGCTAAAGAATTTTAATTTGTTATGGTGTGCATTTATGAGGGACTAACAGTGTGTACAGAAAGAAGGGAAACAGTGACATCTTTCATCAAGTATGGGTACTGTGATGGTTAACCATTCACTTTTACATTACTTAACCAGTTAATTTATGTTATAATTTAACAATTTTTTTCATTGAACCATCAGCAATTCTCATTTTCATTAGCTCAAGTTGACAATCTGGAACTTATTTAGACTGAGGGTTTTAATCATCACCCAGCACCCCATCAATGTCACAAGTGCTTGCCTCATCACTGACATACAATTACTTATGCAAATGTGGATGTTTCATGTAGCAGCTTGATATTTATATAATTGGACACGTATATTTGGTGAGTTAAATTTAAAAAAAAAATTACTTTTATTGATATTGCTTTTGATCTGAATTATTTTTCTCTTGAAAAGAGATTAGATTTAAGTAAGTTGTATATAATTTTATACTGGACAGTTTACAAGTTTAGGTGAAATTTTGCCATTTATGTTCCAGAACCAAAAGAACCCTAATTTTTTTGTTAAGTGAATTATTGACTGGTGCCCAAAATCCTGAGTATCTGGCAGATGAGATATTAATATTTGGGAGTGTTACAATATTAACAATTTTTTAAAGCTTTGTAATCCCGTGGCCGAGTGGTTAGCGCGCTTGGCTACTGATCTACGGGACCTGGGTTCGAGCCCCGGGTAAGGCATGGATGTTCGTGTTGTTTTCTGCTGAGGTCCTGCCATCCTCTCAGATCTTCTACTGTGGCATATAAACTGACAGGCTCCTGTCAGACCTCTGTGGCAAGCAGCTGCTTGAGGGGGTATTTATTTATTTATTTATAAATAACAGTGTTAATTGTGATTAAATTCATATTTAAAGCAGAACTACATTGTCAAACTTATATATTTTATGAAACTATTATTAAAAGAATCTTAAATGAATTATTTATAGAAGACAATCCTAACAAAGATTTAGAAGAACATAAAATAATATGAACACAGCTACAAAATAATCACACAAGTTTAAAAGATGTAAAATTTATTAAACAGGAAATCTCAAATATGATCAAATCAATGTCCAAAAACAAAACACCAGGACTGGACAGAATCCATATCGAAATTACTGAAGGGACTGGACAGAATCCATATTGAAATTACTGAAGAAGTAAATTCTATAATTCCAAACATACTTTTGGAATTATTTATGTCTCAGATTAGGTTTTCTTCCATCTGCATGAAAAACAGCTAGAATCATTCTATTTTAGAAATTTGGCAATGCTGTCCTGTGGATGAATGGTTAACTTGCTTGGCTACTGATCAAAGGGACCTGGGTTTGAGCCCCATGTAAGATATGGATTTTTGTCTTTCTGCTGAGGTCCCATCATCCTCACAAACCTACTCCTACAGTGTATAAACCATAGGCTTTGTGAGACTTCTGCAGCAAGCAGCTGCTTGAGGGGGGTATTTTTTTTTTAAACCCACCAAAGATCTAAGCAAGGCAGTCATTTAGGCCTATATGCTTACTAACATCATTAAGTCAAGCTTTAGAGAAACTAATAACAAGAATAATTTATTATCATCTTTACAAAACAAACAACTTAAATGTGAAGCAGTATGGCTTAAGAACATATAAATCATGAAATTTGGCATTATACATATTATATAAGAAAATGGAAGACAATAAAATCAATTCAGCTACTATATCTTTCAGCCGTCCCATGGCCGAGTGGTTAGCACACTTGGCTACTGATCTAAGGGACCTGGGTCGAGTCCCGGGTAAGGCATGGATGTATGTGTTGTTTTTCTGCTGAGGTCCTGCCATCCTCTCAGACCTTCTACTTTGGCATATAAACTGACAGGCTCCTGTCAGACCTCTGTGGCAAGCACATGCTTGAGGGGGTATTTTTTTTATACTATATCCTTCATTGGATAAATAAAATTCAGCTACTATATCCTTCATTCGATATAAGTGGTGCTTTCAATTATGCTTGGTGACAAGCAATACTATAGGAATTAAAAAATAAAAATTGTCCAGAAAATATATATAAAATAATAGAGAGCTACTTTACAGAGAGAGGCATAACATTCCAAACAAATACATTTCAGTATAAGCAGATTAAAAAATGTTGCCCTCGGGGTTCATGTAGTGGTATGCTCTACTGGAATATAAAAATGGATTAAGCTTTGTCATTAACATATCCAAAGAATGTAAAAGTACAATCATATGCAGATGATTTGTTATTAATCATAAGCAAAAAGAAAAGATGAGAATTAGAAGACTTAGGAAAACAAGCTTAAGATAAGCTAATAGAATGGAATATATCAGGTAAATTTAAAGTTAGCAAAGAAAAAAGTCGAACAGCATAACAGAAGCAGATGATTCAACAACCCATATTTAAACTAGGAAACCAATCAATAAAACATGTAACAAAAATAAAATTATTAAGAGTCCAAGTAGATGACCAACTGTATTTCTACAAGCATTTTCAAATATTAAGAGATCAAGTTTCAGACATAATGTACAAACTAACAGAGGAGATTTATATAGCAAAAGAAGAGATATATTGAAACAGATTACATTTTGGACCTAAAAATTGCTTATGGTCAAGTAACATGGGCAAATAAAATTGATAAATTTGATTGTGAACACTATGCAGCTGTTTATTTAGTGCTCAGTGCTGAACTACATTACTCATTACAAAATAATACAGAACAATATGAACTGAAGCAGCTTTATTCCTGGGGGGAATTAACCCTTCCAGGGTCACCATGGAACATAGATGTTGACAGAATCCGCAATGAGAGTTCAAAGATCTCGATAGATGTCTTTTGTACAACACATGTACTTCAATTTTTGAAAAATAGATCATATTTAAAAAAATTAATATATATATACTCCGAAAATGTATATTTTAAAGGTGTTAAAAATGTCATTTTCATTTATGATGAATTTCTATCCAAAGTGGCATAAAATATCCTGGGAAAACTTCCATTTGCCATTCAGTTAGCTCAAATCATGGTATTGCCACACTTACTCTTCCCACTGAAACTCATAGATAAATATAACTACATAAAGATACAACACTAACGACTAGCGAGAGTGCTGCTCCTATTGGTGCCAGGGTGAACTACTCAGATTGTGGTTTTACTGAGTCGATAATGGTAGAAGCTTAAGTGCTCATTCAGTTGCCATTTAGTTGCAACTTTTTCAGGTTTACATAGGCAAGGATAATCTTCGAGGTTAAATTTTAAATATGTTCATTATGAGAGATTTAAAGAATATGAACATTCATAGTATTACTAATCACATGATAATGTATTTACATTGAACAGATTAATTTCATATAGCAAACTTCCTCATAGCAGCATTAAGCCTAATGATGATGTGTGTTAGTTGATGCAAATAGCTGAAACAGCAAGAAACAAAATATTTCTATCAATTAGTTGCTCTATAAAGCTTTTCAGTTTACATGCCTAATCGATCTTATTACATTATCAAACACAATGAGAATATTTGCATTGAACATTTGTCCTATAATAAAATCCTAGTAATCATTTTAACATGTTAATCCCTAACCAATTGATGGCGTAGTGGTATGTCTCTCGGCTTCTATCATAAAGTTCCGTGATCGATCCCAGTATGGGTACACAATTTTTTTCTCCCAACTTTGCTTTTACTTGTTTTGCTTTTCCCTTTAACATGCAAATATATGCAAATATCCGATGTGGCATAACTTGCCATGTTATTTTTAAGGAAGAACTTGAAGACAGAAAACATTTATCTTGTAAAAAGAAATTGCAAAGCCGCTGCAATTCAATGCTTTACATTACGTTCATGGAGTCGTAAGGGGAACAGCCTAAGGTGCTCATCGCATTAGTGATTATGTTAGTTACTACTGCACATAAGAATGCTGCATGCTTGGTGAAGGCCACCATGGGCCCTATGGGAGTGTCGTATCTTTATGTTATTATATTAATCTATGTTGAAACTAAGCTTTCCTGCTGCTAAATTTGCAGTTTAGGTTATGGTTTGAATTGTTGACAATCACATTTTCCTTAAAAGTTTGAAAACCTTCCAAAAATAAACCATAATTTTTTTTTTGACAGAGCAATTTGAAAGTGTTTACCAATCATGTATGTACTTTTACTCTTGGTTTTTATTTTACTCTCTTTTCCTACTTTAAATTTATTTTAATATTCCTATGTTTTCTTTATTACTTATTGAATATGTTACAATGTAAAAAAAAAATCAAAATTTTTTGTACAATCGTAATCGTCAAAGTTTCCATGGCAGGCTTCATTGGAAAGAATCTGGTATATAGCAGAAAGGAGACATTGGGAACGATCTAATGATAACTGTCTTGAGATTGTCTGATAACTGTCCCATAATCTCCCCTAGGAAACATCTAGACATATCCCAGTTTCCAAAAACAGCCTTGGGATTTTGGGATGTTCAGTAATATTTCTGATTCTACAATAGAAGATGATAACACTTATTACAGAATAATACTTCCTTATCCTGATCTACTACTACTGAAATAATTTTTACTTCTGAATCAGATATTAATTCACTGCAATGCTGTCAATGTTATGTGCATGTTTTAAAAACTTAGTAAAAGGTATATTTTATATGAAATTTTAAAAGATTTACTTAGCTCTGGGCTTAGATCTCATTAATTATCCCAATCACCTTTTTTATATTTATATGATGTTTTCCGTAATTTTGGTGCAGTATTATTTTATGGGTTATTAGAGGATGAGATCTTTGTATTTTAATATTGTCTTTTGGGAATGTATATAACCAAGCAAAAAAGGGTAGAACGTAAAAATGTATCTCTACATTTTTTAATTTGCTACTTATGTTTAGCAGACTGAAAAGATTCATTTTAAGCTGAAACAATTTTTACCTTTTCATTTTATATTTCATGCAGGGGAAAAAGTTTCCAATTTATAAATTCCAATTTAATGACAACAATTAAACCAATGCTTGAAAGCAGAATTTATAAAGGCTTTACCTGCAATGAACCAGGCTAGAAGAAAGCAATTCAATATACTATCTTGTGGTCTCTGATGTAAGTGATCTTCAGTTTCTTCTGTATCTGTACGTCTACATCTGCTCCAAAAATTCATGATATTCTTAATGACACCAAAAATACCACCAACAACCAGATAAACTGGTATGTATTTTTCTGCAGGACAATCTTCCAGGTAGCGTGCACCTGTGAGAAACATATTTTGTTCAGCTGCAAAAACATAATAGATACAGTGTATAAGGTAAAAAAATGTAATCCCCACTTCAGGAACAACATTTTTTTTAGACAATTGACGACAATCATCAACTATATAGTCTAAGAAAAATTAATACTTCCTTTGCTATTTATCAGGTAAAAGCCAAAGATGGCAGTTTTTTTCCACCATCATATGAAGTAAGCCAATTCAATGATTAAACTTAAAGTCTTGAACTGCCCAGGCATTAAATTTTTTAAAAGTCTTGTTACCTCAGTGTTAAGCTGGTCCAAGACAGTCTCAGGGCAAATGCCAAGGTATTTAAGTGATTAGAGGATAAAAGAAACAATTAAAAGAGGAAAAGAGAAATAATTGCATGCAATGAATGTGACATGGCTACAGATCTTGAATTTTGATACCCCAACACCATGTGTAAACTTGTAGAAATTATAACAGCTGTTTTGAAAGGGAGACAACTTATATAACGGAAGGATCAATATCATTTAGCAACTCTTAGGTAGATTCAAGTGACTGAAAAAAGTCTTTGGTATATATCAAATATTTGCAACCATGGAAATTTTAAATATGAGCACAACAATGGTTTGAGCACTTTCACAGAGTGCACCTTCAGAGACTAACACTGGCATTTCATGGTGAAATGACATATTAGAGAATAACACAGCAAAAGTAACAAATTAAAAGCAAATTTTCACATTAAAAAATGTCAATATATTACTTAATGACTGCTGTCCAAATCAGTGATATCTATCAGACATTAACTGCAAAATCCATGATTAATGAATTTATTTAAGAGCATGTATGAAGAATGTTGGCGATGATATCTGATGATACTGTTCATTTTTGCTATTTAATTGCATGGCTGATTTTCGAACACTGTGCTACACTTCACATGGTGTTTTATTTTCAAATACATAAATTAAAAAAAATTGATCTTGCAAGTTACATATGTGCTAGAAATACAAACTACTTTAAATGAAAATAGCACTATTATTTCTTAACCATTCCAGGATGCTCATTAATTACACTAGACAATAGATTGAAACATTTCTTTTTATATAATATTGGTCAAATAGGATGCTTTTACACAATTTTGGTGTGCTGAATTCGAATATAGATGTGAAAAATTTGCAGCACTTACAATCGTTTTTAAATTATTGATTGATGTATTTCGAATTTCAATGAATATGCAGATGTGGGAAATGAAAATAAATGTGATTATTTTATTAAATTGCAACTTCAAACTTTTTAATTAATTACATGATTACAGTGAAAATTTTTAGAAACATCACAGTTATAGACCACTGAATATAAAGTACAAATGAAATAATATTGAAATGCAAAATAAGAAAACATGGGTAAGGATCTTTTACACTTAAAAAAAGTTCATTTTTGTCTTTTATGTGCTGCAGTATCTTCCTTCTGCAAGAACCAGCAGCAGTCACCCATCATTGCTGGGTCCCACCTGCCTTCGTATCTCTCCTCCATGGTTCGGATATCCTGATGAAATCTTTCCCCTTGCTCATCACTGACAGCTCCTAAGTTCTTGGGAAAGAAGTTGAGATGCAAATGCAAGAAATGGATCTTCAAAGACATTTGGCAGCCAAGATTTTCACAGTTTTTGAGATCTTGAATGAGCTGAGGGTAGTTTTCCTATTTGGGATTCCCCAGAAAAACCCCTTCTTTGAGTTCGGCATCACTTAGTTTTGGAAATTTTTCCTTCAAGTGCAAAAACCCTTTACCAGTTTTGTCCATAGCATTTACAAAGTTTTTCATAAGTCCCAGTTTCATATATAGTGGTGGGACATCATAGGGGTCAACTAGAGGTTTATACCTCACATTACTCTTTCCAGGAATAATAATCTTTTGTTTCATAGTGTTCCTTTTGCCCTACTGTCCCACAAACACAGAAAACAGCAAAATTTTGTGAAGCCTCCTTGAAGCCCAAGCAAGAGATATGACTTTTAGGTCACCACATATTGTCCACTTAAACTGGTCATATTTTATAGCAGTGTATTTTTTGCATACTTTCATAAGTTTCCTTCATTCCCACAGCGTGTGTCACTGGAATGGAAGGTTTTTGGTTTCCTTTACGCAAAAGGACAGCTTTTAAGCTGAATTTTGACAAATATATAAATAGACACCATTCCTTAGGCTTGTGAGTTGTTCCAATTTCTTCCATCAGACTTGAAATATCTGTGCAGAAACACAAACCTTCTTGCATCTCGCAATAAGCAGATAAAGCCAATTTTCTCTTTCTGAAAAGAGACCCTTGGCCAGAAGATTCCACTCTTGAAGTCTTGAACCTAAAATCTCAGCTTGTTGTTTGGAAAGTCCTAGGTCTCAAACAAGATCATTTAATTGATTTTGATGAAATCAGATGAGACTAAAATCTTTCAGAATAAGCGTCTGCCTCATGGTTTAATGGTAGAGCTCTTTGGCATGTATCTAGAGAGTTGTGGGTTCGATTCCCACTGTGGCAGCGATAATTTTTTCCATATGTTTGTAACAATTATTGACGTCTATTTCTACAGGTAATTTGTGCATTTATTATGGACAGAGCTGGCTCATCTAGCTTTTTAGGAGTATATGTAGGATCAGGATCTGTATGTGCTTCAAAATCCTCCTCTGATGAGTGTGAATCCATCTCCTCCCAGATGGTTGGAGGTATTGGTATAGGAAGATTTTCTCCATGAAGAACTGGCCATATGGCTAAAGGAACATTTGGATATTGCATTTTGCTTTTGTTATTTTTTGAAAAGCCTGACACTTTAGTTAAACAAAAATAGAAATCATGCAAGTGACTAGTTGGCTCACACCAAACCATTGGAGCTGCAAAGGGTGTGGAATTTATCTTACCTTTCAATCATTAACTCAGGCCAACAAAGCACAAAATGCAACACACATGTGGAGTCCATGTTTAGTCCTCATCTCCAACATGACATCCAAAATACAAGTTATAGGTTTTCTTCACAATCTTTGTCAAAGAACAACCCTGGGATTTTAAAATATAATTTCCACACACATAACAAAACTTATCTGGCACATTTACACATCCGCGATGCTGCCTTTGTGCCATTTAAATGCCAAAATTCACTGTTCAACGTACAGCACGTGTCCCTCCTATAATGAAAACAACAAGAATGGCAGTCTGAGGTTAGATTACTGTTACATGTTTTCTCCCACTTGGCAATCACTGTTGCCAGCCACAAAAAGTAAAACATCTAGTATCCTTCCAGTTGCCTGGAGGTATTGGTATAGGAAGATCTTAATAGAAGTCAAAATGGCTAATGTGATGTACTAGTCATTATTTAAGGCCAGATCTGAAATCAGCACTTAAAAAATAGTTAAAGGCAGCTACAGTTGTTCATGCTATAAAAATCTTGTAAACCAATGTAATCGACTAAGCCTCTGCACATAACTGATTATATTAAAAGTGCTTCAACTCTAGTGAAAGAAAAGTTTTAATCCCTTATCAACCCAATAGCCCAACCTAGGTAACAATAGACATGCATGAGACCCATTAATGTTGCAATGTCAATTATACCCCACAGATCAGGGAAGTGCTCTAATCTGTATTATTTCTTTCACTCTGAAGTTTCTGATTCTAAGTAATCTACAGTGTTCAGTTGGCCAGAGCCAGGAGAGTTTGGTATAGGTTCAATAAAAATCCATTTAGAAACAATCTATGATCTTCAGCTCTGTAAAAGAATTTAGTTGTGGACTTTGCCATGTGTTCTGTCCAGATATGGGCAGGTGAACTCTTATATATTTACTCTGATTGGTGAGCAGGTGAGTCCACAAACAAGCACAGATTTAGGAAGTGGCAATACAGCTGCACCTTTAGTACAGTATAAAACAGCTACATCAGAAAGAATTCTTCCCTTTCATTAACATTCTCCTTTTAGGAAAAGGGCAAAAATACTGTACAATTTGATGGCAGATTTTCTTCAGTGTAAAACTGAAAAAACCCTAAAAAATGGCTTTTTTTGCATTTTAAACCAAAAAACAGAGAAAATACAATGAAATTAGAGTAGTTGGCAGCTCTGACTCTTCCTTGGTCCCATTTGAAAAGCGAGTTTACATCTAGTCCCAATTGTTTTTTCACTACGATCAGCCAAAAAAAAATTTTAGAATTGTTTTGCCAAATAATTAATGAAACAAATTACAGCATGTTATATGCCAAATTAGTCAGCATTTATTTCTGGATTTCATGAAAACAAAAAAAAAGATAACTGCTTCTATTTTAATAGGGCTTTTATACAGACATATAGAAAAAATGCATCTGGTGCAGCAACTAAAAATTTATTTTAAAAAAATTAATAGACAAAAATTATTATAATGCACATAAATAGAAAGGCTATTTATTTCTGAATAACAAAAAAAATTATACAATTAAATAGACCTTCTTGCTTAGAAATTAACCTAAAATTTCTCTGTTGCTGAGCACTAAAATTTTTTAGTTTATCCTTCAAACTATTTGCATGTTAAATGTTTCTAGGAGAAAACTCAGACGCTTTTTGGAGCAACAACAGTACTCCGTCTTCAGTGAAGTGACACTATATGGTGATGTTACAGCTGTTAAGAGCTATTTTCCACATTTTGTGAAGGGTGATCCAGTGTCTCGCAGGACTGGTTGGTTGGGATGGGCAAGATCATTATTTCAATAGCCTCAAAGGCTATAATTCCCTAAAAAGTGGATGCATGTGATAGTAGTGTGGCATGGTCCCAGTCTATGGTTGCTGCATTTTGTACTGCCAGCTCGGCAGCAGAAGTTATCAGCTTGTTTTGGCTAACATCTGTTTGATGCTCTGTGAACCTCTCCTGTAGAGAACGTATGGTTTTTCCAATATAGTACACAATGGAATTATATAGCAAATGTAGGGCAAATCTGAATATGCCCAATTTTTGATAGAGGCCAAATCTGCCTCTGGTTCCTTTTCATAATTTTCTTCAGATTTGGAACTGACCTGAAAACAATTTTGATTTTTTTAGCTCTGAGCAATTTGTAGACTGATTTGCATAGGATAGGAATATAGGATATAGATCATCCGGTAAAGGTTGCCTGCTTGAAGTTGATGATTGGGAAGATAACCGAATCTCTTCTGTTGCCATTTCTATATTTATTGACTAGCTTTTTCTATTGTTCTTGGGTGGAAACTATGGGATGCAGCAATGGATTGAATAATAAAATGATTTATTTCACAATATCACTGTTAAGAGAATTAATGTCTCCTGTGAGTGGCAATCTTTTACCATCACTCATCAACCAATTTAAAGCTTCATGAAAAACTCTACTATGGCTGAGTCCCATAGCAAGTCATTGTGCAGCATGAAAATATAAACAGTCCATGTATTAAACATTCCATGCATCAGTTGACAGTGGTAACTACCACACAACAATGCTATTGGACTGGCAAACTGCCAACAGCTAGAATACCACACAACTGAGCATGAGCTTTGCTGGCAATTATAGTGAGTGTACAGCCAGAACTACTCCCCCACAATGGTAAACCTAACAACAAAGCTTTTAACTCACAATATGTAAAACAAACTATTATCACTGAATCATTTTCGCATCTTAAGCTGCAACACAGGATACAGAATATTCTAACAATGATATTGTAAAATAAATCATATCATTATTCTCACTCACTATGTTCACTCATAATAACTTCAATGGATTGAATGTTTTGAATTTCTTTTTTAAGCAAATGCTTGTTTGATAATACGGTGAAGGCCCTATGGATGAAATAACAGAAGGCTGCAATTCTGTATGCCCATGGGGTGCATAAGTCCATGCATATGATGGAGGGACATAGATAGGCTTTTGGTATATTAATGTCATCAAGGCTCTTGTGTAATATTTTTGGGTAAAAACATCTAAATAAGGAATGGCACTGTTACTTTCCTCCTCCTTCATAAAATATATTGTAGGATAAACAGTGTTGGCTGTATTAATGAGGCAGTTTCAATTGCTGCTGTATTAATGAGGCAGTTTCAATTGCTCACTGCTGCCATTGCATATTAAAAATATATCATTACACAGCATGGGTAAAATTGCTGTCAAATTGAAAAATTTTGTTTCGAGGTCTGAAAGGACAATCTCAGACAGGATGCAGAAAGCGGTGAGCCTATGGAGGCCCCTGAGTTCTGCTTGTAGATTTTGTTGTCAAACTTGAAATAATTGTTTTTGGTGACTAGTTTTAGAGCTTCATGAATGGCATTGATTTCAGGAAGGCAAAATTTTTGCACTTCAATAATTTTTGTCCTAAATAACATAACAATATCAAAAACTAGAGTGGATAGCAATAAGGAGACTATGTCAAGTGTGACTAATTTGCTATTGGGAGGAATGGACAGATCCTTGAGTCTATTGAGAAATTCCACCACAGATTTCATGGAAAATGGGTGATCACAAATAAAGCTAAATAAAAATTTGGAAAGATTGTTTTCTAGAATATTGACGACTATCTTTTGCACGCTAAGAGCCAAATGGGTAATTATCTTTGTGTACTTTGCACTGAATGAACATTCGCAGTGCCTGACAGTTGGAGGGCACTGCACTCTTCTCGAGTTCCTTGGGAAACCACCATTTGAACAACCACAGACTGGAGCAACCACAACCACAGAGTGCAAGCATGCCACACTACTAGCACCTGCATCCACTTGCTATAGAACCAGTGTCCACAAGGCTACTGAAATAATGACCTAGCTGTCCCCACCTGAATGAACAAAAATGACCATGATCCCAAAATTTGGACTATATATAGCTTCAATTGCACCGGTCTAACTGCAGACTCCATCATTAGCATCAAAAACAAGGTTTGCAGTCTAAAAAACAACCAGTGACTCCCCAAGGACGTCAAGAATAGTGCTGTACCGGTCAAGCACCACAAATGTTCGCTCAATGCAAAATACATAAAGATGATTACCCAATTCAGCCCTTAGTGTGCAAAAGATCATCCCCAAAGTTTTATCTAGACTCATTTGTGATCACCTGTTTTACATAAAATCTATGACAGAATTTCTCAACAGACTCCAGGATCTGTCCATTCATCTCAACAACAAATTGTCGCACTTAACAGAGTCTTCTTGTTCCCATCCACTCCAGTTTTTGATATGTTATTTCAGACAAAAATTGTTAAGCACAAAAATTTTCCCTTCCTGAAATCAAAGCCATTCATGAAACTCTAAAACTAGTCACTGAAAACAATTACTTTCAGTTTGGCAACAAAATCTGCAAGCAGGACTCCATGAGCTCCCCTTTTCTGCATCCTTTCTGAGATTTTCCTTCAAGACCTTGAAACAAAATAATTCAATTCTACAAACATTGAGTCTAGATGTGAATAAGAACAAATTATAAATAATATAGAACTTAAAATAAAAGCAACTTACAATTTAAAATTTTTACCTGTCTTCTGGTATCACTATGTTGAAGATATATTTTTAATTTGGAATGGTAGCAATAAGCAATTAAACTGCCTAATTAATACAGTCAACAATATCTCTGCTACAATATGTTTTACAAAGGAGGCAACTAGCAGTGACATTGCAAGTTAGATGTTTTTATTAAAAAAAGATGATGCAGGAGCCTTGATGAAGTCAACATACTGAAAGCCTACTTACATCCCCTACATCATACACGTGGCTCATGCACCCCAATGGTGTACAAAATTGCAGCCTTCCGTTCTTTCATCCATAGGGCCCTTCACTGTATCATCAGACGAGCATTTGCTTAAAAAAAGAAATGCAAAACATTCAATCCATTGCTGCATCCCATGGTTTCCAAAAAAGAACAATAGAAAAGTTCATTAATAAATATAGGAACAACAGCAGAAGAGATTCAGTTCTTCTCCCAATCACTGACTTTGAGCAGGAAACCTTTGCCAGATCTATATCCTATGATTCTGTCCTATGCAAATCAGTCCACAATTACTCAAATTCAAAAAAAAAATTGTTTCTAGCTCCGTTCCAAATCTGAAAAAATTATAAAAAAGGACAGAGAAAAATTTAGCCTCCTTCAAAAATTGGGCATATACAGATTTCCCCTACATTTGCTAGATAATTCCATTGGCTACTACTATATTAGAAAAACCATACACTTTCTGCAGGAGAGGTTCAAAGAACATCAAATAGATGTCAGCCAAAACAAGCTAATGACTGCTGCTGCTGAGCAAGCAATATAACATGCAGCATCCACAGAATGGGAGCACACCACATTTCTAGCACATGCATCCACTTACTATAATAATAATATTTTATTCATCATCCAGTTCACTTACAGATAATTCCTACAGATATATAATACATATCTGCAAACATTCAGTCTAGATATGAATAAGAACATCAAATAATAAATAATATAGAACTTAAAATAAAAGCAACCCACAATTTAAAAGCAATTAAAACAAAATGATAAAAATTAAAACTAAATTTGTTGTCACCATTTTGTGCCAAGGGGTTTAAACCCGTCCAGGCATCAAAGTTCATTCCTAAATAAAGTTTGGGCAATGAAACACAATTGCATATGACATACTATATAAAGTTATCAAATTATTTTAAACCACAAAATATGCTATACCACACAATGCAACTGACTCAACATCATAAACTGAAACAAATAAGACTCTCAGAGTCAATAATATTTCTAATATATTTTCTCAAATTCCTTTTAAATATTGAATTATTTTTTTTCATTCCTAAGGCTATAATTCAAAGAATTAAACAATTTAGGCAACATATAAATAAAATGATGTTGTAGAATATTTTTATTAGCTTTGGAACCTGAAAGAAAAGTTCTTTTTTCCTAGAATTAAATTTCATCTCTTTTGGTATAAACCAGTCCTGATTAGAAAACAACAAGATTCTGTAAATAAAAGTTGCCTAATGTTTAAGATAGGATTACACAGGAGACCCAAATATTCAAAATTAAAAATCTTTTTTTATTATTCTTTGATGAATATTAAATAATGGTAGCAAACTAGTCTTATAGTCCCCACCCCAACTACACAAACCATACCGTATTCTGGAGTAGATCCATGCATAGTATAGTGTACGCAAAGTTTTTGGTGGAACAATTTTTTTCATCACGTATAGTCTACACAAGAAATATCTAAATTTTTTCTGTAGTAAATTAATGTGACTTTTCCATTTTAAATTATGATTGACTTCGACTCCCAAGTATTCAAAATTGTAGACTCTACCAATTAAAGAACACTGACAATTATTTGAAAGAGAACAATTAGGAGAATGACATTTAACATGTAATACCGTATTACTGTCAGTTAGTCCAAAGAAGATATGTATATTTAGATTTTTCAACATTTAATTTCGATTTATTGTACATTAACCATTTAGTCATAGTTACCAAATCAGACTCAATATCAGACACCAAGGTTAATATGTCTTCTGAAGAATAAATTAAAGCAGCATCATCAGCATAACTAATAATTTTCCCTTTTAGATTGTATGAACATAAATCATTTATATAAATAATAAACAAAATAGGCCCAAGGACAGATCCATGAGGGACACCTCTTGAACAAACTAAGAACTCACTTTTCGCATTATCTATTTTAACTGCCTGCATCCTGTTTTCCAAATAACTCTTAAACCAAAAGTTAATCTTACCTCTGATACCTATATCATAGAGTTTTTTAAGTAGTATACTATGATCCACAGAATCAAATGATTTACGAATGTCAATAAACAAATCTACTGTTTTTTATGTTTTTCAATGTTGCTACAGTAGACCCTCTTATCCGGCTCTTACGGGACCAGACCCCTGGCCGGATGAACAAAAGGCCAGTTACTCTGAAAATTATGTCAGAAAATAAAAACGGTAAATGACAAAAATACTATCTGCACTGTATTTTAATTAATAATTTGTTGTACAATATTAACAATTTACTCGCACTCACTTGAAAAAGTCCATGATTTTCTTTTGTTTCTTTGAACTTAACACTTTTTTACCTGCAAAGCCTTGCCATTTTTTAATAAACATCACATCAATCGCATATGAGGCCTGCTGTTGTTCAACATATCTTACTGCAACACCAAAAGCTTCTTTTCCTTCAATATGGCTAACTATCTCTTCTTTCTCTTCTTCTTCATTCTCCACTTTTGTTTTAAATCCTGATGCTGAGGTTTCTTGCGCTGTCACAAACATTTTCATTGAAAGAAGTTTAAAATTTAATCCAGTCTCATCTACATTGTAGATTTGTTCTGCATTATAGATTTGTCATGGGCCTTCTTCTTCAGTAACCACTAAAAGTTTTCTGAAAATTCCTTTGTTGCTAAAGGATCAGCTGACAATTTCTCACCACAAACACCAAGGTAATGAACACCATGCTGCTTTTTCCAGCAAGAAAGCCATCCCTCACTTGCTGAAAAATCTCCCCCATTATCGATTTTAGAATGAACGATTAATGCTTTTTCTTTTAAGATTGGCCCACTGATTGGCATTCCTTTTCTTGCATGAACCATAACCAAAGTGCATCATCGACAATTTCATTTTTCAGCTTTTTAAGAGTGCACCGAGAAGAAAGCATTTTTTCAGACTTGACTTGAGTGCAAAAATCGTATAAAGATTTTCTATTCCTTCTACAGTCATTTACCGTGCTTTTACCAACACCTAGTTCATCACAAATATGCTTTACTGGATCACTTTTGTCAATACGTTCTAACACTTTTAATTTCATCTCCATCATAACGACATTATGCTTACATTTGCACCCACTCATTTTGTACCACACAATAATTAACAGATCACAACACACACTCCTGTAATGTACACTGTAACATTCACAAAGAGGAACTGAAGCAAATATGTACTGTACTATAAACAAAACATGCGGTGACTTGCTTCCATTTCTTGGAACTGAAGCAAATAAACAAAACAAGCTGTGACTTGCTTCCGCTTCTTGGAACGACTGTTTAAAGCGGAGGCCGGTACAGCCAAGACCGATAAGAGAGTCCAATGTATATATATCTCCAGTAAGTTGAAGTATTGCTTGCTGTGTTTTTTTTTTCTCGAAAACCATATTGATTTTCTGATATTATTTCCTTTTTTTCCCAAATAATTCAACAAACGTTTTTTCATAATTATTTCAAGAACTTTAGAGAACACAGAAAGAAATGAGATCGGACGATAATTTAAAAAACAATTCACATCTCGATTTATAAACAAGCATTACAATCGAATTTTTTGTAGCATCTATGAAATAACCAGTATCAATACACATTAATAATATGAGTAATAAAGTGGTACTTACTAAAAATCTGCAGCATACAAACAGTTAAAATATCATCACCTATTGCCTTGTTAGGATTCATATTCAAAATAGTGGAACTAACCTCTTCCTCACACTGGGCGGGGGTGGCTCAGTCGGTAGCGTGCCAGACTCGTAATCTGTAGTTCCCAGGTTCGAGTCCCAGCTGGGTCAGCGTTGAGATTTATCTCTGCAAAATTCCCCGCCCTGCCCATGGTCAGTAGGGGACACCGATGGGCTTGGAAAGGCCGTCGTCCGTCGTATGGGACGATAAGCCGTGGCCCCGTGTGCGGGAGAGCCATACCCTGTGCACGTTAAAGAACACGCTGGATGGCCTTGACGGGAGGCTACCATCTGTCTCCCAACAGCTGTTCCAGTGGGTCCCCTCCCCTAACCTTCTCTGAGCCTTCGGGGTCCATGTGACCTGGCCATTTAGCCCATGGTGTGCAAAAAAGTGCTGCTCAGAGGTAAAACAACCCAACCCAACTCTTCCTCACAAACACTATAAAGTTCATAGAATCAACCCTAGGCACCAAAGCAAAATCCTGTCTACCACTTCCCTTTAAATTATGGTCATTTGCAGTATAACAGCCACTATCTAAAACTCTGGTTCATATAATTCACTAGACTGTTCATATCATCAATTAGTGGTGATATTTTAAGTTTAACTCTATTGCCCAATATATTATTCATAAACTTCCATTGTTTACTAGGATTTTTATAACATTTATTAAATTCAGTCTAATATTGTTCCTTACCTTCAAGAATTTTTGTTTTCACAAATTTATTAAAAGATATATATTCCTCTTTGATTTAATTATTTCCTTGATATTTCTTATATTTATTGTACAGATATTCCTTTCTATCAATTAATTTTATAAGATCCTTAGAGATCTATTTTTTTCTTTCCTGCCAAGATTTTTTTTTTGCTCAAAAACGTTATTTCCATAGGGAAAACTAGTCTAATTAACATATTTTATAATACATTGACATTCATATTATTGTATAAAGTTTCATCTATTTTGACATTTTTTATATAATTTTTAAATTTTTGATAATTAAATTCCTGTTTTTGTTACTATTACTGTTACTTACATCTTTATATGAGGTATCTTAATCTGTAATAAATTGGATAGTGGTCCATTATTGAAAATTTACATAGTAAAACACTGTTCATAAATGTATCATAATGGTTTCTAAAAAAAACATGATCAATACAGCTTGTACATTTATTTACATTTCTAGTAGGAATATTTATAAACTTCCAGTCCACAGTCGGACATAATATTTAAATATTCATTTATATCATTATCTTTCAATAAGTTTATATTTAAATTTCCAATTAAGTAAACATTTTCAGTTTTAATTACACTCAATATTTTACTTAATTCTACATTAAACTCCTTTATAGTATAAGGAAGAGATCTATAAAGCACAATGAATTATACTTTCATCATTATACAAATGGAGACATTCAGCAGTAACCATTCTCAGGTCAATTTGCACAAAATTTAAAACATTAGTCCTGACAAATACCAATACACCACCAGATTTATTACAAATTCTACAGTTATGAAACTTAGTATATCCAGCTATATTAAATAAATCTACTTTCTCTTCTTTTATCCATATCTCTGTTAATAATATTAAATCAAAGTTAAAATCCAGAGAATTTATCAACACAAGCAAATTCATCAAAATTTTGTCAAACACTTCTTATGTTATAATGTATCATGTTTAAATTATAACTACCAATCTTCAGATACCATTTCAGTTATGTCCCCACACAACATTAGATCGTTATCAGGCAAATCATCTTCCATCAGAAAGTTTTATATTTTCCAAATCCTCTTCATGTCCGATTCTGAATATTTCATCGTTTGGGTGCTTCCTTAAAAATAATATTTCCCTTCCTTGGAATATACTAGGGAATTAGTCCCTTAGGCTATTGAAATAATAACCTCGCCCATCCCCACCTGCAACACTGGAATCACCCATCATGACAATTGGAAAGTTGCTCTTAGCAGACCTATAATCACCATATAGAGTCACTGCAATGAAGATGGAGTGCTATTGTTGCTCCAAAAAGCTTCCGAGTTTTCTGCTGAACACTTTTAAGATGCAAATAGTTTGAAGGATAAACTTAAAAATCTTATCGTTCAATGACAGAGAATTTTAAGTTATTTTAAATAAATATTTACTTGAAACAAGAAAATTACTCCCATTTTGTAACTTTTTTCTCAGTACCATACTTGGAGAAAAGTCCAGCTTTTTTCCCAACTGTGCTGAGTCATATCAAATAAGTCAACTATGGAATTTAAAAAAAAATAATCCACTTAGATTAGTCATATTAAGTACCAAATTAAACAGAATTCAATCCCAAATTTCATGAAAATAAAAATTTTAAACAAATTTCCAAACATATTAATTTTAATAAGACTCGTTTACAGTGATATAGTGAAAAAAGAAATTGGACTAAGCAATTAAAACTTCATATTTGAAACATGACTAATAAAAAAGTTAAATTATATAGTAATTTGAAAAGAAATTTCTTCCCAAATAATATAATGTTTACCCGAAACATGATTTTTATTTCTTTTAATGATTCTTTTCAGCATGGTATATTTTAAAACATGGTGTGAAATATATCATACTGAAATGGTATATTTCACACCATGCCTTGGATTGTGACATGTGACTTGGATTGCTCACATTAATAGGATTTTATGTACTGTTTATGAAATGGAAAAACACTTTGTTGGCTGCTTTTTTACTAAACATTATGAATTTTTTTTTCTTTAGGTCTTGAAGTTTGGCAATTTTGGCTAAATGCTGAAAGGTTTGTACATCAAGAATAAAAAATAAACATCTATATCTCAGAGTGGCAGAGATAATATATTGAAGGAGGGGGAGATCTGTTCAAACCACTAAACAGAAACTTATAATTAAAAAAAAAGATTCTGCTGGGGAAGGGGGAGTGTATGGGGGGGGGGGGGGTTAAAACTCTTGATAAAATGACCCTCCCACAGAAGGACTGATTTTCGTGCCAGGGAAATCCTTTTTTGTTTCTGTATCAAAGACTTCATTCATTTTTCAGCAAACGATCAAGTTCAAAGTTTTTTTTTTTACTGGAAACAGAAGAAATAATAGAAAAAAAAAAAAACATATCCTAATGTGATGTTAAATTAAATATCCATAACAACTTGTAAGCTAGCCATCCAATGTATCAACTTCTTCAATTAATCAACAACTTCAAAAATTCAATAATAAGCTATTGACAGATCATCCGACCAAAAGTTTAATAATTTATGGAAATAAAATAAATCTACAGAAATGAAAACGAGAGTTTAATTATAAGAAGTATAATACTAACTGTATGCATGGTGACATTATCCAATGTGTCAGAACAATGTTCGTTCTAAATAATCCAGTATGTGCCCACTTGACAGTAAGTGCCATCAATTAACTAAGTCATGGTACCTGCTGTGCAGTGATGCTGCAGGCAATCTTCAGAACAACAAGCTCTGGCTTTGCCCTGGCTAAGAAGGCTCTTTGTACTTATAATTTTAATTTCAATTTAAAGTGGAAATGATGTATAGAATGCTGGATTAAATGATAAAAGTAATAATAGGAATATTGAAATACATTTAAAGCAGAAAAAGAGTGTAAAAGAGAAAAAACAAGAACAGAGGTAAGTACTTCATAATCACTTCAAAAATCATCAGTTTTCAAAAATAGCAATTTTTCTTTTGTTAATTTTCAGGAGATTTTTGAAACTTCAAGGAAAAATTTAATAACAGTTCAAATCAAGAATGTGAGCTTAAATCAGAGGGTTGTTTCAACATAGAATAACATTAAAAAATCACATTACCATATAGTGCTTCTAAGAAATGGCAGTCAGATGGCTTAAACAAGTTATTTATGTTGTAGTTTAATAAAATATGCATAAAATGAAAAAAGAAAATATTATTTTTCAAGCTTTAATTACATATATTTACAAGATATATGTAAGAAAATTTTCAAACAGCAATTTCTGTTTTTTAAAAAACGAATTTTTTTGTTGTATTAAAAATGAACATAGACATTTGAATTACTTTTATAACATTCTTTTCGAGAATCATATATATTTTACATTTCTTCCACTTACCACTGTCATGCTGTGGTTTAAACCGAACTTTTCAGGGTTTCTGTCATTGCACAGATTTTAGAGAAAGATAACACTCAATTATTCACTCACACACAGAAAAATTATTTCTCACATGCTCTACAATTTTGCAAATGCCTTTTTTGACTTATATTCAAGTGGTGCCAAGACAACCCCATGATGCCACTTCCTCCTCCCCCAAAAGGAAAATGGAGTGAGGGCTGTAAGTTGTTTCATCATATAACGCTATAGTGATTTCCTACACATAGAGAAAACGCATAAAGAACATCTCAAGAACAATCAACCATTAACTGTTCTTGAGACATTGCCCTGATTCAAGACTTTTGTTGCTAACCTGTATATCAACTAGCATATTCAAACATATACTTAGATATAGATATAACTTTAACTTACCAATCACAATCATAGAAAGAGGAATTACAACTGTAACACCAACTATTATTGTGCATCCAACTGTGAAAAAAAAAACAAGACTGTCAAACACATCTTTAATAAAACAAATATTAAAAATTCATGTGAAAAAATGTTTTAATGATGTTCTATCTTCACATTAAAATATAAGTATTTAGTTTAAAAGCTTTAGGTTTAATTTCAAAGAATTAAAATTATGCACCAAAAATGAAATGGCTGCAATTCAAAGTACTATGCACAGATGGGGTAACAAACTGCGTCAAATAAGAATCACAGAGATATGTTGAAATCAGAAATGGTAATGATACATCTATATTCTCTTTCAAATCTGCAGTAGAAGTAAGTATGCCAGTCAACAGCTATTGGTTAAGAGAATGATCACTACAAATTGTAACAGTACTAATCAAAAGCAATAGTGGGAATCTATTTCCAAATTATTGATATTAATATAATTCATCACTTGAAATAAATTATTTTCCCCTTTGTATCTGTCAGATGGGATGTCAAGTCTTGTGTGCAGGAAAGCCATACCCTGAACAAAATAAAGAATGTGCAGGATGTTCCTGATGGGAGGCTTTCATCTCTCTTTTAAAATCCATCCAGTGAGTCCCCACCTCAATTCTGAGCCCTTAGAGTCCATGTGACCTGACCATTTAGCCCACTGTGTCAAAAAATATTGCACAGAGATAAAACAACCAAATTTGTGTGCAGAGATAAAACAACCAAAAGCTGTTTCTAAAAATTTCACACAATATTAACATACACATTAACATCAAAGGTCTATAAATGATAGCTAGGTACTCATTGGAAGGAGAGCTCTGCACCAATCCTCTGTGATGACGATAGAACCGGCCATGCCCAGCACTTAATGTCCAACACCGCCTTCTTGTGGTGTAGATCGTTAGTACCTTTCAAAAGAGATACTCTCTTGTGGAAGTGAACGGAAGGGGAGGGCTGCCAGATTAGTGTGGCCTACTAATCTGGACATCTACGGCTACTTTTCTTTTTTTTTCTACCCTGCTGAGGAGTGGTCAACCACACAGGGTCCTGGTGCTGACCATATATACAACCTGAACGGAATTATGGCTATGAGCTTCATTGTGGATCCTGATTTTGCTGCACTGGTGGGCTTTTGTGGAGGGAAAATCTTTGGCTGTGTTTTCTGTTTGTTTGTGGGTTCACAGCCCCAAGTGAACAGATTCACAAGATATGTTTATCAGCTGGTGGATAATCCTGAGCAGAGGTCATCGCAGGCACATGAACTCTTCGCTTCTATTGACATCATCAAATTCTACATTGGAGAAAGTCTTCCAGTGTAGATGGCTTCAGCCTTTAGTGGTGGGGGAACAGGTCTTTGCCCCATGTCTGCGATTAGGGGGCTGTATGATATTGTTGGCATTCCCTCCCTCAATAAATATGGTTTCTTTAAACATCCCACTAACCATTTTCTCTCCATAGGCAGTTGGAATGTGAGAACTGTGCACAGAGCTTTTTCTCTTGATGTCCTCACACAAGAATTCCACCATTAAAATTTAGATATTCTCGGCTTGCAAGAGACCAGATGGACAGATAAAAGTCAGATTCTTAAAAATAATCTTAAATTTTTCTTTTCCGGGAGGGAAGACAATAAGTATCACCAATGCGTGGGTCTGCTTCTCAGCACACACGCTAGTGATGCTCTTCTAGGATATGAGTGCATTAATGGTTTCTTACAGCAAAATTTCAGACAAGCATTAAAGACTTGAATGTTATATGCTGTTATGCCCCTACTGAGGATGAGGATGAGAAGGATAGGTTTTACAGACAACTTCAGGATATTTTGAATTCTGTCAAGAAAGGAGATATTACCCTTGTTCTAGGTGGCTTCAATGCCAAAATTGGTACTGACTCTGACCTGTGGGGAGGAGTAATAGGCCCTTTTGGTATTGGTAGCTGCAATGGGCAATGTCTCCTACAGGTAAGCAAACTCAATGGATTAAGAATAACTAACACTTATTACAAACACCGCGACATACATAAGTACACATGGGTTTCACCTGATGGGCTGCATAAGAATATGATTGATTATATATTAATTAACAGCAAATGGGCTAGTTCTGTTAGGAATACCAGGTCATATATGGGAGCTGAAATTGGATCTGACCATTATCTTGTTAAAAGTGTCTTGCAACTTAAACTTAAAAAGTGTTGTGCTAGGGTTAAAAAATTTACTTTTAATACTGAAGTTCTGAATGACCCAGTTATAGCCAAAACTTACCATGATAGGTTACTTAGTCATTAAGACAGTCATGGTATGCTTACTACTGAAGTTGAGGAAGAATGAGATCATTTCAAAAAGGCTTTTTTGGACACTAACAATACTCTTTTAGGAAAAAAGGAGCAGAAGAGACAGAATTATCTGAGTGATAATGTACTTAAGCTTATTTCAGAAAGGAAGAACTGCAGGAATGTCCTTAATCAATACCCTACTAGTCCTAATAGAAAGCATTATGGAGAGCTTAATAAAAGTGTAAAGGATCAGTTAGTTGCTGATAAGAATATTTGGCTTGATGGCTTGGCTGACAAAGCAGAGGAAGCAGTTAGACAGCACAACAGCAGAGAGCTGTACCAGATAGTTAATGTTTGTGTGGTAGAAAACGAACAGGTATACAGGGATTGAAGGATAAACAAGGTAAGGTTATAGAAGGGGAGGATTCTGTCATGGCTAGGTGGGCTGAGCATTTCAGTGATGTTCTAAACAATGTGGTTAGTTCTACTCACATTGTTTGCAATGATGATAGATGCATTGGTGGCTTTAATGTTGACCCTATAACACAATCTGAAGTTATTTTGGCTGTTTCTAAACTTAAACTTCATAAATCCCCAGGGGTAGATGAAATTACCACGGAAATGCTTAGAGCTGGAAATGTTTCTGTTACCACTTGGATGACTGAAATTTTAAAAATCTTTTATGATAAAGGCACGGTTCCTAAGGATTTTACCAGAACTATTATTATCCCTATTTTCAAAAAAGGTGATCGCAATTCTTGTGACAACTATAGGGGTATCAGCCTACTCTCTGTTCCAGGGAAAATTCTTTGCATGATTGTGCTTAATAGAATTAAGAATCTGGTTGACAGTCAATTGCGTGATGAGCAATGTGGATTCCGAAGTGGTAGGGGATGTGTGGATCAGATATTTTCACTTAGGCAGATTCTTGAGAAATGTTTAGAGTTTTAGAAACCTTTGGTTGCTAGTTTTGTGGATTTCAAAAAGGCTTTCGACACTGTTGATCAACATAATTTGTGGTTGATTGTGAGATCGTATGGTATACCAGACAAGTTAGTTAACGTAATGAAAGCTCTCTATAATAACACTGAGTCATGTGTGAGAGTTGGTAAGGCTTGTAGCAATTGGTTTAGCATTACTTCTGGTGTTCGACAAGGGTGCATTTTGTCTCCTTTTCTCTTTAGTTTGATTATTGATTATGATATTCGAATTCACTGCAAGGGAAAGATTTTGGCCTTAAATGGCCTGGAGATACGAAAATTTCTGATGTAGATTATGCTGATGATTTATCCCTTTTGGCAAATGATGTTGATGAGATGAAGTCTTTCATTCGAGCTGTTGATGAAACTGGTAGTAGAGTAGGTTTGGTTATAAACAGAGAGAAAACTAAAATAATAAAAATTGGTCAGGCAAGCTGTTGTTCAGGCAATCTGAATGGTTGCAGTCTTGAGCAGGTGTCACAGTTTAATTTTCTTGGGAGCTATGTAACAGATACTGGTGATGTGCGGCATGAGATTAACAGACGGATAGGGATTGCTGCCAGGACTTTTAAGAATCTATGGAGAGTGTGGAGAAATAGGCATATACACCTAAAAACTAAAATTAGATTGTATAATAGTTTGGTTCTTTCTAGGGTCAGTTATGGCAGTGGAACTTGGACAGTTTGCAAACATGATAACAGGAAATTAGATGCTTTTGATTCTAGATGCTTACGCAGTATCTTGGGCATTAGGTGGTTCAACTTTGTAACTAATGATGAGGTTAGGCGAAGGAGTCTGCAACCTCCTTTAAGCAGCATATTGTGCAAAGAAAGACTCCGTTGGTTTGGCCATGTTGCCCGTATGAATGATTATAGATTGGTGAATAGGGTTATGAACAGTGTGCCTAAAGGCTTCAGAAAGAGGGGGAGACCAAGGATGAGGTGGGCAGACAATGTCAAACAGGACCTTATTAGAATTGGTGTGCAGTGGTCAGATGCAGCAGATGTAGCTCAGGACAGACTTGCTTGGAGAACTAAATTGCACAGTCTGGTTGGTCCTCCATAGCCCATGACTGCTTGAGGATGATGATGATGATGATGAATTTTTTTGCTTGATCAGATTGAAAAAATAGCTGTAACTCTGGATGTAAATCTGTTTTTCAGGCTGGAGCCTGGAAGGGTAAAAGTGATGGCAGCAATCCCTATTCATCTGTTAATCTCTTACCAGACATCACCAGTATCTGTTACATAGCTCCCATGATAATTAACCTTTTGCACTCGAAGTTTTTTTTTTTTTTCAATAGGTGTGCATGTCAAAGCAATATTGATTAAAAAAAAATAGCTTTTTCATATTCAAGCTTAAAATTTTTTAAATATAAATATTATCAAAATCATCATCAGCATTGGGCAGCTCAAGCAGTATTGGGCTACAGAGATCCAACCAGACCGTGCAATTTAGTTCTCCAAGCATATCTGTCCTGAGCTGCATTTCACCACTGCACACCAATTCTTACACCAATTCTCCCCCTCTTTGAGGACTTTAGGCATACTGTTCATAACCCTATTTGCTAATCTATAATTATCCATACAGGCAACATGGCCAAACCAACAGTCTCTCTCTCTCTCTACACAAAATACAGCTCGGAGGAGGCTGCCAATTCCTTTGCCTAACCTCTTCTTTACTTACAAAATTTAACCATCTAATGCCCAAGATACTGCGTAAGCATCTAGAATCAAAAGCATCAAGTTTCCTGTTATCTTGTTTACAAAGTGTCCACATTTCACTACCATAACTAACCCTAGAAAGATCCAAACTATTATACAGTCTAATTTTTGTCTTTAGGTGTATGCACCTATTTCTCCACGCACTCCATAGATTCCTAAAAGTCCCTGAGGCAATCCTAATTCACCTGTTAATCTCATGCCACACATCAACAGTATCTGTTACATAACTCCCAAGGTAATTAAACTGAGACACTTGCTCAAGGTCACAACCATTCAGAGCGACTGAAGCACCAACTGCCTGGCCAATTTTCATCACTTTAGTTTTATCTCTGTTTATCACCGAACTAACTTTATTACCAGTCTTATAAACAACATTAATAGGAGAATTCATCTCATCAACATCATTGCCAACAAAGTCAAATCATCTGCATAATTTAAGTCAGAAATTTTGAAATCTCTAGACCATTTAAGGCCAAAATCTTTCCCTTGCAAAGAATTTCGCATAACATTATCAATAACCAAACTAAAAAGGAGACAAAATGCACCCTTTGTTGAACACCAGAAGCAATGCTAAACCAATTGTTACAGGCCTTACCAACTTTCACACATGACTCAGTGTTATTATAGACAGCATTCATTATGTTAAATAACTTGTCTGATATGTCATACGATCTCACAGTCAACCACAAATTATGATGATCAACAGAGTCCAAAGCCTTTCTAAAATCAACAAAGCTAGCAACCAAAGGTTTCTGAAACTCTAAACATTTCTCCAGAATCTGCCTGAGTGAAAATATTTAATCTACACATCCCCTACCACTTCTGACTCCACATTGTCTATCAACCAGATTCTTAATTCTATTAAGCACAATCATGCAAAAAACTTTACCTGGAACAGAAAGTACCTTGCTTATCCTTCAATCCCTGAATATATCTGCCTGTTTTCTACTATACAAAACATTAACTCTCTGGTACAGTTCTCTGCTGTTATGCTTCCTTGGCTTTGTCAGCCAAGCCATCAAGCCAAAGATTCTTATCAGCAGCTAACTGATCCTTTACACGTTTATTAAACTCTGTATAATGTTTTCTATTAGGACTAGTAGGGTATTGATTAAGTAGGTATTAATTTCTGCAGTTTTCTTTCTGAAATAAGATCAATTGCCTTATCATTCAAATAATTCTGCCTCCTCTGCTCCTTTTTTCTTAAAAGAGTACTTTAGTTTCCAAAAAAGCCTGTTTAAAATGGTCCCATTATTCCTCAACTTCAGTAGTAAGCAAACCATGACTGTCATAATAACTAAGTAACCTATCATGGTAAGCTTTAGCTATAACTGGTTCTTTCAGAGCTTCAGAATTAAGGTAATTTTTTAACCTTAGCACAACACTTCTTAAGTTTAAGTTGCAAGACACTTTTAACAAGGTAATGGTCAGATCCAATTTTGGCTCCCCTATATAACCTGATATTCCTAACAGAACTAGCCCATTTGCTGTTAATTAATATATTATCTATCATATTCTTATGTAGCCCATCTGATAAAACCCATGTGTAATTATGTATGTCATAGTGTTTGTAATAAGTGTTAGTTATTCTGAAACCATTAAGTTTGCTTACCTGTAGGAGACATTACCCCATTGTGTGATGGTCCACCGATTCACTTCTACTTTTCCTTAACCAGTTTTGCTTTATGTTATATTTATCTTTTTGGGGATTATTTCATTTTTTTGGACTGATCATAATTCTCGTTTCCGAGCTGTAGGAGATGCGCATGCGCAACTCTGACCTTTTGATTGCCAACCACTAAATAGCGTGAGTAGGACCCCTCTTGAGTCACAGCTGGCGCGATTGTCATATTATGCAAATGTCTTTTCCAGCATGCAATAGACACATGCTGGACTTGTACACATTATAACTACGTGACGTTAGGTCACAGAGTTAGATTGAGAGTCAGAAGTACAGTTAGTAGAGCAGTGATGTTAGATTACAGATTTAAAATGAGAGTTAGTAGAGTGGCGACATTGGGTGACAGAGTGGAGATGTAGTATTGTAGTGGAGTAGATTTTGTGTAGTGAGTAGCAGAGATGTAGGAGTCAGAAGTATTGTGAGAAGTAGAGATTTAGAGAGATGTGAGTTTTTAGTATACAAACTTTGTATTAAATTGGGTGTCTTTGAATTTTTTGGAAATAAACCTTGTTTCAGAAAATTTTGAATTTTTGCTATTTTTCTCTTGAGCAATGTTAATTGATTTTTTATTATATTTAAACTTTAATTAAACTTGACAATCCTTTTTGAATTCTTAGTCGATAAGTAACGCTTGATAAATACATAATGAACCCTATTTCGACTTTATTTGGCAAGTTATTATTGCCTGGCACCTGATACAGCTATCCGGAATAGTGCTGAAAGTGTTGATGAGAAAAGTTTTGAATTAGAGGTTTTAAAGGAAAATAATATTAATAAAGAACAATTAGAAAATGAGAAAAGCATCCCAGAAATTGTTTGAAGTGCAAATAATTCTGATGAATCTAACTAGTTTAAAAAATTTTAACCGTTAAAGCATCATACTGTCAAGGCTGGAGGCGGGCAGCAATAAACCTGGAAAGCACAAAGCCAGGCTCTTCAAAGACAAATGCGTAATAGCGAGATGTCAACGAAACAACCACAGCCTGCAGAGCGGCAACCAGCAACGAAGTAGTCAACATAGAATAGATTATGCCACCGAGATCTTCAGAATTGCATACACCTAGATTATCAATCGATGAGGGAAGGATGTCACCTGGAAATGACTGGATGATGATTTATCGCAACGGAGTGCCAACAATGAAAATTTAAGTATATCATTATTCTTCCACTGTGGCACTAATGATTTATAAGGTTTTATTTCTTTTCTGTGGAGTAGATGAAGACAGAGAAGCTTGAAGTCGAATTATTGTGATTTATATACCTAGAGATTTTGAAATGTTTAATTTCTTATTGTAACTTTGGAGTTTCAATACTGATTTTTTTGAAAAGTGAATTTACTATTCAAGGTTTGTAATTTGAATTTATAATGTGATGCGACTAGGATTTTTTTATGTATTTTTGTTCATCTGAAATTCTAGTTGTTATATTGCATTAATGTGATTTAAAATATATTTTTGTAGATTTTTTTCATTTCAGCTGACTGAAAGCTGAAAATGTTGTAAGTTTACATTGGGAAATTTAGAAATTGTAAAATGTTTATGGATATGAATGATGAGAAAGAGAATTTAGTACACGGTAATTAAATATTTTGTATTTTGAAGTGAATTTTTATATGCAAAATGTATTTTTATGTAAAAAGTGAATGGAATTGTATTGGATGAAATGTTATCGTCATATATTATAAATTATTGATACAACTTTTTCTTTACTCTTAGATACAATGTATGTATATGTGTTTAAATCTGTCCGGTGTCATCAGTGATATTTATGTGTCAATGATGCATAATTATTGGGATGACATTGACAGCATTTATTTGTATGTATATATATATGAGCTGACCATGATGTCTCGGAAGTTTTTTGTTTTTTTTCTTTTTTTTTTGGTACCTTTTAGAGCTGTCCCCAACGGTATAGTCTGGTGACCGAGACAGTCACCAGCATAACTCCTTTGGGAGGGGATGTAAAGCTCTATGAGGGGAGGTAACTAATGCTTTTTTTTTTATTTCAGCTAACTTGCGATTTTTGTGTCTAGGTGAAAAATTAGCAGATTTTGGAATGGGAATTTTGGAATTTCTTAGATTTGTGTGTTTCATGTAGTTAGGAGGATTTAACGGTGTTCCAATACCCATTTTTTTATGTATGGCAGGAGAAGATTTAGATTTCACATATTTTGATTGTGGTTAGGGGATAAGCGAAGTTCTGTACCCCACTTGATATGTCTGTAATTATATTCTGTAAAAGAGCAGAATTTCATGTAAATTATTTTTTTTTTTTTCTTTAACCTTTTAGAAGTTAAGTAGGATAGGAGTAGTATTAACCAGTTTTTTGTACAGGTTATTGTATGCAACTTTTGAAGTTTGTAACAGAATGTGATATAGGTAGTCTGATAATGCTAGCATGCAGTTAACTGCCACAGCCATTGGTATGTAATATACAATAGGTAGCTGTACACTCTTGTCAGGTGGACTGGGAGGAGGTACCTTTGGTTGTGAAAAATTATGTCGAAGTGAGAGAATATGGTCTTATCAAATTTGCATAAGCATACTTTTAATTTAAGTTCAGCGATGTGTAAATCACGTGAGAAGTGTCCAATTATTCTAAATTTGCTCATCAAAATCTGTTAAGTCAAATTTTGATTCCATTTGGGAGGGGAGTTGTGATGATCCACCCATTCACTTTTACTTTCCCTTAACCAGTTTTGCTTAACTTACGTTATATTTATCATTTTGGGGATTATTTCATTTTTTGGGACTGATTGCAATTCTTGTTTACGAGCTGATCGGTTTTGCGCATGGGCAACTCTGATCTTTTGATTGTCAACTGCTAAAGAGTGCATGCAGGACACGACCCCTCTTGAGTCATAGCTAGCGTGATCATTATATTATGCTTATCCTGGTGTGCAATAGACATGTGTCGGATTTGTATGCATGTTATAACTAGGTGACATTAAGTGACAAGAGTTAGAGTGAGAGTCAGTTACAAGAGTTAGCAGTTAGAGTTAGTAGAGTGATGACATTAGATTACAGAGTTAGAATGAGAGTTAGTATGGTGAAGTTGGGTCACAGAGTGGAGATGTAGTATTGTAGTGGAGAAGTAGATTTTGTGTAGTGAGTAGCAGAGATGTAGGAGTCAGAAGTATTGTGAGAAATAGAGATTTAGGGAGATGTGAGTTGTTAGTCTCCAACTTTTATTTTGAATTGGACGAGTCTTTGAATTTTTTGGAAATAAACTTTGTTTTAGAAACTTTTGAATTTTTGCTATTTTTCACTTGAGCAACATTAATTGATCTTTGATTATATTTAAATTTTAATTAAACTTGACAATCTTTTTTGAATTCTTACTCGATAAGTAATGCTTGATAAATACATAATGAACCCTATTTCGACTTTATTTGGCACATTATTATTGCCTGACGCCCAATACAACTATCCGGAATTTTAATAAATTTGGATCAGACAAAAGGTTCAACTTTAAAAGTCAATAATCTTTAGAGCATTACAATTGCAGCTACCAATACCAAAATGGTCTATTACCCCTCCCCACAGGTAAAAGTCAGTACCAATTTTGGCATTGGAGCCACCTAGAACAAGGGTAATATCTCCTTTCTTGACAGAATTCAAAATATCCTGAAGTTGTCCATAAAACCTATCCTTCACATCCTCAGTAGGGGCATAACAGCATATAACATTCAAGTCTTTAATGCTTGTCTGAAATTTTGCTGTAAGTAACCTTTCATTAATGCACTCATATCCTAGAAGTGCATCACTAGCATGTCTGCTGAGAAGCAGACCCAAGCCTTGGTGATGCTTATTATCATCCCTCCCTGAAAAGAGAAATTTAAGATTATTTTTAAGAATCCGACCTTTATTTGTCCATCTGGTCTCTTGCAAGCTGAAAATATCTAAATCATAACAGTGGAATTCTTGTGTGAGGATATCAAGAGAATAAGCTTTTTGCAGAGTCCTCACATTCCAACTACCTATGGAGAGAAAATGGTTAGTGGGATGGGTTGGGTTGTTTTACCTCTGAGCGGCACTTTTTTGCACACCATGGGCTAAATGGCCAGGTCACATGGACCCCGAAGGCTCAGAGAAGGTTGGGGGAGGGGACCCACTGGAACAGCTGTTGGGAGACAAATGGTAGCCTCCCGTCAAGGCCATCCAGCGTGTTCTTTAACGTGCACAGGGTATGGCTCTCCCACACACGGGGCCACGGCTTAATGTCCCATCCGACGGACGGCGGCCTTTCCAAGCCCATCGGTGTCCCCTACTGACCGTGGGCAGGGCGGGGAATTTTGCGGAGATAAATCTCAACGCTGACCCAGCTGGGACTCGAACCTGGGAACTACAGATTACGAGCCTGGCGTTTTAGTGGGATGTTTAAAGAAACTATGTTTATTGAGAGAGGGAATGCCAACAATATCAAAGATCCCCCTAATCACAAGCATGGGGCAAAGACCCATTCCCCCACCACTAATGGCTTAAGCCATCTACCCTGGAAGACTTCCTCCAATGTAGAATTTGGTGATGCCAGTAGAAGCAAGAGTTCAGGTGACTGCGATGACCTCTGCTCAGGTTGGGTTGTTTTACCTCTGAGCAGCACTTTTTTGCACACCATGGGCTAAATGGCCAGGTCACATGGACCCCGAAGGCTCAGAGAAGGTTGGGGGAGGGGACCCACTGGAACAGCTGTTGGGAGACAGATGGTAGCCTCCCGTCAAGGCCATCCAGCATGTTCTTTAACATGCACAGGGTATGGCTCTTCCGTACATGGGGCCACGGCTTAATGTCCCATCTGACGGACGGTGGGCTTTCCAAGCCCATCGGTGTCCCCTACTGACCATGGGCAGGGCGGGGAATCCTCTGCTCAGGATTATCCACCAACTGATAAATTATATCCTGTGAATCTATGCACTTGAAGATGTCAACCCACAAACAGAAAACACAATGGAAGATTCTCCCTCCATAGAAGCCCACCAGTGCAGCAAAAACACCCCATGTTACACGTAACGTGTCCTATTTACGAATACTGATGGCAAACAAATCCGCTCTCTGTTCCTACTTCGCCCCTCTAGCCAATTGCAGCGCCACCAAACAGCACCCTCTAGCACTAAAAGGTTACATCAGCAGACATAAATTCATAGACGAAAAATTTTTTTTCGTCTATGAATTTTTTTTGTTTGGTGTTCCCTATCTCCCATCGAAATTTGTTAAGTTTTATTAAATTTAAGATATGTACACTGTGATTTTATTATATTTAATTCCCTGTTACACATGGCTCTAAAAATTGCATTGCAAAAATTATGCTATACAAATCACAAAATCTATCACAACTCAGTGTAAAATGTGTCACAAAATATAATGTGATATTAATTAAATTATCCTGATGTATACCAATTTCCTTGTCAGAGGATACAAAGATCACTCAGTCCATTACCCAGATATAGGGATTGTCAACTTTTCATTTGAATGACCTTTAAAGATGGTTGCAAGCATTAATAATGACCCTTGATTGGGTTTAGTCTTATTTAAGGTAACCTGCTCAAGCTCACTTAGAGCAAGTAGCAATCATATAAAACAGAAAGTATCATGATAGTTTTTTATCTTGCACATTACAGATCTCAACAGTCTGCACACCATATAACTACAGGCCAGATGCAATCCCTTGAAAGTATTTTCCAGTCTGTGGAAAAAAACTTTTGGATTTGGTGTGAAATGATCCAGTTGATCAGCCCATTTATTCTATATTGTCCATCAATACTCAAATGGTCTTCATGCTTATGAATGCAAGTTATTTTCAAAACTCGGAAAGAGAAGTGTTTTTTATCAAAATAATTATGGCAACAAATTGTAAATGTAAATAAAAAATAATATTCTTTTCATTTAAATTCTGTAAACACCCATTTTTTTTTTACTTTTATATTAATATTCAAAGTGTGAACTTATGAAATTTGATGAATTTTCTTTTAAATGATTTATATTGTTCTTAATATGAGTAAAAAATGAGAGGCAGGAACTACAATGTAAGCATTCATTATACCTAACCCTTTACAGTGTTGTAGTTATGAAGGCCCAGATGCTGTGATCAACAACCACACGCATGCAATACGAATGTCTGGACTGCTTAGTTTAACCCTTAACATGCCCACAAGACACTGTAGTTTGCAGAGCCAAATTCAGTCTCAAATGCAATGGGAACTCTAGCTCCCCAGGGAATATGCAAAACCCAACTCCCCAGGGAATATGCTACATAGATTATTATGTTTTCTCCGTCAAAATCATCCATTTTTAAAATTTTTAAAAATTAATCCTACAAACTTTAGAATTAAATTTGATAATAAAAAGATATCTGATTGCTTAGAAGCCCTGAAAAGTTGAGGAAAAAAAGTATTACGCTACTATGGCAGCCATTTCGGTGACCTCATTATTTTGTACCAGAGCATCTAGTTTCTTTCTTCTTTCAGCAATGTTTCCAAACTAAATTTTCACTGAGAGCATTCTTTTAATTGTTGCCATTCAACTTTTTCTTATTTTTTTAATTGCCTCAAAAGAAACTGGTAAAAACTGAATTTTTTTAAATGGGGAGGGGGGGGGGTATTTGCATCATTTCAAAAGAAAGCATTTACACTGCTGGTCATTTAAAGTGCAACACCAGGAAGAACTCAGATTGTCCCAAAACATGCAAGATGGGTAGCCCATAGGAGAACATGTAAATGATTCAAAGCGCAACACATATGCACATCATGTGAGACAGTAACGCCCCCTGGAAGTGTTATAAGAGGAGATTACAAAGAGCCGGTGTAAAGCACTGGAATTGTATTTGCTCACAGTTCTTGTGCACTAAAGGATCAAGTATGCCCCGTCGAAGAACACAGCATCCATATGACCAGGTTTCTGACTTTGATCGAAAGAGAATTGTGGGATTACAGGAAGGCGGATTATCGTACCAAGACATCGGTGTTCGTATTGGACAGAATGCTGCCATAGTGATGAGAATATGGCATCAGTGGGTAGAGGAGGAATTACCAATGTGATGGATCTCAATGGCCCTGTCACACAAACGAATAAGAGGACAGACATTTTGTGTGCATGGCTATGAATGATTGTACAGCTACATCAAACACCTTAGCTGAACAGTTAGGGTGGGTTGCACATCAATCAGTGTCCACAAGTACAGTTCGATGTCGTCTGCAGCATCAGAGCATCTTTGCTAGGTGGCCATTGCTTCGTCTACCACTGACTCTACAACACAGCGTATGTGACTGTAATGGTGCCAAGAACGTCATGCATGGATATGTGAATGGCATCACATTGTCGTTTCAGGCGGATACCACTTCAGTATGGACGAATTTGTATCTGGTAATACTGCAGTGACAGGCTCAATGAGACATGAATGATGCAGCGTCAAACTGGTCCGACCCCTGGTGTTATGGTACGAGTGTCATTGGACTCCACTCATGCATGCACCTTGTAAATATTACCAGTACTGTGAACAGCCAGTGTTACATCACTGAGGTGTTGGAGCCTGTGGTCGACCTTATCTTCAGGGGCTCTCTGGCGCAATTTACCAACAAGACAATGCCTGACCACACGTGGCATGCATTGTCCAACAATTCCTGGATAGCCACCATGTGGCACTTCTGCCTTGGCTCTGCGTTCACCAGATCTGTCTCCAATTGAACATGACTCATCCATAATTGTGCAGTTATGTTAGTGTAGTTTTTATTTTGGGGATTTTAGTGCACAAAATGTGTATTTATAGTATATTTTCGAAGTTAAAACTACTTCAAAAAATGTGACCATAAAAGCGGCATCTTTGTTATAAATGCAAATTCTAGGAATTTTTTTTAGAATTAAATTAAAATGGAGATTTTTAAAATGGCACCATTTGAACTATGTTAGATCAAAACAAATCGTGTAAAAAGAGAATTTGAATTTTTTTTCTAAACTGTGTTAAATCAAAATCGTGTAAAAAAAATCCGTGCAAAAACTGAAGTGGGTGTATTTAATTTGAACATATAATTTCTACTCCATGCCAGAACTCCCCCTGAAATTTGATCCATTCATAAATAAATCCTTATATCCAAGATCTATATTATTTTTTACATATCGTGCATGTATTAGAATATGTGTAATATGTGAGCCACCAGAATATTTATAGCTATGCTTACGATGACAATTTAGTCTACTAATTTTTTAGAATATTTAATTTGAACATATAATTTTTACTCAGATGTACATGAAGTTATTACTTAAATATTGAAGTTTTTCAATGCTATGTTATAAAGCAGGCATGTCAAACATGCGGCCCGCCAGGAACTGTTCTGCGGCCTGCCAAGATTTATAACCAATACGTTTATTTAACTTTTGACACTGGATTCTTTAATTAAAATTATAAGTACGTACACGGTACATGAATTAAATAAACATATTTCAGAAAACATTTCCATTTATATATAAGGGAAACTATTGCGCATAAATGTATATGTCGGAGCCCGATCATAGAATTGCTCATATCATGAAATGCCCGATCATTTCATGAAATAGTGGCATTTCATGATATGAGCAATTCTACGATCGGGCTCCGACATGTATACACATCTCGAGGTCATTCACATGTACGTACTTCGCGCATGGCAATGAGTCACGAAATGCCAATAGAGTCGGAAGCTATTCGTTAGCAGTCAGTGAACGAATACTGCGTTCTAGTCTAGTTTGCACATAACAATTTTCATCTGGTTTTTTTTTTTGTTTTGCGGCCCATGATTTAATATATAATACTTAATATGGCCCTCAGTGGTTAACGAGTTTGACATGCCTGTTATAAGGCATAAAACTAAAAACTCTAACATTTTTATAAGAGTAGAAATAATAACCTGACACTAATGAGTTTTTTTCCCCTATAATTATTTAAAGCATAGCAAAATTAACTTACGTGTTCCAAGAAGCAAAATAATAACTTTCCTTAAAAAGTCTATAAATCCACTGGAATTTTTTCTTGCCTCTCGTACCTGTCCAAAGAGTGACTGATAGGAAGGTGGTGGAGCTGCAAAAAAAAAAGAAATCAAAATGGAATTGAAAACAACCAAATGATATATCAACTATCTTCAACACAAGAAGGAATAATCTCACTAACAGTAAAAGTCATTTGTAGTAACTACACATGCATTCAAAAATCAATAAATTTGGCTCCCAGACTCAAACATGGGACATACTGGTGCTCTCATGGGACATCAGTTGCTCTTATCAGTTGAGCTAAGGCAGAAGCAATTCACACCTGCTTAAAGAAGGATAATGATGGTTAATCATGTTTTCTTGAAGCAGCACCATAACACACAAATAAATTACTGGCTCCCTCACTCCCCACTAAATACCATGAAAATAGGAGTGGAGGTGGCTCAGTTGGTAGCATGCCAGATGCATAACCTGCAGTTCGAGTCCCATCTTGGTCAGCATTGAAATTATCTCTGCAAAACTCCCTGCCCTACCATCTATCAGTAGGGAACACCAATGAGCTTGGATAGGCTGTTGTCTATTAGATGGGATATTAAGCCATGGTCCCATGTATGGGAGAGTCATACTCTGTGAACACTGAAGAACACGCTGGATGACCTTGATGGGAGGCTACCATCTGTCTCCTAACAGCTGTCCAGTGGGTCCCCACCTCTAGCCTTCTTAGAGCCCTCAGGGTCCTTGTGACCTGGCCATTGCTACCATTACGACATCACCGACCTGCTACTTTGCCTGATTGAAGAAGTCATCAATGTGCCAAAGAAATGCATGCTACAGGAGTCACCCCTAACATCTGTTTAAAATTTTATTTAGTTTAAATATTCTGTTTTAACACTAATGCTCTCTCACATTATTTTACTCTGAGGCATTTTATAAAACCATGCACTACTTAATATAATAGCAACAATACCAGCCAACATGTGTATATATATATATACAGGTAATAGACACTGAATGAACTTGTGATACTCCAATAGCAATGCAGTGCACAAACAATGGTTCCTTTTAATATCAATTACCATTCAACTGGCATCTCAACATCAACATCTAATGTACAACAACCAGCTGCAGAAGGTCCCCCAGCAGCCATCTTCCAACATGGATTTGGCCAGCAGTTGTAATACAAGTACTTCTTTCAAAAAAAACTGATAATATGCAGTTTTTTACGTGCATGTGAACTCTCCCTGCACTGGAATAATGTTGCACAGTCTTTGAACTTTTAAAGAGTACTATGCTGCATACTTTTAATTATACCGAAGTCATCTCAATTACACTGAAATAATTATGCAAAGTCATCCATCTTACTTAAATGCAATGTTGCTGAAAAACCATCGCAATGAGATTTAGAGAATATCATAACTAAAACAGCGATTTTGTGATTACTAAATTTGGCAATATCTACTATAATTTCCCTTTGTAATTCACTTCACTTTAATTTCAGCTATAGAAAATCACTTTAAATTCTAGTTATTAGTACATTCCATTCAGAGTCTCATATATCAGTTTCAGCTTTCGATTTCTAGTAACCTGCAAAATGATACATAATTTCCATAGTAGAAGGTTGCAAAAAAAATTTCCAATAGAATTTGCTCATTTTTCTATCTCTAACCAAATATAAAAAATAACATTTAAATTTATGATATAAACCCAGGTCTCACTATACAGACCTAATTCATTCCTGAAAATCAGTTCGTAAGGCAATCGTTCGTACAGCAATCTGAACTATTCCATTCTTTCTCACAGGGAAAATTCCAATGTATTCCTGACTCAAAACATGTTTACCCCAAAATGATAAAAAACTAAACAACATTATTAAAATGCTACTTTCTAGTGTGTTATCATTTAAAAAAAAGCATTCTTAAAGTTAAATAATTATAGAAAACATGATAAATAACATAAAAATCTGGTCAAGTGTTTTGTGAAAGACAGCATATATATGTATGCATGCACATTTTCTAACCAAATCAAGATAATTTCATTGCATTCCTCAAAATATTAAAACCATAAACACAATTATATTATTTAATAAATAAACATGCCAAACAACCAATCAATCCAGCTGTTGAAGAAGGTCGTACAAAACAAAGAATTGATGAAGCAGGAGGAAGGGGATTTGAAAATCAATTTTGTGATTGAAGGTGATTGATAGTGAAGGGTTGGGTTGTTTTACCTCTAGTGGCATTTTTTTTTTTGCACACAACGGGCTAAATGGCCAGGTCACAAGGATCCCGAAGGCTCAGAGAAGGTTGGGGGGAGGGAACCCACTGGAACAGCTGTTGGGAGACAGATGGTAGCCTCCCGTCCAGGCCATCCAGCGTGTTCTGTAACGTGCACAGGGTACGACTCTCCCACACATGGAGCCACGGCTTAACATCCCATCCAACGGATGGCGGCCTTTCCAAGCCCGGTGGGGAGTTTTGTGGAGATAAGTCTCAATGCTGACCCAGCTGGGACTCAAACCTGGGAACTGTAGATTACGAGCCTGGTGCGCTCCAAGTAGTGAAGGGCAAGATAAACTCGAGTCAACAGAAAATGGTGAATCAGTGAGTCTGCAGGTTCAATTTCTATTTCTTCAACATCCTCCTCAATGACTGAGTCTATTTCTCAACAAAACTGAATTCCTATCAGAGCTGTTGACATTTCATGGCTTGCTACCTTTCCAAGACAAAAACAACCAGCCATGGAAGGTAAGTGTTCAGAAATGCTGTCTTTTGGTTTTCTCAAAAAAAAAATTGAAAAAATTATAGATCGTGGATTACTTCACTTCCTTCTGCTTTTCATACAAAAACATATAGGGCTCCATTAGCTTCATGAGTATAATTTTTGCCATATTCCACGTTCAAAGTTGTCATATTCCTCAATCATATGCAATAAACCACTTTGCAGTTCAAACATTTGTTTCAGAATTTTTGCGTCAAGAATTTTTGTTTTTTATTCTAAATGTTTTCCTCTTTTCTTTACAGTGATGCACTGTACCAACTGAATAAGTTCCTTGTTCATAAGGAGTTCTGTGCCGTCACCTCTCACACACCTTCCAAGTCTGCCTGCACTGCCAAGTCCATGATAGCCTTATAAACAGAACGAAATTCTTTTGTGAACCCTATATAATTGTGAACATATTTGGGGCATAAACTCTTCCAAACAACATTTGTAGTTTCTTTGGAAATCATCGATCAAGCTGTAGAAATAAGTTCAACAGACTTTTTTACGTTAAAATATCCCGAAACATCCAAGAGGCTTTTGTAGCAGTTTTCATCACTCTTGTGGACAAGATGTGTCATGAGAAGCTGAAGATAATAAGCATTGAATGTGCTGATCATTCCTTGCTTCATAGACTACAGTAATGTATTAGCAGGTAAAATAGCAGAATGGGCATTGTCAGAATAATCATTGCTGTTGATGGGATAGTGGGGAGTGTTATCCAATATCAGAACTTTGTTATTGAGGTTGTTCTTATTGCAATATTAAGCTACAAAAGGAGAAAAGTAGCTCCTGGTATAATATCGTAAAAACAGAACATGAAACAAATTGAATGTACAGCACAGCTTAACACAACTATATTTCCTGCGACAGAAACAAGCAAATGAATATGGTGCTCTCTCTCTAGATCCTCTACCAGATAGGCAGCAAACAGCTAAACAACTGTTCACAAGTGATCGGCACAATAGTTCGCAAGCATCAAGAACTTCACTCTGCATTTTACACTCTTGTAAACTAAACAGTTTATATACACCGAAGAGCCAAAACATTTTGACCATCTGCCTAATATGATGTTGGTCCTCCACGTGCCACCACAACAGCTCTGATATGGCGAAGCATGGATGCTACAAGATTTATAAAGGTGTCTTGTGGTATCTGGTACCAACACGTTACCAGCAGATCCTTTAACTCTTGTAAGGTATGTGGTTGAGCCGCTGCAGATCGGATATGCTGTTCCAACACAAACCACAGATGCTCAATTGGATTGATGTCTGGGGAATTTGGAAGCCAGGGTAATACCAGGAAGTCTTCATGTTCCACAAACCATTCTCGAGCAATTCAGGCAGTGTGGCATGGCGCATTATCCTGCTGAAAGAAGGCACTACTAGAGGGATATACCACTGCCATGAAAAGATGTACCTAGTCTGCAATGATGTTTAGGTAGGTAGTAGACATCATAGTTTACTGCACATAAATGACTGAACCCAGGGTTTTCAGCAGAATATTGCCTAAAGCATTACACTTCCTCCACTGGTTTGTTTTTGTCCCACAGTGCATCCAGTGCCAACACTTCTCCAGGTAAATGACACACACATACCCGGCCATCTACATGGTGCAACAGGAAACGAGATTCATCGGACCAGACGACCTTCTTCCAATCATTTAAGGTCCAGTTTTGATGCATGCATGACAATTGGAGGTGCTTTCAATGGTGAACAGAGATTAGCATGGGCACTTGGAGCAGCCTGCAGCTATGCAGTGCCATTTTCAGCAGGGTTCGATGTACTGTGTGTTGTGACACATTACTCCTGCCACCAGCATTGAAATTACGGGCGAGTTGCGCCACAGTATTCCTTCTGTTGGCTTGTACCATATGGGATAGCCTTTGCTCACCTCTAGCATCAATGAGTTGTGACTGGCCCACACCTTGCCGGTAGTTCACGGTTTTTTCCTCCTCGGACCACTTTTCGAAGGTACTAACCACAGCTGACTGTAAGCACCACACAAGCCTTGCCATCTCAGAAATGCTCTGACCCAGTCGTCTGGCCATTACAATTTGGCCTTTGTCAAACTCACTTAAATCTGCTGCCTTTCCTATCTGAAGAACAAGAATAACATTGATTAACAAAACTCAGTATCAGGTGTTATTTATACCACTTCATGACCTTCACAAGTGCCATCGTTTACCTGCAGTTACTTCGATTTGCATAAAGTTTTGGCTCTTAAGTGTATCTGAATCAGGCATTCAGGTAGCAAATTTCAGGATATATATCCTTCATGTCTGGGGAAGTGAAGATTCATATATTCATATAACAAATGCTTGCATATGGGATCTATGTGTGTATAATTTTATCTGTTGATTCTGCTTGAAAAATTTATAATAAAGTTAAAAATAAATTTATTTATGTATGCAGTTACCATACTTGCATGCTGATTTTTGAGTTGTTTTACCTCTGAGCAGCACTTTTTTTGCACAATGGGCTAAATAGCCAGGTCACAAGGATCTTGAATGCTTGCAATGCTTTTTACACTTTTAACATACTTGCATACTTTTTATTACTATTGGAAGATGTGTTCTCTAAGAACGATGCAACTGCTTTAGATAAAAGGTTTTTAACTTTAATGATATACTTATTTTTTATTGCACCTCAAATATATATTGCAATTAAAAAGCATAATTTGAAACTTGACCAAAAACAAAACTGCTATGTAATCTCAAATGGTAGCTTTTCTCACAAAATGCTAGATTAGGCTAGGGGTTCTCAACGTGGGGTACGCCGTGAGAGCCAAAAGTTGCTAGATCTAGTAACAAGTCCATTTCACTGATTAGCCAGTAAAATGTTCATAATTTTATAAAATTTGTTAAATTATTTATGTCATTTTTGTGTTTATCGATATATGTAATTTATGAATACAAAATTTAATGTGTATATATATATGTTTTATTTTATTCCCATTGTTATACTATAATTATAGTTTTATCTATCTATACAAGGGGTACACCAGTTACATACACATTTCCAGGGGATACATGAAGCATAAAAGGTTGAGAACCACTGGATTGGACAATTAACATAAAACATGATTTTTTTAAAAGTAGGATTTTTAAGACATTTTTAATTATGCTTCAACTAAATACATTGTAATTTTTCACTGAAATTTTTGCAACTATTTTCAAATTAAAATGTTTTGTAGTACTCAATTTCATTTTAAACAATTCATTCTGAATTTCTATGCTGTAGTTAAAACTCTAAATGTTTTGAAACATTTATTCAACTTTTTTCACAACTCTTTACCTTTTTGAAATATTCAATCAGTGTTTTATTTAAATAAATATCAGTTTTTATTTAAATTACCTTGTTTTTAAAGAAAAATAAACTTTTATGGCACTACTTTCTTCAGTTTTGAATTTGCCAATCACCAAAAATCTAAGCATATGCATTACCCTTTATTTGCATGACTAAAAAATTTGCATAAAACTAAATAAATGAAAGATTTAATTATTATTAGAAATATTATAAAGTATTTCTATTAAAATAAAACAATTTGGGAAAAAATTAATTTTTTAATTAAAAAAATTATCAAATTTTACTTATCTTTTTCGTTATTTTTTGTCATTTTATGAATCACAATTAAATGTTCTTTCTTTTGGTATATTACATAAAGTATTTCTGTTAGTTGCTACAGGATGAGATTCTAAAGTTTTTATTATCTGAAAACACTTCAAAATTAATTCGGCCACCAGAGTGAATTCAGTTTCAGAAATTTGGCATTGTAAGGTTAGTGAAATATAACCACATGTTTTGAGCAGGAGGTGAGGAATAATATATTCACTGATAATTATATATTATACTTCTAGAGCTGAGCACAAAAACTGTTATAAATAAAATTGTAATAATTCACAAGCAGTCACTGCCCTTCTGACAACCAATATCAGTGAACTGCAGGAGCAGCTCATCCATTAGTCCACCTGGGACAATGCCCCACCAAAAATAATCACAAAATGAATTTAAAATTTAGTATTCATTATTTGTTTTATCTAAAAAACATATTTTTATATTCAATTTGTAATCATTATTTGCCATGTCTTGACAATCCTAGCATTCACACTTTGTGAATCAGTGCTGCATTATCTGCTTTAGTTTATACAATAATTAATATGAATTTATCCCTTACAAGCACCACCATAAACATTATTGTGGTGACTACATAGATGCATTGAAATAGCAATGAACTGGAAGAAGGCCACCAATTCAGCATGGTCTGTTGTGATGGTCCAACCCATTCACTTTTCCTTAACCAATTTTACTTTATTTACGTTATATTTATCATTTTGGGGATTATTTAATTTCTTTTTGTTTTGGACATCGCAATTCTCATTTCCACCACAGGAGTTGTGCATGCGCAACTCCTATGTGTAGTTAATAGATTCTGAAAAAAATTCATCGCCGCCATGGCGGGAATCGAACCCGCATCTCTCCAGATTCATGCCAGAGCGCGCTAACCATTGCACCATGCATCAGACAACGAATATTTTCAGAATATGACCTTATAAATCTTCTTCCTGAGACGTGACTGAGACAGCGCCATCTATACTCAAGGAGATGCAACTTTTTCAGTCGTTGCATTTGATTATCAGATGTTAATGAGAAGGTCGCTAACGCTACCGCGTTAAATATATAATTAAAATCAATCCAAAGTGAATGCACAGTATTCCCTGTTAAGAACATTAATTAATAGATTCTGATAAATCAACATCTCCTGAAAGTACCAAGTTTCCAACAGAAACTCCACAGCAGATATTTGACATGATTCAGAATGGCTGGTACAGTGGCCTATACAAGGTGGGGTTATGATCCCTCTCCCCTTAACCCTTCCAGGTTATCTGTATACGTTCACAGAATACTAAATGAGAGGACAAGGACGTATATATCCATTTTTAGTACAACAACAACAAAAAAAAACGATTTTTTACAAATAAAAATTTTTAATACATATCTTATAAACATATATAATTCAGGCTTGATAAATTATATTTTCTTTTCTCATTTGATGCATATTTTATTAAACTATGACATAAATAATTTGTTGAAGTCATCTGATTGGCATTTCTTAGAAGCAATATAAGATATTGTCAACATGTTTGTTAGCATTACTCTATGTTGAAGCAATCCCCTAATTTAAGCTCAGAAGTTTGACTTGAACTACTATCAACAATTTTTTTCTTAAAGTTACTAAAATCTCCTGATAATTAGCAAAATACTGTTATTTTTAAAAATGGAAGATTTTGGAAGTAATTATGAAATATATACCTTTTTTCTTTTGGTATGCCACTGTAAAAAGTCTTATTAAAATTAATCTGTTTCTACAATGTTCAAATTATTTACTTTAATAAAATTCAGAATTAAATTCTCTTTAATTTCGAATGTTTCTATCAATTAGTTATTTATTAAATATATTCCAAAGTTGGCTTGTTTATTGGACTCTACAACAAGCCTGGACTTTTCTCAAAGTATGGTACCAAGAAAAAAATTACAAAACGAGAAAAATATTTACTTAAAACCAAAAAATTATTTTTTTTTTGTTATTCAGAAATATATAGCCATTCTATTCAAGTGCATTGTAATCATTTTTATTGTTTTTTTTTTAATAAATTTTTATTTGCATTGCCAGATGCATTTTTTTTTACTACACGACTCTAAAAAAGTCCTATTAAAATAAAAAATATCTTTTTAGTTAAATACTTTATTTTCAGAAAATCCAGAAATTAAATGCTGATTAATTTGGCATAAAACTTGTCATAATTCCTTTCATTAGTTATTTGGCAAAAAAAGTTCTAAAGTTAAAGTTTATTTTTTTTGCTAAGCATAGGGAGAAAATAGCTTGGCTCTGGATGGAAACCAGTTTTTCAGGCTAGACAATGGAAGGGTTAATAGCTTAAATAACAGATGAACATGCCACAAGAAATTTCTGGATACACCATTGGACTGATATTTGCTGCATCCGTCATCATCATGGTAAGTCATCATCATCATGGCACTGTACCAAGGCAACAAAGGCAATTTAACACTTTCAATATAATGTTTAGCCTGTGGCTGAGTGGTTAGCATGCTTGGCTACTGTTCAAAGGGACCTGGGTTCGAGCCCTGGATAAGGCATGGATGTTTGTGTTTTTTCTGCTAAAGTCAACCATCCTCACAGACCTACTATGGTTTATAAACCAGCAGGTTCTTGTCAGACCTCTGTGGCAAGCAGCTGCTTGAGGGGATATTTAGTATTTTATTTGTTATAATATCTAGCTTGTATTATATTTCTAGTGTATTATTACTGCATTATACTGCATTACTTAACTGTATAAATAAACTAGAGTGAATGCAAACAAACAGTACTGTTCACAGAAAAAAAGAGTTGATCTTATGGACTATCAGTTATTCCGGACAGCCAGTAGCATATTTTGAAAATATGTTTGGAGTGAGTGTGTGATTAAATGTTTTAAAAGAATAAAAATTAAAAACTGAAACATGTACATTTGGTGGGTAGGGTTGAACCCTCTAAACCTCTCACTTAAATATATCCTTGCAGAGTCCTTCTTCCGCATAGTCCATAGAATTGAAGTTCTTACTGTAGAACTATATTACAAGGCTAGTTATAATTAACATAAATCAGCCTACCTTCTGGATTAACCACTTCATCATAAGATGGAGGTGGGCTATTTTCCCTTCCATGGCTGAGTGGTACTGTTCCAGGTATTTCAGAGTACTGAGGGGGTGATACTGTGCTATTCTGCTGTTGTTCAGAGCCTTGTCCCTAGTAATTACAAACACATAAATATTATAGGTCAGTTACAAATGTGAATGTACAAATTATATCAATATATTAACTCTAATAAAAACTAATATGCAAAATATTTTTACTAAATAAAATTATTTGGGTTGGGTTGTCTTACCTCTTTTTTGCCCCCAATGACTAAATGACCAGGTCACAAGGACCCCAAGAGTTCAGAGAAGGTTGGTGGGAGGGGACCCACTAGAACAGCTGTTGGGAAATAGATGGTAGCCTTCCATCAAGGCTATACAGAATGTTCTTTAATGTGCATAGCCAGGAACGGGGATCTAGAAAAAAAAATGAAGAGGGGGAGGGAAGAACCATAATCTAGCTGAAAAAATGCTGACTGGATTTCCAATACAGTATAACATTTCCCCCTCTGTTTCACAGGTCTTTAAAAATTTTCTTGAAAAATACATGAAATATAAGTTTCATAATTTTTGCCTCTTTTACCATTATTACATTCTGAAAGGGCGGCATGGTTCCCTTGCCCCCCCCTCCACCCGAACTGTCCTTACTGCACAGGGGCCACAGCTTAACTTTCCATCCAATAGATAGCAGACTTTCCAAGCCCATCGTTATCCCCTACTGACTGAGGACAAGGCAGGGAGTTTTGTGGAGATAAATCTCAGTGGTTGCCCAGCTGGGATTCGAACCTGGGAACTGCATATTATGAGCCTGGCATACTACTGACCGAGCCACCTCCACCTTGGCCAGGCTGGGACTTGAACCTGAGAACTGCAGATTATGAGTCTGGCATGCTTCTGACTGAACCACCCCTACACCCCCACAAGGAGACCAGATGTACATACCTGATATCACCAACCGATAGTCTACTATTGGTAAATATCTCCTTTATGGCATAAATTATCATCATGGAATAGCACACTGGGCAAAATAACAGTGCAGATAGTGGCTTTAATCACTAAATATCATTATTATTTTCTCTGTAATTGCAGCAGAGGTAAAATGCAATATAATTTTAATCATTATTTAAATTACATTTCAGATTTCATTATATTATTGAAGTTCACTTAGTTGAAATTTTGCAATTAAAGACCATTTGATAATGTTTAGAACAGCTTACTGATGTTTTCAAAGGAGTTTCAGTTTGAACTATGTTCAAAGAGGTAAACATTGATGACTGAGCTCTTGTAAGGGCTATCATTTGCAACTGAATTAGAAAAATGTAAGGGAATTCTTTATCTTGGTAGAATACAGTTAACTAGATATGATATTTACAGTTCTGTGTGTTATTTGGGAATTGATCTACAGACATAGATATGATCAGCATTGCATACTGATAGTGTTGCTTGAGTATAATGTTGCTAATGATATTCTGTAAATTTGTGTTTATTATCTGTAATAACAAGAATATTTATTTGTTAAAACAGTTTATTTCAGAAATCATTAATAAAGCTTAATAATTTAATTATTTAGTGTCAACTGTTTTCCTAATCGTGGAAAGTGTCTTATTCATGAACCTGCATCATTTGGACTAAATGTCTGACTGGATTATACTGATATGCTGTCAAAAGGCAGCTGCATTCCACATTTAAAACCATCTAGATTAAATTAATTTAATGTATGTTTGCTTTGTCAACCATTTTGTGGAATAAACTACAGCAATGGCTAAATGCTCTTTAAGTCATTAAAAAAACAAATGTAACCAACACTGCATAATTGATTTTGCTCTACATATTACTGGCCCCACCTGTTTAGAAGTTCATGAACCACCACTACATTGTAAGAACTGAAAGCATGTGTTTTGGTTTGCAAAATCCCCATACACATTTGCTTTTACACTACTACTAATATCCTTATAATAATCCTTTATACCCATTAGTAAAGTCTACTTAATTTTTTACTGTGAACAAAGCAGCATATTGGAGTTCCAGAGATAGGCTTTGTGGCTCCATGGGCTTTGTCATTGGCAAAAGACTAAAGAGGAGTATCTGAGGAATTAAGAAGTTGTATTACAACAATTAACCTTTGGGTTTCCTATGAAAAAATAGCAGTCCCAGTAGCTATTTTATCACCTGCACTGTATCCAATGAACAAATAGAGAACTCATATGGAAACCAATACTTTGTCCAAGAGGAGCAAGAAGTCTAAGATTAAAAGAATATTGCAGAGTTATAAATATGTACATACACAAAGATGCTTTAGTCATAACAAACAGGATAGAAACATTTATTGCATATCAAAGAAAGGTAATCATCACATCATTTTTGGATTATTTAAGATTTCATTGCATCATATTTTAAATAGTTTGAGTTTATTCGCTTAACAAAGGTATTATTTCCAGCAAGAAAATATTTTCAACAGGGAGAGAATAGATGATTAAAATTCTTCACTAACTGTTGACAAAATGTACAATTACATACAATACACTAATAAATGATTTAAAATAACTAAATACACACAAAAAAAAACTAGTTTCTTAAATCTCACTCTCAAATTTTTTTCACCATCTTGGGGGTGGACAGAAGCATGCCTAGTAGACACTAGATCATTTAATATTTTTGCTACTTACTGATATGTGGAAATTCATTTATATAATAAGAAATTATAAGAATTCCATATCAGTAAAAAAAAAATTGTCAAAACCATTTCTTTCTTTGACCTTTATTCACAAACAAATATATTTTTTTACTTTTTCTTGCAATTTCTTCTATAATTATCAATTATATAAAATTTACAATTATTATTAAAAAAATTGTTTTGTTATTGCTAAGAAGCTGCACTGGTTTCCATAAATTAAGGAAAAATGAGAAAAATCGTGATAATTCGCCAAAAACTTTTGCAGTCTTTATCAAACCAGTTCATGTAACCAGTAATGCCGAGTGAGCATATCATATGCAAATTAGTCTACGTTGCATTAATTTGTGTAATCGGATAGCAGCATAAAAATGGGTGTTTTGGAGTGGATCGTTATTTTGTGTTTTGTGTTGTAAATGTGAGTAAAGAAATTCGAAATAGCCATTTTATAGGAATGACCTTGAGACATCATTTGCCAAATGAACTGCAGTGGAGAGCTATTGGTCAGCTTGAAGCAGGCCAAATTCAATCAGACGTGGCACGATGGCTGAATGCGAGTTCTTCTGTTGTCTATAGACTGTGGAATCAATTTCTTAACATGGATTCTGCATCTTAGAGGTTTAGCTGAGGAATGATAGAGTTATGACTGCTGTACAAGACCGATATCTGTGACTAACAGCATGAAGGATCAAGACGCCTACTCCCTCTCAGCTATGATCCTCTCTTGCAGCAGCCACTGGGAGGGTTGTATCAGCTTCTACTGTGCTTAGAATCCCTCATTTCTAGCATACAGATCTCCCTCATGAGGGAGGTCTGTATGCTATAAGGCCAGTAATTTGCACACCCCTCACATCACAGGAGAGAGAGTGGTTGAATTGGGCACTCACACGTTAACTGGACAGAAGAGCAATGGAGGTTCACACTCTTCACAGATGAGTCCAGATATTGCTTGCAGAGTGATTCCAGATATTGATATGGAGAGAATGAGGTACCCACTATCATCCCAGTAACATCCGTCAAAGAGATAGTTATGGCAGAGGTAGCATGTGTGTTTGCGGTGGCATTTCCTTAGGTGGTCGCACAGACCTCTATGTATTGTTGGCGAGTGGGAACCTCAATGCTCAAAGGTATAGAGATGATATCCTGGACTCTTATGTACATCCTTATGCTGGTGCAATAGGTGAAACATTCATCTTACAAGACAATAACGCTTGTCCACACATAGCTAGACTAGTGGAACAATAGCTTCAAGAGGAGACCTTTATGCACATGGAGTGGCCAGCTCAATCTCCTGACCTAAATCTGATTGAGTATGTGTGGGATGCTATAGGGAGACTTGTTGCTGCCCTCAACCTGCCACCTGAAACAAAAGTGGGGAGCTTATTAGTGCTTTAAAGGAACAATCGTCATTAGTCCCTACTGATGATTTACAACATCATAAACAGCATGGAACATTGCTGCTGCACCTGCATTGCTGTAAGGGTGACCACACTCCTTACTAAATAACTTTTTCCATTGCATTCTGACACCTCACTTTTGGACAAGTTCCTGTGTCATTTTTTGATGAAAAACGTTTCCAGCGTAAAATATTTTATGTCATTCTAAAACTAGCATTGTAATTCATGTTTCCATCAAATTTCATTAAAATCATTCATATAGTTTTTTGTTATCATAATTTTTCTGAGTTTTCCTTAATTTATGGAAACAAGTGTATTATAGATTGTTAGCTAACTTACAAAAAACAAGCTAATATTTTCACTTTGTTTTCTATCTATCTGTAGATATTAACTTTTTTGGTTTTTTTAAAGAAAAATTAAAAATTCTCTTTGGGTTAGATAAGGTATTGATGAAATATTACTATGCCATTTTTCAAATCTCCCTTTCAAAACTTGAATAGCTCTTTTTAACATCAGAAATTTTTGGAAAATTGCAATATTTTTAATGAATATTGCCAAGGAGCTATGTATATTTATGCTACAAATTTGAAAATTGGGTGGTAGAATGATCAAGGGGTTTACACTGAGAGCAGAGACTTTACTCTTTATCTCCTATTATTACTTGTTTAAGTAATTTAGTTTTTGAAAATACATTTATAGAGTGTTTTAAACATTGGGAAAAGAGGGGAAGCTTTCAGTTTGGTTGTTTTGCCTCTGAGTGGCACTTTTTTGCACACAATGTGCTAAATGGCAAGGGCACAAGGACTCCAAAGGCTCAGAGAAGGTTGGGGGGAAGGGACCCACGGGCAGCTGTTAGGAGACATGGAGACATCAAAGACATCCAGCTGTTCTTTAACCCTTTGAGCAGTGAATTTTCATAGTGATGGCCAGCCACCTGGAGTGAGTTTATTTGCATATTTTTTAAATCAGATTACAAGAAGTTCCATTTACTGTTTTAAGTTTTTAATTTTAACCTATTGCACAAATTATAACAAAAATTAATAAAAAATTTCAATAAAATAATACGTAAAAATAAGAATAATCAATGATTCATTTAGAAATGTTAGTTCTTCTGCAAGTAACTATTCACATGAGCAAATGTGTTCAAAACTGCTTGCGAAAAAAATGGCAAAACTTACTTACAAAATGTCATAAAACTAAGAACAATGTTCCAATGTGCAACAAACAAATGACCAAATAGCAATGTGCTAAAATGTCAGGCCAGTTATCAATGACAGTACTGCCTTGGCACAAAATTCAAAACATATATGTATGTTTGTACTACAGTAAATCAAATAACATTCAATTAAAATAATTCTCCTAATATATATGTCCATACTGCTCAAAGGGTTAACAAGCACAGAGTATGGCTCTCCAGCACCCAGGACCACATTAACATCCCATCCAATGGATGGAGGCCTTTCCAAGCCAATCAGTGTCCCCTACTGATCATGGGCAGGGCATTTTGCGGAGATAAATCTCAACACTAGCCCAGCTGGGATTCAAACCTAGGAACTGCAGATTACAAGCCTGGCATGCTACCGACTGAGCCATCACCGCCCCAGAGGGGAAGGCATTGGAGTAATTATAGTATGTTAGAAGGCAATTATTGTTTTCTTAAAAGGTTTTTATGTTTGTTTTTTATAATTTACTTTTCAGCAATCAGCAGTTGCAAGTTTTTTTTTTTAGTATGGAGAGGGGGGGGGGATTCATGGATTTGTTACTTTGCATTTGTTTGAAACACAAATTACCATTACAATGGTAACAGTACGTTGTGCACCAAAAACCCCAATTATGTTACCATGGTAACAAAAAACAATCTTTTTTTTTCTACAAATTGCTGTTTGGATTAGGGTCTGGGGGTTAGGAGAAATCATCAAAAAGAATTATTTGTTTTCCTGCATAAAGAAATTGGCTCTCGAGGACTGTAAAAGTGCATTGCTGCTTAATTTTTTTCAATTATGATTTTTTAAGTTTATATTGAAACTTAAAAAATATATATATTGAAAGTTTTAAAGATTTCAACCCCCCCCCCCCCCCCATATATTAGTTGTGCCACTCTGATAATATAAACATTTTTTTTTTCACCATTGGTGCACAAACTTTTCACCATTTAGCAAAGATAAACAAACTTCAATACCCAAAGAAAAAAAATTCATGTTTAGTAAAGAAGGCAGCCAAGAAAGAGTTTTTCCATTTCATAAACAAGACATAAAATTCCATTAATTTGAGCAATCCAAGTCATCTTATATAATGTTGACCTGTGTTTTAAAATAGATCATACTGTTTCAAGTAAACGTTATATTATTTGGGAAAAAATTCCCTTTCAATTACTATACAATTTTTTATTTTTATTGTTCAGGTTTTCCAGCATTATGCTTTAATTGTATAGCCCAATTTATTTTTTCACTATATCACTGTAAGTCTTATTAAAATTAATGTTTGTAAATTTAAATTTTCTATTTTCATAAACTACAGAATTAAATTCTTTTTAATTTGACATGACTTGTTTCAGTATATTGATTATTTTTTTTTAAATCTAAAGTTGACTTGTTAATATAACTTAGTGTAGTTGGCAAAAGCCTGGATTTTTCTCAGTGTGGTACCAACAAAAAAAATTACAAAATGGGAGAAATATTTACATGAAACAAATCAGTTTTGTTATTCAGGGATTGCTGTTGGGACTTTTAAGAATCTATGGAGAGTGTGGAGAAATAGGCGTATACACCTAAAGACTAAAATTAGACTGTATAATAGTTTGGTTCTTTCTAGGGTTAGTTATGGTAGTGAAACCTGGATGCTTTGCAAACAAGATAACAAGACACTAGATGCTTTTGATTTTAGATGCTTATGCAGTATCTTGGGCATTAGGTGGTTCAGCTTTGTAAGTAATGATGAGGTTAGGCAAAGGAGTCGGCAACCTCCTTTAAGCAGCATATTGTGCACAGAGAGAGAGACTCCATTGGTTTGGCCATGTGGCACGAATGGATAATTATAGATTGGTGAATAGGGTTATGAACAGTGCCCAAATGCCTTTGAAAGAGGAAGAGACCTAAAATGCAGTGGGCAATGTCAAACAGGACCTTGTCAGAATTGATGTGCAGTGGCAAGATGCAGCAGATATAGCTCAGGACAAATATGCTTGGAGAACTAAACTGCATGGTCTGGTTGGACCTCCATAGCAAATGGCTGCTTGTGGATGATGATGATGAATCCATTCATCAAAAAGTAAACCCCAGACAGTAGGCCACAGTATGATAAATGCAATGTAAATGGACTGTTTAAGTCTCTCAGAATAATTCACCTCAAAGTGGCCAAAAAACAATCATGCAGTTAGGTGTCATTAATTATTTGGCCTTTGGTCATAGAGCAACTATAAAGAGTTAATGGACACATTAAATAACATCTACAGTTATATGCAATTGAAGTGTTAATTTAAATATACACCCTTTTATAAACTAGTGGTTAGCATGTTTGGCTACTGATCTTAGGGACCTGGGTTCGAGCCCCGAGTAAAGCATGGATGCACGCGTCATTTTTCTGCTGAGGTCCTGCATCCTCCAACCTTCTATTATGGCATCCTGTCAGACCTCTGTGACAAGGCAGCTGCTTGAGGGGGTATTTTTTTGATAATCTTCAGTTATGTTATGAATGTTATAACTTTTGTTTATATCTTGAACATAAATCCTTGTTATTGTCAATTGTATATGAAATCTTCCAAACTTTTAAAAACGGCTTAGTTACGCAAAATGCACACACTTTGCCGTTACACTGAACATTAATATGAGAATGAATGCATCATGATGTACGTCATTATCACATGAATAAACGATGCACATTATTCAGTCATCGGTTAGCGTTTAGTACCTGAAAACCAAATTCATTTAACCTTATCTAAAAACAAAGATACTATTATAAAATTGCGATAAACCACTTAAGTAAATACAAAAATAAACTGACTACATTTAATTAAAATGAAATTCTTGTACATTGTTTTGGACTGACAAAAAAATTTTAGATCCTTTCAATTTCTTAATAAATATGTTGAGATAATGTATTTAATGAAAACTTTAATTTCAAACTCTAAGAATGATTACCATTCTATATTTTGTCAGAATTTTTATCATTATACATCACTACTTCCATAAATCAAATTCTAACCCACATGATACCTACTGTATGCTGAAGAGAGCACAAACTGCGTGTCTCTGATTCGCTAGCTGCCATTTTCCTACATTTTTGTTTGCCGATTTAACATAGTTGCCACACCTCGAATTTAATCTTACCCGCTATAACGTTTTACAAAATGAATACTTAATTGGTTTGGTGTAAAATCTTCGACAACATTTGTTCGACGGGCACTTATTCGATAAAAATTTGTTCGACGGGCACTTATTCGATGAAAATTTGTTTGACGGGCACTTATTCGATGAAAATTTGTTCGACGGGCACTTATTCGATGAAAATTTATTCGACGGGCACTTATTCGATGAAAATTTATTCGACGGACACTTATTCGATGAAAATTTGCTCGACGGATACTTATTCGATGAAAATTTGTTCCACGGACACTTATTCGATGAAAATTTGTTCAACTGAAACTTTTTTTTGCCAACAGTTTTGAGAGGCCGATAGGGACGTTCTCCTCAAAAAGGTCTTTTCTGCTCAAATCCCGGTCCTTTGTTCAGTAGCCAAGCGTGTTAACCACTCGGCCTAGCTTATAAGAATAATGAAAACTGAAAGGAATTAAACGGTACCTAGATTATCTGAGAAACAAGTGCTTTACTCTACCTAATCTAGAACGAATCCTTCTCTTTTCTCACAGCTCTTCCCAGATCCACTCCCTTTCCGATAATCTCCCAGTAACAGTCGACTGTAGATATCAGCATTTTTGTTTGCAGAGATAAATTAAAAATTCTTTTTGTTTTGGATAGGTATTGATGAAATATTACGATATGAACTTTCCGAAAATTTCTCATGCTATAATTACGCTTTCTAGAGGTAGAAAAATTTGAAAATTCCAAAATTTTAAAGGAATATTGCAAATGATGTATTTATGCTAAAAATTTGAAATTTTGGTAGTGGAATGTGATGGCCACGAAGTTTCCATTGACAACAATTAGTTGATCCCTTAGACCCATAGGGGTGGGAAAATACACCTTTTCTATTTTGGCAGATAATTTTTTCTTTTTAGAAATAAATGAAAAATTCTTTTTGTGTTAGATAAGAATTGATAAATTATTATGGTTCTCACTTTTTAAATCTTCCGAATAATATAATTGCGCCCTCTAATGGCGTAAAACTTTTCAAATTCCAAAATTTTAAATGAATATTGCAAACGAGTAGAAATTTTAAATATTGGTAGTGGAATGTGAACGCCATGATGTTTCCATTGGCAGCAAACAATTGACCTCTTAGACCCAGGTGAGAGGGAACTTATTTTGTTTTAGCAAATAATTCTTTGCATTTAGAGATAAATGAAAAAATCTTTTTAGAGTTAGATAGGAATGATGAAATATTATGATTCGCACTTTCGGAATCTTTCGAACACTACAAATTGTGACCTCTAATGGTGTAAATGTTGAAAATTCCGAAATTTTAAGCGAATATTGAAACGAGGTTTTAATGATAGAAACATGAAATTTTGGTAATGGAATGTGACCCTCGTGAAGTTTCGATTGAGAACAGTGAAAAATGATAATTAGAGGTTTTTTTTAGTTTGCTTGGTACTAATGAAATATTATAATTCGCATTTTTCAAATACAGATTACTTAAATGATGAAACAGCAGAACTGTTATCAAGTTTTAGAAATAATATGTCTTGAATAGAAAGTTGAAAAATTAGTGGTAGTCTCTAAGAAATATTCCACTGACAGCAATAATCTAACCACTTTTCTGAGAGAGTTGTGGGAAATTCAACTTTTTAGATTTAAGAATTAAAAGACAAATACTTTGATGTTGTATAATTACTAACGAAATATTATTTGCATTTTTCCCTTCATTCGCTAGCTGAAATTACTGAAATTGGGGTCTACAATTTTTTTTCTACATTTTCTACCGGAATATTTCACATATTTTTTTTTAATTTTTAAAGTTTGAAAGCAATCTATTGGCCAAGTTTTTGCTTTTTATCAGTAGTGAAGTGCTCTGCCAATTCGATCATCGGGAAGAAAAGCATTATTTGCTCAAAGGGTGAGATTTATCGGTGAAATTTTAATGCTTTTTAAATGCGATAGTTTTACGTGTTTCTCATTTTTAAAGAAAAAACAAGAAAATGTAACTCGTGAAATAAGAAGCTGAAAAAATTTGGTTTTACCGTGATTGGGATTCGAATCCACGTCTCCTGGAAATTTTTTCAGTTTACTATTTCATGAATTCCTTGTCTACAGGACACATCCCGTGATTCTTTACTCTGCAAGAAAATGTTTTTATTTTGTCGCCTGTCTGTGTGCTTGCTTTTCCATTCCGTCTGTAGTCCAACATTTTTACTTTTAGAGTTAAAGAAATATTTTGTTAGTTTAGGTATTGATTCAATTTAAAGATTCGCATTTTTCGAATCTCTCAAATGTTTAAACTGCGCCCCTTAACGATAGGAAAAAAAGCTGAATATTGCTGTCGTTAAGGGGCGAATTGCTGAATTGAATTAAAGCTGAATATGAAAGAAATTCCAAATTTTCTTGGTTAAATGTGAAGCTCATGATGTTTGCCTAGGCAACAATTCATTGATCACTTACTCTCAGATGTTAAAAGGCAACTTTTTTCATTCAGGAAATAATTGTTTGCTTTTAGAGATGAATTAAAAATTTTTTAAGTTGGATAGGTTTTGAAATATATATTACAATTCGTATTTTACGAATCGCAAAAAATCAAGTTTGCCCTCTAACAGAGAAAACAGTTGAAAAGTGCAATCTTTTAAACAGGTATTGTAAGCGATGCATTTATGCCAGAAATTTGAATTTTTTATTGTAGAATGTGTAGGTCATGTAGTTTCTATTTGCAGCAGTAAGTTGATCCCTTTCACACAGGTTTGGAAAACCAATTGTTTTAATAAATATTGAAAAATTATTTTTCAGTTGGATTGGTATTAATGAAATATTCGCATTTTAAAATTCGTTACTCAGTTTTCATTTACATCGTTATAGGGAACTAAATATGAAAAAAAACGACACTTTTAAAGAATATTGCAAATGATCTGTATATGGTAGAAATTTCTGTGGTAGAGAGTCAAGAGATAATACATTTTGACATTGACCATTGACAGCAACAATGTGCCCATCAGACGGATGTGAAAAAAAAAAAACTTTTAAATTTGCGGAATAAAAGACAAATGCATATTTACATTGTATAAATACTAACATAATACTCTTATTTGTAATTTCCCAGTAGTCCATTAGTTCGAACTAAATCTCTTAAAGATTGGCAAAAGTAGGTAAACGAAAAGTTTCATTCTCTTTGAAAATGAAATTCCCATATTCGCTAAAAGCGACTACTTTCCACTTTAAACTTCGAAATTCGTAACTCTAAAAGGAGCAAACACATCTAAACCAGGTCCGTCCAACCTGCAGCTCATGAAACAAATAATCAATATACTGAATCTGGCTCATTTTTTGACAAACATTTTTAGGTGCATAGCTAAACTCTTTTGCCAATTCATAGCACTCATTAAATATGTATAGTTTTGGTTTTTAATCGAGATATTTTCTTTATTCCTTAACCCTTTCAGGACCATAAGGTTTCTAAGAGTAAATATTAGTATGTAAATGTTTATTTTAATTTGTTTAGACGTAAAATAAATAAAAATCATAAGAAAAATACATAACAATGTGTAGTTTTTTTGGAATTTTATGGGAAATATTTTTCCCAATGGACTATAAAGGTAACACAAATTATAGTTAGGCTTATTATGCAATGTCTTTTATTTATTGGTTTATTAGAACAAAATGTTAACTAAAATAATACAAAATTATGAAATAAAATTACTATACAAAATGATGTGCTAATTATGATATTCGGCGAAGCAATTTCTTTTGGTTTTGAGGCAAAGATGGACATTGCACATAGTACATATATTATGCGTCCTGGCAGTTCTGTTTTTTTTTTTTCTAAACGTTCCCGTTTACGTAATTGCGTTCGGCATACGTTCTATTTTGACATTCTGTATAAAAAATGCAGATAAGGTTATAATTAAATACGACAATCACCAATTTTAAAATGGGAAAAATATTTCCCTTAGTCGTGAGAGGGTTAAAAATATAGTTCTTTGTAATTCGTTATTCATTGGATTGTATGCTTTCGCTTTTAAGAAGATAATAATTTTTTTCTGTTGCCCTTTAAGAACGTAGTTATTTTTCCTAGTGCCCATATGTGTATTGATATGTCTCTCAGCATCCGCGCTGGGGGGAGAGGGGGGAGACTCTGCCAAAAAGTTAAATATTTACACCATATGACCAGCTTTCGGAAAATTGTTTTAAAAGTATTTTACTAAGGTATGCTGATCAAAGGGACCTGGGTTCGAACCCCAGGCGAGACATCAATGTTTGTGTTGTCTTTCTGCTGAGGTCTCTCCTTCCTCACGGACCTTCTGCTATGGCGTATTAAACTGACATGCTCCTGTTAGACCTCTGTGGCAAGCAGCTGCTTGAGGAGGTATTTATTTGTTATTTATTGATAAAATTAAGAAAATATTTTGAATTAAAACACAAGCCTTTGTATTTTATACAGTAAAATGTAGTAATTATGGTTTTTACCTAAAATATCTGTAAGTTCTAAAAATTCAAATTGCTAAATATTGCAGAAAATATTAAAGCAAAGATTGTAATATGAAATCTTGCCAAAATTTTGATAATTAATGGTAAATTGTAAGCCCCCTCTCCCCTGAGGATATTTCTTGTGGGGAGACCCTGAGATTTTCCTGTATGCTATTATTAGTAGCTTTTCATTTAGCTTAGATTGGATGGAATTGATCTAAACGATACTTAAAGTAGAGCGAAGGAAAGTTGAGCAAATAAGTTTCTGTATTTTAAAATTTAACTCTTTTACCAAAAATAAGATTTAAATTTTTTTTCCAACGTTCTAGATCAGTTTTTCTTCTAGGAAAAAATTAAACCAGCTAAACTGATTAATACCAAAGTTTGCGAAAAAGATTTAGAGGTTTGGATTTATTTTGTTCCCATGAAATTTTCAAACAAAAGTGGAAAAATAAAAACCTATTGATAACAATATAAACGTTGACCCCAAATAGTTCGAAAATGTTTTCTTAATGTGCTTTTTCACAAATGATAGAGAATAATTTGAGCCTCGTAACGTTTTTGAGTAGTCTCATTATTAAATTTATCCGTAGTTAAAAAGTTACGGATATTGACAAAAAGGTTTGACGCCAAAAATAAGATTTTTTTTTTGTTCATTTCGATGAGACTAGGGCTGGGTTGTTTTATCTCTGAGTGGCACTTTTTTGCAACAATGGACTAAATGGCCAAGTCATAAGGACCCTGAGGGAGGAGGTTGGTGGGATGGGGACCCACTAGACAGCTGTTAGAAGACAGATGGAAGCCTCCCGTCAAGACAATTCCAAGTGTTCTTTAACATGCACAGGGTATGGCTCTCACACACACGAAACCACGGCTTAAAGTCCCGCTACGGACGTGGCTTTTCCGAGCCCATCAGTGGCTTTTCCGAGCCCATCAGTGTCCCCTACTGATTGTAGTTGTAATATACTACGGAGCCATCGGTGTCACCTATAATTCCTCCCCCCCTTCCTGACTATTGAGGGCAGGGCAGGAAGAAATCTCAACGTTGACCCAGTCGGGACTCGAACTTCGGAACTGGAGTCGGTAAGGGTAGAGAAGTCCTAGAAAACGTTTTAACTGAACGACCGCATAAAAATTGAAATGGAAATGCAGCAGCCAAAAAAAAATATAGTTAATAATGTATAGCCAAAGCAAAAATAAAGATAAAACATAAACAATAAAAATATATTAACTGTTTTGATATTAATTGTTAAATCTAACCTCCCCCTTAGTTAGATTTCTTGTCCTCTATATATTCTTGTTCTGTTTCACAAATTTAATTTATATGTCATCAGTTCGCTGGTCACACAAAACAAGATGGTCTGCCACAGTTTGCCCAGGTCTGTGCTCGATGATCGCCTATACATTGCGAAACATCTCGAAAAGAGAATGTTAGAGATTGTATTGCATCATCTACACGAGGGAGAATAGTATGAAAGTGTTATCATGCAATGCTAATAATTTTTAATGCAGTTAGTAATTTATTTTACATGTTGCATTGAAAAGAATTAGCCAATGTAGCTAATACTCACTTGCTATGCTTATTAATGAACCAAAAATGAAGACTTACCAAAAAGGAAAGTGTTATGTGAACACGGAATTGGGGGAAAGTGTTCGACCAAGCTTAATGTGTTATTGTGATCGAGGAGAGAGCAGGCATTTAAAATTCTGGTAAAACAGAGTTGCATAATTTGTAGATTATTATCCCCCGAGTATGAGAAAAATATGAAGGAAATATATAATAGTGCTACAGCAAAATCTGGTTATATTTTTTGCAATGACCGTTTGTAGATATAAAAAATAAAGTAGGATTATCACAGCTCAATTAAACACTAAAATTATTACGAATTCAGACTTTTTCTAAGTATGTCTTCAGATTGTGGAGAAAAAAACATAATCTAGTTATTTTTCTAAGGCGAGATGTTTATAAGAGCTGAACAACTCGAGACCGTAGTAGTGTCATCTCTAATATAACGCGGTGTTATGATGCTTGTTGATTATAAGATGAAGGCAGTGGTGATTTAATATTTATACACCCCATGCACGGAAATGATTTCAAAATGCCCCAAAAGGAGATTGGTTTGTTAAAAATGCCAACGTTTCATGTCGAAATTTCTAAATTCAAATATTCTGTTTTATGTAAATGCTATATCGAATATAGAGAAAATACATATATATATATTTCTATGTAAAGAAAATGTAATGAAGTATTTATTACTATGTATTTTGAGCTTTCATTATGATTTTTACATATGTGATCATAAAATGCAAAAAAACTGCGCACAATTGAAACAATATGCAAAACACACACTTACAAAATTCATGCAGTCTTTTCCTCAATTTTTGACTAGCAAACGTATAAATTTAATATTTGAAATTTAAATTTTAACTAATATTGTTTTTTAGTAAATAGTAAAGATAAATGCTGCCTGGTGCAGTTGCACGCGTGGTAGCGCTGCCTCTGCATATCCAACTTTAAAGAAATTTTCAACTTATTTATAAAAACTAAAATATTGATTTTCTACAGATGGACAGACAAACAGACAAGAAAATGAAAATATTAGCGCTCTTTTTTGTCGCTCTTTCTTTGGTAAAAGAGGTTAAAATGAATGGCAATTTTATCCTTCACTATTCTCTCCCCCCTTAGGGGGGGAGAGATTTTCTCTGGGGTGGACCTTAAGGAGATATATCTCAAGTTAAAGCTTGTCACCGTCTCCAATATCAAGGGCTACATTAAACACGCCTATAAAAATGGGGGAGGAAAAATGTGGTCGATGTTCATGTACAAATGATAGTTCCCGAAGGTAGGTGCTTTTAGTGACAAAGAAAAAATATAAATAATTTTAAAAACTTTAAAAAGTAATCATCCCATATGTGGCCTAAAAAGTAGAAAATAAAACTAAACCCTATCGATGGTGCAATCAGTCACTGAATTCGTATTAACTTCAAAGGAAGATTGGGTGCCGATTTAACTACTCAGCAAAATTGGCAGCGCCCTATTTTCCTTTGAAGTGAATATGAACTCAGTGACTGATTGTCTGTCGATATGATTAGGTTTGTTTTCTACTTTTTAAGGCTTATATAGAAAGTTGGGTAGTTTTTAAATTTTTAAATTTATTTATATTTCTTTATTTGAAATATTGGTACTAGTGTTATTAGAAAACAACTTACAGAGTTTGAAATATATTGCAGTTTAAAATTTCGAACAACCCTTTCTATAAGAAGTTGACTGTAGCTTAATGTAATAGTGAGAACTGCGAAGAAATAAATGGCTGCAAATTTTGCTCGAAAACAAGAGGTTTGCACTTTACACTTAAAAAAAAAAAGATCTAAACCACGATGATCCTTTTTAGCTGCCATTCTTCGGTTCCCACTTCCACCCTTCCCCGCCTCCCCTTCAAGAGGTTCTTCAATGATAAAGCAAAAGGACTACTTCCACCCTGCCCCGCCTCCCCTTCCAGAGGTTCTTCAATGATAAAGCAAAAGGCCTGTGACTCTAATGCCCTACGGGGAGCCCTCCCCTAGCGGCCTCTCAGTCTTTCGAACAAAATTCCATCGAACAAGTTTCTGTCGAACAAATTTCCGTTTCGAACAAATTTCCGTCGAATAAGTTTACGTTGAACAAATTTCCTACTAATTTTTTAGGTTTTACTACCTCTGTTGTAGTTGTAGTATCAAGCTTTGTTAACCTAATATAGAATCTGAAATAAAGAAGATGGAAAATTAATTTCGGGTAGCCTTAATAAAGATGTCAACAGGGCCACCGAGAGAATTTATGGGCCCCTATGTAATATTATGCTCGGGGCCCCCCCTTGAAAACTTTTTATCTTTACAAATCATTAATAGCAATTATTCTGGACACAATGATGACATTCAGAGGAAAAAATGGCTGTTGCGCAGTCAGGCATGCATTTTTTGCACCTTCACTGTCCACATTCACTTTTACAGCGACTTCAAAGTTCTACTCCCTTTCTTAATAACTTCCAATTTTTTATTTCTCTCCTTGCACTTCTCAGCTCCTGACTTATGCTTATACTTGTCCATTGTTCAGTTAGACTATAGCACCAATGAATATATCATTTTACTAAACAAATGACAACGAAATGGTGAAACAAATGTGCCGACAAGAGACTTTTAAACTGTTATAATTTGTAACACTGACACACAGACCACAGAGATGTTACTGGAACTCGAAATATGAACAATGTAATATACCTGATCGCACGGGTTAGGTTTAGCAGAGTCCAACTGTTGCTACTGCTGCAGGGGTGGGGTGGTTAACAGGGAAAATACAAGCAAATGCTGTAAGTTAATGCGGACAAAAGAAGATGTTAAGAAATGGTTCGTTCAACTACTATTAATGAGATAATATGTCATAATCCAACTAGTGTTTCTTTTTAAAATCATATTATAACAAATAATGTTCTTATGGAATTTTATAGGATTGATATATAGCCTAACTAAGAATAATTTTTGTAAGTAAAAGTAAAGAGTCACTTAATCTGACGGGCCCTTATTGCTGACGGGCCCCTATGCACTAGTCCCCCTTGCCCCCCCCCCTGTCGGCGGCCCAGGATGTCAATAGAAGACTATAAGCATTTACGTCGACATGAATTAGGATTTACAAATCTTATACGTCCATTGAACTCTAGGGAATCGAAGCAGGGCAAGCAAGGCCTGAGCGGCAGGGATAACACCGTCAAAACACTGTAGTGACTACTTTAGGTAAACAGAATGTGGTCGTTTAATCGATTACAGTCGCCTAGTAAAGGTGGCAATTTAAATGATCTTTAATCATAACCATGGCGGCAGGAACGTACGCAGGTAGGGGGACTCCCTCTCGAAAATCCGGTCATTTTATATGAAATCTCGAAACTTTTATATCCGAAGCAAGTGTCTTTGTATAATTTTATTTTTACCCCAAGTATAATACTTCACATTAAAAACAACTGTAAAATTTATTTCATTAAAATTTATTGTATTTATCATCATCATCATGATATTTATATTATATTGTTTTACATATATATATATATTTATTCCATTTTAATTACAAATAAATTCCGAAATAATATCATTTCAACCTTTCCTGTCAGGTGGTACATTTTAGTGATTAGGAAATTGTACTCAAGTAGTGTTATCACACCCTCCTCCCCTCTTAAATAAAACTCTCGTATCCTCCCAGAAACTAAATTTTCGGATCCCCACCTCCCGAAATTAATTCCTCGGACACCACCCCCCTCATAGGTAAGTGACCTGTCTACTCCCGAGCCTATATTCTGGTACGTGTCTGGGTGGCAGCAAATATATTTATAGAGCGAAACAATCTATGCAGGAATGGGGATGATTCGGCTGAAAGTGAACCATATGCGCAATCAATTTTTTCCAGGTTCCAGTCCCAACTGGCCGTGAACTACCCTACACTATACTAAAAAGTTTGCGGTGGAAAGACCCCTGACTGGTGTAAACTCACGCATTGTGTTGCACCGGGTCTGGCGAAGATCAGCCAGCGCGTCCCAAACATTGCTGATTGTTTAACTCTGAACAACTTCCTCAGAGAACTAACTGATTGTATAAGTTCTGGATGTGAGATAACCTTTAGGTTCAAGAGGAAACCCAGTACAGGCAGTAGATCAGTGCCCTGGTGACACCTGAGCTCAGTATTAAGAGAAAAATGGTTAGAGCTCTTAGGAAAAGGTATCAAAGTTGCCGCAATGGAGACAGAAGTTCCAGAGAAGAATTGTATAGGAAGGAACAAGCGGAGTATAAGTTCGCTATACGCCAAGCATCGTTCGCCTCTTGGCAGCGGTTTTGCAGCGAAGTCTCTGCACAGAACCCATTTACTCTGCAGTACAAGCTGGCTACGGGGAAGGACATAAAAACCCGTGGATATTGAATATGTTCGCAAAGAAGATGGGTCCAAGACCTCTTCCTTTGGCGAAACAATCCAGGTATTATTTAGAGAATTTATTCCCGCCAGATGACAGGAGCTCTGATGATACCCAACATCAACTCCTGCGGGAATATAGTAGGCTTCAACCGGACAAGGAAGATAACGTTCCGTTCATGGAAGAGGAAGTGGGAGAGGTGATCAAGGATATGGCTCAGGATAAAGCCCTGGCTATGATGGTCTGACAGTGGAGATATTGTCACAGGTATTTAATGAACACAAAGATCTGTTCACCAGCTCTTCAACATCTGTTTGAGACTGAAAATTTTTCCACAAGCCTGGAAACTGACAGACCTACTCCTTTTTAATAAGGCAGGCAGAGATCCAGCAGATGTAAGATCATACAAACCAATTTGTCTGCTGGCGGTGCTGGGAAAAATTCTACATAAGCTCCCGACAAACAGGATGTATTTCCGCTGCTATAAGAACAATTTCCTGAATGTTAAGCAATTCGGGTTCAGGACAGACCAGTCCACCACTGCCGCTATCAAACAAGTGGTGGACATCATTAAGGTTAATAAAATGCACAAGATACATACTTCTCTCATCGCCTTGGATGTGATGGGCGCCTTCGACAACGTCTGGTGGCCTGCTATTCTTAGTCGATTAAAAGATTGTTCTTGTCCTAGGAACATCTACGTTCTAGTGACTAATTACCATAGTGAGAGAGTGGTCAACTATTCCCATGCCAGCGGGTCCGCCTCAAGAAACTTCGAAAGAGGCTGCCCACAAGGTTCGTGCAGTGCGCCATTCCTCTGGAACTTGGTCGGCGATACTGTCCTGGAGTTGACCCTACCAGAGGGTGTCTGAATCCAGGCTTACGCTGATGACATGCTGCTTGTCATATCGGCATCCTCCAGAGCGTGACTGGAGATTGCCGGCAACGCAGCATTGTCAATACCTGAGGGATGGAGTCTGCCCAATAAGCTTGGGTTCAGCTTTGCAAAGACAACATCCATGACTGTGGCTAAAGAGGGCATCCTCAAAAATATGTACGCAATTTACAAACTATATGGCATAATATTCGCCACATGACGACTTTAAAGTACTTGGGGATCATTCTGGATGAGAGGATGAGCTGGATCCCACACTTGCAGGACCTTAAGGTTAAATGCACAAATGTTATGTGCAAGCTGGGGCGAATGACTCGTGTCTCGTGGGGACTCAGAGGTGAAGTCCTCAAAGAAATTTATCTCAGGGGCACGGAGCGGATCCTAACTTATGGAGCGGGTGCCTGGTGATGCCCAACGGACCACTCCATCATGTGTAGAAAGCTGATTGCAGCCCAACGACCAGCTTTACTGCGAATCACCAGGGCTTATAGGATTACATCTACGGATGCGCTCCTGGTGTAGCAGGGATCCCTCCGCTATTTTTGACGGTCGGAAAAGAAGCGACCATTTTCAGTGTCCTGCAAGCTAAGGAGAAAGCAACATTCCTTGGAGTCCAGTATGACCCCGAGGATTATGAACGAGAAACCGCTAAGTGGGATATCCATCCCACCAGAAGACTGAGTGTGTCATGATCCAAGGAGTTACCATCAGGATTAGGAATTGAGATATACACTGATGGTTCCAAGAGCGAGGATGGTGTGGACTTAGCCTACACTGTCTAGAATCAAGGAGCCAAAGTGTACGATTATAAAAGGAAGGTTTCAAATAATGGCTCAGCCTTCCAAGCAGAGCTGCTGGCCATCAGAGAGGCCCTTAACTGGGCTCTCTATGACTGCGGTCATAATAGCGACATCCGGCTGTACACGGACAGCCAGGCAGCTCTGCAAGCACTTGAAGATCACTCAATAGTCATCAAATAGTTAACGAAATCAAATAGTTAACGAAATCAAGTGCATCCTGGATAATCAGAACATGCCCAGAGTATCCTTCTCCTGGATCAAGGCACACATAGGTCATGAGGGGAACGAGCGGGCAGACGAACTGGCCCGCTCAGCAGGTAATAATACTCAGCTTGTGTTAGCGGTAAAGACTTCAAAAACTACCCTGAAGTCTATACAATGTCAAAGAGTAATCACTGAGTGGCAGCGGCTCTGGGATACGATTGAGAATGGTCTTCAACCTTGAAAAGGATGGATCTATCCCTGATGTTCTCTGACCACTACTTGATGCAGGTCCTGACGGGACTTGGAGTTTCCCAAAATATCTGGAGCGCTTTAAGATCGCTACCCACAGTTACTGCGCTCTGGGGCTCTGGATGCAGATGTTGGGTACTATATCCTCCGGTGCCCGATTACGGAAGGGTTTGCTAACGAACTCAGGAGATCCCAGGCGATCAGTGAGGTAGCAGGCGAGGCGGTCATGGTGTCCATCGAGAGTGCCCGAGTCAGGGCACATCTGAGGGACATGGGCTGGCTCGTCTGCCAGCTCCGGGACTCTCTACTTTGAGGCCGGAGCTGCTTTCGCTCTTTCTTATTTTCACTTTCTACCTGGGCTGCACTCTGCACCCCCTTTAACACCACCTATACTCCAAGTCCCTTCTGGTCTCCTCTGAGACAAACTTCATCTTCTACTTCCAGGCTTCTTTTGCCAAGCACGTGTAGTGTCGTGAGATGGAATATGTGTTTTTTCCATTTGGGGCGGGTCCTTCGGGACCCGCCCACCATGGGAAATAATGGGAAATAAATGACCGCCCCCCATGGGAAATAATTGGGGACCTGCCCCCCATCCCGAAATAAAGAGAGGTGTTCGTGAACTAGGATATTATCCGCTAATTGGTGATTAGCAGTTAAATTTTCCTCATCGAGAAAAGAAACATGGTTTTGGCTTAACAAACTTAACACATATCACAGATGACACATATATATGTTTTAAATTTTTACGTTAATATACTCTATATATATCACTTTATCTGGGGCTGGGAAAAGAGCAGAAAGGCATTTCATGAAGCAGCAAAAGATTAGCAGAAATTAAGTTTGCGAATTTGGCAACAAGGTGAAAAGCTTCGTCACCCACGGAGGTAAAATGAGAAGAGAGGGCCTAATGCACTTTTCCTGTCCAAAGCGATGATGCTGCAGCAGCAGGGCGATGGCCATGTTGATGCTTCAAATGCAAACCTTCTACTGCCACAATCAAAGGTTACTTTTCGCACGCTATTCTCGATTCTACTATGCGAGTTGTTGATTCTACTATGATATTTTCTACTTCTACTATTAATTCTATATCTCAGAAAAGTGCATTTATATTATTTCGATTTTATACATTCTTTCACCAATGAATATTCTTGTATCGAATAGCTCTAGCAGAGTACTGTACACTGAAGTGCCGATGAATTAGGGATCGCAACCTAGTAACGTGTTAAACCCCCTCTGGCTCTGATAACGGCTCCCACATGACGAGGCAAAGACTCCACAAGCTTGCATAAATGATCCACAGTTATGGCGACCCATGCATCCTCCAGAGCTGTCCACAATTCTCTCAAGGTCGTCACTGATGGGACACGAGCCCGAACACTCTGCTCGTTGGTATCCCAAAGATTTTTGATGGGATTTGAATCTAATCTTCTAGGTGGGCCAATTCATTATTTCAAAGTCAGCAGAATGCTCCTGCAACTATGCAGTTGCCAACCTGGACCTGTGAGATGAACAATTGTCTTGCTGGTAGACGCCATTTCCATTGGTATGCATGATGACCATAAATGGGTGTAAATGGTCAGCCATGAGTTCTACATACCGGGATGCACTGAGAGTCGTTGGTACACATACCAAAATCCCACAGGCGTCCACTGAAGACACCCCAAGCCGTCACTGAGCCACCACCAGCTTCTACTGTTCCGACCTGACATGCAGGATCCATGGCTTCATGGGGTTGGCGCCATACCCTCATCTCCCATCGGCGTGATGAAGTTTAAATCAGGATTCATCACTCCAGGCTATCCGTTGCCAATTTTCAATGGTACAGTTTCGATTTTCTTTAACCCACGCAAGGCATTGAGCCCGGTCGTGCTGTTAGAAGTGGGACTCTCGTAAGTTGGTGGCTCCCGAAGCTGAGATGATGAAGTGAGCATTGCACGGTCTGTGCACTGACTTCCCAGCTGGAACCCTCATTCAGATGGGAGGTGATTTCAGATAATGTCTGGCCCCTATCAATCCGTACGATGCGGGTCAGACGGCGAAGCCCACAATTATTCAAGGCTGGTTATCCTTTGCAGGTTATCGGTGCTTGTTTTCTTGCCGGAATTTTCATATTCCCAGAACACTTGAAACTGTTGTATGAGAAAATCCAAGTTCGTTGACGATTTCGGAGATCGAGTGTCCATCAGGGGCATAATGGAATTTAATATAAATTTTTCAATTTATATTTATTTTGGTGTCACTATTTCTTTCCACTTGTAGTCAATCATGAATCGGTGCATTCCGTAATCACTAACCGTTTTTGGCCCAAAAAATATAGTTCGTTAAGTTAGAACTTTGACCTAACAAAATCACTTCCTCGATGACATTTCAAAAATTAATAGAAATAACGGAAAAGTTCCGCATTTTCTATTAAAAATATTTTCAATTTAAGCTTAATCGAATAGGTATCTTCTTTTTAATTTTATTAGAAATTTAATGATTAATGAATAAATTCGAAAAGAAAAAATGTGCTATAGTATTTATGAAAGTATTATCATTTACAATAAGCAGTCTTTTTTTTATCTATAGAAATTTGTTTCCATCATTAGGTCGCTTTGCCCAACATCATGCCATGTGAAAACATGAATGTTCATTGCCTTGGCTTTCTGTACTGGCTACTCTCTTCCTTTTATGAAGAGTGTGGCTCATAGCAATGTTTCCCGAATGCATACTAATATTGTCATACTCACACGATACACATCTGATAACCGACTTTCCTATAAAAACCTATTATGCTTTATTCATTGTTTCTATTTCTACAGTGCTATTGCTTCATAATCTCTCATAATATATTTTAGAAGGGGCAGTGGTCATTTTAATTATAAAATTCTAATATACGTTCTTCGTTTTTTACATTAATAGAATATACATTTATTTTTATAAGCAATGGAAATTAAAACAGAAAAAATATATATAATTTGAAAATTTTAAAAAATACGTATCTCTCTATACAGCCCTAAAAAAGTAGAAAATAAACCTAAAGTATATCGATGATGCAATCCGTCACTGAATTCGTATTCAGTTCAAAGGAAGATAGGGCACCAGCAATCTTGTCGAGTAGGTAAATCGGCGCCCTATCGTTCTTCAAAGCGAATCGAACTGAATGACGGATTGCACCACCGATATGATATAGGTTTATTTTATACTTTTTACGGACGTATAGAAAGATAAATATTTTTCAAATTTTGCAATTTATATTTAATTTAGTGTCACTAAAAACACCTACCTTCAAAAACTTTCATTTGATATATTACTCATAAACATCGAGCAGATATATCGCCGTTTTGGATTCTGGTTTAAGGTAGCCCACGAATTAGAGACGTCACAAGTTTTATTTAAGACTGACTCGTTAAAGTCAAGCCCCACGAAAATCCGCCGCCCACATTTTATCAGGGGGAATAGTGGGGGCAAAATTCGAAATAGTTTACGACCGTTATTACACGAACTTTCATTTGACACCTAACTCATAACTGTAGGCCTTCGCTTTCCGATGATGTAGTAGAAAGACTTTTATATTTCCCAATTTTTAGCTGGAAGGTTAGCATGGGGGGGGGATCATTTTTATAGTCTACGACATTCCCTACATCTGAAGCTTTCATTCGACGTATAGCTTGTTACTTTCGTCCTTCTCGTTCTGGAGATACAGCTTAAGAATAGTTTTTAGATATCAAGGGGGGGGGGGGGTGCAATTTTTTTATAGCCTATCATACTCCCCGCGTCACAAGCTTTCACTTGGCACATAAATCATCAAGTTTCTCCATCACGTTCGAAAGATATGGTGGAACAACATATTATCAAATCCACAAACAGATAAAACGACCAACTGACAAATGTCAATGCCAAAAGCAATAGGAAGATAGCTAGAAAAAGGTAGAAATAGCTTTTAGAAACGAAATTGAAACCATCTTTAAGTTTCTATTTAATAAAACAATTGCGATTTTCCTGGACAAAATCCTCCACAATCTGACAAATAAATTACAATATCAGTCTATGGCCGAAGGTAGTCAATTGTAAATATTCAATTTGAATCCGTCCTTGAAGCTCGTGAAGATTATTCTCAAATTCATTCTAAACCACAGATTCAGTCTCATGAAAACATTACATCTCAATATCGCGATGACTATCAATCACATCAATTTAATGAAACTGAAATTCATTGTCAATACATACATTGGCTTATGGCCTCAAACAATAACTTCAGCTATCGAAGATTTTTACATTTACTTACAAGAATTAATGCGAAGAGCGTTCAAAAAAGTTCTTGACATGCATCTGCAGAATAAAAACCATTGCACTTATCTCAGGAAAACTTTTACTGTCCTTCAAAGTACTCCTCTCCAGAATCTATCCAAAGTTGCAGAAATCTACGCCGATTCTGGAACCTTGGTGGTATACTCCTGTTGAGGATACTCTAAATGAATGCATTTCGTAAGGTCTTGCAGCCTTGGAATAGGCTTCCCAGAAATTTCCATTTCAAATTTTGGAAAGAACCAAAAATCGCATGGCGCAAGATTGGGTGAATACGCAAGATGCTGTAACGGTTTGATATTTTAATTCTCCATATAGGTGGTAACTTGCCAGGATTTGTGAGCGCTGGCATTGTCATGAAGAAGGAGAACTATTGGCACCTGTTGTTGGACGCTGCTCCTTCATCTCCTTAACTATTTTGGGCAAAACAACGTTAGTGCAGTATTGGTCACTTACAGTAATTTTTTCAGGTAAGGTGTCTATGGCTACCATTCCTTATTAATAGGAAAAAAAAATTGTGAACATCCTCTTTCTTTTGAGCATTGTCACAGGTCGTAATAGTTCATTTTCTGCAACCTAAACACAGTTGTCGATCTTTCTGGGATTTGTACAGTAATAAAACCACGTCTCATTCATTGAGGTAGTAATACTAGAGACCGGACTCCGATTCCCTTACCACTGGCAGCCATGATCACAGATAGATGTGCCTGCAGACTTCTTAAGGGGGCAAGAATACCCATGATGCCTTGTGAATGACTGGTAAATGATGATGAATGCTATTAAATAATGCGTACCAAATGATTGAAATAAAGCGAAACTTTGCTGTTTTTTGTTTCATTGAGGTTTTTTCAGTGGGTCCAATGTAGTAATTAAACTACATTGTTATATTGAAATGTATTACAAGTTCCAATGTAGTAATTAAAACAACAAAATAAAAATAATTAATGCACATATCGATTTATATCGGATGAAAAGCGAAGACGCTGGAAACTCTCTTTCAAATTGAGGTTTTGTATCGAAAATTTAGAAAAAATTCGATATGCTCTTAATATGGGATTAAAGCTGAACTAAATTGACTCTAAACTTAACAGACTTTACTTTGAACCCGTTTAAAACAGGGACAATGGAAACATATTTTAAAATCTAATGCATGATCAAATCTTTTAGCTTAAGCAAAGGTCTGCAAAATTTATTGATCTGAATTGTGCAAATTAGCGCCTCATATAAAAAAAAATGAAAAGTCAAGTTTATTTCCTACTTTCATTGAAAAAATATTAATTTTTATTAATAAAAAATAAATACTCCCTCGAGCAGCTGCTTGCCACAGAGGTCTGACAGGAGCCTGTCAGTTTATATGCCATAGTAGAAGGTCTGTGAGGATGGCAGGACCTCAGCAGAAAAACGACACGAACATCCATGCCATATCTTAGAATAAATATAAAACTGGGTTTAAAAACAAACTTTTTTAGCAATTCATTGACAGTTTACAGCACAATTATATAACATAAGGGAAATTTCGTGCAGTAAAAGAAATAACCAAATAGTGTAAACTCTTATTAATTCAGCTGAATATAATAGGATTCTAAATTGAAGAGGTAGGAAATTAAATCCCCCCTCCCGCCAAAAAATAACATAATTTAATTTCATGCTATAAAAAAACCCCCAAATATTGTTGTATTATATAAAGCTTATTATTTCAGCTGAGACAGAAGGAAACCCAAGCCCTCCATCCATTCCCCACAAACGTATATAATTGAAATTTCATGCAATTATAAAAAAAATTGAAAACTTATTATTTGCAGCTGAGGCAGAAGATAGGTCAAGTCACACACACACACATGACATAATTGAAATTTCATGCTATATAAAAATATTGTAAACATTTTCTCATTTCAGCTGAAGTAGAAGGAAATCCCCCCCAACACACACATATAATATGATTGAAATATCATGCTATGAAACAGAAATATTGTAAACTTTTATTTCAGCTGAGGCAGAAGGAAATCCAAGTGACATACATATACATGTGGCATAATTGAAATTTCATGCTATATATATAAATATATTTTATATTTTCTCTCATTTCAACTAAGGCAGAAGGAAAGCCAAGGCCCCACACACAAATGATATGATTGAAATTTCATGCTACGAAGAAACAAATATTGTAAACTTTTATTTCAGCTAAGGCAGAAGGAAATACAAGATCACACACACACAAATGACATAATTGAAATTTCATGCTATGAAAAAATTTTAAACTATTTTCAATTCAGTTGAGGCAGTAGGGAAATCCACATCACACACACAAGTGAAAAAATAAAGTTGCTGCAAAATACATTTTTGTCACTTTGTTTTGTGCAAATTTAGATAAGTTTGCTCTGATATTGTTGCCATTTAATTTTTCTGTCATTTATGAAACAGTGGAGTCTAATTTTAAGCATATTCTTTAGCACTGTTTCTTTTTCATATTATAAACATGATTATCAAATTCCACATCCAATTCCCTATCAGTGATATGAAGTGATATGAGTATCTAGTGATTTGAACACCAACATGCATTGAAGCCTATGTAGGACATTACACTGAATTTTTTAATTAGTTATAAAATGGCTGTTGTTGAGAATACAAACTTTTCTTCTTGAAGGCATTGTTCAGTAATTTTTTGCAATTGCAGACACATACTGTGAGAAGGGCGAGCGAGCCTCCATTTTTAATATTAACCTTTAAAGTGACAGAAGCTGATTAATCAGTTTTCAAAATTCACTACAAATGAACCTGTAACATGCTTTTTTATGCTTCCTTACCATTTTTTCCCTTTTATTATATTTTTCCAGAATTAAATGCTTTTTCTTTTGATATGTAATGTGGACTATTTCATTCATTAGTTGTTTCATAATAAAGCTCAAAATTTGTTGTTTCTTAAAAAAAAATTATCCCTGTAAGAGTTAATAAGTGCAGACATTAGGTCAGAGTCAATGCTAATTTACATTCTCTGCAAGAAATTTTTTCATAATATTTTTGCTGTAAAGACAGCTTATAAAGTATGACATTTTCCAAATTCAGAAAACAAATTTTCTTCATTGCTTTACTATGATATCTTGATATTCCCTACATGTGAGAAAAATGTCACTGGGCATTTCATGATTGTTCCAATGATTTTAATTTTATTGTAAGTTAAACAATTGCCATTTTTCTTATTAATTATCAGCCGGTTAATTATTAACTGCATGTGTGCACTTCGGAATTCTGAAATTTCATTAGCTTTATTACCATAATCCAGATATCCACAATAGCATTTACCATTGAACAATATTTGTTTCCAAATTGACTTCTCATCAAATAATAAAGTGAATATAACATGCTTCTGCTTACTATCGGAAAACTTTTCCATGCAGAAAAACTTCTTTAGTTAATCCAGGAAGGCCATTTACAGACCTCATCAAGTTAAAAATGTGGATCTATTAGCTTCATTTATCACATGCAAAATTACGAACATCCCTATTTCAGGCATTTCCTTTGAGAAAAAAAAAAGGAATTTGTGTTATTTTGACAAAATAAAAATGCAAAGTAGAAATCTCATAAAATTAATGTCATAACTTTAATATTTCTTTTTGTAACAAAATTCAAGAAAATATTCTATAAATCATGCTGTTCAGCGATTGAATCATGCTTTTTCAATCTGTAAATCACCTTCATTTCATATATAAATATTATTAATTTCATATATGAAAAAAATCGTTACTACATTTGATATTATACCTAGGACTCAACGGTATTTTGAAACGCTTTATTTATTTCTAGGCCTCTCTGCTTTAACAATTTCAATTTTAAAGCATTTCACAATTTTCATAAATTACTAGCCTATGAAATTATTAAACTAATGGACAGACTCACTGATTCTGCCTGAAGCACTACCAGTATAGGGAATACCACTTTGACCACTATCTAAAGGTCGGGGACATACAATACCATATAGGTAAATGCACAACCCACGACAGTCTAGGGTGAACAGTACTATAGAAGTAAAGCTCAACCCACGGCACCCCCACTGCAAAACCTGGATTTTAATCTATTCCACGGTTAGCCACAAACAAGGATATGTAGATCCAAGTTGACTCGGATCCCATGGTGGGAACTCTTAGTCCGATCCGATTTTTGGTGCCCTGTCCGACCAACGGACCAAGTCAGTCAGCAGGGCCCCTGACAACTACCTTTAAGTTTGAGGTCTTAGCCTGTTCAACCGGGTCCCACACCGGTCAGCAGAGCCTTCGACCTGATGGGCCCTCAAGACCCCCCCCCCCCCTCACCACCACCACGTCAAGGTGATTCCCTGTCAGGGAAATGTCGAATTGCTGCTTTTACAGTACGTTTCAGATACAATTCAAGTAAGTCTTATGTCGTGGTGAAAGATCTGTTTACGCTATACAACCTTGTCCAAAACACACGGCTCTCTCTCTGCCTCTTTGAGGAGTAGGTTTGGATTCATGGCTCCGTTGTCAGTACTGTCTCTAGTAATATTACCTCCATGGTTTCATCACCTGTGACAATGTCTGTTAACTATTTGGGGCCACTAGGTTCGAACATTGGCAGCATCTCCTTCTCCGAGTCGATTCTAGACCTTTTTTGCTGTAAGTCAGTTTGCGGGATACCCATTTGGTACAGATCTTTCGGAACTTTAAATGTTGATGAATAATTGTTTCCACACTGCCAATCGATACACTGACATCTAATTTTATTACCTTAACAGTGATGTGGGGGTTTTCCTTAACGAGTTCATGAACAGCAGAGATGGTTCGCTCGTTCACGGCCTCCTTTCGGTCTTCCTGCATGAGGGAGGAGATCTTCGAAACTCTGCCATCCTTCTCTGAATTTGCGCATCCATCCCGTAACAGTGCCAAATGAACAAGCATAATCCCCATATACTTGTGATAAATCGGCATGTTTTTCTTGCTTCGTCCCCAAGCTGCATCCTTGTAAAAATGTAAAATCTTTTCTCTTTACTAGGCTCCATAGCAACAGCACACAGATTTCGCAGACTGAACTTTACGCACCGCCAACGAAAAGAGAAATGATGATTCGGCTTTAATTTTAACACGTAATGACAAGTTTAAAAAGCTTTCAAACAAGTCTTAGCTCGTCAGCTTTGGATGAACGAATGCAAATCTGCAGACACGTGTCAAAAACTTTTTGAAAACTCTGTATCACTCTGGTGCATTTGGGATTCCTGTTTTTAAGGAAAATAAAATTTTTCGTTTACCTACTTTTGCACTCCTTAAAAATTTTATACATACTAATGGATGATTGCTAAAATGCAAAGAGTAGCCTTTTATTTCTACTTTTAGAACATATAAAATATTTGTCTCTTATTTCTTAAATTTAAAAGCTGTTTATTTCTTTTTCTTCCTGCAATCTTGCAATATTCGTTAAAATATTCGCCTTTTCCGTATTTAGTTCTCTCTAACGATTCAAATTAAAACTTTCTAAAGACTTGAAAACGGCGAATTGTAGTATTTCATTTGTACCAATCCAACTAAAGAGGAATTTTACAATTATCTCTTAAAACAAAACAGTTGTATTTCGCACCTACCCCGAGTGTACCCCCCCGAGAGGAAACCACTTTGTCGTGGTGGGGGCTTCAGGGCCCATTGAAGTCGAAGGCTCTGCTGACCGGTTTGGGCCCCGGTTGGACAGGCTAAGATTTCCATCTCAGAAGTTGAGGGCCCTGCTGACTGACTTGGTCCGGTCATGTTGGACAGGGCCCCGACAGTAGGACCCAACTAAGAGTTCCCACCACGGGAGCCGAGGCAACTTGGATCTTATATATCCTTGTTTGTGGCTCGGGGCGCTGATTAATTTTAGGTTTTGACCGATGGATGAGCTTTGCTCCTATTGTACTGCTCGCCATTAGATAGTCGGGGATGAGCTGTATCTATATGGTACTGTCTTGCCCCTGACCGTAGTTAGTGGTGAATATGGCATTTCCCTATACTGGTAGTGCTTCAGGCGGAACTAGTGGGTCTTATATATATATATATCTACCACGAGTGTAAGGGTGCAACTTATCGTTTCTAATACAAACCTCAAGACCTTCGCATTCTACCATGAAAATTTAACATTTTCGAAATAAATACATATCTTGCAATATTCGTTTAAATATTTGCAAACTTTTCCACCGTTAGAGGGTGCAATTATTGCTTTTGGATTATTCGGAAAGAGCGAATCGGCGAATCGTAGTATTTCATCAATAGTTTATCCAACACAAAAAAATTTAATTTATCTATAAAAACAAAATAATAGATGTCTGAAGATAGATAGATAGAAGACAAAGTAAAAACATCTCGTTTCTTTATTTTAAACAAGATAAAAATAGACCGGTCAGTACATGACACTTTTGAATCCTGGAAAATTGGATTCATCAAGGACAAAAGTTTGTGCATCGAAGTGCTTTTAGAAGAATTAATTGACACGGAGAGCAGTTTCAACGAGAATAGTTGGTATATACCAAAAATAACAAAAAGGCTCATTGCTATACATGTAAATTATATTCCCAGCAAAAATTTAATTGAAAATTTATCTTTCACAAACTATTGGAATTTCAGAGCTCAAATCTTCTGAGATGGACAAGTCAGTATTTGACTTACATTGCGCTAGCTTTTCGTCGAAAAAAACAACATTTCGTAAAGAACACAGCGGAAATTATTTCGGCGTTTTAGAGCATTTGGCAGAATTTGATCCATTTCTGAGAGCACATTTAAAATGTTAACTTAAAGGAAAGGAAATTGTCTTGTAGATATTTGTCTTATATTTGCAACAACGTTATTACTGTAATTAATAACAAAATGTGAAATAATATTATAAAATGATTGATATGATGCAATGATTTGATATTTATTGAGCGGTACACTAATACTGCTCAATACATTTCAAAAACATGAAATACAAATTGAAAAGTGGGTAAATGTGCATGAATATTACATTGCTGAATGGTCAGCAGTTGCGATGATTTTAAAAAGGAACAACAAAATATTTACAATGTGGTTCAGAGCACAGAAAAGGAAAACTATATATAAGAGATGTCTACATTTAAAGCTGAGAAAAAAAAAAGTGATACGATTCTAAAGCTGTAATAACCACTTTGACAACATTAAACGAAACGCCTAAATGAAAATTAAAACTTAAAAGATGTCAAAAATTTAGATAAATCGACTTGTAGAGGATATCGCAACATTAGATGGAAAAGAGTCCCAAACCCAACCAACTCGGCATATGAAGGAATGATATTTGCAGTTTGTTCTAGTAGGAGGATTGTGAATGCACTTAGGATAAATCCTTGTTCTGCCAGGGTCCAAGACACGAAACAAAGACTGCCGGATTTGAATAGATGAGATTGTTAATGATTTGGTAGCAGATTTTTAAATCATGAAACAATCTCCTCCATTCCAAAGAGTGAACGTTGAGAACTTTTAAAATCGTTCTTCGTAGCCCGAATTGTCTCTTGCTAAACCATCTGAGTGGACGTTCAACTACAGTGATGTCAGAGACCGTGTTGTGAGACCAGAGAGGTGATTGAGAGAAGCCAATTTTGCTCATTAATTGTAGATTGCAAACCCAATGTAAGCCATTTTGACCAATTGCCAATAGTAGTTTGGTATGTCCTTGTTTTGTAGTTTGATATTGTCCTGTGTTTGATCTACTGCAAAGTATCGTATTTTATGGCACATGAGACGCGGGGTCCATTTCAGTAAGGAATATTTAGGGGAAAATTTCATATATTTAAGCATTTATTATTTACTGTTACTAATATATGACACATGATAGAGTCAGTCTGTATAAATGGAATTGATTCATCGATAATTCTAATAAGTAAACTTAGTAGCACGCAGCAGAAACACGAAGTTTGTGCAACAGTAGAAAAAAGGAGAAATTTCCAAGTATCGTGCATAAATCAAAAAATCCATGCGCACCTTTATGACGGCTTCTTGATTCTTCACTGTCGAGGGGGGGGGGGAGATAATCTTTTTTAAGTGGAATGTGAATCCTTATGTGATGTTCAGTAAAATGATTACGGTCCCTAAAAATGTTGATTTTGTGGTGGGTTTTTACCTCTGAGCGGCACTTTTTTGCACACCATGGGCTAAATGGCCAGGTCACATGGACCCCGAAGGCTCAGAGAAGGTTGGGGGAGGGGACCCACTGGAACAACTGTTGGGAGACATATGGTAGCCTCCCGTCAAGGCCATCCAGCGTGTTCTTTAACGTGCACAGGGTATATTTCCCCTGCATATGGGGCCATGGTTTAATGTCCCATCCGACGGACGGCGGCCTTTCCAAGCCCATCGGTGTCCCCTACTGACCGTGGGCAGGGCGGGGAAATTTGCGGAGATAAATCTCAACGCTGACCCAGCTGGGACTCGAACCTGGGAACTGCAGATTAGAACCTGGCGCGCTACCGACTGAGCTACCCCCGCCCCATGATTTTGTGGTATTTAAGATTTTATATCTACAAATCTCTTTAAGGAAGGTAGAGTGCAGGGACCCAGAAAATATGCAATTGCAGTTTATCCTAAATTTCATAATGTGACAAATAAATTACTGAACCGATCAAAAGATTTCACTGAACGTTCGTTTATGCACTTAGCAGAACGAATCTCTCTTTGCTATACAATGATAGTTATGGCTGTTGCAGTTATTTAGGAGGATTCATTAGCCTACAGGAGACCCACAACTTCACATATTTGGCACAGGGTGATTTTTTTTAATTATTAATTATTTGCGATATACACTTCTAGAGCAAAAATTGAATACTCTAGCAGTATTGCACAAAGGAAAGGAAAATATATCAAAATTAAATTTTGATGAATTAATTAATGATATTACTTCATTCAAACAGTTGCAAGAAAGTATATCTTCTGGAAAAAATTAAGTCTAATATAAGCATTTTGTCATCAAAAAATTAAATATTTTTCAGCTCTTTTGCAATTTTAGGTTCTAAGTTACACCGAAGAGCCAAAACATTATGACCAGCGCGTCTTTATACAAACGAGCAACTGCAGGTAAACAACGGCGCGTGTGAAGGTCATGAAACGGTGTAAATAACACCTGATACTGAGCTCTGTTAATCAGTGTTATTCTTGTTCTTAAGATGGGAAAGGCAGCGGACTGAAGTGAGTTTGACAAAGACCAAATTGTAATGGCCAGAAGACTGGGTCAGAGCATTTCCAAAACGGCAAGGCTTGTGGGGTACTCATGGTCATCTGTGGTTAGTACCTTCAAAAAGTGGTCCGAGGAGGGAAAAACCACGAACCGCTAGCAGAGTGTGGGCCGACCACGGGCTCATTGATGCTAGAGGTGAGCGAAGACTATCCCGTATGATAAGCGCCAAAAGAAGGGATACGGTGGCACAATTCATCCATAATTTAAATGCTGGTAACGGGAGTAATGTGTCACAACACACAGTACATCGAACCCTGCTGAAAATGGCGCTGCGTAGTTGCAGTTCGCACCAGGTGCCCATGCTAACCTCGGTTCACCGTCGAAAGTGTCTACAATGGGTACGCGAACTTCAAAACTGATCTTGAATGACTGGAAGAAAGTCGTCTGTCCGATGAATCTCATTCCTTGTTTCACCATGTGGACGGCGGCGTACGTGTTCGTCGTTTACCTGGGGAAGTGTTGGTGGAAGAAATGTAATGCTTTGGGCAATGCTGGGAAACCCTGCATCCAGTCATTCATGTGAAGGAAACTATGACGTCTATCACCTACCTAAACATCATTGCAGACCAGGTATAGTCGCTCAAAAAATATCCGAACGCTATGGTTGATTATAGAATTTAGAAAAAAATATCTAGCAACGATTTTTTTTAGAAATTAGTGATCTGGCAACATTTGTGTATACCTTCGTGTACAGTAGTTGGGATACCTAATGAGTAAAATAGCATTTCGACTCTTCGCTGTAAATGAGTAAATCGCATTTTATCCCTTTCCATAGAATAATGTTAAATAACATTTTACATATTCCGTGAAAACAGCAAGAGAGTATATTCTTCCTTTTTATTGAATTACATGAAATGGCATCTTTGGCCTACCCTGGAAGAGAGAATTTTCTCTTTTTCCTGGAATTGCCTAAAGTAACATCTTGTTTCTCAAATGAAAATGAGCCCCAAGCTCTAGAAAAAAAAAGGATTATGCTTCTTCAAGGAAATAAGTAAGGTAGCATTTCCCCTTCCCTTGGAAATACGCGAAATTTTGTGGTGCGTGAACCCGGATATGACTTGAACAGTATAAGAGCATCACTTCCTCTCCTTTGGAAGAGACGTACTAAAAACGAGGGGGGGGGGGTTGCATTTTTTATTTATTTATTTAAATTTATAGGGAGATTTGATATACACGTATTAAAGGGATATTCCGGAATGTTTTTCTTAGCTTTGAACGAATAATAACGGATCATGCGCAGTCAGCGAATTAAGAAGGATCGTGAACAATCAGCTTCCTATTTCCTATTGAAATTCCTCTCTTTACCAGGCACGTACCCATGATTTAGTTTCGGGAGGGGGGGGGGGGTCCAAGAATTTAATTTGGAGGGAGGGGAGAAAATTCATTTTCGAGGAGTAGTCAAGAATTTAGTGTCGTGAGGGTTGGAGGACTGAGAATAAGACATGAGTAGTTTTATATTCCATCGAACAAGAAAGGTTAAAATGATGTTCTCTGTGGAATAATATTTTACAGTTGTTTTGAAATCTCTTTTTACTGTTGGACACAAAATAAGGGAGTAAAATAAAATTATGCAAAGATAACTGTTTTGGATTTCAAAGCAGGTAGATAGTACTTTTGAGATTTCCTGTAAGAGACCGGATTTTCTGGGGGGTCCCCCCTTGGATACGATCCTGCTCTTTACTATCTGTGGGCCAATACTCGTCGTAAGTCTGAACTTGGCCATAACCCGTTTCATCTTATTTTCCTTTGAATTCGAAATAAAAACGTCTGATAACAGTCTGAGGTATAAAGACAGCAAGAAAAGTTCAATTGAAACTGTTTCTCCGAATTCTAAATTTCAAGAGTTATTTTCAGATTAGTACTAATCTGAAAATAACTCTTGTCGTATACTGGAAATTTTTTTGAATCAAACTCCGTTTCTGCGATTAAGTACAAGACTTGATAACATTTTTCACTAATGTTAGTGAAAAATAAGTCAGTTTTAATATGCAATCATGAGCTGCACGTTTTTACATGCAATAGGCTAAATGGCAGGTTACGAGTAACCCGTCAGCTCGGAGAAGTTGGAGTTGTTTGCCTCTGAGCGGCACTTTTTTGCACACAATAGGCTAAATGGCCAGATCACAAGGACCCCGAGGGCTCAGAGAAGATTGGGAGAGGGGACCCACTGGAACAACTGTTGGGAGACAGATAGTGGCCTCCCGTCAAGGCCATCCAGCGTGTTTTTTAACGCGCACGGGGTATGGCTCTCCCACACACAGGGCCAACGTCCCATACGATGGACAGCAGTGTTTCCAAGCCCATCGGTGTTCCCTACTGACTGTGGGCAGGAGGGGGGGATTTTACGGAGGTAAATCATAACGCTGGGATTCGAACCTGGGTACTGCAGATTACGAGCTTGTCGCGCTGCCGACTGAGTAATCCCCGTCCCAGAAGGTTGGGGAAGCGACCAACAAGACAGCTATTATTTAATAAAAATTAAATATTTTTAATAATGCATATTTTCACACTTAATGAATATCAAAATCCGTGCGTTTAACAAAAACTTCGGGAACGTTTCATTGAAAGCCACCATGGAGAGGGTAGTAACCGTGATGCCATCCAGCGTGTTTTAACGTATTCAGGGTGTCATGCATAAAGGCCACAACTTTACTTTCCATTGCATAAAGGCCCCAACTTTACGTTCCATTGCATAAAGGCCCCAACTTTACGTTCCATTGCATAAAGGCCACAACTTTACGTTCCATTCGACGAATGGCTGCCTTTCCAGGCCAGCCATCCGCTTTAGAACTATAGATTACGCGCCTGCTGCGCTACCGTGCAGCCGACTGAGTCAACCGTTCTACCGTGGTCGGAATAGCGTATTATCGGTGAGTGTGATCTGATCGTGAAATGGTTTTCCTTCAGTAATCCTTTAATTCAAAAATAAAATGGTTTTCCTTCGTTCTCAAAGGAATAAAATTTATACGATATGATTAACTTTTGCATAAGTGTTTTATAGTTATTTTAGGTATTAAACTAAAATAATCGTTTGAATCAAAACGTAGACTTTTGTATTTTATGCAGCAAAGTGTAATAATTTTAGTTTTATGTAAGATATCTGAAGGTTTTCAAAATTTAAATTTCTTAAAATATCAGTTAAACAGAGATATTAATAATGAAATCTAATTATAAAATTTCAATAATTGAAAGCTAATGGATTTTCACAAAAGGGCCCCGAAATTTTCCGCTCTGCTACTGTCCGTAGGAATACTTAAAATTACATTTATCATCTCATCTGGAAATGAACAAAGCAGTATTTTCCCCTTTTCTGTAATTGAGATAGCGCTTTGTGTCGTTCCTGAAAACATATAAACCACTATTTCCTCTTTTCCCTGGAAATGCATAAAATACTACAGTGAAATCCAAGTTATCCCGCATTTATGGGAATGGAGGAGGTTGCCGATTAGATGAATCTGCCGGTTGCATGAGAAATATTTTTACAGAAACAAAATATAGTAGGTACAGTAGCTCAAAAAAGTATCCGAACCCTACGGTTGATTACAGAATTCAGAAAAAATATCTGGCAACGACCGTAGTCTGTAATCAACCGTAGTGTTCGGATACTTTTTTTGAGCGACTGTACAATCTCGTATTAAAGCCTTAGTTGAACTACAACTGCAGTTAAAATAATAATAATAATCAATAATAATTAAATAATAATTGTTAATTGTTAATTCATAATTAAATAATAATTAAATAATGAAAATAATAATGCTCTTAATAAAATGTAAATATCTAAATCAGAATAAAAATATTAGATGAATTTAAAAAATATTATTATTTAATTAAAATTATTAATACAAATTATTATTATTTAATAAAAATTAAATGTTTTTGATAATACATATTTTCACACCTAATGAATGTCAAAATCCGTGCGTTTAACAAAAACTTCGGGAACGTTTCATTGAAAGCCACCATGGAGAGAATAGTGAATTTATTTATTATTTATTTTTTATTTATTATTAACAAAATTGAAACATGATAATAATTTTATATTCGCTTATCAAGAACGGCAATCGTATACAGCACCATTTCGCTATTCATGTTACAATTATTGTAATTACATTATAATACTAACATAGACGTAGTTTTCAAAACTAAATATACAGTAGTAATGCCTGCATACAGACACGCTTATCGAGTCCAATTTTCTTATCTACAAGAGTAACTATGATTCGCCTGTGGATATTATTTAACATAACTAAATTCATGTATACACAGTCTATTAGAATAATATAGAGGAAAATTGTCTTTAGCCAGGTGGGTCTGAACCCATGACCTCCTGATAACATGTCAGGTGCTCTGACCACTGAGCTACTTACTGCCCACCGAACAATCATTCTCTATTAGTGGCTCTAAACATTATACTATAGAATAGTCATTGGAAATGTAGTTGACTGCAATTGAAGACTCTGGTACAGTCGCTGGTAAAAGTATCCGAACACTGTGGTTAATTACAGAATTCAGAAAAAAATATCTGGCAACGATTTTTCTAGAAATTAGTGATCTGGCAACCTTCGTGTCACGTGACACGAAGGTTGCCAGATCACTAATATCTAGAAAAATCGTTGCAGGTATTTCTTCTGAATTCTGTAATCAACCAGAGTGTTCGGATACTTTTTTGAGCGACTGTACGGATGGCACCCTCCAGTCCAGTGCACGCGGCCAGCCCCTATCAAAAGGCATGTTATTTTTTTTAAGCCAACACGCCGAGAATGGAGCGTAAGCATTGTTGTTACAATAATCGAATTTCTCAGATATATACTTGGCTTTGTTAGAATAAAATAGAGGAAAATTTTTCCCTCTATATTATTCTAACACTGAACTAGCATTGGATACTTGAACAGTAGATATGTCGAGGATTTAAAAATGAAAAAAATAAATAATTACCCCCTCAAGCAGCTGCTTTCCACAGATGTCTGACAGAAGCCTGTCAGTTTATATGCCAGAGTAGAAGGTCTGTGAAGATGGAAGGACCTCAACAGAAAAACAATGCAAACGTCCATGCCGCGTCCGGGGCTCGAACCCAGGTCCCGTAGATCAGTAGCCAAGCGTGCTATCCACTCGGCCATGGCACGGCTTAGAAGACGTAAAATTGGGTCATGTGACATCCATTCTCTACCACGTGCATTGAAATTTGCCGTACCAACTTCAAACAATCAATTTGAACTTTATGCCAGTTGCATGAGAATTCCGGATGCTTGAGTACCGGATAACCGGGACTTTATTGTATTTTGTCTTTCCCTGAAAATAAATAAATCAGCATTTCCCTCTTCCCCTAAATATATTGCAAATAATATTTTGCTACATCCCTGCAAACAAGACAACATTTCACATTTTCCTTGGAAACACTAAAATAGCATTTTGTATCGTTCTTCGTAATAATTGAACTAATATTCGTCCCTTCCCTTAGTAATAATTAAAATAACATTTTGCTTCCCCCTGCAGATGAACAAAACTGCATTTTTTCGTCCTTTTCAAATTACGTGATGTAGCATTTTCTTCAAAATAATAAAGCAATATTTCCTGCTACCCGCATAAAAAATTACCCTTCGAGAAGTTACTTGCCACAGAGGTTTGACAGGAGCCTGTCCGTATAATACGTCATAGAGGATATCTGCCCTTGGGATATCTGTGAGGCAGGCGAGACCTCAGTAGAAAGACAGCACAGAAGAGAAAAAGCCATACCTTATTCGGAGCTCGATCGGGCCGGGCCGTCCCAGTGCCGAGACGCTAATTGCTCAGCCACTGGGACGGTGTCGCCTTCCCCTATATATGTATTATAAAATAAAAAAATAAATACCCCCTCAAGCAGCTGCTTGCCACAGAGGTCTGACAGTTTATAAGCCATAGTAGAAGGTCTGAAAGTTGATGGCAGGACCTCAGCAGAAAAAACGACACATACATCCATGCCTTACCCGGGGCTCGAACCCAGGATCCTTAGATCAGTAATCAAGCGCGCTAACCACTCGGCCATGGGACGGCTATGTATGATAACAAAAAAATAAATAAATAATCCCTCAAACAGACAATAATAGCCTCTCTCTGACGTATAATACGTCATAGAGAAGGTCTGTGAGGATGGCGAAACCTCGGCAAAAAACAAAAACAAAAAACAACACGAACATCCATGCCTTACCTAGGGCTCGAACCCAGGTCTCTTAGACCTGTAACCAAACGCGCAAACTACTCGACATGCAATGTAATATTTTGCTCCTTCTCTGGAAAGAAAGGCAACAGTTCCCCCCTCCCCTTGGAAACGAGTCAAATAATAATTTGCGTCAATCCTGCAAATATGTAAAGCGTTATTTACCACTTGCCTTAGGGGGACGGGAGTGCTCAGTCAATAGCGTGCCAGGCTCGTAATCTGCAGTTCTTAGGTTCGAGTCCAACGTGGGGCGGCGTTCAGATTTATCTCCGCAAAACTACCAGCCTTGTCCTCTGTCAATAGGGGACACCAATGGGCTTGGAAAGGTCACCTTCCGTCGAATAGGACATAAAGCCGTGGCTCCGTATGTGGGAGAAGTCATGTGCACATTAAAGAACACGCTGGATGGCTTTGACGGGAGACACTTCCATCTGTCTCCTAACAGCTGTCCAGTGGATTCCCTCCCCCAACCTTCTCTTAGCCCTCGGTATCTTTGCGACCTGGCCATTTAGCCCATTATATGCAGAAAAAGTGCCGCTCAGAGGTAAAACAACCCAAGCCCTTGCCATAGAAATAATTAGAATAGAATTTTTACTTTTCCTAGGAAATGACAAACCTTTATTTGCTCATTTCCATGAAATTACATGAAATAGTACTTTACCTCTCCCTGAAAATAGGTAAAATAATGTTTCCTACTTCACCTATACGTACACAAAATAATATTTTGTCTCTCCCCAGGAAATGGGTAAACCAGGCTCCCCTCTTCACGTGGGAATGCGTAAAATAATATCCCCCCCCCCTACTATGATATATTTATTTTATCTAACGCCTTTGAATACCTGTAATGGAATTCTGGGCCAATTGACAAATCACTGCTTCTCAAGTGGTCAGAAATATTGTCACATGACACAAGATTCCATCAATCAGCAAAAAGATCTTCACACAGCCAGCAGCAAGGTCAGCAATCGCTCGGAGCGAGACAGAGGTCACAGCAGGGGGAAGACTCACTGATAGCTATAGTCCCCCCCTCCTCCTCGTTCCCCCTACCCTGCTTCCCCTTGTGGCAGGAGATCAGGGCTGTGACGTAATGTTCAGCTGTTGCATCTCCAGACAATAAACGGTGCTGCGACTGGCGCTCTACTGAAATGATGCGTCTCGTATCAACTTCCTCCTGAGTTGTGTTTAGAATCTATGAAATTTCTTTATTGTCTTGTGCTAGCTGGTGAAGTGATCACGTGGACTTGTCGTCATGGCTTGTCCGTACTCCCGACCTGCCGGGTGAGTAAATGCTTTATATGTAAACATTGCTGTTAAAAGTCCGACTGGTTGGCATACGTTTTCTTATGAGGAATGTTAAAAGCTTCCGTTATAATGTATAAGGAATAATAACAGATTATCATGGTAAATTTTGATTTTGTGACGAAAAATAGCCATCGTCTTCTAAGTTTTTTGCCGGAAATAAAAAAAATAAATAAATACCCCCTCAAGCAGCTGCTTGCCACAGAGGTCTGACAGGAGCCTATCAGTTTATATGTCAAAGTAGAAGATCTGAGAGGATGGCAGGACCTCAGCAGAAAAACAAAGGTGTAAATATTTCGAATGTTTTTGATTATTTGTGGAAGAAAACTTATTAATCACAGTATTCAGTCTTGTAATACCGGTCATGTAGATAAATAAGAACAAAATTTTAATAATGTTAGCAATAATTCGTAAAAATACTCGAAGCAAAGTAACAAAACAATTACAGAAGAATAGTGATTATAGTGATTAAGTAATGATAGATGTAATGATGTGGTGATAACGAAAATTACGATAGATATGATCTGATCGAAATATTCGTATTATTAGCAGAAATAAAGGTTCTCATTTCATAACGGTAGACCAAAAATGGTTGTAATTATAAAATAAATATTAAGTGACCATAAAATCACTCTTAACATCGATTTAGAATATCGATTGCTACTTAAGATATAAAGAGAAATTTGTTAAGTAATTAGAAGTAAGTGATTTCAATAATACCGATAATAACAGAAGTAACGATAATAATTAACAACCATAATTATGATGGTGATAACTGATGGAAATAATCATAATTCTGGAAATAAGTATAATAATCATATTAATGAAAGTAAGTGATTGTAATAAACATTATATTGATAATGATCATGCTCTTTCTGTTTCCCCTAAAAGAGTGGCAGCTCGTAAGGTTGGGGTTTTTTTTTATCTCTGAGTGGCAGTTTTTTTTTTTTCAAAAAATGGGCTAAATGACTAGGTCACAAGGGTGGGGTTGTTTTATCTCTTTTTGCACATAATGGGCTAAATGGTCAGATCACAAAGGTTGGGTTTTTTTTATCTCTGAGTGGCACCTTTTTTTTTACAGCAAATCGACTAAATGGCCAAGTCACAAGGATTGGTGTGTTTTTTATCTCTGAGTGGCACTTTTTTTATGCACAAAGTGGACTAAATTGGCCAGGTCATAAGGATTGGATTGTTTATACCTCTGAGTGAAACCTTTTTTTTTTACACCAAATGGGCTAAATGGCCAGGTCACAAGGGTTGGTGTTCTTTTTATTCTTTGAGGTGGCACTTTTTTTTTACAGCAAATCGGCTAAATGTCCAAGTCACAAGGACTGGAGTTCTTTTTTTTATCTCTGAGTGGCACCTTTTTTATGCATAAAGTGAGCTAAATTGGCCAGGTTTTATCTCCGAGTGGCACTTTTTTTTTACAGCAAATCGGCTAAATCGCCAGGACACAGGGATTGGTGTTTTTTTTTTATCTCTGAGTAGCACTTTTTTTTGTACAAAATGGCCTAAATAGCCAGGTCAAAACAGATGGGTGTTTTTATATCTGAGTGGTACTTTATTTTCACTGAAAATCGGCTAAATGTTCAGGTCACAATGGTGGGATGTTTTATCTCTGAATGACACTTTCTTTTGCACAAATTCGGGTAAATGGCTAGGTCGCAAGTGTTGGGTTGTTTTATCTCTGAGTGGTACTTTATTTGCACAAAATTGGTGTAATGGCCAGCTCACAAGGCTCAGAGAAGAATGGGGAAGACGATCTGCTGAACAGCAATTAGGAGACAGATCGAAACCTCACGCCAAAGCCATGCGGCATCTTCTTTAGGGTAGAGAGGATGTGGCTCTCCTGCACCCGATGCCATTGGGCGTTCGTAAGATTTGTCGGTGAGGGTGCATGTGCTGAACAGAAGGAAATAGTAGAAAGAATAAAATATTATTCCTTATATAAAACTATAATTAATTGTGAAGTTGCTATTGCTAATTACTCAAAATAAAATTAAAGGTGCATTTTATTTACTGAGCAACTATTAATAAAAAAAATGTATTGGAACAAAATATGAGATCGAAAAAAATACGGTAATGTTATAGTGAAATTTTGTGTATAGTCCTAAAAATATAATAACGTTTCGAACTAAACGTAATGAATTCAGTTTCCATCTCATTTAGAATGTACGGGGATTCATCAAAACGATAGAAACAGGGATGGGTTGGCTCTGAGCGGCACTTTTTTGCACACCATGGGCTAAATGGCCAGGTCACATGGACCCCGAAGGCTCAGAGAAGGTTGGGGGAGGGGACCCACTGGAACAGCTGTTGGGAGACAGATGGTAGCCTCCCGTCAAGGCCATCCAGCGTGTTCTTTAACGTGCACAGGGTATGGCTCTCCCGCACACGGGGCCTCGGCTTAACGTCCCATCCGATGGACGGCGGCCTTTCCAAGCCCATCAGTGTCCCCTACTGACCGTGGGCAGAGCGGGGGATTGATGGAAACAGTTCTGTTTGTGGAGAACATTTTATTAATGAGCTGTAGGCCCACCTCGGGCGATCAGAACAGACGCAATTCGACGTGGAATAGACTTACACAAGTCACACATACGGTAATGGAATGTGGGACCATTCTTCCTGTAAAATATGGCCCAATTGTGCCAGTGATGCTGGAGGTGAAAAGTATGATCTGTCACTTGCGCTCCAGATATTCCTACAAATGTTCAATAATATTGAGATCTGGAGATTGCGGTGGCCAGGGTAGCTCCTGTACTTTATCCTCGTCCTCTGCAAACCACAACTTGATACGTTTCGCACAATACACGGTGCATTATACGCTTGAAACCAGGGATGGTCATTAGAGAACAATGCCCGAAACATTAGGTGCAGGTGGTCCCCGAGATTGGATTCGTAATTACGGATGTGACACGACCCTGCAGAATATCTAATGGGTCTAAGGAATGCCATGATATGGCACCCCACAGCATCAGGAATCCATCTCCATGCTTCCCAGTCGGGGTGGTATGCTTCTGCAGGTTTTCGCCACACGTACACTCTATCAGTTGTGGGAAACAATGTATAGCATGATTCATCAGACCAGATGACACGTTGCCAGTCTTTAGCATCCCAGGTTTTATGTGCTTTGAATCGAAACCTTGCACGTTTTGTTGCATTGATGTTGGTAATCAGAGGTTTATGAATTGTAGTATGCCATAAATTTAGGCACGATGAAGTTCCCGCGAACTGTTATGATGGAAACGGGATCATTCCGACTGATGTTCAACTGTGCTGCTATTTGCGGTGCCGTGGTCTTGTGCTTCCGTTGTAGAATCCGTGCAACGTTCGCTTACCCTTATTTGACAACTTCGTATGGCGTCTACAATTTGAACGTTTGGAGGCAACACCCTGTCCTTTTTGATAGGAAGTCATAATCTTCGATTCAGTTCCTCGTGTTACACCTACAATTTCCGCCGTTCTGGTTATTGAAGCTCCTGCAAGAGGCACACCAATGATCCTGCATTTTTGGAGGTCACCGAGATCTAACATTGTCGACAATTACACCACAACAGCTGTTTCACCTGCACCTGTGGTATTGCTACATGATAGCCGACATCGTACTTCTTCTCTTTATATACCTCACATCCCGGGAGACGTTGTCCCTGTAATTTGCATACGGCGCATTGCGTGTACTCCAGTCGCCGTCGGTGTTTCCATTATTTTGATAAACCCCTGTAACCATAACGTGTAAATTTTCTTATTACTAAAAGTAATATTTTTAAATTTTGGCGAGTGATTCTGCATCGAAAATTTACATAAAAGTGCGTATTATAAGTAAATAAGAAGCAGGAAAACCACAGTTTATTTTAGAAACCTGAATCACAATCAGAATTGAACTGGAGCGCAAGAATCACAAATCAAAAATGAAACTACTGTAGGGAACTTTTTTTATATCGGGTTGGGTTGTTTTACCTCTGAGCGGCACTTTTTTGCACATCATGGGCTCAATGGCCAGGTCACATGGACCCCGAAGGCTCAGAGAAGGTTGGGGGAGGGGACCCACTGGAACAGCTGTTGGGAGACAGATGGTAGCCTCCCGTCAAGGCCATCCAGCCTGTTCTTTACGTGCACAGGGTATGGCTCTCCCGCACACGGGACCACAGCTTAACGTCCCATCCGACGGACGGCGGCCTTTCCAAGCCCATCGCGGTCCTTTACTGACAGTGGGCAGGGCGGGGAATTTTGCGGAGATAAATCTCAACGCTGACCCAGCTGGGACTCGAACCTGGGAACTACAGATTACGAGCCTGGCGCGCTACCGACTGAGCCACCCCCGCCCCCGTTTTTATATCGGAAAAAGCGTTATAAAATAAAGTATTATCACTTTAATACGGGACAACTATCAAAATTTCTTTATATTGTTTTAAAAAAAAAAGCATTCACAACATTCGAATAGAGCGACTATCACGAACAACAAATGTGCGATCGCTCGCCGGCCCAGGTAGGATACAGGCCTATGACTTTTCCCTTTTATCAGGCTCCACGCCATTTTGGGCTATTTCATGCCTTGAGAATGTTTCCCTAACTCATAATTCTGCCATCAAACAAATTCACTTGTTACTGTTGTAGTAGAATTTTTGCTAATGATAAACATTCCTGAATTCGATACTTGTTTGGTTTTCTTCAAAGGTAAGTGTATCTCTAAATTAATTTCGATCAATTCCACCATAAGAATGTTATCATTAAAGCAAAGAAGGTTCCTCTACAGGGCCGACCTTAAGCCGATTGGACCAATCGGGCCCCGGGCTCCAAGGGGCCCCCACACTCTACGGTTGTTACCCCCACGAAAGGAGGAAATTTTCGTTCTAAAGAGGAAATTGTCCTATTTTGTGAGAACTAGAGATTTTTTTTACAGTTTAGTTTTCGTTTAATTGCTGTATGTTTTTAAACGTATAGGCTCCGCATTTGTTAAGCGATCACTGTCCTCCTGAAGCATTATTTTAAACATAATAACTCAAAGAACACTTTTCCAAACATATAATAGAGTTTATTAGTTGCGCATGCGTGACGGGGGGGGGGGGGGCGTATTAAATTGTACCCGGACCCTTACAAACCTTTTTACGCCATTAACTAAATATTTAATTTTTTTGTGTTAAAAGACTTTAACTGTTAAAAAGACGAACTTTTTGTTTTAAGAGGTAAATGAAAAATTCTTTTTCAGTTGGATAGGCACCAATGAAATATTATTTTCATAGCTTTTAAATCTGGAGCGTGTGCAGTAACTGCACACGCTCCAGTTTGCTGTGAACGGTAACTGGAGCGTGTGCAGTTGCTGTACACGCTCCAGATATTTTTTCTGAATTCTGTAATCACGTGACACGAAGGTTGCCAGATCACTAATTTCTGAAAAAATCGTTGTCAGATATTTTTTCTGAATTCTGTAATCAACCATAGTGTTCGGATACTTTTTTGAGCGACTGTAGGTGGTCATATTATTTTGATACTAGATCATGTGGGCTCACTCACGGAAATATTGAGCGTGTGCAGTTACCGTTCACAGCAAACTGGAGCGTGTGCAGTAACTACACACGCTCCAGTTTGCTGTGAACGGTAACTGGAGCGTGTACAGTTGCTGTACAGTTGCTGTACACGCTCCAGATATTTTTCCTGAATTCTGTAATCACGTGACACGAAGGTTGCCAGATCATTAATTTCTGAAAAAATCGTTGTCAGATATTTTTTCTGAATTCTGTAATCAACCATAGTGTTCGGATTCTTTTTTGAGCGACTGTACCTTCTGTCCTTGATGAAAAATGTGACACCGTTGGTCTTAAGAAGGCCGTCGCCCGTCAGATGAAACCTTAAACGCTGGTTGTGCCTAACGGTAAGCTTTTTCCTATCTCCTAATAGCTATTCAGTGGATCCCTTTCCCCAAGCTTCTCTGAGCTTTTGGGGCTATTGTGACCTTACCATGTAACAAATTTTGTGCAAAAACTCAACTAAAACGTAAAAACCATCTTATAACCCGGAACAGGTTTACGGATGTGTATTCCTTAGAAAATGGATTTCAAAACGGAAATTTCTTTCAGTTTGAAAAGTGCAGTTATCATGCTCTTATAATATCAACTGTTTGAAAAACAACCGAAAATTGTTTATATAAAACTGACCTCACTATACTACTTTGTATTCTCCTTGATGTTTTCATAATATCAATTACTTCCAAAATAACACGAATCGTTTACTGGGAACGATGAGGATGGAGATAAAGACAACAGAAAGCAAACTGCTCTCAACGCACTTCTCAGGGATGTGTTGATGACAAGGTTGCTCTCGCCATACTCGCATTTGCCAATCGTTTGTGGTTGCTACCCGGAGGAAGAAGTTAACCTATTAAAGTTTAAAAAGCAATTGCAAGGTCAAAATCGCGTTTGTTGATGCTCTTATGCAACAACTGGTCAAGGATCACGAATTGACGCATTGCACAGATAATATTCAAAATTTGTTTTCAATCGCAAATCTCACAAATATGCAAAACGAAATCTCTCCCTTTTTAATCTGTGCAAAAAAAAAATAGAGGTTTACACAAACACTCATCTCTCAATTTACACGGTAGATAGATACCGAAAAATCACCCTGCCATTTAAAAGCAATTGGGACTTCTGGAAAAGAGAGACATAGGTTCGAAAAAAGTTCTTGTTTAGTAATGAAACGTACATTGAAAGTTTTATTTATACATATTTAACTCAAATTTCTGTTCAGCAGTAATAATAAACATTGATCTTGTACTTTATTTGCATTAATTCCAAGGGGTTAGATCGATTTCTCATACATTAAGTTGTATTGTTAGATCGATTTCTCATACATTAAGTGTAAGTGTAAGGCAATACTTAATGCCTTATTTCGTAAAATTAGAATTTATATGATATTTTATGTAACACTGTACAGCCCTCAAAAAAGTATCCGAACGCTATGGTTGATTACAGAATTCAGAAAAAATATCTGGCAACGATTTTTTTAGAAATTAGTGATCTAGCAACCTTCGTGTCGACACGAACGAAGAATGACTTATGTTCGATCCCCAGATATGGCATGAATGTTCGTGTCGTTTTTCCACTGAGGTCCGACCATCCTCACAGACCTACTATGGTGTATAAACTGGCAGGCTCTTGTGAGACCTCTGTGGCAAGCAGCTGCTTGAGGGAATATTTGTTTATTTTAGCACGTATTTACATATATTAATATTTATTTCACATAAAAAAACTTAAATCATTCGCTATTAGCGGAAAACATAGTAGAGTACAGTCGCTCAAAAAAGTATCCGAACGCTATAGTTGATTACAGAATTCAGAAAAAATATCTGGCAACGATTTTTTTTTAGAAATTAGTGATCTGGCAACCTTCGTGTTACGTAACCGGATACTTTTTTGAGCGACTGTTAACACGAAGGTTGCCAGATCACTAATTTCTAAAAAAAAATCGTTGCCAGATATTTTTTCTGAATTCTGTAATCAACCATAGCGTTCGGATACTTTTTTGAGCGACTGTACACCGGACAAAAAATTAGTCATCTCCAGCCGTAAAACGATTACGTCCAGTCTTCTAATACGACAATTGTCGCATGCACAAGGATCGAAGTGTGTCAGATTGGCACGATGAGCATTCTGAAGACTTCTAACATCTCGAATGGCCCGCCAAATCCCCGGATTTGAATCCCATAGAAAATTTGTGGGACTATTTGGAGCAAAGAGTCCCAGCCATCCGGCCTATCTGGCCAAACTGCGGCATTTGCTGCTGGAAGAGTGGATGAATATTGATGTGCACTACATCCGCAAACTGGTGGCATCCATCCCAGACAGTATTTCGGCTGTTCTTCGGTCGCACGGAAACGTTACGCGCTATTAGGTGACATTCAGCCAGGGGTGACTAATTTTCGTCCGGTCAGCTTAGTAAACACTGTGGCAGTGTATTTTCGTCACCATACACTTCACTTTATTTTTCGTGTAAGATGACTTCAGTGAAGTGACTGTCTAAGTGTGATTTTCTACGCATAGCTATGTTTCGAAGCGTACCACCAAGAAATTAAATCTACTTTCACCATTGGTTAGGCCTAATATTTACCTATAAAGCCCATGGCTTCCTGGGAATCGAGCCCAGACCCCGGAAGTTGCAGTATCACTGCGAACCAGCGCGATACCACTGCTCCACCAAAACGGCAGGTCAGGACTTTATTTTCCTCACGCACAAGCCGAATTCACTCTAAGAAAGATCATATCATATTGCTAATTTCATGTTGGGTCAAGTGTTTCAATAAGCAGGGCATAATTTAAACGGATCTAGAAATAATTTACTTTTTATTTCCGTCTTCTTCCCTGCCCATGTTCCTCTTCTTCATATTCTTCGCACAACCCATATTCATCGCTGGGCAATAATACCTATTGTTGAATGCCTCGGTAACGTTTCGTTCGCAGCATTCGCAAATGGTAATGAGTACCCATTACCGCTACTTTCTGGGGCGAGGGTGGCTCAGTCGGTAGCGTGCCAGGCTCGTAATCTGTAGTTCCCAGGTTCGAGTCCCAGCTGGGTCAGCGTTTAGATTTATCCCCGCAAAATTCCCCGCCCTGCCCACGGTCAGTAGGGGACACCGATGGGCTTGGAAAGGCCGCCGTACGTCGGATGGGACGTTAAGCCGTGGCCCCGTGTGCGGGAGAGCCATACCCTGTGCACGTTAAAGAACACGCTGGATGGGCTTGGATAGGCCGCCGTCCGTCGGATGGGACGTTAAACCGTGGCCCCGTGTGCGGGAGAGCCATACCCTGTGCACGTTAAAGAACACGCTGGATGGCCTTGACGGGAGGCTACCATCTGTCTCCCAACAGCTGTTCCAGTGGGTCCCCTCCCCCAATCTTCTCTGAGCCTTCGGGGTCCATGTGACCTGGCCATTTAGCCCATGGTGTGCAAAAAACTGCCCCTCAGAGGTAAATTAACCCAACCCGCTACTTTCTGGATTGTATCTCGCTATATCTAAGATACAAAAATGCATCAGAACATTTTCTGTGTAGTTTCCTATGACGAATCTACGGAAAGATTATCATACATTAATAAATGGGTTGTTATACATCTGAACGGCACTTATTTTGCAGACAATGGGCTAAATGGCCAGTGTGGGGGAGGGGACCCACTGGACAACTGTTGGGAGACAGGTGGTAGCCTCCGGTCAAGGCCATCCGGCGTGTTCTTTAACGTGCACAAGGTATGGCTCTCCCGCACACGGGGACACGGTTTGACGTCCAATCCAACGGACGGCAGCCTTTCTAAGCCCATCGGTGGCCTCTACTGACCGTGGGCAGGGCGGGGACTGCTACGGAGTGATATTAAGGTGATAAAATGGGATGATTTACATTAACGCAGCCCACTTTGTTCTTTCTTACAGAGGTATGGTAAACTTATTTTTTTGTTTTTCAAAAAAAAAACAGTCCACGGTAGTAGGAGCAATTGGATTTTCTCTGAAGATGGGCATTTTATATTCTCCAGAGGCGATTACACTTTCCAGTTTCATTATGTAATAAATAATAAAGGACTGACCAAGAACTAACTTATATAGTTATGGACTAAATGATGTATTTTATGGAGAACAAGCAGGACAGGGAAATGATGTTTTGGGATCCAGCTCATGATCATCACCGCACTGTCCAACTTGTTCTTTTACCTTAATCTGCACAAACGTTTAAATAACGCTGAAAAGAAAAAATACCAGAGAGAGGAATGGCCTGTCGCAAAAACAAACAATATTACAAGGCCCAAACGAGAGTCGAAGGCCACCTGAGCGATCATGACCCTGTGACATGCCAAAGCTTTGCCGTGGGTGGTCGAGGTATTGGATTGCCTTCAAGGAAATCGAGAGTCAAATAAGGCTTCCGGGTACGTCTGCGGAACTGGCAGAATGAGCAGTCGAGACGAGGTGCCGTTACAAGGTGAGTCTTATCCCACTGACCGCTTGTCATGTATCTGCAGTCCGTGCCTTAATCGGAGGAGACGTCAAGATTCTAGGTCAAGGGGAAGCGAGACGGTTGCCATGTCAACGGGACCTCCTTTTGTTCCAGGGAGATCGTTTTTCTTCACTGTGAACAAAAACTGCAAACAGAATTTTTTTTTTTACTTAAGTTCATAAATGAAACACAAAGTAACGGTGTTTTTCGTTCAATATCTCTTATTTCGCGGATTTCTTTTCGGACGTTTTCTAAGTTCTTACAAACCAGGCTGAATGTACTGAGGGAGTAAGATGACTCTAGTCATCTCTGGAAAGTATTAATCATCGCAAAGGGAATGGAAATATTAGTATAGATACACTACACTTCAATATATATTGGGGAAGTTTCAGGTGAATGAAGGCCACATTCAAAGCGCCGTCATGGCCCAGTGGTTAGCGCGCTTGGCTACTGATGTAAGGGACCTGGGTTCGAGCCCCGGATTAGGCATGGATGTGTGTGTGTCGTTTTTCTGCTGAGGTCCTGCCATCCTCTCAGATCTCCTACTGTGGCATATAAACTGACAGGCTCCTGTCAGACCTCTGTGGCAAGCAGCTGCTTGAGGGGGTATTTATTTTTTTATTTCATTAACTTTTAAATTAAGGCTTTTAAAGGAAAAATATCACTGGTCTAAACAGAAAATCCCGATCCAATTGATCCAAAATCGATTTTTTGCAGCAATACTTAGGTTTAATATTAGAATCATGGAAGCTGAAACATTCAACAGTAGGATTTGATAGTCGTATGAATTTATCTCGAAAGTTAAACAGAAATAATAACTGTTCTAACAAATCATCGAATAAGATAAATGTAAGAAGTTTGTGTAATGATTCTTTCACCATTGGTCAATTTTTCGTTTATCTCCAGCTTCAAGACCTAATGCTTATGACTTGCTTGAAATGTATAGCATTACACTTCAAGCAGGCCTCAGAAACATTTGGCAGCAAATGGAACATGAAAGTGCACGAATAAAGTTATAAACATACCTATTTTCATAAGTGCTAATATGATTTTAAAATATTCACCCTGTAACACTCGGAAGAGGTTCACGAGCAGTTACTGCATCTCAAAACGTGGTACTTATTTTTCCATTTTATGTATCTATGCTTGAAGAAAGATCTTTACGAATTTTCTTATCGCTATAGGTTTTGGAGCGAGATGAATGTGACGGAGAATGGCCAACATCCGTCTGATTCTTCCGATGAGACTCAATCGCATCCAAAAGCAATGCTCTATGGAGAATACCTTCAGGTAATTATAATGAGGAACGGCTTCATCTGTTTAATCATTTTTCGTTAGATTTTGAAAATATGCATTGTACGGTTTTAAAGTTCTTATGCTTTGAACACTTCAATGAAACAAATACAGTTTTGAAATATTAAGGACATCATGCAAATGTTTCAGTATCAACATATACCGAAGAGCCAAAACATTATGGCCAGCGCATCTTTATGCAAATCGAAGCAACTGCAGGTAAACGACGGCGCGTGTGAAGGTCATGAAACGGTATAAATATCACCTGATACTGAGCTTTGTTAATCAGTGTTATTCTTGTTCTTCAGATGGGAAAGGCAGCGGACCTAAGTGAGTTTGACAAAGGCCAAATTGTAATGGCCAGACGACTGGGTCAGAGCATTTCCGAGATGGTAACACTTGTGGGGTGATCACGGTTAGTCATGGTTAGTACCTTCAAAAAGTGGTCCGAGGAGGGGAAAAACCATGAACTGCCGGCAAGGTATGGGCCGACCACAGCTCATCGATGCTAGAGGTGAGCGAAGGCTAATGAGCCAACAGAAGAGGTACTGTGGCGCAACTCGCCCATAATCTGAACACACATTATATAGAACCCTGCTGAAAATGGCACTGCGTAGCCGCAGGCCGCTCCGAGTGCCCATGCTTACTTCAGTTCATTGTCGAAAGTGCCTACAATGGGCATGTAAGAATCAAAACTGGACCTTGAATGATTGGAAGAAGGTTGTCTGATCCGATGAATCTCGTTTCCTGTTGTACCATGTGGACAGCTGGGTACGGGTGCGTCATTTACCTGGGGAAGTGTTGGCACCAGGATGAACCATGGAATGAATACAAGCTGGTAGAGGAAATGTAATGCTTTGGGCAATGTTCTGCTGGGAAACCCTGAGGCCAGTCATTCATGCACAGGAAACTATGACGTCTGTCACACCTAAACATCATTGCAGACCAGGTACATCCTTTCATGGCAACGGTATACTCCTCTAGTAGTGCCTTCTTTCAGCAGGATAATGCGTCATGCTACACTGCCCAGATTGTTCGAGAATGGTTCGCAGAACATGAGGAAGACTTCCAGGTATTTTCCTGGCCTCCAAATTCCCCAGATATCAATCCAATCGAGCATCTGTGGTTTGTGTTGGAACAGCATATCCGATCTACGGCGGCTCAACCACGTAACTTAAAAGAGTTAAAGGATCTGCTGTTAACGTGTTGGTGCCAGATACCATAAGACACTTTTAGAAATCTTGTAGCGTTCATGCCTCGCCGGGTAAGAGCTGTTTTCGGAGCGCATGGAGGGCCAACATTATATTTGGCAGGTGGTCATAATGTTTTGGCTCTTCGGTGTATGGCTAATTAATATACAGCTTCTTGTAAATGTCTAGCAGAAACTTTTGCAAATGAGTTTTTACAGAACTCTGTGATTGAAAAAAAAAGTCATTTTAATATAAAGAAAATTATTTATTCCGAATAGATATTTAATTATGATTTCAAATCATTTAACAGGTTTTGAAAATATAACCTTAACTGGCATAGTGGTCAGGCAGTAGCCACTGTTCCAGTAAGGCAAACTTTGTGTTCTGTGTAAGCTCTAACTGATGCAGTGACTTCGATATTATTAGGACACGTCTTTTTATGAGGAGGCCTGTAAAAGCTTGGAGTAGCTTCTAAGATTCTTCTCTGTCCTATATGTCGCAAAGAAAAAATTAAAATATAGATATGTAATGTAAACAAAGTGGAACGCTTTTTTATTTCTTACATTCATTGATTTAGACTTATTCTTATATTCAATGCGAAATCATGAGATTTGGAAACAATTTTTTGGTTTCGAATTCCTTAAATTTCCTTTTATCATCCTATATAAGGAACGGCTTTCTTTTTACAACTCTCGGAACAATAAAAGAGGTGCGAAACGTTTTGACACTTGGAAAAGTTTATCTGCATGAAAGCATTTATAATTTAACAGTATTCATTATCATGATTAAATTTATAGGTAATTTAATAGATAACTTTATACCTTCCTATTTTTATACATTATATATTTACTTTATGCTCCGGGAAATAATATTTATTCACGTCATGTCATTGGCGACTCGTGAATAAAATTTTTGGTGGGTCACTTTGACTTCTGCATGCAGCGCCAAGATGTAGAGACAAAAATTTGGGAAGATTCTTGATATTGCATTGAACCGAATAGGACTGAAAAGTTATTTTTTAATGCACATATTGTTTGTTTTGTTTTTCAGCTATTCTCAAAACTCATTTTTTAACAAATATTTCGGTGGGAAAAAAACTCGAAAAGATTTTCTTGTTCTTTCTACTTATAATTAATTATTTTGCCCCTCTATTCTAATAATTACCGATATATGCATATGTATTTTACTTCTCCGTTCTAGTGGTACTTCAAAAAAATATTCGTGAAAATTATGTGTAATGTAGAGGTTTATAAGTATTTTGATTTACATTTAATACTCTAAACTGATTTACTTGTGAATTATCAATTGAAAATAAGAAGTTTGTAAATTTCATATATATATATATTATTCATCATCATGATCATCCTCAAGCAGCCATGGGCTACGGAGGTCAAACCAGACCGCGCAGTTTAATTCTCCAAGCATATCTGTCCTGAGCTCCATCTGCTCCATCCAGCCACTGCACACCAATTCTAAATCCTGTTTGACATTGTCTGCCCACCGCATCCTAGATCTCCCCTTCTTTCTGAGGCCTTTAGGCACACTGTTCATAACCCTATTCGCCAATCTATAATTATTCATACGGGCAACATGGCCAAACCAACGGAGTCTCTCTCTGCACAATATGCTGCTTAAAGGAGGTTGCAAACTCCTTTGCCTAACCTCATCATTAGTTTCAAAGTTAAACCACCTAATACCCAAGATACTACGTAAGCATCTAGAATTAAAAGCATCTAGTTTCCTGTTATCATGCTTACACAGCGTCCAAGTTTCACTACCATAACTAACCCTAGAAAGAACCAAACTATTATACAGTCTAATTTATCCTTTAGGTGTATACGCCTATTTCTCCACAATCTCCATAGAATCTTAAAAGTCCTGGCAGCAATCCCTATTCATCTGTTAATCTCATGCCGCACATCACCAGTATGTTACATAGCTCCCAAGAAAATTAAACTGTGACACCTGCTCAAGACTGGAACCATTCAGATGAACAGAATCACAACCTGCCTGACCAATTTTCATCACTTTAGTTTTCTCTCTGTTTACAACCAAACCTACTCTACTACCAGTCTCATCAACAGCTCGAATGAAAGAGTTCATCTCATCAACATCATTTGCCAAAAGGGCTAAATCATCAGCATAATCTAAATCAGAAATTTTCGTATCTCCAACCCATTTAAGGCCAAAATCTTTCCCTTGAAGTGAATTTCGCATAACATAATCAAACTAAAGAGAAAAGGAGACAAAATGCACCCTTGTCGAACACCAGACTTAATGCTAAAACAATTGCTACAAGCCTTACCAACTCTCACATACGCCTCAGTGTTATTATAGAGAGCTTTCATTATGTTAACTAACTTGTCAGGTATACCCATATGATCTCACAATCAACCACAAATTATGACGATCAACAGAGTCGAAAGCCTTTTTGAAATCAACAAAGCTAGCAACCAAAGGTTTCTGAAACTCTAAACATTTCTCAAGAATCTGCCTAAGTGAAAATATCTGATCCACACATCCCCTAAAACTTCTGAATCCATATTGCTCATCACACAATTGATTGTCAACCAGATTCATAATTCTCTTAAGCACAATCATGGAAAGAACTTTACCTGGAACAGAAAGTAGGCTGATACCCCTATAGTTATCAAAAGAACTGCGATCACCTTTTTTGAAAATAGGGATAACAATAGCTCTGGTAAAATCCTTAGGAATCATGCCTTTATCATAAAAGATTTTTAAAATTTCAGTCATCCAAGTGGTAACCAAAACATTCCCAGCTCTGAGCATTTCCGTAGTAATTTCATCTACCCCTGGGGATTTATGTAGTTTAAGTTTAGAAACAGCCAAAATAACTTCAGATTGTGTTTTAGGGCCAACATTAAGGCCACCAATGCATCTATCATCATTGCAAACAATGCGAGTAGAACTAACCACATTGTTTAGAACATCACTGAAATGCTCAGCCCACCTAGCCATGACAGAATCCTCACCTTCTATAACCTTACCTTGTCATCATCAATCCCTCTATACCTGTCCGTTTTCTACCACACAAAACATTAACTATCTGGTACAGCTCTCTGCTGTTGTGCTGTCTAACTCCTTCCTCGGCTTTGTCAGCCAAGCCATCAAGCCAAAGATTCTTATCAGCAGCTAACTGATCCTTTACTCGTTTATTAAGTTCTCTGTAATGCTTTCTATTAGGACTAGTAGGTTATTGATTAAGGACATTCCTGCAGTTCTTCCTTTCTGAAATATGCTTAAGTGCCTTATCACTGAGATAATTCTGTCTCCTCTGCTCCTTTTTTTCCTAAAAGAATACTGTTAGTGTCCAAAAAAGCCTGTTTAAAATGGTCCCATTCTTCCTCAACTTCATGTGCGGCATGTTTAAAATGTTTAAAATGGTCCCATTCTTCCTCAATCCCATGTCTGTCATAATGACTAAGTAACCTATCATGGTAAGCTTTGGCTATAACTGGATCTTTCAGAGCTTCAGTATTAAAAGCAATTTTTTTAACCCTAGCACAACACTTTTTAAGTTTAAGTTGCAAGACACTTTTAACAAGATAATGGTCAGATCCATTTCAGCTCCCCTATATGACCTGGTATTCCTAACAGAACTAGCCCATTTGCTGTTAATTAATATATAGTCAATCATATTCTTATGCAGCCCATCAGGTGAAACCCATGTGTACTTACGAATGTCGCGGTGTTTGTAACAAGTGTTAGTTATTCTGAATCCATTGAGTTTATTTATCTGCTGGAGACGTTGCCCATTGCAACTACCAATACCAAAAAGGCCTATTACTCCTCCCCAAAGGTCAGAGTCAGTACCAACTTTGGCATTGAAGTCACCAAGAACAAGGGTAATATCTCCTTTTTTGACAGAATTCAAAATATCCTGAAGTTGTTCATAAAACCTATCCTTCTCATCCTCATCGGCATCCTCAGTGGGGGCATAACAGCAGACAACATTCAAGTCTTTAACGCTTGTCTGAAATTTTGCTGTAAGAAACCTTTCATTAATGCACTCATACCCTAGAAGAGCATCACTAGCGTGTCTGCAGAGAAGCAGACCCACGCCTTGGTGATGCTTATTGTCGCCCCTCCCTGAAAAGAGAAATTTAAGATTATTTTTAAGAATCTGACCTTTATCTGTCCATCTGGTCTCTTGCAAGCCGAGAATATCTAAATTATAATGGTGGAATTCTTGTGTGAGGACATCAAGAGAAAAAGCTCTGTGCAGAATGCATAAAGGTTTTAAAATAGCATATTGTGCAAAGGAAAATAATGCAAAAAGGTTTGAAAACATCATGTTAGTAAGACATGTGATGACATCTTTTACAACTGAGCTGCACGTTTTGGTGCACATATTCTGATTTTTCGTAAACCAATTTTTAAACGTCGTATCCGAGTGGCTAAATGGTTAGGGTGCTTGGCTACTAATCAAATGGCTGGTGTTCAAGCCCAGGATTATGCAAGGTTTTTTCTTGCATTATCTTTCTGCTAAGGTCTCGCCTTCCGCACATATTTTATCTACTACGTATTACACTGATTTACTGCTGTTAGACCTCTGTGACAAACATCTGTTTGAGAAGTGGTTTATTTTTTAAGCTCGTTTAAAAGGAAAACGATATAATGTTTTCATTTTGAGGTCCGTCTATAATCATTTAACTTTTCGATTTTCAGATGTAATTAAAATCCTTATTGGGTTTGGATAGATATTGAAGATTATATATATTATTATATATTCAGATTCGCATTTTCCCAATCTTTTAATAGCCTTCTATAAAGGTGTAAAATGTTGGAAAATGACAAAACTTTAAATGGATATTACAAACGATTTATTTATGCTAGAAATTTGAAAATATTTCTGGCATGGATGATATTCAAGAGGTTTACATTGGCAGCATTGATTTACCCCCAGGGGAGGGGAAAAGCAATTCTGTTTTCAGAAATAAATTTTTTTTTTTGTTGTTGTTGTATAGTTACTATTAAAATATTACTCTTTGCATCTTTGGAATAGAATTCGAATTAGTTTGAATTTTCACTGCTAAGAGGATATTAAAAAAACTTCACTCTCTTTCAAAAAATAATTTTGTGGTAAAAACGAATCTTGCAGATGATTGGGATTCGAACCCACACCTCGTAGTTGCCTGCCAGGTGCTCTAGCTACTGATCTATCAGCAGCTCTGCCATTTATCCACTTAGTTGGAACTTTTAAATCTCACTGACCTTTTCGGACATGGCGCCATCTATGATCATGAAAGGCAACTTATCCAATATTGCCTTTCCTCATCATAGATGGCGCTATGAACGAAAAGGTCAGTGAGATTCAAAAGTCGCAACTAAGTGGATAAATGACATTTCGGATCCCACTCATCATCATTTTTCCACAAAATATTTTCTTGAATCGTATGTCAACAGGTAATCTGTGAATTCGTTATTGATTGATTCTTTCTTTCTCTTTGAAAATGAACATTTCACATTCGCCGGGGGCGTTTTGTTATTTTTTTTTCGATAATTTTCATTTAATTTAATTTTCATTTAATTAAATTTCATTTAATTTTCGATATGAGCTAAGAAAAAGGATAAATAAATAAAAAAATAAATACCCCCTCAAGCAGCAGCTTGCCACAGAGGTCTGACAGGAGCCTGTCAGTTTTATATGCCATAGTGGAAGGTCTGAGAGGATGGCAGGACCTCAGCAGAAAAACGACACAAACAGCCATGCCTTACTCCGGGGCTCGAACCCAGGTCCCTTAGATCAGTAGCCAAGCGCACTAACCATTCGGCCAAGAAAAAAAAGGGGAAAATGTTCCAAGAGATCTGGTCTTGCAATTTAAGGAATTTAAATTCTAGGAAGAATTTAAACTTTGGTTAATAAATAAAAATATTTAAAATTTATTTAATTAATTTTAAATTTATAATTAGAATCCTGCACGTTGTTAAATTGCAGTTGTTGGAGAATTGTTTTTTGATAGAATTTTATTAGTGCGAAAATTTGAGTCCATTTAAGAAAGAAAACCCTTGTGGATTTCTAGCTATAACTTTCTGTCTTGTATACATTATATTCGTAACTTGGGATGTGGTTTCCCATTCTCGTAACATGTGGGCGATCCATAACTTATTGGAATGAGTACAACAAACTGCAGCGGGCTCGCTGTTTGTCAAATTTTTTTGTTTCACTGAGCTCGTTGTTAAAACCTTAAGCGATTTTATTTGATTCAAAGTTAATTAAAAAATGTGACTTAATGCAAAATGTTAAAAATAAATTTAGTTTAGAAATAAATTGGTCAAAATATAGTAAAATAAATAATGATGTTTCATTCTACTTACGAAAAACTTATATTCATTAAATTAATTTTTGCCTTTACTTTTTTTCTCTTATTGGCTTAGAGAGTAGCGCGCTAGGCTTATAATCTGATATCTCAGATTTCATTTCAAATTTTATCTGCTTTGAGAAATTCTCCGCTAATTTCCACTATTCCCTCTGTAGGAAGGAGGACATTAGTGCCGTCCGTTGGATGGAGTGCTAAGCCGCTATCCCGTGTGCAGGAGTGCCATTTCCTACGAAAGTTATAAAATAGTCAATAGTCGACAGGAGTTTTACAGCTATCTCATAACAGCTGTCCAGTGGGTTCCATTTTCCTACCCAAATCTGAGTTTTCAGGGTCCCTGTGGCCTGGATAATTATCCAATTGTGTGCAAAAGTACTGCTCAGAGTTGAAGCAACCCAATTCATCACTCGAGATCGGATTGTTAGCTGACGTGTTTGCAACTACTGAGAAGTAGTACATTTTGCTGCTGTTCTAGGAAGATTTTTGCGCTTCAAATCATAATTGGAAAAATGTGTGGTACAGTGAGTAGTTCCCAAACTATTCGTCGCGACCCCATATGGCACATAATTAGGTCTCCAGGCATTTGGTGAAAACACCAGGGTAAAACATATAAATGACCCCATATGGAGGAGTAAGAAATAAGAAATGAAAGAGAAAATTGAGTGACTTGTTCCTAAGCTATTCACGTGACCCCATGTGGAGAAGAAATTAGTGAGAAAAATTGATTATTTTTTCATATAAAAATCGAAACTTTCAGGTAAATAACGTTTCAGAAGTACCTCATTTACTCGATTTGAATATGGACATTTTTCGGGTTACATTTTGAAAAATATTTCCCAGCAGATTTCGAAGAGTACGGTTATATCCTTCAGAGATACATCTCCGGCAACTTTTACAGCAACAGAAGCAAAGCAGTTAATCGATTCTTCTTCAGATAAAAACTTGAAAATTAAGTTTCCATCGCTAAAACTTCCTATAATTTGGAGAAATGTGCAGAAAGAGTAATTTCAAATATGTATATTACAGAGCTCTGCGTATTTTAATTTCATTTGTAATTTCTTACCTACGTAAAGTTCCCTCCTACTAATAATTTTTATTCTATTTCTTGAAATATTAAGTTTTTCCCATCATTTTTGTTGTCTTTTTAGCTTATTTTAAATATAACTAAATTTTTTCCACTTTGTCGTGTTTGTCGGCAGATGTTTAAAATATTTTCTTTAAATAAAAAATGAGAAATTCTTCCTGAATTAAACAGGCACTAATAACATAAAATAATTCATATTTTTCGAATTTTCCAATAGTTGGAATTACCCAGCTTTAGAAGTAAAATTTGAAAAATGAAAATTTGAAGCGTATATTGTAAATATTCTATTCATGCTCGAATTTTAAGATTCTTCTGATAGAGTGTGATGATGAAGCGTTTTCGTTGATTAGCTCTCTTACCTCAAGGGGTGAGTGTGGAATTGAAACTTATTTTGTTTTAATAGATAAATGAAATAATAACACTATTGAAGTACATTACCATTCGCATGTTGTGATATATCCATTACTTTGAGCTTCAAATAGTTAGAGGGAACTAAAGTCAGTAGGTGATGATTTAATTCTCTTTGAAAACTGGCAATCCGTATTCTCCAGAGGTGATATGTTGCTTTTCTTGTACTTTAATTTTGTTTTACGCTTCATTAATGAACAGTGCTTCTACGAAAAATTTCAGTTTTTTATTCTGCCGGTATCTTTTTCTTGAGTTAGCGAGCTACGAAGGAGGGATGGGAAGACGGATTAGGTCTGGTTCAAGGGAGACGTATAAAAACTTCTAAAGTCAAATGAAGGGCATTAAGAGATTCTAAAATCAAAAGAAGCGAATTAGAAGTTCCAGAAGTCAAGAGAAGCGCATAAGAAATTCTAAAATCAAAAGAAGCGCATTAGAAGTTCCAGAAGTCAAGAGAAGCGCATAAGAAATTCTAAAGTCAAAAGAAGCGAATTAGAAGTTTCAGAAGTCAAGAGAAGCGCATAAGAAATTCTAAAGTCAAAAGAAGCGAATTAGAGTTTCAGAAGTGCATAAGATTTTCTAAAATCAAAAAAAGCGAATTAGAAGTTCCAGAAATCAAGAGAAGCGCATAAGAAATTCTAACATCAAAAGAAGCGCATCAAGTGAAGCGCATAAGAAATTCTAAAATCAAAAGAAGCGCATTAGAAGTTCCAGAAGTCAGGAGAAGCGCATAAGAAATTCTAAAATCAAAAGAAGCGCATTAGAAGTTCCAGAAATCAAGAGAAGCGCATAAGAAATTCTAAAATCAAAAGAAGCGAATTAGAAGTTCCAGAAGTCAAGAGAAGCGCATAAGAAATTCTAAAGTCAAAAGAAGCGCATAAGAAATTCTAAAGTCAAAAGAAGCGCATAAGAAATTCTAAAGTCAAAATAAGCGCATTAGAAATCCGAGACGTCAAGGACGCACATAAGAAAATCTAAAGTCAAAAGAAGCTCATTAGAAATTCCAGAAGTCAAGGAGAAGCGCATAAGAAATTCTAAAGTCAAAAGAAGCGCATAAGAAATTCTAAAGTCAAAAGAAGCGCATAAGAAATTCTAAAGTCAAAATAAGCGCATTAGAAATCCGAGACGTCAAGGACGCACATAAGAAAATCTAAAGTCAAAAGAAGCTCATTAGAAATTCCAGAAGTCAAGGAGAAGCGCATAAGAAATTCTAAAATCAAAAGAAGCGCATTAGAAGTTCCAGAAATCAAGAGAAGCGCATAAGAAATTCTAAAATTAAAAGAAGCGAATTAGAAGTTCCAGAAGTCAAGAGAAGTGCATAAGAAATTCTAAAATCAAAAGAAGCGCATTAGAAGTTCCAGAAATCAAGAGAAGCTCATAAGAAATTCTAAACTCAAAAGAAGCGAATTAGAAGTACCAGAAATCAAGAGAAGCGCATAAGAAATTCTAAAGTCAAAAGAAGCGCATTAGAAATCCCAGACGTCAAGGACGCACATAAGAAAATCTAAAGTCAAAAGAAGCTCATTAGAAATTCTAAAGTCAAAAGAAACACATTAGAAATTCTAAAGTCAAAAGAAACGCATTAGAAGTTCCAGAAGTCAAGAGAAGCGCATAAGAAATTCTAAAATCAAAAGAAGCGCATTAGTAGTTCCAGAAATCAAGAGAAGCGAATAAGAAATTCTAAAATCAAAAGAAACGAATTAGAAGCTCCAGAAGTCAAGAGAAGCGCATAGGAAATTCTAAAATCAAAAGAAGCGCATTAGTAGTTCCAGAAATCAAGAGAAGCGCATAAGAAATTCTAAAATCAAAAGAAGCGAATTAGAAGTTCCAGAAATCAAGAGAAGCGTATAAGAAATTCTAAAATCAAAAGAAGCTCATTAGAAATTCTAAAGTCAAAAGAAACGCATTAGAAGTTCCAAAAGTCAAGAGAAGCGCATAAGAAATTCTAAAATCAAAAGAAGCGCATTAGTAGTTCCAGAAATCAAGAGAAGCGAATAAGAAATTCTAAAATCAAAAGAAGCGAATTAGAAGCTCCAGAAGTCAAGAGAAGCGCATAAGAAATTCTAAAATCAAAAGAAGCGCATTAGAAGTTCCAGAAATCAAGAGAAACGCATAAGAAATTCTAAAATCAAAAGAAGCGAATTAGAAGTTCCAGAAATCAAGAGAAGCGCATAAGAAATTCTAAAATCAAAAGAAGCGAATTAGAAGTTCCAGAAGTCAAGAGAAGCGCATAAGAAATTCTAAAGTCAGAAGAAGCGCATAAGAAATTCTAAAGTCAAAAGAAGCGCATTAGAAATCCCAGATGTCAAGGACGCACATAAGAAAATCTAAAGTCAAAAGAAGCTCATTAGAAATTCCAGGAGAAAAGGGAGGCGCATAGAAAATTCTAAAGTCAAAAGAAACGCATTAGAAGTTCAGAAGTCAAGAGAAGCGCATAAGAAATTCTAAAATCAAAAGAAGCGAATTAGAAGTTCAAGAAATCAAGAGAAGCTCATAAGAAAATCTAAAATCAAAAGAAGCGAATTAGAAGTTCCAGAAGTCAAGAGAAGCGCATAAGAAATTCTAAAGTCAAAAGATGCGCATAAGAAATTCTAAAGTCAAAAGAAGCGCATAAGAAATTCTAAAGTCAAAAGAAGCTCATTAGAAATTCCAGGAGAAAAGGGAGGCGCATAGAAAATTCTAAAGTCAAAAGAAACGCATTAGAAGTTCCAGAAGTCAAGAGAAGCGCATAAGAAATTCTAAAATCAAAAGCGCATTAGAAGTTCAAGAAATCAAGAGAAGCTCATAAGAAATTCTAAAATCAAAAGAAGCGAATTAGAAGTTCCAGAAGTCAAGAGAAGCGCATAAGAAATTCTAAAGTCAAAAGAAGCGCATTAGAAATTCTAAAGTCAAAAGAAGCGCATTAGAAATTCTAAAGTCAAAAGAAGCGCATAAGAAATTCTAAAGTCAAAAGAAGCGCATAAGAAATCCCAGACGTCAAGGATGCACATAAGAAAATCTAAAGTCGAAAGAAGCTCATTAGAAATTCCAGGAGAAAAAGAAGCGCATAGAAAATTCTAAAGTCAAAAGAAACGCATTAGAAGTTCCAGAAGTCAAGAGAAGCGCATAAGAAATTCTAAAGTCAAAAGAAGCGCATAAGAAATTGTAAAGTCAAAAGAAGCGCATAAGAAATTCTAAAGTCAAAAGAAGCGCATTAGAAATCCCAGATGTCAAGGACGCACATAAGAAAATCTGAAGTCAAAAGAAGTTCATTAGAAATTCCAGGAGAAAAGGGAGGCGCATAGAAAATTCTAAAGTCAAAAGAAACGCATTAGAAGTTCAGAAGTCAAGAGAAGCGCATAAGAAAATCTAAAATCAAAAGAAGCGAATTAGAAGTTCCAGAAGTCAAGAGAAGTGCATAAGAAATTCTAAAGTCAAAAGATGCGCATAAGAAATTCTAAAGTCAAAAGAAGCGCATAAGAAATTCTAAAGTCAAAAGAAGCTCATTAGAAATTCCAGGAGAAAAGGGAGGCGCATAGAAAATTCTAAAGTCAAAAGAAACGCATTAGAAGTTCCAGAAGTCAAGAGAAGCGCATAAGAAATTCTAAAATCAAAAGCGCATTAGAAGTTCAAGAAATCAAGAGAAGCTCATAAGAAATTCTAAAATCAAAAGAAGCGAATTAGAAGTTCCAGAAGTCAAGAGAAGCGCATAAGAAATTCTAAAGTCAAAAGAAGCGCATTAGAAATTCTAAAGTCAAAAGAAGCGCATTAGAAATTCTAAAGTCAAAAGAAGCGCATTAGAAATTCTAAAGTCAAAAGAAGCGCATAAGAAATTCTAAAGTCAAAAGAAGCGCATAAGAAATCCCAGACGTCAAGGATGCACATAAGAAAATCTAAAGTCGGAAGAAGCTCATTAGAAATTCCAGGAGAAAAAGAAGCGCATAGAAAATTCTAAAGTCAAAAGAAACTCATTAGAAGTTCCAGAAGTCAAGAGAAGCGCATAAGAAATTCTAAAGTCAAAAGAAGCGCATAAGAAATTGTAAAGTCAAAAGAAGAGCATTAGAAATTCTAAAGTCAAAAGAAGCGCATAAGAAATTCTAAAGTCAAAAGAAGCGCATAAGAAATTCTAAAGTTAAAAGAAGCGCATTAGAAATCCCAGACGTCAAAGACGCACATAAGAAAATCTAAAGTCGAAAGAAGCTCATTAGAAATTCCAGGAGAAAAGAGAAGCGCATAGAAAATTCTAAAGTCAAAAGAAACGCATTAGAAGTTCCAGAAGTCAAGAGAAGCGCATAAGAAATTCTAAAATCAAAAGAAGCGCATTAGAAGTTCCAGAAATCAAGAGAAGCGCATAAGAAATTCTAAAATCAAAAGAAGCTCATTAGAAATTCTAAAGTCAAAAGAAACGCATTAGAAGTTCCAGAAGTCAAGAGAAGCGCATAAGAAATTCTAAAATCAAAAGAAGCGCATTAGTAGTTCCAGAAATCAAGAGAAGCGCATAAGAAATTCTAAAATCAAAAGAAGCGCATTAGTAGTTCCAGAAATCAAGAGAAGCGAATAAGAAATTCTAAAATCAAAAGAAGCGAATTAGAAGCTCCAGAAGTCAAGAGAAGCGCATAAGAAATTCTAAAACCAAAAGAGGCGCATTAGAAGTTCCAGAAATCAAGAGAAGCGCTTAAGAAATTCTAAAATCAAAAGAAGCGCATTAGAAGTACCGGAAATTAAGAGAAGAGCATAAGAAATTCTAAAATCAAAAGAAGCGAATTAGAAGTTGAAGAAATCAAGAGAAGCGCATAAGAAATTCTAAAGTCAAAAGAAGCGCATTAGAAATCCCAAACGTCAAGGACGCACATAAGAAAATCTAAAGTCAAAATAAGCTCATTAGAAATTCCAGGATAAAAGGGAGGCGCATAAGAAATTCTAAAATCGAAAGAAGCGCATTAGAAGTTCCAGAAATCAAGAGAAGCGCATAAGAAATTCTAAAATCAAAAGAAGCGCATTAGAAATCCCAGACGTCAAGGACGCATAAGAAAATCTAAAGTCAAAAGAAGCTCATTAGAAATTCCAGGAGTCAAGGGAGGCGCATAGAAATTTCTAAAGTCAAAAGAAGTGGATAGAAAATTCTTAAGTCAGAAGAAGTGAATTAGAAGTTCCAGAAATCAAGAGAAGCACATAAGAAATTCTAAAGTCAAAAGAAGCTCATAAGACATTCTGAAGTCAAAAGAAGTGCATTAAAAATTCCAGGAGTCAAGGGAGGCGCATAGAAAATTCTAAAGTCAAAAGAAGCTCATTAGAAATTCCATGAGTCAAGAGAGGCGCAGAGTCAAAAGGTTTGGAAACCCCTAATCTGATATATATTTTGGTTCTCTACTACCTGTAAATGACTTAAATATTGTAATTTTTAATAGTCCAAATGTTCTTTTATTTCAAAATGTCGCAAATCAAAAACAAATTAACATAGAGTTAGGCTCCGTTTAGCACAAGGAACAGCAGAACCATCTGAGCTGTCATTTTTTTCTAATGTACTATAAAAAATAAATTTGTTTCATTTAGGTATTTTGAACCATTGAATACGAGGAAGGAATATAAGTGAAATGAGTGTGGAATTTTAACGAAAATAAATAAGGCAATTTCTTTATCAAATTCCACAAAAGTGACAAATTATTGCATATAATCAAAACATTCAGTATTCACGGTGCATAAAGCGTTAAATTTAAAATATTTTCTACCTCGTTTTTTTCCCTGTGAATGAATAAATTGTAATCTCATAATTAATTTCCGCTAAAAGTTCACTTTAGATTGTTAAGAGAGAAAGAGCATTGAACAGCTCTTCTTCCAAACTCCAATTTTATGTTTCTTGAAGTTTTGTTAGAAAATAATCGTATTTCGAGATCGATAAACCTGACAAAAGCAGAAAATTATAATTCATCGCCCTAAAAACCTTAGTTAGAGTAATGTATCTCCTCACTTTAATTCGTAGTGACATTTGCATTTGTAATGTTCAAATCTGTGCATACAGAATAATTCACTGAATTTAATTTCTCTGTTTTTCTCAGCTTGATCAACTACTGAATTGCCAAAGACCTGCCTCTGCGATGTACAGCAAAGAGCAAGTCCATGATGAGCATCTCTTTATTATTACTCATCAGGGTAAGGATGTTTTTTTAATTCAATTTCAATGTACATCGGAAAACGAAATATACTTCATAAAAGTAAAAATTTTCATTAATAAATGTATCAGGATACGAAACACCATTTCTATACCATTAATGCTATCACAAAAATGACAAATTTCCAACTTGTGCCAAGGAAAGCCAGATCTCAAACTTAATATTTTAAAGAATATGGAAATGAGACAGAAGGTAAATAAATGTCTAAATGAGGTCTATTTAAATCTTGAATTGCGGAAATAAAATGCTTCCCTACCCTTCCAATGAACGATAAATTATTGTAGGCCATTTTTTTTAGATAAGTCCGCGGATTATTTAATCTTTGCTGTCAGTAGAGCCAACAATCTGAATATCCAAATGGGATTAACTGTTTAATCTATCACCAATAATTCGAAGTTATCACTGAATAACTGCAATCTTATTAAGCAATTATAAAATCTTATTCACTTCTCGATTAGTCCAAAAAACCCTACACTGCTTCCGATGAGTTTTAAGGTTACTAACAATGCAATTTATCTAGTGCTGTAAGTCACTTTTTGTTACACAATTCCGACCTGATTCCACGACTCCATGCAACTAGTTTCGACAATTGTAAATGTATTGCTGCACTCTGTCCTTCTACTGCTGCAATTTCTATCATAAGATCTGTCCATGTGTCTAATGGAAATTTTGTGTAAGACTTATCCTCTTTAATCATGATCCTATCCATTTATCTTACTATGAGATCAGCCCTTGATCTTTCACCAGAGAATAGAGTGAGATCTCCATAGGGATTCGGGAGGCTAGGGCCAGGTGTTCAGTGCGTGTATGTGTGTGTGTTTGGGGGGGGGGGTTGCAATTTTGTCAGTCATTTCGATCAAGCAACTGTAGCTTGAGATCCATTTGCGGAGCCTGGTGAATAAACTATGAATGTTTGATTAAATACCTGCATCTTTGCAATTGGATTCTAGAAAGGTTTCAAGCACCCACTGGAACGTGGACATACGTGATTGGTAAAACGAGCCCTTCACATCCCGAAAACAATATGTGACCGCACCTGGTGGTGTTTTGAACTACAAGAATTTTTGAAATAGGAGAAGTTGCGATTGAACTGCGGTGACGATTTAATAATCAGTATAAATCGCCCGGGCTTGATTTAGGTATTTTTTCCCTTTGTTAGGTCGTGGGAAGTCCAGAAGCCATAGTGAACCCTTTTTTTTCGTCTCAACACTGAATGACTGTGCCGAGTGGGCAGTCATTGGGTTCTTGTATATATTTAATTGTACACCGTAAGAGTGCGTAAAATAATTGTTTAAAATAATATTGTGTAAAAGAAAATATATTCAGAGGTAAAACAATCGAAGAACCCTCGACGCAGATTAATAAAAATATATGTTACCGTTCTATCGCTGCAACGGCTTGCTCACTACGTCACAACTTGGCAGTTCTGGGTACTTTCATTCGACATTTCTGCATCTCCAACAAACAGTAATAACATCTGTTTATCGTAAAGGTGATCTCCCAGCACAGACAGCACACGAAAGAATGATAATATAATAATAATATAACAATTTCGTCAAAAACACTTAAAATAACGAAACTTTCCACTGCAGATATAGACATTTACATCCATAAAACTATTTAATTAATAAATGAAATAAAAAATATTGAGGGATATGATGTTACTTAAAAAGTTTAGTTAAAACTGAGAAAAATTAAAATAATTATCAGACGAATTTCTAAATGTGCAATTATTTTAGCAATCGGTTGATGTAACAATATTTTTTTCCTGATATTACTTTTTGACATAAATTCTTATGACTGTCAACTTTTTTTCAGTGTACCAAACTCTTTGATTTTTTTCTGACGTCACATTTTACCATTTATTTTAATGGAAATAAAACAAAATTTTCTTGCATAAAACTAGTTAAAAATGAAATGGCGGTAGCGTCCCCGCGATCGGTTTACCAAACCAATTGCGACCCTCCGAAACCACTGATTCAGATCTTCAATTTGCCTTTAGTCTTATTCAAACAAAACGTTGATTCTTCAAAATTTTGAGTTCTAAATTCGGTCTTTGATTGGCATAGCATCGAAAGACTCCAATGTTTTGTCTAGTAAATGTAGTATATTAGTGCAGGCTATTCAATAGCATTTGGACGAAGATCAGAGTTTTTAATTTTTTGCCTTTTAGGGGAGGGGGTGTTGGTAGACCATAACGTTCGATTTTCTAATTTCGGATCTATTCATTGTGATCATATTTTAAATTTGTTTTGTATTTGAAATATTTTAGACGGCCGGAATGTTTTTGAATTCCCAGTGTTTCGCCGGTTACTTTATTTTTCCTGGTTTGGTGTCGTATTCGCAGACTGTTTTCCTCGAATGATGCTTGTCGAATGATGGGTATTTTACGGGCAGGATTTTTTTTTTATCTTCAAAGACAGTTTTGTTTTTTCTCTTTTTTTTAATTTTGGAACTTTTAAAATGCAGACTTTCCCCTTTTTTAATTTTAGTTATTTTAAAGATTTAAATTTTCATTTTTTGAATTTTGTTTTTTACGTTACCCAAATTTTTTGTCTTATGAATTTCGTGGTTTTCTGCGTTTGTGGGCGAGATTTTTATTATTTCTCTAAATTTTGGTCTTTTCGGAAATAAGATTTTTCGCTTTTTCGGTTTGGAGACTTTTCTTTGAGGACTTGGTTGCCTTTTTCAATCTATAGTAAATAACAACGATTACCTGTAGACATTCAATTCAAGAAATAATTTGGCAGAAAAAATGAGTTTTGCCGTGAGTGGGACTGTAAACCAGGTACATATGGGGTATTCTGACCCCTAAAACATTAACGCAAATTATTTTATGGTGCTTTTTCGTTTTCTTTTGTGCTTTTGCAGGACTGATTTTACTTTTATTCTTTTGCCTTCTCAGAAGTGAAAGTAAAACTACTCTCCTTACATGGCGAATAATATGTATTGCGTTTCAAACTTTTACCTCATTTCCAAACAAACTGTTTGGAAACGTTGTTTTACTTTGTCATCTGTCTGCCCATGCGCTTGTAGGCATTCAACTTTTATGTTTTCAGAGATAAAAATTCTTTTTGGGTTATATAAGTACCATTGAAATATTAAGAGCAGTATTTCCGAATTCGAAAACAGTTTTCATTTGTAAAACTTTTAGCGAATATTGCAAATGATTTATTCTTGCTAAAAACGTGAATATTTGGTGGTGGAATGTGGTAGTCATGGGATTCACAATGGCATCAGCGATTTGCCTTACCCACAGTGGGGGGAGGGGGTAAAGGGTAGAAAATGCGCAATTTTTTTGAAAAGACAAAGGCATAATTTTTTTCGGGTTCGTTAAATACTAACAAATAAAATATTACTAGTATTTGCATTTTCTGAATCATCCATTAGTTCGGATTTCCACAGACAGAGGGTGCAAAAGTCGCAAAATGGACTTCATTCCGTTTGAAAAACGGGCGTTTCCTTTTCAACAAAGGCTTTATGTCTTTTTTCTAGTTCTCCATTCGTTTCTTTTAAATTCTCTATTTTTCTGCGAAAACAAATGTTTGTTATAAAGGCCTCAATAAGAAGTTCACAAGTCTCATCTCTGAGGTTCTAAACCGACAGACTTCTGTTGCAAATGGGATGCATATTACGAGTTGATTTTTTTTTACTCTTTCTTCTCCTAGCCTTAAAATTTGCTGGCCAAAAAAATATTAGTCTTGTGTTAATGGGTTGCATACAATTATACTAAGCACATACTCTATAATAATATGTATGTTGGCTTGGTTTACTTCTGGGTCTCATTTTTGTGCGCAATGACCTAATTGTCAGGTTATAAGTGCCACCAAGGGCTCAGGGGAAAGTTAGGGAAGTGGATCCACTACAAGGATTTTTGTGGCCCGCTAACAAAATTAAGTTTTTTCTTGAAATTTTAAACAATATCTGTAATTTATCTTAAATTTTTTTGTCAATTTATATTACTTTACTTGATATGCAATCTTCAACTTACTCATTCTATTTGCAATTATTATTGCATTATTTCAACTTACTCATTCTATTCTTATTGCCCAACAACTACGGCCACAATGCTTCCATTAAATTTATTAAATATTTGGTAAGGTTTAGAAAATTTATATTAGTTTATTATTACTTATTATTTTTCGTATAAATAAAATAATTTTTTGAGGTGGCATGAGCTGATTTTTCAATTATCTATTCGGTCCTATTTTTTTTGGCCCGCGAAATATTGGCGTAAGAAAAAATGGCCCTCGTTCTTAGAGAAGTTGGACAGCACTGCACTAGAACATTATTATAAGATGGAAACCTGTTGGTTAGCGCCACAAGGTTTAGTTCTTCTGCACACAGGGCCACTGCTTCATGACTCATCTGATGAACAGCAGGCTTTCCAAGCCCATCAGTATTTCTTTTCTCAATAAGAGCAAGATGGTACTATAGGAGAATATTGCAACGCAGCCGCAGTTAGGATTCCTACCTGAATCGAGAGTATCAGGTTATAAACTTGGCTCCAACCACCGCTCCATTTCTTTATGCAATTACATTATTTTTAATATTAATATATTATATATATGTAAAGGTACTATTATAAAAATATTAATACCGGTATGTAAGTAGAGATGTCACTATCTGGTTCTCACTGATTTGGTAGAATATATCGTTAAAAATATCAAAAACTTTAAAGGGAAAAATAAAAGCGATAAAAACGCAGTTATTAATAATGAAACAAACGCATATTAATAAACCGTTGTGTTTGCGGCTAATTTTACAGACTCTTAAAAACATAATTCCCCTTAATCAATATTCCTAATTTAATAAGGTATGTCTTTACTGGTTTGAGTTTTCGAAATAAAAATTTTTGAGGTTATGGCTATTTTCTTTTTGACATGCGAATTTCCCAGCTGTATCTATCACCAAATTTCAACGTGCTTTTATATAAAGAATCTACATCCTAAAGCACAAATCGATCAGACAGCAGATTTTTTTTTTTTTTTTTTTCAGATGAAATGAGAAATAAAATACAGGCGAGTAATGTCAAAAGATCAAACAGAACTTGATAACAATGCTGCATATTTTTTACGTATAATTTAGACTAATGCTACGGAAATGAGGGTGCATTAGATCATGGGATGGGGGGGGGGGGGGGGGGTTGTTGTTGGGTTGTTTTACCTCTGAGCGGCACTTTTTTGCACACCATGGGCTAAATGGCCAGGTCACATGGATCCCGAAGGCTCAGAGAAGGTTGGGGGAGGGGACCCACTGGAATAGCTGTTGGGAGACAGATGGTAGGCTACCATCTGTCTCCCAACAGCTATTCCAGTGGCCATCCAGCGTGTTCTTTAACGTGCACAGGGTATGGCTCTCCCACACACGGGGCCACGGCTTAACCTCCCATCCGACGGAGGGAGGGACAGGATTGGTATGGCAATATCCCAAGTACGAGAAAATGCGAAAAGTAATATTTTACTAGAATTTTTGTGTTGGGTTTTGCTTCCGATTGGCCCTTTTGCTTGCACAATGAATTAAATGGCAAGGTTACAAAAACCTAAAAGCCTGGGTTGAGAAAGGAGACCCACCGAATAGCTGGAAGGATATACATGATAGCCTCCCTTCAAGGCCATCCAACGCGCTCTTTAATCGGAAGACAGAACATTTGAATGCTCAGGATTGGGTTGGGTTGTTTTACCTCTGAGCGGCACTTTTTTGCACACAATGGGCTAAATGGCCAGGTCACATGGACCCCGAAGGCTCAGAGAAGGTTGGGGGAGGAGACCCACTGGAATAGCTGTTGGGAGACAGATGGTAGCCTCCCGTCAAGGCCATCCAGCGTGTTCTTTAACGTGCACAGGGTATGCGCAGCTCTCCCGCACACGGGGCCACGGCTAACGTCCCATCCGACGGACAGCGGCCTTTCCAAGCCCATCGGTGTTCCCTATTGACCGTGGGCAGGGCGGGGAATTTTGCGGAGATAAATCTCAACGCTGACCCAGCTGGGACTCGAACCTGGGAACTACAGATTACGAGCCTGACGCGCTACCGACTGAGCCACCCCCGCCCCTGAATGCTCAGGAACATCAGGTTACGAGCCAGATGCGCTACCAACTGAGCTACCGCATTTTTTTGCCATCCAAACAAAAAGATTTCCAATTTTCTCCTAAAGTAAAAAAAAGTTGTTCTTCCTACTTGGAGTAGGAGGAAAGAGCGGGGGTCAGTGAATAGTTCCTCGACCACTTAACAATATCCTAACATACAGAGACTGAGCAAAATATTAATTTAAGATTTTGTTAATTTTCCAACTTTAAATCTTCTTTTTTTCCAATCAAAGTTCAAACTATTGGAAGATTCGGATAATTCGAAAATTAATATATCTCTCATTATGAAACAATTACATATTTAAACTAAGAGTGATTTTATTTTGTCTACTGACAAACAAATGAGAAAAGCAAAAAGAATAGCTCGGTTGCTGAAAACTAGTCCATTTCAGTCTTTTTTCAGAGAGTAAGATTTCATTTTGATTATTCTCTTCCATCCAGGTAATCGTTGGGGGCGGGGTGGCTCAGTCGGTAGCGCGCCAGGCTCGTAATCTGTAGTTCCCAGGTTCGAGTCCCAGCTGGGTCAGCGTTGAGATTTATCTCCGCAAAAATTCCCTGCCCACGGTCAGTAGGGGACACCGATGGGCTTGGAAAGGCCGCCGTCCGTCGAATGGGACTTTAAGCCGTGGCCCCGTGTGCGGGAGAGCCATACCTTGTGCACGTTAAAGAACACGCTGGATGGTCTTGATGGCAGGCTACGATCTGTCTCCCAACAGCTGTTCCAGTGGGTCCCCTCCCCCAACCTTCTCTGAGCCTTTGGGGTCCTTGTGACCTGGCCATTTAGCCCATGGTGTGCAAAAAAGTGGCGCTCAGAGGTAAAACAACCCAACCCAGGTAATCGTTGAAATAGCATACCATCTCCCAGGAAATATATAAATACTATTGTCCAAAATTATGTTTTTGGGTTGTGAATTTTATGTTATTGTGTAAATCGGTTGTTCCCAGAGGAAGCGTTTTCTTAATTTTTCGGCAGCAATAGATTGAGTAGAATATAAAATAGTTCTAAGATTAACGTAGTTATGCATTCACTATTAAAGCATCAAGGCAACCAAATATTTTCCAACTAATTATTTCAAATAGTTATGCATGTTTCGTTCCGACAGAAAAACTTTAGAAATTCATCAATAGACAGTATCATCCTGGAGGGATGCCACTTTGCGAGTATTTGATATAAAAATACTCGTAAAATTTTATACATGATAAGAATTATTTCAACTCTCTAATAATAATGATACATACATACATACATACATAAATACAAAATCCTCATGCAGCCATGGGCTACGGAGGTCTAACCAGACTGTGCAATTTTCCTCTCCAGACGTGTCTCTTCTGAGCTACAGCTGCTGCATTTGGCCACTCTAGGACAATTCTAACAAAGTCCTGTTTGACATTGTTTGCCCATCGCATCCTAGGTCTCCCCCTTTTTCTGATACCCTGAGGTACACTGTTCATAATCCTCTTTGCCAATCTGCAGCTATGCATAAGGGCAACATGGCCAAACCAACGTAGACTCTCTCTGCACAATATGCTGCTCAAAGGAGGTTGATGACTCCTTCTTCTAACCTCATCATTACTTACAAAGTCAAACCACCTAATGCCCAAGATACTGCATAAGCATCTAGAATAAAAGGTATCAAGTTTCTTGTTATCCTGCTTACAAAGGGTCCATGTTTCACTACCATAACTAACTTTAGAAAGAACCAAACTATTACAGCCTAATTTTAGTCTTTAGGTGTATACGCCTATTTTTCCATATTCTCCATAGATTCTAAAAGTCCCAGCGGCAATCCCTATTCTTCTATTTATCTCATGCCGCACATCACCAGTATCTGTTACATAGCTCCCAAGATAATTAAACTGATACACTTGCTCAATAGTACAGCCATTCAAAGCAACTGAAGCATCCATCTGCCTGACCAATTTTCATCACTTTAGTTTTTTCTCTGTTTATCACCAAAACTACTCTATTACCAGTCTCATCAACAGCCCTAATGAACGAATTCATCTCATCAACAGCAGTAGCGAACAGGGCCAAATCATCTGTATAATCTAAATCAGAAATTTTGAAATCTCTAGACCATTTAAGGCCAAATTCTTTTCCTTGCAAATTACGCATTACATAATCAATAACTAAAGAGAAAAGAAGAATGCACTTTTCTCTAACTCCACTAACAATACTAAACCAATCGCTGCAAGACCTACCAACTCTCACACATGACTCAGTGTTATTATAGAGAGCTCTCATTACACTAACTAACTTATCAGGTATTCCATATGAAATCACAATCAACCACAAATTATGTCGATCAACAGAGTCAAAAGCCTTTTTGAAAAATATAAAGCTAGCAACCTCAGGTTTCTGAAACTCTAAACATTTCTCAAGAATCTGCCTAAGTGAAAATATTTGATCAATACATCCCCTACCACTTCCGAATCCCCACTGTTCATCACGCAGCTGTCCATCAATAAAATTATTAATTCTATTAAATACAATCATGCATAGAACTTTACCTGGAACAGAAAGTAAACTAATTCCTCTATAATTATCACAAAAATTGCGATCACCTTTTTTAAAAATCGAGATAATAACAGCTCTAGTTAAATCCTTAGGAACAACACCTTTATCATAAAAAATATTCAAAATTTCAGCCAGCCATGTGAAAACACAAATGTTCCCAGATCTAAGCATTTCAATGGTGATTTCGTCCACCCCTGGGGATTTATGTAGTTTTAATTTAGAGATAGCCAATTCGACTTCGGATTGTGATATAGGGCCATCATTAAAGAAGGTAATGTATCTATCATAATTACAAACAATGGGAGTAGAAATAATCACCTTATTTAGAACATCTCTGAAATGCTCAGCCCACCTAGCCATCACAGGATCCTCACCTTCAACCACCTTGCCATATTTATACCTCAATCCCTGTGTACCTGTCTGTTTCTTTCCACATAAAACATCAACAATCGGGTACAATCCCTGCTGTTGTGCTGTTTAAATGCTTCCTCTGCTTTGTCAGCCAAGCTATGAAGACAAAAATTCTTAGCAGCTGTTAACTGAACTTTTACATGTTTATTAAGCTCGTTCTAATGCCTTCTGTTTGGACTAGTAGGGTGTTGATTCACATTAATCCTGCACTTCCTTCTTCCAGAGATAAGTTTCATAGCCTTAACACTCAAATAATTTTGTTTCCTCTGTTCCCTTTTACCCAAAAGAGTACTGTTGGTTTCAAGAAAAGCCTGTTTAAACTGATCCCATTCTTTCTCAACTTCAGTAGTAAGCAAACCATGATTGTCATAATGACTAAGTAGCCTATCATGTATTCTTTGGCTATATCTGGATCTTGCAGACATTCGATATTAAAGCTAATTTTCTTAACCTCAGCACAACGTTTCTTAAGCTTCAGCTGCAAGACACTTTTGATCAGGTAATGGTCAGACCCAATTTCTGCTCCCCTGTATGATTTGGTATTCCTAACTGAACTAACACATTTGCTGCTAATTAAAATATAATCTATCATATTCCTATGCAACCCATCAGGTGAAACCCATATATATTTATAAATGTCCCGGTGTGTGTAGTATGTGTTAGTTATTCGCAAATCATTAAGTTTACTTACCTGTAGAAGACGTTCTCCATTGCCATTGGAATTGCCAGTGCCAAAGGGACCTAAAACTCCTGCCCAAAGGTAAGAATCAGTATGAACTTTAGGGTTGAAATCACCTAGCACAACAGAAATTTCTCCTTTCTTCACAGAATTCAAAATATCCTGAAGCTGGCTGTAAAACCTATCCTTCTCATCCGAGTCCTCTGTGGGGACATAACAACAGATGACATTCAAGTCTTTAATTTTTGTTTTAAATTTCGCTGTAAGAAATCTTTTATTAATGCAGCCATATCCTAGAAGAGCATCACTGGCGCGTCTGCTGAAAAGCAAACCTACACCTTGAAGATGCTCTCCATCCTCCCTCACTGAAAAGAGAAATTTAAAGTTATTTTTAAATATCTCTTCTTTATTTGTCCATCTAGTCTCTTGCAAGTCTAGAATATCTATTTTATAACGCTGGAATTCGTGCGTGAGGACATCAAGAGAATGAGCTCTATATAACGTCCTCTCGTTCCAAGCACCTGCAGAGAGAAAATGATTTGTAGGATATTTAAAGAAACTAGGTTTATTGAGAGAAGTAGGGCCAACAATCACACAGCCCCCTGATCGCAGGCATGGGGCAAACACCTGTTCCTCCTCGACTACAGGCTGAAGCCATCCATGCTGATAGGAACTTCAGGCACCACCTTTTCAAGTGGACCTTTTCAAGAGCCATAGACCAGCCTGAGGCACATTCCTCCAGTTTAGGATTGACGATGCCCAACTAGCTAAGTGAGGGTTCAAGCACCTGCGATAACCTCTGATCAGGATTATTCACCAGCTGATATAAGGTATCCCGTGCTTCTGTTTACTTAGGGATGGCAACCCATAAGCAAACAGAGAAAACAGCCGCAGATTCTCCCTTTCCCCTTCAATAGAGGCGCACCAGTGCAAGCAAGTCCAGGATTCATAATCAAACTGAAATCCATAAACCAGTCCAGTCTAGGGAGTATAAAAGGTCTGCACCAGGACCCTGTGAAGTTGACCACTCCTCGGCAGGGTTGAAAAAAAAAGTTGCCATAGATGACCAGATCAGTAGGACACACTGAACTGGCAGCCCTCCCCTTCCGTTTCCTTCCAAAAGAGAATATATCTTTTGAAAGGTACTTAATGGTCTGCACCACGAAAAGGCGGTGTCGGATATTAAATGCTAGACCTGCAGGTTATGTGGATCATCACTGGTGATTGATATACAGCTCTCCTTCCAGTTTATGCCTAACTACCATTCCCTCAAGATATAGGAAAAATATTTAAATTCCATGAAGGGGGCACGGAGCTCAAAAAGGTTGGGAACCTCTGGTCTAAACAGATAAGAAGAATAGTGGTTAAGGCCGGTCTTAAGACTTTTGGGCACAATCGGCCCCGCGCTGGGGTTATAACCTCCACGAAGGGAGGAAATTTTCATTCTAAAGAGAAAATTGTTGTCCTATTTTGTGAGAACTACAGATTTTAAGTTTAGCAACACTGTGTGCAGTGTAAATTTTTTTTCCAGTTTTTGTTTAATTGTTGTTTGTTTTTAAACATATGAGGCCCGCATTTGCTAAGGACAACACTGGAGTGGTTGCTACATTCGATATCGCGCAAAGCTCATGATTCACTGTTTTGAGTGTTGTCATCTTCATAATTTTCTCCACTAATCCTGTTATGCACGTTGGTGAGAAAGGGGACACTAAGGAGCTTGGAATGGCTGCCGTTCGTCAGATGGGAATTAAGTTGTGGATTTGTATCCAGGCTTCAATATATCTCACAACAGCTATTCAGGAAATTTTCTTCTCTTAGCCCTTTGATCTGGACATTTAGCTCATTATATGCAAAAAAAAAAAAATAGGTTATTCCGAAATATAATATAGGTTATTTCGAAACGTTTCGTTGGCTTGTACATTATGCAACTTATTTATCAAATCCTTTAGTTAATATTTTCTATTCTCTGTAAACAATTTTTTTCAAATCATTAACCAAATTTTATTAATTTCAACTTTTCATTTTCTAGCCTATGAACTGTGGTTCAAGCAGATAATATTTGAATTGGATTCCATCAAAAATCTTTTTAACACCGTGGTAAGTTTCAATTCTCTCGCTATATGGTGGTGCAGGTATTTTATTCGCAAAATCGTCAAAAGTTTCATAAAATTACAAGAGGTGGCAAGATTACTTACAGACAATACTATAATTCAACGTTTATGGGCAAATCGCAAATCGTCAATACAATATTAAGTGCTGCTGCATTATTAGCAAATTTATACCTTACATCAATGGGGACATAACTTTGAAATTCGGTGTCTTTTAAAATAAGCTTTTTATGGGAAAATATGATTGAAGATAAAGATTTCAATCAAATCTAGATTTCCCACAATACTCGTTCAGTATTTAAAGAGTTATTTGAAATTCCACTATTTTTCAACAGTAATATCAGTGCATAGAAATTTATTCTTAAATGCACTCATTGAAAAAAAATTACAGACTTTTAAAATATATATGCATTTCTTCAAATGATTTCATTTATTAAATGGTTTTCAATATTTATTATTAAAAATTTAAATAACTTCTGAGACAAATACTTATGACTCGTATTACTATTGTTAAATATTGAAACTTAAAACTTTTGAAATAAACTAATACTTCAGAATTCTTGTCATAAAAAGATGGAATTAAGGTCTTCATTTTATCATCGGTCCCATTTTTCCGTAAAAATCTTGTTTTCAAAATTATGGAGCAACTGGCATAACATAAAAGTTTTCGACTTTTTGCCTGGGTAGTGTATATTAAAATGTGTTATATATGTTGCACAAACTTTTTGTTACGTGCAAACAGTAGAATCGATGTGGAAGCGAATCGCGGGCAGCTTTCCAGACACTGTAATGCAGATGATGGAGACCCAGAATTTAGTTTCGGGGAGGGAGGGGGGGAGGAGGAGGGGAGGAGGAGGAGAACTTAGTTTCGGCGGAGGGGGGATTTGAAAATAAGACTTTGGTAAGGTTTCCGAATTACTAAAATATTGCATAGAACAGGAAAAGTTACAATGATATTCTACATAAAATAAGATTTTATAGTCGCTTTTTTTAATCCATTTTTAGTATCGGACTTGAAATATGGGGTTAAAGTAAAATTATACAAAGACAACTCTTTTTGGATTTCAAAGAACCCTCTCTCGATTTTCCGAATAATCGAATCCGCGAACTGCAAACAAATATTCAGATTGCGCAAACTGTATTATTTTAAAAAAATCAGTACAGTAGAACACTGAAATTAAACATTAGAACCCATATTATCTTTCTATCAATTGACGAGAGAGGAGATTTGTTAGTTAGTTCTTAAAATCTGTTGTGGAAAAACAGTTTTTGTTCTTCGAAAGCATGTCTTCCAAAGGCTGTTGAAGCCAATTTTTCGCAATTAATTCAATTGGACATAATAAGGCAGGCCCTGATCTGGAAAAATGAAGTGTCAGGAGGCGTTTAAGAAGGAGTCGGAATGAACTGAAACGTCTTTCTGGTATGAAACTTTTCATTTTGTTTTAGTGATTTTTAATAAATTTGTTGAAAAATACGGGTGATATATATATTAGGGTCTCCGCCCCTGTGGCCTAGGCCGTCAACACCGCGAACGGGGTTCCGACACCCTGCATTCCCCGTTGTTGGCTCACTTGGCTCCCTCCTTTCGGAGAAGTGACTCATCAGGCTCCTGACCAGCGAGGCGGTAAAGCAATGCTTTAAAATGCCGAATATTGCACAAAACATTATCAAAAGTTAAGTCCTTTGTCCATCACAAGAAATATAGTTTAGAATTTATCACAAAACTATTTATTTAAAAATGCAGTTTTCCCGGAAAATATTTTACAGCACACTATTATAACTCACTCGATTAGAACCTAATGTACGAATTGTTTATTTTGACAATGCAATCAAGTTGGCATTCAATGAAAATTAATCTGATAATCTAGTAAAATATATTTTTCAATTAAAAATTTCGACTTATAGTAAATTGATGCAATTATTTCGGCAACTATTTCACACCCCACTTTCCTATATGTGATTCACTTTTTCGGTCGTTAGACGCACTTTAGTTCAAAAATCATCAGTTGGGTTGTTTTACCTCTGAGCGGCACTTTTTTGCACACCATGGGCTAAATGGCCAGGTCACATGGACCCCGAAGGCTCAGAGAAGGTTGGGGGAGGGGACCCACTGGAACAGCTGTTGGGAGACAGATGGTAGCCTCCCGTCAAGGCCATCCAGCGTGTTCTTTAACGTGCACAGGGTATGGTTCTCCCACACACGGGGCCACGGCTTAACGTCCCATCCGACGGACGGCGGCCTTTCCAAGACCATCGGTGTCCCTTACTGACCGTGGGCAGGGCGGAGAGTTTTGCGGAGATAAATCTCAACGCTGACCCAGCTGGGACTCGAACCTGGGAAGTACAGATCACGAACCTGGCGCCCTACCGACTGAGCCACCCCCGCCCCCAAAAATCATCAGTACCATGCTTTAAAATTCCGAAAGTTGCACAAAAAATTACCTAAATTGAACGATTAGAAGCTAACGAATGAACTGTTTACTGTGACGGTGAAGTTGCCATTTAACGGAAACTAAACTTCTGATAATCATGTAAGACAGATTTTGACTTACAGTTTCCTTTGACGATCTGGCAACCGGAATGCGTTGCACAGTTACAGACTTAGCCTATTATTATGGTAGATTGAGAGTTAATATATTTTGCCTCTGTTTCGGTTACTGACATTTTCAATTTATAAGTTACTTGCTGTCGTGGCTCCCTTGACTCCCTCTCATAGATCTGGCCCTATAATAAGGAAATGGTTTTCTGAAGATAAAACGTTTTCAACTGCAGCAAATTTAAATTAAATGTTCAATTTCCTTCATGGCTGTTCAAAAATAAGTGTGTCTGACAGAGTTTTTCATCAGGTATCCCACAAATTATAGTATTTTTCCACGCAAAAAGTGTTTAAATTCAAAGAATTATGAAAAAAAAAGAGATTAAGCAAATAAAGTCGTTTACATATTAAAAAACCCTACAGCTTACATTATATTGCTTAGTAAGGATTCTATAGAATAACCATCCCCCTAACGTTTCCTTCTCCCTATGACGACAACCCCCCTACCCTTCTGCCCTCCATTGCTATTCCTAATCCTGTCTCGTTAAAAAACCCGTTTGCTAAATATCTCCTCTTACTAATATTTCCACGTGCTATCAATCACTGATTAATGAAGTACAGTCGCTCAAGAAAATATCCGAACACTATGGTTAATTACAGAATTCAGAAAAAATATCTGGCAACTTTTTTTTTTATAAATTAGTGATCTGGCAACCTTCGTGTTCTGTAATCAACCATAGCGTTCGGATAATTTTTTGGGCGACTGTACAACGCTACTGTTTGTGAATCATATTTCATTTGAATAATCGATGATATCCTAGAAAAGTCCACAAAGTATTTTCGAAATCGCCGTTAAAATCGGCGGCAACACTTTCGAAGAAGTAGGAAAAAAAAATCTCTAGAAAGTTCCAAAAAGTTACCGAGTTCGGTTCCATAGCAACACCATAGAAATTACTTCCTGTGAAGCACAAATCTAGGAAAAAATAATAGGGGTGGGGGAGTTGTTGGGTTGGGTTGTTTTACCTCTGAGCGGCACTTTTTTGCACACCATGGGCTAAATGGCCAGGTCACATGGACCCCGAAGGCTCAGAGAAGGTTGGGGGAGGGGACCCACTGGAACAGCTGTTGGGAGACAGATGGTTGCCTCCCGTCAAGGCCATCCAGCGTGTTCTTTAACGTGCACAGGGTATGGCTCTCCCGCACACGGGGCCACGGCTTAACGTCCCATCCGACGGACGGCGGCCTTTTCAAGCCCATCGGTGTCCCCTACTGACCGTGGGCAGGGCGGGGAATTTTGCGGAGATAAATCTCAACGCTGACCCAGCGGGGACTCGAACCTGGGAACTACAGATTGCGAGCCTGGCGCGCTACCGACTGAGCCACCCCCGCCCCTAGGGGTGGGGGAGTGACGCAATCGTGCCAGAAACAACTCAAGGGGCTCACTCTTAGTTTCATATGGATTTCTAATGTAGGGAAAATATTGTCTTGAGCGAGTGGGATACGAATTGAAAAAAACAACACATTTTGCCAAGTTTCCTCGATTTTTACAACTCCCTTTAATTTTCCAAAAAAAAAAATTGGGGAGTTTGAAAGTTTGAAGTGATTTGGCAAATTTAGGAGAGATGTAAACATTGGGATTAGTTTCGTGAAATTAAGGACATATGACGAAATCAAGGCAAAAATTCATAGTGATTTGGTACAATTCAGACGAGATGTAAATATTGAAAGTATATCTGAGAAATTATGGCTTGTGTGCAAAATTGGAGAGTCAAATGGCAAAATGTTGGAGAGACTTGTCTTACCCCCCCCCCCCTCCCATGGAACGAAAATCTAAGCAAATTTGCTCAGTTGGCAAATTTTGGACTTCTCCCCCCCCCCCAACCATAGTCCTTCGCTATGCCCCTGGGTTAAGGAAACGAAGAATTCGTCGTCTTGTGCATAGTGACCAACGTCTGAAAGAAGTTGGGTTCTGAGAAACCAGTACACTTAGCCGCAGTTTTGGAATACTTGAGGATTATTAAAACGTAAGACGGAAGTCATTCTGTGTACAGTTATTTAGTTATTTAGGAATTGGTAAGGTTATTCTCGAAATATTGCAAGTATTCACATATATGATTCTCGTTATATTAAAAATTTTTTCACACATAAGATAAACATTGCCATCTTTAGTTTATGTACATGTTTTTATTCATACTTTTGTATTAAATCACATTATTTTAGATTTATTGTTACTTGTTATTTTTGAACTCACGCTAAGTTTTCATCTGTTTGAATTCGTATCAATACATTACACAAAGAGAACACATATGCACAACACGAAATTTAATATGGCAAGTAAAATAAACACATGGTTAGGTAAATGGCATATTGGCTTTGCCTACCTTATATAGTTGAGCAAAGTAAGACCACCATCAACCTCTAGTATTTATGTCCACCAACTAATCGTTGAGGGAGAGTGCTCGCATAACTCACACAACGTTATGCGTGAGTTTCCTAATCCTTGGGAGGGGGAGGGGGCGTGGTTGGCTCAGTCGATAGCACGCCAGGACCGTAATCTGTAGTTCTCAGGTTCGAGTCCCAGCTGGGTCAGCATTGAGATTTATCTCCGCAAAATTCCCCACCCTGCCCATGGTCAGTAGGGGACACTGATGGGCTTTGAAAGGTCGCCGTCCTTCGGATTGGACGCTAAGCCGTGGAGACGTATAGGGGACAGCCATACCCTAGGCACGTTAAACAACACACTGGGTTGCCTTGACGGGAGGCTACGATCTGTCTTCCAACAGCTGTTCCAGTGGGTCCCCTCCACCAACCATCTCTGAGCCTTCGGGATCCATGCGACCTGGCCATTTAGACCATGGTGTGCAAAAAAGTGCTGCTCAGAGGTTAAACAACCCAACCCAACCTAATCCTTGAGGGAGATGCTCGCATAACTCACACAAAGTTATGCGTGAGTCTCCTAATCCTTGAGGGAGACTGCTCGCAAAATTCACAAAACGTTATGAGCCTAATCCTGAGGGGGACTGCTCACATAACTCAAAAAACGTTTTGCATAAAGTCCTAATCCTTGAGGGAGACTGCTCGCAAGACTCGTAAAACGTTATGCGTGAGAGTCCTATAATCCTTGAGCGAGACTGCTTGCATAACTCACACAACATTATGCGTGAGTGCCCTAATCCTTGAGGGGGACTGCTCTCATAACTCACACCACTTATGAGTGAATTTCTTAATTTTTGAGGGAGATTGCTCGCAAAACTCACAACGTTTTGCATGAGTCTCCTAATGCTTTAGGGAGACTACTCGCATAACTCACACAACGTTATGAGTGAGAGTCCTAATCCTGAGGGAGACTGCTCTCATAACTCACATAACGTTATGCGTGAGTCCCCTGATCCTCGAAAGAGACTGCTCGCATAACTCGCACAAAGTTATGAGTGAGAGTCGTAATCCTGAGGGAGACTCCTCGCATAACTCACATAACGTAATGCGTGAGTGACCTAATCCTTGAGGGAGACTGCTCTCATAACTCACACCACTTATGAGTGAGTCTCATAATTCTTGAGGCAGACTACTGGTATAACTCACACAACGTTATGCGTGAGTCTCGTAATCCTTGAAGATTAACGCATAACGTTCTGTGTGCCAACACAGGCACAAAGATCAGATCTGAAGTTCCTGGTTTAATGGAGTCAAATGATGATGATATCACTATACGAATCACTGCTCCTGGCGCGCTCTCATCGCTCTCTCAGGCTTACAGCGGGTGAGTTGGGTGGAGGTGTGAACGTGAGGATGTCACCGAATCTAGCTGAAACTGTCGCTGTTTTGCTTAACACTTTAATTGCACAACTGCAGTGAATGTTTATGTACTATGTATAGTAAAGAAAGCCTCACTGGATCTTAAAATGAGGAAACAACGTTATGTAAGATGAGGATTGTAGAAATTTCTGGATAATGCAGATTTCCTCGAATTAATAACTCAAGTAGTTTAGTGATTTAGTATTCTTTTTTTAGTATTAGTGATTTGCTAATCTGGCACATAATCTACTCCTCTTGAGACAACTCGGGTGTTTCTTACTTATTCTGCCTAACTATGAGTTGCTGCTGAGGCTAGATGGCTCCGACCAAAAAAGCTTACTTTTTACTACTGCTACAAAAGGTCGGTCTTAACTGTCTCCATGCAAGGATTTACGAGACGGAGGGTACTCCCCTCCCCTTTCACAATGTGAGTAAGGTTAAAAGAGACAACAAATTATTAAAGTTATTTATATTTCATATATTTTTCCAAACATTTTTTGAAAATCCGTAAAACGGAGGGGAAAATGTTATATTGTATTAGAAATCAAGTCTCTTGGCTCCCTTTTATATTTTTTCGGCCAGATTGTGTTTTTAAAGCCCCCCCCCCCCTCCCCCTCGAAGGTAAAATCCTCGCCGCTCAGAAACAACCCAAAAGAAAGTAAGATTCATAGCTGTATAACTTAAAATATTGCCCTGTATCGCACAACATCCGATCATTAGAATTCCAGACTCGGTGAGAGGAAATTTTTGTCCCTCTTACTATTTATTGTCTCCAGTTCTCTCTGATCAACCCTTTCGTTTTGAAAGTAATTGGACAAAATCGTTTTGGGCTGGAGAGGAACCAACGACCTTTTTACACACTATGTGAAGAACTGATTGTTCAGTTTATCAGCCAAAACTTTTTTGTCTCGCCTTCCTTTGAAAACTCAATAAGCTTTTTATGGAAAAATATGACTACAGATATCAGTCAAATATGTTTCAAACACGATTTTAAAAACATATTATTTCATTATTTAAAAAGTTAAAGACCCTCAAACACTTGACAGTTTAGTTGTTCTGCAAAATTCATTCTAAATTTGGCCAAATTATCAAAACATTACAAAAATTACTAAAAAGATTTTTATGAATTTTAGGATTTAATAAAACGTTTATTATTTTCGTTTTCATCTGTTTGAATTAATTTTTTGCTTAGTTTTCATCAGGCATTGTTGCTGCAAAATATTGCAGCTTCTACAACTTTTCAAACACTGAAAAAAAAATGTTATAAGGGAGAAAGTTCCATGGGTGAGAATATCATTAATTTTTCCCTCTCTCTGAGTGTATAATGACTTGTTAATGTCGTCTTCATAATTTAATGCAGATTCTTAAAAAAATTTCTTTCGCAGGAGGATGAAGCTAAGATGTTGGTCATTACGTCGAGACTCAACAGACTGGTTGTTATCTTTAAGGTATGGAAATGAGTAATGGTACAGTCGCTCAAAAAAGTATCCGAACACTACGGTTGATTACAGAATTCAGAAAAAATATCTGGCAACGACTTTTTTAGAAATCAGTGATGTGGCAACCTTCGTGTCACGTGACACGAAGGTTACCAGATCACTATTTTCTAAAAAAAACATTACAGAATTCAGAAAAAATATCTGGCAATCAACCGTAGTGTTCGGATACTTTTTTGAGTGGCTGTACGAAAATTTACAGAATTTTGCTTATCTAATGTGTGAATAAGTGTTCGATGAACTACAACTGGTAAGACTAACATCGCAAGTGATTAGAATAATCAGTTGCGGTGTTATCTTCCACGTGTCTATAAACACTAAAAGATTTTCCCATGATATCTCTTAAGTATGTAATCCTAAAGTAATGAAATTTTGAAGTTCAGTAGACTGATCATTTAATACAGCGATTCTTAAGCTGGGGAACCTTTAAGGTGTAAAATACACTACAGGAAAAATATTGCAACACCTAGAAGGATTAATGTCATTTTATTGAAATGCAGGCAGCTGTTAGCATACACTGAGATGTGCGATTGATTATATTATCAAAAAAAAAATATATATATATGGAAAATTGCCACTTTACCTACCCGGTAAAGTGGTATAATTAGTATGATGTTGAACCGCCCCGCACAACAATGCATTCATGAGCATGGCGGGAAAGGCTATCATACAACTCTGTAATATCCTCCTGAGGCATAGAACGCCAAATAGCGCGAAGTCGTTGTTCCTTTTCAGCGACAGTGGTTGGCGCACCTCTTGGTGTTGTTGTAGCTGTCGCCCCATCATGTCCCAGACTTGTTCAATAGGTGAAAGGTCATGCGAGCGTGCTGTGGCCATGGTAGTACCTGAACGTTTTGCTCATGTATATACTGCAGACTAATGCGGGCTGTGTAGGGACAGGCGTTATCTTGCTGGTAAAAGGTTCCGTGCTGCTGAACAAATGGGACAGCCACTGGCTGCAAAATGTTGGTAACATATCGTTGAGCAGCCAGAGATCCCCTTATGATGACCAGTTCTGACCGAAATGTCCGACTAATGGCACCCCACACCAAGACACCAGGTGTTGGAGTTGTGTGACGATGTCGCACGCACTGGGTGGCGTTTCTTTACCTTGGATGACGGGGAAATGACTGTCGTGCTCATCAAGACAAAAACGAGATTCGCCACTAAACACCACGGTACTCCATCGTTGTTCGTTCCAGTTCTGTCTGAAGCGACACCACTGAAGACGTGCTTGCATGTGGCACTAGATGGCCAAAATTAAAGAGCATCCATAAATAGCTTTGTGTAACCAGACTACAATACAAAAAAACGAGAGTACCTAAGCATGAAATAAGTGTATCAACTATTTTATACCTATTTCAACGATCTCATTTTCCTTTCATACTTACTATCGAATATATTAATGGTTGATACAACACAATGTGAACAGTGACTTTCTGAGCAGACATATGCTATTGATGCTCTTCCATGATATGACTGCATTCATGAAAGGTTGTTTACAGCTAAATTTAAAACTAAGATGAAAGACTTGATATTATCTGTTGTTATGCTTCCACAGAGGACTGATGAGAATGAAAAAAGTATGTTTTAAAGTCAACTTTAGAATATTTTGAATTATTACAAAAGGAAGGTTGCATAGGAATATGATTGATTATATATTAATTAATAGCAAATGGGCTTGTTCGTTTAAGAATACCAGATCACATAGGAGAGCAGAAATTGGATTTGACCATTACCTTGTCAAACGTATCTTACATTGAAGCTTGCGGGGCGGGGGCGGGGGTGGCTCAGTCGGTAGCGCGCCAGGCTCGTAATCTGTAGTTCCCAGGTTCGAGTCCCAGATGGCTCAGCGTTGAGATTTATCTCCGCAATATTCCCTGCCCTGCCCACGGTCAGTAGGGGACACCGATGGGCTTAGAAAGGCCGCCGTCCGTCGGACGGGACGTTAAGCCGTGGCCCCATGTGTGGGAGAGCCATACCCTGTGCACGTTGAAGAACACGCTGGATGGCCTTAACGGGAGGCTACCATCTGTCTCCTAACAGCTGTTCCAGTGGGTCCCCTCCCCAACCTTCTCTGAGCCTACGGGGTCCATGTGATCTGGCCATTTAGCCCATGATGTGCAAAAAAGTGCCGCTCAGAGGTAAAACAACCCAACCCAACCAAGCTTGCGAAATGTTATGCTAAGGTTAAGGAAATTAGCTATAACACTGAATGTCTGAAAGATGTAGATATAGCCAAAGCATTCCATGATAGACTACTTGTTCATTAGAACAATCGTGGTTTACTTTACCGCTGAAGTTGAGAAAAAAATGGGATCAGTTTAAATAGGCTTTTCTTGAACTAACATTACTCTTTTTGGGTAAAAAGGTGCAAAGAAGAGTATTATTTGAGTGATAACACTATGGAGCTTATTTCGAAAGAAGGAATTTCATGGGCCTACTAATCCTAACATACGACATTGTAAAGAGCTTAATAAATGTGTAAAGGATCAGTTAACAGCTGATAAGAATCTTTGGGTTGATAACTCTCTTACAAAGTAGAAGAAGCAGGTAGACCATACAACAGCAGACAGTTGTAGCAGATATTTAATATTTTTGTGTGGGAAGTAACAGATTGGATCACAGAAATTGTGGGTAAACATGGCAAGTTATTGAAGGTGAAGATTCTCTCGTGGTTAGGTAAGCTGAGCATTTCAGAGATGTTATTAACAATACGGTTAATTTTGTACTCCCATTGTTTGCAATGAGGAAAGATGCATTACCGGCTTCAGTGTTGGCCCTACATCTACATATCACAGTCTGAAGTTATTTTGGCTATCTCTAAATTAAAACTACATAAATCTCCAGGTATATATGAAATCACCACTGCAATCCTTAGAGCTGAAAACCTTTTCATTGTCTCATGGCTGACTGAAATTTTGATTACATCATATGATAAAGTTTTTGTTTCAAGTATTTTACTAGAGCTTTTATTATCTCCATATTTAAAAAAAAAGGTGATGTAAGTTATTGTGATAACTATAGGAGTATCTGTTCCAGATAAAGTTCTTTGCATTATTGTGCTTAATGGAATTAAGAATTTGGTTGGTGGACAACTGTATGATGAACAATATAGATTCAGAAGTGGTAGAGGATGTATAGGTGAAATAGTTTCACTTAGTCAAATTCTTGATAAATGTTTAGAGTTTTTTTTATTGGTTACTAGTAAGAATCAATTACTGGGTCAGTACGTAAACTGGTCTATATTTAATTTTCCCGTATGCATAGCTGCAGATTGGAGAATAGTGTTATGAATAGTATGCCTAAAGGTCTCAAGAAAAGACCAGGGATGACCTGGGCAGACAATGTCAAACAGGACCTTGCTTGAACTGCCTTACAGTGGCCAAATAGCCAAAAAACAAACCTGTAGATCAGGACAGACGAGTTTGGAGGACTAATTTACACAGTCTGGTTGGGCAGCCGTAGCCCTTGTGGATTTTGCATGCATTAAATACACTCTTCATAACTAGTAAGTAATCTGTAGTTTTGCATGTGGAACCAATGTAATATCTCTCTTTTGAAAAAGTTGTTCAGAGGAGTTTGCTGACTCCTTCGTCTGACCCTGTCATTCATTACTTAAAAAGTCAAAACCACCTAATATTCAGCTTATTTGGTAAGCATCTTAAAAACAAATGAATCTAGTTTCCTGTTAACTTGCTTACAAAAAATTCAAGTTTCCATGCCATAGCAAACTTTAGAAAGGACCATACTTTTATACAGCCTAATTTTAGTCCTTAGCTGTATACTTCTATTTTTAAACAATCCCACAAACTTTTAATAGTCCCAATGGCAATACCTATTTCTCAAGTAGCACTTCATCAGTATACAACTCCCAAGAAAATTTGATTAGCAAACTTGCTCAATGGAATTTGAATAGTTCCAGGGGTACAAACATTCAAAAAAACTGAAACTTGTCTGACCAATTTTCATCACTTTAATTTTCTCTTTTCACCAAATCTGCTGTATTACGAATTTTTTTCAACAACTCTAATAAAAGAATTCACTCTTCGCCATTTGCCATAAGGGCTGAATCATCAGCATTAAATCAGAAATATTCAAATCTCTAACCAATTTAATGACAAAATCTTCCCCTTACAGGGAATTCTGCATAGTATAATAACCAAACTAAAGAGAAAAGGAGACAAAATGTACTTTTGTTAAAATCTGATAGTATCGCTAAACCAATCACTACAAGACTTACGACTCTCGCACATGACTAAGTGTTACTCAGAGAACCATAATTATGTTAATTAACTTATTAGCTATGCCATATGATTTAACGTTCAACTACCAATTATCATGATCGATAGATTCAAAAGCCTTTTGGAAAACTGCAGAGGAAGTAACAACAGGTTTCAGGAACTTTAAACATTTCTCAAGAATCTGCTGAACGAAAATATTTCTTATGTGCATTTCCTACAACTTCTGAACCCACTCTCTTCATCGCGGAGTTGCCCTTGAGGGAATTTCTTACTTCTGTTATCCACATTAATGCAAAGATCTTTACCTGGGTCAGTGAGTAAAAACTGATCCACTTTTAATTACTGGAAGAACTGCGATTATCTTTTTCGATAATAGTCTTAATAATATATCTTGTAAAATACACAGGAATAACATCTTTATTGGAACAAAATGCGCGAAATTTCAGTCTGCCATGTGACAAGGAAAACATTTCCATATCTAAGCATGACTGTAGAAATTTCCCATACCCCTGGGTTTTGTGTAGTTTTAATTTTGAAATAGCCAAAGTAATTTCAGAATATGATATAGAGTCAATGCTAAAACCAGTAACTTGTGTGTCTCATTTCAAACAATGGGAATAGAACTAACCAAATTTTTTAAAATATCTCTGAAAAGCTCAGCCCACTTTGTCATGACAGAATCCTCCCTCCCTCTATTTCAATGTGTTTCTTCCCATAAAATCGTGGACTCTCTGGTACAGTCGCTCAAAAAAAGTATCCGAACACTATGGTTGATTACAGAATTCAGAAAAAACATCTGGCAACGATTTTTTTAGAAATTAGTGATCTGGCAACCTTCGTGTCACGTGACACGAAGGTTGCCAGATCACTAATTTCATGTCATGTGTCACGAAGCAACCTTCGTGTCACGTGACACGAAGGTTGCCAGATCACTAATTTCTAAAAAAATCGTTGCCAGATGTTTTTTCTGAATTCTGTAATCAACCATAGTGTTCGGATACTTTTTTGAGCGACTGTACAGCTTTCCAGTTTTTTCGCTTTTCACCTATAGCTTCTTCCTCTGCTTTGTCAAACAGCCTATTCTGCCCCTCTCCTATCAGCTTTTCCGTTTACCCATGTATTCCTTTCAGAAATAGGCTCCATTGCCTTATCACATAAATGACTTTACCGTTTCTGTTTTATACCCTAAAGAGTATGTTTGGTTTCAAAAGCAGTTTGCTTTAAGTGGTCGCATTTTTCCTGCATTTCAGTAGTAAGCAAACTGCGATTGCCATAATTATTAAGTAACCTATCATGGTAAGCTTCTGGCTATGTCTGGATGTATCAGAGCTCTTCAATGTGAAGGCTAACTATTTTAAACTTAACACATTTCTTGAGCTTTAGCTGTAAGACACCTTTAACAAAGCAATGATTAGTTGCATTTCGGCTTCCCTGTATCACTTGGTGTTTCTAACAGAGCTGCCTTATTTGCTTTTATTCAATATATAACCAATCAAATTTTGATGCAACCCATCAGTTGAAACCCATAGAAAACGAGTGTTTGTATAACTAATTGCAGTCAAACCCTTAAGTTTAATTACCTATAGGACATGTTCCCCATTCCTATTAAAATTATCAATGCCAAAAGGGTCTATCACTTCTGTCTGAAGGTCAGAGTAGCACCGACTTTGCCGTTGAAGTTATCCAGTGTGCTGGGTGAAACTAAATCATTTCATTAATGATTAAGAATGAATAAAAAATAAATAACCCCTCAATCAGCTGCTTGCAACAGAGATCTGATAGAAGCCTGTCAGTTTAAACGCTATAGTATGTAGAAGGTCTGTGGGGATAAAGTAAACTAATGGACAGACCCACTGGTTCGGCCTGAAGCACTACCAGTACAGGGACTACCACTATGACCACTATCTAAAGGTCGGGGACATACAATACCATATAGGTAAATGCACAGGCCACGACAGTCTAGGGTGAACAGTACTATAGAAGTAAAGCTCAACCCACGGCACCGCCGCTGCAAAACCTGGATTTTAATCTATTCCACGGTTAGCCACAAACAAGGATATGTAGATCCAAGTTGACTCAGCTCCCATGGTGAGAACTCTTAGTCCGGCCCGAAATTTGTGGCCTTGTCCGACTTGACGGACCAAGTCAGTCAGCAGGGCCCCTAACGACTCCCCTGAGTTTGAGATGGAGGTCGCTTGTCCAACCGGGTCCCAAACCGATCAGCAGAGCCTTCGACTTTAGTGAGCCCTCAAACCCCCCACCACGTCAAGGTGGTTCCCTTTCGGGGAAGGGGGTAGTTTACTTGTTGCTGCACAACACAGCAACCACGGCAATCCCCGGTTCCGTCTTTCAACACTACCAAGTTATGGAAAGCCGTGACTATATACTGTCGGGGGCAAGGCACACCATATAGATGCATCTCATCCCCAACAATCCTATGGCGAGCAGTCCTATAGAAGGAAAGCTCATCCATCGGTCAAAAACTGGAATGTACTCTGTTCACCGGTTAGCCATGAACAAGGATATATAGATCCAAACTCGCTCGGCACCCGGGGTGGTGACTCTTAGTGGGACCCAGACTTTGAAAAGGGTCCTTGCCTACTAGGGGACCAAATCCGTTCTGCAGGGCCCTTGAACTGCTCCACTGAGCACCTGATTTTGAGGTCTTGGCACTGTCCACCCAGGCCACTAAACCAGTCAGCAATAACTTCGTCCTCGGTTGGTCTTGGCTCTGTTCAACCGGGGCCCATACTGGTCAGCAGAGTCTTCGACCGGTTTCTGGGCCACAAGCCCCCACCCCCACCACCACGACAAGGTGGTCCCCTATCGGGGGGGAGGGGGGAGTGGGACCTCAGTCAGATATACAACACAAGCATCCATGCCTTTCCCTGGGTTCGAACCCAGGTCCCTCTGATTAGTAGCCAAGAGCGCTAACCACTCGGTCACGGGGACGGTAAAAGGAAATCGTAGCAAAAGTTTGCCAAGGATAGATAATTAGCCTTTTTTTTTGTTTTCAATTCCCTGCGTATAGTTTTCGTTGAAATTGATTTTTGATGTGCTGCTGTTGAACATCTCTCTCAGCTTATGAACTATACAGTTCTATTTTGCCATATAGTTCATCGTGCCAATAAACGCCTATCCCTATCTGTCAGAGCCTTTTTTTCTCCCTCATTTGCCACGCTTGGGGGACTTTTTCTGAGACCGTTACCATTCTCCATACACTTGGGATATTGTGCCCCTTTATTTCCACTGAGTTTCATCACCTCTTTTATGGATGCTCCTGCCGATCGCGCTCCAACGATGAGCCTCTTTTCGAACATTATTTTAATGCTTCTTGTCATATTTAAATAATGCTAAAAGCACCTCAAAAATAATGCTAAAAGCACCTCAACGATTTTGCAGATGTAACTCAGGGATCTCAAAGAGTCAGCTGAACACCTGTTGAAAATATTTGATCTATGTTGAAAGCAAAAAATCTTGGGAAAAACAGTTCAGATTTGCTCTCACAGTTCATTTCAATTTACTAACATTGTTTTGTGTTTTAAACGATTCCTCCTAATGAACACTCTTAATTCGTTTTGTTCCTACAGCTGCTTATGGACCAGATCACCATTCTTGAAACAATGGCTCCAATTGATTTCATGGAATTTAGGTAAGTTAGAAAACTAGAGTTTTTTCTTTTTCATTATAATGTCCAAATTTATGCAAAACCTAAGGAACGATGCAAGCAAAAAGGATCATATTTTTCACTCATTGCTTCAACTACTCTTAAATACTGCATGGTAAAAATTAATATTATCAAACATTATATTTTTTATCTTATATCGAGTTTCAAATTTAATTGTATAAAATTTGTAGTATGTACTATTTGATTTGTATAAATATTATTTTCTTAATTATGGGAATGCAATTGTCTTATGCCATCTGAACTACTATACCATTGGTTTTGCATAGTTTCTAAGTTGAGCGATTGTATTGACTAAGGTCTACATTACGTTGGGTTGTTTTACCTCTGAGCGGCACTTTTTTGCACATCATGGGCTAAAGTGGCCTGCTTAGATGGGCCACGAAGGCTCAGCGAAGGTTGGAGGAGGGGACCCATTGGAATAGCTGTTGGGAGATAGATGGCAGCCTCCCGTTAAAGCCATCCAACGTGTTCTTTAACGTGCACAGGGTATAGCTCTTCCGCACACGGGCCACGGCTTAACGCCCCATCCGACGGACGGCGGCCTTTACAAGTCCATCGGTGTTCCCTACTGACCGTGTGCAGGGCGGAGAAATTTTGCGGAGATAAATCTCAACGCTGACCCAGCTGGGACTCGAACTTGGGAACTGCAGATTACGAGCCTAGTGCGCTACCCACTGAGCCACCCCCGCCCCTTCTGTACTAAGTATAATGCAGCTGAATACTCTATAATGGCCATATGTTTTTCGTCAAATGGTTAGTTGTTGATCACAAGTCGACTGATTTATTCGCTGAAATATGAAATTTTGCAAGCAGAAACAAGAATGAAAGTATTTACAAGTTTACTTACATAAACTGATCCACGCCAATAACAAGTGGATTATACAAATATATCAGATTAGAAGTACTGTTCAGATAAGCAATACACAATTACATAAATTTGCAAAAAAAATTACAAAATTATGTAACTTTATCAATATCTTAGTATGCAAAATGCATGGATATTCTTGTTCAAATAATACATACTTTTAACAGAACTACACCTAGCGTTCAACTTATAACCTTAATTATAACAAACGTTTTAAATCATGGTCAACCTTTACAATTTGCTAATAATTCACCCGTTTCAAAACTAATACAAGAGCAAAAGAGAGGAAGACTATAGTTCTTATCCTAAATAACTTGTCCCATTCGAAAAAGTCTCCTTATATCTTGAGGTGCAGTTGTAACACTGTGCACACAGACTTGCCCTCCCATGGAAGAGAGCAATGCGAATCACATAGCTTCCTTGCACTCTGTAGTTGGTTTATTAACACCACGTGGTACATACATACATACATACATACATACATACATACATACAAACAAACAAACAAACTAACAAAATCCTCAGGCAGCCATGGGCTACGGAGGTCCAACAAGATTGTGTAATTTTTCTCTAAAGACATGTCTCTTTTGAGCTATAGGTGTTGCATTCGGCCACTCTAGACCAATTCTAGCAATGTCCTGTTTGACATTGTCTGCCCATCGCATTTTAGGTCTCCCCCTTTTTTTGATACACTTCACGGCTGAGTGGTTAGCACGCTTGGCTACTGATCTAAGGGACCTGGGTTCGAGCCCCGGGTTAAGCATGGATGTGTGTGTTGTTTTTCTGCTGAAGTCCTGCCATCGTTTCAGACCTTCTACTATGGCATATAAACTGACAGGCTGCATTTGACATACTAAGATACATTGACAGGCTTGCATTTTGCATACTAAGATACATTACATCAAATCTGTAGCAAGCAGCTGCTTGAGGGGTATTTATTTTATATATTAGGTACACTGTTCATAATCCTCTTCCAATCTGCAGCTACGCATACGGGCAACATGACCAAATCAACGCAGTCTCTCTCTGCACATTATGCTGCTCAAAGGAGGTTGATGACTCCTTCTTCTAACCTCATCATTACTTACAAAGTCAAACCACCTAATGCCAAATATACCGCGTAAGCATCTAGAATAAAAGGCATCAAGTTTCTTGTTATCCTGTTTACAAAGAGTCCATGTTTCACTACCATAACTAACCTTAGAAAGAATCAAACTGTTATACAGCCTACGTTTAGTTTTTAGGTGTACACACCTATTTTTTCATACTCTCCATAGATTCTTAAAAGTTTCAGCAGCAATCCCTATTTTTCTATTTATATCATGCCGCACATCACCAGCATCTGTTACATAGTTCCCAAGATACTTAAATTGAGACACTTGCTCAAGAGTGCAGCCATTCAAAGCAACTGAAGCACCATCTGCCTGACCAATTTTCATCACTTTAGTTTTTTCTCTGTTTATCACCAAACCTACTCTATTACCAGTCTCATCAACAGTCCTAATGAACGAATTCATCTCATCAACATCAGTAGTCAACAGGGCCAAATCATCTGTATAATCTAAATCAGAAATTTTGAAATCTCTAGACCATTTAAGGCCAAAATCTTTCCCTTGAAAAGAATTTCGCATTACATAATCAATAACTAAACTAAAGAGAAAAGGAGACAAAATGCACCCTTGTCTAATTCCACTAGCAATGCTAAACCACTCACTGAAAGACGTACCAACTCTCACACACGACTCAGTGTTATTTTAGAGAGCTTTCATTACACTACCTAACTCATCAGGTATTCCATATGATCTAACAGTCAACCACAAATTATGTCGATCAACATAGTCAAAAACCTTTTTGAATTCAACAAAGCTAACAACCAAAGGTTTCTGAAACTCTAAACATTTCTCAAGAATCGGCCTAAGTGAAAATATTTGATAAATACATCCCCTACCAAGTCTGAATCCACACTGTTCATCACGCAGCTGTACAGGAACCTTCTCAAGTGTCTGGAGCTTTAGTGACATTCCTAATATCCTCGATAATAAAATTCCCGATTTTTCCATCTGCAAAAATTATCTTTCTCCAGTCTCTGGATTTTTATTATTCGTAAAAATTTATTATAAGTAAATAAAGTTCCAGAGGTTATAAAAAGGTAACTAATGAAAATAGAGAAAACGGAAATTATATTTAGTATGGAGCAATACTAAAAATAATTTCCGTTTTCTCTATTTTCATTGGCTACCTTTCTACAACCTGTGGACCTTTATGCACTCTATGCGAATGATAATTTTAATTTTCTGCCTCCAGGGGTTACCTTTTTCCAACTTCGGAATATTTATTCATAAATAATAAAATAATAAATAAATACCCCCTCAAGCAGCTGCTTGCCACAGAGGTCTGACAGGAGCCTGTTAATTTATTTGCCAGAGTAGAAAATCTGAGAGAATGGCAGGATCTCAGCAGAAAAACGACACATATATCCATGCCTTACCCGGGGTTCGAACCCAGGTCCCTTAGATCAGTAGCCAAGCGCGCTAACCACTCGGCCATGGAAGGGCAAATGATAATTTCCTTCTTTTCCATCCCTAGGGGTTACCTTTCTCCATCAAGGTGATCTTTATATATTGGATAAAAATAATGTGTATTTTTTTTTCCCATCTCCAGGAATTTCCTTTCTCCAGCCTCTGGATTCCAAAGTGTTCAGTTCCGTGTTATTGAAAATATGTTGGGTGTGAAAAACGTACGTAAAATTTATTGCTTTTCTCTTATTTAATATTTAATCATCACGTAATGCTTTTTGCTTCGGATTTGCATCTTTTCGAAGTGGAACAAATTTTATTTTTTTATGTTTACAATAGTATATGGAATATAAATTTAACAACGTCACAAATGACTCGCAGGTCTTAAGTTCTCAGCATATGAGATTTTCAAATATAGAAAAGTATTTTCAATATTTTGTTACAAATTATACAAGAGGACAAAATCTAATATAGAGATGACTGTTAGCAATTGATAAAGAATCGCGCTATTTCTATCTATGGTACAGAAATGAAAGAACTCCGAAAATTTGCAATCGTAGATCTCGGGAAAAATCCGAAATTTGATCTCCAACGTGTTCTTTAAGGTCAAATGGAGGTCATTTAAAGGTCAAACCTAGATCTAGGAGTGGTAGAAGCGTTAAATTTGGTGTCTGGGAGTCTGCCTAGCAGCTCTTCTGTTAAATGGTAGTTGAAAAGTTTTTGAAATTGAGACATAATTTTGAGCAAAATCTTTAATTTATCTACCATGGCATTTTTCTTCATAAAGTTTCTTCTCAAAGTTGGCGAATTTTTATTTTTCCTTTTCATTCGTTCATGGGAGAGTTTAAATAGCTCATGCGTGCAGAAGCTGCAGTCTCATTTAACAATTTCATCCGACCCACGCGAAAATTGGACTGTGGCCCATTTAACAATTTTCTCCAGATCACGTGAAAATTGGAAAACGTAAAATCGTTTTTATTTAATCTGTCTCTACTAAGGGGAATGCTGTTTCAATAAGACGGAAATCTTAATAACATCATACAACTAGCTGCAACATCAATAAAGCCAAATAGTCAACATCAGGGATCCAATCCCATTCTTCACATGCTGCTTAGAAACCAATTACAGTTTTCACGTTAAAATAACTCTATATTAACCTTAATTTTTTTTTATTATTTTGTAGCTACCTATAACAGGTGAAATACAATAAACGAAGTTTTTTCTGTTCTTTTTATTGAACTTTTCCCAATTGTTTGCCGCACAGCAAACGTATTATTTTTGCATTCGGCCTGATTCCAAAAATATTTGTGTACACCTGCAACAGAGTTCCAATATACCCTGGTTAGTAGAACATTTCACTATTCGGAAGGAAAAATTTGTAAAATGTAAAATAATGCAAGAAACTTTCTGATCAGTTCCTGTTTAGTTCCATTATCTCCAAACTTCTCCCACCTAAGTTTTTTCCTACGTCTGGGCTTTATCGAGCCTAGATATAGGTCCCGAGATCAATCAGGGGTCCCAGATTCGTATCTCATTCCGCTCAAGTTTTCCTTTAAAACTGCTATCAGCGTATAAAATTTAACACTGTAAGTTTATATGAATTAAGCACTGAAAAAAAATGTTATTCTTATTTGTAAATAATTTCTTTTCAAAAGGGAGAAAAAGCTGTCACTAATCTGAAAGGGTAAATCCGAAAGAGTTCTCCGCTCCAGAGAGAAAATAATTTTTCGCCAAAATAACAAAATTCTGGAACGGTGCCAGCACAGCACATTAGTACCAAATGCTATCACTAAATGACAGCAGTCATCACTGTTATACACTCGTGCTACGAGTCGCAGCAAACATGGCGAAGGTACTGCACATCAGGGCACGATCCATGGGGGAGGGGTGGGTTTAGCATCCCCTTTGGAAATGCTAGTAATAGAGGCAAAAAAATATTAAACATATGAAAATTTCACGCATTTTTCAAAAAGTTTTTAAGACCTGAAAAAGGAGAGGAAAAATGTATACTCTAATGGGATTCAAGTTTATTGCCCCCCTCCTTTACTTTTCGCTAGACCAGTGCCTTCTGCACATATACACACATACACCGAAGAGCCAAAACATTATGACCACCTGCCTAATATTATGTTGGTCCTCCACATGCCTCCAAAACAACACTTACCTGGTGAGGCATGGATGCTACAAGATTTCTAAAGGTGTCTTGTGGTATCTGGTACCAACACATTACCAGCAGATCCTTTAACGCTTGTAAGTTACGTAGTTGAGCCGCCGTAGATCGGATATGCTGTTCCAACACAAACCACAGATGCTCGATTGGATTGATATCTGGGGAATTTGGAGGCCAGGAAAATACCTGGAAGTCTTCCTCATGTTCTGCGAACCATTCTCGAACAATCTGGGCAGTGTAGCATGACGCATTATCCTGCTGAAAGAAGGCACTACTAGAGGGATAAAACGTTGCCATGAAAGGATGTACCTGGTCTGCAGTGATATTTAGAGAGATGGTAGACGTCATACTTTCCTGCACATGAATGACTGGACCCAGGATTTCCCAGCAGAACATTGCCCAAAGCATTACACTTCCTCCACCAGCTTGTTTTGGTCTCATAGTGCCTCGTGGTACCAACACTTCCTCAGGTAAATGACTCACCCATACCCAGCCGTCCACATGGTGCAAGAGGAAACGAGATTCATCGGTCCAGACGACATTCGTCTAATTAGAGATCAATGCCCATTATAGGCGCTTTCGAAGGTGAACCGAGGTTACCAAGGGCACTCAAAGCGACCTGCGCCTATGCAGCCCCATTTTCAGCAGAGTTCGATGTACTGTGTGTTGTGACACAGTACTCCCATCACCAGCATTCAGATTACAAGCGAGTTGTGTCATAGTATCCCTTATGTTGGTTCGTCTGATACGGGACATCCTTCGCTCACCTCTAGCATCGATGAGCCGTGGTCGGCCCACACCTTGCCAGAGTGGATTATCCCTCCTTGGACCACTCTTTGAAGGTGTTAACCACGACTGACTGTGAGCACCCCACAAGTCTTCCCATCTCGGAAATGCTCTGACCCAGTCGTCTGGCCATTACAATTCAGCCTTTGTCAAACTCACTTAAGTCCACTGCCTTTCCCATCTGAAGAACAAGAATAACACTGATTAACAGAGATAAATATCAAGTGTTATTTATACCGTTTCATGACTTTCACACGCGTCGTCGTTTACCTGTAGTTGCTTAGATTTGCATAAAGACGCGCTGGTCATAATGTTTTGACTCTTCAGTGTTTATAGGGAGCTTGAGATTCGAGAAGAAATTTGGTTCGGTAGTTACAAAAGACCCAAAAGGTAAAAATCCATTGACAGCTTGTGACTGTGTACTACTCGGATGGTCTGTCCATACAATATGTGAGGAAATGGTGCAGTGAGTTCGAAAATTGAAGTGTCACTGTAGTGCAGTGTCTCGCAAATTGTGTGCAGCGAGAGATTTTCAAATTGACACTAGACATGCTAAATATTTCATTTTGACTTGTGTTATCGACGTGCTTTAATATCGACGCGCTATCGACGTGCTTTAATAAAAATCTTTCAGATTTTATCAACTGGGATCTTGTAAGTATTTATCAAGCTTTTTCCAAATTTTGGTATTAATTTTTGATTATTTCAAGCCATAGAATGGACAAATATTTAAAACAAACACCGAGTTATGAATTAAAGAACGAGAGCAAATCTTCAAGTAAAACCAGGCTGATGACTTCAACAAAGCGCAAATATAATGACGATTATATAGAGTTTGCTTTTATTCTTTTTTAGGTGTGCCGCGGAAAAAAAATTACATTCAGTGTGCCGCGGAAAAAAAATTTGATTCAGTGTGCCGCAGAGTAAAAAAGTTTGCGAGACACTGCTGTAGTGGATGAAGATGTCCACACCTGGCAATGGGTAACTATTTATCACCTACCATGTAGTCGAGACCTGTCATCGTTGGGTTTTTACTTGTTTCGGAGGCTGAAGAAGGCCTTTTCATACGATGATGACGTCAGAGCGAAAGTCACAAAGTGTCTTCGGAGCAACTCATGTTCTTCTGTTGTCAAAGCTTCAAGAAGCTTTTACATAAGCAGCCGTTATGATAAGTGTTTCAACAAGTCTGGCGACTACATGGAAAAATAATGCACATATCTGCCGTCATTTCCTATATATCTGGTGCAATTTCTTGCCCCCTGCAGAAATTAGGTAGAGAGCTTGATTTTCTGACCTACTCTAGTATTATCTGAACACTCTGTAATGATCATATATTTGACTTTATGTTTAGAATATTATCATTGTTTCGAATATTTTCATGATAATAATAATCTCCATTTTTTTAATTTTCCAGGAGCAGAGGGTTAACTATAGCAAGAATAACTATCTAACAGTATTTAAAGACGCCAAATCCATAGAAACAGTACTGAGATCAGAGCGGGAACCATCACTTTGTGATCTCGTTCAGGTAGGATTACTATGTAAAATGGTGGAAATCATAAAATGACTTTCAGTACTGATTAGGCAAATATTTTAATAAGAACAGGGAAATTAGGGACAGAAAGAAAACATTGTTATGTGAAATAAAACGGAACACATTGGTTATGCATTACAGCTACAGTACTTACAACAGTCTGACAATACCTTTACTAGTTAGATATTTTTATGTTTTAGGGTTTTGTTAGTCATAAAAAATTCACTCTAATGAACAAAAAGTGGAAAAGCAATTCAAAGATTTGGATGATCACTGTGCCTGCATTGAAACCTGCTCTGCCTTCGTTGACAAAGGAGGAATAATAGGCTTTGGAAGGACGCCGTTCATCTGGTGGATGTTACTTCGTGGCTCTATGTACAGGGAAGCCTTAATCGGTGCATTTGAAAGAACATGCAGGATGACTTTGATTCTAGCTGCTTCCTAACAGCTACCAATTGGGTCTGCTTCCCATATCAGTTTTCAGACCTTGCGATTTAGTCATTTTACCTCACTGGATTCCTTTGCAAAAAATAAGACCAAAACGACCTTTAAAAATTTTTCGATATTGACTGTGATGTTGCTTCTTCGTTTGTTTGTCTATTGGGACCACTTAGGAACGTCCCCTCGGTTCGATCGCAATACGCGACGGGTGAAAGAGTCTTTCGGAACAAAAATCAAAGATTTTATCACAATTGCAGGGACTCAATACTGAGGCTCCTCCCCAATAAATTGGTTCAACTTCAGCCTTTACTTTAAAATAACAAATATTTATTTAACCTTCCAAACATGCTTGATGGACGAGGACATATGCTCAATTACATAGATTAAAACAACACCAGCTTACTATGCCTGTTCAGCTGTATTCACAGAGCCCAATGCCGTTATTACCAGTCGGCATTTCCCAGCTTTACAATTCCTCGTCTGCATGCTTTCGAAACTCGACCGGCTCTGTTCTTCTCGTTGTTGCCAACCCTTTCTCTTTCTCTCTCCGCCTGACCATCTGGGGCGTCCGCGAGCAGTGGGGTGACCTCCGTCCCCTCTGGGTACTGTTACTTCAATTAACTTTCCAGATGCCGGGACAGAGGGCCTCCCACGTAACATATGCCTTGTTGGTGAAATCCAAAATAAATATACAAAGCCTGAACAAAAACAATATCTAAAAAGGCCTCTAGCCTGACATGGACTATAATAATTAATGAGTAAAATATATTCAAAGTTTATCGACGTCATTTTCGGTTCTAGAAGATAAAGCAGGCATTAGGAAATGTTATGTCTGACAGACGAGTATGAAATTATGATCCATAAAAGACACGCGCAAACACTGGACTGCAAGGAAGAAATAAGCAGGTAATATCAGATTGCAATGAAAACGATAGCAAAGAATTGTGGGTAAAAGTACCTTAATCACTTTGCAATATATCCTAGTTTTCAAGATTAAAGTGAACAATGTCTAAGAATGTTATTTGATAACACGTGATGATTAATTAACAGCATTAAAATTTATCGAAAAGGAAAGGAGTAAAGAAATTAAAAGCTAGTACACAGTAATATGGGTTGGAATACCACATCATGTATACAAATAAGTCCATCGATGATTTTTAAGGATCAAGGACATAATGCATACACGAGATACGGATTGCGCCTTTATCTCATTTTTTTTTATAATCAGTTAGCATCATACGTTGAAAACTTGTCAACGATTTGCGAGGGATATGCCCCGGAAAAAGTAAAAGGGGGAAGCGGGCCAAGAAACTGACTTCGTTTTAGATGTTTTTAAACGAATGCATGAAAAATTCGAGATAAGGAAACAATTTTAATCATTTGCGGCCTCCTTTACTAGCATTTTCAAGGAAGAGGACATGGCCTTTTTCCCCTCTCCAAGATTCGACCCTGAACTTAAGCATATTTCGTGCAGTTTTTCAAGAAAATTTTAAAGACTGAGGGTGAAATGTTATGCTGCAGTAATAATCCAGTCTCTTGCCCTTCTACGTTTCACTGCTCGGTTGAGTTTCACCTCGCCTTCCCCCATCCCATATGGAAATGGTGTTTTGTTAATCTGGCCAAGTATGACCACTAAATGGCTGCACTGATCTCCAAGTCTATGGTAGAGGATCCCTGACTGACCAGAGGTATCGAGATAAAATTCTCGGATCTTATATTTCTTCGTTTGTAGGTATATTTTAGTGTAGACCCCCCCCCCTAAAATAGAAAATAAATTAAGAAACGCCTTAATAAGTTTTAAATTTGCATCAATATTTTAAAATGATTTGCTTTAAATCAATGCTATAACTACAACACCAATGGTGTGTAACTGCCCCTTTGATGGAATCAAAGTGCATTCATCAAAACCAAGATGAAAAAAAATAATAAAAAATTAAACGTTAGTTAATTATTTAGGGTTCTGTCCTGGAACCGATTTTATTCTTAACGTTAATAAATGATTTCTGTTCTCTTGATCTATATGGATCACTAACATGTTTTGCAGATTATGCTGGAGTCAAATTAAATGAGCTAATAATGAAAATTGAGTTTGATTTTAATAAAATAAGCAATTGGTTTACTAGATATAAATTATGTTTAAATGTTCAAAAAACTAGATATATATTTTTGGGGTTGCATGAAAGTATCACTAACTGAAATCAAGTATCATAAATTACAATGTAATCTAACACACCTATGTATACACGATGTGGTACACGTAATATGTATACACGATGTGGTTCTGCACGAAACCAATTGCTTATTTTATTAAAATCAAACTCAATTTTCATTATTAGCTCATTTAATTTGACTGTAGTATATACAACTGCAGCGTACTGTAATAGAAGGAGTAAAAGATTAGAAATCTTTAGGTGCAATCATAGATAGCAACTTAAAGTGGAAGATGCATGTTCAGAAACTTACAAATAGATTGAGATATACATTATATAAGTTTTATCATGTAAAACTTATCGTTTCAAGTTCTTTTCTTCGCTCTTTATATTTTTCTTGGGTTTATTCAAGTTTATTCTATGGAATTTCTTGCTAGGGTGAGATTATGAGACAAACTTAATTAATTTAAATTATATTCATAAGAAAATATATAAGCTTATATTCAATGTGAAAAGTTACAAAGAAATCCTTGAAATTATTCACTTTTACAATATAAGACAAATTTATGCTTATAAAATTCTCCTGTTCATGCATGTGAACCAGGGTTGTCTAGTTAGTGCAAAGCATCCCTACAACACGAGAAGAAGCAATCAATGTATAGTGCCTTTACCTCATAAAAATATTTAAAAAAAAACATTCCATTTTTCTGGCACCAAGGATTTATAAGTTTTTTTACAAAATAGTATAAAAAATAAAACTAATTTGCGAAGTTAAAACTTCGCAAATTAGTTTAAGCAGAAAATTAGATTTTTTGTTAAACATTGAAAACATTGAAATTTTTCTGAGATTCAATTAGCTTGGAATATTATAATTCATACAACTTAGCATATTATATTTTGATTTTAAAATAGTGCTTGCCAATTATCTGTTGCTACTGCTGCTCCAATTATGCAAGTCTTTTGAACCTGGACGGGTGGTAAAACTCCTTGGCTCAAAATAGTTATGACCAAAATTCCGGTTGTTTTATCAGTTGACTTTATTGTATTTGTACTGCATATGTATTTTGCATTGTGTTTGTATTGCATTGTGATGTATTTATGTATTAAAGTATTTATAGCCCGGAATATAAAGCTTCTTTTTATCTCATACAGCATATCATTATTATCATATTCATTTTAGTTCATTTTAGTGGGTGATAATATCCATGTATGCAGAGCGCAGTTGTTGGATCAATAAATTGAAGTGAGGATATTGAGCTTATAGGATAGCCTGCAAGGTCTCTTGATCTAAATCCTATTGAGCAAGTTTGAGATTCCTTCAGTAAGGGATTGCCAATCTCAGCTCGGCCCCCAGAAGCTTCCATGGTAGAATAGCCCTTTTACACCAGCCCTTCTTTATCTTTACAATAAAAAATTTTATACTAAAGTATACGGGGCATAAAAAAAATTATTCGCCACTATGCATAGGTTCAAAGTGGTACGTAATTTCTTCTTTGGTCGTAGATCTCAGAAATATTAAAAAAATTTCATATGCGATGTCGCGTTGAAGGTCAAAAAGTGACGGAGTGACCGACGAGAAATCAAAATGCACCGAACACTCTGATTAATTTCCAGTTTGAGATTCACTCGTTATGATCGGCAATAGTTTAAGCATTTCCACTTTTAAGGTTGGGTTGGGTTGTTTTACCTCTGAGCGGCACTTTTTTGCACACCATGGGCTAAATGGCCAGGTCACATGGACCCCATAGGCTCAGAGAAGGTTGGGGGAGGGGACCCACTGGAACAGCTGTTGGGAGACAGATGGTAACCTCCCGTCAAGGCCATCCAGCGAGTTCTTTAACGTGCACAGGGTATGGCTCTCCCGCACACGGGGCCACGGCTTAACGTCCCATCCGACGGACGGCGGCCTTTCCAAGCCCATCGGTGTCCCTACTGACCATGGCAGGGCGGGGAATTTTGCGGAGATAAATCTCAACGCTGACCCAGCTGGGACTCGAACCTGGGAACTATAGATTACGAGCCTGGCGCGCTACCGACTGAGCCACCCCCGCCCCTTTTTAAGGTGGGGAAAGAAAGGTTGGGAAGCATTGCACTGAATTTCGGTTTGTAAAATTTCTTAATGGAAAAATGGTCTTCGTGTCACGTGACACGAAGGTTGCCAGATGACTAATTTCTAAAAAAAATCAATGCCAGATATTTTTTCTGAATTTTGCAATCAACCACAGTGTTCGGATACTTTTTTGAACGACTGTACCACATTTTGGATGAAATGAAAGATGCATTCATCAAACCTAGATGAATAAAAATAATAAATATTGAACATTGATTAATTATTTGCAGACCGCTCTAAAGGTTTTTTGCATCATATAGTGTTTTAATAAAAACTAAAATGAAAAAGTTTCTAGCAAAATGTAATAACAGAAAATTTTATACGAACAGGAATAGAAAGTTTGATACTAAATGACTACAGAAACTTTTCTGATAAATACAAAAATTCAGTTTTCTACAAATAAAATGTAGAACGTTTCAATACATAAAATTTGAAAATATTCTAGTGAATAATAATAAAAAGTTCTCCAGTAAATAAAAATATAGAAAATTTCCTGTAGGAAATATTATCTAGCAACTAAGAATAGAATTTTTCTAGTAGTAGATATTCGACTTTCTTGGCAATTAATTAAAATTAGATATTCGACTTTCTTGGCAAATAATTATTAAACGAAGTTTTTGTAGTAAATAAAATTAAAAACTTTTTAGTGAATATTAATAGAAAAGAATTTTAACCAAAGAAAATTTAAAATGTGAGAATTTATTTGCAAGTTCTTTGTGCTTTGAGTGATGACTCTAGAGTATAAAAATTAAAAATTGTTTCTTTTGCAGAAGTGGTTGGAAAGAACTCCAGGACTTGAAGAGAAAGGCTTCAATTTCTGGAACAAATACAAGAAAGCGGTCACAGCCCTTCTTGAAAATTTCAGGAGGCAAATTGAGGTAAGAATATTATGGTGGTTCTGACAATGAATCTTGCAGAAAAATAAAATTTGTAACTTAATAGAAACAAGTTAGCTTTGCATAGCATCATATACTAAATTGTAATTTAACTAAATTTCAGTATTCTAGACATCAACAATCACTACTATCATCAAGAGAAAATCTAGACATCAGCAATCGCTATTATCATCAAGAGACAAACTCAATCTAGACATTTTCAATCATTACTATCATCAAGAGAATCTCAATCCAGACATAATCAGTAACTATTATCATGAAGAGACAACTCAATCTAGACATCATCAATAACTACTATCATCAGGAGACAATCTCAATCTAGACATCATCAGTCACTATCATCAAGTGACAATGTCAATCCAGATATCAGCAATCACTACTGTCATCAAGAGGAACTCAATCCAAACGTCCTGAATCGCTACTATCATCATGAGACAATCTTTAACTAGACATCATCAATCACTATTAACATCAAGAAGACTCTCCTTTTTGCTGCCGATTGGACAGCAAAACACAGTAGTTAAGGTGAAAAACTTTAACCACTGTGTTTTGTTTTTTCAGAGTGATTAAGGTGAAAAACACAGTGTTAACCACTGTGTGTTTCAGTGTTAACTCAGTGTTAACCACAGTGTTAACCACTGTGTTTCATCTTTTCACAATGGTTAAAGGGAAAAACTTTAACCACTGTATTTTGTTTTACCACTTTAACCACTGTATTTTTGTTTTACAGTGGTTCAGGTGAAAAATAAAAAGTATTGAAAGAATGCATACGCCATGTATGCATTCTTTCACATATCACTGATTACCTCTTCTAATCATCATCATCATCATCCTCAAGCAGCCATGGGCTACGGAGGTCCAACCAGACCGTGCAATTTAGTTCTCCAAGCAAGTCGATCCTGAGCTACATCTACTGCATCTGGCCACTGCACACCAATTCTAACAAGGACAATTCTAACATTTGCATTGCCCACCGCATCTTAGGTCTCCCCTTCTTTCTGAGGCTTTTAGGCACACTGTTCATAAACCATCCAATCTATAATTATCCATACGGCAACATGGCCAAATCAACTGAGTCTCTCTCTGCACAATATACTGCTTAAAGGAGGATGCAAACTTCTTTGCCTCACCTCATCATTAGTTACAAAGTTGAACCACCTAATGCCTAAGATACTACGTAAGCATCTGAAATCAAAAGCATCTAGTTTCCTGTTATCTTGTTTACAAAGTGTCCAAGTTTCATTACCATAACTAACCCTAGAAAGAACCAAACAATTATACAGTCTAATTTTAGTCTTTAGGTGTATACGCCTATTTCTCCACACTCTCCAAAGATTCTTAAAAGTCCCGGCAGCAATCCCTATTCGTCTGTTAATCTCATGCCGCACATCATCATTATCTGTTACATAGCTCCCAAGATAATTAAACTGTGACACCTGCTCAAGACTGCAACCATTCAGATTAATTGAATCACAGTCTGCTGGACCAATTTTCATCACTTTAGTTTTCTCTCTGTTTATAACCAAACCTACCCTATTACCAGTCTCATCAACAGCTCGAATGAAAGAGTTCATGTCATCAACATCATTTGCCAAAGGGCTAAATCATCAGCATAATCTAAATAAGAAATTTTCGTATCTCCAGTCCATTTAAGGCCAAAATCTTTCCCTTGAACTGAATTTCGCATAACGTAATCAATAACCAAGCTAAAGAGAAAAGGATACAAAATGCACCCTTGTCGAACACCAGAAGTAATGCTAAACCAATTGCTACAAGCCTTACCAACTCTCACGACTCAGTGTTATTATACAGAGCTTTCATAATGTTAACTAACTTGTCTGGTATACCATATGATCTCACAATCAACCACAAATTATGACGATCAACAGAGTCGAAAGCCTTTTCGAAATCAACAAAGCTAGCAACCAAAGGTTTCTGAAACACTAAACATTTCTCAAGAATCTGCCTAAGTGAAAATATCTGATCCACACATCCCCTACCACTTCTGAATCCACATTGCTCATCACGCAATTGACTGTCAACCAGTTCTTAATTCTGTTAAGCACAATCATGGAAAGAACTTTACCTGGAACAGAGAGTAGGCTGGTACCCCTATAGTTATCACAAGAACTGCGATCACCCTTTTTGAATATAGGGATAACAATAGCTCTGGTAAAATCCTTAGGAACTATGCCTTTATCATAAAAGATATTCAGAATTTCAGTCATCCAAGTGGTAACCGAAACATTCCCAGCTCTAAGCATTTCCGTAGTAATTTCATCTACCCCTGGGGATTTATGAAGTTTAAGTTTAGAAACAGCCAAAATAACTTCAGATTGTGTTATAGGGCCAACATTAAAGCCACCAATGCATCTATCATCATTGCAAACAATGGGAGTAGAACTAACTACATTGTTTAGAACATCACTGAAATGCTCAGCCCACCTAGCCATGACAGAATCCTCCCCTTCTATAACCTTACCTTGTTTATCCTTCAATCCTTGTATGCCTGTCCGTTTTCTACCACACAAAACATTAACTATCTGGTACAGCTCTCTGCTGTTGTGCTGTCTAACTGCTTCCTCGGCTTTGTCAGCCAAGCCATCAAGCCATAGATTCTTATCAGTAGCTAACTGATCCTTTACATGCTTATTAAGTTCTCTGTAATGCTTTCTATTAGGACCAGTAAGGTATTGATTAAGGACATTCCTGCAGTTCTTTTTTTCTGAAATAAGCTCAAGTGCCTTATCACTCAGATAATTCTGTCTCCTCTGCTCCTTTTTTCCTAAAAGAGTACTGTTAGTTTCCAAAAAAGCCTGTTTGAAATGATCCCATTCTTCCTCAACTTCAGTAGTAAGCATACCATGACTGTCATAATGACTAAGTAACCTATCATGGTAAGCTTTGGCTATAACTGGGTCTTTCAGAGCTTCAGTATTAAAAGTAAATTTTTTAACCCTAGCACAACACTTTTTAAGTTAAGTTGCAAGACACTTTTAACAAGGTAATGGTCAGATCCAATTTCGGGTATTCGAACCTGGTATTCCTAACAGAACCAGCCCATTTGCTGTTAATTAATAGTAATCAATCATATTCTTATGCAACCCATCAGGTGAAACCCATATGTACTTATGTATGTCGCGGTGTTTGTAATAAGTGTTAGTTATTCTGAATCCATTGAGTTTACTTATCTGTAGGAGACGTTGCCCATTGCCATTGCAGCTACCAATACCAAAAGGGCCTATCACCCCTCCCCAAAGATCAGAGTCAGTACCAACTTTGGCATTGAAGTCACCAAGAACAAGGGTAATATCTCCTTTCTTGACAGATTTCAAAATATCCTGAAGTTGTTCATAAAACCTATCCTTCTCATCCTCATCGGCATCCTCTGTGGGGGCATAACAGCAGATAACATTCAGGTCTTTAACGCTTGTCTGAAATTTTGCTGTAAGAAACCTTTCATTAATGCACTCATATCCTAGAAGAGCATCACTAGCGTGTCTGCTGAGAAGCAGACCCACGCCTTGGTGATGCTTATTGTCGTCCCTCCCTGAAAAGAGAAATTTAAGATTATTTTTAAGAATCTGACCTTTATCTGTCCATCTGGTCTCTTGCAAGCCGAGAATATCTAAATTATAACGGTGGAATTCTTGTGCGAGGACAGCAAGAGAAAAAGCTCTGTGCAGAGTCCTCACATTCCAACTACCTATGGAGAGAAAATGGTTAATGGGATGGAACAGCCAAAAATTCGCCGTTACTTTCTGTTAATCTATTTCCTGACAAATCGAAAATGAACTTTTAAAAGAATATGGATTGCGAGAATATATATCGTAACGGTGGAGATGAGTTGAGTTACAACCCTATTGTGTCCACGGGAAATTAATTTCTTAGGTCTACAACTTCTAAAATTCGCTTTTTATGGTGAAATATGAATAAAGATGAATTAAAAATATGAATAAGATCTATTGAAATCTCGATTTTCAGCAATAATAGGTATTCAAAGAGTTTTAGAAGTTGGAAAATTTGAAAATGTAATAACAGCAATGTCACTGCTAAGAAACTAATGCAAAATTAGCAAATATTGAAAGAACTACTTACAAACTTCTAAAATATATATACTTATTTTTTAGTATTTTTTACTATATTTATACTGTTAAAACTTACACCTATTATTTAAGTTTATTTAAATTTTGAGGTAAATATAACTGCAATTGCTGATATCAAATTTAACAACTTTCGTAACTCTTTAAATACCAAGTTATTGTTGCAGAAAATCGAGATTTCGATAAATTTGATTGAGATCTTCGATTCATCTTCAGTCATAGTTTACCCTAAAATGCTTATTTTAAAAGTTGTAGAGTTTCGCATTTAGTTCCCCACTGATATAAAAATAGGGCTGTAACTTTTGTTCATTAGTGTATATTGCCAACAGTATATTGAGATGCTTCTTTGTTATGTGAAAGAAAAATCATCTTCAAAGTTTCCTATTTTTAAAAATAAGCATTTTACAGAAAAATGTTGCAGAAGATAAATAATAGTTCTCAATTAATTTGATCGAAAGTTGGGTTTTAGGAAAGAGTCCAATATTTAAAGAATTATTGAAGTTGCTACTGTTCTAAAGTTACAATTATTTTGAACACTTATGCTGTAAGTCAACGTGGGTATACAGGAAACATCTCTGATGTTCTGATCACTGAGCTACTGTCTGTCTTTTAACTGTAATAGAATTCTTCCTTGATACCCATGTTCACTTAGAACGTAACAGAATACAAAATTTTGTAACTATGAAGTGCTGTAGTATTAAAAGTTACTTAAGGTAACTGATAACACTACTGTTATACTTTTCGTAAAGCTGTTTCAAAATTACTGAAAGTAAAATATATTAGGTAAAATTTTAAGATTATATTTATTCCAGTAAACAATTTTTATAATTTTATGGTAAATGCTTCCGAGTAGCGACACTGATATTAAATGTTTCAGTTTCCAGAATTCTAAATAATAAGCAAATATTTGTCAAAATCCAGATTTGGGCAATTTTTTCAAATTTTCCACTTTTTATATTATTATACTACAACATTTATGCGTAGAATTGTAACCAGTAGAAAATAGACCAAGATTCCCATTCTGGTCTACTGGTTCGTAACCAACAGACCAAAGGTTCCCAACCTAGAGTACGTGAACCGAATCTGGGGTAAAGTGAGTTACACGCTAAAATATATTTTTTACGTGATTATAATTTTTTTTTCCAAAACAGAAAATCTGATGAAAGCAAAATTGTCACTGGATAAAGAACTAAAGAAAGGAAAGATTGTTGACTATATAGTTATGTTTGGCAATCATTGGGTCAATTTGTTTCTTTCCAACGTTTAGGAGAAGAATCCTATAAGCTATTCTTAGATCTTGTAGGACTGATCATAGAATGACTTGCCCTACTAAGACTGAAGCCATGTTTACCTAATCACTGTCTCAGTTAGAACAAACACAAGACACAAAGCATACCTTTTGGAACAGGAACTAGCTCCCTAAACCATCATTCCAGTTGAGGCGTTTAATTGGTCAACTTTTGGTTCATGGTATGTATATTGATGTTTCACAGTTCATCATCATCATCATCATCAAGCAGCCATGGGCTACGGAGGTCCAACCAGAACGTGCAATTTAGTTCTCCAAGCAAGTCGATCCTGAACTACATCTACAGCATCTGGCCTCTGCACACCAATTTTAACAAGGTCCCGTTTGACATTTTCTGCCCACCGCATCCTAAGTCTCCCCTTCTTTCTGAGGCCTTTAGGCACACTGTTCATAACCCTATTAGTCAATCTATAATTATTCATACGGGCAACATGGCCAAACCAACGGAGTCTCTCTCTGCACAATATGCTGCTTAAAGTAGGTTGCAAACTCCTTTGCCTAACCTCATCATTAGTTACAAAGTTCAACCACCTAATGCCCAAGATACTGCGTATGCATCTGAAATCAAAAGCATCTAGTTTCCTGTTATCTTGTTTACAAAGTGTCCAAGTTTCACTACCATAACTAACCCCAGAAAGAACCAAACTGTTATACAGTCTAATATTAGTCTTTAGGTGTATACGCCTATTTCTCCACACTCTCCATAGATTCTTAAAAGTCCCGTCAGCAATCCCTATTCGTCTGTTAATCTCATGCAGCTCATCACCATTATCTGTTACATAGCTCTCAAGATAATTAAACTGTGACAACTGCTCAAGACTAACCATTCAGATTAATTGAATCACAGCCTGCTTGACCAATTTTCATCACTTTAGTTTTCTCTCTGTTTATAACCAAACCTATTCTACTACCAGTCTCGTCAACAGCTCGAATGAAAGAGTTCATTAATGTTAAGCCAAAAGGGCTAAACATTAGCATAATCTGAATCAGAAATTTTCGTATCTCCAGCTCATTTAAGGCCAAAATCTTTCCCATGAAGTGAATTTCGCATAACATAATCAATAATCAAACTAAAGAGAAAAGGAGAAAAAATGCACCCTTGTCGAACACCAGAAGTAATGCTAAACCAATTGCTACGAGGCTTACCAATCCTCAAACACGACTCAGTGTTATTATAGAGAGCGTTTATTATGTTAACTAACTTGTCAGGTATATCATATGATCTCACAATCAACCACAAATTATGACGATCAACAGAGTCGAAAGCCTTTTTGAAATCAGCAAAGCTAGCAACCAAAGGTTTCTGAAACTCTAAACATTTCTCAAAAATCTGCCTAAGTGAAAATATCTGATCCACACATCCTCTACCACTTCTGAATCCACATTGCTCATCACGCAATTGACTGTCAACCAAATTCTTAATTCTATTAAGCACAATCTTGGAAAGAACTTTACCTGGAATAGAGAGTAGGCTGACACCCCTATAGTTATCACAAGAACGGCAATCACCTTTTTTGAAAATAGGGATAACAATAGCTCTGGTAAAATCCTTAGGAACCATGCCTTTATCATAAAAGATATTAGGAATTTCAGTCATCCAAGTGGTAACCAAAACATTCCCAGATCTAAGCATTTCCGTAGTAATTTCATCTACCCCTGGGGATTTATGCAGTTTAAGTTTACAAACAGCCAAAATAACTTCAGATTGTGTTATAGGGCCAACATTAAAACCACCAATGCATTTATCATCATTGCAAACAATGGGAATAGAACTAACCACATTGTTTAGAATATCACTGAAATGCTCAGCCCACCAAGCCATGACAGAATCCTCACCTTCTATAACGTTACCTTCTTTATCCTTCAATCCCTGTATACCTGTCCGTTTTCTACCACACAAAACATTAACTATCTGGTACAGCTCTCTGCTGTTGTGCTGTCTAACTGCTTCCTCGGCTTTGTCAGCCAAACCATCAAGCCAAAGATTCTTATCAGCAGCTAACTGATTTTTTACACGTTTATTAAGTTCTCTGTAATGCTTTCTATTAGGACTAGTAGGTTATTGATTAAGGACATTCCTGCAGTTCTTTCTTTCCGAAATAAGCTCAAGTGCCTTATCACTCAGATAATTCTGTCTCTTCTGCTCCTTTTTTCCTAAAAGAGTACTGTTAGTTTCCAAAAAAGCCTGTTTAAAATGATCCAATTCTTCCTCAACTTCAGTAGTAAGCAAACCATGACTGTCATAATGACTAAGTAACCTATCATGGTAAGCTTTGGTTATAACTGGATCTTTCAGAGCTTCAGTATTAAAAGTAAATTTTTTAACCCTAGCACAACACTTTTTAAGTTTAAGTTGCAAGACACCTTTAACAAGGTAATGGTGAGATCCAATTTCAGCTCCCCTATATGACCTGATATTCCTAACAGAACTAGCCCATTTGCTGATAATTAATACATAATCAATCATATTCTTATGCAGCCCATCAGGTAAAACCCATGTGTACTTATGTATATCGCGGTGTTTGTAATAAGTGTTAGTTATTCTGAATCCATTGAGTTTACTTACCAGTAGGAGACGTTGCCCATTGCCACTGCAGCTACCAATACCAAAAGGGCCAATCACCCCTCCCCAAAGGTCAGAGTCAGTACCAACTTTGGCATTGAAGTCACCAAGAACAAGGGTAATATCTCCTTTCTTGACAGAATTCAAAATATCCTGAAGTTGTCTGTAAAACCTATCCTTCTCATCCTCATCAGAATCCTCAGTGGGGGCATAACAGCAGATAACATTCAAGTCTTTAATGCTTGTCTGAAATTTTGCTGTAAGAAACCTTTCATTAATGCACTCATATCCTAGAAGAGCATCACTAGCTTAACTTATTAATTAACTGATGTTGGACCAAAATCTTTTGCCAATATTGCCAAAGCTTCTGCTACCACTAGAGACATTCTCTTAAAATATTTTTTCTCCTTTTTTTAAAAAAAAAATCAAAAATTAAATTGCATTATTCCAAGATATTAGTTCAAAGTCTGTTTTACAAAAGTTTAGTAGCAATTTCTATTCATTGTATAGTGTGATTAATTAAACATCAAATACTAAGATATTTCTAAAATTTTAATAAATACGCAATTAATTATACACTACGAATTACAGATATTACGAACTACAGATATGAACATGTTTTGGCACCATGATATATAATTTTGTTTCATTTTAGAATGAAAGTGACGTCAAAAAGAAGGAAGCCTATTACCTGGAGTATATAAAGAAAAAGGTAGCTTTTTTTTTTATGTTATTTCAAACTCATTCTAGTCGAATCAGCATAAACGACAGATTTCAATGCAACTTAAATTTTTTTTACCAAAAACTAATGTTACAAAAAACTTGCTTAGGAACAATAGCCCTTAAAGAACCAAGTTTTATTCCTTAAAAAAAAGGTCAACTCCAAATCTTATTTTGAAGTAGCTAAACGAACGAAATAGTTCACATTGCATGCTAAAAGAAAAAGCATTCAATTAAAAACAAAATAATAATAAAAAAAACGAAAAGGAAAAATTTCTAGGGAGGCATGAAAAAAATTTTACAACCTCATTTGTAAGGTTTTTGAAAAACGAAGATTCGTTTTCCAACAATTTCAAATGTAGTAATTCCGGCTAGTGATTTCACTAAGTGAAAATTAAAATAGCACTAAAAGGGTAAAATTAAATGAATGTTTCATGATACCGTCTATGTATAGGATTGGATTGTTTTACCTCTGAGCGACACTTTTTTGCACACCATGGGCTAAATGGCCAGGCCACAAGGACCCCGAAGGCTCAGAGAAGGTTGGGGGAGGGGACCCACTTAAACAGCTGTTGGGAGACAGATGGTAGCCTCCCGTCAAGGCCATCCAGCGTGTTCTTTAACGTGCACAGGGTATGGCTCTCCCGCACACGGGGCCACGGCTTAACGTCCCATCCGACGGACGGCGGCCTTTCCAAGCCCATCGTGTCCCCTACTGACCGTGGGCAGGGCGGGGAAATTTTGCGGAGATAAATCTCAACGCTGACCCAGCTGGGACTCGAACCTGGGAACTACAGATTACGAGCCTGGCGCGCTACCGACTGAGCCACCCCCGCCCCTCTATGTATAGGAAACATCTTTGAGAAAGCATTATATCATAAAAAACTTTTTTAATTTAGGTTTGGGTTGTTTCACCGCTGTGCAGCACTCTTTTGCACACAATGGGCTAAATGGCCAGGTCACAGGGATCCCGAAGGTTCAGAGAAAGTTGGGGGAGGAGACCCACTGGACAGCTGTTGGAAGATAGATGGTAGCCTCCCATCAAGGCCATCAAATGTGATCTTTAACATCCACAGGATATGGTTCTCCCGAACATGGAGCTACGGATTAACGTCCCATATGACGGAGGGCGCCTTTCCAAGTCCATCGATGTCCCCTATTGACCCCTCGGTCAGTAGAGGACACCGATGGGCTTGGAAAGCAGGACAGGGAGGTTTGCGGAGATAAATCTCAATGCTGGCCCAGTTGGGACTCGAACCTGGGATATGTAAATTATTTTTCAAATTTAAGACTTCATTAATATTCACTGCTGTAATTCAATCAGATAATTATACGATGCTGAAGTTAATGAAAGTTTGAGTGAAAGTAAAGTCCAAAAGTTGTAAATATTGTGTAATCAAACCTTTTTCAGGTAGCCATGATGGCATTCACATTGTAAGAATTGATGAGCCCTTATATAAGTATGTTACAGCGCCGTAAAAATAAAATATTTTTTAAATACTTTTCAACCTTTTAATCAGTCTTTAGTAATTAAAAATAATCACCATGCAGCTTTTGATTGTTTTTACGCATTTTCTATCTTTAATAAACAAATGAATTTACCTACTAAATTTCAGTTTCTACTAGTATTTCTAATATTTTTCATTCCAACTTGTATTAACATTTCAATATTGTCATAAAATTATTATAATTAAAAATATAAGAATAAAATAAATTATTAGTGACATGAATATCTATAGGACTAGATCTAGGAGAGGGAAAGCGAGCCTTGGCTCCCTTTCAAAATGGTCGGGTTGGGTTGTTTTACCCATGAGCGGCACTTTTTTGCACACAATGGTCTAAATGATCAGGTCATAAGTAACCGAGAAGGCTCAAAGAAGGTTGGAGGAGGGGATCCCACTGGACAGATGTTGGGAGAGATCCCACTGGACAGATGCTGACAGCCTCTCGTCAAATTCAAGCATCCGTCAAATACAGCGTGTTCTTTAATGTGCAGAGGGTTATATCTCTCCCGTATACGGTGCCATGGCTTAATGTCCCATCCAAAGGACGGCAGTATTTCCAGGCCCATCTGTGTCTCCTAATCTCATGACCCTTAAATGTTTCAATCCTGTAGGACTATGTCTGACGTGATGACCTGTCCGAACAGCAGAGAGATGATGAAATTACTACTTAATTCTCTTCGGTGAAATTACACATTCGTGGGTTTTTAAGCCCATGCCACCCCACGCCTCTGAAGAAATTGGTGTTGAATGATGAATAACAACAGTCCATTAATTACTGCACGAGAGTTAGATAGGGACGACACAGTTTTATTTATAATATATACAGCTACGTACTGGGAATGCGCTCAACTTCGTGGGCCTTTGCTGCTTTACTGCTGCAAACAACAATGAGGTGGAGAATCGCACGCTTTGCGAATCCTCACTTTACAGACCTCAAAACTCGGCGAAAGGATAACCAACCTTTGCCTACACTGTGGTTCGTTCTGAATCCACAAAACTGTTATCAGATTCACTGCTCAACTCCGTGAGCCTTTGCTACCTTGATGCTGCAAACATTAAAAATAAGGTGGACAATCGCACACTCTGCGAATCCTCACTTTACAGACCTCAAACTCGGCGAAAGGATAACCAACCTTTGCCTACACTGTGGTTCCTTCTGAACCACAAGAATAAAAATAAAACAGATTCTCCAAGAATCTCGATTCCCTCTTGGAATCACACCTTCACTTCATGGGTTACCTTTGAGAAAGACGGAACCCCTTTGACACGTGTCGAAACGGCCTCTTCATTTGACAGCTACGCACAGACTATGGCCGCCTACACACTGCTCTGCAAGGACGAGTTTTCGAAGACTACGCATCTTCTGGAGTCGGTAGCAAGGCGTCACTTCCTCTACGCTGGCCACCGCACGACCGCAGCTCTGGAGTCGGTTCTATTTCTACTTTCGCCGCGCATAAACATAAATCTCTTCATTCATATCTGGACCACTCTGTACCATATTCCAGTGGAATTAGGATCATCTGGTCCATACGCAAGGGTCGTCAGAGGATGCTGGATGGGAATGTAAGACAGAAGTTAACGTAGCGTAGCACAGTGTACTTACAATCTGGCGAAGGCGTTTGGCCGCAGGCCGCCTATAGATGAAGGAGAAATGGCAACAAGGATGTGAAAAGATGACTCAGGGCCAATGAAAAAGGGAAGGAGAGGAGTGTCCAAAATCAAAGGAAATTCCTCTTGTGAGATGAATTTCCTTTGATTTTGGACACTCCTCTCCTTCCCTTTTTCATTGGCCCTGAGTCATCTTTTCACATCCTTGTTGCCATTTCTCCTTCATCTATAGGCGGCCTGCGGCCAAACGCCTTCGCCAGATTGTAAGTACACTGTGCTACGCTACGTTAGCTTCTGTCTTACATACGCAAGCGACCGCAAGCAAGAGCCAATCAAATAGCTGCTGACGAATGACGTTGCTACAACAGCTGCGCTGGCCACGAACAGCTGGCTGCTGGGCGAAAGTTGAGAGTGAGCTTTTGGAGATATTTCACTAACGGAATATCTGCTTTTATAAATCTTTAACATTAAGCGAGTTTTTCTCTTGTAACCACACATATAGTTTTGGAAATATATTTGGGAGTAGGATTTTTTCTAGGATTAGCTAAAAAAATTGCAAAAATAAACATAAAATTTAAAATGTATACATTTTGGACGATTCTCCCCCTTCGCTTTTAACGACGCTGCCGAGCATAAAAGGGGCGCGGGTGGCTCAGTCGGTAGCGTGACAGACTCGTAATCTGTAGTTCCCAGGTTCGAGTCCCAGCTGGGTCAGCGTTGAGACTTATCTCCGCAAAATTCCCCGCCCTGCCCTCGGTCAGTAGGGGACACCGATGGACTTGGAAAGGCCGCCGTCCATCGGATGGGACGTTAAGCCGTGGCCCCGTGTACGGGAGAGCCATACCCTGTGCACGTTAAAGAACAAGCTGGATGGCCTTGACGGGAGGCTACCATCTGTCTCCCAACAGCTGTTCCAGTGGGTCCCCTCCCCCAACCTTCTCTGAGCCTTCGGGATCCATGTGACCTGGCCCATGGTGTGCAAAAAAGTGCCGCTCAGAGGTAAAACAACACAACCCGAGCATAAAACGAAATTTTTAACTTTAGCTGTTCCTCTTGATGATAAGGAGATTGATTATTTACACAAAGGAACGAAACGGAAGACAATGCATTCCATAATATCGTATATGAGTAATATTTTGATTTGATGATTTTAATTTATTATCATGCATTATTAAATTACTGCTGACTCTAATATAAGCAGTATGTTTCTCTGATTGCCTATGCTTAATTTCTGAGACTTGAAATAGATCAATAAATATTTATGGAATTGGAAAGTTGAGATGATCCAAATAATGCCGTATTGCATTACATGTATATGCCTACGATTCCCATCCTGTCAAGACATTAATTTTTAGTGCAACAAATAATATGCAATATATTAGGACCTGAATTTTAGAAAACTTTGAAAAGAATAATATTTTACCTATGTTATATTACAGTAATTCTATTTAAAATTCCATTAAAAATAATATGGAGGAGAAAGTAAAAAATAAAAATAATAAATAAATACCCCGTCAAGCAGCTGCTTGCCACAGAGGTCTGACGAGCCTGTCAGTTTATGTGCCATAGTAGCAGGTCTGAGAGGATGGCAAGACCTCAGCAGAAAAACAACATGCACAACCATGCCTTACCCGGGGCTCGAACCCAGGTCCAGCCAAGCGTGCTAACCACTCGGCCATGTGACGGCGCGGAGGAGAAAGTGCTAGATAATAATTTTATGAAAAGAGAACAGTTGTTCTTGCTTCATCTTTACCATTCAATTGTTTATTTCAAACAATCTGATGGAATATCAAGTTGTCAGTCGTTGCTGTTAGTGCAATATCTCTTGGCACTCTACAGACGAAATTTCGAATTTCTACATAAAGAGGTCGCTTATAATATTCATTTAAAATTTCGCATTTTGCAGATTTAACATTGTCTAAACATCAAAATACTATTTGAGGATTTGAAAACATGAATCATAATATTTCATCAATAATTATCGAACAATTTTTTCCAATTATCTTTTAAAGCAACCCCCCCCCCTCCCCATAATCAACTCATTGTTATCAATGCAAACTTCATGGCATTGATATTCTTCCACCAAAATTGCCAGCCTATTTCATATTCATTTAAAATTTTGCAGTTTTTAAAAATTTCCATCATTTATTAGAGAGCGCCATTAAAATTTTTGGATGATTTGAAAAAGTGCGAATCATCGTAATATTTCATCAATCTTGTCAAACCCAAAAGGAATTTTTAATTTGCCTCTACAAACAAAAACAGTTGACTGTCTACAGACAGGCCGCAAAGTAAAAAGTTAGCTATTTTGGAAAAAAACTAGCTAAGAACAATTCTAAATGCATCTTGCCTTATTGTTAGCGGCAATCTTTCAGCTGCAGAAATTGATTTCCACAATTTCGTGTCCTTTTTTCTAAATCGTCAAAACCTCTTTAGATAAACAACAGAAAACAATAGCCAAAATCTCTTTAAATTCTGCAGGTGTCATACACAAAAAAAGTTTTTGTAACAGTGTCAACCTCTTGAATATTAAGTATAAATAATAAAAAAATAAATACCCCCTCAAGCAGCTGCTTGCCACAGAGGTCTGACAGGAGCCTGTCAGTTTATATGCCATAATAGAAGGTCTGAGAGGGTGGCAGGACCTCAGCAGAAAAACGACACATAACATCCATGCCTTACCCGGGACTCGAACCCAGGTCCCTTAGATCAGTAGCCAAGGGCGCTAACCACTCGGCCATAGGAGTATTAAATAAAAAAATAAAATAAATACCCCCTCAAGCAGCTGCTTGCCACAGAGGTCTGACAGGAGCCTGTCAGTTTATATGCCACAGTAGAAGATCTGAGAGGATGGCAGGACCTAAGCAGAAAACAACACGAACATCCATGCCTTACCTTAAATTGTAAAAATCGCCTAATCTTTTTCTATCATTAAAAATCTCGCGACCCATTTAATGCGATATTTTTTTATTACTCCGCCTATGATTAGCCAAGGTAAGTGAAAAAAACCGTTTACAAAGAGTAAATTTTTTTTGCTGGGCATAATGTTTACTACAGAGTGAAGAAATGTCAGCAAACGCGGTAGATCTCGCTGAGACAACAAAGCACATGTTCCAAGTTGTTTGCAGTGAGAACCAATGAGCTTAGTTCTTTGTTGCAGACCGGGCGTTTAAGTGTGAAGGCTACAGTCGTCGCTTGCGGAGCGGCGAGGCCGACGAGAAAGACGGGCGACACTGAGGCGATCTTCAGCCGTCACGGGATCAACTTAGTCCGGTAGCTGCAAATCCCACTCGATTCGTTCGCACAGAACCTTGTATCTCGTTTTTGCAATTTTATTTCGCTTTTTTTCGTATCGACATTAAATCACATGAAAAATTCCTTACGTAGAATAAATAATGGCTGTATTCTTTTTCCACTTTTTTGTTTAGCCTTTTATATAAGCGAATTTAAATTTGATAGTTAATCTAAAACTAGCTGAAATTCACAAGGAACCTTCTTTCTTCATACCCCATTTAATCTAATTTGTGATAATTCTTGAAAAATCAGCAGTTTCCTTAAAAAATTAAAGGCATAATATTATAGTGTTTAGAATAAAGAGCAAAATCAGAAAACCAGAGGTGTATTTAAACGGGTCGAATTTTTCAGGTGAATAGGAGAAAATGAATTAAAGAGAATACGAATTTTACATCTTTCAAATACATTGACTAGGGAATTGAAACCTGGGAACTGGATACCAATATGCAAAAGATAATATTGAATCCACAACCAACTTTTTTTTCTTCTTTATAATTATAGAAATGTATTATGTGCTCATATATATCAACATGTATTATATTTCTTTTCGAAAATCTCTAGCTAGCAATCATAGCCAGAAAAAGCAAGCATTATATATTCATACGTATAATACTGTTAAAATACAGTCCATAAATACTGTCTCAACCCCATAGAGCTGTATTGTCATGTGAAAATCCAGTGAAACTCTTGCTGACACAGTGGCAGGGGTAGCTCAGTCGGTAGAACGTCAGATTCATAATCTGATGTTCCCAGGTTTGAATCCCATCTGGGATCTTATCTGTCAATAGGGGACACCGATGGGTTTGGAAAAGACACCATCTGTAGAATGAGACATTAAGCCATGGGCCCCAAACCCTGTGCATGTTAAAGAACACGCTGGATAGCCTTGATGGAAGGCTACCACCTGTCCAGTGTGCTGCCTCCCCTAACCTATCAGTCCTTGTGAACTGGCCATTTAGTCCATTATATGAAAGGAAGTGCCATTCAGAGGTTGATAAAAAACAACTGGTAAGACACATAGCAGAAGAAAAACTCCAGTATTCTAGTATATACATAGTATGTTACTTTACTGAAAATTAAAAAGTGGTGTATATGTTGCATTGTAGATTTTTTTTATAACCTTTAAAATGATTTTGTAAATAAAACTTGATTTTCATTAGGTAATGGTTATAAACTGAAAGTCCACTCTCACTACAAGTATTCAGCAATATAAATTAATATCTGATTAATTAAATTTTAATGTTATCATACTATTTTTGAATTTAAGCTTTAATGACATTATCTGCTATTTCATGGACATGAAATAAATAAAGAAATAAATACCCCCTCAAGCAGCTGCTTGCCACAGAGGTCTGACAGGAGCCTGTCAGTTTATATGCCATAGTAGAAGGTCTGTGAGGGTGGCAGGACCTCAGCAGAAAAACGACACATACATCCATGCCTTATCTGGGGCTCGAACCCAGGTCCCTTAGATCAGTAGCCAAGCGCGCTAACCACTCGGCCATAACAACATAAAAATATTTTTTTTTCTATAAAATAACCAAAAATTAAAGGGTTTTAAACTTAGAAGAAATTAATTAAAATAGAAAGAAAAATAACTGGTTTTGGGTCCAACAATATCTTTTGGATATTGCTTTTCAATCTGACTAAGCCATTAATTAGTAACATCCATTATCTGACCTACATAAAATAATAAATAATCATCCTTTTATTGACATTTTCAATTTCAAAAATTGTGGTCGACATGATATACTCTGAAGACTGATAAAACCTGTTCCTATGGATACATAGTTTCTCTATCTAGATATATGAAATATATATATATATTATGAATAAGAATACAAGTACAAATGTTGCAGTTCAAACAAGTGCTGATAGCATAATTATGTCTAAACTACTTTTACCTTCAACGTATAAAACTTATTAGCTCAAAAACAAAAAAGATTGCCAAGAGAATTGTTTGTGCAAAGAATATCAAACATGGACGCGACAATTTTTGTACTCCACGACAAATATCTGGTATGCACCTTACGAAATGAAAAATGCTAGCATTAAGTAATTAACCTGATCATCCACACATTTATAGCAATTTGCAAAAGTATTAAATATGAGTAGTTAAAATATCAAATAATTCATGCTCTCAACTTCAAAACTAGCGATGTTATATAAGGGCAGCCATTTTGTTTTAGATCACACCATCATTCAACACGTTGAAACTAGGCCTAAGAGAGCAATGCACTCAAAACACTTTTCAAGCACTAAATAATTACTTTTATCAAACCACTAACTACAGGAAATATTTCATGCTACAAATAATAATAATAAGGAAAAATGCTCGCCTCTTTGGGGTAATCCAAAGGTAGTCTGAAGACAAAAACGTTTATGTACACGATGACCGAGGCAAGCGACTGAAGAATAAGCACTTCGTTTCTACGACAATCGGACTGTAACCTCAGACTAAGTTGATCACGTGATATTCCAGTGTCTTGGCCTGTCTTTCTTTTCGGAGCGGCGAGTGACGTCACAGCGCGTTTGCGACGCAGTGAGCGGTAAATGTGAAGGAGGCCTAACGCTTCAAATCTACCACCTAGCCTCGTCGCTGCACTAGCGTCCCTACTACCATTTACGGCATAAACAACTGCTGGCATTCGTCACCACTTACACGGAGCAGCACTTCTCCACTTACACGAACACCCGAAAAACAACAACAGTGAGTCATCCCAGCACAAACATTTCCAAGAACACATAAAAATATATACAACAATAAAATATAACAAAAATATACAATAAACAAATATAAAATTCGAAGGAAATGACACCTAATGACTGTGAGAAGGGTAGGAAGTTTTGCAGAAATAAATCTCAACGCTGGCCCAGCTGGACTAGAACCTGGGAACTACAAATTACGAGCTAGTTGCGCTACCGACTGAGCCACCCTCGTCCCTTACAAAATGGTAGTAAGGAAGGCAAAAAAATTGTAAAAGTTGTCTATATTTCATGAATTTTTCAAGAACTTTTTTAAAGACTACCTATAAAACGGAGGGAAAAATATTATACTGCTTTGAAAATCCAGTCTCTTGGCTCTCCGTTTACATTTTTGCGGCTGGGCTGTGTTTCTTGCCCCCCCCCCCTCGATGTTTTTCTAGATCGGGTCTGAATATCTGTACATATGTCTTATGCGTCAATGGGCTCAACAAATGTCGAAATGATTCGAGCTCGGTGAAAAAACTTGAGCCTGATCTCATCTCTGATACAATGAGATGCCATTTCATTAGCTACACCATCCCTCGTCACATAAACGGTTAATTCCAACATGTAGTACGTCACGTGACCGCGGTGTGCGGTATAAATTAGGCCGACCAGCTCTTCGAACATCAGTTAAGTTGGAATGAGCATCAGAATTCGCAAAACGAGCTATCTATGTGACTTTAAACGTGGAATAAACGTTTCTGCTAAGCATGCCGGTTCTAGCACCTACCAAACCAGCCGTCCTACAGGGCTTTTCACTCGCAAATACTTCAAGGGTTTACCGAGAATGGTGCGAAAAGCAAAAAACTACCAGTGATAGCAATCCTGTAGACATTGGGTTGGGTTGTTTTACCTCTGAGCGGCACTTTTTTGCACACCATGGGCTAAATGGCCAGATCACATGGACCCTGTAGTCTTAGAGAAGGTTGGGGGAGGGGACCAACTGGAACAGCTGTTGGAAGACAGATGGTAGCCTCCCGTGAAGGCCATCCAGCGTGTTCTTTAACGTGCACAGGGTATGGCTCTCCCGCACACGGGGCCACGGCGTAACGTCCCATCCGACGGACAGCGGCCTTTCCAAGCCCATCGGTGTCCCCTACTGATCGTGGGCAGGGTAGGTCCTGTAGACGAAAACCTCTCATAGATCATAGGGGTCAAAAGACACTGGCGAGAATCGTGCAAACTAACAGACAGGCCACAACTAGGCAAATCATAGTAGAATTAAACATTGGTGTGCAGAAGGTCATCTCCAAATTCACCATCTATCGGACCTTATCACGAATGGTCTACAAAAGCTGCCGACCATGTTATCAGCAAAGAACACGAAAGCACATCTCCATTGGGCACATGAGCATCGACACTGGGCCATTGAGGACTGGAAAGAGGTAGCCTGGTTGGACAAATCAAGTTTCCTTTTGCATCATGCTTGGAAGGTTCAGAATTTGGCACAAGCACCATGAGGTCATGGAACCATCTTGTCTGGTATCAACAGTACGGGCCGGTGGTGACGGTGTGATGGTGTGGAGAATGTTTTCCTGGCACACGTTAGGTTCCCTGTTACCCATCGAAGGACATCTGAACGCCATGGCTTATATGAGCATCATTGCTGACCATGTTTATCCCTTCATTGCTACAGTTTATCCTCACTCGTATGGACACGTTCAACATGATAATGCACCTGCTCACAAGACACGTATCGACCCCAAATGGCACCAGGATTTGGGTTGGGTTGTTTTACCTCGGAGCGGCACTTTTTTGCACACCATGGGCTAAATGGCCAGGTCACACGGACCCCGAAGGCTCAGAGAAGGTTGGGGGAGGGGACCAACTGGAACAGCTGTTGGGAGACAGATGGTAGCCTCCCGTCAAGGCCATCCAGCGTGTTCTTTAACGTTGTGTTGTTTTACCTCTGAGCGGCACTTTTTTGCACACCATGGGCTAAATGGCCAGGTCACATGGACCCCGAAGGCTCAGAGAACGTTGGGGGAGGGGACCCACTGGAACAGCTGTTGGGAGACAGATGGTAGCCTCCCGTCAAGGCCATCCAGCGTGTTCTTTAACGTTGTGTTGTTTTACCTCTGAGCGGCACTTTTTTGCACACCATGGGCTAAATGGCCAGGTCACATGGACCCCGAAAGCTCAGAGAACGTTGGGGGAGGGGACCCACTGGAACAGCTGTTGGGAGACAGATGGTAGCTTCCCGTCAAGGCCATCCAGTGTGTTCTTTAACGTGCACAGGGTATGGCTCTCCCGCACACGGGGCCACGACTTAACGTCCCATCCGACGGACGGCGGCCTTTCCAAGCCCATCGGTGTCCCCTACTGACCGTGGGCAGGGCGGGGAATTTTGCGGAGATAAATCTCAACGCTGACCCAGCTGGGACTCGAACCTGGGAACTACAGATTACGAGCCTGGCGCGTTACCGACTGAGCGACCCCCGCCCCAATGGTACCAGGAACATGCCAACGAGTTTTTCTTGCTTCATTGGCCTGCTCAGTCTCTAGATATAAACTCTATGGAACGTGTTTTTTACAAGTTAGACATGATTTTGTCCTTTGTGCTGGTAATATTTTACAGCAAAGATATTTACTCTTTTGAAAAATTGGATATTTTAATCGTAATGTATAAAAAAAAAAACATTACACTCCTCACTTTATTTTGTTAAAATAATTTTTTATTTTAAATTAGAAAACTTTAGTTGTACTAAAGATTTTTTTTGCAAGAAATATTCATAAATTTTCAAAGAATACAAAAATGCGATAGAAAGATAATAAGAAAACATGAGTTGTACAGAAGAGATATAGATAGCCAAATGGTTTTGTTGTTAACCTCGGTTTTTAACTTTCCACCGAGACAACTTAATTCAAACGTTTTATATATAATATTAAAGTCTTACCCTTTAAATCAGTGGTTCTCAACCTTTTATGCTTTACGTACCCCCCTGGAAATGTGTATGTAACTAATAGATAGATAAAACTATAGTTATAGTATAACAATGGCAATAATATAAACATGTATATATATTAACATATATCTAGGACTTTTGAGCTCTCACGGCGTACCCCACAAATTTAACCGCGTACCTCACGTTGAGAACCCCTATTTTAAATAATGGACCAGGGAGACAAAATAAAGGAACTTCTAAATAACACTTCCTCTAATCATTGACAGTGGCATAAGATACTGATATTTTCGTTTTCCCTATCATCACTGAGTTACGAAAGGGAAGTGGTCCGCAGTGTGTTTTGGGTTAGCTAATTAGCTTTCGAGCCCGAAATGTTTGGACACGTTGTAGTAATACCTGAAGTTTTGACCTGAACTTGAACGCAAAAGCGCCTCTGCGCGATTCTGCTGTGATAGGTTCGCTACGTAGCGGACGAAATGGCCCTCATCATAATTGCAATTATATCTTCTCATGATTTGTATATTACCTTGAATGCTGATACATTACGAATTGGAACAATACCATTTCACAAAGAGTGTTTTCTCGAAGTACAAATCATTTCATAAATTTATAATTTTACAATAAATAACGTTTACCTGAGATGAACTGCTCACTTGTTCACTTTCCATTTTGCCGAGCACAATTCCATTTCCATTTCAATTCCATTATGCGTCGTACATTCAAAACAGAATTATTGGAACTGTTTCTCGTTGTCATGGTGACAAGAAGAAGTGCTGACTATCAACACGGATGACAAACAAGACGCAAAAGAATGTAAATGTATTCGTTCGTGTAAAAATATTGCACAAAGGCTTGTTCTCAAAAGAAAAGTCATCTATATTTAGAAATAGTAATAGGATAAATTTAATCACTTAATACGCTTATTCAGGATTAGTCAGTCATATTGGGTTTATCATTACGTCATGGGGCCGGGGCGGCTCAGTCGGTAGCGTTCCCAAGTTCGAGTCCCAACTGGGCAATTATTGAGATTTTTCTCGGCCCTGTCCTCGGTCAGTAGGAGACACCGATGGGTTTGTAAAGGCTGTCGTCCGTCAGCTGCAATGCTAAGCCGTGGCCTTGTGTGCGGTAGAGAAAAACCCTATACACGTTAAATAACGCTCTGGATGGCCTTGACGGGAGACTACCACATCTCTCCTAACAGTTATTCCAATGGGTCCCCTCCTCCAACCTTCTCTGAGTCCTCAGGGTCTTTGTGACCTGGCCATTTAGCCCAGTTGTGTGCAAAAACGTTCTGCTCAGAGGTAAAATAATTTAACCCTAATTGCAAAGAAAGTTTTAATTTCTTGGAATTCTCAGTTTATGTGTTTCACATATGTTCTTTATTGAAAAAAAAACAACATTTTGTTATTTACTCAATTGACCTTTAATATACTCAATGATCATTTCATTAAGAAAGGTCAATCATCCGTGACACTTTATTGGCTGATTCCACCAAGGCAACCAATAGTCGAAGTTTAGAATAATATTAGTCGAAGATTAGAAATTAGTGATATGGCAACCTTCGTGTCACGTGATACGAAGGTTGCCAGATCACTAATTTCTAAAAAAATCGTTGCCAGATACTTTTTTGAGCGACTGTCCTATTCGATTCAATATCAGGCCTCTCCCCAATTTGTTTTTCTGATATCCAGGCCCTGATTATAGAAGTGAAAGTGTTCTACCAAAAATTTTAGTCACAAGCCTTCATTGAGTTTAAGGGAAAGGGAAATCGCCGAAATTTGCAACAGCAATGCGACGACCTTCTTTTAAGGTGCATTTTATGAATGTACCTCGAGGTTCTTACAATTCTAAAGGCTTATGAAAGGTCCTAAAGGTTTAAAATGCATTTAATGGTTCTTAGAATGCATTTTAAAGAAGCAATTTCAATCATCGTCGCATTACTGTTGCAAATTGCGGTGGTATCTTAAAACCCTAAATCTTAAAAAAGTCTGCAATTTTCATTTTAACTTTCTGTTCCTACTAGCATCTTTTCGTGAATTCTTAAATTCTTCCGTACATTGGGGATGGCTCAGTCGGTAGCGTGCCAGGATAATAATCTTCTGTTCCCATGTTCGAGTCCCAGCTGAGTCAGCTTTGAGATTTATCTCTGCAAAACTCCCCGCTCTCCGTTGGATGGCGTCCTTTCGATGGGCTTGGAATGGCGGATGGGTTTCGATGAGTTGGATGGCGGTCCATCGATAGGCTTGGAAAGGCCGTCATCCGTTGGATGGGACGTTAAGCCGTGGCTCCGTGTAGTGGAGAGAGACATACCCTGTGCACTTTAAAGAACACGCTGGATGGCTTTGACGGGATGCTATCATCTGTCTCCCAACAGAAGTTCCAGAGGGTCCCCTCCCTCAACCTTCTCTGAGCGCTCGGGGTCCTTGTGACCTGCTCATTTAGCCCATTGTGTGCAAAAAACCCGCTCAGAGGTAAAACAACCCAACACATTGTATATATTACGAAACTTCTTTTCAGTTCTATTCGATTCAATATTTTATAATGACATGGAATATTTTTCCATGTCATTATGAAATGGCGAAGATTTTAAATTGGTTGCTAATAACGAAACGAAACTAATTAACGAACCTAATTAAAACAATAGCGAACAAATATAAAAATAAGTTTAATTTAACGAATGATAAAACATAACGCATGTATTGGGACTGATTTTTATGAAATTTTCGTTGGACTCTACGGCTGCTTGCAATACAATCAGAATCGCGTAGATTTTCCAGTTAGAAAAACCCTTTTATGCTAGGAAATTGTGGTAATGCCGCTTTAAAACATTGTGGCGGTACGAGTAGAGATCCCGGAGATAGTAAAGAGCATCTACGTCAAGCAGTGAAATCAGCAAAAGTGCTTGCCTTGGCGATATATTCATGGCACCGTGACTTGTTATATATTTCGCAACATTTGAATAATAATAATAACCTTTATTCATATTCATGTTAGTTATACAAGAGTTTAAACAGATGACCTGCAAAGTTTCTGCTTATCTGCAGGAGGGTTGGGTTGGGTTGTTTTACCTCTGAGCGGCACTTTTTTGCACACCATGGGCTAAATGGCCAGATCACATAGACCCCGAAGGCTCAGAGAAGGTTGGAGGAGGGGACCCACTGGAACAGCTGTTGGGAGACAGATGGTAGCCTCCCGTCAAGGCCATACAGCGTGTTCTTTAAGGTGCACATGGTATGGCTCTCCCGCACACGGAGCCACGGCTTAACGTCCCATCCGACGGACGGCGGCCTTTCCAAGCCCATCGGTGTCCCCTACTGACCGTGGACAGGGCGGGGAATTTTGCGGAGATAAATCTCAACGCTGACCCAGCTGGGACTCGAACTATCTGCAGGAGAGAACAATAATAACGTTACATGAAAATACATAAGATATAGTTTAAAACAATGTCACCGAATTATTTGAATTTCAGTGGAAGCTCCATTGTGGTGGTTCAAATTTTTATATTGATTTTAGTGCCTAGAAGAAAATTTTTAGTCTTAATTTTGATTTCTTTAAATTTGTTTAATAAAATAATTTCCCTTGGCAATTGCAGCGTTGCCAGATGCTAAAAATCAAAACGCGTAAAGATGGAAAAATGTACGTCATACATATTGTTTAAGGATTTTCTTCTTTCAAATTGCTTTATACTGATCATAATATTTGTACAGGATAAATTTTTATTTCGTTACACTGGCATTCGTTAAAATGCAACATTTTTAAATAGAGATGCAAAGTAAATTGGATGGGGCCTGAAAAAAAACAACTGAATATTCCTTTATTCTGGCGCTTGTTATGTTGATATTTCACTGTGTTCAGAGATGCTTTAAAAATTCGTGGCCACCCTAGGCAAACGATATTATTTTGGCGTTTACTACCTGGATAACGACTATGCTGGCAGAATTGACAATACGTGACAAAGTTTTCATTTTACGGTTACCAAACATTATATTTTGTGTTATTTTTTCAAAAGCTTGCTTAGGACAAGTTGAGAAATACTGCTCTAAATGGGGGCGGGGGTGGCTCAGTCGGTAGCGCGCCAGGCTCGTAATCTGTAATTCCCAGGTTCGAGTCCCAACTGGGTCAGCGTTGAGATTTATCTCCGCAAAATTCCCCGCCCTGCCCACGGTCAGTAGGGGACACCGATGGGCTTGGAAAGGCCGCCGTCCGTCGGATGGGACGTTAAGACGTGGCCCCGTGTGCGGGAGAGCCATACCCTGTGCACGTTAAAGAACATGCTGGATGACCTTGACGAGAGGCTACCATCTGTCTCCCAAAAGCTGTTCCAGTGGGTCCCCTCCCCCAACCTTCTCTGAGCCTTCGGGGTCCATGTGACCTGGCCATTTAGCCAGTGGTATGCAAAAAAGTGCCGCTCAGAGGTAAAACAACCCAAACAACTGCTCTAAATAATTTGAATTACGATCCCTCAAGATAATGAAATAATAATACTTTTTGCAATTGCCTAACTTTCCCCAGTTGATGTCGAACATAGCTACAGAGCAAAGGGACCCAGGGTCGAATCTCAGATAAGACATGCTACCTTTAACGGCAAGTGTGGAAAAAAAAATCAGTAATCCACCTTCCGAACTCGAACTGTTATATTCTGCCTATGGGACAGTTACTCTACCAGTTCAGCTAAGGGGGTAGCGATTTACATTTCCTTAGGGGCGGGGGTGGCTCAGTCGGTAGCGCGCCAGGCTCGTAATCTGTAGTTCCCAGGTTCGAGTCCCAGCTGGGTCAGCGTTGAGATTTATCTCCGCAAAATTCCCCGCCCTGCCACGGTCAGTAGGGGACACCGATGGGCTTGGAAAGACCGCCGTTCGTCGGATGGGACGTTAAGTCGTGGTCCCGTGTGCGGAAGAGCCATACCTTGTGCACGTTAAAGAACACGCTGGATGGCCTTGACGGGAGGCTACCATCTGTCTCCCAACAGCTCTTCCAGTGGGTCCCCTCCCCCAACCTTCTCTGAGCCTTCGGGGTCCTTGTGACCTGGCCATTTAGCCCATGGTGTGCAAAAAAGTGCCGCTCAGGGGTAAAACAACCCAACCCAAAATTTACATTTCCTTAAGTAAGGTTACGATGGTAATGTGATTCTATAAAACACTACCATATAGTTCAAGTTGTCGGGCGTAATCGTAATTACACCGACTGTGAATTGAGCAAATAATAATAAATCTTGGGCTATGTAGATGTTAACCGCATTGATTCAACTGCATGACCTTGCATCTATAATATTCACAATAGACATTAAGTTTTTAATAATTAGAAATCCAAAGATGTATCAATACTTGATTATTAAATACTTAATTCACTGTCCGTATATATATATATAGCGATGTCTCAGCAACTGAACTACAAGGTAGAATGATTCATAGCATCAACTACCGTCATAACATTACCTAAGCAAGCGTACATCGGCACTGATTTAGCTCAACTGATTGGGTTGTTTTACCTCTGAGCAGCACTTTTTTTTTGTACAGAATGAACTAAATGGTCAGGTCACAAGAACCCCGAAGACTCAGAGAGGGTTGGAGGAGGGGTCCCACTGGAACAGCTGTTGGGAACAGATGGCTTTAACGTGCACTGAGTGTCCCGCACAAGGTGCCATGGCTTAACATTCCATCCGACGGACTGTGGCCCAGCTGGGACTCGAACCTGGAAACTGCAGATTACGAGCCTGGCACGCTACCGACTGAGCCATCTCCTCCCCTACTCAAATGGTAGAACATCTGAAACATAATTACAAGATCCCTCTTCCGGGCAAAATTCCCCGCCCTGCCCACGGTCAGTAGGGAACACCGATCGGCTTGAAAATGCCGCCGTCCGTCGGATGGGACGTTAAGCCGTGGCCTGTGTGGAAGAACCATACCCTGTGCACGTTAAAGAACACGTTGGATGGCCTTAACGGGAGGCTGCCATCTATCTCCCAACAGCTGTTCAATGGGTCCCCTCCTCCAACCTTCTCTGAGCCTTCGGGATCCATGTGACCTGGCCATTTAGCCCATGGTGTGCAAAAAGTGCCACTCAGAGGTAAAACAACCCAACAATCCTCTTCCGGTAGCGGATTGGTGTTTTTCTTCACCTCCCAAATTATTAAAAACTGAATGTCTGTTGTGCCTATCACAGCAATCAGTTCCATCTCGTGCATTCTTCTGTTTTCTGCTGAAGTTTCGCCTTCTTCACAGATCAATATGGTGTATTCATCGGGAGCAATTTATTTTTTAACTGTAATTGTAAAAAATATTTTGAGATAAGCTCAGCTTCTAGTGAAAGCTATTACGAAATTTGTGATTATGTGCAGCGGGGAAACATTCGATAATCATTCTTCTCCTCATAAAGAGATCTTCTTATCAATTTTTATACACAAAGGTTAATTTTAATACATATTTGAATTAAACGTTTGAAAATTGTCACATCGTCTTCTCTTTCTTTAGGATACATTCGACTCATTATTTGACCTAAACAAGCACACTGCTCTCGTTTTAAGAGGTGAGTAAAAATCTGTTTCGTGATTTATTCATTATTATTATAACTTTAATATTACTTATTATTTTCTGCTGAGTGAATTACGAGTTCTAATTTCAAGAATAACGAAAGAGTAGTCACTTAAATAAATAAGATAAATACCCCCTCAAGCAGCTGCTTGCCACAGAGGTATGACAGGAGCCTGTCGGTTTATACGCCATTGTGGAAGGTCTGTGAGGATGGCGGAACCTCATCAGAAAAACAACATCCATGCTTTAATCCGGGGCTTAAACCCAGGTCCCGTATATCAGAAGCCTAGCGTGCTAACCACTCGGCCACGGGAAGGCTGTAGTCATATATTTCTTCTAATCTTTCTTCTTGTAGTACAATATTTCTTCTTTGGGCAGTGAGAAACCCTTCGTTTCATCCGTAGAGTGATTTCTTTAATTTATTGCTTATTTTAGCGGTCAAATGGAATGATCATCAGCTTTCCTTCTCCAGACTTTTGTCAGTATTTCAAAGGCCCCGCCGTCGAAATACTGACAAAAGTCTGCATTTCGTAGACATTTTTGCTCTTCCAAATTCTCTAGTTTTCACAATCGTCTCGATTGCCAATTCCAATGGCCTGTTCTCCTCTCTGTAGACCTTCCAGACGTCCCCGTGGTCCACTGTTTTGTCTCTAATCTTGCAAGCGTTTCAATTTTTTCCCCCAATAACTAGCTGCAATCTTTACAAGCGTTTCAAATTTTTTTTCCAAACTAGCTGTAGCCTTTGCAGGCGTTTAATGGATACTTGTTGCCTGTTTTTTCTTGCCTTTTGCAGATATTTCTGCAAAACGAATGGATGAAACATTCTGCAAATAGAATAGAATGAAAGAGAACGATGCCCCGTTGTTCTGTCTGTAGACTTTGCATCGTTTCAATGGCTCGTTGTTCTATCAAAAAATTTTGCACTCTTTTCCACTTTTCCTACGGACTGCTTCTAGTCTTTAGAGACCACCCCTACTATATCTATGTTAAATCTCTAGATCTAAGATATTTCGATGACCTGCTGCTCTTTCTGTAGACTTTGCATAGGTTTCGATGGCAGGCTGTTCTGTCTCTAGACTTTGCGTTCGTTTCACTGTTCCTTTGTTCTAACTTTAGACTGCCCGATATTTCTGACTCTAGACTGCCCAATATTTCTGACTCTAAACTGCCCAATATTTCTGACTCTAGATTGCCCGATATTTCTGACTCTAGAGTGCCCAATATTTCTGACTCTAGACTGCCCAATATTTCTGACTCTAGACTGCCCGATATTTCTGATTCTAGACTGCCCAATATTTCTGACTCTAGACTGCCCAATATTTCTGACTCTAGACTGCCTGATATTTCTGACTCTAGAGTGCCCAATATTTCTGACTCTAGACTGCCCAATATTTCTGACTCTAGACTGCCCAATATTTCTGACTCTAGACTGCCCGATATTTCTGACCTAGACTGCCCAATATTTCTGACTCTAGACTGCCCGATATTTCTGACTCTAGACTGCCCAATATTTCTGACTCTAGACTGCCAATCGTTCTGAATTCAGACTTCTTACTTCTTTTCGTCTTCTGAGTTTTTTTACTTCTCAGTATAACACATACTAACAACTTAACATTTAACACGTTCCACTCTTTAAGTTCCAATTGCTTCTGGTCAGTTTAGTCTTCCTAATTTTTATACTTCTCGGTTACTTTACAAATACGAGTACAGCACATGAAAGTATTTAGTGCTTCAGCATCAGACGCTGAACTATTGATGGACTCTGGAAAGAAACTTCGAGACTTTCTCCCCTAAAGAAAGGACAACAGGTCAGCAAAACGTCTATAGATTTTATATAGATAAGGACAGACACCCATTAAACGCCTGCAAAGTATAGTTCGGAGGAGTAGTGATAAAGGGAAGAGAGAAGTGTGGTTTCGGTCTAGCGTTATGCAGCATTTAAAATTTTAAGTTATTTAAAATTGTGTTGAAGCTTTATTAGTACAGCTAGCTTTCCGTAATATATGGACAATCCCTAAGGCATATCAAAAAAAGGGAGCATGTGGCCACAAAGAATGGCATTATTTACAAAAGTAAGTATTAATTGGGTTTTATGGCATATCAGCAACTCTGAGTATGATGTACCAAACAAAATTGTCAAGCTAACTACAACCAAATTTGAAACTAAAGACAAAATATATAAACAACTAAAAGAACGAATATCGCTTCTGGCGCATATGAGAATCTCGTTTTCAAAGAGAATGAAGTTTTTCCTTTACTCCTTAACAGAGAATGAAATACTCCCCTCTTTCACTGCTTAGGGGCGGGGGGTGGCTCAGTCGGTAGCGCGCCAGGCCCGTAATCTGTAGTTCCCAGGTTCGAGTCCCAGCTGGGTCAGCGTTGAGATTTATCTCCGCAAAAATTCCCCGCCCTGCCCACGGTCAGTAGGGGACACCGATGGGCTTGGAAAGGCCACCGTCCGTCGGATGGGACGTTAAGCCGTGGCCCCGTGTGCGGGAGAGCCATACCCTGTGCACTTTAAAGAACACGCTGGATAGCCTTGACGGGAGGCTACCATCTGTCTCCCAACAGCTGTTCCAGTGGGTCCCCTCCCTCAACCTTCTCTGAGCCTTCGGGGTCCATGTAACCTGGCCATTTAGCCCATGGTGTGCAAAAAAGTGCCACCCAACCCAACTTTCACTGCTTAACAGTTTTATTTTGAGCCAGCGGATGATGAGAAAATGTAAATAGTGTATTATTAGTAATTATGCAACATATAGGTATTCGTTTTATTAAATTTTTAATTTATAAAGTTGAATTTTCCACACCTCTCTCAGAAAGATGGGTAGATTATTGTTGGCATCTTTTAAAAAACTATCACTAAAATTTGAAATTTTCATTGTATACATATTATTTGAAAAACTTGATAACAGCTCTGCCGTTTCCATATTTAGTGATCTGTAAAGATATATACATATTAAAGCATTAGTACCATTACAACTAAAATAGAGTTCTCTAATCACTTTCATTGTTTACAATGGAAACTTCATGACGTCTACATTCCACCACCAAAATTTTAAATTTTTATCATCAATACATCTTTGCAATATTCTTTTGACATTTTGGAATTTTCAACTTTTCACCGTCAGAGGACGCAATTATAGTTTCGAAAGATTCCGAACGTGAAAATCTTAATATTTTCTCAATTTCTATCTAACCCTAAAAAGGTTTTTTCACTTATCTGTAAATACAAACAATTATCTGCTAAAACAAAAAACAATTGCACCCCCCCCCCCCGGGTCTAAGATATCAATTCCTTCCTGCCAATGAAAACATCATGGTGGTCACATTCCGCCACCAAAATTTAAAATTTATAGCATAAATTCATCATTTGCAATATTCGTTTGACATTTTGGAACTTTCAAATTTTTTCGCAAAAGTGCAAACCATAATATTTCATCAGTTTCTATCTCACCCGCAAAAGAATTTTTCATTTCCCTCTAAAAACAATCAATTATCTGCTAAAACAAAGATGCTGTGTTTGCCAACCCCATGGGTCTAAACCGCCAACCCATTGTTGTCAGTGGAAATTTGGTGACCTTCACATTCCACTACCAATATTTTAAATTTCTAGAATAAAAACTACATTTGCAATGTTCGCTTGAAATTTTGGAATTTTCAACTTTTCCACAGCTCATCATCATCATCATCATCGTCGTCGTAATCATTATCATCATCCTCAAGCAGCCATGGGCTACGGAGGTCCAATCAGACCGTGCAATTTAGTTCTCCAAGCAAGTCTGTCCTGAGCTACATCTACTGCATCTGGCCACTGCACACCAATTCTAACAAGGTCCTGTTTGACATTGTCTGACCACCGCATCCTAGGTCTCCCCTTCTTTCTGAGGCCTTTAGGCACACTCTTCATAACCCTATTCGCCAATCTATATTATTCATATGGGCAACATGGCCAAATCAACGGAGTCTCTCTCTGCACAATATGCTGCTTAAAGGAGGTTGCAAACTCCTTTGCCTAACCTCATCATTAGTTACAAAGTTGAACCACCTAATGCCCAAGATACTGCGTAAGCATCTAGAATCAAAAGCATCTAGTTTCCTGTTATCTTGTTTATAAAGGGTCCAAGTTTCACTACCATAACTAACTCTAGAAAGAATCAAACTATTATACAGTCTAATTTTAGTCTTTAGGTGTATACGCCTGTTCTCCACACTCTCCATAGATTCTTAAAAGTCCCGGCAGCAATCCCTATTCGTCTCTTAATCTCATGCCGCACATCACCATTATCTGTTACATAGCTCCCAAGATAATTAAACTGTGACACCTGCTCAAGACTGCAACCATTCAGATTAACTGAATCACAGCCTGCCTGACCAATTTTCATCACTTTAGTTTTCTCTCTGTTTATAACCAAACCTACTGTACTACCAGTTTCATCAACAGCTCGAATGAAAGAGTTCATCTCATCAACATCATTTGCCAAAAGGGCTAAATCATCAGCATACTCTAAATAATACATTTTCGTATCTCCAGCCAATTTAAGGCCAAAATCTTTCCCTTGAAGTGAATTTCGCATAACATAATCAATAACCAAACTAAAGAGAAAAGGAGACAAAATGCACCCTTGTCGAACACCAGAAGTAATGCTAAACTAATTGCTACAAGACTTACCAACTCTCACACACGACTCAGTGTTATTATAGAGAGCTTAAATTATGTTAACAAACTTGTCTGGTATACCATAAGATCTCAGATCAACCACAAATTATGACGATCAACAGAGTCGAAAGCCTTTTTGAAATCAACAAAGCTAGCAACCAAAAGTTTCTGAAACTCTAAACATTTCTCAAGAATCTGCCTAAGTGAAAATATCTGATCCACACATCCCCTACCACTTCTGAATCCACATTGCTCATCATGCAATTTACTGTCAACCAGATTCTTAATTCTATTAAGCACAATCATGGAAAGAACTTTGCCTGGAACAGAGAGTAAGCTGATACCCCTATAGTTATCACAAGAACTGCGATCACCTTTTTTGAAAATAGGGATAATAACAGCTCTGGTAAAATCCTTAGGAACCATGCCTTTATCATAAAAGATATTCAGAATTTCAGTCATCCAAGTGGTAACCGAAACATTCCCAGCTCTGAGCATTTTCGTAGTAATTTCATCTACACCTGGGGATTTATGTAGTTTAAGTTTAGAAACAGCCAAAATAACTTCAGATTGTGTTATAGGGCCAACATTAAAGCCACCAAGGCATCTATCATCATTGCAAACAATGGGAATAGAACTAACCGCATTGTTTAGAATATCACTGAAATGCTCAGCCCACCTAGCCATGACAGAATCCTTACCTTCTATAACATTACCTTGTTTATCCTTCAATCCCTGTATACCTGTCCGTTTTCTACCACACAAAACATTAACTATCTGGTACAGCTCTCTGCTGTTGTGCTGTCTAACTGCTTCCTCAGCTTTGTCAGCCAAACTATCAAGCCAAAGATTCTTATCAGCAGCTTACTAATCCTTTACATGTTTATTAAGCTTCCTGTAATACTTTCTATTAGGACTAGTAGGGTATTGATTAAGGACATTCCTGCAGTCTTTCTTTCCGAAATAAGCTCAAGTGCCTTATCACTCAGATAATTCTGTCTCTTCTGCTCCTTTTTTCCTAAAAGAGTACTGTTAGTGCCTGTTCCAAAAAAGCCTGTTTAAAATGATCCCATTCTTCCTCAACTTCAGTAGTAAGCATACCATGACTGTCATAATGACTAAGTAACCTATCATGGTAAGCTTTGGCTACAACTGGGTCTTTCAGAGCTTCAATATTAAAAGTAAATTTTTTAACCCTAACACAACACTTTTTAAGTTTAAGTGCAAGACACTTGTAACAAGGTAATGGTCAGATCCAATTTCAGGTATTCGAACCTGGTATTCCTAACAGAACTAGCCCATTTGCTGTTAATTAATACATAATCAATCATATTCTTATGCAGCCCATCAGGTGAAACCCATGTGTACTTATGTATGTCGCGGTGTTTGTAATAAATGTTAGTTATTCTGAATCCATTGAGTTTACTTACCGGTAGGAGATGTTGTCCATTGCCATTGCAGCTACCAATAACAAAAGGGCCAATCACCCCACCCCAAAGGTCAGAGTCAGTACCAACTTTGGCTTTGAAGTCACCAAGAACAAGGGCAATAACTCCTTTCTTGACAGAATTCATAATATCCTGAAGTTGTTCATAAAACCTATCCTTCTCATCTTCATCGGCATCCTCAGTGGAGGCAAAACAGCAGATATCATTCACGTTTTTAACGCTTGTCTGAAATTTTGTTGTAAGAAATCTTTCATTAATGCACTCATATCCTAGAAGAGCATCACTACGTGTCTGCTGAGAAGCAGATCCAAGCCTTGGTGATGCTTATTGTCGTCCCTCCCTGAAAAGAGAAATTTAAGATTATTTTTAAGAATCTGACCTTTGTCCATCTGGTATCTTGCAAGTCGAGAATATCTAAATTATAATGGTGTAATTCTTGTGTGAGGACATCAAGAGAAAAAGCTCTGTGCAGAGTCCTCACATTCCAACTACCTATGGAGGAAAAATGGTTAGTGGGATGTTTAAAGAAACTATGTTTATTGAGAGAGGGAATGGCGACAATATCAAATAGCCCCCTATACACAGACATGGGGCAAAGACCCATCCCCCCACCACTAAAGGCTGAAGCCATCTACACTGGAAGTCTTGCTCCAATGTAGAATTTGACGATGCCAATAGAAGCAAAGAGTTCAGGTGCCTGCGATGACCTCTGCTCAGGATCATCCACCAGCTGATAAACATATCCTGTGAATCTATTCACTTGGGGCTGTCAACCCACAAGCAAACAGAAAACACGGCGGAAGATTTTCGCTCCACAGAAGCCCACCAGTGCAGCAAAATCAGGATCCATAATCAAGCTCAGAGCCATATATCTGTCCAGTCCAGTGGGTTTATATGGTCAGTACCAGGACCCTGTGTGGTGCTCAGCAGGGTAGAAAAAAAAAGAAAAGTAGCCATAGTTGTCCAGATCAGTAGGCCACACTAATCTGGCAGCCCTCCCCTTCCGTTCACTTCCACAAGAGAGTATCTCTTTTGAAAGGTACTAATGGTCTGCACCACGAGAAGGCGGGGTCGTACATTAGGTGCTAGGTCTGCCCGGTTCTATGCATCGTCACAGGGGATTGGTGCATAACTCTCCTTCCAATGACTACCTAGCTATCATTTACAGACCAAGATGGTATCAGAGGTATTTCGTTTTTAATTCATTTTATGTGTAACTCATTAATCTTTGGATGTACATTTTTATATTAAACTATAAAGTAGTTTTTGAGATATCTGACAAATTACAAATTTCATAGGTTTTGCGCACAAGTGTAATTTTGCTATGGAAAAAAGCAAGATGTTTGCTCTAAATTCCGAATTCAAGAAGTCAAGGCTTACATATTTCTTGAATATCTAATGTATATAACAACTTTTTTGAACATTGTTACTAACATAACAGATAATGTATACTATATTTAACGTATGCATACTATATGTAATCACTCCTACATTATTGTGAAACTTCACACGACATCTTCAGCTGTTACTAGTTAACTTAGCATCGACTTCTTTCGATAAGATTTACAAACTTGCATTTTTATTTTCGATGAAATGAATGATTAGTGTCAATGAGGAGTTTAAGGTAAAATACCAGAATTGGAAATGTAAACGACGGGTTCATTTTTAAAAATGATTGTGTCGCTTATTGAATGTTAATTAAGATTCTTTTTATGTTTTGAATAGAATCTGTTTGAATTGTAGTACGGCAGTTTTAAATGTGAAAGAGTATTGCTAGACATTCTTTCAGGTTTAATTTCATAAAATACATTTGTGAATGGTTTAAAATTATTATACTTGGGAACTAATTGCATAAGTAATTAAATTAGTTTTTTTATAATTTTGTTCGTAAGCATTCTTTTGAACTCAGGCTCAGTGTTCATCTATTAATTTTATAACAATATTAATATTGTTACGACAGATGAACGTGCTGCAGTGACTTTATGAAAAACGTAACATGAACGCTCGCGTAGGCTTCTACGTGAGATTTATATAACAAACGAATTGGAACATAGAACCGATCTGAAAATTAAGAATGATAAAATTACAATGTTAAATGCTGTGGAGATCTAAAAAAGAGGCATAAATAGTCTTAGTCAGTGCACGATAGTCAAAAAGAAGAGATATTTTGATGTGGTGAGTGCGCGGATAGTTTAGTTTTATTAGTGTTAAATCCAGTGACATAAAAGGATTGTTTACGTCTGAAGTAAAGATATTCAAGAAACATGGCAATCAAAGTGAAGAGGTAATAATTTGGTAGAACAGACAGAGCTGGTCTTAACTGTTCTGTAGGAAACAGTTATTACTTTACGTACGATAATATTTAGTTTGCTTATAAGTTATTTCATCCATGCTTTTATAATAATTTGCATTGTATTGTAATTTGTATTGTAAATTATACTTATATAATATTATATTAATATAATAATAATAATTTATTAATAATAAATTATATTATTATATTAATAATAAATTATATTATTATATTAATAATATAATATATTATTAATATAATAATATAATATTATTATATTATATTATACTCACGCTCCGTGCTCATCCATTTAAAATTTGTAACAATATGTAATTAGACTATCTGACCTTTCTTCCAGGCAAAATATGCTTCACTGAGAAGGCAGTAAAAAGGTATTTTTATGATTTCGATGTAAAAATTATTGAATCTTTTTTTTTCTCCAGAAAAATGTTCAGTCAGAAGGCAGTAAAGGAGCTCTGCTGATATTAAAGTATCTATTCTCTTTTTATTCCAGGAGATAGGCGTTTTACCCACAAGGCAATGCAAGGCGCTCTCATGATATCAATCTACAGAGATGAACCGCGATTCAATCAGCCTTATCATGTGCTCACACAACTCATGGACATTGACGCCTATATTACGAAATGGCGATGTAAGTTGCTTCCTTTCTATATTCCTTATTGTAAAAAAATTACTCTATATCACTTATTAGTAAGCCCTATGCCGATGGGGCGGGGGTGGCTCAGTCGGTAGCGCGCCAGGCTCGTAATCTGTAGTTCCCAGGTTCGAGTCCCAGCTGGGTCAGCGTTGAGATTTATCTTTGCAAAATTCCCCGCCCTCCCCACGGTCAGTAGGGGACACCGATGGGCTTGGAAAGGCCGCCGTCCGTCGGATGGGACGTTAAGTCGTGGCCCCGTGTGCGGGAGAGCCTACCCTGTGCACGTTAAAGAACACGCTGGATGGCCTTGACGGGAGCTACCATCTGTCTCCCAACAGCTGTTCCAGTGGGTCCCCTCCCCCAACGTTCTCTGAGCCTTCGGGGTCCATGTGACCTGGCCATTTAGCCCATGGTGTGCAAAAAAGTGCCGCTCAGAGGTAAAACAACACAACGTTAAAGAACACGCTGGATGGCCTTGATGGGAGGCTACCATCTGTCTCCCAACAGCTGTTCCAGTGGGTCCCCTCCCCCAACCTTCTCTGAGCCTTCGGGGTCCATGTGACCTGGCCATTTAGCCCATGGTGTGCAAAAAAGTGCCGCTCAGAGGTAAAACAACCCAACCCTATGCCGATGTCAGCATTTTAATGCTCTCAATGGACAAAAGATTAATGTTGATAACGTGGATAACGGGTAAAACCGTGGATAAAAAAAACTGATGTTAAAGGAGAGAACAGATAAAATCTCGGATTCATGAGATATATAGAAATATGAGCCAACATTACTGCATTATCGATAGCTAAAATAAGTAAATAGTATTTGAGATAGCAGAAAAACAAACCCAAATGGAAAATTCAATAATATTCACTTCAAAAATAATGCATTTGAATAAAGCCGCAAATTAAAAAATTCTTATGGGAAAGAAGCTATTCTTGTGTTCACAAAGTATAATATAAATTAAAAAGATTATTCAAGTGTTACATGAAAAAGTGGATTTAAATATGGGAAATATTCTGTAGTAGAGATCACGAAGTTTACATAATTATGCATAGATGGGAGTTACTAGGTGATGAAAAAAAAGAATGTCTTCCCGTAATCGCCGATAAAACTAAACACTCTTTCAAGCAGCTGCTTGCCACAGAGGTCTGACAGGAGCCTGTCAGTTTAATACGCCATAGTAGAAGGTCTGAGAGGATGGCGGAACCTCAGAAGGAAAACAACAGAAACACCCATGCCTAACCCGGGATTCGAATCCAGGTCCCTTAGATCAGTAGCACCCGGGATTCGAACCCAGGTCCCTTAGATCAGTAGCACCCGGGATTCGAACCCAAGTCCCTTAGATCAGTAGCACCCGGGATTCGAACCCAAGTCCCTTAGATCAGTAGCACCCGGGATTCGAACCCAAGTCCCTTAGATCAGTAGCACCCGGGATTCGAACCCAAGTCCCATAGATCAGTAGCCAAGCGCGCTAACCACTCGGCCACGGGAACTGCATTTAAATGAGAAAAATTAACCTTGAAGATTTAAGTAAATTTTAGTCTAATATTTAGAAAGGCATATTTTTCCAAACTACAGACTTTTTATCACAACATATTTTCCCGTAATTATTAGTCATTAATAAACCATTAGAATAATTTATTCGCGAACATACATCGGATTTCAATCATTTGCAAAACCTCAACGGTTATGAAGGAGTCAATATACGCTGATGCTGACAAAGTTTTGTGGGTGCGGATACAACTCTTGCTATCCGCGCAGGGCTCTACTTATTAAGCTGTCATACTTGTCATCCCTACCTGTCCTCAGTCAGTAGAGTACACCGATGGGCTTGGAAAGACCACTGTCCGTCAGATGGGACATTAAGCCATGGCCCATTGTGCGGGAGAGTCATACGCTGTGCACATTAAAGAACGTGCTAGATGGACTTGATAGTAAGCTACCATCTGTCTCCAAACAGCTGTGCACATTAAAGTACGTGCTAGATGGACTTGATAGTAAGCTACCATCTGTCTCCAAACAGCTGTCCAGTGGGTCCCATGTCCCCAACCTTTTCCGAGCCTTCAAGATCTTTGTGGCCTGGCCATTTAATCCATTGTGTGCAAAAAAGTGCTGCTCAGAGATAAAACAATTCAACCCAACGTGAACTTTCTATTATTATGAAGACCCGAGACCTCAATTTTCCCATGCTTAGTTTAAGTATTGGTACGAAACTAGAGAACATAAAGCCAAAGATCGTAGGTAGAGATGCATCTTTGGGTCCACTTCTCTCAACAAACCTAGTTTCTTTAAAAAAAAGGGCGCACTGACCATTTTCTTTCCACAGCTACCTGAAATACGAATATAGTTAAATGACACAACTGTGCTTGACTCTTCAGCTTCAAGGGAACTTGGATTGGGTTGGGTTGTTTTACCTCTGAGCGGCACTTTTTTACACACCATGGGCTAAATGGCCTGGTCACATGGACCCCGAAGGCTCAGAGAAGGTTGGGGGAGGGGACCCACTGGAACAGCTGTTGGGAGACAGATGGTAGCCTCCCGTCAAGGCCATCCAGCGTGTTCTTTAGCGTGCACAGGGTATGGCTCTCCCGCACACGGGGCCACGGCTTAACGTCCCATCCGACGGACGGCGACCTTTCCAAGCCCATCGGTGTCCCTTACTGACCGTGGGCAGGGTGAGGAATTTTGCGGAGGGAACTTGGGAGGGAACTTCACTTGTTACAACATAGACTTTAAAATGAAAGAATCATGATTCCAATTAACTTTTCTTTAGCTATAATACTGATAATAACATTGCAAACTAGATCTCACGAAATTAAGGAGGTATATGAAATCAAAGATTTGCACCTGATAACTTGTTCATCGTGGTTCGCATCTTTCCATTTTCGAATATCAGTGTCTTTTCTAAATGTAACTTTTTGGTACGTTTATTGCGAGTTTCTAATCTTTTATGCTTTATCACGTGACAAGGAGTCCCCACTACAGCTAAGCGACTATAAAAATACATGCTGGTTCTGTTGCTATATTTAGTTAGCTATCACTTAGGTACTCTACAATTCTCAGACCACTTCATTTCATTTCCCTTACAAAAGTCCTTGATATGAGAGTCTCTTCATCATGAGTAAACCTCCTATGAAGATTCTTCTGTTTGTTACTAGCACTAAATGGTCACCTGCGTATTTGCCGTGCATTGCTTTCCATATCCCTGGTAAGTTCCTAGTAGTATCTGGGGGGGGGGGGGGGGGGGCTGTTCTATCTCTTCCTAGTCCTTGACTGCTGTGGTCCCTCTTCTGAGTTAGGGAGCCAGTCAGTTGCAAAGCTGGACCACACTTAGGATGTCAATTTGTAGTCGTGGAAGGACACGCTTAGATGGGCAGTCTTCTAAACACTGCTTTGGCCTCTGCTTCAGCTGAATGGAAGGTCCTACAGTGGGACTTCCGTGAATCAGTCAACTATTCAGCGCAGTGTGTTCCTTGACCTAGTTCGGGTACAAATTAGTGATTTTCCTTGCCCAGTTTCCGATTAAAAGTTAGTGATTTTCCTTGCACAGATTCGGGTACAAATTGTTGGATTTGCCCATTATCACGATACAGGACTCAAACACACTACCCATGCGGGTATGGTGCCCATGTAACCTTGGAGTTCAATCAGCACTCATTGTGTATTGACCTAGCATCATAGAAGTGGTGGATCATGGGTAACGAATCTTTTGATATTTCACGTTGGATTCGTCATCTAATAATTCTTCAGCTAATCAACAAAGCAGATCCCTCCTCATTTTCTTCAACATCTTTGTCTATAACTTTGTCTGTTTCTCCCATGATATCAGTATATATTTTCATTCCCACAAACCACACATTAACTGCCATTGATCTTTCCATATGCTCTTCCACAATCCTTCCACTCTTTATATTTTTTAGTACAATTCATAACGAAGTGATCACCTCCCTGGAGCCAATGCGACCTTTCGCATGTGTCACAGTAGTTTAATCCTGCTGGCCGAAGTAGTTTCGAATTACTCATTGTTTTTTTATGTTCACACAATCAACCAGGGGCGAATCAATGTTCCGTACTCTAACATCCCTCAGATAGTCATGGTTTCCACGTTATCCGAAACTTTGCTGAAACTCTGACTGTATCGTAGCTCGCAAAGCTCAGAACAAGACTTGTTTTGGAGTTATGCGTCTTCCTATTATGTTTCGGGGCGGGGGTGGCTCAGTCGGTAGCGCGCCAGGCTCGTAATCTGTAGTTCCCAGGTTCGAGTCCCAGCTGGGTCAGCGTTGAGATTTATCTCCGCAAAAAATTCCCCGTCCTGCCCACGGTCAGTAGGGGACACCGATGGGCTTGGAAAGGCAGCCGTCCGTCGGATGGGACGTTAAGCCTTGGCCCCGTGTGCGGGAGAGCCATACCCTGTGCACGTTAAAGAACACACTGGATGGCCTTGACGGGAGACTACCATCTGTCTCCCAACAGCTGTTCCAGTGGGTCCCCCCCCCAACCTTCTCTGAGCCTTCGGGGTCCATGTGACCTGGCCATTTAGCCCGTGGTGTGCAAAAAAGTGCCGCTCAGAGGTAAAACAACCCAACCCAAATCCTATTATGTTTCCCGCCCCCTTTTTTGATATTTTACTATTATACAGTGCGTCACTAAAGAATAAACTATACTTTGTTTCACATAATGAATGCAGAGCTCCCTGAAAGAGTTTTTTTTTGTCCATTCGTGATTTATTATCCTTAACCACGAAAGTAAGTTTCTACGCCTGAAAATGTATCAACCCCCAACTCTTTAAGGAGCTTCTATAGCAAATGTTACATCTGTAATAATAAAATGAGTGTCTCTGCATATGCCTGTGGTGCCATAAACCTTCACATAGAGGAGCTAAGAAACTGGAATTTTGGCAGATGATTAAAACTACGATGAGGATGCACACAATAATGACTCAATTGTAGATTAAATAGATGATTAGAAATCGCTATTTTGGATTTAAAAAAAAAGTCTCTCTACTCTCTTTTCCTTTCGTGGCTTCTGCTCATTCGCAAATGCTAATCGAGAAAGCCACCAACTGTTACTAGATCGCTCACATTCTCAAAGATATTACATTTAAAGCGCCTAATTGCAGGTTGAAACCTGATTTTTTCATTCAGCATGGGTTAGAAAGGGAGAACCTGCGTATGAAAATTGAAACCATTTGATGAAGTACTCAGGAATCAATGGGACCAAAATTTTGTCAAAACGGAAATAACACTTTCGATAATTTTTGTAGAGGCGAAGCCACAAGCTATGAGAGCACAAGCTGACGTCAGCAACAACCTGAGCAACACCGAGGAATTCTTCTGGTAGTCGCCAATATTCCGATGTCAAAGAAATTATGCTTCGTTGACTACTTTGCAATATTCCGAAATTAAGAATGGCATTTTGAATTGCTCACTTCTTATGATCAGCGTCGACTGGTGAGTTTCTAAATAGGAGTGGCCAGCATAATATTGTATACAGAGAAACCAACTAGACAGGGGGAGTGATAGTTCAGATGGTAGTGCACAACATCAGCGATTTTCCGCCGCTAACTCCAATTCTCTCCTCGGTGAAAAAAAGAACATCGATTGGATTGGAAAAGAACATATACATATGTACGTGTAATAAAATTTCCATATATGTATATAATATTATGGAAATTTTATTATGGTATATAATATTAATAGGTTGACACTTACACTGGATGGATATTACAGGAAGGTGCCTCCAGACTCTAGCCCCATAGCTAAATTTTGGAAATTGATAGTACGAGATACAATAGGAAGAAGTGGAGAAATGACGGCATGAAGAGATTGGCTCGCTTTATGAGGACAGTTGCATTTTGAGTGGTAACCGAGCATGGGACGAGGAAGCCCTCACATTGCCCAAACAATTGGTTAAGCTCTCAAAATTAATCAACACGCGAAAAGAGAAAAAGCAAACATGACGTCAAGAGGAGCAAGGTGGTAATCTAATAGCCAATGCCGAGTGCAGATTGAGATGTGAAGTCCGTGCGGTCAAAAGTCGAGCAATGGGGTTGTTAACACATTAGACGTCTGGGTCTTCAGCCGTGGCTCAATATTACCCATATGCCATTTCCCCTTCTGGGAGGGGCGGGGCGGGTATGGCTCAGTCGGTAGCGCGCCAGGCTCGTAATCTGTAGTTCCCAGGTTCGAGTCCCAGCTGGGTCAGCGTTGAGATTTATCTCCGCAAAAATTCCCCCCCCCCCCCTGCTCACGGTCAGTAGGGGAACCGATGGGCTTGGAAAGGCCGCCGTCCGTCGGATGGGACGTTAAGCCGTGGCCCCGTGTGCGGGAGAGCCATACCCTGTGCACGTTAAAGAACACGCTGGATGGCCTTGACGGGAGGCTACCATCTGTCTCCCAAACAGCTGTTCCAGTGGGTCCCCTCCTCCAACCTTCTCTGAGCCTTCGGGGTCCATGTGACCTGGCCATTTAGCCCATGGTGTGCAAAAAAGTGCCACTCAGAGGTAAAACAACCCAACCCAACCCTTCCAGGTGATAAGATTCTGGAGTGGACCTTGAGTACCTTTAGATGAATGAATTTGGACTTTGTCAACAAGAAAACACTTCTGCAAATAATAGTATACTTAAATCTATTATCTACATGGAAAGTTAGATTTTTGCTCCCCACACCTACTATTCGCCTGCTAGATTCAACCCCCCCCCCCCTCAGTAACATAAGTTCAATAGAGGAATTGGAGGACAGAACCTAAGCAACTTCACCAAAACAGTCTTCACCCAAAAGCCCAAAGAAACTGCAAACTAATTACGATCTGTGCTGGAGAAAGGATCCAACTTTTCACCCCCTCAGGCAGTGCGAACATGACTGACCACTCCATCTTAATGACAAAGTTCTCCCCCCCCCCCCAGGCGAAGTGACTGAGACGTTGGAACTGCCAAATGTGATCCAGCCTTTGGCATGGATGAGGAATCTGTTGGATGAGGTAAGCTGGCACAGTGTCTTCCTTATCTTAGATTATGAGAGTGTTTTTTCCCTATGGTCTCTACATGGAAGCCATAGCTCTTTGGTGCGAGGTATCAAGAGTACACCTCGCATCAAAGAGTAACCAACGATCACCAAGAGAATGTCAACAAGAGATATACAATGCAATCCACTAGCTTTCGCCGCTCTGAACGTTGTTCACGCTACTGACCCTTTGGGAGCATGCAACATATGCAGTATTTTTATTCTGAATGGACCGTAGTAAATTCCCATAAATAATTGTGGAAAAAAATATATTACATTTTTTATCCACATATGTCACTATATACCTAGAAACAACAGAGAGTTGATCTTTTTCAATTGAATATTTTACTTTACAGATAACCACGTGCTGATGGTCCAAAGAATGATTGGTTCTCAGCAACTGGGAACAGGTGGATCATCTGGTTACCAGTATCTTAGATCAACTCTGAGGTTTGTTAAATATTGGCTCTTCTTAGCAAATATTTGTCTTATGTAGATTAAAATATCATTAATTTAAAATTTTACTTGAAACTCTAATGATTTCGGATCAACTAAAATATAAAGAACCCGTGTCAATAGGAATTCAGAGTTTAATAACTTTTATAATGTGAATGACAAAAAAAAATTAAAGATCTGAAAACAATTCATCTAAATCTCAATTTTCAAATTGATATTAAAAGAATTATTGAAGTTGAAATACATAATATGAATTTTAGCTCCTTCTGCAAAAACTGAATAAGTAAAGAGAATTAAGTAAAGGGATCTCCCCCCCCCCCACCCCCGTGTTCTTACAAACCTCTTTACTTATTCAGTTTTTAGAAACGATTTTATTATGTTTTATTGGTCTCAGAAAACGGATTGGATTGGATTGTTTTACCTCTGAGCGGCACTTTTTTGCACACCATGGGCTAAATGGTCAGGTCACATGGACCCCGAGAAGGTTGGGGGAGGGGACCCACTGGAACAGCTGTTGGGAGACAGATGGTAGCCTCCCGTCAAGGCCATCCAGCGTGTTCTTTAACGTGCACAGGGTATGGCTCTCCCGCACACGGGGTCACGGCTTAACGTCCCATCCGACGGACGGCGGCCCATCGGTGTCCCCTACTGACCGTGGGCAGGGCGGGGAAATTTTGCGGAGATCAATCTCAACGCTGACTCAGCTGGGACTCGAACCTGGGAACTACAGATTACGAGCCTGGCGCGCTACCGACTCAGCCACCTCCGCCCCCTCTCAGAAAACGGTCCCAGAAACGTTTTTTTTTATTATGTTTTATTCGATGGGGACAGTGAGCACTCTCAGAAATGGAAATGGTTCTGTCTGACTCCTTACAAAGATGGCCACGGGTTGAGCAAGTGAGGGGTTAACACGCTTTTGCCTGATTTTCGGGGACCAATTTGGAAAAAATATCGTTTAAATTTTTATATCACGGCCCCGCAGAGATGTGACTAGGTTCAATGATATCCACGGGCATTGGCAGAATATTTTCAGGGGGATGAGGTTAAAAAAACAATATTTAGTGATAGAAATATTTCAGTCGAGTCATTCATTATGAGTGCAGTTGTGAATATAACAATGATGTGCGCATCATACCATAATGAAACTAAGGGGGGGGGGAAATGTATTGTTGAAAATACATGTAAAAATGTTTCCCATATTAATCGAAATCAATGATATGCTTCGAAAACAAATCTCCGCTGACTCCCATTTTGCTCTTGGTCAGAAAGGGGACTTAAACTTTGTGCTTGAAAATGCCGCCATCCGCCTCGCGTGCAGAAGAGCCGTCCGTACCTTCTGCACCTTAAAGACCACGCTGGATGGCCTTGACGGAAGATATCCATCTGTCTCCTAACTGATGTCCTGTGGATCCCATTCCCCAATCTTTTCTGAGCATTTGGGGTACTTGTAACCTTGCCATTTAACTCATTTTATGCAAAAAAAAAAAGTGACGTTCAGATATAAAACTACCCAAATAGGAAAACAAAAGAAAATAATAATAATAAATACTCCTTCAAACAACTGCTTGCCACAGAGGTCTAACATGAGCCTGCCAGTTTGTACACCAAAGCAGCAGGTCTATAAGAATGGTAGTATCTCAGCCAAAAAACAACACAAGCATCCAGGTAAGGCCTTTCCCGGGACTCGAATCCAGGTCCCTTTAATCAGAAATCAAGCAGGTTAATGGACACTCGATCACTTTTCCCGATAATTTTTTTTTCCACTGGAGTGAGGCAACTTTCCTCCCCACCCCAAACCTCCCAACCTACTGATACCTATTATGCTACCGGAGATACAGTGAGGCTCTCCAGTTGAATCTTAGATTCTGCTAAACACCCGATTTTTGCTATATTCTCAGGAATAGATTACACTTCACTTTCTAAAGCCACAAATGGATTTAATACTCTGGTGGTGTAGTTAACATCTGTATGCATTATAGAGTAGCAAGATATAATAGACCTCGATATAACGGATATCGGATTTAATAGACGCAAATAGTTACCAAAAATACTATTTAATTATTATTCGTCTTAATCACTAAACGTTAAATTTAAGATCGTCTTCACTTTGCTTGAAAAAGCTTATTATGAAAGCATGCTTCGAATTCCTCTTAAGCACTCCATAAACTTTTTTTTCTGTTGCAAGAAATTTTATAACGTGTTGCTCTTTAAAATCTAAACCTCCTCTCCACGAAAGGAACAATATCTATAGATACAGTCTTGACCTTAAGCAGAGTGAGTTTTAGTTTGTCGAAGTGGCCTTCCGATGTTTAAAGCGATTAACGTATTTAATCACCTTGGATGGTGTCTAAAGGTTTTCTCATCCATGCACTTTATTTTCAGCAGAGATGGGAAATTGAAGTGCTTTGCCTTACCTCTAAATGCATCTTCATTTATACAGCCTATAGACAAATAAATCATAATGTGCTGCAAGAGGCTTTACAGAAGGAAGTTTTTCAATGAAAATGCTGGAGATTAAAAAAAGAAAACTTAACAGAGGGCTAAGTACTTTGCATAATTGAAATAATACAAAATTAAGCCATTTTTTTTTCCGGATTCTGCTGTTAACAAATTAATTTGAAATTTAACATGGCGGAACTGATAACATCGATTATCAAACTTACATAATGTATCGATTTCAATGATTAAATAATAAATTGTTTATATATATATATATCTGCTAAGAATGTTTTATGGATTTTCTTTTCTCATTTTTATTATTTTATTATTTTTATTTCTTTTATGAGTGAATTCACTGAAATCATGAATTGTACTCGCTTATAATCATGATTCATTGAAATTTACAACTATGATTGTTTATTCTGTTTTGAAAAAAGAGCCATTGTTTTCACCTTGGCATATTGGATGTTGTGGTGGTGGTGGCGGCGCAATCGGTAGGGCGCCTGGAAACTGCGGAATTGTTTTCGCCTTTTCTAATTGTTATGAACTATAGTGTAATCTTCAGTTCTCAGATTCGAGTCCCATCTAGGCCAGCATTGAGATTTATGTCCGCAAAACCTCCTCACCCTGCCCATGTTCAGTAGGGGACACCGATGGGTTTGGAAAACTCTCCGTCCATCGAATGGGACGTTTAGCTGTGGCCTTGTGTATTGGAGAGCTATCCCTGTGCACATTAAAGAGCTTTTGGATTGGGTTGTTTTACCTCTGAGCGGCACTTTTTTGCACACCATGGGCTAAATGGCCAGGTCACATGAACCCCGGAGGCTCAGAAAGGTTGGGGCAGGGGACCCATTGGAACAGCTGTTGGGAGACAGATGGTAGCCTCTCGTCAAGGCCATCCAGCGTGTTCTTTAACGTGTACAGGTTATGGCTCTCCCGCACACGGGGCCACGGCTTAACGTCCCATCTGCGGACGGCGGCCTTTCCAAGCCCATCGGTGTCCCCTACTGACCGTGGGCAGGGCGGGGAATTTTGCGGAGATAAATCTCAACGCTCACCCAGCTGGGACTCGAACCTGGGAACTACAGATTACGAGCCTGGCGCGCTACCGACTGAGCCACCCCGCTCCACATTAAAGAGCATATTGGATGGCCTTGATGGGAGGCTACCATGCATCTCCTAACAGCAGTCCGGTGGGTTCCCTTCCTCTTTCCCTGAGCCTACGGGATCCTTGTGATAGGCCATTTAGCCTATTGTATGCAAAAAAGTGCCGTTTAGAGTTAAAACAACCCAACTGTACGTGACGTTTTTGAACTTTTTTTTATAATAAATGTTATTTATTCATAAGTATAATATAATACAAAATGCATAGAACCCACAAAGCTCAGTAGCTTACCTTGAGTTAATTGAATAATACATTCATAATACGTATACGTAAGCTCTCTCAGTTATTAATTTTATGAAATAAAAATATATGTGTGAAATATAAAACGTTCATGAAGTTTTATCAAAATTTAGTAGAGGTATATAATTATTCCTAAGATATTCCTTCAATTTTATTTTTTATCTATTGTAACTGTTTACAATCATAATTTCTTTTGGAATTAAATTAAAAGTGTGTGGTATTTCATATTCACTAATATATCTTCAATAATTGTTTTTAAATTTAGAAAATAATACTAATTTTTAAGAGGCAGGGGTCACTCAGTCGGTAGCGTGCTAGGCCCCTAATCTGAGGTTCCCATGTTCGAGTCCCAGCTGGGTCAGCGTTGAGATCTATCTCCGCAAAATTCCCCGCCCTTCCCACGGTCAGTAGGGGACACCGATGGGCTTGGAAAAGACCGCCGTCCTTCAGATGGGACATAAATCCGCGGCTCTGTGTGCGGGAGAGCTGTAACCTGCACGTTAAAGAACACGCTGGATGGCTTTGACGGGTGTCTCCCAATAGCTGTTCCAGTGAGTCCCCTCCCCCAAACTTCTCTGAGCCTTCGGGGTCCATGTAACCTGGCCATTTAGCCCATGGTGTGCAAAAAAATTCCGCTCAGAGGCAAAACAACCCAACTAGTTTCTAATTTTGCATTTTATTGCCATCTATCTTCTTTCCAAATGTATAATCAGAATAGTATTTAAGGATTATATTATAAACATATAAGTGTCTGTAGGATAGCAAGTTCAAGTAATGTAATTTATCCATTTAAATCTCATAATTTTGTTTAAGAGTTGTTTATTATCATTTTAACTGTTATATATTGAAAATACAGTATTCGATTTTCTTTATGTTTGTCAGGTTAGTTGTATAAGAGAGATCCTAAGATAAAGTTGATTCATATACAGATTTATAGAATAAAATTCATGTTTTTGCGTTAAATATACACAGTCGTATCAGAATAATATGACCACCTGCCATACGTATACTATGGTAGGTGGTCATATTATTCTGATACGACTGTGTATATCTTAATCTTTGAATTTTTGAAGCAGATAATCTGAGATTTTCACATATTTTGGAGATATGCCTATTTCATCTAAAATATTTATCAATATATATACATACCTAGATATTTTATGAAATTTACATGTTCAAGTTCATAACAATTACAAGAATAGTCATTAGTAAAATTATTTTTTCAGGACAATTTATTCTATGAGTTTTAATGAAAAAAAATTAAACAATAATTAAAAATTAAGAACTGAATGAAATTTTTCTTTGGGTTGTTTATGTACAGTCGCTCAAAAAAGTATCCGAACACTATGGTTGATTACTGAATTCAGAAAAAATGTCTGGCAACGATTTTTTTTTTAGAAATTTGTGATCTGGCAACCTTCGTGTCACGTGACCATCCAGTGTGTTCCGCCATCCAGTGTGTTCTTTACGTGCACAGGGCATGGCTCTCTAGCACACGAAGGTTGCCAGATCACAAATTTCTAAAAAATATCGTTGCCAGACATTTTTTCTGAATTCAGTAATCAACCATAGTGTTCGGATACTTTTTTGAGCGACTGTACTAATGAGATAATGCGATTCTACAATTAGAGAGCTCTAAAATTGGAAAATTGCAAAATTTATTTTGATTCAAAATGAGTATTTTATAATTGCCCGATAGTCTATCTAATCTAACAGTCAGTGGCGTAGCCCAGGACATATATCTGGGAGGGCCTTGAAGCAACCTTGAAACTTTACTTTTAAACTCCGAAAATTCTAGATAATTTTAGTTACGCCATTGTAATGTACCTAGTTTTTAAAAAATATTGGGGGTATAGAAAATCCTTATTCTCTCCCAGATAAATGCTTCACGCTTCTGAAAGCCAGAGATACCCAGCTTTAAGAACATTGGGTTCCCCTTTTTCCACGAAAACGCTGTCATATGCCACCACACATGATCAAGTGAGTCAATATTCTCACAAACGTACATACAAATAATAAGCAAAACTTGCATTACTTAGTCTTTGCACGCTCTGCTAATTTTTTGGGGGCGGGGGTGGCTCAGTCGGTAGCGCGCCATGCTCGTAATCTGTAGTTCCCAGGTTCGAGTCCAAGCTGGGTCAGCGTTGAGATTTATCTCCGCAAAATTCCCCGCCCTGCCCACGGTCAGTAGGGGACACCGATGGGCTTGGAAAGGCCGCCGTCCGTCGGATGGGACGTTAAGCCGTGCCCCCGTGTGCGGGAGAGCCATACCCTGTGCACGTTAAAGAACACGCTGGATGGCCTTGACGGGAGGCTACCATCTGTCTCCCAACAGCTGTTCCAGTGGGTCCCCTCCCCCAACCTTCTCTGAGCCTTCGGGGTCCATGTGACCTGGCCATTTAGACCATGGTGTGCAAAAAAGTGGCGCTCAGAGGTAAAACAACCCAACCCAGAAGAAGGGCCGGATCTAGTAGTGGGATAGGGGGACAGCATCCACGTTCATTCACCAAAGAATTTTAAGAAAAGACATAGAACGGCAAAAATAAATACTATACTATATTCGGTCACTTCGATTGTTATGTGAATGGAATGCCATATTCATAGTTCCCTAACTTTGATTTTTTTTTTTACTGTAAAATATCACTGAAGATAAAATAAAGACTGCATACAAATCTCTCAATAACGTAGAATTTCAATAAAATTCGTTTAATTTTGAAAGAGTTATGTGAATTGCAATATTTAACAGCAGAAACTACTGTTACACTCTTCTGAAACTTTTTTTATTTCAAAATTAACGAAATTGAAAGAATCGCCATACAAACTTCTAAAATTACATTTTAATGAATAGTTTCTTATAACAATTATAATTGCTATTTTGATTGTTTTTTGAGGTTGGGTTCTTTCACCTCTGAGCGGCACTTTTATGCACACAATGGTATAAACGGCAAGATCACAAGGACTCTGACAGCTCAGAGAAGGTTGGGAGAAGGGGAGCCACTGGACAGATGTTATGAGACAGATGGCAGCCTCCTGTCAAGGCCATCCAGTATGTTCTTTACGTGCACAGGGCATGGCTCTCCCGCAGACGGCTCAACGGCCCAGCCGACGGATAACGGCCTTTCTACGCCCATCGGTGACCCCTACTCACGAAGTCATGACGGGGAGTTGATTTTCAGCTAAATTATTATTAGCAATGTTAATCGCAAATGCTTCAGCTTCCATAAATCTTTATTACATTATTAGACATTTAAATGAAATCTGTTTATATCCAGCAAAAAGTTTATTTTCAGAACTATGGATTTCGAATTTTTCTTTCCCTTCATATACCGTTTAAGTGTCCCAGTATATTTTGGAGGGCGATGTTTTTACAAAAGCATATATTTTTTTAAATATCTCTAGAACTGAAGAAAAGCATATATTGCACTATTTGGCGAGAATAAATTCTTGAAAAAAATACTTGAATGTCATTGTTGTCGTTCCGGTTCCATCTTACTATTCTTGCATCCCTCTTCAGTGTATTTTTTATCAGAACCTTCTCTAGGGGAAATATTGCTTACTTGAAAAAATACCTTTGTGCCAAATTATTTCATCTTTTTTATTAATTCCTTTATTTTTTATTTCTTTAGTGATAGATACAAAGTATTTGTTGACCTCTGCAACCTCTCGACGTTCTTGATTCCTCGATCCTGCATTCCTCCTCTTACTTCAAGTATGAAGCATCGCCTCGCAGTGATGGGAGAAATTCTCTTGAGGAACAATGAGGTGCAGGATGAGAGCAGTGATGATGACTCTGCTGCAAACATCCCGAGTGCTAGAGATGAAGCGACGGACTGAATGCTATGATGAGAGATTTGAAGTTTGAAGCTGAAAAGAAGAATGGCAACATCAGAGTAGCATTATCCTGAAGAATCTTTTATTATGAAATTGCAGGTTAATCTGTGTAAGAAACTCACATGCGTATTGAACATATGATGTCATTTGTCAAATGCAGTTCGTTTTCGTTCAACAGCGTTTACAGGTGGAAATAGTTTCTTCAGCAATGTTGCTTCAGAGATAAAAACGGTTTCTTCAACAAGTTTGCTTCACAGGAGACAGATTCTTCACAAGGATGCTTCTGGCAGCAAATTCACTTCAGAGAAGGCAACTTCTTCAGCAAATTCACTTCAGAGAAGGCAACTTCTTCAGCAAATTCACTTCAGAGAAGGCAACTTCTTCAGCAAATTCACTTCAGAGAAGGCAACTTCTTCAGCAAATTCACTTCAGAGAAGGCAACTTCTTCAGCAAATTCACTTCAGAGAAGGCAACTTCTTCAGCAAATTCACTTCAGAGAAGGCAACTTCTTCAGCAAATTCACTTCAGAGAAGGCAACTTCTTCAGCAAATTCACTTCAGAGAAGGCAACTTCTTCAGCAAATTCACTTCAGAGAAGGCAACTTCTTCAGCAAATTCACTTCAGAGAAGGCAACTTCTTCAACAAATTCACTTCAGAGAAGGCAACTTCTTCAGCAAATTCACTTCAGAGAAGCCAACTTATTCAGCAAATTCACTTCAGAGAAGCCAACTTCTTCAGCAAATTCACTTCAGAGAAGGCAACTTCTTCAGCAAATTCACTTCAGAGAAGGCAACTTCTTCAGCAAATTCACTTCAGAGAAGACAACTTCTTCAACAAATTCACTTCAGAGAAGGCAACTTCTTCAGCAAATTCACTTCAGAGAAGGCAACTTCTTCAACAAATTCACTTCAGAGAAGGCAACTTCTTCAGCAAATTCACTTCAGAGAAGGCAACTTCTTCAGCAAATTCACTTCAGAGAAGGCAACTTCTTCAGCAAATTCACTTCAGAGAAGGCAACTTCTTCAGCAAATTCACTTCAGAGAAGGCAACTTCTTCAGCAAATTCACTTCAGAGAAGGCAACTTCTTCAGCAAATTCACTTCAGAGAAGGCAACGTCTTCAGCAAATTCACTTCAGAGAAGCCAACTTCTTCAGCAAATTCACTTCAGAGAAGGCAACTTCTTCAGCAAATTCACTTCAGAGAAGGCAACTTCTTCAGCAAATTCACTTCAGAGAAGGCAACTTCTTCAGCAAATTCACTTCAGAGAAGGCAACTTCTTCAGCAAATTCACTTCAGAGAAGCCAACTTCTTCAGCAAATTCACTTCAGAGAAGCCAACTTCTTCAGCAAATTTACTTCAGAGAAGGCAACTTGTTCAGCAAGGTTCCTTCAGATATGAACACAGGTTGTCAACAATTTTGAGCGAGTCTAAAGAAACTTATTCAATTCTTGATTTCAAATTGACAGATTTTTTTAACTGATGTTGGGCATCTTAAAGCAGAAATAATGCTTATCATTTAATAACCATAAGATTGCAACTGAATGCTTTGTTTTAAAAATAAGACAGAGTGCGATTAAAGTCGCACTCTGTTTTATTTTCCTGAAGCCCTTTGTGCTATCTCCTGAAGCCCTTTTGTGCAAGTGGCTAACGCTAGACTCGTACGATTTCCTTCTTAAGAAGGAAACTAGTAGACTCTCTTCGCACTAGAAGTCGAATCTTCTACACTGTAATCATTCTAATTTCTACATTTTAGAAATTCATTCGTGTAGAAGAGCTCAATTTTCTTTAGATCTCCTTTTCCCATAAGCAACAGGATAAGTTCAGAAGTTGTGGAAACAAAAGGAAATATCAATTAACTGTATCCAAGAGACCAGAAAGTGGAAAAATGTTCTTAATACATCTATTTTTAATATTTAAACTTATTTGTTATCTTTTAAAAAGCGACGAAATAAATGTTATTTTTTTCCGCATTGCGGATGATTTTGCTGTTCATTGATAACTGTTAAAAATCGTTTCCGTTTCCCAATCGTCCTCCCTAAGGAAAAGAGAGGATTCAAGAGTAGTTGAAAACAAAGGGAATGATAAAATAAATTTAGAAATGTACTCAATGGTTTCAGAATAATTAATACTTATTACAAACTCCGTGACATTTATAAGTACACTTGGGTTTCACCTGATGGGTTACATAAGAATATGATTGATTACATATTAATTAACAGCAAATGGGCTAGTTCTGTTAAGAATACCACGGCATATAGGGGAGCTGAAATTGGATCTGACCATTACCTTGTTAAAATTGTCTTGCAATTTAAACTTAAAAAGTGTTATGCTAAGGCTAAAAATTTACCTTTATTACTGAAGCTCTGAAAGATCCTGTTATAGCTAAAGCTTACCATGATAGGTTACTTAGTCATTATGACAGTCATGGTTTGCTTACTACTGAAGTTAAAGAAGAATGGGACCATTTTAAACAGGCTTTTTTGGGAACTAATAGTACTCTTTTAGGAAAAAAAGGAGCAGAGAATTATTTGAGTGATAAGGCAATTGAGCTTATTTCAGAAAGAAAGAACTGCAGGAATGTCCTTAATCAACAACCTACTAGTCCTAATAGAAAGCATTACAGAGTACTTAATAAACGTGTAAAGAATCAGTTAGTTGCTGATAAGGATCTTTGACTTGATGGCTTGACAGACAAAGCCGAGAAAGCAGTCAGACAGCACAACACTAGAGAACTGTACCAGATAGTTAATGTTTTGTGTGGTAGAAAACGGACAGGTATACAGGGATTGAAGGATAAACAAGGAAAGGTTATAGAAGATGAGGACTTTGTCATAGCTAGGTCATGCTAATTAAACTGTAATACTAATTTTACTACTGTCATGGATAATTTAATGATATGCTTGGAGAAGGTGATGATGAGAAAACCCATTAAAATATAATATATATTTATTTGTCTTCTAAGCATTTGCCGTCCTTCGGATGTGACGTTAAACCATGATTCCGAGTGTGGGAGAGCCATACCCTGTGCATGTTGAAGAAAATTTTGGGTGGCTTTGATGGGAGGGTTCCATCTGTCTCGCAACAGTTGCCTAATATAGGTCCCCTCCCACCAACCTTCTCTGCACCCTCAGTATCCTTGCGACCTGACCATTTACCGCAATGGCCAAGTGGTTAGAATGCTTGGCTAGTGATCAAAGGGACCTGAGTTTGAGCTATGGGTAAGGCAAGGATGTTTGTGTTATCCTTCTTCATAGATCTACTCTTGCGTATGAATCGACAGACTCCTGTCAGACCTCTGTGGCAAGCAGCTGCTTGAAAAAATGCAAAAAATGCGGCTCAAAGGTAAAACAACCCAACCCTCTAAGTACTTCTATCCTGAGCTACAACTGTTGCATTTGACCACTATAGCCCAAATCTAAAAAGACCTTGTTCAATGTTGGCTCCCACTTCATATAAGGTCTACTCTATTATCTGAAGACTTAACACACCCTTTTCATAACTCCATTTCTAATGTAGTTCTTCCTGCGACCGACACGATCAAATAAATGCTCTCTCTCTCTACATAAGATGATACTCGAACGAGGTCACCTACTCCTTCGTCTAGCTTCATCGTTACTTATATACTAATTAAACTTCCTAAATCATAAGATACTGCATAAGCATCTAAAATCCAGAGCATCAATGTTCCTTTTCACGTGCTCCAAAGCATCGACGTTTTGCTACAATATCGACAGGTCTCGAAATAAACGAACGCTGTTCCGGTCCGTTATACTCATTAGCAATATTGTTCCGTCTCAACCGAAATTAGTTTTTTCATTCCGGTTCGCCATATTAATAAAATTATTGCTTCCCGTTTCCTAAGGGCGAGGGTAGCTCAGTCGGTAGCGTGCCAGGCTCCTAACCTGCGGGGTGGGGGGGTGGCTCAGTCGGTAGCGCGCCAGGCTCGTAATCTCTAGTTCCCAGGTTCGAGTCCCAGCTGGGTCAGCGTTGAGATTTATCTCCGCAAAATTCCCCGCCTTGCCCATGGTCAGTAGGGCACCCGATGTCCATCGGATTCTACGTTAAGCCTTTGCTCCGTATGCGGGAGAGCCATACCCTGTGCACTTAAAGAACACGCTGGATGGCCTTGATGGGAGGCTGCCATCTATCCTCCAACAGCTGTTCTAGTGGGTCCCCTCCCTCAATCTTCTCTGAGCCTTCGGGGTCCATGTGACCTGGCCATTTAGCCCATGGTGTGCAAAAAAGTGCCGGTCAGAGGTAAAACAAAAACAAATCCTAATCTGCAATTCCCAGGTTCAAGTCCCAGCTGGAGAGAGTCCAGCATCGAGATTTCTCTCCGCAAAACTCACCGCCCTGCCTAGGGTCAGTAGGGAACACCTATGGGCTTGGAAAGGCCGCCGTCCGTCGGATGGGACGTTAAGCCGTGTGCTGCAGAGCCGTACCCTATGCACGTTAAAGAACACACTGGATGGCATTGACGGGAGGCTACCATCTGTCTTCCAATAGCTGTTCCAGTGGGTCCCCTTCCGCAACATTCTCTGAGCCTTCGGGGTCCTTGTGGCTTGGCCATTTAGCCTATGGTTTGTACAAAAGTGCCGCTCACAGGTAAAACAACCCAACCCGTTTCCTATAGAAATTACAGAAATTAAGCTTTACTCGGTATATGTAATTATGTAGATTTAACGATATTTAATAAAAAAATATATAAATTTTGTTCTCACTGCCATCTATTATATTAAGCTGACAAACATTCTGTTTCGTAATATTTTTCGTATTTCCGAAGCGAATAGCATAATCCGAAGTTGTAAACACTCATTTTTAAGCATTTCTTTTTATTGATGTATACTGTATTGAAAGCATGAGTAAGTGGATTTTACTTTTGCTTTTCCCTTAAACTCGAAATACGCTTAAAAAGGCAAAAGATATTACGTGGTTTACACTTATAAACTTATCTGTATTGTAGTGAAAATAATACATCCGAAAGGCAAATAAGTTGTTTTAAAACTCAAAGTGAAATAGATACCGGTGAAAAGCGGGACGATATTTTTCTATCTGTAAAATAATGTAAATACATAATATTCAAAAAGGTAGTTAATATCCCCGTTTACAATTATTTCGAAACTTGTTGTTGACAAAAGTATAGATCTTTCACGAAATTACACTAAAAGTACGTCTCTATGTTGTGCAATCACAGAACGCACTAGTTGAAGTACAAATACTAAATAATACAACGCACTAGTTGAAGTACAAATACTAAATAATACAACGCACTAGTTGAAGTACAAATACTAAATAATACAACGCACTAGTTGAAGTACAAATACTAAATAACACAACGCACTAGTTGAAGTACAAATACTAAATAACAGAACAAATATTAAGCCAATTTTTATAAGGACACATGTGTTGGGATGAATCATAAAATATAAACCCTTCCGTTATTAAAAATTTTTGGAGTTAAATTCTGGAGTTTTTGAGAAACTCAGATGGTGCAAATGTAATACGCGATCTTTTACCAAATTATGTTAAATTTATGAGAGCAAGCTTTACTCTTCCTGTATCCTTCGTGTACCCCAGAGAGGTCCTTTTCGGCTATTCGAAGATTGAAAATATATTTGAGGTCAACTATATCTCAAGAGAGGCTTAATGACTTGGCTTTACTTCACGTACATAGAAATCAAAACATAGATAGATGCAAATAAAATTGTAAATTCATTTATCGCCGACAAAATTTAGACGAAAGACATTCTTTGCAGAGAAAATTTTAAAAAATTATTGCTTTTTTTGTTAGTTACTTTAGATGTTAATGCTATGATCATGTTTAGTTCCTTAATTAGAATATTTTTTAAATTTAAATCAAAAACGTTTTTAATAAAAATTTGTTTATTTTCTAGAATTTACAAAATAAATATATTTGATATCCTGTTATTGTATGAGCCCTCTTGAGAATCTAAATACCAGGCACCTGTGGGCACAGCAACTGTACTCTTTGGGAAAAAGGGCGGGGGTGGCTCAGTCGGTAGCACGCCAGGCTCGTAATCTGTAGTTTCCAGGTTCGAGTCCCAGCTGGGTCAGCGTTGAGATTTATCTCCGCAAAATTCCCCGCCCTGCCCACGGTCAGTAGGGGACACCGATGGGCTTGTAAAGGCCGCCGTCCGTCGGATGGGACGTTAAGCCGTGGCCCCTTGTGCCACGGCTTAACCATACCCTGTGCACGTTAAAGAACACGCTGGATGGCCTTGAGGGGAGGCTACCATCTGTCTCCCAACAGCTGTTACAGTGGGTCCCCTCCCCCAACCTTCTCTGAGCCTTCGGGGTCCATGTGACCTGGCCATTTAGCCCATGGTGTGCGGAAAAGTGCCGCTCAGAGGTAAAACAACCCAACACAACCCAACTTTGGGAAAAGCACCCTCACTTCCACATGCTCATCCGTCATTTCTATGCGCACATATCATTTTCGGCAATGAAAGCTAACCATTCAGATGCCGGTGTCTCAGCAAAGAAGTTTACACTATGCGACTTCTTTGTGTAAAGGAAAGCGTACAGTGCACGTGCATTACCAGAAGTGTGAAATAGCAAACTTCTCTCCTGCGATTTCAGATGTTGTGTCATTGTGAAATGTGTGTGACATACGAATTATGTCAACCAACGATAATGACTGAAAAACGATTCCAATCAACAGATTTAGCACGCTGTACTCATTTTCGAGTGTATAATTATTATAGCGAGATGCGAACCACTGTGTTATAACTTTATCGATGAAATACCCCCTCAAGCAGCTGCTTGCCACAGAGGTCTGACAGGAGCCTGTCAGTTTATATGCCACAGTAGAAGGTCTGAGAGGATGGCAGGACCTCAGCAGAAAAACGACACATACATCCATGCCTTACCCGGGACTCGAACCCAGGTCCCTTAGATCAGTAGCCAAGCGCGCTAACCACTCGGCCAAGGAGTGACCAAAGGCAGGTACCGTTTTTTTTTTCTTAACAAATGCAAAAACATTTATTCACAGTGCTATTATCACAATTCACCTTACATTCTTACAACAGCTTACATAATGCTTGAAGATGTCAACTCGCTCTCCTGACTATATTACAACTAAGCTCTCACTAACGTACTCTAACAAAGTGCTGACTGAGAGATAACATTTCTTTCTCCGAAGTGCAAGACTGAAGTGCCTCGAGTGCAGTGTCCTTTGTTCTCTCGAACACTCCAAAATAGAAACCATCCAAAGAGTCTGATTGGTCCCCGAAATTCTCTCGTTGGGGGGGGGGGAGAAGTGGTAAGGGACGAAAATAGATAGTTCTCGAAGCTCTTGTCTCGAAACCATGTGGCTGTCCGTTCGTGAGAACTATTGAGCAGTGGTTCAGGGGGGATCCTCCCGAGCATTCCGTGTCATAGTTTAAGAGTCTCAGACATGGCGCCACTCTGACAGAGGATTTTCGCGGATGAGAGCTTGCCTCCTTTTGTACACGCTCCCCGGATTATAATTGGCAGGAAGGCAGGTAAATGGCTTCGCCCTGCTAAGCGGTGCATCAAATGGAATTGTACGCCGAGATAATCCTTCTCATGGCGCCAAAATATCAGCGAGGAAGCTGAAGACAGGAACTCGGAACAGTTCTAAGTGAATATGAAAATTCACGCAGAACAATTGCGCTATAACATTTAATTCAACCAAGTGCCTTGCCTTTGCAACCCACATAGACGAAGTGATGGCTGTTGTACGTCGCGCGAATGGTACTGAAAGACTAGTCTATGGTCTGCCATTATTGAACAGTTTGATTCTCTTCTGCCTTCCCTACTGGGACGTACTCTCGAAACAGCCGACGCTTTATTACATTTAATGTACATTTTGAAGCAAGAATTGGGAGGCTGGCTACTTTTAAATTACTCCTGAAGAAGGCAGAAGCATCTGTGAGCCGAAGAAAATTTTAAAGCATACCACGTGTCAGCCCCCTGTTTACAGAGTTAAGATTCTGAGGGGAAAGTATTGAAGGGCATCCCCCACATTAAGTGTCGGTTTTTTCTTCCTCGACAGATTTGCCACACAAGCTTAGTCGCATAATATATTCACTGTTGTACCTGTGACCTAGTTATGTGTACAATGGGCCATTGCATTGTAGCTACACTGCAGTTTGCTACATGGGCAGGGATCGCTTAATCGGTAGTGGGCCAATCTCGTTATCGCCAGGCCTAAAAGATCCCTCCGATTAATATTTAACTAATTTTTGTCCATTTCTCCGACAAATGTTGCCATCATTTCTGTTATAACATTCTAATTCAATTTCTATAATAGTATAAAAGACGTTTTTATATAAAGAATTTGCCTACAGAAAAAAATCATAGCCACAGATATTACAAAACTATTTCGCACGAAACACAAAAATGCAAATTGTTCAAAGGTCCAGTATATTAAGAAATCTTTGTTCCATTGATAAGTAAAGGATTACTTTTCAAACCCGAACCTACTGTTAACCCTTTCACGACTAAGGGAAAATTTTTCCCATTTTAAAATTGGTGATTGTCGTATTTAATTATAACCTTATCTGCATTTTTTTATACAGAATGTCAAAATAGAACGTATGCCGAACGCAATTACATAAACGGGAATGTTTAGAAAAAAAAAGAACTGTCAGGACGCATAATATATGTACTATGTGCAATGTCCATCTTTGATTCACAATCAAAAGAAATTGCTTCGCAGAATATCATAATTAGCACATCATTTTGTATAGTAATTTTATTTCATAATTTTGTATTATTTTAGTTAACATTTTGTTCTAATAAACCAATGAATAAAAGACATTGCATAATAAGCCTAACTATAATTTGTGTTACCTTTATAGTCCATTGGGAAAAATATTTCCCATAAAATTACAAAAAAAACTACACATTATGTATTTTTCTTATGTTTTTTATTTATTTTACGTCTAAACAAACTAAAATAAACAGTTACATACTAATATTTACTCTTAGAAACCTTATGGTCCTGAAAGGGTTAATGAAGCACTATCAAAGTCTGAGCAGATATTTTTAGATTGTAATTGCCTGGGCAGCTGCTTTCTCAATCATCTCTTAATTTGTAGTACCAACACTAGTACCCAGGTTCGAGTGTCACCGTCGAGATTTATCTCTGCGAAACTCCCACCCTGTCATCAGTCAGAAAAAGAACACTGCTGGGCTTGGAAAGATAGCCGTCAGTTGGATGGGACATAAAGACGTGGTTCCGTGTACAGGAAATGCATACCTGTGCATGTTAAAGAACACGCTACTTGGCCTTGGCAGGAGGTTTCCATGTCTCCTAATAGTTGTCCAGTGAGTTCCCTTTCCCCCAACTGTTTTTCAGCCCTTGTGACCTGTTTTTTAGCCTACTGTGCAAAAAAACCAAGTAAAATAGTCATGTCGTTTCGAAAATTAAAATTTTTTGAACGAAAAAAAGAAATTCATGAAAATTCAATTTTTCGAAGTCGTGGGTGTTAAAATTTTAATCTGCTAATGAACATTTCATTATACTTGTTAATATAAATCTATATGTTAAAATATAGGTGAAACAAAAACATTTGCTACGAGTTTTCTCCCACATTCGGATAGAATATTTTACTCCTATCCCGACCATTATTCCGAATTAATTCGGTTTGATTGTATTTTTCGATTGCTCGATTTCTTTCACAGCAATTATGACTCAGTTTCCAAATAAATATTTGCTTTCGGCACAATTACTCGATAAATGAATATGAGTACCACTGAGCAAGCTCTCTTCAATTGATGGTTATAAGCGTTATATCATGGAATCATCATTGGAAATGTTTGGTTGTTTTATCTCCGAGCAGCACTTTTGAGCATTTTTCTTTTAATTTTCCTCCCATCCATAATCATTCATTTTTTTAAAAAGTAATATTGTTTTTGTTTAGGTACTATTAAAATATTATTAGCTTTTTCCAAATTGTTCATTAGCTTGAATTTCAAGCATTCAAGAGTGTGAAGATGGAAAAGGGCAAAATATTAAATTAATATTTCAAATTGTATTTATGTCAAAAATTTGACATTTAGATGGTAATGATTGCTAATGGTAGTTACTTTGAAAGCGAGGCTTGCTGCTGTCATACAACCCTATTCTATGCTTAGCCGAGAGGGGTGGACAATGGGGGAAATAACTTCAAAGAGGAGCGTTGGGGGGGGGGGGGGTTACTGAACTTAAGATCATGAAATGACTCGTAATCACTCATTTTGAAACTTCTTTTGCTAGCCCGTTTTTGGGCAAATGAGGTAACTCATTTAGTAGACAGGCATTCTTTTTTTTAGGATATAATACATTGATTATTGGCCTTCTTGGGACCACATGCATTCCTACAGGCAGTCATTCTGGGTTCAGAGAAAGCCGGGAAACGGCCCTACAAGTCATAAAATGACAAAAATAAGTTGATAGGTTGCATGATAGCATGGCTCCTGAATTATAACGCAAACGAGGGCGATTGGGAAGAGATAGTGGGAGGGGGGGGGGGGGGGGGGCACAGAGAAAACATAATGAATGAAGCCACTACCTGCACTATTATTTTGAACAGTGAGTTATTCCTCGATAATAATTTCCGCCGTAAAGAAGGTATTTACCAATAGTAGACTATCGGTTGACGATAGTAGGATACATACATCTGGGCTCCTTACTGTCATCAATGGATGCTCGCCGTCTTGTCATTGGTGCTGACTGCCGGAATCTTTATCTAGCAGTTAGGCTTTTATTGTTAACATGAAATCAACTACACACACATATACGACGATAACTCAAATTGACAACACAGCAATTTTTAATGTAAATTTATATTAAAACCGTATAAAAACTTTTAAAAAAATTAAAGATTTTAACGCGTTTCGCTCTCTACTAGAATATCTTCAGAAAATATAAGGGATACGTTACTGCCGAATATATAAAGCCTTGTATCTATGACGTTTGCTGTCATTCCTTATTGGTTATGTCCTTAGTTGCAATAACAGTTTCCAAGGCAATAAGGGCTCGCCGATGTCGTCATTTATGCATTCATTTTCTTTGGAAAATGTGATATTGTTCAGCTAAGCCCAACTGGAAATCGGAGCTAGGTACACATATTACTCTTCTTGATCGAAAAGTAGTATAAAAGCGCCGTTTAGGATTTTTTTGGCCAATGCTCTGGTGAATCTTTTGTACTTGATATTACTCCTATGTTCTTTGCCTCTTGCCTCGCATGCTCTTCTGGTTTTTCCGATTACGTTTTGGCTTTAGAGGTCTTGAATTTCATTGCTATTTCGTATACTCCGCCTATTAGTGCATTTTTATTTCTTATTTTAAATAATTAAATAATCCTCTTATTTGTTAATTTAAAAAATTCTGCTAATAAAACTCAGATTAGTTTTACTAGCCGCGGCCAGTACTATGAGGTTGTATGGCTTTACTAATTTGATCATAGTTTTTAATAAGCCAAGGTTCTGCGGTAATGCTGTTTGTTATTAGTGGTTTGTGCTTGCTGGAGGTGCTAATTTCGGCTGTCATTTCAGCTGGTATTTTTATTCTATTTGTGTTCTCTCGGAGATCCAGCTTGCCGTACTACTTACTGTAAATGTGTATTCTACCCGTTTTCTGTGAATGAGTATGATTTTTTATAAGGCTGTTTCCTGCTTGTCAGGTTGATTCCATTCATATTGTTACGAAGTGAAAACGTGCAACAATGAAACTGTGATATCGTCTGACGTTCCAGATATGCCACAGAATGCAAATTACATTACTTGATCGAACGAGGAGTTAGCTTTGAAAAGGAAAAAGAATTCTTTGTTCTCGTCTTACTTCTGATAGTTGACAGAGTTGTTAATTTTGGAAGAAATAGCGTCAAGTGTAGAGTTAATTATTTTTGGCTTTGTGAGCATTAGTCCGTTAAGAAAAAAATTAGTGTACGCAAGAATATTAAGTATTTAATAATTTTAGTCCTCATCAGGTAACTGGTAAGAAAAAAGTAGCTAAATATAGAAAGCAATGTACCTGTATCGTTGATTCTATTTATTGTACTCGATTTTGATAAAAAGATGGTTTTTTACAAAATGTGTTTGGTTAAATAATTAGTCTAGTAATTGTGATTATCAGGATCACTTTACTGATAAAGGGTATATTGGTGTTTAGTTGAAATTGTTATGTAATTTCATTATCATTGTAATTATATTAGTTCATTTATAATTTATTGTTCATTTTTAATTTACTCTCGATAAACCATTAAAAATTTGCAAGAATATGATATGAGGGTCGTGGATACATTAGGTTTCCTGCATGCTTCAGTATGGCATAATGCTTTATCTCTTGTGATCATTATGTCCAAAAATGGTAGTTGGCCATTTTCTTCTACTTCTTTTTAATAGGTAGTCGAAATCAGTACACTGATCTGGCAGCCCTCCCCTTCCAAAAGTCTCTTTTGGAAGGTACTAATGGACTGCACCTCAAAAAGGATGGTCGGTTCTGTGCATCAACATAGGTGATTGGTGTATAGCTCTCCTTCCAGTGACTACATATGTTGTCACAGTTTTTTTCTCAAACCATTGAACAGCACCTGCGAATAGTTTTCAAATATTTGAGATTGCTTTAGCACCTCCTCTGAATAGGTGCCTGACGTATGCATATTCTTACGATAATCCTTGTTTTTGAGATGTTATCCCGGCCAGTTCGTAAACCTGTTCGGTTTTTAATCCTTTCCCTTCTCTATACGACTTTTTTAGTGGCAGAAATCTCGCGAATTTTATTCTGCTTGAAATTTTTTCAATTTACATATTCGCAGAATTTGCAGTTTGGGGTACAGATGGAAATGGCTAGAATGTGAATTAAAATGGTATAACTTCTAAAATGCTTTTGTGGAAATTATATTTTGTTTATGCAGTTGTTACCGAAGATAATTTTTCATGCTATTGAATTATCGTTTACCTGGAACATCAGCTGCAGTAGAAAGACAATTCTCAGTCGTGAAAAACGTTTGGTTACAGGCTCTTAATATCATGTCAAGTTCTGAATATGGTCTCATGTCAGAAAGTACTCTTTAAATTTTGCTTTTTTTGTACAATTAATATTGAGGTAACATGTCTCGAATTTTGTGAAAAAAATAATAAAAATATGAATTTTTTATACCAAAAATGAGCTTTTTCTCCGCTGTACAATAAATTTCAATAAATGATTTGGTTGCTCACATTTTTTTCATACTGTTCAAAACACATAAATAAAAATAATAATACCCCCTCAAGCAGCTGCTTGCCACAGAGGTCTGACAGGAGACTGTCAGTTCATACGCCACAGTAGGTCTGTGAGGATGGCGGGTCTTCAGTAGAAAAGCACACAAACATCCATGCCTTGCCTGGGGCTCGAACCCAAGTCCCTTACATCAGGAGTCAAGCGCACTAACCATTCGGCCACAGGATGGCAAAAACACACATACAACCTTCATTTTGTTTTTTCCTAAATGTCCCTGTTAGGTTGTATGAAAATATGGTAAGCCTATCTATGCATGATCGATACTTTGCAGTGGGTGGAAGAAGCAATCTTAGATTTATTGCATAGATGAAGAATACGCTTATATCTCACAGAGAAGCGACTTTTAACGTTGCTGTGAGCGTGTTGGGGAGATGCGAATTTCCTCGTAGCATGGCTAATTCGAAACCTTTATGTTCCGTGTTGGAGGTTAATTTCGCACCTTCCTGACAGCACACAATTACGTCACCAGCATACATTGACTATTTGGTGCTCAGGGCAAACTCCAAAAAAATCTGTGAATTAAAAAAAACTTAAATACAGGGACAATTTATTTTAAGAAAAATTTAATCCACGTAAATAGAGAGCAGATTATACAGGTGCTCCCCTACTTACGAACAGGTTACGTTCCCGATGTTTTGTCGTAAGTCGAAAACTAACCTATAAAGTACATTTGTACACAGAATAACCACTTATTGTTAGTGTTTGATCCCTCAATATACTTACTAGAATACATTATATTCTCTTACTCGCTTGCTACTGCTTACTAGCAGGTGTTTCAAATGCGGTAAAAATCTGCTGTGGTATATGGTAACATAAAGTCGATATTATAAATAAAACAACTTATGTTGTTAATGTATATATTTGTACATAGATAATATAATACGTATTGTAAATAACAAAAAAGGAAAATTAGACCACGCTATCGACTTCAACGTTACGAATCCGCGCGAAATTTAAATTTTAAACGTACGGTCAAATTGTTCGAAAGTCTGAAAGTTCGTAATAAGTAAGTTGAACGTTCGCAAGTAGGGGAGCACCTGTATATCGTCATCACCGTATTCGATAATGTATAGTTATGCATACAGGCAACATGTCCAAACTAATGGACTCTCTCTGTACAATATGCTATTGAAAGGAGGCTGCCGAGTCCATTGCCAACCCTCATCAGTACTAATTTGAACCATTTAATTAATGCCCAAGATATTGCGCAGGCGTCTAGCATGAAAGACATCGCTTCCTGTTAACTGATGCAAAAAGGGTTCAAGTTTCACTACCAAAATTAATCCTAGAATTATTACAGTCTAATTTTAGTCTTTTGGCGATTACACCTATTTCTCCACACTTTCCATATATTATAAAAAGTCCCAGAAGCAATTCCTATTCTCTCATTCCGCACATCACCAGTATTTGTTTCATAACTCCTAAGAAAATTAAACTGAGACACTTGCTCAAAGATGCAACCATTGATTAATTGAATCACAACCTGCCTGACCAATTTCCATCACTTGATTTTCTCTCTATTTATCATCACACCTACTCTACCAGTTTCAGCAACACCTCTAATGAAATAGTCAATCTCTTCAACACCATTTGCCAAAACGGCATAATCTGAATCAAAAATTTTCAGATCTCTAGACCATTTAAGTCCAAAACTTCCCCTTCCAGTGAATTCTGCACCTATACATTATCGAATACGATAACTATACATTATCGAAAAGGAGACAAAATGTACCCTTGTTGAACACCAGAAGCAATACTAAACCAGTTGCTACAAACCATAGTAACTCTTATACATACACAGTCGTATCAGAATAATATGACCCCCACAGAATCACAGTGTACCTGCCCAGGCACGTCACAGAGTGCACATGACAAGGTCGACAACACGTAGATATAAATGGCTGGCCAGGACAGATGAGCCATAGTGTGTAACGTGAGCACAATGGGCAGAGGTATTGATTTGACGGACGTTCAAAAAGGAATGATCATCGGCTAACGCACCAAGGGTGGAAGCATCTCGGAAAAACTTTGTGGGCTGTTCGCGAGATGGTGTAGTAAGGGTGTACCAAGAATGGACCACTGGCATACCCAATACCTCCAGACGTCATAACTGTGAAGCCCTGAAGGCCATCGACCCCAGAGTAGAACGTCACATCCATTGACTGGTAAAGGGCAATCGACGTGCAACAGTGCAGCAATTGACCATTCAAATGAATGCTGGGGCACCCAGGTACGTGTCCCGATAACAGTAGAGCGAACCCTGTTACGCACGAGTCTCCGGAATTGACGCTGCAAAAAGGTGCCCATGTTAACCAAGGTCCATCGGCAACACCTACAGTTCACACGGAACTACCATCATTGGACAGTGGAAAAAGATTCCTACTCCACAGAAGTGATGGCATTGGCGGATATGGTATCATGTCCGGGTGTACGAGAACCAACACCCGGACACACTTGTCGGCCAAGTACAGGCTGGCGGTGACAGTGTGCATGTCTGGGGGATGTTTTCCTGGTATGACCTGGGACCGCTGGTACCACTGGATAGCTACCTGTCCATCCTCCATGACCACATGCATCCCTTCATGTTGGACGTTAACCCGTGGTGATGGTGTCAACCAACAGGGCAATGCACCCTGCTATGTCGCTAAGGTGGTGCGTGACTGGTTCCAGGAACATGACAGCGGTCTCTGTTCTCCCTTGGCTGCGAAACTGCCAACCTCAATCCCATAGAGCACTTTTAAGACCATTTGGATCGACAGGTTCAGTGTGCAGACCCACAACCACGTCATCTCCAGAACCTCAGTGCTCTGCTGGAGTCAATGGGCATTTGCCTCTGGCAGCCTTCCAGGGCCTCATTGCATCCATGCCACACCGTCTCGCAGCTGTCATCCGGGCCAAGGGTGGTTATTCCTATTATTAAGTAGGTGGTCATATTATTCTGATACGACTGTGTAATTCAATGTTATTATTGAGAACTTTCATTAAATTAAATACAGCTCTCTGGTGTTGCGCTGTCCAGATGCTTCCTCATCTTTGCCAGCCAAGCTATCAAGCCAAAGATTCTTATCAGCAATTAACCGATCCTTTACATGTTTATTAAGCTCTTTGTAAAACTTTCTCTTAGTTCTAGTAAGATAGTGATTAAGGACATTCCCGCAGTTCGTTCTTTTCAATATAAGATCCAGTGCCTTACGACTCAAATAATCTTAGTTTCAAGCATGTTTAGAACGGTCCCATTCTTCCTCAACTTCAGTAGTAAGCAAACCACGATTCTGATATTGACTAAGTAACCTACATTGGATGGGAAATTATATACACCGGTCTAATAATCTGTTTCTATACCTTTTGCCCTCACAACAGCCAGACGTCTTGGTAAGGACTCAATGAGGTGTTGAAAACATGGAGGTTGGGTTGTTTTACCTCTAAGCGGCACTTTTTTGCACACCATGGGCTAAATGGCCAGGTCACATGGACCCTGAAGGCTCAGAGAAGGTTGGGGGAGGGGACCCACTGGAACAGCTGTTGGGAGACAGATGGTAGCCTCCCATCAAGGCCATCCAGCGTGTTCTTTAACGTGCACAGGGTATGGCTCTCCCGCACACGGGGCCACGGCTTAACGACCCATCCGACAGACGGCGGCCTTTCCAAGCCCATTGGTGTCCCCTACTGACCGTGGGCAAGGCGGGGAATTTTGCGGAGATAAATCTCAACGCTGACCTAGCTGGGACTCGAACCTAGGAACTACAGATTACGAGTCTGGCGCGCTACCGACTGAGCCACCCCCGCCCCAAAAAAACATGGAGGTATTGCCATCCATGAAACAAGGATCGCCTGTTGTAGAGCATCCGCACTTGCTGGTGTGGGTTGGTGGTCTTCAACAGATCTTTCAAATTCGTCCCAGAAATTCTCAATGGCGTTGAGGTCTGGAATCGAGGGGGGGGGGGAGGAATTCGATTGTGGTAAACTCAACTGAATGCTCCGGGAGCCAATTAGTCGCCACTCGGGAAGTCTGCGGTGTGGCATTGTCCTATTTAAAGTTGGTGTTATGGTACAGAAACAGAATCGTTATGAAAGAGTTCTGATGGTCAGCGAGGATATTATATACCTTGTGCCAGTGAACGGAGATCTCAACCCATATAAACACACCCCAAACTGTTACACTGCCTCCACCTTCATGACACAAACTTGGCAAGTTGGGTTCATCACTTCGTGTAGTTAATGCCACACATGCACCATCCCATCAGTGTAATAGAGTTGAAACCATGATTCCTCAGACCAGATGACATGTTTCCAGTCCTCCGCACTCCAGTTGGATTGGGTTGTTTTACCTCTGAGCAGCACTTTTTTGCACACCATGGGCTAAATGGCCAGGTCACATGGACCCCGAAGGCTCAGAGAAGGTTGGGGGAGGGAACCCACTGGAACAACTGTTGGGAGACAGATGGTAGCCTCCCGTCAAGGCCATCCAGCGTGTTCTTTAACGTGCACAGGGTATGGCTCTCCCGCACACGGGGCCACGGCTTAACGACCCATCCGACAGACGGCGGCCTTTCCAAGCCCATCGGTGTCCCCTACTGACCGTAGGCAGGGCGGGGAATTTTGCGGAGATAAATCTCAATGCTGACCCAGCTGGGACTCGAACCTGGGGACTACAGATTACGAGCCTGGCGCGCTACCGACTGAGCCACCCCTAACCGCACTCCAGTTGTGATAGGCTTTTGCAAACTGCAGGATAATTTTTCGCATTTAAGTAAACAAGGGTACACGATGTGGACGTCGAGTGCCATAGTATTTTTCGTAGTAGGATGGTGTCTTTGTGCATAAGTTTGTGGATATGCCTTCATTCAATTCTGACACTATCTGTTCCACAGTAGCTGTGCAATTCTTTGTAACGATGTGGGACAGTCTGCACTCACCTTGAGAGCCAACTGCATGTTTACATCGAAATTTCTTCTGCTGGTTGGAAGTTTTGCTGTACTTCACATAGTCTCTGTATACACATGCGGCAGTCTGATGTGGAAATCCCAACAGTTGCAGTGATTGAGCTACCGGCCTTGCTTGCATCTACTATCCGGCCATGGTCAAACTCGCATCACTGCTTTACACTTCCTTTTCAGTTACTGGTTTCCAATGCATAGAGACCTGCTCTATTTACAGGCATTGCGTTTCAGCATCCCATGTGACTGGAAACGTTATATCTGCTTTGCATATTGTTATCAGGGTGTATATAATAATTTGTCCATTCAATGTATTATGATAAGCGCTAACTCTTATCTATAACACTGAAGCTCTGAACGACAATTTTTTTTAAACTTAACATACTTCTTAAGTTTAATTGCAGGACCCTTAACAAGGTAATGATCAGATCTAATTTCAGCTTACCTACATGACCTGGTATTCCTCACAGAACTAGGTAATTTGCTGTTAATTAATATACTGTATAATCAATCATTCTTATGCAGACCATCAGGTGAAACCCATGTGTACTTATGTATGTCATAGAGTTTGTAATAAGTGTTATTCTCAAACCATTCAGTTTTCTTACCTATAGTAGATATTACCCATTGCCATCGCAAGTGCTAATACCAAAGGGACCCATCACCATAGGCCACAGTCAGTACCAAATTTGTCATTGAAGTCATAATGGACAAGAGCACGTAAAGGTATTATTGAAATATTAGGATTTTTCGTTTTTTTTTAATCTTACAGTAGCTTATATTATTGCCGTTTAATGCGGGGGGGGGGGGGCAGAGCTTTAATGTAATATTGCAATTTATTTATGCTAGAAATCTGAATGTGTGGTAGTCAAGTTGTTTGTTCCCATTACCTCAGGGATGATGGTAAAATGTAACTTTTCTTTTTGTGTTAGGTAAATGAATTTTTTTTTTCTGCCAATATTACTATTTGTGTTTTTCCAGGTATCTAGTAGCTTTAATTTTCACTGTTAAAGGAAGCTAAAGTTGGGGATTATTATTAAAGCCAATTTTCTTGAAAATAAGTATCCTTTTTTACCAGACGAATATATTATTCTTCTAATTTGGAAATGGAATTAGTAATGTGCTGAAGAAATTCATCTTGCCATGGACATCATTGAAGCAAACCTAAGGCCAATATGCACAAATGTTATAAAGCATTACAAAACATCATACACAATGAACCATAATGGTAGATATGGGAAAAAATGTACAAAGGCGATACAACACTAAGAAAGAACAATTAATATCACATTGCTATATTAACTCTTCTTAAAAGGTTGTTGAAGACTACAATCACTTGAATATTTCATGAAAAAGAATGGATAGCGGCCAGCGACATTCAACTACAAAATTAGATAATGCATAGTTCTACCTTCTATCACTATTACAGCTTTTGACCCCCGAATAATTCAACCACGACAAATAATTTTCATTTCCCGTTCTTTACACATTTCAATGTAATACATAATAAAAATACTAATGCTTTATTGTTGTGTAAATATATCACTCATTCGTTTCTCCTCCTTCCTCACATATGCAATCTTTTACGCTTTTCTTAAGGAAATTCTTTTTGCCTAATATGGCACTTTTGGAGAATGTATTATGTAAATGTAGAACTACTATAAAGGTATAACTGAAGCAAATGAATCTATGACGAGAAGTTCAGAAATTTAATGTTCTGAATGACCAGAATACTAACTGTCAAGATATATAAATTTGAAGTTTATTATATATCATAGTCATGTATTTTAATAAATAACTTTTACAAAAACTAGTGTTTCACTAGGAACATATTACATACAAAATCACTTTATTTAGTGATCCTATATTGATTTCGCATTTTCCACAGCATAACACTGGAAAACAAGCAGCATACATTTACTGCGAACAAAAAATTTTAAAACGTTGAAAGTTACATTCTATGCAAACCACATTATTAATGTTATAAGTAACCATAAAAAATAGCTGCTCATACCAATTGAGCACAAAGTGTAGAAAATATATAGAAATGGAATATTGAAATATATAACGTTTCCATTTCAAACAAGTCAGTAAAACATTAACAACTTACACTCATTGGCCACTTTATTAGGTTCATTCTATGTCAATAGTAACTCAGCTTACAGCACACGGTAGTTTCCTAAACGTTTTTTTAATGAAAAGTATAAGAAATGAAAATAAATACCCCCTCAAGCAGCTGCTTGCCAAAGAGGTCTGACAGGAGCCCGTCAGTTTACATGCCACAGTAGAAGATGTGTGTAGATGGCAGGACCTCAGCAGAAAAACAACACAAACATCCATGCCTTACCCAGGGCTTGAACCCAGGTCTCTTTGATCAGTAGTCAAGCACGCTAACTACTTGGCCACGGGACGGCCATAAAAAGTGTAACTGAAGATAATTGAAAAATCTTAAGATCTATTTAAATCTCGATTTCCAACATTATCCATATTTAAAGGGTTATGAAAGTTGAAACATTTAGCAAGTTAGCATTCTCAAACAATCATTAAAAAAATTAATAAAATTATTATGCAAACTGCTAAAAGTACTCTTACTTGTGTTAGTAAAGTTTAGTATAATGATTATTGCTTTCGTTTCAACTTGTTTTTTAATAACTTTTCAGAGCTATTCTTTAAACTTGCATACTGGTGCAAAACATTATAATTTCCGTTAACTCTAAAATACTAAGCAAATGTTGCTAAACAGAGATTGAAGCAAATTTGACTAAGATCTTTAATCTAAGTTATCTTCAGTTACAATTTTTCATAAAATGTTTATTTATGATGTTACTGACCGAGTTACCTTTGGCATAACATTGGACTGTACCTAATAAACTGGCCATTGAGTATATTAATAACTGTACACAAAGAGCACTTATTACTGTTCAACAATTTATCTCCAGTAGCATACATTTAAAAATGCATAAAAAACTTCTAAAAATATTTTAAGTATTTAAGAGTATTGATCAGAAAAAAAAATAGAGGAACAGGAACCTATTTAAGCAATATATCGTAACTGAATATAACAGGAAATTTCGAATCGGTTCTTTTTGCAATTACCATGAAGTGCAATACACCCAGCACACAACTAACTCAAGTTTTAAAGTATGACTGGTCATTTTTGGCTCACACAGTTTCTCCAGTACTTCTCAATGATTATTTATTTTACAGTATTTATCATATAAGAAGACATTCTTTGTTACTTTCCTTGTGTCACATATCCATCCATGTTCATAATTTCGCCACTTCCAATTTTTTAATAAACATTTTAGTCTATTTAAACATTTTAACATTAAATCTATTAAACAGCCATGACATGTAATATATTGATAACAATATAATTGTCACCAACCAATGACAATGTATGCATATACAAATTCATCCTTGTTGGTTAAAATTCAAACTTGTCAAGTTTCAAGTAGCAGCACTTGTAAATATATAATTAGTCACCTTCATTACTCGACAACTACTGTAGTGTTGTGGATTCCTGGACCTCATAAGAGCTAGATTTTATAATAATAATTACTTCATAGACGTTCCACAGAATTGGGGAAAATCTAGTTTATGTTTCATGTATGAACTCTCAAAAGATTAAGCATTAAATTGTTGGAAAAGAAACAGATTTTTTATCACAACCCGGGTCCCCCTGCCTACCACATACTAAAAAACAGCTATTTTTAATTTCAACCTTTATCTTTGTTTCATTCATTTAAAATACATTATATGTATAAAATATATAGCACTAACATGAAGCATAAACCAAAGTATAGTCATAATATAGGAATATAAAAATACGCCAATCTGACTAGGATTCTGGAATTAATCTCCTCATATTTAGATTATTTATGAGAAATTTGTATCCAACTAACAGAATTTCACCTTACACGAATTTATTGAAAAATGCATCTATCATGTTACTCAAGGACTGGACGCATTTAAAACACAGATATTTCCCCTCCCTCTAAAACTTACCTTTTTTAGCACAAGGTAATCATTCTTTGGGTAAATATAGGATTTGACAAATGGCATTTAAACCCTAATATTTATATACTATTAATAAACTGAAAGACTATGAAGTGGCTGTGGAAGAATTCTTATTTGAGCTAATAATATGGATGAAGTATACATGATACATACGTAAAAGAATATGAATAACTTAAAACAGTTGCGAGATACATTTTAAAAGGTTTAACTAAATTAAGTTGCTTTATAAAATCAAACTTTAGGAAGACACTGCATAAAAATTGCACAATTCATATGCCATCATATCACATCAAGACTTGATACTTCTTCAGCAATGGCTAGAAAATAATATAAGAAAAACAATTTAAAAAAACTTCTGATGTACAAAACCTGAAATATATATATTTTTTAATTTTCAAATGATCAAAATAATTTTATTTGCATAATGCATAGTTTTTCTGCTTTTTTAAAAACTTTGCAAAGAAATATACTGTATAAAGGGTTGTCTATTTAGGGTTTAACAGTACACTAGCAACTAATGCTAAAGTGTGCCAAACAAGATATGTTCATTCAGCAAATATTCATGGTTTGAATTAATGGCGCATAAAATGCCAATATTGGAATTTTCATTCATAAAATTTTATCTTTATTATTATTATAATTGCAGTCTATTCAAAAATCTAAATTTGTTTCCTGTTTACTGCAATTTTGGCAAACTTCCAGATATAAAGAACACAAGAATAGTGAACAATAAATATTAAACATTCTGCACTAGCTTCTCTTACAATGGAGGTTTTAATGCTTAACAGCCTAATCTGAATTTCAACCAGATCTAGTTCTGCAGAATATCCCACTGTAACAGATCTAAATATGCAGACAGAAAACAGTCATTTTACTTGATGGATATTTATTTTGAGTGCCCCCCCCCCCCCACCAATTTACCAAAATTTTTAATTTAGAGTAAAGAATTTGAGCATTCAGGGAAATAGTTTAAGAAATATTGGAAATTCTTACTTAAAACTCAACTGATTAAAATATTTAAACATACATGATAATTCAATGCATAAATAATATCTAAATTGTCTTGACTAACCAGCTATTTAACTAAAAGAAAATTGTAAAAATATTTAATTTCTTTAGTGCATTTGCTATTAATTTCAAGATCCTACAGGGTTTAGTTCTTAGGCTGATAATATTTTAAATATTTTTCAGTGATCTATATGATTTAAATTTGAATGGTATAGTGTATTTACAGATAATATTGAACTGGTTTATTTGGGCAATAAAAATGATTGGGTAATAATACAAAAAGATTGAGTAATAAAAATAAATGAGGATTTAAGAAACAACAAATCACTGGTTTATTAAAAATAGGTTAGTTTTATATGTTCAAAAACAATACATATTAATTTCAGATTAAAAATAAGTCTACCGATGAACTACACCATAACGTATTATGATATAAACTGTCATAATCAGTTATGTTGAAGTCTAACTATGCAAGGTGTTCAAGTTTTAGATAACTGGGAGTATTTATCAATAGCAAGTTACATGGATAGGGTTGAAACTATGACGATCAACAGAGTCAAAATTCTTTTTGAAACTACAAAGCTGGTAACCACAGGTTTCTGGAATCTGCCCAAGTGTAACAATTGATCAATACATCTCATACTACTTCTGAATCCACACTGCTCATCATACAACTGTATATCAACAAGATTCTTAATTCTATTTAGCACAAGCATACAAAAAAATTTTACCTGGAATAGAAAGTAGACTGATACCTCTTATAGTTACCATATGAACTGCAATCACCTTTTTTTCAAAAATAAGGATAATAAAAGCTCTGGTAAAATTCCTTAAGAATAATGCCTTTGTCATTAACGATATTCAAAATTTCAGTCAGCCATATGGTAACAAACATTCCTAGCTCTAAGCATTTCAGTAGTAGTTTGCTTATCTGTTAAAGACATTATATATAGTATATATTAGTTTGATTATCTGTTAATGATATTACATATAGTATATATATCAGAGTTTGATCATCTGTTAATTTCATGCCACACATTACCAGCATCTGTTACACAGCTCCCAAGGTATTAAACTATGAATTTTCTGTGACACTGCTCAAGACTGCAATCATTAAGATTAACTAAATCACAGCCTGCCTGACCAATTTTCATCACTTTAGGTTTTTGTTTATCGCCAAACTTATTCTATTATCAGTCTCATCAACAGCTCTAATGAAAGAATTCATCTCACCAACATCATTTGTCAAATGGGCAAAATCATCATACACATTGAAAATCCTCATGCAGTCATGGGCTATGGAGGTTCATAGATCATTTTTCTTAAACTATCCCAGGGGTAGTCCTGGAATTAATGTCGTTTAAGTTTAGAAATAGCCAAAATAACTACAGACAGTGATATTGGTCCAACACTAAGGAAAATAATGCATCTATCAGCACTGCAAACAATGGGAGTACAACTAATCACATTGTTTAGAATATTACTGAAATGCTCAGCCCAACTAGCCAAGACTAAATCCTCACCTTCGATAACCTTACCATATTTATCCTTCAATTCATGTATACCTGTCTGTTTCTTCCCACACAAAACATTAACTATCTGGTATAGCTCTCTGCTGTTTCAGTCTCTGCTTCATTTGCTTTGTCAACCAAGCTATCAAGACAAAAATTCTTACCAGCAGTTAACTGATTCTTTACAAGTTTATTAAGCTCTTTGTAATGCTTTCTGTTACAACTAGTAGGGTGTTGATTACGAATATTGCTGCAGTTCTTTCTTTCAAAAATAAGCTCCACTACCTTATCACTCAAATAATTTTGCCTCCTCTGCCCCATTTTTCCCAAAAGGGTACTGTTATCTTCAAGAAAAGTCTGTTTAAAATGGTCCCATTCTTCCTCAACTTCAGAAGTAAATAACAGTGACTGTCATAATGACTAAACTTGGCTATAACTGATCTTTCAGAGCTTCCCTGTTAACCCTTTCAGGGCCCATGTCTTGTATACAAGTTGACAAAATCCAAAATGAGAGACCATGAACACCTTATCTGTTTTTAGTACAACACACGAAACTTCAATTTTTAAATTGCTATTTGAAAATTTCTTACATATATCTTATAAAAATACATTATTAATGCTTGAAAAATAATACCTTCTTCTCCCATTTGATGCATATTTTGTTAAACTATGATATAAATATTTGTTAAAGCTATCTGATTTTCATTTCTGAAAAGCAATATAGGGTATTGTCATTTTGTTTGTTAGCATTATTCTATGATGAATTAATCACTTGATTTAAACTCACAAATTTGATTTGAACAATTATTGACAAATTTTTCCTTAAATTTTAGAAATCTCTTGAAAATTAAAAAAAAAAATGCTTTTAAAAATGGAAGATTTTGGAAATAATTATGAAGTATGCACTTATTTTTTCACTATATTACTATAAAAAGTCTATTAAAACTAATGTTTCCACATTTATTAATTTTTTTATTTTAGTACAAATTCAGAATTAAGTTGTTTAATTTGGTATATAACATAACTTATTTCTGTTTGTATGTAAAATAAAGTATTCTGATTGATTGGCCAGGTCTAATTAACTTTTAGTGAACTTGGATGTAGAGTAGTGCCAGTCAAGTAGAAGTATACAAATTCTTAAAATGTTTTTTTTTAATTGTTTAAAGCCTATTGTGACATGTTATGTTTAATTTGTCTTCAGTACAAAATATTTTGTGTACAAACCTTGGTAGTATCCATTTCCTTGCACTTAGTGATATGAATTTGCCAACTAACTTAAATTTTACTGGTTATATCAAATACCAATCTTCAACTACAAGATATGTACAGAAACATATTTAAATTGCATAATAACATTGTAAGTTTGAAAAAAATACAAATTTCTTCCCCTAAAAGTGGAAATGGAAAATATTATTCCTTTCTCATCATATAATAGTTTAAAAATTACATTGAATAAATCAAAATTGTTTGATTAATAAATGTTACAAACCACATAAGTTGTGTCCAACAGCAATATAAAGGTAACCATCGATACCAAACTCTGTTCCCCAAGTGTTACGTACAATGTAATAAGGAATATCACCTGAAAAGACAAAAATTAACAATACTTGAGTTTAGAATTTTCCATTTATATTTTAATCAGTAGCTGATTCTGTAAAACTGGAATTGCATTTTCACACATATTCATTCTTATAAGAAACACATTCAGATATCAGACAAATGTACTTTTAATATTTTTTAGCTTAATAATATTAAGAGCTTCATTACTTTTTTTTGGACATTTATTTAAGTGCTGTTTACTATCTTGAAATCTGGACAAATGCTTCAAAGTATTCAGATTTATAAATGCCCATTTAACCCCAAAATTTTTTGGCCCATTAAGCCCATTTAACTACATTTAACTACAAAAGCCCATTTAACTATTAAGCCCATTTAAACTACAAAATATCAATAATTTGAAGCAATGTATTAATATGTTACAGATGAACATGTCAATTAAAGAACCCAAGGTGCTAGCCACAAAAATTGTTAAAATGTAGTTTTATATTATTTACTTATTACTTTTAATTTCAAACAACCAAGATCTATATTTATAAGAATTATGCAAAATATATTATTTTCATTTTGCATAGAACTTTTCACACATTCATAGCCACTGAAATGAAACTATTATATTTATGATAATAAGCTGTCGTATGCATTTAATGTCAGCTGAGCTAAAAGAGACCTGCAAAAATCTCATGAAATCATTAGCATCTCTCATTGTGTTACTGGTCTTCCCTTTCATGCAGTCAACTTTAAAATGAAAGTGCTGCACCTAATATGTAAAGTTGGAACAGTAGCATAATAGTAAGGTGGCAGTGGTGGTGGACAAATGTTACGGGTCTAGGGTTCTTGGGGCCCACTCAAAATCCAACTCATATCACATCAAAAAGATATCCTTTTGATCCACCTATCATTCCATCCAACCATCTATCCACTGCAAAATGATTAACACAAAAGTCAGGGGACCAGTATAAACTTTTGTGCTAACAAAATTTCGTGTTACCAGTATATCAATGAAGAATTGTTAACTCTTAATGCTATTCATAACCTACACTTATTTTGTGAGTGAAGATTATGACAAATATTGAATGAGACATCTCTTTAATGATTAGAGAACTGGGATCGATTCCTGATCAAGCACTAATGAGGTTAATAATCTAAATGGGGTACAGGGAACTACTGTCATAATTGATAGACAAAATTATTAATCTGCGTTTCAGGTGTCATCTAAAACACACTAGTATATTTACAGTAGATGATCAGACATGTTTTCCAGGGAAAATCCCTAGATGAAAAGCTATGTACCTGAAAAATAAGTGTTCCATAATTTATAATCCTTTTTTTGATACTTATCAAATATTAAATTAATTGTACAGCATGAGCAGATCTTCAACAAAGAGAATAGTACTAATAACACTGTTATAAAATATTTTGGTCACTAATACAAGTGACTGAGAAATTCAGACTAGAATTTTATCATGAAAATTGTGCATTGGAAGGTGTCAAACTAGAACAAGCAGAACTCTTCGCTTTATGGGGACATCTGCTCAGTCCTTCAGATTTAATTTTCAAAAGTCCCTGGATCTTTTTCTTTAAATGTGGTCACCCTAATTTACAGTTATTATTAACCCTTCCAGTGTCCAACCCATATGTATACGTACAGAGAATCCGAATTGAGGGGCCAATAACGTATGTATAGGTATATTTTAGTATAACAAAAATATATTGATTTTTAAAAAATAAAAATTGTCATTGTAATTTATATATCTTATAAAAATATATAATTCAGGCTTCAAAAATAATATTTTGTTTTTAAATTTGATGTGTATTTTACTAAACTACAATATAATAAAAAATAATACATACCCCCTCAAGCAGCTGCTTGCCACAGAGGTCTGATAGGAGCCTGTCAGTTTACATGCCAAAGTAGAAGATTTGAGAGGATGGCAGGACAAATAATTTTATAAAGCCATCTGATTGCCATTTTTAGAAGCACTAAATGGTATTGCCGATTTGCTTGTTAACGTTCCTATTTGCTGAAACAATCTTCTGATTTAAGCTCACAAGTTTGATTTGAGCTATTATCAACAAATTTTTCCTTAAATTTTCGAAAATCTCTTAAAAATTAGCAAAAAAAAACCCCTGCTATTTTTTATAAACCATAGATTTTGGAAGTAATTACAAAATACATACCGCTATTTATTTTCCGTTTCGCACTCTTTTCTGTCATAAACCTAGTCAGTATTCCCAAGTTTTTTTTTAGCATTTTTCCCAGCATTCTATGCATCTTTCCCACCTTCAAATCGAAACTGAAAGTAAAAACGTCATTCTTAAGAATTCTGGTTGCACCTGCATTTAATTAGTTATGCTTCACTGAGGCAAACAAGACGCAGATGGCTGATGCAATCTCTGTTGCTTGCATGTGATATGTGTTGTTTAGTTTTGGTCCAGCATATTGGATACTCTTTGTAAAGTTAGTGTTTTTTTTTTAATTTAAACCTTAGTCTTCATTTCAGTAGATTTATTTTTGGAAATCAGCGATTTTTGCCGATTGATAAGTATTGATTTTTTTCATAGTTATATTATACTGTATGGCTGGCCTACAACTTGTTGCTGTGGATATTTTAACATCGTGTTAGGCTATATGTTAATTTTTATTTCATTATTTATTGCTTTTTCAGTAAAACTTTGATTTAGTATCATTTTCTGAAAATATATGAGTTTTTGGATATGAAAGCAAATTAATTTCTGTAGATTTACTTCTGTTAGTTAGTGATCTTGTGATCAGCTGATTTATGATCTTTCTGAGATTGTGATATGCTAAATCGGGGGCCGGTTAAAAGTTGTTGCAGATATTTTATTTAACATTCCATTAGGGTATATGTAATTTTTATTTTATTATTTTTGTTTTTTTTAGTAAAAAACTTTGAGCTTGTATCGTTTTCTGAAAATGAATGTCTTGGATACAGAAGCAAAATAGACTTCCTTGCTCTGGAAATTGGCCATCATTTGGGAGGACAATTTTGGGAAGGGCTGGTGCTTTGGTGTACAAACCTTTCTGCACTTAGCCAAGATCGTCAAAATTCAACACCCAAAGAAAAAACGCATAATATTTAGTAAAAAAAGCAGCCTATGAAGTTTTTTCTATTTCATAACCAGTTCAGAAAATACTGTGAATGTGAGAAGTTCAAGTCACATTGTATAACACTGGTCGTGTTTAAAATATACAATACTGAAAAGAATCATTAAAAGATATAAAAATCATATTTCAGGTTGAATATTATATTATTCAGGAGGAAATTTCCTTTCAAAAAATATATAATTTAACTATTTTTATTCAGCAGGTTTTCCAAAATGAAGCCTTAATTGTATAATGCAATCTTTCTTTCACCATATCACATTGAAAAAGGCTTATTAAAATCAACATGCTTCGAAATTTATTTATAGTATTTTTATAAAATTCGTAATTAAATTCTGTTTAATTTGATATATAACATGACCTATTTCTGTTGATTGGTTATTTTTTTAAAAAAATTTAAAGTTGAATTATTGTTTATTTGACTCAGCACAATTGGCTAAAAGCCTAAAATTTTCTCAAAGTATGGTACCAAGGAAAAAATTAAAAACGAGAAAAATATTTACTTAAAACAAAAACAATAATTTTTTGTTATTCAGAAATATATAGTCATTCTATTCATGTGCTTTGCTATCATTTCTGTCTATTAGTTTTTTTTAAATTAATTTTTATTTGTGTTGCCAGATGCATTTTTTTACTACATGACCCTAAAAAAGTCCTATTAAAATAAAACATAGTGATTTTTGTTAAATACTTGATTTTCAGAAAATCCAGAATTAAATGTTGATTAATTTGGTATACAACATGCCATAATTCCTTTCATTAGTCATTTGGCAAAAAAGTTCTAAAGTTAAAGTTTTTTTTTTGGCTGAGCAGGCAGAAAATAGCTTGGCCCTTGGATGGAAACCTGTTTTTCAGCCTAGACACTGGAAGGGTTAAATGAATAGAAATTAGCAAATTTGCAAGAAATTTGAAACCGTTCAATATTTATCAAACAGTGATTGTGATTACATCTATAATTCTTCTATTAATTTCATATTATCTGAAGAAGTTTTAATAGAATTTTATTCATTGGACTCTAAAAAAATTTTCATGTTATCTGCTTTGTGTTAAAAGGCTATTTTTAAATGCAAAAGTAATGTTACTGAAATGGACTGTAATTTAGCATTAATAGATTTAGCAGCATCAGTGTGACCAAGATCACTCTGATGTAGTGGTCCATACACCCAGGTGAGGATGACCAAACTTAGCTATGCTGAGCTGTTATGCCCTATTATCTCCCTCCCGTCACAATTGATTCACAACTGCACTCTTTTACATAACCCAACTATCGACATATACCCACCTATTTGCATGGCACTTTGAATACTTACTGGTGTAGCATATTCTACATAAAGCAGTGTACACACCATCAAATTTTTACATGCTATATATATAAATCATATTGTATAATTGCAATATATAAATCACATTGTATATCATATATATATATGCTATATATAAATCATATTGTATAACTGTACAAATATTAATGAACCAATATTATTTGTATTTTATTTTGGAGTCGTATGGACCCCCAAGGAGATTCTCTGAATTGTTCTGAGATGGGTAAATAAGACACTTGTTTGTTTGAGAGCTATGGTGTAAGTATTACGAATTAATCAGGATGATTAGCATTATCATACAAATTAATATAGCATAAAATGATTATGTATGAGCCATATTATAAATGTAAAACAATGCTATTTTTACCTAAATATACTTGCCTGTTAGATCATAACCCACAATTTGTACAGCATGATTTCTATTAGCTTCACAGTTGAACTGAATAATGCCTCCAATGTAATCTTGCCACCTTGTAGCATCAACAGCAGCAATCAAAGGGCCATGGAAAGCTAATAATTGAAGCATTGTTTCTTCATCTCCCACAAATCTGAAATATATTAACACATGAGACAAATGAACTATAACTCAGCATTACTAACAGTACTTTCTTAAACCATAATAATTGTTAAACTTGATTGAAACCACACTCTTTCTGAGGTTGTGGATTCTGCTGGAACTTTCTGCTTTAACCCTTCCAAGGTCCAGCCTAAAAAAACTTTTCTTTTTCAGTTTTTTTTTTCATTTTTCTAAGCCCAAAAAATAATTAACAATACAAATTTTTTGTCAAATGACTAATAAAAGAAATTATGGTGTATAGTATGTTATAGACCAAATTAATCAGCATTTTATTTTGGATTTTCTAAAAATAAAATATTTAACAAAAAAAGATTGAACAGAAACTACTTTTAATATGGTTTTTTAGAATCATCTAGTAAAAAGTGTATTTGGCAATGCATATAAAAAAACTAATAAACCAAAATTTGTACATATATATCAAAAGAAAGGAAATTTTTTTTTGAATAAGTAAAAATATTTTTTGCTTGAAAAACAAAAACTCTTGCTTCCAATTTTTTTTCTTTTTTGGGACTAAAATTTGAAAAAAGTCCAAGTCAAATAAACTAGCCAACAATTAATAGAGATAGGTGATGCCATATATAAAATTAAACAGAACCTAATTTTGAATTTTACAAAAAATTAAAAATTTAAACAAATTTAAAAGAATATTAACCTTATTAAGAACTTTAAATTTAGAAAACTAATCGGATAAACTAAGAGTTTATCATAAACACAGAAAAGTTGGCTAATTGATCTGACATCACTTCCATTCTGCTATTCTTCAGCAGAAAAAAAGAAGTTGTGGGTTGTTTTACCTCTGAGCGGCACTTTTTTGCACACCATGGGCTAAATGGCCAGGTCACATGAACCCCGAAGGCTCAGATAAGGTTGGGGGAGGGGACCCACTGGAACAGCTGTTGGGAGACAGATGGTAGCCTCCCGTCAAGGCCATCCAAGCATGTTCTTTAACGTGCACAGGGTATGGCTCTCCCACATACGGGGCCACGGCTTAACGTCCCATCCGATGGACGGCGGCCTCTCCAAGCCCATTGGTGTCCCCTACTGACCGTGGACAGGGTGGGGAATTTTTGCGGAGATAAATCTCAACGCTGACCCAGCTGGGACTTGAACCTGGGAACTACAGATTATGAGCCTGGCGCGCTACTGACTGAGCCATCTCCGCCCCAGAAAAAAAAAAAGAAACCCCTTTTTCTTCTGAAGATATCACTTCCAGTTTCACTTTCTCTTTCTGTCCTGTAATGCTCCAAAGTATGTTAATAATTACTTTGCTGGAACTTCAGGAATCATGCAATTAATCTTGCAAAGAAATTTATCAAGGGTTGTTGTTTTACAAGTTGTCTGTAGTAGAACAAGGATTTCAATTTCTCAATTTACCCTTATGCCTCATGAGTCATAAAACAGTACAAAATTTCTGATTGTCTGAATCCTTTTATAAATGAATGTACATAAGAACTAAATGCAATTAAAAAAAATTATTACCTATCACATGTGAAATTAGCTGCCACTTGGACAGTTTTTTCTGACCTGTAAATAGATATAAACAAGTAAAAATATTCTGTTAAGTTTATTTCAGTAACAACTAAAATAACCAATATGCATGCAAAGTTTTATAATGATACACAAAGGATATTATAATTTACTAAACACTCTTAACAATATTCATATTGCAATTGAAAGGATTCCAAGTGAAACACTGCATTCATGGAACTAGGCATGAATTTTGCTTTAGAGGAGATGGAAAGAATGTTCTAAGTACAGTAGACTCCCTCTTATCTGGCCCTTATGGGACCAGACCCCTGGCTGGATGAACGAAAGGCTGGTTAATCCGAAAATTGTGTCAGAAAATAAATGAAAATGGCATATGACAAAAATACTAACTGCACTGTATTTTAATTAATAATTTGTTGTACAATATTAATAAATTTACTCACACTCAATTGAAAAAGTCGGTGATTTTCTTTTGTTTCTTTGAACTTGACACTTTTTTACCTGCAAAGTCTTGCCATTTTTTAATAAACATCACATCACTCGCAGATGAGGCCTGTTGTTGTTCAATGTATCTTACTGCAACATCAAAAGCTTCTTTTCCTTCAATATGGCTAACTATCTCTTCTTCTTCATTCTCCACTTTTTGTTTTAAATCCTGATGCCGAGGTTTCTTGCTCTGTCACAAACGTTTTCATTGGGAGAAGTTTAAAATTTAACCCAGTCTCATCTACATTGTAGATTTGTTCTGCACATAGTCCTTCTTCTTCAATAAGCACTAAAAGTTTTTCTGAAAATTCCTTTGCTGCTAAAGGATCAGCTGACAATTTCTCACCACAAACACCAAGGTAATGAACACCATGCCATTTTTTCCAGTGAGAAAGCCATTTCCTCCATTATCGATTTTAGAATGAAGGATTAATGCTTTTTCTTTCAAGATTGGCCCACTGATTGGCATTCCTTTTCGAATGCTCTTGCATGAACCATAACCAAAGTGCATCATCGACAATTGCATTTTTCGGCTTTTTAAGAGTGCACCGAGAAGAAAGTGTTTTTTCAGACTCAACTTGAGTGTAAAAATCTTGTAAAGATTTTCTATTCCTTCTCCAGTCATTTACCATGCTTTTACCAACACCTAGTTCATCACAAATATGCTTTACTAGATCACCTTTGTCAATACATTCTAACACTTTTAATTTCATCTCCATTATAACAACATTATGCTTACATTTGCACCCTTATTTTGTACCACACAATAATTAATAGATCACAACACACACTCCTGTACACACACAGTACACTGTATGAACTAAAGCAAATATGTACTGTACTATAAACAAAACACGCGGTGACTTGCTTCCGCTTCTTGGAATGACCGGTTAAAACAGAGGCCAGTTGAGTCGAGACCGGATAAGAGAGTGTTCAGTGTATTACCCCCCCACCCCACCACCAAATGCATATCTGTTACATTAAAATTAGAAGTACGTTACAATGTGATATACTATGCCTTCATGTATAACACAGTTGTGTTACATACTATGAAACCTTAGTTTTAAAAACCAATTTTAATTTCACAGTTCTGTTTCTGAATTAATTTTGCTAAAATGTGTTTTCATGTCTCCTAGCAAATATGTTAAAATGGGTGCATATTTTAACATGAAATAAACAAGTATATCAGTTTAAAATTATCTTGTATCAGTATAGATAAACTTTATTCATGGAATTTAAATCTTATGAGGTTACTCCCCCCCCCCCATATATATATATAATTTGTCTCATTGCCTAACTCAGGGAGACCAGATTTACAGATGAAGATCCAGGGACATTTGAAAATTCAGTTTGAATTCAGTCGCAAGCTGGCAACTATAGGGTGACAAGATGTCTCTGTTCTCCAGAGGCATCTGATCACCCTAATTCTTTTCATTTTAAACTCTAGCTCAATTTTTCTGTCATCTGCATTACCAACAGAATCATTTTATAAGTGTTGCCACTATTATTCTGTTAGTAAAATATCTGCTCACATTGTACAGTTATTATTTAAAATAATATCTAAAAATAAATTCTAGGGAAACTTATTTGTTAGGGACAGAGTACTTAATCCAAGGGGCTATCTCTATAAAATGGGGATGTTTGGTCACCCTATCCTAACTCCTTGCCTGCTCATATTTTTTACTATATCTGTTAATAAGCAATCTTTAAAGGAGGTAAGCCTAAAAATGAATAGTATTCTATTTTAGTGATAAAAAAATATACAAGGTTTGTTCAAATAAAATAATAGACAAGTCAGAAATGAAGTGTAAATCCTTTCTGTTCAAATTTTCCATGCTATTAAGACGTTTGTCTTAATGTGAAATTAGCAACACAATGATCTCTTTCCTACAGTGTTTTGGCTGGTGCATTGAGGATATCTGTGACAATTCACTGCAGAGCTTCACCAGACTTAACTTCCTTCTTTTCATGACATTTTGTAGAGGTCCTGAAATTGTGAAAATTTAATAGAGGAGATGCCAGAACTCTAGGGAGGATGTTCTGCCTTGGGCAGTATGGGAGCAGACGTTGTTGTGTAGCAAAACATGTGTGCACTCATAAGTCTTGGCACTTCGACCATACTGCTTGCCTTCAAATACCCAGTTTTGTAGTATCATTGTGCATTGATGGCATTATCACAGTCCAGGAACTCCACCAAAAGCAGACCCTACTAGTCAGATTAAAATACCTGCATACTGCATGTTGTTCAACTTTGGTTGCTTCCTTCATGATTTGTCTGGAATCCACACAATGTTTAACATGTTCAAGCCAATACTTGCCATTGATTGTGATGTTGATTGTTCCTTCTATGTAAACCTGTTTCCCTATGCAAGGAAACAAAGATCACTCAGTCCATTATTCAGATATAGGGGTTGTCCATTTTCACTAGAACAACTTTATACATGTATACAGTCAACTCTCGTTAACTCTGAGCTCAAAAGAAACAAAAAACTTTGAGTTATCAAATCTATGCTAGAAATGCACATAAACGGTTCAAACACTAGTTACAGAACCCACAGCAGGTTCCCACCTACTGGAATGTTATTGTTCCTACATTGAGCAAACATTTTAACAACTTGACCATTGACCATCAAGAAATTCTGCATACCTGATTTTTTTTTCTTTTATCACAATCAAGCTGTTTCAATGCCATACCTTTGCTATTTAAAATGGCTGACAGAGTACTGCTAGAAATTCCAAATTCTTTGGCAATCTCTTTTCTTCTTTCTGCTACTTCAAAGCTATGATCGTTTTTACTTTATCACTTAATGATAATGAATTCAACTTATGCTTTGCTGTCACTGTAATACCATGTACCAAGAGAAATTAGCTCTAAAATTAAACTAACACTTTACATGAGAAACACTTTGCTATAATTAGCAGTATGGGAGGGAGGAAGCAGTGCATAGACAATAAGAATTACTCTGTCCACCTTCAAGAAGTGAGGAAAATACATAGCAAGTGAGAATTTTAGTGACTTACCATCACAGTACCAAAACAAAATTTCATGGGGAAAAAAACTCGTCAAAAAGGGATTTTCCTTCGAGTTTCTTCATAAAATTTTGAGGTATCAAGGTGACAATGAAAATATAGTTCAAGTTAAAGAGAGAGAAAATTTAATAAACAAATAAGGATTCAGTTGGGAATTTTATAAAATTAGAGTTAACAAGAAATTCAATATCTTTGGGTTCAAGTTAACGAAAGTTGACTGTATTTAGACTAAATCAGTGGTGCACAAACTGCAGCCCACTGCTGTTTTTTGTGCAGACCATGACAGTTTACACCGATATAAAAAATATGTTATTTGACATTATTTTTTATTCTAATTAGTGCTGGAAATGGGATTTTGAACTATGGGTGTGGCAAAAATGCATCAATTGTATGCCAATTTGCTGCCATTGATGTTCTCCCCCCCCAAAAAAATTAAAATAACAAAAATTATGATGGACCTGAAATAGCCCAGTAGCAGTCCAAAGCAGAAGGTAAAGTGTCAGTGTCTTTTTTTTTTCATCTTAATGTTTCATTATCTAGTTTTTTTTAATTTCCAGAACTAATGGGTACCATCCTATCGCATCCCAACCACATTTCCACCAATGATTCTAATTATTGCAAATTTATAAATAATATAATTATTTCGGTAATTTTCTCAGTGAAGCATTGTGTTTAAGTGTAAAATTATGTCTTTAGTGTGTTCTACATTTAAAAAACTCTTTCTTATTCTGGCCACAGGCTTAGGAAATATCTATTTTGCAACCCATTAACAGGCAAAATAATTGCAACAACTAGACTAAACTAACATTTTATCATAATTATATTTCCTTTTTTCAAAAATGGTATCTAAATTTTTTCAGTCAAATTTAGCACGTTGTTTTTGAGATGCAATCCAAAAGTTCCTCGACTGTACTGATAAAACAAATGTAGGCTTACCTTAGGTACCTTTAGTTCAGAACTCTGAAAAAGATTTGTTATCCCTTTCAAAGTGGTTCCCTTGGGAGCTAATACAGTGAATTCAGCACTTTTTGCACTGCTGAAAACACCTATGAAACTCCCGTTTTGAGATGTTGTTCAGCACCTACTTAGATTCTGCCTGAATCACTTCAACACAGTCAAATTGTCAACCCTTAAGGTGGAACTTTATCTTGGGGAACAGGAAGAAGTTGTAGGACAAGGTCTAGTGATGTTAGAGACCACCTCCATGTTATTTTTTGCTGAAAACGGTGTGGGCTGGCACATTGTCATGATGCACCAACCAGTCCTGTGTGCACCATTTTCCTGGATGTTTCAGCCTCTCTTCCTCAATATGCTTCAGGACTTGGATGTAGTAGTGCTGATTCACAGTTTGACCTGTAGGAACCAAGTTCTTGTACACAATTCCCTCCACATCAAAGAAACAAATCAGCATGCTCTTCACATTGCATTCTTTGGTCGTGGGAAAGAAAACTCTTTCACTGGGATAACTGCTCATTGTTTTGGGGTCATACCCATAAAACCAGTTTTCATCACCAGTTATTACTTTAGAAAGGAAGTTTTGGTCCTTTTCGACTTGTTTCTGAAGGTCTCTGCACAGAGTAGGCTGATGTTGTCTTTGGTCCTAAGTCACCATTCAAATCACAAATTTGGTACCAATCATGTTGTGTTCCCCCATTAGGTTCTGTTGATGAGATCCGTTCTCCAAAAAATATTTATTAATTCCCTAGATGCCATTAATTGTTCATTAACAGTCCTCATTGATAGTCTGATGCACTTTCTCCACATTCTCATCTGTAACTTGTTTGTTTAGTATTTCGCGAGTCTTTAATGCGGTTTTATTATGTTTGAAACAAAAGTTGATGCAAATGAGCTGATCTTTCATCTCTTCCATTTTTCTGTTTAAAAAAAAATCCTTAAGCGACACAAATGCACTAAAATGCTCGTAAAAAAGGCTTGGTTCCAATTGTCAGTGTGAAACTTGTCAGACTGCTTGAAAAAGGAGTAGGCTTGCAGCAGAAATTAGAACTATGCCTAGATGGCACTGCACACGGTAAGTTTACACTTTCAACTTATAGTTCATCTTATTGCAAATATTACTAAACCTGATAAACCATACATAATTTATTATATACTTTAATTTAGAAACAGTCATTTATTTTCATTTTTAACTATTTAATGCCCTTGTAATGAAACCTTTCAATCAATGATCTAGCAAACTGGCTTAGCATAATCAATTTTCAAAATGTCTCCAATAGTGTGACATTAAATCTTTGGAATTTTACTCATGGATGTTCGTATTGTTTTTCTGCTGAGGTCCTGCCATCCTCTCAGACCTTCTACTCTGGCATATAAACTGACGGGCTCCTGTCAGACCTCTGTGGCAAGCAGCTGCTTGAGGGGGTATTTATTTTATTTTATAGTTTGCTTGCTAACATTAAGATCATATCGCTTAGCTTATATCTGCCATATGTAAAGAGCAGCCAAAACTATGTTTCTTCTTTTGGGGGGGACATAACCCTTGGTCTTGTTGAGTCACCAATGAAAATAATACTTTAGTCAAACATGCCCAGGTACTCTTTAAATAGCTGCATGATTGTGGAACAAGTTTAAGCTACCACAGGTATGTGAATTACAACCAGTTAACAAAATTTTTGATTCTGGTCAAGTTGCATCAAAACAACAACAAAAAAATATGCACTTCTGATTTCTTTATACGTTTACATTTTTTTTTAAGCATCACTATGCTCTTAAGATAAATTTGGTTAAAAAAAATGTAGTTTCATCAGCATTAAACATTAGAACTGTACCAAAACAAGTTGGACATGACGTCATCGAAATTTGGTTGAACAACCGAACTTTCACACTTAAATAGATTGAAATAATCTAAACAGTGAAACCAGCTAAATAATATAAAAAGTGATAATAACTTCATGAATTCTGACAACCATCCCCTAATTAAGTACTGACATGCATCTGACCACAACCCCTACTTAAGTACAGATTTTCTTTATTATAATCTTTAGAATAATGTACATATAGACTAATCTTTCAAAAGTTATATTATTTCTCTCAGTCCTCTGAATGCCACAAGATTATGTTTAACAGTGGTTGTACAACAGTGTCCTGTCAGCAATGCTATTTGGCAGATAGTAGGTGCACGCATGGATTTACACCTTCAAGTGCCCCTATGCATAAGGAGTGGTAGTGCACATTTCTATCTCATTTAAAAAAAACCAGATAATAGATCTGTCTCTTCATCCATATGTCATCTGTAGACAATGAACTTTTTGTTTACAGAGCATGTGCAGATTTTGTGTTGGATAGGTAATGATGAAATATTATGAATTGCACTTTCTGAAAAATCCCTAAAGCTATAATAGCACCCTCTAATGATGGAAAAAGACAAAATGTCCAAAAGAATATTTCAAATGATGTAGCTAAGCTAGAAATTTGCAATATTGGTGGTGGAATGTGAATGTTATGAAGTTTCTATTAGCAACAATGAATTGAACGCTTAGACTCAAAGTGGGTGGAAAAAATCCAACTTTTTTTTGTTTTGGCAGATAATTGTTAGTTTTTAGAGATAAATGAAAGATTCTTTTTGGTTAGCTAGTAATTGATGAAATATTATGATTAACACTTTGGGATCTTCTGAAAGCTATAAATGCAGCCTCTAATGGTGGAGCACTTTTAGGAATCTATGGAGAATGTGGAAAAATAGGCATGTACATCTAAAGACTAAAATTAAGTTGTATAATAATTTGGCCCTTTCTAAGGTTAGTTATGGTAGTGAAATATGGACCCTTTGTAAGCAGGATAACATGAAACTTGATGCCTTTGATTCCAGATGCTACACTGTCAGTATCTTGGGCATTAGGTGGTTTGACTTTGTAAGTAATGATGAGGTTAGAAGAAGGAATCCTCAACCTTTTTTGAGCAGCATTTTGTGCTGAGAAAGACTGTGTTGGTTTGGCCATGTTGTCCATTAGCATAGCTACTGACTGCAAATAGGATTATGAACAGTGTGCCTAAAGGCCTCAGGAAAAGGGTTTAGGATGTAATGGGCAGACAAGGTCAAACAGGGCCTTGCTAGAATTGGCCTACCGTGGCTAAATGCAGAAGCTGTAGCTCAGGACAAACATGTCTCAAAAGGAAAATTACACAGTCTGGTAGGACCTCTGCAGGCTGCATGATAATTTTCTGCGTGTGTATATAATTTTCAGCAATATTTAAAAATGAAATTATTCATTTAATTTTTTTCTGTGGTAATGATAAAATTATTTCAAATTATTAAGGTATTAGGTTTTTAATTTCCATGTTATGTGAGTGAAAAGCAACATCAAATGCTTCCTAACTTACAAATAAACCTTATATAACAAAATGCTATAGGAAATGAACTAAAAATCTTTAAAAATTCCCCAAATCTCATTTTCTCAGTAGTATTTGTATAATATTTAAAGAGTTCTGGAAACATTTAATAGCAGTGATAGTAAATTTATAGTTTTTGTGAAGTTTGTTTAACCAATTTTCAATGTTTAGAATTAGAACAACAGTAGCATCTGCTGTCAAATACTTCAGGTTCAATAACTTTTTAAATATAAAATGAAAACCACTTAAAATCAAGATTGATAAATTTCAGATCTATAAATTATTTCCTATGGTATTTTTCTCTAATAAGCTTTTTTAAAGTTGTGGACTTTAAATGTGGTTTCCCATTCACGTAAGGAAGAAGTGTACCAATACATCGATAATATGCTGTGTATCTTCACCACCATCCATCTCTTTAAAGGTTGAATTTCGATTGGTAGGAGAGAGCACTTCAAATCACTCTTGAACCATGATATTTGAAACTAGTTTTTATTCCTTCTGAGAATTTAAAAGGAAGTAATTTTGCTGATATTTAAATTTAATACTTGAATTCTGCTGCCCAAAGGCAAGTGTCTAGCGGCTTATGAGAAATCCAGTCAGGATAAGTGTGGTTAGAATATGTTTCATCTATCTGCAAAGTTAATTTGTACACAATGACTACCTGTTAAAATAACAATCTGTTAAGAAAAAGAATTGTTTTGGTTAGGTTTTATCTAATATCAGTTGCCGTTATTAACGCTTTATGCAGTTATTCAAGTAATCTATCATATCTATATTATAATGAAGCTCAAAATAGGTTGCTTTATTTTTAAATAGGAACTCATCAATGCCTTCAACAAATCCATATAAATAAAAGCAAGAGACAACATCACATAACAAGCCAGCAAGTTCAGTGCATAAAAAAGGTCACTTCACAAAATAATTGATGTAATATGCTTTAATTAAATAGCACTTGAAACTTTGAATCAGATGAAAGGATTCCTTCATTATACATAGTTTTTAAATATTAGAAATGATAGAAAAAACGGATAATCAAAGTCAAACACTTTTTTAAATATAGAATTAATTCTTTTTTTTTTTAATTTAGTATTTCAACATTCATATGATAACTGAAGGTTGAAAGTTTAGCCACAATCAAATTCCAGAAATAAACCAGCATTTATTCATGGCAAAATGGTGTATATCATTAATGCTTTCAACAAATCCATATAAATAAAAGAAAGAGAAAACAAAAATTAAAATTTTGTAGATTGCCTTGCAAGTGTATAACAAAAGTTGTAGTCTGATTTCAATATTTTTATATAATATTAAAACGAACTTACTTTTTTATTTTGCATAGTCCAGTATCATCTGCAAATGGGTAATCTCTATTCATAACAAGATTAATTTTATTCTGTCAAAAAAAAAAGGGTCTGCAATAGTAACAAAGGATATGAAATCATAAAATACATATCATACAATGAAAAGTATCATTTGGAAGGTGCAAAATAATCGATTAAAGAAACTGAAAGCACAGCTACATTAAAACTGAAATGTGCAAAATAAGAGGCAACTTTATGCCAGGTGATTGTTCGCAGCCTCACACATAACAATTGCTCTACATGATTTATTACTACATTAACATAATACTTTTGATTGAAACATTGTATCAGTTATGGCAAATGTTTTTAAAAATCAAACTACAATCAAATGGTAGCTAGCTATAGATGAAAGCTATATACAAATCCCCTGAGACAATGCACAGAACTGGCCAGGCCTAGCATCTAAAGTCTGACCCCATTTTTCTGTGGCCCAGATCATTAATGTCTTGCAAAAGAGATATTGTCTTCTGTATGAGAATAGAAGAGGTGATCTACTGATCTGGTCATCAAAGTCAACAATAAACATAAGAGAACATTAATACTGTATAAAATGTCAAGTTAAAATCTCCTGATGGAAGAGAATGAAAGAAAATGCATAATAAGGAATTTTCAAGATTTTTAAAGGCCTCTGTTAGTTAGCTTTTAATATCACAGCAGCATTAGTTGTCACAGCAGCTTGTTGAATTGTGTACTTTCCGTAACACCATTAATGTCTACTATATACAGAAGCTGTTTAACTGCTAAGTTTTGAATTGTTGGTTCTTCAAACTGTTCACCATCAGCTTGTTATAAATTTCTACTCCATCCAGAAGTGTATCAAGGTACAGCAGATGCTTGTGTCATATATAGAAACACAGAACTTCAGCAGACTTTCATACAATTTATACTGGCACTATACTTTGCTACTGCTAAATTGTTCCGAGAAATGAACTCATGTCAACCCAGCATTATCATAGCACATACTGCTCTGTTGCTGCTTCTACTGAAGTTCTGCAGTCATGTGATGCTTGCCTACAGAGCATTGTCCCTCTTCTGCTAAGCCCAAGTTCTTATGTGTCACCAGTACTTGCAATGACAAGTCATATTTCTGCCTTTGACATTAACCTTCACCATGTCAAGCCTGAATAACTGAATTGTATCCTGTGTTCAGGCTTTTTTTCAACTGGGTTCAGCAAAAAAAAAGTGACTTTAGAACTTTTTTGCCAAATAACTAGTGAAAGGAATTATAGCATATTGTAGACCAAATTAATTATTTTATTCTGATTTTCGGAAAATAAAATGGTTAACGAAAACGATGATTAGTTTTATTTTAATATGGCTTTTATAGAGGCTGTGGTAAAAAAAATGCATCTGACAATGCATATAAAAATTAATTAAAAAAAAAAAACACTATGGATAAAAATAAATATAATGCATATCAGTAGAAAGATCATTTGTTTATGAAGAAGACAAAATTTTTTTTTTCCTAAAAGAAGAAAATTACTGTTTTTTTAATTTTTTCCCCAGTGTGGCCGAGTGGTTAGCACGCTTGGCTACTGATCTAAGGGACCTGGGTTCGAGCCCCGGGTAAGGCATGGATATTCGTGTTGTTTTCTGCTGAGGTCCTGCCATCCTCTCAGATCTCCTACTGTGGCATATAAACTGACAGGCTCCTGTCAGACCTCTGTGGCAAGCAGCTGCTTGAGGGGGTATTTATTTTATTTTATTTATATACTATATTTTGAGGGGTCTGCAAATGGTAGCTAGGTAGTAACTGGAAGGAAAGCTATGCACCAATCCCCTGTGATGATGCATAGAACCGGCCAGGCCTAGCACCTAATGTCTGACCCCGCCTTCTCGTGGTGCAGGCCGTTAGTGCCTTTCAAAAGAGATACTCTCTAGTGGAAGTGAATGGAAGGGGAGGGCTGCCAGATTAGTGTGGCCTACTGATCTGGATAACTATGGCTACTATTCTTTTTCTTTCTATCCTACTGAGGAGTGGTCAACCACAGACTCAGTAGGATAGAACACAGGGTCCTGGTGCTGACTACATAAACCTACTAGACTGAAATAAGGTTCTGAGCTTGATTATGGATCCTGAATTTGCTGCAATGGTGAGGTACTGTGGAGGGAAAATCTTCTGCTGTGTTTTCTGTTTGTTTGTGGGTTGACAGCCCCAAGTGAATAGATTCACAGGATATGTTTATCAGCTGATGGCTAATCCTGAGTGAGCAGAGGTCACCGCAGACATCTGAACTCTTTGCTTCTACTGGCATCGTCAAATTCTACATTGGAGGAAGTCTTCCAGTGTAGATGGCTTCAGCCTTCAGTGGTGGGGGAATGGGTCCTTGCCCCATGTCTGTGTATAGGGGCTATTTGATATTGTCGCCATTCCCTCTCTCAATAAACATAGTTTCTTTAAACATCCCAATAACCATTTTCCCTCCATAGGTAGTTGGAATGTGAGGACTGTGCACAGAGCTTTTTCTCTTGATGTCCTCACACAAAAATTCCACTGTTATAAATTAGATTATAATTTAGGCTTGCAAGAGACCAGATGGACAGATAAAGGTCAGATTCTTAAAAATAATCTTAAATTTCTCTTTTCAGGGAGGGACGACAATAAGCGTTGGGTTGGGTTGTTTTACCTCTGAGCGGCACTTTTTTGCACACCATGGGCTAAATGGCCAGGTCATATGGACCCCGAAGGCTCAGAGAAGGTTGGGGGAGGGGACCTACTGAAACAGCTGTTGGGAGACAGATGGTAGCCCCCCGTCAAGGCCATCCAGCGTGTTCTTTAACGTGCACAGGGTATGGCTCTCCCACACACGGGGCCACGGCTTAACGTCCCATCCGACGGACGGCGGCCTTTCCAAGCCCATCGGTGTCCCCTACTGACCGTGGGCAGGGCGGGGAATTTTGCGGAGATAAATCTCAACGCTGACCCAGCTGGGACTCGAACCTGGTAACTACAGATTACGAGCCCGGCACGCTACCGACTGAGCCACCCCCGCCCAGACGACAATAAGCATCACCAATGCGTGGGTCTGCTTCTCAGCAGACATGTTATGATGCTCTTCTAGGATATGAGTGCATTAATGAAAGTTTTCTTACAGAAAAATTTCAGACAAGCGTTAAAGACTTGAATGTTATCTGCTGTTATGCCCCCACTGAGGATGCCGATGAGAAGGATAGGTTTTATGAACAACTTCAGGATATTTTGAATTCTGTCAAGAAGGAGATATTACCCTTGTTTTAGGTGACTTCAATGCCAAAGTTGGTACTAACTCTGACCTTTGGGGAGGGTGATAGGCCCTTTTGGTATTGGTAGCTGCAATGACAATGGGCAACATCTCCTACAGGTAGGTAAACTCAATGGTTTCAGAATAACTAATACTTATTACAAACACCGCGACACATGGGTTTCACCTGATGGGCTGCATAAGAATATGATTGATTATATATTAATTAACAGCAAATGGGCTAGTTCTGTTAGGAATATCAGGTCATATAGGGGAACTGAAATTGGATCGGACCATTACCTTGTTAAAAGTGTCTTGCAACTTAAACTTAAAAAGTGTTGTGCTAGGGTTAAAAAATTTACCTTTAATACTAAAGCTCTGAAAAACCCAGTTACAGCTAAAGCTTACCATGATAGGTTACTTAATCATTATGATAGTCATGGTTTGCTTACTACTGAAGTTGAGGAAGAATGAGACCGTTTTAAACAGGCTTTTTTGGAAACTAACAGTACTCTTTTAGGAAAAAAGAAGCAGAAAAGACAGAATTATTTGAGTAATAAGGTATTTGATCTTATTTCTGAAAGAAAAAAACTGCAGGAAGTCCTTAAACAATACCCTACTTTCAAGGAAAGGATTAACCACCACTGTGTCTGAAGAAGCTATCGGGGGGTAGATGGAGAAACATGTTCTGAGAGAGCACGTAAGGATGCAAGAGGTTTTGAATTTGCTTTACTCTAAGTGTAAGATCAGTTAAGTGTAATTTAATTGTAAGCTAATGTTAAGTATTGAAAGAAAACTGAGCTCATTCTAGGTGAAAGAGTGAGCACAAGAAACATAGATGTGATGTCATTTATGGAAAAACAGGTTAGCCGAGTAAAGACTATGAAAAAAGTTGTAGACATTGATGCAGAGAGACTGTCATAGCAAATAACAATAAGACAGATGGTAGACTCCCGTCAAGGCCATCCAGCGTGTTCTTTAATATTCACAGAGTATGGCTCTCCTGCACAAAGGGCCACGGCTTAACGTCCCATCCAACAGATAGCGGCCTTTCCAAACCCATCGGTTCCCCTACTGACTGTGGGCAGGGTGGGGAATTTTGTGGAAATAAATCTCAACGCTAACCCAGCTGGCAGTAGTGGTAGAAAACGGACAGGTATGTAGGGAATGAAGGATAAACAAGGTAAAGTTATAGATGGTGAGGATTCTGTCATGGCTAGGTGGGCTGAGCATTTCAGTGATGTTCTAAACAATGTGGTTAGTTCTACTCCCATTGTTTGTAATGATGATAGATGCATTAATGGCTTTAATGTTGGCTCTATAACACAGTTTGAAGTTATTTTGGCTATTTCTAAACTTAAACTAGATAAATCCCCATGGGTAGATGAAATTACTATGGAAATGCTTACAGCTGAGAATGTTTCAGTTACCACATGAATGACTGAAATTTTGAATATCTTTTATGATAAAGGCATGGTTCCTAAGGATTTTACAAGAGCTATTATTATCCCTATTTTCAAAAAAGGTAATCGCAGTTCTTGTGATAACTATAGAGGTATTAGCCTACTCTCTGTTCCAGGGAAAGTATTTTGCATGATTGTGCTTAATAGAATTAAGAATCTGGTTGACAGGCAATTGTGTGATGAGCAATGTGGATTCAGAAATGGTAGGGGATGTGTGGATCAGATATTTTCACTCAGGCAGATTCTTGAGAAATGTTTCGAGTGTCAGAAACCTTTGTTTACCAACTTTGTTGATTTCAAAAAGGCATTGACTCTGTTGATCACCATAATTTGTGGTTGATTGTGATATCATATGGTATACAAGACAAGTTAATTAACACAATGAAAGCTCTATATAATAACAATGAGTCGAGTGTGAGAGTTGGTTTGTAGCAATTGATTTAGCATTGCTTCTGCTGTTTGACAAGGGTGCATTTTGTCTCCTTTTCTCTTTTGTTTGGTTATTGATTATGTTACACGAAATTCATGCAAGGGAAAGAGTATTTGGCCTTAAATGGTCTGGAGATCTGATAATTTCTGATTTAGATTATATCTGATGATTTAGCCCTTTTGGCAAATGATGTTGATGAGATGAACTCTTTCATTCGAGCTGTTGATGAGACATTTTAGCAGAGTAGGTTTGATTATAAACAGAGAAAACTAAAGTAATGAAAATTGGTCAGGCAGATGGTGCTTCAGTTGTTTTGAATGGCTGCACTCTTGAGCAAGTGTCTCAGTTTAACCTTTCCAGTGTCCAGCCTGAAAAACTGGTTTCCATCCAGAGGCCAAGCTATTTTCTCCCTATGCTCAACCAAATAAAAATTAACTTTAAAACTTTTTTTGCCAAATAACTAATGAAAAGAATTATGGCATGTTACATGCCAAATTAATCAGCATTTTATTCTGGATTTTCTGGAAAAAATATTTAATAAAAAAAGAAACAAGTTTTATTTTAATAGTTTTTTTAGGGTCATGTAGTAAAAAAATGCATCTGGCAACACAAATAAAAATTTATTTACAAAAACTAATACACAGAAATTATTATAATGCACATGAATAGAAAGGCTATTTCTGAATAATGAAAAAATTATTTTTTTGGTTTCAGTAATTATTTCTCTTGTTCTGTAATTTTTTCTCGGTACCATAAGCTTTGAGGAAATTCAAGGGTTTTAGACAATTGTGCTGAGCTAGATAAACAAGTCAACTTTAAAATTAAAAAGAAATAACCAATTAACAGAAATAGGTAATGTTATATACCAAATTAAACAGAATTTAATTACGAATTTTATGAAAATAAATAATATAAACAAATTTACAAGCATATTGATTTTAATAAGCCTTTATCAATGTGATATAGTGAAAAAAAAAAGATCACGCTATGCAGTTAAGGCTTCATTTTGGAAAACCTGATGAATAAAAATAGTTAAATTATATATTAATCAAAAGAAAAATTTCCCCTGAATAATATAACATTGAACCTGAAATACGATTTTTATTTCTTTTAATGATCCTTTTCAGTATTGTATATTTTAAACACACGGCCAATGTTATACAAAGTGACTTGGAATTCTCACATTCACGGGATTTTCTGAACTGGTTATGAAATTGGAAAAGAAAAACTTTCATAACTGCTTTTTTTACTAAACATTATGAATTTTTTCTTTGAGTGTTGAAGTTTGGCGATCTTGGCAAAATGCAGAAAGGTTTGTGTATCAAAGCAAAAAAATAAAAACAGCATTATATCGCCCGTGTGGTGCAGCCAAGGTATTGGGGGGGGGGGGCACTTTAAAATCATTCAATATGAACAAAAAAACTTATAATTAAAAAAAATACTATTTTTCTAGAGGGGGGGGGGGGGTAAATGTTGAAATGTTCATGGTGAGTTTAGTGGAGGGGAAGCTTTCCCAAAATTGGCCTCCCACATGATGGCTGCTTTCTGTAGCAAGGAAGTCTATTTTCTTTCTGTATCCAAGACATTCTTTTTGAAAATGGTACAAGTTCAAAGTATTTTTACTAAAAAATAAAAGAAAATTATATATATCCTAATGGGATGCTAAATAAAATATCTTCAACAACTTTAAAGCCAGCCTCTGATGTTGCATAACTCAGAAAGATTGATAAATCAGCTGAACAAAAGACTGCTAACTTACAGAAATTCATCTACAGAAATGAATTTGCTTCCATATCAAAGACTTCATTTATTTTCAGAAAATGACACCAGATCAAAGTTTTACTGGAAAAGTAATAAATAAGAATTAACATATAGTCTAATTCGAGTTAAAATGTCCACAGCAACAAATTGTAGGCCGGCCATCTGATGTAATATAACTATGAAAAATCAATATTTAGTGATCAGCCAAAAGATCACTAATTTACAAAAATAAATCTACTGAAATGAAAACTAAGCTTTAAATACAAAAAAGTAAATGCTAACTTTAAAAAGGGTATCCAATATGCTGGACCAAAACCAAATTATATGGGAGCCGCTTATAACACACAGAACGGAGAAAGCATGTCAAACATCTGCTCCTTGTTTGCCTCAGTGAGCCAATAACATAATTAAAGAATTTCTAAGAAGGATATTTTTACTTCCAGTTTTGATTTTAAGAGCAGGAAAGATGCATAGAAATCTGGGAAAAATGATAAAAATAATTTTAGGAAACTGAAATAGGTTTACAACAGAAAAGAGTGTGAAGCAGAAAAATAAAATGGCTGTAAGTACTTTGTAATTACTTCCAAAATCTACCATTTTTAAAAATAGGAGTTTTTTTTTTAATTTTTAGGAGATTTTAAAAAATTTAAGGAAAAATTTGTTGATAATAGTTCAAATCAAACTTCTGAGCTGAAATCAGAAGGTTGCTTCAGAAAAGAGGAATGTTAACAAGCAAATCAGCAATACCGTTTATTGCTTCTAAGAAATGGCAATCAGATGGCTTTATCAACTTATTTATATTACAGTTTAACAAGATATGCATCAATTAAAAAACAAAATATTACTTTTCAAGCCTGAATTATATATTTTTATAAGATATATATATATAAATTACAATGGCAATTTTTATTTTTAAAAAATCGATTTTTTTTTTTGTACTAAAAATGTATACATATGTCCTTGGCCTTTCATTTCAGATTCTGCAAACATATACAGAAGACATGGACACTGGAAGGGTTAATTATCCTGGGAGCTATGTAACAGATACTGGTGATGCACGGCATGAAATTGGCAGATGAACAGGGATAACTGCTGGGACTTTTAAGAACCTATGGAAAGTGTAGAGAAATAGGCGTATACACCTAAACACTAAAATTAGACCGTATAATAGTTCGATTCTTTCTAGGGTTAGTTATGGTAGAGAAACTTGGATGCAATTGTAAATGTCTTGGGCATTATGTGGTTCAACTTTGTAAGTAATGATGAGGTTAGGCAAAGGAGTCAGCAACCTCCTTTAAGCAGCATATTGTGCAGAGATAGACTCCATTGGTTTGGTCATGTTGCTGTACAGATAATTATAGATTAGAGAATAGAGTTATGAACAGTGTACCTAGAGGCTTCAGAAAGAGGGGAGACCTAGGATGTGATGGGCAGACAATGTCAAACAGGACCTTGCCAGATGCAGCTTAGAACAGATATGCTTGGAGAATTAAATTGCATGATCTAGTTGGACCTCAATAGCCCATGCTGCTTGAGGATGATGATGAAAAGCCCTCGACTGATTTTATCCTTCTAAGGTGTATAAATATCAAAGTGATCTGATACTAAAGTTTAAACGTTGAATTTTTCTTGATCACTTAGAGTAAAACAGCTTTTTTTTAATAAATCAACTTACTTATTGTTCAAAATATTTAGTGATATATGGAACAATAATTTAGCACAATATAAATATCAGAATTGTGAATTCTGTAATGAACACAAGCAACTTTGCCAATAAGAAGCAGTTGCCAGTTAATCACAACCAAATGGATGGGATAATGAACATTAACCCCGAATTCACCCCTTAAAGAGCTGCCTCAAATGCAAACCAGATGCAAATAGTCAATAAATAATGTGGGAAACATCATAATTCCCCCAGATGTAAAAGCAAACAGCCCCCAATGGACTTCCATATTCCACTCCCATTGCATGTGTGTCTGTCAAGGAAATCAAGACAAGTCTTGGCTGTGCTCAGTACTGCCTTGTTATAATGCAAACTTACAGTCATACCTTATTGTATTTCCAGTATCTATCATACTTTAAACTGTATTTTTATTGCCTCAATTAAAAATAAAAGTTATAAAATTTTACATAAAGACCTAAATCCCAGTACACAAAAATGATGTGATATTATTTGATTGAAGTCTATCTATTGCTTACTTAGAGCTATGTAATGGTTTGCATGTATAAAAAAAATAATACGGAGGGCATTCAAAAAAGTTCTTGACATGTATCTGTAGATTTGCACTTGTTCCTCCAAAGTCAATGAGCTATGACTTCTTTGAAAACTTGTCAGTGTGTTAAAAACAAAGGCAGTATCATTATTTCTCTCTGCGCTGGTGGCATGTCAAGTCTGGTCTGCGATATTTGTGTGTTTTTGCTATGGAGCCTACTAAAGATGGGGGAAACTTTTAACATTTTCACAAGGATGTAGCTTGGAGACAACAATTTACAACAAGTATAAGGATTTCGTGCCTGTTCATAGCACACTGTTATGGGATGGATGTGCAAATTCAGAGGATAATAGAGCTTCAAAGACCTCCTTCATGCAGGAAGACCAAAGGTGGCCATGAACAAGAGAACCATTGCTGCTGTTTTTGAACTCATTAAGGAAAAACCATACATCACCATTCAGGGAATAAGTTTAAATGTCAGTGTATCAATTGATAGTGTGGAAACAATTATTCATTAAGGTTTAAAGTTATGAAAGTTCCGTGCCAAATGGGTACCCCAACGAATGGAGAGAACAGCAGAAAAGGGCTAGAGTCAAATCATGCCAGGAGATACTGGCAATGTTTGAACCTAGTGGCTTCAAATGGTTAACAGACATCGTCAGAGGTGATGAGATGTTGTTTTAGTACTAAACAACTCCTAGAAAGATCAACAACTATGATTGGGTTACAGAAACTGAACCATATTTCCAAATCCTCTGACAAGACTTTCACTCTACTTACTTACTACTCTGACTTTCACTCTAGGAAGAGGATGTTCACAATTTCTTTCAATTCCCCAGGAGCTGTAGCTGTGCGCACCTTACCTGAAAAATTTACTATAAATGGCCAATACTATTACAGCATTGTTTTGCCCAAAATGGTTAAGGAGATGAAGAAGCAGTATCCAAAAACAGGCATGTTAATGGTTCTTTTTCTTTATGACAATGCCAGTGCTCACAAAATCTGGCAAGTTACATGCTATCTGGAGCAGGAAAAAATCAAACAGCTACCCCATCCTGCATTGTTAAAAAATGCTGTGAGTGAGCAGTCTCACGACAGAGGTGATAAGATGTTGTAACACCAAATAAACAAATAAATAAATATCCTATCTTGAATATTTACTTGATCTTGCACCATGTGATTTTTGGTTGTTTACAAAAATTAAAAGGAACTTTCTGGGAAGCCTATTTCAAGGGTGCAAGACCTTGCAAAATGCATTCATTCAGAGTTGCGGAGTATTACCCAAAAGGAGTACCACCAAGTGTTCCAGAATTGTAGATGCATAGATGCTGGGAGTACTTCGAAGGACTGTAAAAGTTTTGTTGAGGTAAGTGCAATGGTTTTTGTTCTGCATATGCATGTCAAGAACAAAAGCCCTTGCAAGAACCCTTCATTATGGAACCATGGTATAAAATTTCTTTAATTTTGAAATAGCTTATTTTTCTAAGGTTTATTATCAGATAAAGAGAAAATCAGAGTATTAGGATACTTTTCATAAGCAATTTGATTTTTCTTTTTTCAGATAAGCATTCACCTGCTATAAATTAGTATATTACATTCTTTTACCTCATATAACCACTGAATAGCTAAGCAAGTGTCTCCTCCATCACATCCTTGGTTTGGTTTTGATGCACAGTCTATCATTTGCTGTACACTCCACTGCTCCAGCTCACCATTCTTTAAGCCATACATCGTTTCTATAGTTTCCACAATGCTGAATGCCCTGTTTTTGGTCAAATTATATAAGTACTCTGACATTAAAAAATGTTCATAATTCATTATCATATATTAATTTTTATTAAATACAATTATCTTGCATACATATTTCAATACATCATATTATTAATTCATCTGCTTATCATTTTTTTAATTACATGCCACACTTATGTGATCATAACCAATGGTTTACTGAAGATATCTTATTCACATAAATTTATCTACAGAGTCAAGTATGTTTGTACATTCATTGTAAATGATATAACCTTGAAAATTTTATGAAATTGAAATTATTCTCATTTGTTTTTGAGGGTACAAGTCAGTCAGGTAAGACCAAATACACCAAGGTTGTCACTAATACACTCAGGTAAGCAGACGAGTTAAATTGTAATGCTCCAAAGATTATTAATTTTTAAAGTTGGACTTTTCGTCTGATCCAATTTTATTTAAATTCCGGATAGCTCTATCAGGTGCCAGGCAATAATAACTTGCCAAATAAAGTTGAAATAGGGTTCATTAATATATTTATCAAGCGTTACTTATCGAGTAAGAATTTAAAAATGACTGTGAAGTTTAAAGTTAAATACAATCAAAAAATTAATTCACGTTGCTCAAGAAAAAAATCAGCAAAGATTCAAAAGTTTCTAAAACAAACAAAGTTATTTCCAAAAAATTCACTCACCAAGAGGAGTATTAGCAACTCACATCTATCTAAAGTAACATCATCTCAGACAAAAACTCTGTCTACACTGATTCACAATAACTCTGCTTCTACATCTCTACTGCTCAACTCCTTACTCTTTCTCTCATTCTACTCTGTCTACTACAATCTCAATTACTAACTCTGTGACCTAATGCCACTAAGTTATAGCGAGCAGTGTACAAATTCGGCAAGTGGCTGTTGCATGCTGGAAAAGACATTTGCATGAACTGACGATAGAACAAGCTATGACACAAGAGAGTTGTTAGTTAGCGGTTGCCAATCGAAAGATCAGAGTTGCACATGCCCAACTCCTACACTCAGAATGAGGATTGAGACACTCTACAAAATGAAATAATCCTCAAAATGATAAATATAATGTAAATTAAGCAAAACTGGTTAAGGAAAAGTAAAAGTGAATGGGTGGACCATCATAAAATCTATTAGGATTGCTCTGATATTTGACGACTTTTTGGCCTAATGCTGAGTATTAATTATTTGCAGAACTGTGTTTATAGGAATTACTGTGTTTATAGGAATAGGCACTGTGGATATAGATATATCACCCTAGAACATGTGTAAATTCATTTCACCATCAATTTTTAAGCTTTTCATTTCTTGGAGAAAGAAACAAACTTATGAATAAAATGGAAATTTCTGTTTTGTATCAAGAACGATCACATTTGCACTTTGAATAAATTCCTTTACTTGAGTAGAAATTGTCATTCAAAAATGCATCAATATTTAATATTTTATTGTTCTGATTAAAATCAATATGTTCTTCTGCCTCTCATTTTCAATTTTTCACATATTCAGTGCTACCTTTACTTTAACAATTTAACAGATATTCTGTTGCACAACAGTGATTAAGCATAATGAATTCTAAAGGATATTAAAATATAGCTTTTTCTGCAGGAATGTATTTCTTTCAATGATAGACAGAGATTAATTCAAAAGCACAAATGTCTATGTCTTGAACTACCACACAGAATGTCAAAAGAGCTTTAAACCTTCACAATAAAAAAATGCTACATTTTAAAACTTGAGAATGATAAGAACTTACATGAAATTCGTAAATTTGCAAAAGTAACTGATATGTAAACTAGTGAGCAACAAAAGAGCAGACAATCAATATTTGCTTACTTCAGTGGGAGTGACATTGGGAAGGAAAGGATGACTAGTTGTCTCCTTCGCTCAGAGCTGTCCCGGCCTTGTGGTTCACGAAGACCACAGTGCAACCCTAAAATCTAAACCAATCATGAATAAGTAGGTTAAATCAAATTTTTTAGAACTGGTTAAGCATGCATTACCTCCTGCAGCAGACAAAGTAATAATTCCATTGCCATTCAAAACAAAATCACTGTGGGCAGCACTTTTTTGCAGGCAATGGGCCAAATGGCCAGGTCACAAGGACTCTAAGGGCTCAGAGAAGGTTGGTGGAGGGGACACACTGAACTGTTGTTAGGAGACAGATGGTAGCTTCCCATCAAGGCCACCCAATGTATTCTTTAACATGCACAGAATGTAGCTTCTTTATATAATATTAATACTTCTTTATACATGACAGAATCATGACCTATTCACTAGTCTAAGCCTCAGGCCACAGTAAGTTTAAACAAGATTGACCACACAACCTTTGGAAGCAGTGTATAGGAATACTTCCACTATTGCATAACAGTTAAATAAAGAGGTCACAAAAACCTTAAGCCCCAAAACACAAGGGGCATGAAACTTACTAGTCAGCTATTTGAAACAAACACAGCTTCTCATCAAGGAAATCCAATGTGTTCTATAACACAGATACAGTATATGGTATATCTCTCCTGTTACACATAGAAAGATGAGTCATGGAACACTGTTAGAGTTAGAGCTTTGATCAATAATCCATAGCCCTTCCAGTGTCCAGCTTGAAAAACTGGTTTACATCCAGAGGCCAAGCTATTTTCTCCCTATGCTCATAAAAAACCTTATTTAAAAAAACCTTTAGACCTTTTTTTTGCCAAATAACAAATGAAAGCAATTATGATATGTTATATGCCAAATAAATCAGCATTTAATTCTTAATTTTTCTAAAAATGTTTTGCAAAAAAGACAAATAGTTTTATTTTAATAGGTTTTCTTGAGTCAATTTAAGTAAAAAAAAATACATCTGGCAATGCAAATAAGAATTTATTTAAAAAAAACCTAATAGACAGAAACTTATTATAATGCATATGAATGAAAGGCTATTTATTTCTGAGTAACAAAAAAAAATTAAAAAAAATAAATAAATACTTACCTGAAGCAAGAAAATTATTCCCCTTTTATAATTTTTTTCTTGTTACCATACTTTGAAAAAAGGCCAGGCTTTTGCTATGTTGAGTCATGTAAACAAGGCAACTTTCTAATTTTTTTTAAATTACCAATCAACTGAAATAGGTCTAATATTTAAACAAATTTATAAACATAATGATTTTAATAAGACTTTTTTACATAATATAGCAAAAAAAAAAAATAGATCAGACTATGCAATTGAAGTTTAATTTTGGAAAACCTGGCGAATAAAAACAGCGAAATTATATATTAATTGAAAGGAAATTTCTTCCTGAATACTATATTTACCTGAAACATGATTTTTATTTCTTTTAATGATTCTTTTCAGTGTTGTATAATTTGAAACATGGGCCAGTGTTATACAAGGTGACTTGAATTGCTCACACATTAATGGGATATTCTATCCTGTTTATGAAATGGAGGCACACTTCTTGGCTGCTTTTTTTCTAACCATTATGCATTTTTTTTCTTTGGGGGTTTAATTTTGGGGATTTTGGGTGCTAAAAGGTTAGTGCACCAAAGCAGAGTTATATCATCAGAGTGGGCACAGCCAAGATACTGAGGGAGTGGGGTGGAGGGAATGCTTTTAAAATCATTCAATATAAACATTAAAACTCTTAATTAAAAAAAATATTAAATTTTCCAAAGTGCGGGTAAAACATTTTCAGTGAGCTTAGTGGCATTTTCAGTGAGTTTAGTGGGGGGGGGGGGGGGGGGGGGGTAAAACACTTCCTAATATTGCCCTCTTACATGAGAACTATTTGCATGCCAAGAAAGTCATTTTCGATTCATATCCCTCATTCATTTTTAGAAAAATAATACGAGATCAAAGTTGGTTTACTGGAAAACAAAAAAAATAATAAGAAAAAATAACATAACTTAAAAAAAATAAAATACCCCCTCAAGCAGCTGCTTGCCAGAGGTCTGACAGGAGCCTGTCAGTTTATATGCCATAGTAGAAGGTCTGTGAGGATGGCAGGACCTCAGCAGAAAAACAACACACGCATCTATGCCTTACCCGGGGCTCAAACCCAGGTCCCTTAGATCAGTAGCCAAGCATGCTAATCACTCGGCCATGGGACGGCTTACATATAACTTAATGTGATGTTAAATTAAATAAAAATATACACAGCAACAAATTGTAAGCCAGCCATCCAATGTAGCATAACTCTAAAAAAATCGATAATTATTGATTGGTGGAAAAATCAAAAAATTTATGGAAATAAAGTCCATAAATTTTATAATTAAACCTTAGTTTCCACAGAAATGTAAACTATGATTTAATTATAAAAGGAAACAAAATACTAACTCTATGAAGGGAGTCTATATCCCATTTGACTTAAATCATTCATGTAAACAACTTGCCATGCAGCCACTTAGTAGATGGCTCTCCCCACACTTGCACATGTGATCAAGCAATTAAAACACTTGCTACCTACTCTCTGGTGTCCTGTGATGCTGTGCTCTGCATTCAGTCTTCAAGAAGCTATGGTTATGAAGACTTTTTTTTTTTCTTACGGTTTTGATTTGAAAAGCAGGAAAGATGCATAGAATGTTGGGATAAATGATATATGTGATAAAAATAATTCTTGGAATAGTGAAACAGGTTTAAGGCAGGGCAGAAAAGAGTGCAAAATAAAGGGAAAAAAAAGCAGAGATGACTTTTCACTATTCCCATGATTTTGGCACCTGGACTTGGTGCCATTTAGTTAAAAGTCATATTAAGAGGAAAAACGATGGAGTTGGCATTAGTTCAATGGTAGAATACTCTGGCATGTTTCTGGAGAGACATGGGTCCAAATCCCGCATGTCAGCAAAACTTTTTCCACAAAAATATTTATTGATTTATTGATGTTAAAGTCAACAGATAACTCTGTGAATATTATTCACTGTTTAAATAATTAATAACACTAACAGTGTAAAAGATTAAAAAAATACCCCTCAAGCAGCTGTTTGTCACAGAGGTCTGACAGAAGCCTGTCAGTTTACAAGCCATAGTAGAAGGTCTGTGAGGATGGCAGGACCTCAGCAGAAAAACATGAACAGCCATGCCTTACCTGGGGTTTGAACCAACTTCCCCTAGATCAACAGTTAAGCAGGCTAACCACTCGAAGTGACTTAATTATTTATTTCCACCTTACTCACTATAACATTTAAAAGAAATAGTTGCCATCCCGTCAACAATGGTTCAATGTAGAACCAATGGTTGTTCAATGGTAGAATGCACTGACATGTTTCTGGAGAAACATGGATTCAAATCCCAATGTTGGCAAAACTTTTTTTCCTGCAAAAATATTTATTGATTTATTGATGTTAAAGTCAACAGGACTCTGTGAATATTATTTACTGTTTAAATCACCAACATACTTTTAGTATTGATTCGAAAATTACTGAAGTCAAATGAAGAAAATCAGAAATTAGTGTTCATTCAAAGAAATAATGCTCTAAAATGTTAAATATTTATGAAAATTGAACACCTTGACTTTAAAATTTAATCATCCTTTTCAGGCAATTATTCAAATATACTATTTGATCACAGGATATTCATTTATCAATGAAGTCATATTCTTAAAAATATAGATAATATGCAGTGGCATCGTGTGACTAAAAATTTCTCAGGGGGCTAGGCTTATTAGAATGTTATTTTAGGTCCTTCCAATGAGCAGACCAACTTCTGATGACATTGTGTTAAACAAGTAGTAGAAGTAACTGAAACAACATTTTAGCAACACAAATATCACTGAGGTTAAAACCCTAAAATGTCTGTCATTGTTTACACTAGTAATTAACTAAGAATTTCCTTGATACCAATACACATTAAAAGAACTAGACTAAGTTTTGTATCTCTGAATTTCAGAAATATTTGAAGCACTAAAAAAAAGGGTGGGGGGGAAGACTAATTTTACTCCTTGGAAAAATTGATCAAAATATTAATTTATGATGAATTATACATAGGTGTACAAAGAGTTAATTTTGTTTTTCCCTTAACAGAATGTATTAAATGGATATAGAGGAAAAACTGTAATTATCCAGAGGGGATCCAAACCAATGACCTCCTGATAACGTCAGGTGCTCTGTTTGCTGAACTACCACTGCTGATTAATGTATACAACCTGCAAGTGCATACCTGTGGTTGCCCATTATTCAACATAGCATCTTTATGCTTAGTAAAGCATGTTGGCTAAAATAACTACCATGCCTCTCAATGTTTGGTGTTGTTGGGCATGGGCACTAACCTGGAAGGTGCCTTCTATATCAAAGTTTTCAATTAAAGTTAAATAGATTACAATGACTGATTCAATTGTATAATGCTTAACTCCTGATCAGCAGGGTGGTAGCGCAGTGGACAGAGCACCTGGCATGTTATCAAAAGGTCTTGGATTGAGATCCCAACCAGCTACCAGCTAATCAGAATTTTCCCTCTGTGCTCATTTAATGTATATAATGACTTTTCACTATTCCCATGATTCCATTATATATCTATGTATCCCATCACAGCCTATGGGATCTTTGATTGCTAATTACTCAACAGAATGTATTTTATTTTTACATTTTCTTTTTTTTTCCCGAAAGTATATAACTTATTTTTATTTATTAATATTAAAAAAACCATGTACTTCAATAAGTTTCCAAATTTCCATTTCGTTTTCAGACATCCTTAGTTGTATTATGGTTATGATATATGTATGATGGCAACTGCACTCATTAATGAATGGTGTGACTTAAATATTTCTACTTTAAAATATTGCTATACTTTTTGTCCACCCTGAAAAACTTTCTGACAACACCCATGGTGGCCTGCTCTTTTAATTTTCTCTACAGTTTTTTTCTGATTGTTTAACCCAGTGGTTCTCATACTGTGGGTTGTGAGCAGCTTGGAAGGGGATCGCAAAGCTCCGATAATTTTATGTTTGCAAATATATTTTGCCCCTTGTTTGCAAATGCATAGGCCCTATACTGTAGGGATGAAGGAAGAGGTTGCCTAATATTATCTATGATTATGAGTGTCACAATTTTTTAGAATTCAAGAGGGGATGCAGTGTCAAAAAGTTCAAAGACTTCTGGTAACATTAAAATGGGTGCTCCAAAAAAAAATTCAACTTTATTCATTATTCAAATTATAAACATAGATATATCTTAGTAAAAAATGTCAATCAAACATATACTATATGATCAAAAGTTTCCGGATACTCGCTCATCCACAATCTCCTGCTAATAGGAAAGGAATTAATAACCGCATTAGTCCACCCTTTGCTCCTATCACAGCCTCTACTCTGCAGGGAAGGCTTTCCACTAGATTTTGGTATGTTGCTGTGGGAATTGCCTGCCATTCTGCCACAAGCCCATTATTGAGGCTGGTCACTGATGTTGGGCAGTTTGGCATGGCTTGCATTCAGCATTCCAATTCATCTCAAATCATGGCATTGAGATCAGGGCTCTTTGCATGCCAGTCAAGTTCTTTCAGACCCATCTCATCAAACCATTCATGCACAGTACTGGCATTGTGGATGGGAGCATTGTCATATTGTTACAAGAAAGAGTCTTCACCAAACTGTTGCCATAATGTTGGGAACATAGAATTGTCAAGAATGTCATTATAAGCTTCTGCATTTAGAGTCCCATTCACTGGAACCAGCCCAAACCATGAAAAACAGCCATAGAGCATAATACCTCCTCTGCCAAATTCACAGTTGGCACAACACAGTCAGGTAGATGTGTTCATCTGGCATTCTCCACACCCAGACTCGTCCATCAGACTGCCAGATATTGCAGCATGATTCATCACTCTGGAGAATGCAGTTTGACTGCTCAAGAATCCACTAGTGCTATGCTTTATATCACTCCAACTGATGCTTGGCATTGATCTTGGTGATCTTAGGCTTGTGTGTGGCTTCTTGGCCATGAAAATCCATTTCCTGCAACTCGCAACGAATTGTTATGGTACTGGAGTTGCTTCCAGAGGCATTTTGGAACTCAATGGTGAGTGTAGCAAACGAGGATAGGCAATTTTGTCACACCACCTGGAGGGTAAGGTCAGCTATCATGAGAAGCACTGGTGATTGTTAGTGAATTATGATGGATGATGAATTTTTCCTTAATAATTATGGCAAAGACATTACTTTGTGAACTGCTGAGGATATTCTGTATCTTGACATAAAGCAGGGATCAGCAACATGTGGACCGCTTTGCTTTTTCAAGCGACCCCCGGATTTTTGGACTTGATAACAAATTGACCTGGGGGCAATATTGGTAGTAAATAAATTTTTAATCAACAATGTTAAATAATTTTATTTTCCAACAGTTGAATACTGCTACCTTTCAGACAGGACATAATGATGATATTTTGAAACATTTTATTGTAGTATGATATACCGCTGCATGAACTCGTTGGTCATGCGACTGCTTTCAATCTGCAGGGATTCACCGACTCTAATCCTAAGTGTGGCACAATAATTAGGAGATAGTGCTGCTCAGTACTGCCTCTGTGGCATAGGACCACATAAAAATAGGAATGAACAAACATTTTCACGATTGAATTTTATCAAAAGCAAATTTGGATCACAAGAGTACTGCTGGCTATGAAGTTAATTTTACTAAATTGACAAGAAATATTTTAAAAAGAAATCAAGGCTCTCATTAATACTTTTACATAAAATGCTCTTTTTATTTTGCATATATAAAGTCCATACCTGGTCTAGTGATTAGTGTACCTAATAATTAACAACAAGCATGTCCTTGTGTAAGTGTTTGTATGAGAAACCAGGACAAGTCTAGTAGAGATTCTAGATTATATCTGTACTTTGTGTAGGGGAGTATTTTCGTCACTTTTTTTTAAATCCGAGTGTTTGGTATTTTTTTCATTTATTCATATATTATTTTTATTTGCGATATAAATAATCATAAAGCATGCATATACACCAAAGAACCAAAATATTATGTTGGTCCTCCATGTGCTGCCAAAACAGCTCTTACCTGGCAAGGCATGGATGCTACAAGATTTCTAAATGTGTCTTGTGGTATCTGGTGCCAACATGTTACCAGCAGATTCTTTAACTCTTGTAGGTTACATGATTGAACTGCCACAAATCAGATATGCTGTTCCAACACAAACCACAGATGCTTGATTGGATTAATATCTGGAGAATTTGGAGACCAAGGCAATACCTGGAAGTCTTCTTCATGTTCTGTGAACCATTCTTGAACAGTCTGGGCAGTGTGGCATGGTGCACTGTCCTGCTGAAAGAAGGCACTATTAGAGGGATATAACGTTGCCATGAAAGGATGCACCTGATTTACAATGATGTTTAGGTAGGTGGTAGATGTCATAGTTTCCAGCACATGAATGACTGGACCCAGAGTTTCCCAGCAGAACATTACCCAAAGCATTACACTTCCTCCACCGGGTTGTTTTCGTCTCATGGTGCATCCTGACACCAACACTTCCCCAGGTAAACAACGCACATGTACCTAGCCATCCACATGGTGCAACAGGAAACGAGATTCATTGGACCAGACCTTCTTCCAATCATTCAAGGTCCAGTTTTGATGCTCAAGTACTCATTGTAGGCACTTTCAATTTTCAGGCTCTGCTGCCATTGTAGGCACTTTCAATGGTAAACCCAGGTTAGCATGGGCACTCAGGTGGCCTGCGCCTATACAGCTCCATTTTCATCATGGTTTGATGTGCTGTGACACATTACTCCCATCACCAGCATTAAAATTATGGGTGAGTTGAACCACAGTATCCCTTCTTTTGGCTTGTACCTACAGGATAGCCTTCGCCCACCTCCAGCATCGATGAACAATGGTTGGCCCCACCTTGCCAGTGGTTCATGGCTTTTCCCTCCTCGGAGCACTTTTTGAAGTACTAACCATGGCTGACTGTGAGAACTCCACAAGCGTTGCTGTCTCGGAAATGCTCTGACCCAGTCATCTGGCCATTACAATTTGGCCTTTGTCAAACTCACTTAAGTCCATTACCTTTCCCATCTGAAGAACAAGAATAACACTGATTAATAGAGCTCAGTACCAGGTGTTATTTATACTGTTTCATGACCTTCACATGAACTGTCGTTTACCTGCAGTTGCTTCAATTTGCATAAAGATGCACTGGTCATAATGATGCACTGGTCTCTTTGATGTAAATATTATCTCAGTAATAAATCGACACATAAAAATCAAGCATTTATTTTGTACCCACTCTTACTACCTCAAGGGCAGCCAGCTTACAAATTTTGCAGTTGTGATGTGACCTGCACTAACAAAATATTGCCAATCCCCGACATACAGAGTATATAAAGGAAAGTTCTTTATTCAAAAAATACTTGTTGCTGCAGACTTTGTAGGCTCTGTTGAATAAGGACAACATGGTATAAATTAGTGAAGATCTGTTGTGAACCGAGTTGAAAGGTATTAGATTGTTGATAAATGAAGGTTTTCTATGAAGCTTTAGTTTCAAAGTTGGAGTTACTGTGGTGGATTAATATATTCAGAAAAGAAATTGTTTTGTTATTTTCATATGTAACAGCAAAATTTATACATTTGTTGGCCTGATTTCATTCTTTTAGTAATCCGTTTAATGCAGCTGTAGAATATTGGACATCATATTACATTGACGACAAATTTAATGTTTGGCAATATTCTACAGCTGCATTAAATGAATTACTCAAAGAATTAAATCAGGCCTACAACTCTATAAATTTTACTGTTACCTATGAAAATAATAAAACAATTTATTTTCTGGATATATTAATCCATCACAGTAACGGCAATTTTGAAACTACAGTTCATGGAAAATCCTCATTTATGAACAATCAACTCTATTCACGATAGATATTCACTTACTCTACCATATTGTTTTTATTCTACAGAGCCTACAAAGTCTGCAGCAATCAGTATTTTTTTAATAAAGAACTTTCACTTATATATTCTCTATGTCAAGATGCAGAATATCCTCAGCAGTTCATAAAGAGAAGTCACCTCTTAGCCAGAAATAAAATCAACAACTTCCATCTTCCAGACAACAGTTCTCAAGATGTGAATTATAACCTCATCATTTTCCAGATATCAACAATACCATCAACAATATTATGGAAAATAATAAAGTGCCTATCAAATCTCCACTCACCAATTTATCTCTCATAAATAAATAAAAAAAATTAATGCCCCCTCAAGCAGCTGCTTGCCACAGAGGTCTCATAAAGCAAGACAGAAATATATCACCCCCTACAGGTTGTGTATATTTAGTACCCATTACATACCCTGAATCAGACTTCTGCAGTCCATCCAAACCTTCCAGCTACATAGGACAAAACCAAAAGAACTCTTCAAGAACAAAGGAACACCAAAGAAATATCAAATTAAAACAAACTACCATGGCTCTTTCATCTACAGTTATATTAGAAGGAGCTAAACATTTATTCAACAAAGCCTTTAACATTAGCAGTCCATCCTCTCTCTTCAAGTTATCATTCACAGAAAATCTACTAATTTTTGTTGAGTAATGTCTTTGCCACAATTATTAAGCAAAAATTCATCATCCAACTACAATACTCAACAATCACCAATGCTTCTTGTGACAGCTGATCTTGTACATCAGACTTCATGACTCATACATCGCATCACTGCACAACTAGAATTTGAATTATGATATAGAACTTTAAAATTTTACCTATTTTATAAGCGAATCCTCTAATTATTGCATGTCTGAAAAATTCTTAATAGTTAGAACAAAATCGATAACGTCCTTCATATTCTATGCTACAGTGCTTAATATTAATCTCATTTGTTAATTTTATCTATCTACTTCACATACTTATTGTACAAAATTTAGTAAGTATAAACTTCTGAAATGTTGTTTTGCCTTTTATTTGTTTCATCAACTACACTATTCTTCAAGGCACTGTTAACATTATGTAGATCAAACAAATTATAGTGAAATAAACAATGATATATATATATATATGGCGGAGTGGTTAGCATGCTTGGCTAGTGATCTAAGGGACCTGGGTTCGAGCCCCAGGTAAGGCATGGATGTGTGTGCCTTTTTTCTGCTGAGGTCCCGCCATCCTCACAGACCTTCTACTATGGTGTATTAAACTGACAGGCTCCTGTCAGACCTCTGTGGCAAACAGCTGCTTGAGGGGGTATTTATTTTTATATACACTGAAGAGCCAAAACATTATGACCACCTGACTAATATGATGTTGGTCCTCCACGTGCTGCCAAAACAGCTCTTACCCAGCGAGGCATGGATGCTACAAGATTTCTAAACATGTTTTGTGGTATCTGGTGCAAACACGTTACCAGCAGTTTTTTTTCAACTCTTGTAAGTTACGTGATTGAGCTACCATAAATCACATGGTTGATGCTGTTCCAACACAAACTACAGATGCTAGATTGGATTAATGTCTGAGGAATTTGGAGGCCAGGGAAATACTTGGAAGTCTTCCTCATGTTCCACAAACCATTCTTGAACAATCTAGGCAGTGTGGCATGGTGCATTATCCTGCTAAAAGAAGGCACTATTAGGGGGATTACCATTGCCATGAAAAGATGCACCTGGTCTGCAATGATGTTTACGTAGGTAGTAGACATCAGTTTCCTGCACATGAATGACTGGACCCAGGTTTCCCAGCAGAACATTGTCCAAAGCATTACACTTCCTCCACCAGTTTGTTTTCATCCCACACTGCATCCTGGTGTCAACACTTCCCCAGGTTGGGTTGTTGGGTTGTTTTACCTCTGAGCGGCACTTTTTTGCACACCATGGGCTAAATGGCCAGGTCACATGGACCCCGAAGGCTGAGAGAAGGTTGGGGGAGGGGACCCACTGGAACAGCTGTTGGGAGACAGATGGTAGCCTCCCGTCAAGGCCATACAGCGTGTTCTTTAACATGCACAGGGTATGGCTCTCCCGCACACGGGGCCACGGCTTAACGTCCCATCCGACGGACGACGCCCTTTCCAAGCCCATCGGTGTCCCCTACTGACCGTGGGCAGGGCGGGGAATTTTGCGGAGATAAATCTCAACGCTGACCCAGCTGGGACTCGAACCTGGGAACTACAGATTATGAGCCTGGCGCACTACCGACTGAGCCACCCCCGCCCCCACTTCCCCAGGTAAATAACACACACATACCCAGTCGTCCATATGGTGCAATAGAAAACGAGATTCATCAGACTAGATGACCATCTTCCAATCATTCATGGTCCACTTTTGATGTTCGAGTGTCCATTGTAGGCACTTTCGACAGTGAACTGAGGTGAGCATGGGGACTTGGAGTGGTCTGCAGCTATGCAGCCCCACTTTCCGCAGGGTTCGATGTACTGTGATGTGACACATTACTCCTGTAACCAGTATTCAAATTACAGGCAAGTTGTAATGCTACAAAGATTATTAACTTTTGAAGTTTTGACCTTTTGTCTGATCCATTTGGACCTTTTGTCTGTATCAGGTGCCAGGCAATAATAACTTGCCAGATAAAGTTGAAATAGGGTTCGTTAAATATTTGCCTAGGGTTACTTATTGAGTAAGAATTCAAAAATGATTGTCAAGCTTAAAGTTTAAATCTAATCAAAATATCAATTTACGTTGCTCAAGAGAAAAATAGCAAAGATTCAAAAGTTTCTAAAACAAACAGTTTATTTCCAAAAAATTCAACTCACCAAACTCAAGGGTTGGAGTACAAAAGTTGCAGCAACTCACATCTAACTAAATTACATCTCCACTCCATGACCCATTGTCACCACTCTCTAACAACACTTAATCTCATCTGTCTCAACAAATCTGACTCTGTTTGACTATCTGACAAACTCATCTCTGTCTCAACAATGTGACTCAACTATCTGACTCTGTCTGACAATGTGACCTAACGTGTGTACAAAGCCGACACGTGTCTATTGCATGCTGGGAAAGACATTTACATAAACTGACGACTGCACAAGCTGTGATGCAAGAGAGGGCGTGTCCTAAACATGCACTTTAGTGGTTGTCAATCAAAAGATCGGAGTTGTGCATGTGCAATTCCTATACTCTCGGAAACAAGAGCTGCGATGTTCAAAAAAAATGAAATTAAATCCCCAAACTGATAAATATAATGTAAATAAAGTAAAACTGGTTAAGGAAAAGTAAAAGTGAATGGGTGTTGTTGCACCACAGTTGCACCACAGTATCCGTTCTATTGGTTCATACATATGGGATAGCCTTCGCTCACCTCTAGCACTGATGAGCCGTGGTCAGTCCACACCTTGCTGGCAGTTCGTGGTTTTTCTCTCCTTGGAGCACTTTTTTAAGGTACTAACCACGGCTGACTATGAGCCCCCACAATCCTTGCTGTCTCAGAAATGCTCTAACCCAGTTGTCTGGCCACTACAATTTGGCCTTTGTCAAACTCATTTAAGTCCATTGCTTTTCCCATCTGAAGAACAAGAACAACAGATTAACAGAGCTCAGTATCAGGTGTTATTTATACTCTTTCATGACCTTCACATGCACTGTCGTCTACCTTCAGTTTCTTTGATTTGCACAAAGATGCGCTGTCATATTTGACCAGCGCATCTTTGTGCAAATTGTATATTGACATTTGTGAAGGAAACTATGAAATACTTTACAACAAAAAATAGAACTTTCAACTATACATTTTACATGAGTAAGTTACACACCCGCCTTCTCCATATGTTTCCTTACCCACTGTTGTTGACCTTGAAAGCTGCAGAAGAGCACTGTCACTTGAAAAAATGCAATTGGACAATGAGGTGACATAAATTAGCTCAGATTGTGTTCCCTGTCTTGCTTCTCTCACATTGCTAAAAGCTGCCATGAGGTCAAGCAAAAGAGATGTGATTGGTGTGGGCTATATTACAATTTCCCAGTTGTAAGGGCTCAGGAGCAAAACATGAATCAGGAGGAAAGCATGAATTGAAAGTAGCCATGGCTGAGAATTTCTGTTCAAAATATTACCTCAGACATTAAAATTTTTATTTTCTCTAAAAATTTTAACATAATTTTAATTTTTCCAATTAAAAGGGAAACTTCAGAAATTTAATGTGGGGTTGAGTTCTTGTACCCCGGAATGACATGATTAGTATATTTATATTTTCAATATTCAACTACACTTATATGATACAACTTGAAGAAACTGCTAAAATTCCTTTAGTTATATTAGCTTCCTCATATACTCACACTCTCAACTTTTTCCTTTTAAATGATTATTCAACTATATAAACTTTGACAATATTAAAATAATAACAGAGATATTTAGGAGATTAAGTTTATAGTATCCAAGCTAAAAGCTTGGTGAATTATAAAACTTCCAAATTTTAATTATGTGGATTGCTAAAGTCGTAATTGTGTGATATTTAAACAAGCACATTTTCAAGATTTGGCTATCTATTCTGTTACTCTAAATTATTGAACATAATTTAAGCATGATTCACATTGTTTTAGTACCTTTTATTTATTGAATTCTGTAAACATTAGTACTCTTTGTTACTCAATGGTTAGATGAGATATTAAGTGCAATGGAAATAATGAGAGTGACACTCTGTGGCATTAAAGAGAATTTTATGGGTCTCAAAGAAGTCGCAAAGACCCAAACTCCAAACAGGGAGTAATCTAGTATCACTGGATAGTGTATGAGATAGATAACAGCTTCTTTGAGACCACCTAAAATGATCTTTAATGCTAAAGTATAACTATCATTATTTATGAATAACTTAATATTTCGTACGATAAATTATTCTTTTGGTGGCATAATTTACTCTTGCAATCTCTTAATCATTCCAGCTTTTAAAATAAAATACTATTTATATAAATGAGAACAAAAAAATTGTTAAAAGAACAAAGCTTATAAAAACTTACCAGCATGCACCACATTGATATTGGTTTTTAACAGGAGTCACTACATTCTTTTCTCTCCTGAAAAAAAAAATCCAAACATATATTTTGGCCAATAAGTATATCTGTATAAAACTTTTTTTCTCCAAGATTCAAAGCATAATTTTTTATCTTTTCTGTGCTCAATTGAAATGAATCTGGAAGCCCAAGTAATGTTTCACAATGCTTAAAAAAAATCAATTTTTGGAACTTTTTTTTTTAAATAACTAATGAACAAGAATAATGAATATGTAATTTGTGTCATGTAAATTTGATATTATATATCAAATTAAACAGCATTTGATTCGGATTTTTTTTTAAATATTACATTTAACCAAAATGGAAAATCTACTAATATAAGACTTTTATAGAGTGATATAGTGAAGAGAGGACCTGGCAATGAAATTAAGGTTTAATTCTGGAAAACCTAATGAACAAAATAGTTTCTATATATCAATAAAAAGAAAATTTCTTTCTAAATAAAACAACAAAAAACTCGCAAACAAAAATGTCATTTTGCTTTATAATTCTTCTCTATGTGGTACAGCCATAGAATTTTATGTGTACTAGATGCAGAAATCATATGGATGTACCATTGGATGCCACGGATCAGTAAGGGGTTATTGTCACGGATGAATAGTTGGGCAAAATACCAGAAGCATAGTTCAAGTATATCTATCTGTTTAATTCCCTATACATGCTATGAAGGCATTATTATGAATACATTTTTTTCACAGATAAAACCCAAAAGTGTTAAGGTAATTACTGTATAGGCACTTTTAATACAGAAATATATTTAACAATTGAAAACCTTTTAAAAAAAACATATTCCTAGTGCTTCCACATGCCACAAATGTTTCAATCACCTTTCTAACCTATGAATCGATGGTAACAGGTTCTGTATCAAATGAAAGTTTATGAGGTGAAGAGTAATGGGTCATATAAAATATTTTCACGTTTTCTCCTGCCTACCCCAAGAAAAAAATTTGAAATTTTTTATTGTTTTTACATCTTCCATATGTCCATTGCAAATAGTTATGTGCTAAATTAAAGCTTATGTTGTGAGTATTGTCACAGAATATAAATAAGTATCCTCTGTCTTCCCCCATCTCTTTTTCCTCAGTCTACATAGCATAGAGGTTAAAATGCATCACTGTTTCCATCAATGCCCAAACATCGTGACAATTTATTCCAAAATAAGTGAAAGACACAATGAACATTAAGGTTCAGAAAAAAATGCATGAGTGGAATGGCATTCATTAGAAACAAAAAATAAATAAATAACTGGAAGAATAAGGTACTGAATATAAATATTATTAGTAAAGTCATTACATAGTAGATAGCAATATCAATTTATTAGGGAATTTCAATGAGTATTATTAATTTCAATGTTAGATCAATGAAATAACTTAGAACTTTTAAAATACACTTTGCATCAAAAATTGTTTTTAAAGATTAATTATTTATGAGATCTTTAATTTATGAAACAGGCTCGACGTATTTCAAATCAACTCATAATAAATAGGCACTTTAGCGTCAATTTAAATTTTTAGAGGAAAAATTGTCTTGAGCTGGGTGGGATACGAACCCACGACTTCCTGATAACATGTCAGGTGCTCTGGACCACTGAGCTACCGGCTGCCAATCAAGATCTCCTCTAACAAGCGCTATGAACATTCCTTTATGTTTCATATAGGCGCTATTCTGGCAATTTTTTAGCCACAAGCGGCATTTATATTAGCCAATAGATGGAAGTATGTATGACAAGTATGCAGATAATAAATGATTAATGAAATAGGCTCGACATATTTAATTAATCATTTATTATCTGCATACTTGTCATACATGCTTCCATCTATTGGCTAATATAAATGCCGCTTGCGGCTAAAAAATTGCCAGAATAGCACCTATATGAAACATAAAGGAATGTTCATAGTGCTTGTTAGAGGAGATTTTGATCAGCGGCCGGTAACTCAGTGGTCCAGAGCACCTGACATGTTATTAGGAGGTCGTGGGTTCGTATCCCATCCAGCTCAAGACAATTTTTCCTCTAAAAATTTAAATCGACACTAAAGTGCCTATTTATTATGAGTTGATTAAAGATCCCGAATCTGAATCTCAATTTTCAGCAATATTCATGCAAAAATTTAAAGAATTATGGTAGATGGAATTCTATGCTTAATTTTGAGTGGCTCTACTGTAGTTAAATTTGTAACTCTTGATATATTGAGTGAATATTTTTGAAAATAGAGATTTAGATAGATTTGATTAAGATCTTTAATTCATCTTCAGCAATATTTTTCCATATAAAATGTGCTTTAGAAGTTATAGAGCTTTGAAATTAGTTTTACTTTTGACATATGAAAATTCCATAATAATTCTCTGTTTGGGCAGAATCTGAAAACAAAAAAATGCTTCTTAGGTAAAAAAAAAATGCAAAAAACTTTTTCTTGTGTATGATGTTAACTGAATATTGTAAATTACTACTATATTGTGCATCTACAGGGAAAAGTATGCATTTACTTGGGCAATTTCTATTAATCAAGGTATACATCAGAGTTCTTTACACATTTCCACTTTTCCAAAATTTCAAGACAAAAGAATTAATGATGCTGACAGCACCATTCATTTGAATACCAACACCTTGAGTCTGCATCATATTAGTGTGGTGGTGGTGGTGATGGGAGGAGATTTAGTTTTTTCATTATATATATTATTATTCCATTAAATGATATAATGTCCATGGAATTATTTTTTTGGAAAGCTTGAAGAGAAATCATTTTGAAACTTTTAAGTCCTGAAGTGATTGGCAATTTGTTAAGAATCTTAAAGTTGCACTTAATTGTTCTTTGTAATAGTTCTTTTTCTTCTTTTTACAGTATGTTGTTTTATAATAAGCAGAAAAACAAGCCTCACCAAATGTCAGAAAGTAGAATAGTACATTCAAATATAATTATTGCATTTGCCTTATACCCCTACTCTATGCTTAGTCGAGAGGGGTGGATAACGGGGGAAATAACTTCAAAGTGGAGCATGGGAATTAATCATAATTGCAGCATTAAAGATTTCTTTTAGTAGCCTGATTTTGAACAAGATTAAATGACTCATTTAATAGACAAACATATTTTTATTTGATACAATATAAATTATTTATTTGCCATCTTGGCCCACATTAATTCTTACAGGCACAGCCACAACTTGAAACTGACATCACTTCTCAAATGGCAGAGATAGGTTGGGAGGTTGATTATTAGCATGGCTCATGCATTATAATGCAAACAAGGCAATGCAGAGATTGGGAACAGAAAGAGAACACATGGAAAAGTAGACATCGGACCTTTCTTTTCTCACCAGTTTAACTTGCTTGCACTGACTCAATGAACTCAATATTTAATTTCAGCTGCTAGCATACTATACAGACAACATGTCTGCTCCTCACAGCTGCCGAACTTGAAGAAAAGTCAGTATGACAAGTACCGACAACCTGTCAGCTCCTCATGGCCACCAAACTCGAAGTCAGTATAACAGTTCCAGTCACTATCCAAGTTCTAAAAAAAAGTGCTTCAAGAAAAAGATTATTCTCATGCATCATTAATGGGGATGGAAAGCTCGATGAGCACATGATGCTCTCCCATTGGTGGCAGCCATCTCATGATATGCCAGTGTCATTAGCATGATGCATGTGACAAGTATGACAAAATAAGAAGGGTTGAAATGAAGAAAGTTCCCAGCTTTCCTCTTATTAAGCAGAGCTTGCTTGTAGCATGTCTCCACGGCAACAGGTCAAACATGATGATACAAACAAGTGAGCTGCAGGGCAAATGTCAGGATCATACTCATGAGCATGCAGGCATGACACATTAATTAAAATTTTCCTTCAGATCCCTCAACCAAACCACATCAGAAAAACTGATCTTGCTTTCAATGACAGAATTTGACCCACATAATTCCTTCTTTTTCACATTATCTCTTTGTTTAATAAAGTAATTATCAAGCAAATTGCTTTTTTTAGTAAACCAATTAAACATTTGTTTAACAACTTTGATATGAACAGTGCACATTTAGAGGTGATAAGGGGCTGCATGGATCAAACTTTTTTTTTGTTTCAGCAGATTCTTGAAAAATGCTGTTTCAAAAAAAAACTGCGGTAACTTGCTTTGTAGATATCAAGAAGGCATTTGATTCTGCTGACTACCATAATTTGCTATTGATACCAGAAAAGTTATTTAACAAAATGGCTCTCTATAATAACATTGTGTCTGTGTGAGAAGTGGTAGAGTTTGCTGCAAATGCTTAGCATTAGTATTGGAGTTAACCAAGGTTGAATTTTTGTCACTTCCTTTCATCTTATTATGTTGTGATGAATTTATTATAGATGAAATACTGGGGCTTTAGATGGTCTGAGAGATATAAAAATACCTGCCTTAGATTATGCTGACAATATGACCCTCTCAGCAAATGATATTGATGAGATGAACTCTCTAATACTATTCATACGACTTATAACACTGGGAAACACAAAAAAGACTTTGAAATGAAAATCGAGGTGTTGAACACAAAAATGTGAATAAAATTTGTCGATTGGCTCTTGTTTAGGAGAGACAGAGATGGTCATGTATAAACAACTCAGTCTGCATTGAGTACATAGGTAACCATTTTGCAATGCTATATTTTAAACTCCAGATTGCAACATATTGCATTGTACTGTATCAGCCTGCCATACAAACAACCCCCGGAGGTATTGCATCATTGTCTGATGCAATATAGTTGAGTCATGACATCATGGCTTTATGATTGCGATGAAAGATGATGCAATCATTAGTTGTAGGCGACATCTCGCAGGATGAGCAAGTCTTTTGAGCGACTCCCATTTACCCCTGAGTCATAAGTACAACACAAGTGATCCTTGCAGTGTCAATCCAGCAGTAGTGATGCCTCATAACTGTGTTAACAGTGCAGATACCTTTCGTTACATTTGTGGGGAAGTGACATTTGCAAGCCAGAAAAGGGCCATCACTTCAATAGTGAAAGTGGTGTACGAGTTTTATTTTGGATGCAAGATCTGGGACCAGGACAAGACCTGGGCTCCACACATATGCTGCAGTATGTGTGCAAGAAATCTTCTGAAGTGTCTGAAAAGCGAAAAAGTGGCGATACTGTTTGTGTTCCTATGGTTTGGAGAGAGCCAAGCAGTTTCTGCATGGTGCCACCTGTTTCTGTAGGTATCACAAGGAAAAAGAAATGGACAATAGCATATCCGAATATACAATCTGCTCTCCAACCAGTTCCACACAGCGAAGGCCATTCCATTCCTGAACCTCCAAAAGAATTCTTCATCAATTCAGACGATGAGGAGGGAGGTGAACCAATGTCGGGTTCTCTGCAATCTTCAGTGTCTAATAATGATCCATATGTCTGCCACGGTGTGTCATCTGTGCCAGACATTCTCACTGGAAGAAATGAACAATCTTGTTCGCAATCTGGAGCTGTCCAAAGCCAAAGCAGAGTTACTTGGATCAAGATTTAAACAATGGAATCTTCTCAAGGAAATGTCCAAGTGACTTAGTTTCGAACTCATCATGAGCAGTTTGCACCTTACTTCGGAAAGGAATATGGCCTTGTGTTCTGCCCCGATGTAGATGGCCTGATGAATGCCCTTGGAATCAAACATGACCCTCAAGAATGGCGACTATTTATAGACTTCCCAAAGTTGAGTGTCAAGGCGGTGTTGCTGCATAATGGAAAGACTTCCATCCATTTGGTTTGACATGCTGTCTACATAAAAGAAACCTACGACAACCTAAAACAGCTGTTAAACTGTCTTCAATACAGCAAGTATGGCTGGCATCTCTATTGTGACTTGAAGGTAGTGGCTCTGTAGATGGGTCTGCAGGTGGGATATACGAAATACTGCTGTTTCTTATGTGAATGGAACAGCCGAGAAAAGATTCTGCACTACATGAAGAGAAACTGGCCTCAGAGGAAATCTTTGGAAGTCGCAGAGAAGAATGTGAAACACCCAGCACTGGCAGAAACGCACAAAATCCTGCTACTGTCCCGACACATCAAACTTGGTGTGATGAAAAACTTCATAAAAGCAATGGACCAGATTACATCAGCTTTCAAGTATTTGGCTGGCAAATTCCCTTGACTCAGCAAGGCGAAAATTAAAGAGGGAATTTTTGTGGGTCCTCAGATCTGCGAGCTGTTTAGAGACCAGATGTTCAACACCCTGCTTCAGGGTGATGAGAAAAAGGCTTGGGACGTGTTTCGTCTGGTGTTAACTAAATTCCTCAGGAATGTCAGGGCAGACAACTACAAGAACCTAGTTAAGGATATGTTGTCTCTGTATCAGAAACTTGGCTGCAATATGTCCTTAAAGATCATCTTTCTCCATTCCCACTTAGATTTCTCCCCCAACAACTGCAGCATGGTGAACATTTTCACCAGGACATTGCAATGATGGAGAAATGATACCAGGGAAACTAGTCCACTTCAATGTTGGCTGACTACTGTTGGATGCTCGCCAGAGATGATTCTGAGCAGCTGTACAAGCAATGGGCAAAGCGACGTCAGAAGTAGAAGTGGAGTTTTACCGATATATATCATATATACATATTACTCTATAAGAAACTATTGCAGATTTCTCAGAAATCATAGCTAATTTTGCATTTTCATTGTCATATTTGTGTTCACCACTTTGAAATCTTTAAGAAATGACTACTTTTATCTCAGAGGCATGACGTTTATGAAAATTTCTTGCCCAGTGTAATAGGATAAGTTTGGTATATAAATAAAATGGAAACTAAAGTGAAAAAAAATGGTCAGGTGAGGTGCTCCAGTTATTTCAAATAGCTGTACTCTTGAACAAACTTCTGAGTTTACTTACCTAGGGTGTTGCATGGAAGATACTGGCGGACATGACAACCTTGCACAATGAAAATTACAACCATGTAAAAAAAACTAAGATAGCCTCTTGCAAAACTTGTTAGGTAAGAAAAATAAAAAAATTTAGACTTTTTTAGTATTCATTAATATCATAAAATATCAAGACACTGACTTTGATCATCAATGCTGCAGCCCATTTGTTGCTTCCCATGTGCCATAACTAGGCCTGCCACTACTGCAGTCCAAGCAACTTCTCAAAAAGAAATGGGAAGGTGCTATACCCAAATATTTATGTTTTAATTTATGCACTTACATCGATTAAACACTTATTAGTGATTAACTTGAATTGCAACCTCATTATAGTGCCTGGACTTTGGGTCATGTACCTGCTCTGTCCTACCTCACCTTCAAAATACCGTTGGTAAAATCCAGTATTGGCTTCTCCATCCCCACCAAAATGATTGGAGCTCAACAAATGTCACTTCATCACCGATTCCGATACAATTACGGCTCCCATTAAGGAATTATCAATGAAATGTTTTCCTTAGCTATTAACATGAAACTTTGTCTATATATTGATTATTAGGTATTAATATTTAGACTTTTTATTTTCATCAATATGAAAAAGTATGCATGATGTGGACTTTGATCATTGCTGGTGCAACCCATTGCTGCCAAGTGGCAATGAAAATTGAATAGAGTGACATATAGAGAGCAAATTGTTCCTCCTGTGGTGGCAAATTGGTCCTGGGTTCAGTTTTACATTAGATAATGCATGACCTAATACTTGTTGGCTAGCACATTATTCAATGGGATAATACCCACTACCATGACTGTGCAGACATTGGATCTGAACCCCATGGAACCATTGCAAAATCTGATGCAACAACAACTGCCATTGCACGTGCTTCAAATCAGTTTTATATCAATCAGCAATTGGCTGAACCCTTTGAAGGACATGGACATCTCTTCAGTAAACTGAGTTGTACCAACTATATACAAGTATGATCAGGAAGTTTTAAGATGCAATTATATATTGTGAAGGAATACAACTTAGGAAAAACAATGGCTACCAATGCAGGGAATCACAACTTACACTGAAAATATATACCTGTACCCCAGTATGTATTTTCATGTCTCAAGCTACCTATTTCATGCTCTCATCTTCTCCCTGTACATCACATTGCTCAACCACACTATACACAGCAGAAACAAACAACTGTCTCTTCAATAACTATCTCTGTTTGTTGTGCTTGGTTTTTGTGAATGTATACACAATAGGCACTTTCCAGTAGTGTATCAATTTATAATTGGGGGAATTATATGACATTGAAAATGAGTGTTAAAATGGTTCCTGTCACTAAAAGGTTGAGAACTTCTGCATTAAATAATAAAAAAAAAATTCTGGTACTTATGCTAGAGAAAATTATACTGAATTGCAGCATTCATTATTTAAAGTTAATAATTCATTATATAGTGAACAAATGAAAGAGCATTGCAAAAACCTGCAAAAACAAATAAATTTAATATCTGTTTATAAAAGTTATTACATTATTTCTAATGTTTTTGAACTGTTTTTTTTTTTGGAACTATCATATCAGATCAGTTTTAAACAGTACCAAAATGTTGGCTCAAACAGCTTTGAAAAAGATACAAATTTATTCACCCGGTATTTGTAAAATTTAAAGTATTCCTGCTTTACAATTCTAGATTTGCTAAAATGCATAGCAAACTAAGTTAACTGATAACTTAGTACAAGATTAGTAATTGATAAAAGACCTATTACATTTGAGATTAAGAAAGAAGTTAATCATGGAAATTCTTAATTTCAACACAAGTGAAGGTAATAAACTATTAAAGCAGAACAATTACAACATTGGCTAATATAGCATTTTATTCTAGCGAGACTTTTTTTTTTCTTGAAATGAAAATAAAGAATATCACAATGAAGTGTTTTATTTACATACATATTGCTGAAATCCTGCAGAAAAGAAAAGCTCTAACAGACCAGTTTATTTTAACTATAAAAGTAAAATAAATATACAGCATTAAGTACATACCAGTCAAATCTTTTTGGAAGAGTTTTCTTCAAATATTCTTTGTTATCAGCATGTTTTTGGGACTGGTACTTTAACTGATTACTAATGTTAAATTTATTCTTAATCACTAGAAGATAAATACCAGATAATTATAGACATTTAACATCAGAGTACATTCACATAAAATTAAATATATGAATCAATGAAAAAAAAAACATTCTCAATAAAGCTTAGACTAATTACAAATTTACATTTTCCAAATTACATACCAAATACACATAAAAAAGATAAGCAAGGGCAACTGAAATTTTGTAAAAAACAGATGATATATTTATAATATTATGCATCTGAGACTGGTGCAATTATAAAATTAAGCATAGACATTAAAGAAATGATGCATCCTATTATTTGTATGAAATATGTATGAAAAAAAAGACTAAAAAAAACTTGAATGCAAACACAACTTGAATAATCAAATAGTACAAAGAAAATTCTACACAAATGAGTGATGGGTACTCAAAATAATGTTTCTTATGCACAGCTGAGGCATGGAATAGGAAAACAGTTTTGGTTTCTGTGTGTATGCACATTTTGCTGCTGTAAAACCCCAGCAATTTCAAATTGTAAATTTTTTAGATACTTCCCAATATATGTTTGACAATGTATGAAATATATGTAGAGGCAAGTTCTTTTCGAAAATAAAAAAAGATGCTTTTTACATTCTGAGTTTTTAATTTCCCATTTACGTAGCATTTTTATTTCAAACTTGCATATTTACTTTGCATTTATCAGCTCAAGAACAAATATATAAAATTACTTAAACAAAAGCTTTATTTTTCAAAAACTTTTCAAGCATTTATAAATACAAATAATGTGAAAAACTATCTCTGAAATATTTATTTTACTGATGAAAAGCAAGCATTGTGCATGCTTTAAATGTACTGTTGTCATGTTCCTTTGGCAATTAAGAATGACAATGTTATACAGACTATACCATTCCATCATCAACACTGTTGACTGGTATCCATATTGTCTGAAGAGCTTATTTAGTGAATTAAGTGTAGCTACATTTTGTGGCCAAAAGTAGATGAAGTATATCCAGTTTTTCACTTTGATTTTCTTGATTATTTTTCTGTGAAAACATTGATAGCTGTCTACTATGCCAGTTCATTGCAAGTGTGGAAAAATAAAATGCTATCTGCACTTCTCAGTAGGGAGGAAAGTTCAGTCTTTATTGCCAGCAGTGAATAGATTAAATTTCAGATTTTTTTGTAACAGTCATTAATTGGGTTACTTCCTGCTTTTTTTTTTAAACTGTTAACTTTTTACATTTTGTTGAATCTTCTACAAGCATAATTTCTAATGATATTTATTTCTGATTATAGCAGTTGCTTAAAACACACCTAGCTTCAGGCCAAAATAGCCCTTAAAAGTGACATCCTAGAGTTGATTTTTGTAAATCATACCTTTCCCACAATGTGCAAAAGGATATTTAGATCCCTTCAGATTGTAAATTATGTTAGTCATATTGTTACATTTCTGCAACAAATTTCGTTTGAACTGGAATTGTTATGGGCATACTCCCATTCTCAAATGTTTCAATCAAAAGTGCTGTGTTACAATTCTTAAGTTCCAAATGTTTTAGAAAGTGTAAGATGGATTCGAGGTATCTAAATAAATCAGTGTTGGGAACCAAGGGTTCCACCTTGTAATAACCAAAACTGGAAAGAGGTTCACTTTCAGATCAGGAATAACTTGTTCAGAGCCATAGAATTTCAGAGCACAATTTAAAATTTGAATAAATATCACAGAAATCATCTCTTTAACAACAACCACCACAAAGTAACCAATACAAAAGTCAAAACTAAGCTTTGCACAAATTCAACCCACAATACAACTTTCAGGACTTATCTTGCTGCTCTCCTATTAAGCTTCTCTGGACTCACTCACATCTGTCAAAATTGTTTCCCTCTCTGAACTGTTTAAATCTTCACCACAAAAAACAGTTGCATTTATTAAGCTACCATCCACCTGAGCAATAACTATATTAATGGGTCCTGAAAATAGGATGACCTTCATGACACTCCTACATTGTTTAGTACATGCCCAGGGAGAGGGGTTGGAATAAATGGTCTGCAATGGGTTGGGGAACATAGTTCCTATTCACAAAGTGGCATCACAAATAAATGGAAAAATAAATGGTGCAAATGATAAAGTTTATGCTTATCAAAGGATGCACTGTTCAGATGTCCCGGACCAATCAGTGTGACCAGCATGGACATGTCAATCTTCCTGCTCCAAATCTGTCCCACCCATTTGGACTAAGCCAGTTACAGCATTCAGGATTAGTATTACAAACTGTCAGCTGACCTCTGTAACTCTATGTCTACACCAACTTCACTGATGTAATGAAAATACTAAAAAATTTGAGGAAGTGCAGAATCTGACAGTAGCTTTGAACACCACTCTCATGTTCCAGTAAATGATAGCTCTCGTATTCTGGTAATGATACAAAAATGTATTCGCTTTGATCAGTGCTTCTCCATCCACTAATAATTTCCACTCTGTAAACTGATTCAAATATTTAGAGGAAAAATTGTCTTGAGACAGGTGGGATATGAACCCACGACCTCCTGATCATATGTCAGGTGCTCTGGACCACTGAGCTACCGGCCGCCGATCAAGAGCTCCTCTAACTGATGTTATGAACATTCTCAACCTACTTACCCAATATGTAGGGAGTGTTTAGGCAATTCCACCTCAAGTGGCTTTTTAATGCCTGCAGAGTGGAAATTATTAGTGGATACTTAATGAGTTGAGTTTAATAATAATTATTTGTAGTGCTTCTCCATCTAGATAAGATTGTAAAACATCATCTTGGACATTTGGACATTTGGACATTGTCCATCACTTGGACATTTCCTTGAGAAGATTCCATTGTTTAAATCTTGATCCAAGTAACTCTGCTTTGGCTTTGGACAGCTCCAGATTGCGAACAAGATTGTTCATTTCTTCCAGTGAGAATGTCTGGCACAGATGACACACCGTGGCAGACATATGGATCATTATTAGACACTGAAGATTGCAGAGAACCCGACATTGGTTCACCTCCCTCCTTATCGTCTGAATTGATGAAGAATTCTTTTGGAGGTTCAGGAATGGGATGGCCTTCTCTGTGTGGAACTGGTTGGAGAGCAGATTGTATATTCGGATATGCTATTGTCCATTTCTTTTTCCTTGTGATACCTACAGAAACAGGTGGCACCATGCAGAAACTGCTTGGCTCTCTCCAAACCATAGGAACACAAACAGTATCGCCACTTTTTTGCTTTTCAGACACTTCAGAAGATTTCTTGCACACATACTGCAGCATATGTGTGGAGCCAGATCTTGTCCAGATCTTGCATCCAAAATAAAACTCGTACACCACTTTCACTATTGAAGTGATGGCCCTTTTCTGGCTTGCAAATGTCACTTCCCCACAAATGTAACGAAAGGTATCTGCACTATTAACACAGTTATGAGGCATCACTACTGCTGGATTCAAACTGAAAGGATCACTTGTGTTGTACTTATGACTCAAGGGTAAATGGGAGTCGCTCAAAAGACTTGCTCACCCTAGGAGACGTCGCTTAAAACTAACAACTGCATCATCTTTTGTCCGCAATCATAAAGCCACGATGTCATGACTCAATTACATTGCATCAGACAATGATGCAATACATCCAGGGGTTGTGTGTATGGTGGGTCGATGCAATGCAACACAATATGTTGCAATCTAAAATTTAAAATACAGTGTTGCAAAATGGTTACCTATGTAACTATTTCGCAACGTTTTCATGGCGGACAGAGTCGTTTGTACATGACCATCTCTGTCTCTCCTAAACAAGAGCGAATCAACAAATTTACTGTCATTTTCATGTTCAGCACCTCGAAATTAATAAAGATTGCCTATTTTCACTTCAAAGCCTTTTAGTGTGCTGCCCAGTGTAATTATTAGAATTCCTCCTCCTCAGTCTAGATGTGGTCACTACATTGTATAACTTTAATAAGCTAAACAAACATATCTAATTTCAATTAATGTAATATTTTATATTAGTGTTCAGGCACTGGCAATTTATCAATTGCTGAAAGTGAAAGGTTTCGTAAGAACAATTAATATTTTTCTAAACAGGGAACCTCGACCCAAAATCCTTAATCAAATAATTTTTAAATTGTTACATTTTTGATGTTTGTTTTATGTCCAGGAATTAATTTTCAGTTGTAAGATTATAAATTATTTAAGAATACTGGTCAATGACTAATTTCAAACACTTACTATAGAGTATAAAATTCTCAACTCCAAATAAAAAGACTAACTTTAATCACTCATTAAAGTGCCAATAAAATCAAGAAATCTCAGAATGAATAATACCCATTGCAACAATGTACCAGCTTATTATTATTATAAGGGTCATTCATATGAAAAGTGGATAAGTCAAAAATGAAGCATTAATCATTTACTGATCTGTTAAAATTTTCCATGTCTATGAAGATATTTAATTCCAATACAAAATTAGCATTAGGAAGATGATGCCATCTTTCCTAGAATGACTTTGGCTGTTGCACAAGGAAATCTGCAACAGTGCAATATGCCTCTTTGTTGGCTTCAATTTCTTCTCATTGTGTTTTTTAAAAATACAGAAAAGTGAAAATCTAATAGAGGAAATTTGTAATTAGGGGAGATGCTAAGACTACAGGGAAGATGTTCCAAGCATTCCAAGCATTCCAACCATTCCCATTCAATGTTGCTATTGTTACTTGGGGAGTATGGGAAACAGATGTTGTCATGCAATGAAACAATTTTCTTACTCAAAAATCCTGGCTGCTTCGACTTTATTGCTTGCTTCAAAGGCTCTTATCATTATTTAAGTTTCACATTTTCATTGTGAGTTGATGGTATCACCAGAGCCCAGAAACTCTATCAACAGCAGCCCTCAAGAGCCAAATTAAAATGTCAGTACACCACACATTGTTCAACTTTGGATGCTTCTGTACAGGGTTTGTCTGAAATCCACACAATGTCTCTAATGTTCAAACTGATACCAGTAATTTGGAAGTTATGACTTCCTTCTATGTATGCCTATTTCCATGTGAGGTACAAGGGTCACTCAGTCCATTACCCTGATATGGAGGTTGTCCACTTTTCATTCGAACAATCTCTATACCTAAGAACTGCAATTAACCCTCCCTACTTCTAACTCAGGGTTACATACAATATTAACTCTCTTTTGGGGAATTCACAAGCCAATAATGATTGACATCATACACTTACAAGAGTGTTCCTGCATCGTGTGTTACATGAATTGAGAACACATATTGAAGATTTTTCTCTAACCTTAACACATAATTTATGTGCTTGTTAAATAAGAAAGGAATATTATTAACTGCCACCAGAAGAAAACATATGAGAATTAGGGTGGTTAAATCATACTAAAGATTCTACTGGTTAAAAAGAAAGGTAAGTAACAAAAATTTAACAATTAGAAAAGTAAAAATAGAAAAATAAGATCTTTGCACATTAACAAGGAATATGCAAAGGTAAAATGCATCCTATTTTTAATGGACTAAACTATACTTTGTAAAGGGTTTTCATTTTACAATGTATTAAAACTGCTTCACTATTTCACACATTTTTAGCATGAGGTGAGTGGTTAGCATGCTTGGCTACTGATCTACAGTACCTGGGTTCGAGCTTGGGGTAAGGCACAGATGTATGCATCATTTTCCTGCTGAGGTCCCGCAACCTTCACAGACCTACTATGGCGTATAAACTGGGTCTCCTGTCAGACCTATGTGGTAAGCAGTTGCTTGAGGGGGTATGTAGGTATGTATTTAATATTGCAACTAGGAAATTTATCCAGTCATTGGTCAAAATCACCAGGTCAGTAATTAAAGAGAGGCTGTAATGTAATATACATCTATTTATTAACAGCTGCAGTGAAACTATCCAAAATTATGAAACATTTCATAAACGAAAAAAGCTTACTTTCAGAATGCTAATAACAAATATATAAGATTTCTTAAAAATTAATCCTAATTTTAAATTTGAGTTTTAGTTTCAATTATAAAATAGAATATGGAAAGCTCATTTTGACAATGCATTGGGTATTATGAAAATGCCTGTATACTTAGAAGTTGTAAATGGTGCAGGCAATTAAACCAGTAATAGGGTAGCCTGTAAGGAATTTAAAGTGACATGCTTGAGAAACTGGACAAAGAAACTGAATTCCCGAAGAAAAATTATGTTCTCTGATATGGCACATTCCATGTTTCAGGGAAAGTAAACAAACAGAATGTCTGCATCTGGGGATCAGAATACTCTCATATCACAGTAGAGCAAGTTAGAGACAGCCCCTAAAGTTAATGTGTGGCCTGTTGCATAATTGTTTGATCAGACCATTTTCCTTAGTTGAAGTGACTGTGACATCTAGCAATTACTTGGAGATTATTGGATCCACAGTTAATTACTTGGATCCATAGTCACAAGAAACACAGTACACCACCACACTAGAGCTTGATTGTGCATGCATCTCTTAATTCAGCATTTTCTAAATTAATGGGCTAATGGATTAACCATGCTGGTCCCATCTCTTGGCTGGCCATATGACCATATATCACACCTTGTGACTTTGGTCTATAGGGATAAACAGGGCTGATTCTAGAGATGGGGGCAAGGAAACTCTTCCCCCCTTGAGAATGCTAGTAAGGGTAATAGAAGAATAAAACTATTAAACTTAAGTATATTTCATAAATTTCAAGAAACTTTTTCAAGACCTCATTTTTTTTTAATAGATCTAGGCCTGGGGATACATAAAAGACTGTTGCCAAACTCTGGTGGTAACATCGATAATTTAAAGAACAGAATCAAAGCTATTATTTCAATTGGCATTAACATGCTCCAGTGTACATGGATGGAGCTTGAATATTGCTTGAACATTGTATGTGTGACAAATAGTGATCTTTGTTGAATATGTGTGATGTTCAGAACTTTGAGAGTTTTCTCTTGCAGATGATGCACAGTGTGTGTGTCTTTCCATACAGCTTTAATTCATGAGTAAATTTACATATTTATATACACCCTGTAGTTAAAAATAATTTACAATTCAATTTCATGTCTTTATTCCTAATGTTGGCTTCCTCATGTGAAGGAGTAGGAAATTATGGTAGGATACTGGTTTTTAATCCGTTAGAATGAACGTAAATGTAATTTTAATACATTTCATGTTTTCTATACATTTTTCTCCAAATTTTAACGAACGACAAAGCACTTGACTTTACTATTTTTCATGGAGTACTAAATGCAAATTACTGATCGTGACAAAGTGGGGGATGGGCATCATCCTCCTCTTCAAGTTCTTGTATTGGAAGCTTTCATGAAGTTGGTTGTGGTAGCCATTCAACCCTTCTTATTAACTTCTTAAAAGTTATCAAGTCTTTCAACTGCAGAGATGCCCATATAAATAGTCTATTTACTTGCTAACACAAATTTTCACAACTCAGAATTTTTGGATTTTTAAATTTTTTTTGAGATTTTTATATAAAGTCAAATTTGCTTAAATAATTTTACATAACCCAGAGTATCTGTATAGATAAGCTCACTGGACAAAAAATTAGTCACCTAATAGCGTGTAATGCCTCCGTGCGACTGAAGAACAGCCAAAATCCTGTTTGGCATGGATGCCATCAGTGTGCAGATGTAGTGCACATCAATATTCATCCACTCTTCCAGCAGCAAATGCTGCAGTTCGGCCAGATGGCTGGGATGGCACTTCACTCATTGCTCCAAATAGTTCCACAAATTTTCTATGAGATTCAAATTCGGGAATTTGGCGGGCCAGTTAAGATGTTCGAAAGCTTCAGAATGCTCATCATGCCAATCTGACACACTTTGAGCCCTGTTTATGTGACAGTTGTTGTCTTGGAAGATTGGGGTATCCTTCTGGTGTTCACTGTGGAGATGCTGCACAAAAGGCAACATGTGGATATTCAGTAGCTCCATATAGCCCTTCTGGTTCAAGTGTGACGTCACCACAACCAAAGGACCCATTTCCTTGTACTTAAAACACTCCCAGAACATCACAGAGCCTCCTCCAGCTCGAACAGAACCTTGCACACAGTCCATACGGAAGGCTTCATGCAGCTTATGATGTACCCGTCACATTTGCATCATTTGAGTACGAGCAAAAATGTGACTCATCCGACCAGATCACATACTTCCAAAAGTCGACAGTCCAGTGTTTGTGATGCCGTATCCACTGTAGCCATGCAGCCTTGTGCAGAGTAAATAACATGGGTCTCTTCCATGGTACTCTGCCCCAGATATCCATGGCATGCAGCTCCCTTCAGAGTGTTCATTCAGAAACAGCTTGTTATAGGCCTGCATTGACTGACGAGCAATTTCTACCTCGTTGCAAAGCAGTTTGCCCTAACAGTGCATGACACACTGTGACGGTCCCTGTTGATGAGCACAATCTTTCTGCCGCAGTTCTGCCGATGATTAGCGGTGGACTGCGATGTACACAACTGCTGGAAGATCCTTTGGACAGTATGTTTCGACACACCTGCAAAGGCAGCAACTTCTTGTACACTATGCCCTTTGGCTCAGCCAAAAGCAATAACACCATTTTGCCACTCATTCACATCTTTGGCATGACCCATGTTTCATGGAGCAACTAACACACATGTGGCACCAACAAATTCTTGTCACTGTAAGAAACCTGTAGTGCACGGCATAGCTATTTGTAGGACGCATTTATTACTGGTGCCCTCTGTTGCTGTCAAAGAGACTTAACCCTCTTACGGTGGGAGATGACTAATTTTTAGTCCGGTGAGCTTATATGATAAGTAGTACATTGTAAAAGAAAATGAATTTATTAAAAACACTGCCTAATAATATTAAAATTAATCTTGTAATTAACATTTAAATTATACATTCTGCAAAAATATCAATGCATTTTTTTTTTTTGTTTATTCTATTGAAATTCTATTTTACTAGAAATAATTTTTCCTTCCACATACCATGTTGTCGAAATTCTGTAGGTGTTAAATCAGAAAATTGGGTGATTCCAAATAAAGCACTATTTGGAAAGTTTCTATGTTTATTGAGCTCCTCTATTCTTTTCAGGCTTTCCTAGAGAGGAAAATGAATAATTAAATATCTAACAGTAATACAAAAATTTATACAGTAAGGCAGGGGTTATTTTGGATCATTTGGTACATTGGTAAATATTAATTATGAGGGATCCATTTTAATGAGAATGTAGAAAAAGTCAGACTTTTCAAATAAAAATTAGACTAAATGAGACTATTAAAAAGCAAATAGATGAACATAGCATTCTAGTGATAAATGAAAAACATAAAAATAGTCTATTTATTCATGACATAAACTATAAATTCTTAACCATTTATGCATTCAAATTAAAAAAAATGAATTAAATCTCAATGGGCTTTATTTTAATTTCAATTTCTGTTACCTTATACTCCAGAGCTAAATTTTCCAAATTTTTAATTCAACTCTACAGCACTTATCTGTGGTCAGAGTTGTGTGCTCATATTGGCATTGAGTTTGATGAATCTGATCTTTGATTTTGTCTGTATCTGTGGCTGCTGATAATCTGCACAATATTACAGGCCTTGTAGTAGGAGTTCCCATATACTGCCAATATAGATTTTACAATATGTGCTATTGTTGCTGTCAATAAACTTGATCAATTTTTTAATGTTTTGATAAGAGTAAAATCTGATCAAGTACAATGGTAACTGCAAAGAAAGATTGTGGACATCAAAATATACAAGACTAATACGGGAAGCCATCCCATGGACAAGTGGTTAGCACACTTGGCTACTAATCTAAGGGACCTGGGTTTCAAACCCCCTGGGTAAGGCATGGGTGTGCGTGTTGTTTTCCTGTTGAGGTTCCACCATCCTCACAGACTTTCTGCTATGGCGTATTAAACTGACAGGCTTCTGTTGCAAGCAGCTGCTTGAGGGGGTATTTATTTATTATTTACTAGCTGAACTTACCTGGTACTGCCTGGGTGTCACTTTTAACCTGTATATTCTTATTTTCACTGCATTAACGGTAAATTTTATAAGACCCGACACTTTAGAACCGATTTTCAACAGGAAGAAATTTGCCCAGATCGTTGTTGACATCAGCGAGCACTCCTTATAGACTGTGGCTTAGTTTCTGCATAAGCTATCGAGATTTTATTTCCGTTACCACAGGTTTTGCTACCCTATGGCCCGTGATATTCATTCGCATGGTCCAAACTTCCTGCACAGCAACCCTCGTGTTGCCCGGTGATTAGTTTAAAAATAAGGTTCTCACTTGGCCCGTGGTTTCGTTTCTAAACAAATTGTGACAACTCATGTCTCACTTTTAATCTGCATATTCTGTTGTTTCCTGCATTGAAAGTTAGTGCAGTCTCCCTCTTGGATTCTCGACCTGAAATTTGGCACTGCAATCCGGACCACAACCACATACAGTTGGCAGATGAAGTGAACCACAAAACCAGACATGTCGACCGGTCAAAACCAGATTCTGGGAAGATGAAACTGTTTCTGCAAATTCTGATGTTTTTGCATGCTAGCATGTTTAGTGACTGTTTTTATGCCATCATAAGTTACAGTAAAATTAATAACACACAATTTGTACCTTGCATTAGGATCATCTTCACTTGGACACTTAACAATCTAAGAAAATTATGTTGCCCATATTAATTATATTTACACATTCTCTTCATTTTCCTTTTAGAGGGGTTTCTTTGCTGTATATTCAGTCATTTTAAAAACAACTGTTGGGGGGGGAGGAGTAATATATTTATGTTCAATTTTATAAAGTCTGTCACCAAACTATTGTGCAGCAATTATTAATATTCTATAATTTTCATAAAATAGTGCTTCACACTGGTGCATTATTTGTAAACACTCAGATGGTTACAGGCAGAATGCAGCCTGTACAATGTTGTCATGCATTCACATCATAATTTGAGAGAAGATGAGTTGACAGAAGACAGAGTTGCTAACCGAACATGTTGTCATAGCCATACCAACTAACAATTTATCATTATATTTGCACCATATTGAAATCATATTTGTACCATAAGTAACTGAACAGAATGCTGCTTTTACAGTGAAAAGCATATATATCTTTTTCATCTTGTTTTCAAAGAAAACACAACAATAGTTTGCTTTGTCGTCTTTCTGTCCATCTGTAGACAACATTTTTGCTTATGGATATAAATTAAAAATTCTTTTTGTGTTGTATAGGTATTGATGAAGCAACGATTTGTACTTTCTTTGTACTTTCGGTATCTTCCAAAAACTATAATTGCCCCTCTAATGGTGGGAAATTTTGAAAATTTTAAATGAATATTACAAATGAATATTACAAATGATTATTTTAAGTTAGAAATTTTGGTGGTGGAATGTGAACATCATGAAGTGTCCACCGACAACAATAAATTGACTCCTAATTCCAGGGTGGGTGGGAAAATATGACTTTTTTGTTTTAAAAGATAATATTTATAGAGAAATTAAAAATTCTTTTTAGGTTTGATAGGTATTCATGAAATTTTACAATTTGCACTTTCTGATATCCCAAAAGCTATAATTGCTCCTTCTACTGATGCAAAAATTAAAAAATTCCAAAATTTTAAGTGCTCTTGGCTTTTGATCTAAGGGCAAACCTAAAATTTTTTCAGTTTATTATTTCATGAGTTCCATGTATACAGGACATATCCTGTGATTCTTTACTACTGATTTAAGCATGGATGTTTGCGTTGTTTTTCTGCTGAAGTCCCGCCATCCTCAATGACCTTCTACCATGGCGTATAAACTAACAGGCTGGCAAGCAGCTACTTGAGGGGATACTTATTTTTATTTATTTACAATGTATTTATGCTGGAAATTTTGGTGGTGGAATATGAAAGTTACCAAGTTTCCATTGATAACAATTCTTGACCCCTTACCCTCAGGGGGAGGGTCAGGTCATTAAAATTACCTAAGTATTTGAAAAATTCACATTTTTTTAATACTTAGATAGTTTTAATTTATATCATTACAGATCACTAAATGCAGAAATGGAAAAATTGTTAATGACTTTTGCAAATGATTTGTATACGATGGAAATTTGAAATTTCAGTGGTAGTTTTTCAAGAGATATTCCACTGATAGCAATAATCTAATACTTTTCTCAGAGGGGTGTGGGAAATGCAACATTTTTACATTTAAGAAATAAAAGACATGTGTAATTACTAAAAAAAACTTTATATTTCCCCATTATCTGTTAGCTCAAATTAAAACTTTTAAAGAGTGAAAGAGTAGGTAAAGGAAAAACTAATTCTCTTTGAAAACAAGATTCCCATATGTGCCAGAGGCAATATTTTCTCTTCTAGTTTTACATTAATCTGGAAAACTAGATATTTCTTTGTCCGGTCAGATACAAATTTTTTGGCACGACAAACATGACAAAATCCAGACACCTGGCAACCTAATATCCACTATTTTTGAGAGTGCTGATAAGGGTAAAGTAGGCAAAAATTATAAAATGTGCACAATTCAATAAATATTTAAAGGCCTCTAAAACAGTAGTGGAAAATGTTCTACTGCAATAGAAATCCAGTCTCTTGGTCACCTTTTACTTTTTTCTAGCTTGATTGTGCCTATTGCACCCTCTTTCCCCCTTACTTTTTCCAAATCTGGGTCTGGAAGTTGCTAAAGGCAGCAAATAAAAACTTCAATCTCTTTGAAATGATGCATCCCATATTCACCAGAGGCAATATCTTATTCTTTTAGTTTATAATCTGAAACACTCCTTGCACAAACTTTCTTTGAGATATAATTCAGTATCATTGGCCACCAGATTGGAATGATATCATGAAACAACTATTGGAGATATCCATAAACTTACAAGCAAAATGCAATAGGAAGAAAGGTGTGACAGATAAACTTTTTTCCATTATTAATGATGAGGCAATCACAAGGAACTCATAACAAAAAGAGCACTTATAAGACAAAATAATTTTCATTGGCTTAAGACTTAAATGCCATCTCGTGGCCAACTGATATAAGGACCTGGGTTCAAGCCCTGGTAAGGCATGGGTGTGTGTGTGAATTGTTTTTCAGCTGAGGTCCCGCCAACCTCACAGACCTTCTACTATGGCGTATTAAACTGACAGGCTCCTGTCAGACTTCTGTGCCAAGCAGCTGCTTTAGGGGGTATTTAATTTGACTTAAAGCCATTAAACCCATTCACAAGCCAAAAGTGTTTATGCACAGTGGCATATCCAAGAATCTCTGATATGGGAAAGAGGTTGACATGTTTTAGTGGCTGGGGTGTTTGTCATGCTTGAAGGTCTGAATTTTGGGGACTGCCTTAGAAAACATGTTATTGAAGTCACAACAGTCAGATTCTACTTCTCTTACTTATATCAAAAAAATATGGCTAAGGCACCCTATGTCAATGATTCCTCATTACCAAATACATGTCAAATAATTCTAACTATGAATCATGGGTTTAAGTCTCACTGAAGCTAATAAAAATTATTCTGTCTTATAAGTGATTATAATCAGTGATAATAATAGTGATAATAAGTGAACTTGTAACAGAGACAAGTTCCTCTTGATTATAACATAAAAATGTAGGGGGGAAAGTTTATTTTCTGAATAATTTTGTTTTTTTTTACATCTGAAATTTAAGCAACTACAGTGAATAGAAACAAACTTCACTTAAACTTATACTTATGGAAGTGCCTAAGGAATGCTTAGAAAACTTACCAAGCATACAGGAAGTAATCCAACTAATGATTCTTGTAGAGAAGTAGGGTGGGTGGGTTGTAAAACACATAAGCTGATGGCGGCAAAAAATGATGACTCCTTTCTACTTACAGAGACATGCAAATAGTAACCATTACCACTTCCAATAAAAGAGAAGATGGTTACCAGAATTTTTACAACAAATTAATTACATTAATGAGGATGTAAACACAGATAAATTTCTTTTCCCCACAAAATGCAACAAGATCATTATTTCAATAGTCTTGAGGCTATTGAAACAATGATCTTGCCCATCCCCACCTGCAACTGAGACATTGGAATCACCCTTCACATGTGGAAAGAAGCTCTAAACAGCCCTAAAGTCACCACATAGCGTCACTTCACTGAAGACGGAGTGCTGTCCTTGCCCTGAAAAGCTTCCGAGTTTTCTCCTAAAAACTTTTAACATGTAATTAGTTTGAAGGATAAATTTTAATATTTTATTGCTCAAAGACAGAGGATTTTAAGTTATTTTTAATTTCTGAGCAAGAAGGTCCTTTTAATTGTGTACTTAAACTCTTTTTAATTTTTTTATTCCACAATTTGTTTTAATTATTTACTGCATCCATCCACTTTTGTTGCACAAGCTACCACTAGAATTATGATACAGGTTGATGCTAATTTTTCAGTTTCTTCCATGATTATTAAATAAAATTATTTAATGTAGACATTAATATTTTTCAAGCTACTACTAAGAATTAAAGTATGCTAGGTGCATGATATTGTTAAACTGAATGAAAAAATTATTATATAGACCTACCTAATAACCTGTTGCTCCCCCCCCCCCACTTTTGCTCTCACAACAGCATTAAGATGCCTTGGCAAGGACTCAATGAGGTGATGAAAACATGGAGATGGTACTGCCACCCATGAAGCGAGGATTGCCTGTCGTAGATCATCCACAGTTGCCAGTGGGGATTGGTGGGCTCAAACAGATCTTTCCAATTTTTCCCACAAATTCTCAATGGTGTTAAGGTCCACTGATTGAGGGGGCCATTTGAGTATAGTAAACTCACTTGAATTCTCATGGAGCCAATTGGTCACCACTTGGGAAGTATGCAGTATGGCATTGTCCTATTGAAAGATGGTGTCATGGTGCAGAAAGAGAATTGTTACTAACAGGTATAGATGTAGATGGTCAGCAAGGATGTTCACATACCTTGTGCCAGTGATGGAGATCTTGATGGATACGAAGGGGCCCAAAGAAGCCCATGTAAAGCACCCTAAACTGTTAAACCACTTCCACCTTCCTGTATGACTCCAACTTGGCTTGTTGGGTCCATCGCTTCATTTGGTTTATGCCACACATTGCACCCTGCCATCGGCGTGATAGAGTTGAAACCATGATTTGTCAGACCAGATGAAGTGTTTCCAGTCCTCTGAACTCCAGTTGCGATAGGCCTGTGCAAACTGCAGTCTAATCTTTTGGTGCCTTGCAGTCAACAAGGGGACACAATGTGGACATTGACTGCCATAGCCTATGTTTTCCCATGGTACAATGGAAGTCTTTTTGTCTTGCATAAGCTTGTGAATGCACCCTCATTCAATTCCAACATTATCTGCTCCACAGTAGCCATGTGATTCCTTGTAATGATTACGGGACAGTCTGCATTCACCTCAAGAGTCAATGCTTGTTTATATTTGCATTTCTCCTACTGGTTGTAAGTTTTGCTGTATTTCACATAGTTTTGATATACATATGTAACAGTCTGATGTGGAAATCCCAATAGTTCAGTAGTAGTGAAAAGCTGGCCTTGCTCGCATCTACTATTTGGTCAAGGTCAAATTCACTTACATCACTGCCTTTACCCATGATTAGTTCTCTGTGACTGGTTTCCAATAAGTAGATTCAAATTATAGGCATTGCCAGTTTCAGCATTCGATGTAACTGGATGTGATACTTCTGCTTTCCATATTGTTATCGGGGTGTATATAATAATTTGTCCAGTCAGTGTATATTATCTTTACAACTGTACAATACCAACAAAACAGAATATCTTATATCTATTCAGCCCAGAACAATATTTAGGAAAGTTCATAAGTCACATTAGCTGAAGAAACAGCTGCTGATAGTTTAGTGGTCAAGAATAGCTGGCATTAGCTGGGAAGAATGGATTCAATTCCCACCCAAGGCAAAACTTACAGCTAACCATTCATAAAAACTAATATTTTACTAGTATCTATCCAGACAAAAAATTTTTCATTTATCAATGAAAAGGTTGACTGTCTACAATGTACAGATAAATGACAAAAGCAAAGATAACAGCTTTTTCTCTGAAATTGAACTTAAAAGAATAGAATATACAAACTTATAGATTAAAATATGCATATTTTTTGTTTCCTTTTGAGAACTAGGTGCAACCACTCATTGTGCTCATGCAGATGGGGGATCTGCATGGCTAAATGGCTGGGTCATAACGATCTTAAAGCTTGGAACAGACAATCTGTAGCGTGCATGTCACTCTTTTTGTGTATCAGCTACTGGCATATCAGTTTTCCAGCAGAATTTAGCAGAAGCCTACTTAAAAAATGGGATGAGAGAGACAAATTATTGTAGATGTAATAAACAAAAAAATAGAAATAGCTTATTACTATGCAATCCATTTTAAATGTGACCACATAAATTCAAATACATAAAGCAATTCTTCTCATAGTTTGAAAATGAATGATATAACTCAGAAATTTATTAAATAAATTTGTTAATCTTTAATTAATATCTTTATTTGGAAACTCATTATTTAATAACAGTGTTTCTATTTGTAGGTACGGCTTTCCTCATCATCACTTGTCAAATGTTTATCTCAACAGTGTGACAGATAATTTCTGTGGAAAATGCCACAGGTCTGAAAGCAGCTGGCAATTAGCTTTTAACACCTAATAGTATCCAGCGTGTTCAGTTCATAGTGCTGTAATTAACCCATCTCCACATGTCTAAATGGTTGGAATATATAGGCATGATATATTAAGGGGTTTAAATCCAGGATAGTGTACAAACTTGTGGATGCAAAGTGATTGAAACACAATACACTGTTCTTATTTTCACTTTAGTCAATATAGAAATTTATGATTGGTTGGTCCTAAGTTTTAACACCAAATTCTGATTGATTACTTAACCCTTTTGTTACCATACCAGCCCAAATTGCAAATAGGAAGTAGTGAGGAAGGAATAGTATTGATTTGACGAATACATTTAAAATCTTGATTATCTTGGGATAGTATGGTAGTGAAAGGGTTAATGTAAAATAGTTCCCTTCTTCTCCCCCCCCCCCCCCAAAAAAAAACTTTATTCACTATTCAAAATGTGTCATAATAAATGCATGAATATTCTGACAAGATGTCTCAGTTTTCCAGGATTCCTCCAGAGGTTGTCCCTGGATGAAACACTGTCTTTTGACAAATAAATGCCCCTGAAAGGAATAATGTCCTTGGAATTTGTTTTTAAACATTTTTTACAATATTAAATCAACATGATCAGATCTTTAATAGAATAGCAGTGGCACCATTGTAAATCATTTTGGTTGGTAATGCAGATGATTGAAAAATTAAGGCTAGTTTTGTAATGAAAGTTGTCAAACTAGGGTGACCACACACCTTTGTTTTCTGGGAGCCTCTGGTCAATTCTTCAGATTAAGTTTTCAAACATCCTCATTTTCCATGAACCTCTGATTAATCCTTCTGATTAAAATTTAATTTTGAATGTCCCCAGATCTTTTCCTTTAAATATGGTCACCCTATAGTAGTAGCAACATTGTCACAAACAAATTCAGTTGATAATGCAGGCAACTGAAAACTTGAGGCTAGAATTTTATGAATGTTGTCAACTGTGACTGTCAAACTAGGGTGACAAGATGTCCAGATTTTCTGAGACATCTGGCAGGGCCAGTGCAACAACCCAGTAACCAGGGTAGTCACCCTATGCTTCACAGTGGTAAGAGATCATACTTTGATAGCAAATTTTCTGTGACATCTTTAAGGGATCTACATAAGTCTACACGAAAGTTAATTTTTGCTAGTTCTCTATGTGTATTCATTCACATAACCCAATGTAGAGACATAGAGAACTATTTGAGGCCCAACTAATTGGTTGTCCCAAGCTCCTAAAAACACTGCCAGCTCTGCCCTCTGGTCAATATTTCAAAAGTTTTCTTTTTTGTAAGGTGACCTCATTTTCCAGGAAATGCCTCAATCTTTCAAAATGAAAATTTTCAAATGTCCCTGAATTTTTTCTTTAAATCTGGTCACCTTATGTATGACACAAAAATTTAACCAAGATAACAGCTTTAACTGTATTTCTTTACTGACACATAGCCTTGTTAATAATGCAGCTAGAGAAACATTATAATTTATTATATTTCATTTTCTATTAAGCTTTTATGTTTTTGCTATTGTTTCAATTAAAGGTGAAAAGTACATACTTTCTTGTGAGGCTAAGCCTAGGAAGCCCTAAACGGCATAACACCAGTGTATTTGATATGTAATTTTGCATAATATTTGCATATTCTTAAAAATTCTTTTAAATATGTAACAAATGCATATTTAAAAGTTTACATATTTTTTTAAATATGAAATAAATGCAGAGAAAAATGTTACATATATGCAAAATGCTGAAATCAAAAGGGCAAAAATATAATTTTTATTTGTAAAAAAAAAACTATCCCTATTAAATACATTTTTTTTTAATGAAGGGTGGAAAATGAGGGCCAGCTTAGATAAGAGTGGAGGGCAGGGGTATACTAGAATTTAGTTTCGGGGGGGGGGGGGGGGTAAAGAATAAGACTTGAGTAGGGTCCCAAATTACCGAACTGGAAATGTTAAAATGATATTCTATGTGGAATAAAATTTTATAGGGTTTTTTTTTTTAATCCAGTTTAGTGTCGGAATAAAATATGGGGCTAAAATTATACAAAGACAACCGTTTTGGATTTTAGAACAGGTAGACGTTTGAGATTTCGTATAAGACGGCCAAATTTTCGGCGGGGGGGGGGGGGGGTGGCTGGTCTCCCCCCGGGTACGTCTATGGTGGGGAATATAATTTTCCCAAATCCCGAAAATTGGTAAACATTAAAAAGCATGCATTAGCATCGTGTGAATCATTCTCCTTTCAAATGTCAACTGAAAATACACGTTGGCTTTATATCATTTTAAAAAATAAAATATAATAAATATATAAATCCAGCAGATTTATTTCTGCAATTGTTTAAAAACCGCAATTCAAAACTTGCGCCTCACATTAATTGATAATAGTCGCAACTTACCTGAAATACAGCTTTTCGTTTATCATATTCAGGGGTCCCCGGAGAATAACTTTTGTTGAACTTCTTAACATAATCGTTAAATGGGTAAGAGTATTTTTCACGAGCCCCAGAGCATGACAGTGAATAAAAGAATATCGAAGAATTCACAATCAAAATAGCAAAAACGAAAGCAGACAACATTACGAACGCATATACTTATATCTTTCCGCAATTGAAATTTCATGTGATAAACTACAGGTGATAAACTAAGAGATTTTACTATTACGCGGTCATGTGATAGTTCTCTACGGTGGCGCCATCTAACGCTGAAAGTTTTAACTAACAAGTAAACAAACGAAGGCAATGCCTCATGACGAATCGCGATTAGTGTTCAAACTGATTCTCAAATGGATTCTCAGTCCAGGGCCGGACTTACGCATAGGCTAACTGAGGTGCAACTTAGGGCCTCAAAGAAATGTATTTCAAGTTTTACTACATTACAAAAAGTATTTTTATTATTTAATCTATTGTGCAAACACTCTTCATCTTTGCTTACCAATGATAGAATAATGTTTTCACTATATCAGTTTTGTGTTTATTTTTCAATGTTCTCCTCAATCAAAATAATTATATATATTTCGACTTCCAAATTTTTGAGGCCTCTAAAATTTGAATAGCTTAGGGCCTCTTAAATATGCCTTAGCTCAGGAACTCAGAGGTCAAAATCCAGTCTTGTCTCAGCCTGTTTTAATCTGAAGAGATCAAGGAATTCCTTACCAATCTTTTAACATCAGATAACATTACAGTTTTCATGAGTTGGGGCGGCATTATGTAAAATGGACACACAGCTCCATGATTTTGTCGGAGGTCACCCAGATATGAAACTTTTGAGAGTACTGAGTTTATTTAGAATGCCCTTCTCCTAGGGCACAAACGGTTGATGAATTTCTCGAAATTGAGGATATTCAGCGGATGGAGTGGCCAGCCTATTTCCGAACCGGAACATTGTAGAACACGTGGTTATGAGCTGGAAAGATACACTGGAGCTTGTCAAGCCCTCCCAAGAACCTTCCATGAGTTTCAATCTTCTTTCCAGGAAATGTGGAATGTGCTGCCACTAGACCTCATGGCCAATCTAATCGACAGCATGAGAAGTTGTTGGGTGGGTTGTTTTACCTCTGAGCGGCACTTTTTTTGCACACCATGGGCTAAATGGCCAGGTCACATGGACCCCCGAAGGCTCAGAGAAGTTTGGGGAGGGGACCCACTGGAACAGCTGTTGGAAGACAGCTCCATGGTAGCCTCCCGTCAAGGCCATCCAGCGTGTTCTTTAACGTGCACAGAGTATGGCTCTCCCGCACACGGGACCACGGCTTAACGCCCCATCCGACGGAAGGCGGCCTTTCCAAGCCCATCGGTGTCCCCTACTGACCGTGGGCAGGGCGGGGAATTTTGCGGAGATAAATCTCAACGAACTCATGCGAACGCGAACCTGGGAACTACAGATTACGAACCTGGCGCGCTACCGACTGAGCCACCCCGCCCCCATGAGAAGTTGTGTTATTGCGATACTTGTGTGTGTGGTTATGAAGGATTTTGTAATCCAGAAATGACAACTCTTCATTAACGGATTATTTAGTAATGAAATCCTTTATAACATCTTTGTCATTTGGCCTCTGGGATATTGACATGAGGTAGGCCAAAGACGTCTGAAGGGAAAGCCTAATGTCGCGTGACCCGCACAGCTAATGACGTCAGAAGCGGGGGCCGTGCATTTGATTATAACTTTCCGTCAGTGGAACTGATTTGTTTCTCTTCGATGTGCGCGCTTCCGAATGATTTCATTTCTTCAACTGAATTGAATCAAATATCAATTATAAAGCAAATTATAATAAATACGGAGTATTTCATTCTTGCAGGAAATATTTCATTTTCACAGACTTAAACTTATTTCTCGATGTCAAAAATATTCAATAAACATATTATCTCGAAATACTTTATACAGAATCGAACCCGCAACTTCTTAGATACGTGCTAGAGCGCTCTAACTATTAAACCACGCATCAGACACTAAAATTTTCCAGAATAAGACCTATAAATCTTTCACCGAGATGTGGCTGACCTTGCGCCATATATACTTCAGGAGAAATGACTTTTCCAATTGTTGCTAATGATTTAGATGTTAATGAGTAGGTTAATCACGCTTAAGAGTTTACTATTAAAAATCCAACCAAAATAATTAAGCGCTTATTATACAGATTACCTGTAGAAATATACTTCAACAATTGTTAAAAATATCTGAAAAAAAAAACTGTCACTGACACGGCGGCAATCGAACCAGTAACTCTCTAGAGCAGGCATGTCAAACTCGTTAACCACCGAGGGCCATATCAAGTATTATATATTAAATCGCGGGCCGCAAAACAAAAAAAACAGATGAAAATTGTTATGTGCAAACTAGACTAGAACGCAGTATTCGTTCACTGACTGCTAACGAATAGCTTCCGACTCTACTGGCATTTCGTGACTCATTGCCATGCGCAAAGTACGTACATGTGAATGACCTCGAGACATGTGTATACATGTCGGAGCCCGATCGTAGAATTGCTCACATCATGAAATGCCACTATTTCATGAAATGATCGGGCATTTCAAGATATGAGCAATTCTACGATCGGGCTCCGACATATACATTTATGCGCAATAGTTTCCCTTATATATAAATGGAAATGTTTTCTGAAATACGTTTATTTAATTCATGTACCGTGTACGTACTTATAATTTTAATAAAGAATCCAGTGATGTCAAAAGTTAAATAAACGTATTGGTTATCAATCTTGGCGTGCCGCAGAACAGTTCCCGGCGGGCCGCGTGTTTGACATGCCTGCTCTACAGTATATGCCAGAGCACTCTAAAAAAAAAATACCCCCTCAAGCAGCTGCTTGCCACAGAGCTCTGACAGGAGCCTGTCAGTTTATATGCCAGAGTAGAAGATCTGAGAGGATGGCAGGCCCTCAGCAGAAAACAACACGAACATCCATACCTTACCCGGGGCTCGAACCCAGGTCCCGTAGATCAGTAGCCAAGCGCGCTAACCACTCGGCCACGGGACGGCTATAAATAAATAAATACCTCCTCAAGCAGCTGCTTGCCACAGAGGTCTGACAGGAGCCTGTCAGTTTATATGCCAGAGTAGAAGATCTGAGAGGATGGCAGGACCTCAGCAGAAAAATGACACACACATCCATGCCTAATCCGGGGCTCGAACCCAGGTCCCTTAGATCAGTAGCCAAGCGTGCTAACCACTCGGAAACGGGACTCTAACCATTCTTATTCTGGATCTTATTCTGGAAAGCTTTAGCGTTCAACTTTCCAGAATAAGATCTATAAATCTTTCACTGAGGTGTGTCTGTGAATTTACTATGGATGGATTTTAATAATAAATGCTTAAGCGTGACTGACCTACTCATTAATATCTAAATCATTAGCAACAATTGGAAAAGTTGCCTCTCTTGAAGAATAGATGGCGCAAGGTCCGCCACACCACAGTTTCAGCGTTCTGGCATGTACTAGACAGTTTTGGGTTCGATTCCTGCCGCGTCAGCAATAATATTTTCAGATTATTTTTAACAATTATTGAAGTTACTTCTACAGGTAATTTGTGAATTTACTATGGATGATACTTTATAGGGATTTTTAGTTTCAAAATGCGCTTTGGCAATCCCCACATGATATATTGCAGAGGGTGAAGATTGTATGTGAGGTGCGGCCAATTATGAAGTATTTTCCTCTGCTTAAGTCGTCCCATGGCCGAGTGGTTAGCGTGCTTGGCTACTGATCTAAGGGACCTGGGTTCGAGCCCCGGGTAAGGTATTGCCGTTTGTGTCGTTTTTCTTCTGAGGGCCTGCCATCCTCTCAGACCTTCTACTATGGCATAGAAACTGACAAGCTCCTGTCAGACCTCTGTGACAAGCAGCTGCTTGAGGGGGTATTTTTTTTTAGTTCTTTAAAAGGCTGGAGATGACGTACTCTCACCAAAATAATAAAGCACTTCGCTGTTGGCGATATTTACAGTTTTATTACTTATATTTACACATACCTCAACTAGCTATAGCTATGCCTGCTGCGTTACTGTATGTTTTACTACGCAAGGGGAAGACCTCTTACCGCTGAGCAGTAAAATACTCATAACAACTTGAATTCTAAAGGCGATAATTAATCCGAGCATTTATTTCATCTGAAGAGTGATCTCCACAGCTCAAAGTCTTTCTGTCTAGGTCCGGCAGAATACGCCTCCAACGTTGACAAATCTCTTCACACGTCCGCACCTGTCCAACAGTTAAATCCTTACTACTGCCAAGGAGTGCTACTGCTCCTCTCGCATTCCACTGTATTCTCCAACGCAGCCTTCTCGCTTCCAACTCACCCCCCTTCAGGGTTTCAATAACGAGGGCTTGTCCTGAGCCACACAGATGGTCCTGAGCTACAAGAGCAGCTGGGCAGTAGGAACCGAGGTCTCCTCCTTGAGACGCTTCCTCAGCCTATACTACCATGGTACAATGATGAGCTTACACGACATTGATATAATGAAAATTACATAAAAAAAACCAAATATATACTATTTACATAATTACAATGGAGGAGCGGGGCCCTGGCCTCACATACTTAAACATTTTTTTTTTATTAATTATATTCAATTGTAAACCGTATTCTAAGAAAACGTGATAACCTGAATTTTAAAGCAAAATATAATTTTTTTTCATTATTTTGTCAAAATTTTTTGACACGTAATATATGAGCAACATTCCTTTTAGACGGCTTTGTGTAGACCTATGAGTATTGAGAGAAGTACGGATTTTACTTTACACCGCTAATTCGCCTTCATGAACGCAAAAATGGCTGTTGAAAAAAATAACACTTTCACATCTCATAATCTTTCCTCCGTATTACTGTAACTGGTTGAGATCAGGTATTCCGTATTAATCTCTCCGTTCTGCTAAAACAGATCCCTTAGCTATGGACACTCTCAATCATTTGCATGATATACAGGGTGATTCAAAACTTATCGTTCAAATTTCGTGGGGAGGTAGGGAATACGTCAGGAAACCGATTTCACATAGGAAAGTATGTCCGCAAATGTACGCATGCGTATGTAGAGGGCGCTGTGTGTACCCAACCAGTGTACAGCTCGACCGACCACTCCTGCTGTCATCAGTGTACGAGCTGACTTACTAGTGATAAGATGAATCGTTTTACGCATCAAGAACTAGCGGATATGCATCTCGCATATGGCGAAAGCGGCTGCTGAGCTAGGCAAGTTTACGAAGACCGATACCCCAACAGAAGAATACCGCAGCATCAAATGTTTACATATGTGCATCGCAATCTGCGCGAACGTGGTTCACTGCGCAGCAACATGCAGGATACGGGGAGAAGATGACTGACGCGGACTGTCAACGTCGCAGAGAAAGTCCTACAGTCCATCGAAGATAATCTGAATACCAGCACATGAGCTATTGCTCAGCAGCTTGGGGTCTCTCAGTCAGCAGTGTGGCGGATACTGCACGAGGAACGTGTGCATCCTTACCATCTGCAAAGTTTGCAGTTACTGCATCCTGACGATTATCCGAAGCGTGTGGAATTTGCACAATGGTTCATGCAGAAAGGTGTCGTGGACCCCAGTTTTCCAGTTTCTGTCCTTTTTACAGATGAAGCTTCATTCAGTCGTGAAGGTGTGTTCAATACACACAATTCACATGTGTGGGCTTACGACAACCCGCATGGTACGAGAAGTCACGCTGCGCAACATCGTTTTGCCGTAAATGTGTGGGCTGGAATCATTGGTGACTGTTTGTTGGGACCTTACTTGCTACTGCCCCGATTGAACGGCCGGAAATACCTAATATTTCTCGAGACAGTGTTACCGACTTTTCTGGGCGCTGTTCCTGCGCATATCCGCCGAGATATGTGGTGCATGACGGGGCTCCAGTCCATAGCACAATTGTTGCGCGTGATTACCTGAACCGAACATTCGGAGCTCGATGGATCGGTAGAGCTGGACCGATCGCTTGACCACCCAGGTCACCTGATTTATCGCCCATGGATTTCTTTTTGTGGGGGGTCATGAAAGACCATGTGTATGAGACCCCCGTCGACAGTGAAATGGACCTTGTTGCACGAATAGTGGCCGCCGCAGGCATTGTCCGTGATATGCCAGGCGTTTTTGAAAATGTTCGGCGGTCAATGCAACGGCGCTGTGAATCCTGTGTCCGTGTAAAATGGTCGCAATTTTGAGCACCTATGTGAACCTGTACTTTACCTTGTTGGAATAAAAGTCACATTCGTTACCACTTAACTGTACTGTTTCCTTGTGTTCACTTTATTTGTCCATTTTGTTCATGTAGATGACGTTTGCGGACATATTTTCCTATGTGAAATCGGTTTCCTGACGTATTCCCTACCTCCCCACGAAATTTGAACGATAAGTTTTGAATCACCCTGTATATGTGTTACAGGGAACTGTAGGCACAGGTAATTCAAAATTATTATTCTTTCTATTAAAGCTTCGGAGTGCTTTTCATACTGCTTCCAAGAAAAATTGATCGTAATTATAAAAAAATATGTATTAACAATACATCCAAAAACAGGGGCGGTCATTGGTCTCAAGCCTGGAGGAACCATTTAGGGTCGTATGGAAGAGTTTGCAATCCAGATGACACCTTGCATTATTAATGGATTTTTTTTATCAATCAATTTACTTTTTAACAGCTTGTCATTTGATTTCTGGGTATATTAAGGGTTTTTCTTTTTAAAAAAGAAAATGGTGACCAAACTTTGCACCCCTGATTACTTCAGGAATGAAAAATGACCAAAGTATCTCTTGCAGGGGGCTATGGCCCACCCTCGTCCCCTCCTTATGACTGCCTCTTCCCAAAAGGTGTACTTGTTCTTGTTGAGCTTTCTTATTTTCAGTCTGGAGCATGCGCTGTTCGTCTGTACAGAATATTGATTGATTTAGAGTCGGCTCTGTTGCATAGATGTGAATAGATGCACTGTGTCACAGCAGCAATATCTTATTTGTTGCGTGGAATTGATTCTTGCCCTGTGCGATGACCACAATGTCTAGCAGTTGAAACTGGTTTCCTCACAAGATTAGAAACATGTAAAATTTGTGTTAGAATGAACTAACTAATTTTAAGAAAATACTTTTACAGCTATGTGAAAACGTTTTTATCTTATATATATAATTATATATAATTTTCTGTACATTCGTAAGAATTGTAGGAGAAGTGTTGCTTCTTTTACTTTCATGGATATTTCGCCACTGAAGCACACTTTACCTGTCTTCTTGCTTCAATTCATCTGACATCATTACAGTTGAATGATTTGGATTCTTCATTTGTCAAAATCGCTAAATTAGAGAGTGTGACATGGCCAACCAATAACTAACTTTTAATTAATTTTTTCTCTTTGAATGTACAAAGAGTTGTATTGACGAAATAAATATTTTTATTAATTTGTGAAACTACGCTTGCATAACGCTTCAGACGAATACCAGATTGACGCACAGACCACCTAGTCCATGGCCTAGGGCCCCACCTAGTAAAAGGGGCCTCCTGATAACCCCAAGTGTGCAATTTTGTTTATGAAGATCAATCTTTGATACAGCAGAAGGACCTCAAATATTACCCAGACATTAAACTTAACTGAAACCGATTTTGCCGTTTGCAGACACGAATATGCTGCATGATACAACACGCTTTTAATTTCTCAACAAATCTTTTACTCAGCTGCTGTACGTAATATTTTTATGTACGTACGTACAGCAGCTGATACGTACAATACGATACGTACGGACGTACGTATCTATCAACCTACCATCCAAGGCCAAGTCTAGGGGAGGGGTGCAAGGTATCAATGCGCAGGGCACAATTTGAACTTTTGGAAGATACAGAAACTATGAATCATAATATTCATCATACTTATCCAACCCAAAAGAATTTTTAACTTTTCTCTAAACGCAAAAACGTTGAATGTTAAAGACGACAGACAGACAAATGACAAAGCTGAAACATTATCTCGTTTTTAGTTCCTTTCATAAAAAAATTGATATGTCGTTAAATGTCACTTTGTCGTCTGCATATATTTAAATTCTTTGTTTTTACAGATAAATTAAAATGTTTTTGGGAGGGACAGGTATTGATGAAATCGTATGAAATGTTATGATTCGCACTTTCAGAATTTGTCAATAACTATAATGCGTCCCCTAAACGAAATGACAAAATTTTAAACGAACATTGCAAGCGATGTAATTATGTTAGAAATTTGAAATTTCGATAATGAAATGTGAAGATCACGAAGTTTTTATTGACAATGATCTTTACCCTTACCCAATGAGGGGGGGGGGGATACAATCATTTTATTTATTAGACAAATGAAAAAATTCTTCTGGGTTGAACAAGTATCGATAAACTACTACGATTCAGATTTTTCGAATCTTTCAAAAGTTATATGCAGCCTCTGACAATGGAAAAATTTAAAAATTTTAAAGGAATAATGCAAACGATACATTTGGGCTAAAAAGTTTAGATTTATTGGTGCTGTGTGATGATAATGGTGTTTACGTTGGCAGCAAGAATTTGTCCCTTCAGCACCAGGAGGTTGGAAAATGCAACTTTTTTGTTTTGAGTTTTAAAAAATGTTTTAACCCACCAAATGGCTTTAATTTATATCCCTAAAGGGCGCTAAATGTGGGAAATGTAACAATTTAGAAAATCTGATGTAGAATGTGTTAATCAAGTACAGATACCGAGATAGCTTAGTAACAGATGCGTGTTAATTAAATTATTATTCATTAAAATTCTACAGTTCTTTATTTTAAAAATTAGTACTTAAATTTAAAGTTTTCAATAATATTTCAATAGAGTTATAATAAATAAATTAATTTAGTTTACATACATACTGATTTGCCCCTTAACTCTAGGGGATGAGAAAACGCATCTCTTTCATTTTAAGGGATCAATTAATTTTTTTCTTGTTGTATAGGGCTAATAATATTTGTATTATTACTATTTGCATTTTCCAATCACCCATAAGTACGAATTACTAAAATTAAAGAGTGCAAAATTCGGAATACGAAAAACATTTTCTTTGAAAACGAGCATCCCTATTAGCAGAGGAGATATGTTATTCTTCTAGTTACGTTGTAAAAGTACAGATAAAATACTGCTATTTGAATTTTCCCATTCTTCCATTATTTGGTATAAAATTTTTAGGAATGAAAATGCAACTAAAATCTTTATTCCCTTTGAAAAGAAGATTCCAATATGCGCCAGAGCCGATATGAATTATATATGAGTTAAGGCTTTTATTTGGCTAATTTCAGAAAAACGCATATGAAAATCAATTTCATTCTATAGCATTTTAAAACGTGGAGTAAGCAGCATGGAGTTAAAGGTAATTAATGAGATCAAATACACTGAGACGCCAGTTTATTAGATTCACCCTCGTAGTAGTGCGTAGTAGTTATTAGATTCACCCTCGTAGTGTGCTTCCTTTGGCTTTCAGAACAGCTCTAATTCGTCGGGACACGCAACTTTCAAGATGCTGTATGCGTTGTACAGAAATGTTGTACCATACAGAAATGATCGTGTCGTGCAATTGCTGTATATTGGATTGTATCACAATCTCGTTGAGAACAGCCTTTTCCACCTCATTCTAAAGATGCTCGATAGGGTTTAGTTCTGGGGCCAGTGCAGGCCAATGAAACAAAGAAAACTTGTCGGCATGTTCCTGGAACCATTCAATGATGATAATGTACCTGCCTTGTGAGCAGGTATATTATCGTGCTGAACGTGTCCATCCGAGTCAAGATAAATTGTAGCCATGAAGGGATGAACTTGGTCAGCAACGATGTTCAAATGTGCCATCAGGGGGGCCTAATGTATGCCAGGAATACATTCTCCACACCATCACACAGACACCAGCGGCCTGTACAGTTGATACCAGGCAAGATTGCTCCATAGCCTCACCTGCTGCACCAAATTTTGATCCCTCCATCAGCATGATGCAAAAGGAAACTTGATTCGTCCAACCAGGCTACACATTCCTCAACAGTCCTGTCGATGCTTCTGTGCCCACTGGAGATGTGGTTTCACGTTCTTTGTTGACAACATCGGCACTCAACATGGTCGGCAGCTGTTGTAGACCATTCGCGATACGGTCCGATGCATGGTGATTTTGGAGATGACCTTCTGCACACCAATGTTTAATTCTACTCTGATTTGTCCAGTTGTCGCCTGTGTTAGTTAGCACGATTCTCGCCAGTCTCCTTTGTCCACTTTGATCCACAAGCTGTTTTCGCCCACAGGATCGCCAACTACTGGCAGTTTTCTGCTTTTTGCACCATTCTCGGTAAACCCTTGAAATGGCCTGCGTGAAAAGCCCAGGAGGACGGACGTTTGTAAAATACTAATAACTATCATGCACATTCAAAGTCGCTCAGGTTGCTAGTTTTGCCCATTCTGACGCAACTCTAACTGATGCTCGAAGAGCACCGCGTTCACGTGACATAGTACATGTTGGAATCAGGGGCGTAGCTATTGGGGGGAGGCTCCCCTCCGAAAGTAACTCTGAGTTGGCAAAAGATTAATTTTCTTTAATATTCGTTTAATGTTTGATAAATTTCTTAGAACACATTGCTGCTTTTAAATGCTTTAATCTGCATTGCATATTTAAATACCGAAAGAATATCGTTAAAATAGATATATATCTAGATTTGATTGAGATCTTTAATTTACTTTTATAACTTCATTTATCCATTAAACACAGTTATGAAGTTAGCGTCCCATTGACACAACATGGGTATGAGTGGTGATAATTCAATGATCACTCAGTGTATACATATATATGAAAAATATGAAAACTAAAGTGTCACTAAAATCATGGGTATTTCTCAGAGCCCCCCCCCCCCCATCAAAATAAGTTTGAACCTAGTTGTCTCAGAAGGTTGCAGGAGAAGGGGGAGGATTAGGAGCCAATAAGTAACGAAATGTTTAAAAAATAAAATTGAAGGCTCAATGAAATGCTTTGTAGAAAGGAAATGTCGTTCATAGTTACGCCAATCGATTGCCATTTTCTCTTTAAACTAATTTACTGTATTTTATAAACTGCAGTTTGGCTTTTACGGACGGACCCCCGGGATCTACGTAAAAATAATAAAGGGGGACCAAAGAAACTCCATCAAGCAGAAAGAAAAAGAGACTGTATTTCCATTGCAGTATAACACTATGTCAATCATCTACTTTATTTTACATTGTTGTGGATTTTGGTGTCCTCAAAATAGGACGCTGGGACTTGCTACTATCATTTCAATTGTGTTCAAGAGCAAAGGAACCACTGCGTTTACTTTGACAACTTCTTCACAAGTCGTGATCTTCTGATTCACTTTAGAAACCTGGGTTATCGCGCAACTGGAACAGGCAGAGAGAACCGTGTTGGTGATTGTCCACTGAGGAGCAGCAAGGAACTGAAAAAGGAAGCTCGTGGAGATTTTGACTATCAGCTTGACCGGAATGGTGAAACTTTGTTCGTTAGATGACAACAAGTGTGTCACTATTGGCACAAATTTTGACAAAGTTGAACCTTTGGGAATGGCTACTCGGTTCAGCAGGCAGGCAAAACAGAAGACACAAGTACCACAACCTGCTGTTCTCAAGTCATATAATGCGAACATGGGAGGAGTTGACCACCATGACTGGTTGGTAGGAAAATATGCAACAGATATCAGAGGGAAGAAATGGTACTGGGTCTTATTTACACGAATGATAGAAATGTCTCTTGTAAATGCTTGGCTCCTCCATCGGCTACTACATGGGCCAAATGCACTGGACCTATTGAATTTCAGACGTGCCGTTGCAGTTACATACTTAAAACTGGACACTGGAAGAAAACAACCTGGACGTCCAACGGCTTCCCGTCCACCATGAGGGTGGTACCAGATATTAGGTGTGATGGTATAGGCCATGTCATTGCTCGACGAGACGCACAAAGAAGATGCGCACAAGTTGGGTGCAAAGGAAAACCAAGGTCACAAAACCTAATTTGTTTGGACTCAAGTACAGTATAATACAATCTATTGAGACTGTTAGATCCCAGCGTCCTATTCTGAGGACAGTCATTATTTGCATACCTAAATACATTTTCATGCAATTGTTTTATTTATTGTCATACATATGGTTTAGACTTTAGAAATAAAGAATAAAATTTTAAAATCTGAGAAAAAAAAATAATCTGGGATTTAATGGGTTAAATGCATCATATACCTGACTAAGAGATGAAGGATTTTTCTTTTGGAATTGCTTGTTTTGTAGTACCTAATTTTAAAATGTTAAACAGCTAAATGCTGGTGAAGCATCAAGAAAATAATGAGGTTATTGCTGAAAACTCTTGAAAATTAGAGTATGATCAGTCTCAAAACAATATATATATTTTTTTCTTATGGGTAATAGAAAGTTAACCTCTTTCAAAGATCAGCACTTGTTAACAATATTTTTTGTAATGTAATTGAATTCTTTTAGCTATAAGATAACAGTGCTATCATCAAAAATAAATTCTGGCAGTTACTTCTTAAATTACGAAGCTCAGCGAAGATTAACATCAAACGGATGACGTTAACTAGACTAAGGTTATCGTCTAGAATGTAAAAAGGGCATGAAAAAGCTGATACAGTTTAACTTTCTCTCCTCAACTTTTATTCGTAAATAGAGTGTTCGATTCAGAAAGTAAACTTTGAACATAGAGTTTATACATAGGATAACTTTAGAGCTCGGAGTCAATTTGCCATGTCAAGGATATGTAGCTTACTTGTCTGAGACTAGCAGACGCGTTGCTATCAAAGAGAAAAGCATAGCTTGCATTCTGTCTGTGCTCTTGGATATTAATGTAATGTAAGCATCGCTAAATATCAATAGTACCATTTGGTCATGCATTCAGATGCACTTTTAAAGTAGGGTCAGCCTTTCGGTCAGTTAACCGATGTTATGACATTTTATTTTTAAAAACAAATTATCCCACAGCAGCCGTTTTTGCCACAAAGGTCTGACAGGAGCTTGTTAGTGTAATACGCCATGAAGATTTGTGAGGAAGGCGAGACTGCAGCAGAAAGGCTTTGGGTTGTTGGGTTGTTTTACCTCTGAGCGGCACTTTTTTGCACACCATGGGTTAAATGGCCAGGTCACATGGACCCCGAAGGCTCAGAGAAGGTTGGGGGAGGGGACCCACTGGAACAGCTGTTGGGAGACAGATGGTAGCCTCCCGTCAAGCCATCCAGCGTGTTCTTTAACGTGCACAGGGTATGGCTCTCCCACACACGGGGCCACGGCTTATCGTCCCATCCGACGGACGGCGGCCTTTCCAAGCCCATCGGTGCCCCCTACTGACCGTGGGCAGGGCGTGGAATTTTGCGGAGATAAATCTCAACGCTGATCCAGCTGGGACCGAAGCTGGGAACTACAGATTACGAGCCTGGCGCGCTACTGACTGAGCCACCCCCGCCCCCCAGCAGAAAAGCAACATAGAAATGTCCATACGCTATCTGGGACTCCAACTTAGGTCCCTTTGATCAAGAGCTAAGCGCACTAACCACTCTGCCATCGGTCAAACTAAGGGTGATTTGACAAGACAAAATAGTACGAGCTGTCGTTCTTGTAGGGTTAAAATCGACTCAGAGTAGCGCGCCAGAATTGTAACCTGATATTTTGTTTGACTCCCCATTGTGCCTGTATCAAGCTTTTTCGGCCAGTTCCGCGTTCAATGATGAGAAAGGGGACCCCAAAGGAAGATGGTTTTAGAAAAGCAGTCGTCCATCAGGAAGGAGTTAGGCTGTATCTCCATGTGCAAGAGAGTCATATCTCTTCTCGTTACAAACATACTAATTCTACAAACAGAACACTTCAGACCTGTAAAAAAAACAACGATTTAAGTCTATATGAAGGTGTACCTCTGTAAATCTCCCTGCCCTGCTTACAGTCAGTAGGGCACAGCGATGGGCTTGAAAAGACCGCCGTCCGTCGGATGGGACGTTAAGCCATGGTTCAATGTGAGGAATATCCATAAAGAACATGCTGGATGGCCTTGACGGAAGGCTATCATTTGTCTCCTAACAGGTGTCCAGTGGGTACTCTCCCCAACCTTCTCTGAGCCCTTAGGATCCTTGTGACCTGGTTATTTAGCCCATTGTGCGCAAAAAAGTGCCGCTCAGAGGTAAAACAACCCAACCTAACGTAGGTTGCTAGGGGACAAAACGAAGTCCTCTGGCAACCCAACCATATCAAGGACAATTTGTTTAAGCGATGAGGTGTAAATAAGTTAAAAACTGTTATCCATCACTGCATTCGTTAAAGACATGAAATATGAAAAGAATCTAGAGATATTTCGTTAATTGTACGATGATTGCTACCAGGGCCGTGTTTGACCTTCTGAGGCCCTACGCTATGAAAAGTTTAAGAGGTCTTATACTACAATAAATATAAGAGGCCTCAAAGTTTCCAAAGTTGAAACAAATTATACATTTATTATTCTGATTGAAGGGGACATTAAAAACTAAATACGAAATGGATATGGTGAAAACATTTTACTAGCATTGGTGTAAATAATGACTGTGTAAAACAGATTAACATTGTTCGCATATAAATAAATAAATACCCCCTCAAGCAGCTGCTTGCCACAGAGGTCTGACAGGAGCCTGTCAGTTTATATGCCACAGTAGGAGATCTGAGAGGATGGCAAGACCTCAGCAGAAAAATGACACACACATCCATGCCTTACCCGGGGCTCGAACCCAGGTCCCTTAGATCAGTAGCCAAGCGTGCTAACCACTCGGCCATGGGACGGCGAAATAAATACCCCCTCAAGCAGCTGCTTGCCACAGAGGTCTGACAGGAGCCTGTCAGTTTATATGCCAGAGTAGAAGGTCTGAGAGGATGGCAGGACCTCAGCAGAAAAAGATTGAGCCATGCCTTACCCGGGGCTCAAACCCAGGTCCCGTAGATCAGTAGCCAATAATAGATTAATTTCAATATAAAAAAGAAATTCGTGACAGTGAACTTCAAACTTAAATTTTTGAGGCCCCTTATAATCGTGAGGCTCTAAGCTGTAGTTTAGTTAGCTTATGCGTAAGTCTGACCCTGAGTGTTACTGAGATTAAACCAGTGTTAATTGGAATACCTCTCAGAGCTTAACATCCTTGTTGATCACTTTTTAATAGTACAAAAATGCCGTCATCATCGTTTCTGTCAATTTTTGCTTTAAGGAAAAGAGTAATTTTATACTTCATATCAAAATTTGCTTTGTTGAAATGCAAAATATGTAAAATCATTAACAGGTGCTTTCTTATTTATAATGAATGCTTTATAGTTTACTGCTCCTCCGTATTTTGTGTGTGCTGCCATCTATCGTCATTGAAGGTAACAAAATTTGTTATAGGTTTGAATTGGAAACAAGAGTCAGTGTCAGCGTATAAGCAATATATTAGATCAGGGGCATAGCTATGGGGGGGGGGATTGGATCTCCACCTCAAAGCCAATCGGAGTTGGCGAAATTCGAAACGACTTTGTAAAATCTAGGTGAATTCTGAAAATTGGGATTTTTTTGTAAAATTAATGGTAGCTAGCAAAATCTAGACAACTTGATAAAATCTAGGTTAGTTGTCAAAATCAAAGCAACTTGGCAAAATCTAGGGCAGTTGGCAAAAATGGGACAACTTGGCAAAATCTAGAAAAGTTGGCAAAATTCGAAGCAACTTGGTAAAATGCAGGTGAGTTGTGCAAATTGGGACTGGTTTTGTAAAATTACGGAGTTGGCAAAATCGGGACAACTTGGTGAAATCTTGGGAAGTTGGCAAAATACAGGTGAGATGCAAAAATTGGAATTTTTTCTGTAAAATTATGGCGAGTTTGCAAAATTTAGGGAAATTAGTAAAATTTTAAACCACTTCTTAAAATACAGGCGAATTGCGAAAATTGGGATTGGTTTTCTGAAATTAAGGAGAGTTGACAAATCAAAACAACTTAGGAAAATCTTGGGAATTTGGCAAAATTTGAAGTGACTTGGCACAATTCAGATGAGTTGTGTGGTAAAAATTTGTTGTTTTTTTTTCCTGTAAAATTATGCAAGTTCGCAAAATTTATGGGAGTTGGCAAAATTTGAAGCCACTAAGTAAAATACACACTAGATGTGAAAATTGGGATTGTTTTGTGCAATTAAGGAGAGTTGGGGCAACCGAGGATAGTTGGCAAAATTCGAAGTGACTTGGCAATTTCAGGGAAGATGAAAAAATTAGGATTTTTTCTGTAAAATTATGACTAGTTGGCAAAATTGATGTAACTGGGCAAAATCTAGGGAGTTGGCAAAATCGAGGCAACTGGGCAAAATCTAGGAAGTTGGCCAAATCCAGGCAACTGGGCAAAATCTAGGAAGTTGGCCAAATCCAGGCAACTGGGCAAAATGTAGAGCAGTTCGCAAACTTCAATGCCACTTTGGAAAATGCTGGTGAGTTGTAAAAATTGGGATTGGTTTTGTAAAGGAGAGTTGGCAAAATCTAGAAAACTTCGGAAAAGTTAGGCGAGATTTAAAATTAGGGAATTCTTTTGTGTAAATTATGGAAATGTAGCAAAATCGAGGCGCTTGGTAAAATTATTTTGGGAACAATATATAATAATTTAAACATAAACAGAATATTATTTGTAAAAAAAGCACTTATATTCTAAAACTATTAAAATTTGATATACTTTATACTAATTTAATAGATCTTGCAGGTTGATCATAGGAAACTTGGTAAATATATTTAGAATAATATATTAATATTTACTGTGTTTAAAAGCCATATTTTTGTATTCTTAATAAATTCCCTTTCATACTTTATCACTTTTGTTTTTTCTGTTGGAACATTCAAGAATCTACTTGGTAAATATTTTAGTGTTTCTGCGCTCTTGTTCTACGTGCAAGAATATTAATTAAGACTTGTAAAAAAACTAGTATCTTTCTTAATATCCTAATGAGATTAATATTCCAATGTTTTACCTCTGAACAGCACTTTTTTGCACACCGTGGGCTAATTGGATAGGTCACAAGGACCCCGAAGGCTCAGAGAAGGTTGGGGAAGGGGACCCACTGGAACAGCTGTTGGTAGACAGGCCTCCCAACAGCTGTTGGGAGGCTATCATGCGTTTTTCGAACGCATGGCAGCCTCCCGTCAAGGCCATCCAGCGTGTTAACGTGCACAGGGTATGGCGCTCCCGCACATGGAGACACGGTTTAACGTCCCATCCAACGGACGGCGGGCTTTCCAATTCCATCGGTGTCCCCTACTGACCTTTGGCAGGGCGGGGAGGTTTGCGAGATAAGTCTAAATGCTGACCCAGCTGGGACTCGAACCTGGGAACTGCAGATTACGAGCCTGGCGCGCTACCGACTGAGCCACCCCCGCCCCTATTTTCATCAAAGAAGTAGTGCCCGATGTTTTGATAATAGTGAATACCATATCCTACTATCACTCGCGGACTTTCAAAAGATTGTTCATATGTTTAATGGGGATGTGCGTGAGACTAATACCTAAAGTTTTGAATGTTAACATGACCAGACAGGTGCAAAATCGCCTTGTCTGAGAAGATAATTCTTTCACCTAAGTTGTTTCCATGATGCAGCACCATTCTCAGAACTTCATCCTGTGGTCATAATCATCGGGATGGAGTTGTTGCACAAATTGAATCTTCTAAGGATAGAATTTGTGATCTTTCAGAATATGATGCATAGATTTCTTTCTGCAATCCTGTGCCAGCTTTCGGGTTGACCTCTTCGGATTTACCGCTCCAGCAGAAAGACATAACGTGCTAGTAGCCAACTGTTGCGGCAATAGGACTGCCAGTTCGTTGATGATCATTTGCACTTCCAGTGTGTTCAAAGCGGTTGACTTTTTTCACCCTTGTCGACATAATCTGTTTACACTCTTTAAATCAAAATTTTGAAGCATTTCGTATAGCAGTAAGATTACCACCATATTCTGCATACAGATAAATTATTCAAGTGGTAAGTGTGGCGGTTAAGAAGTTTACATTGACAGCTCCCACTTGCCTCTTCCCTAGATGGGAGGGAGTAGTAAATATTCTAAATGGTGCTACAAAAAAGGAAAATTAATTAATATTTATTTTCTATTCTTGCTTTTGGACAGGCTGGACATACCAAACAACCAACAAACTCGCAAGTGTTTCGAGCTCACTAATTATCTAATTAGTTTGACCGAATTTGATCCAAAATTATCTCTGTTAACAACAAAATTTTGTACTTTTTGGGACAACGGAACAAACGAAAAAATTTCCGAATCGCTTGGTAGTCCCCCATTTTAAGATTCGAATAACTTTTTTACAATGTAGTACAAATGAAAATTTTTGCGGTACAAGCAAATGGCATCGGAAAAATTTCGAAATCGCTTGGTGGTGGCGGTGGTGGATGGGGGGGGGGGGGGGTCGTTTCTCCAGCCCCCCCCCCCAAATTGCAAGTTAAATAACTTTTTCACAAATGCGGTATAAACGAAAATTTTTCTGGTATAATCCAATACAAAAGTAGTACAAACGAATGGCATCGGAAAATTTTTGAAATCGCTTGGACTGGTGGGGGGGGGGGGGGGATTGTCGGTGGATTGGCGTGCTCTGGACTCGTTGAGAGACTTTTCTGATAAAGTCGGGTCAACACTCTGGGAGTGTGTGACTGGATATTCTCGGGGGGGGGGGGGCAGTGGATTAAGGCTGCGCCCAATTGTTATATATATAACATTGCTTATATCAGTATGTGTGATGAAGGAGTTGGTATTGAAGTGGACATGTGTTTATGTATTTTTATTGGTAATCTGAAGTCCAAACAATATATGAGATAATGGATAGTAGAGAGTCAGTAGGTTTATAATGAGAGTTAGTTTTTTTTTCTGTAGGTGGATGGGCCTTGTAAATCCAATCCCACGTTCCATGAATCACAGAGTAATGTTTGTAAGAAGTAAGCTATGAGAGCTATGGTAACGAAGATCTTTTGACCTATAGACTGCTTAGCAATCCTAAATCTAAATTCATGTGTACCGTTAAATGTGAAAACCGCAGTCTACAGTGAGATTCACTTTGAGTAATTTAGGAGTGTTTTTGGGTCTGTGTAATTACGGAAGCGAAGTAGTGACCTTCTATCTGTGTCTATAATCCGATAAGGAAGTGATTTCCTTCGTGTGTAATGTGTCGGTTTAAGAGAATAGATTCCATTGTGTTTATATAATAAGGAAAGTTGAATTTAGGTGATTATACTGGTAGTGTGTTAAGTATTAAGATAAATTTGGGATGATTAAGGTGTGATAGATAAGTATGGAACTTAATCAACGTTTTAGGAGTTAATAATTCATTACCCAGTTGGATTCTATTGAGTTAATAGAATTGGTTTTTATGAGATGAGTAAAATATGAGTAAGAATGAACCATGTTAAGATATACAAATATTTGCACGAGTTACGTTAAGGAACAGATATTGAAAGTACAATGTGCAATATTGGTTGGAAAATACCATTGTTTATAATGAGTTATGTCTTAAGGAAGGCACAGGCGAGAGAGGTATAGGAAGGTTAAAGTAGGTTAGGATAATGGAAAGTTGGGAGATTGTTTATAAGAATTGCATAATTTTGGGCACATAAGCTAAGCATCGCCAATTATTGTAGACCACCCAGGTGATTTGAGTAAGATAAACTGAGAATCTTTTCAATTGTGCTTAGGTTAAAGAAGTCAGACTGGTAAGCAGAGTACTGAGCTACAGCACTTGGACTCTTGACGACCACCTTGGAAACTATATACTAATTGTTTTTGTTTTGCATTGTTTCGACCAAATGTATAAGTGAGAATCACAACCTCGGACTATGATGCCTTGGAAGGAAATGGTCATTTTACGCATTCCAAAGGATACTTTGTCGCCATTTCTTGACAGAAGAAAAATCGACTGCAGCTCATCCCAGCCCAGTTAGCTGTGCGGCCACATCAGCAATGAGGAAAACTCACGGACTCCTCAGTTGTCAGGTATGAGAGAGAAAGAGTCATATCGTCCTTCTCAGCTTTTGTAGGAATTGTTACCTAAGGTCTGACCCCCTCCACTAAGGTCTGACGCAATGTGGTAGGGAAGGTATGTTGCACACACCTCACATTGCTTAGCAACTGTTGAACGTGCAGTGTACGATTCCATTGGCCACGGTCACCGTCATTTTCGATACACCTTGTCAGGCTAGAGTAGCTTAGCTAGATGCCTTTTCTAAATATATTTTATACATTATTTTGCATTTCACCAGAAAGGCATATGCAATGTAGGATGCTTTCAATTCCAGAAAGGCCATAAGGTGCAGCGCCTGCTGGAATGTTAATCGATGTGGCAATTCGGTGAGAGGGAGGCCACCCGACTTAGGTGTCTTCTGACAGATCCTGGCTGGAGGTCACTGACCTGCCACATGTCCGAGGTTCCGGGAAGGGGAGGAGGAGTTACCAACAACCAACGGAGGACAGATCCGAGACAAAGAACGAGCACAGGTGACGCATGTGTTGCCTCGTAAATGCAGACTGGAATTAACGGTATTGGGCTGTGGGAAAATAGCTGAACAGGCATAGTAAGATGGTGTTATAATGCCATGTAAGTGAGCATGTATCCTTGTCTATCAGTCACGTTTATGTCTTCAAAAAATAATTGTTTAACAGACTGAAGTTGAAAAATTTTATTGAGGGGAGCCTGAGTATTGAGTCCCTGCAATTACCACAAAATCCCAGAAGTTATTTTAAAGATTCTTTCACCGTTCATGTATTGCGATCGAACCGGAGTGACATCACACTCCTTACTCGTTTTTGTTATTTTCATCAGCAACAAGTGACACTGAGCGAGAGCCCCACAGAGCTCTGCCGGAACATCCGTTAGCCCCTCTGGGCCTCAATAATAGTGTTTGGCATGTCGTAAAAGTACAGCAGGCGAACATTGGAATAATAGAACCTTTCGACGGAATAATAGAAACAACGTCATTGGAATAATAGTTGGCTCGTAGCAAGCAGCAGCAGACAAGGTGCCAAAACACCACCACAGATTTCCCACCTCATCTGGCAATCAAGTAGAGAGCAAAGCGAGAAAAACAAGTGATGTTACCGGAAGATATACCCCAAGCTACCGTTCCCGTTCAGCACGTGTTTCGTCCACGTTTCTTCTTCGATTTAGTTGTCTCGACACCGACAGAGCAACGGGGCTCAGGGGAAGAGCAGCGGGGAGTTGTTGGGTTGTTTTACCTCCGAGCGGCACTTTTTTGCCCACCATGGGCTAAATGGCCAGGTCACATGGACCCCGCAGGCTCAGAGAAGGTTGGGGGAGGGGACCCACTGGAACAGCTGTTGGAAGACAGACTGTTTGAAGAAGACTTGCCTCCCGTCAAGGCCATCTAGCGTGTTCTTTAACGTGCACAGGGTATGGCTCTCCCGCACACGGGACCACGGATTAACGTCCCATACGACGGACGGCGGCCTTTCCAAGCCCATCGGTGTCCCCTACTGACCGTGGGCAGGACGGGGAATTTTTGCGGAGATAAATCTTAACGCTGACCCAACTGAGACTCGAACCTGGGAACTACAGATTACGAGCCTGGCGGCGGGGAGTATTGGAATCTAAAACCAGAGACGTCTTCAACTTTCTTTCCACCAGAATTAGGGTTGGCGTCCCTTCGGTAACTTCCTCTGCAAGCAGAGAAAACTCGAGAAGCAAAGGTTATGACACAATAACGAATATCTTCCCTTAACCACTTCTGAGCCCCTTCGTCCAGAGAGAAAGACTGTCCAGAGAGTTAGCAGAATTTGAGTCTACATCAACGAATATTTCTCCCCAGTCCGTGAGTTCCACCTGATTTCCCCCATGGGCCAGTGGTGCATATTGGGTGAAAAAAAAACAACAGGCGAGACTTACAATGAGATGTTTAATAATGTCTTTTGAAATATGAGTGATCTGGCAATGGTTGTTGGCTTTTTCGATTAAAAATTTCCAAAGAAGCTAGTAATAGAAGAGGAGAAATATATTTAATCCAGAATACCGTTTACTATCTCGTTTAAAAACAAAACAACATAATTTCACTTTGTCTTCCGTCTGTAGACCTCGAACTTTTTTTTTTAGAGATAAATGAAAAATTCCTTTCGTGTTGGATAGGTATTGCTGAAATATTACCATTTACACCTTCCGAAAATTGAAACATGGTATTCTTATTCTGTCCAATTTCCAGGTTCCTAGACTCTTCATGTGAACAGTTATATCGACCACAGAAACAGTTGAACATTGATGCAAATCCAAGTTCCGCATCTTCCTTTTTATTTGCTTTCGTGGTCAAAGTAATAAGCCACAATTAGACATGGAACTTCTTGAGGAAGACTTGCCGCTCCATTCCCTATGTGAAACGAAGCATAGTACGTATAACAGATGCTTTTTGACCTTTGAACACTGAGTCGCAGAAAGTCCCTCCGATATCATGCTTTCGACCACGCCCCGTTTTAAAAAAAATCCCGCGATTTTGGAGTTCGTCCACCATTTTGAATTATGACATCATCACACACTCCGCGATTTTGCCGTTCGTCCGCCATTTTAAATTCTGACTCCCCTCTAAGATACCCTCCCACCCAAACCCATCCGAAGGTCCCAAATAATTCTAAGTCCGAGGCCCGCCATCTTAGATTCTGAAGTTATCACCCGTCGTGAAATAAACAACTCTAAAAGGTCCCGAATAATTCTAAGTCCTGCTAACTGCAGAACAATCTAGTATTTAACAAAAATACTATATTTAAAAAGAACTCTTCCATGGGTGGGCTTGATCCTGCAACCTCACGCTTATCAGGGCGTTTATCCATCATGACAAGAGTAATATATGAAGACAATGCTTAAAGGTAGAAGATCTCAGTGAAGAACAGATTTTTTTTAATTAACCTACGAATAAATTTGTTTCTTGTAAATTAATTTAGGAATAGATGAATTTTTCGATCCTTGTAAATCACATTTAACTTTGGGAATTAATTTTTATTTCTTGTAAATGAGGAATATATAAATATTTTTTGCTTACAAATGAATTTTTTTATTCCTTGTAAAGGACATTGGGAATTAATTTTTTTATCCCTTGTCTACGAATAAATTAAATTTTTTATTCCTTGTAAATCACATTTGGGAATTTTTTATTCCTTGTAAATGACACTTAAAAATCAATTTACAAGTACTTCCCCCGTCCTGTGGACCACGTTTTACTGACGGATGGATTTACAATCTGAAAAGTCCTGCGAAACAGACGTTTAAAATAGGCATTTAAAAAAAATCCTTATCTGTTTGCGGATGATTCACACGATGATTCTATGCATTTATCCACAGTACAGAAGATGGCGTTGATGAGTCAGAGGGTTTATCAAAAGGTCCTTATGTTTGCAAAAACGTGAGATAACGATGATTCATAAGGACACGTTCCAATACGTCTTAGGATTGCTGCAATCTTTAAAAGATTCAGCGTCGAGTGTTATCTGATAAGGGGGTACCCACTATAAATTCAGAGGTCTCAGTTCGACAGCTCATATCCCTGCTAGTTTTTCTCGCTACTTGTGGTCTAACTTTCAGTGCTCTCTTTCTCTCATTCAGTTTTTACGATGGCATCTAAACAATTCAAGACCTTCGCTTTGGATGTCAATATGGTAAATGACTATTCTTATACTGATTAGAAAATGTATATGCATGTCTGGTTAGCCCAGTGTGTCTAATCCCCTATTTCTCTGTTTTTTCAGATGGATCCCGAAGTCGATGCAGCTCCTTGGCCTGTATCGCAGCAGCCTAAGGAGTCTTTAGACGTAAGTATATATATATATCTACTGAAATTCTTCACTGCATTTTACTAGGAACATTTGATTTATTTGCATATATATTTTTATATCACGGACGATGTTGATCAAGTGTTTGCCAATAACCCGTGGCCTTTTACTTTGAAAGAAACGGTGGAGGTGGAATCAGTAACTTCGTTTTCGGTGGCGGGAAGGTGTATATTTCAAAAAGTTTATGATTTAACAGTAAAAATTGATCAATATTGTATGAGTTTAATAGAAACCAACTAAACATGATATTAATATAGACTTGTAAATTTTTCATCTTCAAGAATTTAGTAAGGAAAAAATTATTTAATACTTTTTTTTTTAAGATTGCTCAATCTTCTGAAACTGGACCGTCTACCAGTAGGGGAACTGCAATTCATGCAGAAGTAAATGCTGTTTTGTAACTTCTAAAATTTAATATCGTAAAAAACCATGTTTTCCTTCAATTTATATATGTTTCTTCATGTACTTTTTTATACATGAATTATAATTGAAATTCTTTTACATGTTTCTTTACCCTTCTTATACATAATAATATGTATTTTATTTTTTTCTTACAGGTCGTAAACGGAATCGAGAGGAAGAGGATTTAATTTCTTGCAGTCTCGTAGAGAAATCTCGACGTAAATTCGATGCAGAGACTTATCTACGAAGCACGTTTGGATTCTCAGCACTGGGAAGAAATCTTCTATGATTTGATCACTTCACTTGGCCCGATGATCGAGGACTTGATGAGAAGAACCACAGAAGGGCGAAATCCTCATGACCAAATCCGTTTTTGTATCCTTAGTGATTGGTTGTACCGTCCCAAATAGACATGTTTCATCCGCATTCAGGACATGACGGTTGAACGTGTGTTGGCGGATATCTTCGAAGTCCTACATAAGTAAGGGACAATTACCTATGGACGAAATTTTGAGAATTGATGCTCTAATCGATAGATCGACTATAGAAAAATTCGGTGATTACCATTCCTGCCGATAGACAAAATCTTTGCTGCGCTAGAGCCATAGTTGTGGGGATGGCTAATATCATTTTATAATATATAAAAATTCCCAATACAAAACCATACGTGATAGAAACCCCTGCAACGACGACTAGCTGAAAACCTTCACGAGACTGCAGGAGTGACGAAGGGGTCGTGTGCTTTCGAGGACATTGGGGCTTTCGACAGACATTTCGGTGTGCAAATACACATGTTGTCGGCGGATCATTTTGGTAAAGTACTGTTGGGATGGATCGTAAATGGTAGTTAGGAAGTCACTGGAAGGAGAGCTATGCACCAATCCCCTGTGATGATGCATAGAACCGGCCAGACCTAGCACCTAATGTCCGACCCCGCCTTCTCGTGGTGTGGACCGTTAGTAACTTTCAAAAGGGATACTCTCTTGTGGAAGTGAACGGAAGGGGAGGGCTGCCAGATTAGTGTGGCCTACTGATCTGGACAACTATGGCTACTTTTCTTTTTTTTCTACCCTGCTGAGGAGTGGTCAACCACACAGGGTCCTGGTGCTGACCATATAAACCCACCGGACTGGACAGATATATGGTTCTGAGCTTGATTATGGATCCTGATTTTGCTGCACTGGTGGGCTTCTGTGGAGGGATGATCTTCCGCTATGTTTTCTGTGTTGACAGCCCCAAGTGAATAGATTCACAGGATATGTTTATCGGCTGGTGGATAATCCTGAGCAGAGGTCATCGCAGCCACCTGAACTCTTTGCTTCTATTGGCATCGTCAAATTCTACATTGGAGGAAGTCTTCCAGTGTAGATGGCTTCAGCCTTTAGTGGTGGGGGAATGGGTCTTTGCCTCATGTCTGTGTATAGGGGGCTATTTGACATTGTTTATTGAGAGAGGGAATGGCGACATAGTTTCTTTAAACATCCCACTAACCATTTTTCCTCCATAGGTAGTTGGAATGTGAGGACTCTGCACAGAGCTTTTTCTCTTGATGTCCTCACACAAGAATTCCACCATTATAATTTAGATATTCTCGGCTTGCAAGAGACCAGATGGACAGATAAAGGTCAGATTCTTAAAAATAATCTTAAATTTCTCTTTTCAGGGAGGGACGACAATAAGCATCACCAAGGCGTGGGTCTGCTTCTCAGCAGACACGCTAGTGATGCTCTTCTAGGATATGAGTGCATTAATGAAAGGTTTCTTACAGCAAAATTTCAGACAAGCGTTAAAGACTTGAATGTTATCTGCTGTTATGCCCCCACTGAGGATGCCGATGATGATGAGAAGGATAGGTTTTATGAACAACTTCAGGATATTTTGAATTCTGTCAAGAAAGGAGATATTACCCTTGTTCTTGGTGACTTCAATGCCCAAGTCGGTACTGACTCTGACCTTTGGGGAGGAGTAATAGGCCCTTTTGTTATTGGTATCTGCAATGGCAATGGGCAACGTCTCCTACAGCTAAGTAAACTCAATGGATTCAGAATAACTAACACTTATTACAAACACCGCGACATACATAAGTACACATGGGTTTCACCTGATGGGCTGCATAAGAATATGATTGATTACATATTAATTAACAGCAAATGGGCTAGTTCTGTTAGGAATACCAGGGCATATAAGGGTGCTGAAATTGGATCTGACCATTACCTTGTTAAAAGTGTGTTGCAACTTAAACTTAAAAAGTGTTGTGCTAGGGTTAAAAAATTTACTTTTAATACTGAAGCTCTGAAAGATCCAGTTATAGCCAAAGCTTACCATGATAGGTTACTTAGTCATTATGACAGTCATGGTTTGCTTACTACTGAAGTTGAGGAAGAATGGGATCATTTTAAACATGCTTTTTTGGACACTAACAGTACTCTTTTAGGAAAAAAGGAGCAGAAGAGGCAGAATTATCTGAGTGATAAAGCACTTGAGCTTATTTCGGAAAGAAAGAACTGCAGGAATGTCTTTAATCAATACCCTACTAGTCCTAATAGAAAGCATTACAGAGAACCTAATAAACGTGTAAAAGATCAGTTAGCTGCTGATAAGAATCTTTGGCTTGATGGTTTGGATGACAAAGCCGAGGAAGCAGTTAGACAGCACAACAGCAGAGAGCTGTACCAGATAGTTAATGTTTTGTGTGCTAGAAAACGGACAGGCATACAAGGATTGAAGGATAAACAAGGTAAGGTTATAGAAGGGGAGGATTCTGTCATGGCTAGGTGGGCTGAGCATTTCAGTGATGTTCTAAACAATGTGGTTAGTTCTACTCCCATTGTTTGCAATGATGGTAGATGCATTGGTGGCTTTAATGTTGGCCCTATAACACAATCTGAAGTTATTTTGGCTATTTCTAAACTTAAACTTCATAAATCCCCAGGGGTAGATGAAATTACTACAGAAATGCTCAGAGCTGGGAATGTTTCGGTTACCACTTGGATGACTGAAATTCTGAATATCTTTTATGATAAAGGCATGGTTCCTAAGGATTTTACCAGAGCTATTGTTATCCCTATTTTCAAAAAAGGTGATCACAGTTCTTGTGATAACTATAGGGGTATCAGCCTACTCTCTGTTCCAGGTAAAGTTCTTTCCATGATTGTGCTTAATAGAATTAAGAATCTGGTTGACAGACAATTGCGTGATGAGCAATGTGGATTCAGAAGTGGTAGGGGATGTGTGGATCAGATATTTTCACTTAGGCAGATTCTTGATAAATGTTTAGAGTTTCAGAAACCTTTGGTTGCTAGCTTTGTTGATTTCAAAAAGGGTTTCGACTCTGTTGATCGTCATAATTTGTGGTTGATTGTGAAATCATATGGTATACCAGACAAGTTAGTTAACATAATGAAAGCTCTCTATAATAACACTGAGTCGTGTGTGAGAGTTGGTAAGGTTTGTAGCAATTGGTTTAGCATTACTTCTGGTGTTCGACAAGGGTGCATTTTGTCTCCTTTTCTCTTTAGCTTGGTTATTGATTATGTTATGCGAAATTCACTGCAAGGGAAAGATTTTGGCCTTAAATGGGCTGGAGATACGAAAAGATTTGATTTAGCCCTTTTGGCAAATGATGTTGATGAGATGAACTCTTTCATTCGAGCTGTTGATGAAACTGGTAGTAGAGTAGGTTTGGTTATAAACAGAGAGAAAACTAAAGTGATGAAAATTGGTCAGGCAGGCTGTGATTCAGTTAATCTGAATGGTTGCAGTTTTGAACAGGTGTCACAGTTTAATTATCTTGGGAGCTATGTAACAGATAATGGTGATGTGCGGCATGAGATTAACAGACGAATAGGGATCGCTGCCGGGACTTTTAAGAATCTATGGAGAGTGTGGAGAAATAGGCGTATACACCTAAAGACTAAAATTAGACTGTATAATAGTTTGGTTCTTTCTAGGGTTAGTTATGGTAGTGAAACCTGGACACTTTGTAAACTAGATAACAGGAAACTAGATGCTTACGCAGTATCTTTGGCATTAAGTGGTTCAACTTTGTAACTAATGATGAGGTTAGACAAAGGAGTTTGCAACCTCCTTTAAGCAGCATATTGTGCAGAGAGAGACTCCGTTGGTTTGGCCATGTTGCCCGTATGAATAATTATAGATTGGTGAATAGGGTTATGAACAGTGTGCCTAAAGTCCTCAGAAAGAAGGGGAGACCTGGGATGCGGTGGGCAGACAATGTCAAACAGGACCTTGTTAGAATTGGTGTGCAGTGGCCTGATGCAGTAGATGTAGCTCAGGATAGACTTGCTTGGAGAACTAAATTGCACAGTCTGGTTGGACCTCCGTAGCCCATGGCTGCTTGAGGATGATGATGACTGTTTTTACGAAAAACTAACTTTTAAAAGCTATTACTCTTTTTAATTGCTATTATCAGCAGTACCAATTTTTTAATTGTACTTTTCACGTAATTGAGTTTTTATTAATTTCACCTATATTATAATGCATACGTTACACTGTTTCTGCTAAAAGACTTCCTTTTTAATTACAGGTAATGTATAAATGTCCCAAAAAAAGAAGAAATTTCATCTCTGGTTACATGATGAGCATTACGATGTGATAAGCAGTATGACAGTGCTTTCGAATAGGTATTATTACTGCTTCGACTGTGATGTGGGATTCCAGAATCAGCACGAACACTGATGTGAGTGATGGGTTGGGTTGTTTTACCTCTGAGCGGTACTTTTTTGCACACCATGGGCTAAATGGCCAGGTCACATGGACCCCGAAGGCTCAGAGAAGGTTGGGGGAGAGGACCCACTGGAACAGCTGTTGGGAGACAGATGGTAGCCTCCCGTCAAGGCCATCCAGCGTGTTCTTTAACGTGCACAGGGTATGGCTCTCCCGCACACGGGGCCACGGCTTAACGTCCCATCCGACGGACGGCGGCCTTTCCAAGCCCATCGGTGTCCCTTACTGACCGTGGGCAGGGCGGGAAATTTTGCGGAGATAAATCTCAACGCTGACCCAGCTGGGACTCGAACCTGGGAACTACAGATTACGAGCCTGGCGCGCTACCGACTGAGCCACCCCCGCCCCCTGTGAGTGATGGTGTCCGATATGTTTTGGCTCTTCATGTATAGCTGGAGTGCGTGTTTATTGTGATCGATTCGCAATCACAATGACACTTATCGCTTTGACAGATATATCGCTTGCAGCAGTCGTCAGCAAACCTCTTTCAGCCAGAAACTGTATTAGTGTAACAACTGTCACTGTGTTTTGCAGAGAAAGGATAGACGGCTTGAAGGCCACGTATGTGGCGAGATTAAATGTGTGTCTTGCAAACACTATGTATTTGCAGATAGCCACAAGTGTTACCTCTGCAGGAAACAGCCGAAGGAGCCTTCTGAGAACCTGATCTTTGACTTTGAATGTGACCAAGAGAGCGGGGAGCACGAGATCAATCATTGCGTCTGCCAGTACGCTGATGGCACAGAAAGTATTTGAGGAGTACGACACCTGTCAAAGGTTTTATCAGTTTCTGTTTGCCCCAGAACATAAAGGGTATACAGCCATAGCACACAACATGAAAGGATATGATAGGCAATTTATTTTAGCGTACTTGTTGAAACAGGGGGTGAAGTCTGTCATTATTCCCAATTGCTCAAAATGCAGCTAGAGGTTGCCTCATTAAAAATTCGACTAGTAGATTCTTTTAAGTTTACGGCCATGGGATTGGCAAAGCTCCCTAAAATTGCAGGGTCGTAAACGGAGGTGTTGAAAGAATACTACTCCCATCTGTTCAATAAGAAAAGTAATCAACAATACGTTGGAGTGTTCCCTGCAAAAGAATGCTACTACCCTGAAGTCCTCTCCACCGAAGAACAAAGCAAGTTCAACGCATGGTACGAGGAGCGCTGTAAGGAGCCTTTCGATTTCCAGCAGGAAATATACAAGTATTGCAAGTGTGAGTTTTAAACGAAAATTACAACGAAAATGATGGCAATAACTTTGTATGTAAATCTTTTCTAATTTTCTGTTCAGTTTTAGAAAAAAATCATTTATATAATGATACAAATTATTTTTAAAATGAGAATTAAAAAAAAAACATTTTCCAGAGTAAATGTTGTAGTCATTTAAAAAACAACTTTTTACTCCAAGTGTTACTCTTGGGGAAAAATTTTTTTTTTTTATAATGATAATTGTTGAAAATATGTGATTTTGCATTGAAAAAAAATTGTATATATATATCGTAATGAAAAATTGTCGTTTCTTTTTTCAGATCGGATGTGGATATTTTACGGCGTTCCTGCTTGAAATTCCGGGAGGAATTTTTGAGCATCAACGAGATGGACCCCTTCCAATATTAAACAATCGGCTCAGCTTGCATGGCTACCTACAGGTCAAGATACATCCCTGATAATTCCTTAGCCCTCATCCCCGTTCATGGTTATGCTAAAAACGTCAACTCTAGTCTTGGTTGTATTCAGTGGCTAGATTTTATTAGCCATGCGACAGGTGCTAAAATTTGCCGTTCTCTTAAAGGGGAGGGGGAGTAAAAAAATTCTAAAGAAATTTGTGGACGGCTACTGCAAGCAATAGAATATATCAGCATTTAGGATGTTTTTGGCATGGCTGAAAAAAATGCTATGAGGAGGATACTATTAACCCTGTGAATGGGACCCCATTTTGGGCACTCTTTCGCAAAACCCAAGAACAGGAAGAAATATTGAAGCAGACTGGATACAAGACTGGATACATCAGTATCTGGGAGCACGGGTTTCAAGAAATGAAAAAGAGAGATCCTGAACTACAGGAGTTTTTGAGAATCCACGAGGCAGTCTCGAGACTTAACCCCAAAGATGCGTTTTTTGGAGGCAGGACGAATGCCTCCAAACTATTGTACACGGTAAAGGGATGTGAAAAGATAAAATACATCGCTTTTACATCCCTTTACCCTGCAGTCAATAAATACGATCCTTACCCCAAGGATCACCCAGAAATCATCACATCAGATTTTGGCGACATCAGCCAATATTTTGGCATTGTGAAATGCCGTATTCTTCGTCCAAGAGGCCTCTATCACCCTGTTTTACCATATAGGTCCAAAAACAAATTAATTTTCCCCTTATGCTGTATTTGTCTGGAAACACGCCAAGCCCCTCCTTGTGAACATACAGATATGGAAAGAGCCTTGACGGGTACTTGGGTTTCCGAGGAAGTGAAGAAAGCAGTAGGGTATACTGTCGTGCAATCAGTAGGTCAGTAAGGTATACTGTCGTGCAATCTTACGAAGTTTACCATTTTAAAGAGAAATCCACTGAGCTCTTTAAAAGCTACATAAACACATTCCACAAGCTCAAGCAGGAGTCTTCAGGGTGACCTTCCAGCTGTGTGGCGGATGAAGAGAAAGCCGCCTACATCGAAAATTATTTCCGACGAGAAGGAGTGCAACTGGACCCTGGCTGTATTGAAGTGAATAAAGAACGGCGCCAATGTGCAAAGACGTGTCTCAACAGTTTTTGGGGCGTTTTGGATAAAATAAAATAAGGATCAGCTAGCATTTGTCGTCGATCTTGTTTCCTTCAACAAGCTCTTTGCAAATCCTACAGTAGAGGTAAGAAAACTTTTCTTCTTCGATTTCTTAAAAAGTTTTTCCTTGTGTTCAGTGTTTAATAATTTTCTTTTTTATATTTATGCAGGTCAAGGATATATATCTTCCCACTGAGGAGCTAGCTGCCATTAATTGGAAGTGCAATCAGGAATTCGTCAGCCAGAGGGACGAAACAAATATTTTCGTTGCTGCCTTAACCACAGCCCATGCCAGGCTGAGGCTTTACAGAGAGCTGGTGAGGCTGGGTCAGTCTAACTGTTATTACGACACTGACTATCATCTATATTAGTGATGGTATCAATGATCTCCCTGTTGGCAATTTCCTAGGGGAATTCACGAATGAATTGGAGGAAGGTGACCACATCGTGTGCTTCGTCACTGGAGGGGCAAAAAAGACCTGTTGCAAGATCAGGGGGTTTACACTAAACTATGCTAACTCCCTGATACTCAACTTTGACAGCTTGACCAGCTGGTAAAGAACACTGACACACCTCAACTGCTCATAACTCTTAACACCCCGGAAAATTACCATGGATGCCAAGCGTCACAAGGTGATTAATAGGGGGAGAAGAAGGATTACAAAGTTGTTTACGACAAGCGCTGTATAATTCCGTATCTGGACACTATCCCCTTCGGCTATTAAGCGGACATTTTTTAAACTGTTTCTATTTTTCTGTATCAGTGTCAAAGCTGGAGTTGCCGGTTTCATAAACGGCCATCGCATAAATGTTTTAAAATATTACTCCAAATCGGGAATGACACTCCTTGTTCTGATGGAGGGCGATTTTTCACTGCTTATCTTACTCATCCTGTATTTGTACGAGGCCATGTTTCATTGACAGAGGGCGCCACGAAGGAGACCGTGAAATGTTTTCAAGTATTACTCCAAAATGGAATTGCACTCCTTGCCCTGACGGAGGCTGAATTCACTCCTAAAAAAAAATTTATGCTCGACGGACTGTATGACGTGTTTACATTGTATCTCACGCATCCTTCATGTCTCGCTAGGAACCACGTTTTAATGACGGATGGCGCTACGAAAGAGACCTATAAATGCTTTGAAGCATTTTTTTTTCGAAAATTGAATTTACACTCTCAGTTCAGAATAGTAATTATCGTCGAAATTTATTTATGGAAAACTATTTCTTGGGAGTAAGCATTTCCATATTATGAAACAGAAAACCAAGGCATCTGATTAATACCTTACGAGATTCAAAAATATCAATAAAAAAGTGGCGGGAATCATGTTCGAAATATATTTCTAAAAAAGTACCGGTTTTTGATCCATAGAAAACGTTATGGCATATATATGTCACCGCTAAAGTGCAGAAATCAGTTATTCTACAGATTATCTAGGTATTGTGCAGATCAACTAGGGTGATCCCGTTAACGTGCGGAAAATTGTTTCATTTCTCAAATTACCTAGGTAATCTGCAAATTACCTGGATAATCTGCACATTACCTACTAGGCACTCGTTAAAGTGAAAATAAGATCTTTGCTGGAACAACAGGAACGTTTCTGTACGCTTAAATTAACATAATGTTATTTATCTAGTGTCCGAGAGTAGAGTTGAAACCAGGGTCATCCCTCTGTCAACATGAATCAGTCGTCCGAATTATAAAAAACGCCCCCAAAATGAGCAGGCCAAGTGAGAAAGAATCATTTTAGTGATTCGTTATCAAGAAGGAATCACTTTACCGATTCGTTCTCACTTGGCCTCCACTCATCCGGGGCGTTTTTTATAATGCGGACGAGTGAATCACGTGACACGAAGATTCATATTCAAGAGATTCACCACTATGAGCGAAACAAACTTTTGAACTTTAACGATACGGAAGCCGTTAATGTGCACATTACCTAGGTAAAATGCGGAAAACTCTTGATTCCGCACGTTAACGGAGCAAATCAGTTAATCTGCAGATTAGCTAGGTAATGTGCACATTAACGGCTTTCGAGCTTTAGCGGTAACATATACATTTTAAAGACAATTCATATTTTAAACATCTACTAAAAGTCTACAAGTTTTAACATGCAATGTTTTAACTTTAAGTTCACGGTCTGCTTTTATCAGTATGCACACACCAGATTTTATTTGAAAAAAAAATGAGGACAAAATTTTTGCCAAATAGTGACTTGAAACGTTCCTACGGAAAATACATTCAATTGCATTCATTAAGCGCACAATCACATATAATACAGAGGCAGGGTTTAATTTTATATACAGGGCACAATTTTACCTTCGTGGTCTCTCTCTGACAAAGTTCATGATCTGTTTTTATCAGTATGTTCTCATGGGGGGGGGGGGCACGAGGGTTCACAGATTGAACTCTAGTACCTCTGTTTTTCTCTTTGCATTTTTTGGCAAGACTACGATTTCAGAAAATTTTTACCTCGTTAATTACGGTGAGTCGAGTTTATCGCTCGTCGGTTCAATTCAACATCGTGTTCTTATCACTAGGTTGGCGTGTAATGCTCTGCTAGAAAACTGAATTGTTTGCAGGAGTTCTACACAAATAACCATAAAACCTTTTACAGAGAAATGTTTGTTATTTGCATACGTTCAATTTCACAGCGAAATCCACGGTTCAGGCATGTGATATTTCGTAAAAGGAATAACACATCCGAAAGTTCAAGAATGCATGATTAGCTGAAGAAGAATAATCAGTTGACAAAAACTAAGATAGGTTAAAATTATATCTTTTCTAAGAGACCTCTGAAAGAAAGAACCAAACACCTCCGCTACTGAGAAGGACTATTTGATGAAATTCAGACATAATTTAACCCTGACAGGCTTTTAAGTACTGTGAAGAAATTTGACTCTTGTCGACGTCTATAAGTTGAAGGGAAGAACGATATTTGGAAAAATGCATTCATACATATTTATTAAGATAAGAAAACTGTGGAAAAGGTTTTAAACATGCACACGCCAGATTTTATTTGAAAAAAAAATGACAGAATTTTTACCAGATAGTGACTTGAAACGTCCCTACAGAAAATACATTCAATTGCATTCATTAAGAACACAGTCGGATTTCATGCAAAAACTGAAAACGTCTTCTTTCACACCAGATTTCAGCTTACTTTGAAAATTAAGGGTAAAAATTTGTGTGAGCTAGTGGCTTGAAACGTACAGATTGTACCACTATTTTCCTAAGAATACACTCTTATGACACAGGAACAGTCGGTAAAAAATGTTTTAACAAAAAATTCATTAAGTTGCATGTATTACGATCAGAAAAATAATTTAGTGGACAAATTTTAAACAAGAAACGTTCTTATTTCATGTTAAAATTTATCTTACCTAAAAAATATGAACAAAATTTGAGTAAGATAGATAATTAAAAAGAACAAAAATTACTATAAGGAACGAATTTCACTTCCATAGAGATAAAATAGAATTCACGGTTTAGAGTGCAAAATACACGTTCGATAAGAAATGTTTTGAGCATAAAACTTATTTTGTGATCAACTTTAAACACGAAACAAGACGCGTCTTCTTATTTCATACACATTTTTCGCATAGTCCACAAAAATAAAGACAAAATTTATGCAAGATAGAAATATTAAACGATAAAAAAGTGTAAGGTGATGTTTTACCTCATAAAGGGATAATATATAATTTGTGTTTTAGTGTACAAATTTTGCATTGGACATAAAAAGGTTTTGAACATAAAATTGGTTTGATGATAATTTTATAAACAATAAAATAAGAGCACATTTTCAGTTTTAACCAAATTTTGGTTCAGTTCGTAAAATACAAAAATAAAAAATGAAAATCAAAGGGTACAAATATTAAGTCATGTAGAGGTTTGACTTCCCATAGGATAAAATGGGAGAACTGACCAGAGTGTGTGAAAGCTGTTGGTAAAAAAAAAACGATTAAGAATCGGGAATAGTGGTAAAACCGTTCACGGTTTTACCACCGTTCCCGATTCTAGTTGATAAAAATATATGTCTGGTTGGTGTAAAATCTGGTTGATAAAAAATATATGTGAAACATAATGTACTGGACTTGAGGGTTGACAGCAGAGTGTGATAATTTGTGATAGAAGACAGATTAACTGTAAAATCGCATATAATACAGAGGCAGGGGTTGGCGAAATCCGTAGCATGCTGGATTCATAAACTGTTATTCCTAGGTTTCAGCCCACAAATGTGTTGCCATTGAGCCTTATTTCTGTTAGCCTCTACCCACCATGAGAAAGATGATACTGCTTTGAAAAATACAACTGTTCGTCGGATGGGACTTTACGTGAGATGGTGCAGAAGAGCCATACTTTCTTTAGCCTCAAAAAACACTGTGAATGGCCTTGACAGGAGGTTTCAATTTCTCTCCTACAGCGGTGTAGTTCCTTTTCTCTATCCAACTATGAGCTCTTTCATTCATGTGACTAGTCGTTTAATCAAATTACATGCAAAAACGACCCCCCTCAAAATTAGAAAAATAACGAAATTGTTGAAAAAATTAAATGAAAAACACAAATACAGTGAAATGGATTGCAGAATAACTGTAAATGCGTATACATTGTAATGAATGGCAGAATATCTTCCAAATGCTTCGGAACTGGATGGCACAATAACTGCGAAATATACTGGTAAATATATTGGATGGCGATATATACTGCGAAATATACAAAGTATACTGGTGTTGATTGCATAACTTCAAAATATGCTGGAATGGATAAGAGACATAACGAAAAAAACTCAACAACGTACATGGAATGGATCAGAAAATATCTTCGAATATATGGAATGGATGGCATAATATCCTCAAAGCATACTGTGATGGAATCGCATAAAAATGCACTGGTTTGGCTGTAAAAAATCACTTCAAAACGGCAAATAACAGAGAAATCGATAACTGAGAAACCTCACTCAGGACAAAACAAAGCATAGAAGAATAACTGAAAATGAACAACGTACACAGGAATGGACGGCGATTATCTTCAAAATATACAGAAGTGAGAGTATACAGGAATAGAGAATAAAATATTTTAGATTTATTTGAGACAACAATGTAACAACATGTAATCTGCTTCTTAATATCTCTTTAGTTTGCTATTCTTTCGAGCAAAAATACTAAAAGACAGAAATTTCAAAGTTAGTGAAACATGCCACAGTCAAAAACTGGGTGAATGAGGAATTTTTTTGGCTATGACTTTTAACTCGTGCCATTTTAGTGGAGGAAAAGTGATCCTAAAGACTAAGTAATAAAGGTTCGTCTTCAGCAGAAGTAGTAACACGGGAAAACCATGAAATATTAGTATACTCTAGAAAATCGTGTTCCATTACATTCATTATTATATATGGATGACAGAATATATTCAAAATACGTTGCAATGTCAGAGAAAACAACTGTAAAACCCAACGAAACGTTGGTAGAATTCCCTGAAAAACACTAGAGTAAAATGGATTGTGAAATAATTGTAAATGCGTACATATTTCAGCGATGGGAAAATATATTCAAAATTCTTCGGAAATGGATGGCATTAGACCTGCAAAATCAAACAAAGTGTACTGGAGATGATAGAATACCTGCAAAATGTACTGGAATGGATGACAGAAATAATGGAAAAATCAACAGTGTACACGGGAATGGATCAGAAAATATTTTTGAATATATGGAATGGATCAGAGAATATATTGGAATATACAGGGTGTCTCAAAAATATAGGTACAAACTTTTAGGGGAGGTAGATAACATCTAAAGGAATGAAAATTGCATAGGAACCCATAACCGGAAACGTCATGGGAAAGTGGTAGCAGAGGTACATGATCTGAAAGAACACAAGACAGTGATTAATCGGAAAACATCTATTGGACATAATTATTACAAATGGCGTACTAGATGATTTCGTGGCCTGCCCTCACTTTTACTACCTCTTAATGACCCATAATCGCACAAATTTTGATGCGAACGTGCAAACAAACAAGGGGGTTGGGTTGTTTTACCTCTGAGCGGCACTTTTTTGCACACCATGGGCTAAATGGCCAGGTCACATTGACCCCAAAGGCTCAGAGAAGGTTGGGGAAGGGGACCCACTGGAACAGCTGTTGGGAGACAGATGGTAGCCACTCGTCAAGGCCATCCAGCGTGTTCTTTAACGTGCACAGGGTATGCCTCTCCAGCACGCGGACCACGGCTTAACGTCTCATCCGACGGACGGCGTCCTTTCCAAGCCCGTCGGTGTCCCCTAGTGACCGCGGGCAGGGCGGGGAATTTTGCGGAGATAAATCTCAACGCCGACCCAGCTGGGACTTGAACCTGGGAACTACAGATTACGAGCCTGGCACGCTATCGACTGAGCCACCTTCGCCCCCAAACAAACGGTGGCCCGGTACATATCTGTGTGGGAAGCGTTCTTGATGCATTCGTTGAGCGGCTCGTTCATTGCCCTCAGTTATTCCATACACTAAGTGCATGTCTGCCAGCTCCCTGTTCGAATACCTTTGCATGATCTTCGTAAGCCGATTACCGCTCGAATGAGGAAATCCGAAATTTCCCCTCTAGAGCACTGATGAACAGCACCGCCTATTGACTTACGGTGACGTTTCAGGTTATGGGTTCCTATGCAATTCTCATTTCTTTAGATGTATCTACCTCCCCTAAAAGTTTGTACCTATATTTTTGAGACACCCTGTATGGAATGAATGGCACGATATCTTCAAAACATACTGTGATAGTAGAGAAAACAAGTGTAAAATCATATAAAAATGCACTGTGATGGCTTTAGAAATCGCTTCAAAGCAGTAAACCACAGTGAAATCAATTACTGAATAACAAAAAATCTCAACAGGACAAAAAAGATATTGAAGAATACCAGAAAATAAAGGTATACAGGAACGAATGACAGATTATCTTCAAAACGTACAGGAATGGACATTAGAATATTTAAAAGTTTTAAAAACATTGCCATAAACTCTTTGAAACATATAACTTGTGTGCCTCTTAAAAGCAATTTACTTTGTTATTCTTTCTATTTTTGTCCGGACTTGAAAACCTCTAAATTAGATGAACTCCATAACAGCTACTTATTTGATGTCGCAATCTTTAAACTTCAAAATTTTCCATGTCCAACTAAACTTTTTATGGCTACACCTATTGTGACCCAATCGCACACAATTTTGGAAAGCACCATATAAAGGGGATCACAAACCCATGAATTAGTGCCTCCCATATTTCCAGTCCCTCTTCACAGCGTCATGGAATGTCACAAAATTTACAAATTACAACTAAGTTTTCGCCGGCAACATTCATTAATTCAATGCAGAAAAGTCAACTTTATCCTCTAAACCTGTAACGCAGGAGAAATTCCTATAAAGGGGCATCACAAACCGATAGAGAAATGTGTCCTTTTTGGATCCCCTCTCTGCTTCATCACCTTCCAACAGCAGCTACGCTGGTCTCAAAAACATTTTATTCGATTTGCTAGGATATCGACGGGTGATGTATCCTAATTTGGATTTTTTTTCTGTAAAATTATTGCAAAAGAATATTTTAAAGAAATTACAAAAGAATATTTTAATTCTTTTGTAAAATTATGGCTAGTTGGCAAAATCGAGGCAACTTGACAAAATCTTAAATAGATGCTGCTGCAGCCGCTGCTCCGTCCCCCACCGCCTCCCACGAAATAGTTGACAAAATTTAATTTCCAAGTTCGGAAAATTTCGTTACCTCCCGGAAAAATTCCGAAACCAGGGGTTCTTTTTGGAAAGATTCGAACCCAGGGTCGTAGCGAAGGACTATGGTTGTAGGGGTGGCGTCCAACCATAGTCCTTCGCTATGCCCCTGGGTGCGAATCTTTTCAGTTCAATAGCTTTTTTTCGGATTGAGACTAGCTTGATTTAAAAAAAAATGGTAAAGATACAGTGAGTTTTATGGCCAAAGGCAAATCAGCCTCGACTCGATAAAAAAAAAACGAAATAAAATTTCGCTTGGTAATTAGCTACGCCACGTATTGTGACATTAGGTCTTTTTTCACAATTTTGTACTAGATGAATTATTGCTGTTAACCATAGTACAAACTGTGGTTTTTGCTCTTATTCTCCAAATTGCCAAACATGCGCATATACACTGCTAGATATAAAACATGTCACACCATGAAGGAATGCACGAAATGAGTTGAAATTTATCACACAGGTAGACTTAGTCAGAAAGAAGTGATTTAATTTCTTTTCTAAGAGGGATTACATGAATGCTATGGGTGAGAAGACAGTATAATGTGGCCTGAGTCAGTAGGTCATATGACCGCCATGCTAGGCTATACATGCGGCAACATAGCGTGACATCGACTGGAAAAGTCCCAGGATGGTATGCTGAGGTATCGTGGACCATGCATCATTGACCAGTGTCCATAATTCACAAACATTTTGACGGGATCGAGCGAAACGGTGAGGTCATCTGCCAATGAATCCCTCACGTTCTCTATCTCGGAGAAGTTTGGGGATCGCGCTGGCCAAGGCAGCACCTGGACACCTTGTAGGAACTGTCTGCTGATGTTAGCAGTGTGTAAGTGGGCTTTTTCGTATTGAGACTGGTCATATAGGATACCATGGAGATACGGCATCAAAGAAGGCTGAAACACCTCATCGATGTATAGTCATTGTACGGTTGGAGAAAGTAACATGCGTCACCATAGTTGGACTGGAGCATTTAGGTGGACGTCCGAATGCCTCGATCGCACACAAGCTGTGAATGGCTGTTGAAACTGAAAGCACTCCAAACCATGACACCATGCTGAGGAGCCGTACAATGCTCTCAGGCAGGAGAAAGATCAGCACGGTGACCATGTCGTCTCCAGATGACCAATCGGCAATCATCAGTGCCGAGATAGAAACAGGACTAGTCGCTGAATATGACATGGTCCCATTCATCGTGCTACAAGTCTGGTACGGCACCACTTCAATTGTGTGATGTGCTGCAGTGAGTGGCAGTCATCACAACGGCTGGCGAGGGCGCAATCCTGTCTCAGCCAATCTGTTATTTACAGTCTGTGGTCAACAAGGGGATGTCCATAGCTGCCTACAGACAGTGTCGAATATCGTCCGCTGTGGATTGTGGGGCTCTATAGGCTTGCCTTCGAATGTGGCGATCGAGGCTTTCGGAAATCCGCCTACATGCACCAATCCCACTATGGCATATTACCTTCCTCCAACTACTGTGGCTAAATTCGGCAGACAGTTGTTGCATCCCGGTACGACACAGGGACCAACTGTATGTAGCCGTATAATGAAGTCTCTGGTAAAAGTGTCCACGTGATGGTAAGATTCCCGATGATGTCGCACAGTCATTCTTACTCCTTACGAGTGCTTTCGCTACAGAGATCACTACGATGCAGTGGTCCACATGCTCAGGTGAGGATGACCAAACTGAGCTACTCCAAACCGTTTTTCCCTGTTATCTCTGTCGACACAACCCACTTGTTAGTAAAACTCCCCGTCCTGCCCACGGTCAGTAGGGGACACCAATGGGTTGGAAAGGCCACTGTCCATTGGATGGGACGTTAAGCCATGTTGCCATGTGTGGGAGAGCCATACCCTGTGCGCATTAAAGAACACGCTGGATGGCCTTGAGAGGAGGCTACCTTCTGTCTCCCAACAGCTGTTTCAGTGCATCCCCCCCCAACCCTCTCTTAGCATTCGGGGTCCTTGTGACCTGGTCATTTGGCTCATGGTGTGCAAAAAAAATGCCGCTCAGAGATAAAACAACCCAACCCACTTGTTTGTATGGCGCTCCGACAAATATTTCCTGGTATGACATTTTCTATGTCGAGCAGTGTAATTACAATAAATCGATGATTTCACCATATATGCTTAATTCATGATTTCAATTTTCTCAACTAATCTAAAATTTGTTAATAAATAAGAACATTTTTCCATTTCTGTTTCAAAAAATTTCCACTAAATTAGTTTTCTGATCTTAAAATATATATAACAATGTATTTTCTGTACAAAATATAGCTCTTCCCGACCCGTTTTTGTCAACTTAGTAGTCTGTTATAATATTAATTTAAAGACTGTCAAAATGATTCCCCACCATATTTTCCGAAAGTTTTAAATCACTTGCTCACATAAAATTCACACAGATTCAAGTAAACTAAAACCTTAATTATTTCAAGAAAACTAAAATTTGGTATTAAATAAGAATACTAAAATCAAAGGAACTGAGGGTCAAGTTTATTGCTTCCTCAAGAGGAAATAGAACTATCTGACCATATGAAAACCCATACTCCCGATGGGAAAGCCAATCGATCAATGACGAAGCGTGACTTTTTGAGTAAGGAGAGCAATTACAGAAGCAGTGTTACAACTAAATCGGGAAGCCGTTCTGGGTTGAGTTGTTTTACCTCTGAGCGGCACATTTTTGCACACCATGGGCTAAATGGCCAGGTCACATGGACCCCGAAAGCTCAGAGAAAGTTGGGGGAAGGGAACCCACTGGAACAGCTGTTGGGAGACAGATGGTAGCATCCCGTCAATGCCATCCAGCGTGTTCTTTAACGTGCACAGGGTATAGCTCTCCCGTACACGGGGCCACGGCTTAACGTCCCATCCGATGGAAGGCGCCTTTCCAAGCCCATCGGTGTCCCCTACTGACCGTGGGCAGGGCGGGGAATTTTGCGGAGATAAATCTCAACGCTGACCCAGCTGGGACTCGAACTGGGAACTACAGATCACGAGCCACCCCCGCTGTTCCGGCAATCGATGTTTGCGAAACACTAAACCGGAATGCTGCTCCGGTACTCGATGTTTTTGAATCATTGAATACGAACGCCGTTCTGGCACTCGATTCTTCAGATTCATCGAACGGGCTCGACGAATCTGTTCTTGACGTTTCCTAATTCATGAGTGAAAATAGGCCTATACTTTTGAATAAAATATTATTATAAATTAGTATTATACATAGCGTCTTTTCTAGGAAAATAATGTGGGATACTTTGTCCTTGCAACAATGTTATAGAGTCGAGAGAGAGAGGGGGGAGGGGTTCAGAATATGGTCCAAACGCATCAAAGAAGTTAAACATATCTATATAACAAAATATACGTTTGTGTCTGTCTGTGGCAGTCATAACTCATCAGTAAATCAACGTAGACGCTTCAAATTTTCAGACAATGTTTTTTGTTGTGGTCCGGATTGCAGTACGAAATTTCAAGTCGAAAGTTCAAAAGGGGGCTGGCTAGAAGCAAAAATATTTTCCCTGCTATTGTTAAGGGAAACGATAATTGCTGTTGAATATATTGTTGCCATTAACTCTCCCTAATTGTGAACGTAAGAGTTAACATTCAAATCTGCTGCCATTGCCAAATTCCCCACATTTCCAAAAGCATTATTAAGGTGTCCCATTGAAGCTAGGGACCTGATTTTTAAATCCAATATGGGTCAGGCACGGGGAATCCGCCTGCGAAATGCGAGACCATTCGGTTTGTACGTCGTAAATTACAGAGCCACGAGGTGAGGTCGGACATTAGGTGCTAGGCGTGGCCGATTCTATTCATGATCAGGGGATTGGTGCATAGCTCTCCTTCCAGTGACTACTTAACTACCATTTGCAGACCGGCAAAACATATCAAGATCTAAATATTTCTGAGTAAACTTTTTTCTTTTCAAACTCGGGATCACACGCCTTGCTGTGGATAATAATTATGGAATAATTTATTTCGGGAAAATAATTACGTTTAGGAATAAACTTTCCTAAATTGTGATCCACAAAGTCCTCCCATCTGATTAATAACATCAGTTATTTCAATATCCTCCTTGCGTTCAAAAAGAACCACGTTTTATTGCCGGATGGAGCTACGAAACAGACCAAAAAAATTGATCTCCAAGTTGGAAAATATTTCTTCTCTTTCTCCCCCCCCCCCTCAACCACAGTCCCTTCGCTACGCTCATGAATAGTAGATAACAATTGTGTCGTCGACTGCACTCATAAATGCCACTTTCTCCCTTATAGTCTGTCGGAAATCAATTTGCTATGTGAAACGTCTCCAAGGTGATCGAAACGTTAGGAGAGAACTAATGAAGCTCTCTTTTACTTACGCTACAAAATGTATTCGTGACTGAACTTTTAGTCCATATAATAAGAGGCATAAAAACCTGAATTTTAGTTAACATGGAGTTTTTCTTAAACCGTTGAAACAATATTGGATGTAATGCACATCACGGTCCTCTGCCATTTTTTTTGACGCAACGTAACAAAACGGTCCTTTTCGACGATTCCCACAACCCCCCCCCCCCCAGACCCCAACGCAAACAGGGGTTCTAGAAAAAAAAAGTGTTTTTTCGTTACCATAGTAACGAAAAACCCGAGTTTACGTCAAACGCAACGCACCGTAACCATGGTAACAGGAAATTGCGTTTTAAACAAACGTAAAAAAAACTAAATTACCTCCAAAAAAACTCCTAACCATCAACTACGGAAAAGAACTCCTATAACTGCCGAATCCAACACAAATAAAGAAAACAATTGCCTTCCCACATACAGTAAACCACTTCCATCATTCCTCCCCCCCCCCACTTTTCAAAACACAATAAACCTACTAACATCAAAAACTAAACCACTTAAACACAATAAAAGCATAAAATTAAAAACTAGTAACTGAAACAATTAAAAACTAAACAATAAATACTACTCACTACAATTCGTCTTTCACCCTACTTCATCACGTACATGGAGCGGATACAGATATTTAATATCCCCCACAAAACTCAGAAATGTCCGACTGGTGACGCAGCCGCTTCCTTATACATGAATTTACCCAAATAGCTGTCGAACATACCATCGTCCTCTAGTCATCTCATATTTTGCATGCCACCACATTCCTTCCATAGTGCTAGTATGGACCCCTGTCTCATAGTCAACAAACGAAACAGAATGGTTGACTATGAGGTGGACGAAACCATCCTCACTCAGTTATACGACCGCCAGCAATCTAAATAAATCGTGGACCCAGGAAAAGTTTTAAAAACATAAAAACCGGAAGCAGTGCACCGCCGACCTAATTATAATAAACCCCCAAAATTAATGTCCTCCCAGGCAACAAAAAACAATACCCCCTCCCCATCATAAGCTCAAAGAACACTCCCATAAATTACTCATTAATTTCCCTGACTCCATCAAAAACTGACATTCTTGCACACTGGCAATCCTACAATACCCAAATTTCAATATGAAAAATGTTTTGATTACCTCTGAGCGCCACTTTTCTTGCACACCATGGGCTAAATGGCCACGTCACAAGGACCCCAAAGGCTCAGATAAGATTCACAAAATGGACCCACCAGAACAATGTTCGGAGAGAGATGGTAGTCTCCCTTCAACGCCTCCCACTGTGTTCTTCAACCTGCACTAGGTATAGCCCTCCCGCACCCAGGACCACGGCTTAACGTCTAGCACAATTTAACCACAACGTTAACTACAACTTAATGACGGTCGGTACCCATTCCAAGGCCAGCGGTGTCCCCTACTTAAACCACGGCAAGTTTTGCGGAGATAAATCTCAACGCTGACGCAGCAGGGGCTCGAACCCGGAAACTGCATATTACGAAACTGCCGCGCTATCAACTGAGCCACCCTCGCCCCTACAAAAAAAAAAAACGCTGCCAAACGCTTCCGCATATTAACAATAAATTATATTTGCAACTTTAAAAGACTCCAAAATGTCTAAAAAAATAATACATCACTATGATACGCTAGCAATTACTGTACTTAATTACTAATAATCACTCAATTATTCCCACGCTACGATAACAAAATACACGTGTTCCTTACTACCGCCATTTTCAGTCTCTCAAGGAAAAACTTCCAACATTCTTTCCTCCAAACATACTCCCCCAATTACAATAAATAAATGATAAATACCCCCTCAAGCAGCTGCTTGCCACAGAGGTCTGACAGGAGCCTGTCAGTTTATATGCCACAGTAGAAGATCTGAGAGGATGGCAGGACCTCAGCAGAAAACAACACGAACATCCATGCCTTACCCGGGGCTCGAACCCAGGTCCCGTAGATCAGTAGCCAAGCGCGCTAACCACTCGGCCACGGGACGGCTTCAATTACAATACAATCGTCTAAAAACTAACTTTATGCGTTTCACCAAAAAACTATTCTCCTAAAACCTTAACACCCCATAAAAACACTCATTTTTACCACTTAATTTTCCCACATTCTAAACTTTTGCCATTTAACATTTTGCCAACAAAACACACATCACATTAAACACAAAAAAAAAAGATATAATACTTACTGTTACAAACCATTCATCCCTTCCCGTTCAAAGTTCCACTCACCCCTCACTCCAAAGAACTAAAAAAAAAGAACTTTCCCAGGTTCGAGTCACAGCTGGATCAGCGTTGAGATTTATCTGCGTAAAACTGCCCGCCCTGCCCACGGTCAATAGGGGACACCGATGGGCTTGGAAAGACCGCCGTCCGTCGGATGGGACGTTAAGCCGTGGCTCCGGGAGCGGGAGAGCCATACCCTGTTCTCTCTAAAGAACACGCTGGATGGCTTTGACGGGAGGCTACCATCTGTCTCCCAACAGCTGTTTCAGTGGGTCCCCTCCTCCAACCTTCTCTGAGCCTTCGGGGTCCTTGTGACCTGGCCATTTAGCCCATAGTGTGCAAAAAAAAATGCCGGTCAGAGGTAAAACAACCCAAAGAACTTGAGAAAAACATTCTCCACACAAAATCACAAAAAGCAACCGAACTCCCACTTCCCAAACACGCTTCCCTAACACTTTACAAAACAGTTCACTAACACTCTCAACAACAACCCTCCCAATATTAAATAATTTCAATCCCAAAATATCTTTAATAACTTATTTTTTACCATATCTTAACGAATTTTCTAAAAAACAACAGGAACATATTAATTTTTCCTATTCTAGCTGGGGCGGCTCAGTCGATAGCGCGCCAGGCTCGTAATCTGTAGTTCCCAGGTTCGAGTCCCAGCTGGGTCAGCGTTGAGATTTATCTCCGCAAAATTCCCTGCCCACGGTCAGTAGGGGACACCGATGGGCTTGGAAAGGCCGTCGTCCGTCGGATGGGACGTTAAGCCGTGGCCGCGTGTGCGGGAGAGTCATACCCTGTGCACGTTAAAGAACACGCTGGATGGGCTTGACGGGAGGCTACCATCTGTCTCCCAACAGCTGTTCCAGTGGGTCCCCTCCCCCAACCTTCTCTGAGCCTTCGGGGTCCATGTGACCTGGCCATTTAGCCCATGGTGTGCAAAAAAGTGCCGCTCAGAGGTAAAACAACCCACAAAAACAACCCTATTCTAGCTACCACTAAAAATCCCTCATTAAATATACGAAACATATCCACTTACCTCTAACAGTATAGGCATGATATCCAAAAGTGTTCTGAAAGAAAAATGGCGAAACAAGTCAAAGCTAACTTCAGACTCCCGTCAAATCATACACATAACACGCGACTCCACATCACCCATCCAAAACAAACAAATCAAAGAGTCATATGGCCACCAACAGTTACGTTTCTACGTCATACTTTACACTTCGATATCATACCTTACACTCAACACACCTACTACAAAACACCTGAAGAGGATTCGGTATATCATAAACCGAACAATATTAGGAAACATGTAAAAGCATATTTGATAACAAAAATCCTTACCTTTCAGTCAAAATTTCGACTTTCGTCTTCTTATAGTTGAAAACTAACACTCAAAGTGAAAGATGTGGATTGCACAATATTGCGGTTCCGATTTCATAGCCCATCTCTAAATACTCCTGAAATTTCGTTGTCAAAATTCTAACAAAACTTGAAAACATAGGCCACTTAACAGGATCGGTTTAAATTTTATTATTTTTAACCGATTAATATCAGAATTGTAGACCTTAACTATCTTAATGCCAAATATATGATTTTGAATCATTAAACAGAATGATTAATGTAAATGATTAAAAAATGAATCTTTAAGCAGCTGCTTACCACGGAGACCTGACATGAGGTTTCAATACAGTAGGCCATTAAGATCTGCGAAGGCGAAATGTAACTTAAAGACTACATCAGAAAGAAACATTCAGTTTTTTCGATGATTCGAACTTTGGTCTTTTCTCTTCAGCCAAGCACACTACACACTCCACAAAATGACAAGGGGATAAAACGTCATTATTTCAGTCGTTCTCTAATAACAACTTATAGTGAAGATATATTGATTGCCGAAAAGGGAGCCTTCGAATTATGCTATGCAAATTCTGAAAATAACATTGAAAATGGGTCGGAATAACCATTGATATACCTATTAATAAAGTAACTTCGAAATATATGTCTATAGGTTTGTGCTTTACGCCTTTACATATTTGCATCTTTTACCTAAGAAACTATTCATTTTATTTTTATGTTCAGTTATTTGAAATGCTTTTTCTTACACTTCTCGGTTTGCAAAAGCCAGAAAGCCTTCTAGGTATAACTCGAAGGAGAGTGCAGTACCTCACATTAGATGTTTCCTACTCGAAGCAAAAGCTATTAGTATCTTTCAGAGCAATATTCTCTCACCTCTAAGAGAACGGAAGGGGAGGGCTACCACATCAGTTGGTTTACTGATTTGGAACTCTGTGGCCACTTTTTAATTTCCTCCCTGCTCTGGAGTTACGAGTTTCCACAGGGTCTCAATGATCACCATCCATAACAAGCCAACTGTCTACTGGCTTTGATTTTCAATTTGAATTATGGATTTTGGATCGAAAGTGTATAACTAATGTCTGTTGCTTGTTTGTTCGCTGTTAGCCCTAAATGAACAGATAAACGGAATGCTTTATATCAGCTGGCAGATGTCTCTAATCAGAAGCCATCAATGGGTACCTGAACCCTAGAAACGTCTTGCATCGTCAAACCTAAGTAATGTGTACGAAGTTGCAATTCATACCAGCATAATGACTACAACTACTAATAAACAGTATGATGGCTACTTGAAGATACAACTTCATATATTCAAAAACAAAAAGCTAAAAAGTTATTATTTTATATTTTCAATACAAAAAAAAAAATGGTGGGTGCGACTAAAGAGATGTCGGTATCGGCCATTCTTAGTCGGTCGAGACTGATATTTGATTCAGGGAGCAGCCGAGACTAATTTATCATTTTTTTCTCTCAGTTTCTGATCAGATTCACAAACTGTTAGCTTATATCTAGGCTATGACAAAACAAACGACCACCATCCTGGGACTCGATTCCTGACCCCAGCATTCGTAGTGTACCAACCAACACGATACCACTGCAGGCAAATTTCCAGTTTCGAAACGGACTTGGTACTATACCGTTTGCTCCCTACATAACCTGGTCATCCTGTTTCTTGTTATGCTCCCCACACCCATTCTCCAAAGCGGCCAAGCAGTGTTATCAATTTTCGTACGCTGCTCAGTTTCTTGGTAATGCGCTTTGGGCTCTCTGCGAAAATAGCCATGATGCTTGGTGCTCTCTTTGGCTCCTCGGTGCTACGCTCTCCTCCACTTCCTGAGCAAACAGATCACGCTGCTCTCCACGGCTATGTTTTTAATCGGGTGAGCGCACACTTATACTTCACGGCAATAAAATAACTGATTGCAGTTATATCCCAAAAACAATTACAATCAACGTATCCTTCTGAGCAAGCTACTACAGCCACATATTGAAGAGGACTTCCTGATTACCTGCAGTACAACCACAAATTGTACAGGGAATTGTGACCAGAGAGACCACAACACCAAATTCCCCTCTCCCAAGAGGACGCCATTGTATATAACTTATAATAGATCCAATATGGCGAAGCTATTCAGATATCTGAGAAGAGGATAATATATATACATATGACACAACCGAATAGTGAGCGATGGTTCAGTCGCAAGCCAGGCTCATAATCTGTAGTTTCCAGGTTCGAGTCCCAACTGGCCAGCATTTAGATTTATCTCCGGAAAACTCCCCGACCTGCCCATCGTCTGAAGGGAACACCAATGGGCTTGGAAAGGCCGTCATTCTTCGGATGGGACATTAGACTGTGACCCCATGTGCGAGAAAGTTATTCCCTGCGCACGTTAAAGAACACGCTGGATAGCCTTGATGGTAGTCTACCATCTGTCTCCCAACAGCTGTTCTAGTGGGTCCCCTCCCCCAACCTTCTCTGGCCTTTGGGGTCCTTGTAACCTGGCCATTTAGCCCATTGTCTAGAAAAAAATTATCGCTACAAGGAAAAGCAGCCCAACCCCCATAGTGAAGCTCAATCAGTAGCTTAGAAGAAATTATAGCTATTATAGTGAAGCTTACTGACTAGCGATAACAGCTCTTTCCTACAAATTATTTATACATCATGGCGAATGACTCTTAATTCATGAGGCATATTATTTTGACGTCAAAACATTTTAAGCATAGGAATAGAAATTTAAGTCAACGCACGTATAAATTTTTGATGTTTTAATTATATTTTCAACCTCGATATTTTAGAGATCCAAATAGTCAGAAGTTAATTTTAAGTTAATAGTCGTGCTTATAAAATTTAGCACTTTTCGAGGAAGTATTTTCCAGGACACGGGCAACTAGGGAATAAAATAAATTTTGCTGAAAGGAAAAATGTCGCTATTTGTGAATTTTTTTTGTTTACTTCTGTTAAGATATAAAGCCCTACCTATTCATTTAAGACTGGAGTCTACATTCATTGGTTATTGAATTATCGCCACTTCCTTCCACGCTAGGCCAATGGTTGAGTTGTTTTAGGTCTGAGTTGTAGTTTTTTGCATACAATGAGCTAATTGGGGGAAGGGAACCCTAAACTGTTGTTAGGAGAGGGTAGCATCCCGTCAAAGCCATCCAGAGTGTTCTTTAACGTGCACAAAGTATGGCTCTCCCACACATAACGCCCATTGCGATCGATGGCAGCCTATCCAAGTCCATTGGTGTCTCCTACTGAACGGGGACTAGGTGAGGGTTTTGGGAAGATAAATCTCAAAGCTGGCCAGGTGGGACTCGAACCTGGGAATTGCATATTACGATGGCCACTGAGACCCCCACCCTCCCATCAATGGGAAGCAAAATTCGAAGCTCTATTATTTCTAATATAAGCATATTATAAGAAAACTAGAAAAATTGCTAGGTGTCGCTCGGATATAGGCCTGGACACTATAATATCACGTGATCAACTTGGTCTGAGGTTGCAGTCCGCGACCGTCATGAAAACGAACGTGTATTCTTTCGTAACCTTAATGTTCATTCAAGTTTTTTGTGTTGAAACTGAATCTGGATTTCCAAAAAAAAAAGTAAGCGTTTTTCCATATTATTACCGTATTTTCAAAGCGAAACATTTCTTACAGTTAGTGTTTGATAAAAATTATTATTTGGTGCTTAAAAATGCAATTTTACACGCATGCTCTCTTAGGCCTAATTGCCAAGTGGTGACGATGGTGAAGTGGTTGGGTTATTTTACCTCTGAGCGGCACCTTTTTTGCACACAATAGGCTAAATGACAAGGTCACAGGGATCCCTAGGTCGCAGAGTAAGTTGGGGGAAGGGGACCAATTGCATGATTCACAGCTGCTAGGAGACAGATGGTAGCCCTTCAAAGCCATCCAGGGTGATCTTCAACATGCACAGGGTATGGCTCTCCCACACTCAGTGCCTTGGCGTTACGTTTCATCCGACAGACGGCGGCCTTTCCAAGTCCATCGGTGTTCCCTACTGCCCAAAAGCAGAGAGGGGAGCTTTGCAGAGATAAATCTCAACACTGACCCAGGTGGGACTCGAACCATGGAGCGCTACGGGCTGAGGCACCCCACCTCTGATAAAGTGCTTGAAAGCTAAAGTGCAATAGATTAATTTCGCTAAGTTAGAAAATTATTTGGCTGGTTTTATGGAACTTAGTATCGTTGTCATTTCAGAAATTGAAGGAAATAAACTTTTGGTAAGATATATATTTTTTCATAGATTCAAAAATTTAAATTTCTGATTGCAACTCTGATCTGCTACAACTTTAATATTTTAAGTATGAAACTGCAAAAATTTTTCAGTATTTTGTAAAAAGAAATAAATACCCCTCAAGCAGCTGTTTGTCACATAGGTCTGACAGGAGCCTGTTAGTTTAAATGGCAGAGTAGAAAGACTGAGAGGATGGTAGGACTTCAGCAGAAAAACAACAGAAACGTCCATGCTGAGTGGTTAGCGCGCTTGGCTGCTGATCTGAGAGACCTGGGTTCGAGCCCCGGGTAAGGCATGGATGTATGTGTCGTTTTTCTGCTGAGGTCCTGCCATCCTCTCAGACCTTCTACTGTGGCATATAAACTGACAGGCTCCTGTCAGACTTCTGTGGCAAGCAGCTGCTTGAGGGGGTATTTATTTTTTATTTTTTTATCCAGGGCTCGAACCCAGGTCCCTTAGATTAGTAGCCAAGTTTGGTAAAAGGCAGTTTATTTATAAAAGGGCCTCTCTGTGGGGAAGTATATAACTAAGAAATGGCTAGGGGCATAGCTATGGGGGGGGGAGGAAAGATCGCCCCCAAAGTAAATCGAAGTTAAGTTGGCAAAATTCGAAGCGATTTTGCAAATTCCAGGTGAGGTGTGAAAAATTGGATTTTTTTTTTTGTAAAATTAAGGGAATTAGCAAATTCTAGACAACTTGGCAAAATCTAGGGCAGTTGGCAAAATTTGAAGCCACTTAGTAAAATACAGATGAGTTGAGAAAATCGGGATAAGTTGGCAAAATCTTGGGAAGTTGGAAAAATCTTGGAGAGTTGGCAAAAGTCAGAGTGACTTGGCAAATTTCAGGTGAGAAGTAATAATTGAGTTTTATTTTTTTTTTAAATTTTGGCGAGTTGGCAAAATCGAGGCAACTTAGCAAAAATGTGGAGCAGTTGTCAAAATTTTAATCCACTTGGTAAAATACATGGGAGATGTGAAAATTGGGATTGGTTTTGTGAAATTAAGGCTATTTAGGAAAATCGAGAACTCTTTGCAAAAACTTTGGGAGTTGGCAAAATCTAGTAGAATTCGCAAAATTGAAGTGATTTTTTCAAATTCAGAGAAGATGAAAATATTTTTGATTTTTTTCTGTAAAATTACGACAAGTTGGCAAAATCTAGGAAAGCTGGCAAAATTCGAAATCATTTATTAAAATACAGGTGATTGTAAAAATTGGGATTAGTTTCGTGAAATTAAGGAGTTTTCGCAAAGTCTTGTGGAGTTGGCAAAATTTGAAGCCACTTGATAAAATATAGGTGAATTGTGATTCAAAAAAATTGAAACAGTTGCATTTCGCACTCACCCCGAATGCAAGGGGACAACTTATTGTTCCAATACAAACCTCACGACTTTCTCATTTTATCATCAAAATTAAACATTTTTGGAATAAATGCATATCTAGCAATCGTTTAAATATTTGAAATTCTGAAACTTTTCCGCAGTTAGAGGGTGCAATTATCGTTTTCGGAGATTTGGAACATGTGAATCGTAATATTTCATTAATAGCTATTCAACACAAAAAGAATATTTAAATTATCTATAAAAAAATAGATGTCTACAGACCGACAGACGACAAAGCAAAAACATCTCGTTTCTTTATTTCAAACGAGATAAAAATAGACCGAAGTCAGTACATGAAACTTTTGAATCCTGGAAAATTGGATTCGTCAAGGGCAAAAGTCTCTAAATCGAAGAGCTAATAGACATGGACAGCAGTTTCAACGAGAATAGTCGGTGTATACCAAAACTAAAAAGAAGATTTATTGCTATACCTATAAATTATATTCCCAGCAAAAAACGTAATTGGCTTAAGGGACATGAAAAATATTTTTCACAAACTATCGTAATTTGAGAGCTCATATATTCTGAGATTGACATTTTCATATTGCTCCTAAAATGCGCTGACTTTTCTTCGAAAAAACAAACATTTCATAAAGTACTCAGCGGAAATTATTTCGGCGTTTTGGAGTATCAACAGAATTTGACCCATTTCTGCGAGCACATTTAAATACGAATCCTAATTTGGGGAAAGGAAGTTGTCTTATAGACATCTGTCTTGTATTTACGACAAAGTTATTACTGTAATTAATGACAAAATAAGAAATGACACTGTAGAATTTATTTTTCTATTTACATTTCTACTTACTTTTGCTACTGAGAGGAAGGTACAAAAATGTACACTAACACCGATCATATACAGGGTGTCTCAAAAATATAGGTACAAACTTTTAGGGGAGGTAGATAACATCTAAAGCAGGCATGTCAAACACGCGACCCGCCAAGATTGATAACCAATACATTTATTTAACTTTTGACAACACTGGATTCTTTAATTAAAATTATAAGTACGTACACGGTACATGAATTAAATAAACGTATTTCAGAAAACATTTCCATTTATATATAAGGGAAACTATTGCGCATAAATGTATATGTCGGAGCCCGATCGTAGAATTGCTCATATCATGAAATGCCCGATCATTTCATGAAATAGTGGCATTTCATGATATGAGCAATTCTACGATCCGGCTCCGACATGTATACACATGTCTCGAGGTCATTCAAATGTACGTACTTTGCGCATGGCAATGAGTCACGAAATGCCAGTAGAGTCGGAAGCTATTCGTTAGCAGCCAGTGAACGAATACTGCGTTCTAGTCTAGTTTGCACATAACAATTTTCATCTGGTTTTTTTTTGTTTTGCGGCCCGCGATTTAATATATAATACTTAATATGGCCCTCGGTGGTTAATGAGTTTGATATGTCTGATCTAAAGGAATGAGAATTGCATAGGAATCCATAACCGGAAACTTCACCGTAATTCAATAGGCCGCGCTGTTCATCAGTGCTCTAAAGGAGAAATTTCGGATTTTCTCATTCGAGCGGTAGTCGACTGACGAAGAGCATGCAAAGGTATTCGAACAGGGACCTGGCAGACATGCACTTAGTGTATCGAATAACTGAGGGCAACGGACGAGCCGCTCAACGAATGTATCAAGAACGCTTCCCACACAGACGTGTACCGGACCACCGTTTGTTTGCACGTGCGCATCAAACTTTGTGCGATTATGGGTCATTAAGAGGTAGCAGAAGTGAGGGCAGGCCACGAAATCATCATCTAGTACGCCATTTGTAATGATTATGTCCAATAAATGTTTTCCATTAATCACTGTCTTGTGTCCTTTCAGATCTTGTACCTCTGCTACCACTTTCCCATGACGTTTCCGGTTATGGGTTCCTATGCAATTCTCATTCCTTTAGATGTTATCTACCTCCCCTAAAAGTTTGTACCTATATTTTTGAGACACCCTGTATATATAAAACATGAAATACCAATTTACAAGTGGCGGTAGAATGCTGAATAGTCAGCAGTTGCGAGGATTTCAAAAGAGAATAACGAAACAAGAGATGTGTCTTCGTTTAAGTTTGAAAGAAAAAAACCTGATACAATTGTAAAGCTGTACTAACCACTTTCACAACCACAATACCTAACTGAAACCAGCTGGGTCAGCGTTGAGATTTAACTCCGCAAAATTCCCCGCCCTACCCACGGTCAGTAGGGGACACCGATGGGCTTGGAAAGGACGCCTTCTGTCGGATGGGACGTTAAGCCGTGGTCCCGTGTGCGGGAGATTCATACCCTGCGCACGTTAAAGAACACGCTGGATGGCCTTGATGGGAGGCTACCATCTGTCTCCCAACAGCTCTTCCAGTGGGTCCCCTTCCCCAACCTTCTCTGAGCCTTCGGGGTCCATGTGACCTGGCCATTTAGCCCATGGTGTGCAAAAAAGTGCAGTTCAGAGTAAAACAACCCAACCCTAACTGAAAATTAAAACTTGAAGTATGTTAAAAATTTAAATAAATCGACTTGCTTTACTCGACCGTTGAAAATGTATAAAGTTGGGGACATCACAACCTCAGGAGGTAAAGATTTCCAATCCCGACCAACTTGGCATATGAGGGAAGATGCAGGGGGTGGGGGGGTAGAAAATATGTAATTGCAGTTTATCCTAAATTTCATGATGTGACAAAAAAATTACTGAGCCGACCAAAGGATTTTATTGAGCGGTCATTTTAGCACAACGGAACCCATCCTATCTCTTTGCTACACAACAATATTTATGGCAGTTGGAGTTATTTTGGAGGATTCATTAGCCTACAGAAGACCCACAACTTCACATATTGAGCAGAGGGTGATTCTTTTAAATTCTTAATTATTTGCGATATACACTTCTAGAGCAAAAATTGAATACTCTAATAATATGGTACATAGGAAAGGAAAATATATTAAAATTAAATTATGATGAATTAATGATATTACTTGATTCAAACATTTGCAGGAAATTATATCTTTTAAAAAAATATTTTAAGTCTAATATAAGCATTTTGATCAAAAAAAATAAGATGTTTGTTTAGTTTTGTACAATTTTAGGTTCTAAGATTTGATAGATGTCTTTCGTACATAATATACACCGAAAGGTTAGAGGTGCAGGGGGGCCCGGATATGTCTTTATGGCTAGGGCCCGAAAATGTCTAAACGCGGCCCTGGTTCGTGTATATTTGAAGCAGTTTATATAAAAGAAACTGGTTCTATTCTGTCATCCACAAAAGGTGGTTTGCCTTTGTTTAACATAACGTTATATGTGTTGGCGACTCAGAAAACTGAATTTCAAAAATTTTTTGTGGCTAAAATTTTTTGTCATTCAACATAAAAAAATTAAACAACAATAATACGCATACTTAGAGATATATACATTTTGGCAGGTACAATAAGACATCAGTCTATTTACGTCCTGCAGCAATTCATTCATCTGTATTCTATTTTTATATGAAAACAAAATCTTTAAAAACTAAGAAAACTCACAATAAGTTAAAAACAAAAATATTGCAAATTTCACCCCTTACTGATTAATGTCTCACTTCATGTTTATTCTTTCACAGGTGCATATTAAAAGCGAGATGTAGGAAATACCCTTCTCTACCTTTAGAAACTGCAACTGATTTAGAATCTTTTTTATTCAATTTCAGTTAGTATTGCATTTTGTTCAAACCCCTGAACTGCTGTGAATATTTTTTTTATCATTTCCAATTTAAAGCTTTCAAAGATTTAAGGGGAAAAGGGTAGACTTTAAAATCCCTGAATATGCGCCTAATATTGGTTATATTCCGCTATATCAACATGAAGTTATTTTATGATATTTTACTGGTCATCTGGTGACTAAAAATAAAAATTTCCGATATCATTTTAGCCACCATCAGAGCAGTTGCATTGCAAAACATGACTAAAAATAAAGTTTTTTTTTCAGTTTGAACCTTACCACATGATTAAGTCCATATTTCCAATTTTTATTTATATATAAATGAAATGTATGTTTTTAATCCTATGGGAGGAATTTCCCCTTTTCTTGCTCCTTAAGGAAGTCCATGCTATTTTTTTATTGACTGCCCATATAATAATGACAAGTTTTAATATCAGTTTCCTCGTACATATCTGCGATTGTTTCTCAATTATCTAATGCACGTCACGCAATAGTCCTTATCTAAGCTTTCTTGAACATTTTTTTCAAATCACTGTCTAAAGCCGGACTTGACCTAGTCCTCTTTGGGCGTAGAGGTCAGCGGATCAAATCGCAAACACTCGGAAAGTTGTTCAACACTTTCTGCCAGGTAGAATTTCAATAACCTCTGTAAACAACGCTCTATGTTCGTAACAATGCCCTTTATATAGAACTGTAACTGATAAAGATTTACTGCTTATCCTTTGGTTTAAACAATCTAAGTTCTGAGAGCCTTTGACCTAAGCAATTTGACTTTATGAAGACAACACATCGTGCACTTGTTTTTATGATCGAGAGAATAAAGCATCCTGTAACTGCATCACGTACTATTAACAAAGAATGATTTTTAACATAGGACGTAAATAAGTCACACGGAGAAGGCTGTGTTATTTTATCCCATGCTTTGCAGAATAATGAGTTAACAGGCTGATGCACAAGTGTCTAGAAGATCCAAGTACTAAACTAAAGAGTGCTGAAATAAACAAGGACCAAAAAATACAAGCTTTCCCAAGTTTCTAAGTCTTCGATAAATACAGCACCAAACACCCACAAATTGACAAAAAGCGAAATAATCAGCACACATACTTCTAAATTTAAGATATTAATCCGAAGTGTCTTAGTAATCTTCCATGTAAGCGAGTAAGCGATTTGTTAAAACAGTTATTTTTTTCTGTTTTAAGATTAAAGGCAAATTCTTATGACTAACAACGTTGCTTTTAAATGACTCGGCTCCCATAACTCATTATATAGGAGCGGTGGTGGTTCAGTCGGTAGCAAGCCAGGCTCGCAATCTATAGTTCGTAGATTCGAATCCCACCTGGGTCAGCGTTGATATTTATCACCAAAAAAATCCCGGCTCTGCCCTCGACCAGTAGGACCTTGGAAAGGCCGTGGTCAACTGGGTGGGGTCGTTAAACCATGGCCCATGTGCGGTAGGCTGTTCTCCTTAAAGAACACGCTGGATTGCCTTGAAGGGAGGTAACCATCTGTGTGTTAGCATATATCCAGTGGGTTCCCTTCTCTAGGTCCACCTCTAGTAACCTTGTACATCCCTTCTTTAGGTCCTTGTAGAATTTTTTTGTAACTAATCATTTAGACAATTCTGCGCAAAAAAAGTCCCGCTCATAGGTAAAATAACTCATTATATACACCGAAGAACCAAAATATTATGACAACTTGCAAAATATGATGTTGGTCCTCCACATGCCTCCTTTGCAGAATTTTTTTTGTAACTAATCATTTAGACAATTCTGCGCAAAAAAAGTCCCGCTCATAGGTAAAATAACTCATTATATACACCGAAGAACCAAAATAGTATGACAACTTGCCAAATATGATGTTGGTCCTCCACATGCCTCCAAAACAGCTCTTACCTGGTGAGGCATGGATGCTACAAGATTTCTAAAGGTGTCTTGTGGTGTCTGGTACCAACACATTACTAGCAGATCCTTTAACTCTTGTAAGTTATGTAGTTGAGTAACCACAGATCAGATATGCTGTTCCGACACAAACCACAGATACTCGATTGGATTGATATCTGGGGAATTTGGAGGCCAGGGCAATACCTGGAAATCTTCCTCGTGTTCCACGAACCATTCTCAAACAATCTGGGCAGTGTGGCATGGCGCATTATCCTGCTGAAGGCACTACTAGAGAACTACTACTACTAGCTATACCATTGCCATGAAAGGATGTATCTGGTCTGCAATGATATTTAGGTCGGTGGTAGACGTCATAGTTTCTTGTACATGAATGACTGGACCCAGGGTTTCCCAGCAGAACATTGCCCAAAGAATTATACTTCCTGCACCGGCTTCTTTTCGTCCCATGGTGCATCTTGGTGCCAACACTTCCCCAAGTAAATGACGCACACGTACCCAGTCGTCCACAATGGTGCAATAGGAAACGAGATTCATCGGACCAGACGACCTTCTTCCAATCATTCAAGATCCAGTTTTGATGCTCGCGCGCCCATTGTAAGCGCTTTCGACGGTGAATCCAGGTTAGCATAAGCACTCGGAGTGGCCTGTGGCTATGCGGCCCCTTTTAATAAGATTTCGATGTACAGTGTGTTGTGACACATTACTTCCGTCACCAGCATTCAAATTACGGGGAGTTGCGCCACAGTATCCCTTCTGTTGGCTCGTACCATACGGAATAGCCTTCGCTCACCTCTAGCATCGACGAGCTGTGGTGGGCCCACACCTTGCCAGCTGTTTTGGTTTTTCCCTCCTAGGACCTCTGTTTGAAGGTATTAACCACGGCTGATCGTGAGCACCCCACAAGCCTTGCCATCTCGGAAATGCTCTGACCCAATCGTCTGGCTTTTACAATTTGGCCTTTGCCAAACTCACTTAAGTCCGCTACCTTTCGCATCTGAATAACAAGAATAACACTGATTAACAGAACTCAGTATCAGCTGTTATTTACGGTATAACGTTTCATGACTCACTGTTTTTTTTTTCATGACCTACCACATTTTAACACGCACTGTCGCTGTCCTGAACGCAACAAAACTTATTTTCAATAATAATAACAATTCTTATTTTACACAATTTCCACGGAATTGGTAAAATATGTATAATAGTACAAATTTTTAAACAATAAGCAATAACTGTCAAAAGAAAGGAAAAAAAGTATCGAAATAAACAGTTGTATGGAAAAAATGAGTTGATGACAGGGACTCGGCAAAATTCATTTTCTCTACACAATTATTTTTTCATTTATTGACTTCTAGGTCAAACAGGTAACTTTGCGCATTTACCATTCATTAATTATTGAAATGTTTCAAAAAAAAAAAACCTAAATCGAGTTTTTTTTCCAACCCCCGCCCGCTGACCTCGTTATAATTGCGTCCTTGATAAAAAAAAAAAAGTGCAGTCCGCCCCGGACTGCAACTATGGTAATAAAGCATTTTAGTGTCAACAACTCTAATAAGTGCTGTAAAGCTAATGAAAGAAGCAACTAAACTAGAGCGACAACTTGATTGATTGATTTGCGACATATAGGACAGAGAAGAATCCTAGAAGCTACTCCTAACTTTTACAGGCCTTCTCATACAAGGACATGCCCTACTACGACCGAAGTCACTGCTGACCACTGCTTTAGTTAGAGCTAACACAACACACAAAGTTTGCCTTGCTGGAACAGTCGCTTCGTTTTTTATATTTAGTGTTGTGTGTTTGGCTTTCAGCTGGTACTTTATAAAGATATGGATTTATGCCCTTGGGAATAAAGTTCACCAAACAGTAGATTTTCATATGGCATCGACGAAGACGAGTGTCTGTGAGCCAACAGGAGGAGAATGGCAGCTGTGCCCGAGCCATGGCAGTAGCCAAGTTATGTTGGACTATACAGATGACATCCCTTTTTTGACTACTGTAACTTTACCATCAGTACGATAGAGTAAAGATATAATGAAAGGGTTGAAATAATCAGTGATAAACAGTGGGAAGCAGTAAAATGTGTATGGCATTGTGAATAAATATATTTAATGACTATTTAATTCAACTGCAGAGTTAAAGATGTGCCTCGAAAATCCTGTCATCTTTCCTAAATCTGAAACCTGCATAACTGCTTTAAAATAGAAAACAGTTGTTCAATTTCATATCATCATAGAATTTTTTTTAATTTTTTTGAAGTTTATTATCATAGAAATTCTACGTTAAAATCAAACAAAAGCTTGACTAGGTTATTGTAGTACATATTATATTTTTAGTACAATAAGTAAATTAAAAAATCAGTTTTAAGGATGCAAAAAAATAAATATATTTAGTTATATGACAATAAAGATAATAAATTAACAGATAATGAAGTAATTAGTTAATGACTACAAAGATCAGTATAACAGCAACAATCTAATTATCAAGAAACGTTACAAATAGGCATGCGCATAAAGTAGCAGAGTAGGTGAAAAGACAATATTTTTTGTTATCTGAGAACTGTAAAATTATATTCAATATCACTTACAGCCAAGAAATATTTCTTTAATCTCTTTTTATACGAAAGCAATCCACCGTTATGATTTCTTAAATGAAGTTGTAAATGATTAAATATCTTAGGAACTAAATAAGTTATATATTTGAATATTAGTTCCTTTTTAACAAAAGGAATTTCATACTCCTTTCCATTTGATCACAGATAATAATTATCTACTTTCAGATTATAGAAATTAGCATTTACAAAAGGTGTAAATTATTAAGAAGTGAAAAGAGTGCTAATTTGTAAGCATATAATCTTTGTATAATTTTATTTTAGCCCCATATTTTATATTTGACACTAAAAATGTATTAAAAAAACTATATAATCTTATTTCATAAGTAAATAAAATAATATATTCCCTCAAGCAGCTGCTTGCCACAGAGGTCTGACAGGAGCCTGTCAGTTTAATACGCCATAGTAGAAGGTCTGTGAAGATGGCGGGGAAACTAAGCAGAAAAACAACACAAACATCCATGCCTTACTCAGATCATATAGAATATTATTTTAACTTTTCCTGTTCGGTGAAATATTTTAGTAATTGGGATACTCTATTCAAGTCTTATTCTCAGACTCCCCCGAAGCTGAATTATCGGACCCCTTCAAAACAGAAATTTCGACCACCGTTTCTCCGAAAACTAAATTCTGGATATGCCTACTTGTAAACCATTATGTTGAAATAAGGTTGAAGTTGACAAAACGTCTGTGCTGCCATCTGGTTTTGATTACTGACAGCTCAAAGAGTGTTTAAAAGATATTTTGTGACTGAGTTAACTTTTCTCATCCAATCGATACATCCCTATGTACTTTCACTATCCCGAACATTTTTCAGCAATTTACACAATTACTTTCACACTTATCATCAGGGATAGAGGGATCTACAGTCCCGCATTCCATATTGGTAATGAGTTATAAAAAATATGGTTAACTTTGCTTTAAAATGATTGTTTTATCTCTCAGGGAGCTTTCTGGCACAAAATATGCTAAGTGTCGAAATCACAAGGACCCAAGGGTTCATAACTAGGTAGTAAAAGAGGATCCGGTGTGGACAGCTATAAAGAGACGGTTGGAACCCTCTCCTTAAAGCATTCCTGCAACATTCACACGGTATGTCTCCTATGTACATGGGGTCACGGCTTAATATCCCATCTTTTAAAGACCATTGCCCTTCTCTTTATCTCAGTCGGTAGCGCGCCAGGCTCGTAATCTGTAGTTCCCAGGTTCGAGTCCCAGCTGGGTCAGCGTTGAGATTTATCTCCGCAAAATTCCCCGTCCTGCCCACGGTCAGTAGGGGACACCGATGGGCTTGGAAAGGCCGCCGCCCGTCGGATGGGACGTTAAGCCGTGCTCCCGTGTGCGGGAGAGCCATACCCTGTGCACGTTAAAGAACACGCTGGATGGCCTTGACGGGAGGCTACCATCTGTCTCCCAACAGCTGTTCCAGTGGGTCCCCTCCCCCAACCTTCTCTGAGCCTTCGGGGGTCCATGTGACCTGGCCATTTAGCCCATGGTGTGCAAAAAAGTGCCGCTCAGAGGTAAAACAACCCAAATTCTCTTTATAACGGAGGGCATAGAAAGGTTTGGTGGAGAAAATCTCAACGCAGGCACCTTCCCACTTTTTCACATCAATATGAAATTCGCAAAATGCATTTAATTTTCATAAAGAATTTTTTTTTACTCTCTCAATGACAAATATCGTACTTTATAAAGGGATTAGTGTTGTTGTGTAAAAAAATATTAGTACTCGAAATTACATTATATGTGTTCTCCAGATAGACATCTGTTGACCATCTGATGCTTCTGGTAATCGAACCTCTTCTCGACGTTTATAAACATAGAAGGTTATTAACTCAGCGGTTAGAACACGTGACATGTTATTAGATGGTCATGAGCTCATATCGAAACAGTTAAGTCTTTCAGTTAATTCGAAAATTGTCTTCCATTTCATCATCTTCAGGCAGCCATGGGCTACGGAAGTCCAACCAGACGATGCAATTTAGTTCTCCAAGCATATCTGTCCTGATCTACATCTGCTTCATCTGGCCACTGCATACCAATTCTAATAAGGTCTTGTTTGACATTGTCTGCCCACCGCATCCACCTGTAATGAATTCCCCCTGAGTTGATGACAGGCAGGTTTAATTGCTCTCAGTGAAAGTTTAGGCGAAGGCTGGACATCTAGGGGAAAGGGGACCATGCCTCCCCCATTTGAGAATGAAAGTAAGGATAATGGAGACCAAAAATTATTATATGCATATTTCACGCATTTTTAATTTATTTTTATTTAAACTCTCTAAAGTTGTAAATGCTAAACTGCAATGTAAAGTCCATATCGAATACCCACCACACCCTTTATTTATTTTTTTTTCTAGATCCAGACTTATTATATGGGACATTCCCAGACTTTAAAGATGTTTACTATCTACTGTATAGAGCGGTTAGTGGTTAAAATGTTAGGAAAATGTGAAAAAAATTAAGGAATGTAGCAAATGTATTATATAATCTAAAAATGTGTTTTTTCAACAATGCACAGACAAAAAAAACTAAATTCATAACTTAACGGAATTTTTGAACGAATACAACACATAAAAAATGTTATTATTAATATTTTTTTTGCACTTTGAATTTGGAAACCGAAAGTATAAACTAGAGATGCAGCAAACACTGCACAGACCGTGACACATATCTTACTCTTTAATCCAAACGAAATGGAATCTCATAGATAAAATCTCCACTAAAGGATCTGTAACGGATGAACTTAACATGAGGTTTTTCAGAAAAGAGATTTTCCAACATGAGATTTCCAAGAAGGTTATTTTGGACACTTGTAGTTATTGTTTAATCATACGGTTTATTCAGTAATGCCTATTCTGTGTTCTTCAGCTATAAATATAACTTCAGCAGTTATATTTATAGATGGACTATACCTCTTTGTAATATTTAAGGAAAATTGTTAGGGCCATCTTTTGGCATAGGCAAAGTAGGCAAATGCTGGAGGCCAGCGATTTTTGGGGCCCAATAATTTGCTTTTGCCTAGGGGCTCCTTATAATAATTTTAAAGGGGAGCCCCGCATTTTGCTTTTGCCTAGGGGCTCAGGAAAGGCTTAAGATGGCCCTGAAAATTGTTATAGACATTTCTCCAAAAAACGTCATTTATATAATCATCTCTCTTTTTTAAGTATCTCCAATATTGGTGGAAGGGATGGCTCAGTTGGTAGCGCGCCAGGTTCTAATCCCAGCTGGGTCTGCGTTGAGGTTTATCTCTGCAAAACTCCCCGCCATGCTCACGGTCAGTAGGGGACACTGCGGGCTTGGAAAGTCCGTCATCTGTCGGTTGGGACGTTAAGCCCTGGCCCCGTGTGTGGGAGAGCCATATCCTGTACACGTTAAAGAACAGGCTGGATGGCGTTGACGGGAGGCTACCATCAATCTCCCAAAAGAAGCTTCAATGGATCCCCCCTAACCTTATCGGAGCCTTAGGGGTCCTGTGACCTGGCCATTTAGCTCATTGTATGAAAAAAAATGGCCCTCAAAAGTAAAACAACCCAATCCCTAATATTGCGCCAAAAGGTAAAGAGGGACTTATGACACAATAATCCGGATGACCTGGGTTTGAGCCCCGGATAAGGCATGGTTGTATGTGTTGTTTTTCTGCTGAGGTCCTGCCATCCTCTCAGATCTTCTACTTTGGCATGTAGACTGACAGGCTCCTGTCGGACCTCTGTGGCAAGCAGCTGCTTGAGGGGGTATTTATTATTATATTATTAATATGCAAGAGTATAAAATTACAACTCAATGGTTTAAATGATTTAGATGCTAGAGAGGATCGAGGTACAGAGAGAGGGCGTAGGTTGGCTCAATCGGTGGTACTCTAGGTTCGAATCCCTAGTGTATCTGTTGATTTTTTCTCCACTAACCTATCCTGAGCATGGTGAGAGAGGAGATCCCGATGGAGTCGGGAACATCAATGTGCATTGGATAGAATGTTAAGTCGTGATGCCATCTTCATGAGAGCCTATCCTCTGCAAGTTAAAGAATACGGTTGATGGCTTTGATAGGCTCGCATCCACCTATCTCTGAGCACTTGGAGTCTGTTGGCTATTTTTCCCATTGTGTGTAAAAGTGTGGCTCAGAAATAAAACAACTCAATCCACAGAGACCGACAGGCTAGATGGTATTGTGAAAATTACTTTGTCATGAATCGAGGCTTCAATTGGGATTAGAGTCTGTTTTATATTTAATAAATTTAGATCTCCCTTCTATAACTTTCCAAATTGCTCACTAACCGATCTCAACTTTCATCACCTGTAGTGAAAGACAAATTTAATATTTTCTGTTTTACACAAACGAATTCAAGCACAAAATTAAACTCTTCCACTCAGGATCATAAAGATAGTTTGTTACATATGAATCAGTAATGAAGTATCACAAGAATAGTCCTGTAGACAAGAAACGAATCACATAACTAGCTAAAAAAATTTGGTCGTGAGTGGGATGCCTGTTTTTTTGCCCTGATCCCACTTAAAGCAAAATCAAAATTTTTTCAGCTGATTATTTCAATTGTTACATATGAATTTATTGAACTTAATATATAAGTTTATTTAGTAATGTATAAGTGTTAATAAAAGTTCTCGAGTGTTTTTTTTTTTAATTTTCCCTTTAAACTTGTAACTAATCTCTTGTAAGAATAAGAAAATGTATAAGGTTTGTAAGTTTATGAAAGCAGCTGAAAATTAGAAAATTAATGTAGACTGTAGAGGCTGCTGGCCAGGTTGAAAAAAGCAAAAAACAAAAAAAAAAAAACTGGCCAGCAGCCCCCTAGTCTCCATTAACCTGGTCTCAGGATATAATCTCGGTGCCCAGTGGTTAGCGTGCTTGGCTACTCATAAAAGGAATCTGAGTTCGAGCCCGGGCAAGGCATGAATGTGTGTTCTTTTTCTCCTGAGGTCCTGCCGTTCTCACACGCCTTCTACTTTGACGTATAAACTGACAGGTTCCTGTCAAACCTCTGTGGCAAGCAGCTGCTTGAAGGGAATTTTTTTTTAATGACCAGCTAACTTTTATCTGACAATCAATCTCTGTCGGCGAATACAGTAATCGCCTCAGTGGAGAAGTGGAATCTGGTTTGTTGTTGATTTGCGATTACACTGTAATTTCCAGGGATGGCATGGTCATTTGGTATTCATAACAGGTAGACAAGCTAATAGCTTTGCGGGTCTCTTCAAAAATGTGGTCTCGACTATGGTCTCAGTAAATCTGTCCTGAAGAATTCTCAACGAATTTGGTCCGCAGTACTATGATCTTATCTCTCGGTACAAGATCCTATCTACAGTGAGAAGACCGTCCTATGAAGGTTTCTCAGGTTTGGTTTCCTTCACAGGTTCCTGAATGCTCACTTGCATGTTTGCTCTGAGTAGTGACCCATGTCCCGGAAAGGAAGATATGGCAGTTTCTCGGGGGCCTTCGTTTTCTCGCCTCAGCTAATGATTAGCAGGGTTCTCTTTGGACTATATTGCCATTGGGGAGCCTGTTCGTTATCGAGCTGGACAGGAATTTCGAGGGCTGCTGCTATATACTGCTTCAGGTAAGTGGGAGCTCCTCGGGTGACCTACAGGACCATTCAGCAGGTGGGCTAGTCCTGCTGTCGGCAACTATGCAGTAAGGCGATTGACTTGCAGACTTCCAAGTACAGGTTTGCGAGTTTCTCCACACCTTTTTTTTTCCTTTTGTAGTTATCTTTATTTTGTGAGGAGAGTTCAGCTCTTTACATTTTTATTATTTTCCTTATTTCATTTTCTGACGAAAGTTCAGTTCCTCACATTCCCTTTTATTTTTTCTTTGATGCATTTTTGAGGGCTCGGCTCATTGGCTGTGTGGGTAAGTGCCCGTGCAGCACAAGAGGCCGATTGGGCTTCCCTAAGTTGGACTCTGTGGTTCATTGGAACCATGGACACTGAACTACACCAAAATAAACATGAAATCTCTTGGTTTAACGATGGCCAATGGGTTTCAGTTCTACCCACAGAAGACCACTTGTGTGCACTTTTGTCAAGCGAAATCTTCATCTGGACCCTGAGCTATGGCTGAGGAGTAACACCATTCCAGTTGTGGTAGAGACCAAATTTCTCGGTGTCATCATTGACCAAAAGTGCGCTTTTTACCGCACATTGGTCAATTCAGGACCAAGTACATTTAGGAGTTAAACATTGTAAAGGCTCTCTCCTTTCTCTTCTGTAGAGCCGACTGTAGACTGATGTTCTTTGCTCTACCTGTACTGTGCACTTGTTGCACCTGCACCACCTGTACCTGTACCATTGTAATTGTATACTACGGATTGCAGGTGTACGACTCTGCCCAGGATTTGGTTGTGAACGTTCTGGACCCTCTCCACCATCAGGCCATCCATGGTTGCACAGGGCCTTCCTCACCTCAGATCCAGAGTCTTTATCTTGAGACCATTTTATCTCCTCACCATCAGTAGTTATCCCAATAATATATGTCTAAATTGTGATCACTACTAGACCATCGCACTTGGGGACTGCTTTTTCAGTCCTAAGTGGGAAATGGTTTCGCTGTTTTCCATTTAGTTCAACAGATTTTCGTCTTTTTGGTTCTCATGTCCAAGGCTACCTCAAAGACATTAACACCAGTCTCAATAGCATTGTACAGTCGGCAGCTGAGTCAATTCTACCATGGCTCGCTGTTACTCCTCCCTGTGATTTTTCTCTTTGAAGGACGGGACGTCCGATTGTGTGTACCAGTTGCTCTTTGCCACCCCACTGTGCTGATTATCCAGGCTTCTTGCTTGTTTCCACAGATGGCTGAAAATCTGGCATATCAGTGGGATTGACCATGGCCTGCACTGATGTAATCACTGCGGACCCACTGCAGTGTTCCATCTTAACTGTCGAGAGACGACATCTACACTATCAGCCTTACCTTGGACAACGTAGTGGCTAAGTGTCATCGTCGGTGTGTTCTTTACACCAACTCACTTAACTCGCTACAAGCTTTGATTTTGGGGAGGCTTCCATCTCATCCTATTCTGTACAAGATTCGACAGCAGCTCCATCGTTTGGCAACCACCTTGAACTACCTTTCTATTGGATGCCCAATCACATCAGCATTAGGGCAATGACTTGGCAGACCCTGCTACCAAGTCGGCCACGCCTCTATCCGGCTCTCCTCTGCCGTTCTATATCAGGACTTCTGGCAATGTATTACCATCAAGCTCTGGGCAAAATGGCAGAGATCGTTGTTACGAAGATCGCAAATAAACTGTTTTAGATCAAGCCTATTATCAAATCATGGCAATCATGTTTGCGCAGGAATCGCAAGAGGGAAGTTGTACTTGCTCGGATTCGCCTAGGTCATTCATTTATTACTCATTCTTTTCTTCTACTGTCAGTCGAACCTAAGTGCGAGTTTTGTGACAGCGTTTTAATTGTCAAACATATTTTAAATCGTTTTCTTTGTTTTAACTTTCAAGGCATGAAAGAAGCGACACCACTGAACACATGCTTGCATGTGGAGGCGACACCACTGAACACATTCTTGCATGTGGGCAGAATGTGAAGGGCAAACGCAGTGCCGGATGATAGACTTGCAATGAAAACTGTAAAAGACTGTTGTTTACTCTCCTCCTGATAGGTATTCGGTGTATTAACTGTTGATAGTTCCTTTATAGTTGCGTTGTAGTTACGAATCTGTCACGCAATGTCATGCGTCGCAAATGGCGGTTCTGTCGCTCCATGGTCATATATCATCTTCCTGACCCTTGTCAGTGTGTGCTGGATCCTTCTTGATCCCACTGGCGCCACATATGTACGATGTTGCTGGGATTGTGGCCAACAAGGTTGGTCACATTGCAGCACCTTGGATCTTCCCAATTGCACTGCGATGAAGGCGGATTTCAACAGAAAGAGAACACACATCAGAAAGAAAATATCCATGGCTTGAAATCGCGCAGATGGTTCAGGGTTGGGATTGGTCAGAATTGAAATTTCCACTTTTGAACAGAATTTTGAAAAAAAAAAAAAATCAAGAAAGTGAAATTAATTATTTCTTTCGAGTTTCATTTTAACATTTAAATCAATATTTAGTAATTAAAAATCAATTAACAGTATTCATCTTTTGATTATTTTTTAAGAGAGTCGCATTAATGAATTGCCTTTAAAGTTTACACTGAGGCTACTAAAGACCTGTTAGTTTCAAAAAAAAAAAATTCTAAAACCTTTAATTCGAAATAGCATTGGATTTTTTTAACTTTGCATTGCAATATTTATAGTTTTGTAAAAGCCCTTAATAACAGAAAACAGAATGAATTAAAAAAAATTGTTTAGCGGCATGCATTTCTGTATATGTACTTTACGACGTGCCAAAATATTTTTTCTTTAACCGGTTCGAGCTCAAATATTTGAGCCGGAATTCATCTCTATTTGGAATCTAACCCTCTTTACCTTTCCTATGATTTCTCTTATGTTATTCGGTTATTTTTTCTTATAAATTACTAATTTCTCTCAGATTTGTAACGAAGACCTGAAAGAGATTTGTGGAGAAAACAAAACCTCAGCAGAAAGACCACCACACATCAGAAAGGAAATATCCATGCATTATTCGAAACTCGAACCCAAATCTTTTTGTTCTGCATACAAGCGTGTTAAGCGTTTAGCTATTTTGCCCTTACTACTCAGTTTGTTATTGCAATATTGTTCAATACGAAGACTAAAGCAACTAATGTTTTCATTTATATACGGTATGTTTATACAATGTTAACTGAGTTATGGCTTAAAAATTTAAAATAGTGCAGCAACAAAATATAGGAAATTGTAGTTTTAAACAAGAAAAAACTAGAAGAACGCATTTCGTCTCTGGCGCATGTGGAAAAATCGTTTCAAAGAGAATGAAGTTTTTCCTTTACACTCCTCAAAACTTTTATTTTTTTACCCCTTAACACTCCTTAGCTGTCCCGTGGCCGAGTGGTTAGCACGGTTGGCTACTGATCTAAGGGACCTGGGTTCGAGCCACCGAGTAAGGCATGGATGTATGTGTCGGTTGTCTGCTGAGGTCCTGCCATCCTCTCAGATCTTCTACTTTGGCATATAAACTGACAGGCTCCTGTCAGACCTCCGTGGCAAGCAGCTGCTTGAGGGGGTATTTATTTTATTATTTTATTAGCACTCCTTAAAATTCCTTAAAACTTTATGTGAAATAATGGATGACTGAAAAAATGCTGTTAATAGTTTTTGGTCTTAAATGGTCTAGAGATTTCAAATTTCTGATTTGATTATGCAGATGATTTGGCCCTGTTGGCTAATGATGTTGATGAGATAAATTATTTCATTAGAGCTGTTGATGAGACTGGAAATAGATTGGGTTTGGTAATGAACAGAGAGAAAACTAAAGTGATGAAAATTGGTTAAGAAAATGGTTCTTCAGTTGTTTTGAACTGCTGCACTCTTGAACAAATATCCCAGCTATGTAATCGGGATCTATGTAAATAAATACAGGTGATATGCGGCATGAGATAAACAGAGGAATAGGGATTGCTGTGAGATGGAGAGTGTGGAAATCGATGGAGAGTGTGGAGAAATAGGCATATACAACATAAGAATAAAATTTGGCTGTGTAATAGTTTGGTTCTTTCTAGGGTTAGTTATGGTAGTGAAACGTGGACCCTTTCTGAGCAAGATGACAGGAAACTTGATGCCTTTGATTCTAGATGTTTACGCAGTATCTTGGGCATTAGGTGGTTTGACTTTTAAGTAATAATGAGGTTAGGCAAAGGAGTAGACAACCGCCTTTTTGCAATTTACTCTGCAAAAGGAGGCCGCATTGGTTTTGGTCAAGTTTCTCGTATACATAGCTGTAGATTGTCGAAAAGCTGGAACAACATGTCTAAGGGCTTCAGGAAAAGGGAGAAACCTAGAATGCGACAGTCAGACAATGTCAAACAGAACCTTGCTAGAATTAGCCTACCGTAGCCAAATGCAGCAGCTTAAGCTCAAAACAGACGTTTTGGAGAACAAAATTTCTCATTCTGGTTGGACCTCCATAGCTTGTGGCTGCATGAGGATTCTGTAAGCATGTATCTATGTAAATAACTTCAAATTCATTGGCATCACCTTGGGGAATAGGCTCATTTCGACCACAGATTTAAATGCACTGAAGGAAGCAAGTAAAAGACACTTTCACTTATTTAGATGTGTTGGAGGAACAAGATGGATCTGCAATCCACCAAACATGCTCAAACTGTACACAAATGTAGTAAGACCAAGGAGAAAATATGGACTGGCAATCATTAATACTACTGCAATTTGAAACAATAGAAAATTAGAAAATAAGCAAAACAATATTATTAGATTATGTACAGGGCAGTTAGAAGAATGGACTATTACCTCACTGCTTGCAAAGACCTCTATTCCGCCCCTGGCACAAAGGAAACAAGATCTCCTTATTCAATCTTATGTGAGACTTAGAATAAATCATCCTCAACACATCATACTACAAAAAAAAATAACCAAAAGGAAATCAAAGCAGAGATCGTCATAAACATCAGAAATCATACCATCTACAGCCAACGAAAAATGTTAAATTTAATAGAAAGGAAGATAGATTACCACCTTAGACAAAAGTACATCTCATTATCTCGAACAATTTACCACGTATATAACTATTAATATTTAGCAAGGAATACATAAAGAACAATACAAAATATATACAGATGGCTCACATGATCCTGAGATTCTGGAGCCTACATAGCGATGGAGGACAATTATAAAGTTAAATTTAAAACTAACAGCAATACTTCTATTATCATTGCAGAACTTATAGCTATATCACAAAGCATAGTATGCAGAATGAATAGCGGATTCGGTACGAAGGACTATAATCAGACACCCGAATGGTTAGCGTGCTTGGCTACAGATCAAAGGGACCTGGGTTCGAGCCCCTGGTAAGGCATGCTTGTGTTGTCTTTCTGCTGAGGTCTCCTGCCTTCCTCACGGATTTCTCTATGGCGCATTAAACTGACAGGCTCCTCTCAGACATCTGTGGCTATCAGCAGCTTGAGGGAATATTTACTATTTTATTATTTATAGATATTTGCCCAGTAATCATATATAAGCACAGAATAAACAACCAGTTTAAACTGCTAATTCAATACCATCATACCACTTTTCGTTTTCTTTTCATGTGCAAGGAGTTGCGAAGAAACTCTATTTTCACATCACGAGTAAATGATGTGTAAAATCGTATTTTGGCCTCTTAAGAGCAATTTTTTAAATTTATAATTACATAATAATTTATAACTTATCAAGCTTCTTTTGTCGGACTACGAAAACGCTTCGTTTCGTAATAAGCAAATTAAAAAAGAAAACATTTTGTATTTTAAACACTTTAAGGGATAGTTGTTGTATAGATATGCGAGTGCTGCACAAAAGTCTGAAGTAAAGATTTATAAATTTTTTTTAAGTAGAAAATAGAAATGCTTTTCAAGTTTTCCAAAAGTTACTAAAAACTGAACTGATTCCTTTTGGTTTTCATACCGTTCAATTCTAACTCCACTCCACTTCTTTCACTTCCTACACTTGCTTCTTTAATTACATTCCGCTTTCATTAGAGCCTGTCTCTGCACGAGATAATTACAAAGAATGCAGCCAGAGTCTTAAGTTGTAACCAACTTCCACAGTAATGTAGGAAAGACGCTTTAACAATAGCTGATTATTTGCGCCCTATGTCACTTTCAAAACCTCAATTATGAAATGAAATTATCTGAGGCACTTCGTGATATTATTGTCATGGGAGGGACAAAATTAAAAGCATCTTCGTTGCTTCTTTTACCATCTTATGCATTACGAATGGCACAAACTACATGAAACGGGAAAATCCCATCCAGGGTCAACCCAACCCGAATGTTTCTTACTAGCACTGGCTGATGCCGCTGGCACTGTGCAGCAGCGCCACCTGACGAGAGCCGGTGGCAAGCGGCGGCAAGTGTTTCTGCACGAGATGCTTCAGTGCAACCCATCCCCGGACAATGGATAGTTGGAGGCTGCACAGTTTCCCGGCATCCGTATCGTTGATGTCAACCGAGAAATAAAGCCACGTGTTTCCTTTTGTTTTTTGTTTTGTTTCCTACGTGTTAAGAGCAGTAGATTTTGGTGGAAATTTGTTGGCGTGCACTAGAAGATGCAAATAAATTCAAAAATGGCGAGCAGCTGCAAATCCTTGGATAACCATCTGCTGAGTGGAAGGAGTCGATGACGTGTGTTGTTATTGGTGGTGTGCACGTGGACGTGAAATTTCAGTAGAAATTTTAAGATTGCATCCCGTGGACTATATATTAATATCATAGCAGTCATTGTTTTCACCAGTAACTAGCCACTTCCTAGAAGGAATAGGATGTCGAGAATTCAATATCTGTTGTCATCTTTGTTGTCGAAACGGTAGTTATTTGTTTATTTTGTTTATTTTCATTACTATCAGCTTTTAAAAAATGAATTAATGTTAAAAGGGATGAAAAACAAACTTAACCTTTAACAATAATTCGAAGTGTTAAATCACAGTTAAGCTATTAATTGAAGATTTATTTATTTTTATAAGTACCATCATTTAGTAAGTGATTACACCCACAATCAAATGAGAACAGAGATTTCGTCTAAGTCTTTTTCTATGGAAGCAGAAATGTTGATGCAAACAAATTTGTAGGATTTAAAAACCAAACTCTCAAAAGTTAAGAAAAAACAACTGACAAACATAACTGAATTTATCTCCTGATTTGCATGAAAAATGAACAAAGTTAACATGCCAAGAATTAGATAAAAGAGATATAAACAATAAAAAAAAGAACATTGCTTTTATTTTGTTAGTATGTATTTTCAACTTCAATTTTCACACAGCTCAGATTTTAGCTGTAATGTTTAATCACACATGAAAAGAATGTTCTTTGCAAATAATAGTGCTGTGTCATATTTCTTAATGAAAATTCCTTTTAATATTCATTAATATTTGCTTACAATATTAAATCTGATCTGAATACTTATCTACCTCTTAATGATTACTGCCCGTGTTGATGAAACACAAATTCATTATATACTAAAACAAAATTGATTTTTCAATGCTTCTACGCATTCAGTGTCATAAACATTTCTCTAAAATCTGAATTTCTCTTCCAGTATTCAATTTGAATGCTAAAGCTATGGACATTTTCTGAGAAAATAGTAATAATATGAATTCTCACAATTATATCTTGTAGCCAGCTATTGAAAGGTGGAAACATTTATCAAGAGAACTGCAAGAGCAAAGCTTGCATTAATAGGAAATATAAATAAAATAAATGTTCACTGACTCGGAATATATACAGATTTAATCTGACTTTTGAAGCTATGTTCCGTCAAGACATTCATATGTTGCATACTGTTCCTTAAATGTGTGACTGACTCAATTGTTTCCAACGTAGTAAATAAATTAGATCAACGATTAAGTCTTGCTTCCTTGAAGATACTTTGTATTTACATCTCTTTTAAAATTTCCTTTTGTTTTAAATAGGTTCCTGAAAAACTCTCTCCCAAATTTCGTTGTCAAAAACGTCATGCTTAATGAAACGTACCAAATGCCTATATATTAAATAATCAGTAGATAATTCATAACATATACGATTTAAATAGCCGTTATTTACGAAGCCTGTGTAATAAAATCAGAAAACTTATTAGAGTGGAAATTAATGTTTCCCTTCTGGGAGAAAAAAAAATTGAAGTGACATGATAGCAAAGAATTGTTTTTAAATATTTAAAAGAAGATTAAGCTCTTATGTGTTGAGTAGACATATATTGAAACAGAAGTTTTGTTATAAATAATCATTTAAAAGGTAAACTACCAAAGATTTATCTGGAGAAACAAACTTATATAGATATTTATCTCACGTTTACAAAATAAAAAAGCATTTAACGTTCTTAAAAACTTTTCAAAATATTTTCAGAAATCAGACTGACTAATTTTTATCTGAAACACTTGAATTAAATATACATTTTGTATTTATAGAATTAAAATGGCTGCAAACCATAAATTACAATAACTGAAATAAAATTCAAATTTCTCAAGTCATTAACAGGTTAATTAACGTTGCAAAGCTATGAGAGTTTCAGGCTACATCATTTCTTTCTGATAAAAGATACGAACTTAAAAATCAGATACTTGAAATAATATGTAAAAGAGACTATTGAAGACACTAAACAAATATTGCAAAGAACAGCACTTTTTGTTTCTGTTGTGTGAAAGTAATATTTCCATGAAAATTATCCACCACGTGAAGTTTCTATGCTTGTTCATTCTGACTAACTTTACAAGCATCACAGAAAGTTAAAATCAATTAAAGCTTTTAAAGAAAGTGAAACTAGCTTATAATGCTGCTTTATGAAAGAATCAACTTCTGAACTGATGAAAATTATAATTAGCAGCTATCAGGAAATAAAGAAGCAGAGATATGAAAAACTGTAATTGTGAACAGAATAGCAAGGATTTTTTTTCTGCACTGGAAGCAGCTTTATTGATTTCTAAAGTTTTTTTCTTATAGTCATAAAAACATATTTTGCTGGCATGAAAATATCATAAAGCATATATTTTCAATAAAAAGGGAACAAAATTGCAGACTTCGTGACTCTGAAAGAATGATTGATTTTTAACTCTATTTTCAGTGAATTGATTGTCCACTGATTTTACATTTTCACTTAGAGGAATCACAATAATTCTTCTATTGGACTCGCCGTTTTGACTTACAGCAATTGGAACAGCTCATTTACCATTGGTCTTGTCGATATCGCTTATAGAAGTTGTAACTGAATTCATCTTTCCATAATACTATTCGTTTTCATTAAAGGAATTGTAACCAAATTCGTTTTAGAGCGAGTCTACATTTTCGCTTACAGCTACTGAACTAAGTTCAATTTCTAGCCATCTTGTTAATCTCAGCCATAACTAGTTAATTAATATTAGCTTCGACTGATTCTCTCATTTTCACTTGCAGAAAATGTAACAACATATCTTCGTATCAGTTTCACTTATAGCAACTCCAGATCATTTAATCGTGATTCCATAATTTTTTGTCTACATAGATTGTAACTGATCTCTTGTAGGGTGGTACTGTCAGTTGCTCTTTCACAGATTGTAACTGAGATCGTTTTCGAGTGATCCTGTCAGTTTCACTTGCTTCTTTTACCTTTGAATGTTCCTGTAATTGTCATTTAAAATCAATTGCTACTGAGCATATCAAGTCATTTTCATTTGCATCAATTTGAACTGAGCGCATCCTCAAGTAATACTGCTATTTCCACTTCATGAAACGTATCTCGGCTCATATTTTAATGATTCTGTCATTTTCACTTGCATGAATAGGAACTAAACTTATCTAATGATCTTCTAATGTTTCACCTGCAGAATATTTCACCTGAGCTCCTTCTCAAGAGATAATGCCATGCTTATAGTAATTGTAGGAGTGAAAACATCGGTGTCATTATAAGTAGATGAATTTATCTTCAAGTGACTCAGCCATTTTCATATAATCAACTGCCACAGATAGTTTTTACTAACAAAGAAAGATATTTCAGTGATTTCGTAATTTTTATTTAGAACTGGAAACAGTAGCATCATCAGTAGGCGATATCATTAATCTAATGATACTTTGGGACAAATGGCCTCTTTGCCCATTAAGCCGTACGTTTCTGTACGGGCCAGGGCACAAGCTTTCGATGCAAAATCAGCAGAACTTCAAAATCTAAGTAATCCCTTAGATCCTGAGTTACTTAGAAATCGAAAGAGTCAGCATCAGGGAAGTTGCAGCAGCAAAAACAAGGCAAAAAATGGTCCTTCTGGAGATGTCTGTTCTTCTAATCGAATCCAGGAAAACCAGAAAGACCTGCAAAAGGTCGAAGCATCATTGACAGCGTCTTCATGCCAGATGACACCGACCAACAACAATGGCAGCTGTAGCGATGACGTCATGGATAGCAGCATCAGCAAGAGCATCATCCCCCTTTCAGGGATGAACTCCTGTACTGAGGAGGACTCAGTAAAGGGTCGGGACGAGCTGCGGCAACACCCCTCTGGCAGTGTGCCTACTGACACCCTCCTTGTGAGCTACGACAGAGGAGGGGAGCAGCAGCAAGAGGAGGAGGAAGACCTAAAAATAACCCCCTCCGCTTCGAGAACGGAAGTCGCAGAGTCAGGGAGCAGTCGTGTAGCGGATCGTGGATGGGAGGTGTCGCCTTGCTTGAGCTACGCTTCGCGACAGGTATCAGTGTTTCATGCGTTCGTCGGTCATTCCGGTATCCAGGACGAGATCCGTGGTGATGATGTAAAAGAGCAACATGAACAAGAGAGAGCGCGAAACGTTACACGATGCGATTGTGGATCCATTAAGAGGAGAGAGAACTACAGGAACAGTTGCTTGTTGCAAATTGAATCTTATTTAAGCACTGACCTCATTTCTGACCCAGCTGCGGTGCCGCCAGGAGCTACCGAATCTCAAGAACAAGTTACTGCGTCTGTTGGCCAACAAAACGTAAAGACCTTTGGCAGTCAAGTGAGTGACTATGAATTCATACCACGTGGATGCACAGTCCCTTATGCAGCGCATCAGTCCTTGGATGATATTATCGTGTCTTTGAAACAAATCTGCGACGATCTAGAGAGTTGTGAGCCTCGGGTCAAAACAGACATCTGTGTACAGCAAAGTGTCTGTGGTCAGAATCTTGGAATTTCTGTGGACGAGCATAAAAGTATAAATCAAGATGGATTTTTTGACACATGTGCTTCTCAGATCAGTGATGCTTTTCTGAATCAACGAACAGAGGAGGAGAGATTAATATTAATCACACCCAATGATCAATCGCGTGAAAAAATAACGGATGGAGCTCTGAAGGTTGTCCGTGGCGAAATCAACGCAGCAGATCCAATGTCAACCCAAGACGACTTATCTGTTGTCCATGGAGGTACTTTGAATCCTGGAATGAAACCTAGAGCGTGGGATATGGAAAGTGGCAGTTTTCAAAGATTGGGATCCCAATCCCGAAATCATCCTCTTCCTCTGCCCACTGCAAATGGAAACAGTTCACAGGATTTTAATCTCCAAAGTAAAAGTTTTGACAGCAAGCACAGCATGCTGGCATTAGTACCTGACTTACAGGTCACGAGATTAACACGCGTCAATGCATCACTAGGATCACCAGTGACTAAATCTCCGTCTTTGCCTGCATCACCCTTGACTTTTCGCACGAAAACGAAACCAAAGTCGACGATTCCAGCTTACCTGACTCTTGGTAGAAGAGGTCTAAGCCGGAAAGTGTCAGATGACGAATTCGGGTTTTGGACGAGGACCGATTCCAAAAACAACGAAGCCATCGACAGAGGAGAACTGGAGAAGATACGTTCGATTCTAGCGGGTTTGGATCTGGCCAAATATCGCCGTCGTCCTCAGGAATTTGCTACTGAAGAAGAAACTCGCGGCCGCAATGCATTTCAGAGAAGTTTTTCAGCCCAGCCGAAAATCACTCTGGAAAAGTGTCCAGTGAAGAAACCTTCTTTTCTTGATGCCATTCCTCCACCCCCGAGGTCGCCATCTGCTTTTGACAAGTCCCCTGTTGGTTTAGAATTAGTTCCATTTGTATCTCCACCTAGATCACCAAGATCAGAGGCTTCTAAGATATCGAAAAAATTTTCTTTAGAGCTTGTACCTGTGAATAAATTCTCATGTTCGAGACCGGTAAACAACAAGCTGAGAGAGTTGACAGAGAAGTTGAAGCCATCCTCCGCACCTCCGTCACCACACAGGAAACTGAAACCTTCTCCTCCATCAACGGCTCCTCCTGCACCTGAATTCTCCTTTTGGAAGGAACCTCTGCCCCTTCCAGAACCAGAGTCTTCTTCATCGTTCAACTGGAATAACAAAAATCATTTTGAAATGACAAACGAAGCGAAATTTTCGAAACTCGAAAAACCTAAAGGAGAAATGATATTAAAACCAACGAAGTTAGCCGTTCTACCAAAACCTCGGAGTTTCGTGATCAACAAAGGCTATGCCACACTTCCAAGAACTAGATCTTCTCACTCTACAAACAACGATCCTTACGCCATTTCACCAACTCTGTCTCCTCTGGGGCTAGCAACGCGTTCAGAATATTCAAAGCAAAGTAGAGGTTACCTGGACTTTACAGTTGATTCCGCCACGGATGCGACAACAGATGAAGGAATGGTCGAGGACAACCCTTTGCCACATACACAGTGGTCAAGAGAAGGATTTTCATCAACATCAAATAAATCGAAAGAGGGAAAAAAGCTTCTTGCTCTTCCAGCACTGCCGAAGTTCAAAAGCGACCAAAGCGAGGAAGGACAAGATGGTGCATCATCAAATAATGATAAGAGAAAAAGAAGAAAAGGCCAAGGAGGATCAGTGGGTTTTAATGTCACTCCTCCGGATTATACAAAATCTGGAAATGGTCGATCTCTAACTTTTCCACCACAGAGAAAAGGTTCGGCTTCGGAAGACGAGTTGGAATTCTCCTCAATGGACAGCAATGGCTTAAAGTCATTAAAATTGTCCTCCAATTCAGATTCTGTTCGACAGCAGAGTGATCTGTCTTTGGCTGACAGTCATTTCTGCCCAAGCGAGACAACTGGAGAAGAAACTTACAGAGATGTTGTGGAGAGTCTTGGATGTCAAGGGATGTTGACTTTGAACGTCGATGATCGTAACGATAAATTATTGAAAAAGAAACATTACAGTGATCCAGGTACGGATAAAAATAGCGTCGAGATCCCTGAATTGTTGGCCTCGTGCAAGAGTGAACCCGAACTTGGAGATCCTTCCAAAACGGAACAAACCATCGACTGTAGACTGGATGAATTAGACGCCCAAGAACTAGAAAAACATATCGCAGGAAAAGAAAGATTGTTTCTGAAATTAAACGAACCCCAAAACAAATCTTCATCTGAAGTTGAAATACAAGACTGTCATAACGGCAAAGAGAAAAATTCTTTCTCTTTTACCGAAGATCAACCTCTCAGTGCCCCCACAGTAATTCCCGAAAGTATTCAAAAATATTTGGGGCACGAAGGATCAAGACCTCGGACAATGAGTGCCTCTGCAGCTCAATCCTCATCTCCGACACAGCAGAAACGATATTTCAAGAAAAGACTCCGAGGCCCTTATGGAGAAATGCTAGAAGAAGAAATGAGGAAATCGGTGGGAAAACAGAGACCCTCTTATACCGTGGACCTCCAGTTTCTTCAGGAGTTGGGTGACTTGAAACCTACCAGTACGTCAGGGAACTCGACCTCCAAGTCACGGCCTCTCATGCGGTCCACCAGCCACTCCCTCGACGAAACCCACATGCTGCAGACAAGTGACGACAACTCACCCAAGAGGAAAACAAGTGCCAATATTCCTCTTGTGAATGACAGATCCGAGTCTGTTTCTTTGCGGGTTCCTTCCACGGTCAGTGCCACTCTCTCGGAACCTTCTCTGCACGTGGGAGAGTTTTCTGGTGCATTTAGTGAGGCCAAAGATTCGGATGCGTGGAATGCGGATAACGATGTGAATCAAGCATTACACCAAGCCAGCTTGCGGGTAAGTTTTATTTTTTGTGTGTACGTATTATTTAGAGATATTTTGTTAATGTAATAATGATATTGTTTCATATTTCCGATTGAACACAATTAGTTTTCGAAGGTGAAAACAAAATAAATGAAACATGCCTCGAGTGTTAGTGTGAAAATCCACTAATACTGTATATCAGTATCGCCAAAAAGTATTAATGCATACTTCAATAAAAGCAGTAGGCCTATCCAACATTTGTTACAACTTTAAATTAACTTTTTTCTTTTGTCTCGTTATCTTCATTTGCAATTTTTTATGGATAAAACCGATATTTTCTAATGAGTTGTGAAATAACAGATTTTGGGTTCTTGAGGTCTTAACAATAGAGGAACACCGTAATCCTTAGAGGTTTGAAGCAGATAACTTATGAACAACTTAGCATTTCAAATATTTCTGATATTTGAAATGCAGTATATGCAGTAATGAATGAAATAATTCCCTATACATGAAACTACAATCAAAGTTATTTTATTTCCTTTTGTGTTAATTTACTAATTTAAGGAGATTTATAAAACAAAAATGGTTACAAATTTAAAGTTAAAGGTCACAATATTAGGGAAAATAAATATGAGGAATCAGCTTAGGCGTTGATACTAATTGCAGTGAGTCAAAAAAGACATCGAACATAACAGAAGCAATTCAGTTTTATTCCATTTTTAATCTTTGATACCAAAAAGGCGTCTTATAAAGTATCCAATAAAGTAGTAATTCACACGAATTCTATCAAAGTGAGTCTTAACACAATAAAGTGGCTGTTGATTAGAATTTCAGCCTCAACAACTTGTAAAGCATAAAATAAATTAGTTGCTACAACGAATTTCCACCAAAGTGCGTCTTAAAATATTAAAGTAGCAATCGATTAGAATTTCGATTAGTTACTTTATTAGATAAAGCAGCTATTTTATTAGATGGTTTGTGAAGCATCTAATAAAGTAGCTGCCAATAAGAATTTCATCCAAAGATGCGTTTTATTTCAATAAAGAGTCTGTTGGTAAGAATTTCATCCAAAAAGTGTGTTATTTCAAAAAAGTATCTATTGATAAGAATTTTATCCGAAAAGCGTTTTATTTCAATAAAAGTTTTAAATGAAAAGGGTATGAATGCAGCTCTAAACTTCGATTTTTTTTCAATATTCGTTTGGTATTTTAAGAGAGATGAAGGATGGAATATGAAACAACAACGTCAGTTTTGGTAATTGATCTGAAAAGTTAATTCAAAAAGGTTGAAAGGAAAGCAATAGCTTTTGAATTTATTTTGCTATGCATTATTCAAATGCATAAACTTATTTTTAGTAGTTTGTGTAATGACTATTTCAGTTTTGGCCATTTTTCAATGTCTTTTCCAGAACAGATGTCAGGTTGTTAAATGTTCAGCTTTCATAAATCTCTAAATACTAAACGAATTCGAAAAGGCGAAATTTTGATGGATTTGATTGAAATCTAAATCTGGATAATAAAAAACAGTTGCATCCGAACGGGCTGGCGAGAGGACTGACACGGAGACAGAATAGACGAGATTTTTTGGTGGCTTTTTCTGGTGTATCTGGTTATCCATGGTATTTCTGGATTAACAAAATCAGAAATAATAATGGTTATTGAAATCCTATTATCCACATAAAGAAAGCGAATCATTTTTTGTGGGTAAATGTGATATTTTGTGTGAATTGAATCATGGCAATGCTCTGGGGGTTGTCAATAAATGGTAACAAAACTTTGAAGGGGCTGTATATATGTGAAAGGGGGATTGAGATTCCGTTACATTGCATTACATGGAGGAGGGTAAGGATCGGAGGTGATGGCGTTACGTCACGCTGAAATGTACCCTTATTTCTGCGAATTAGTTAATTTTTTGTCTTCTGATGACAAGAAATTAGCTTTTTTTAACATTATCTATAATAATATTGTCGTAACACTTACATGCAATGCTGATTCTCTTGAAAATTGAGGATCGTTATAAAAAGAATGGTACAAAAGTAATTGCAAAGGCAATGGGAAGAGAAAGGTAAGAGCAAGTGCTATGAAACGTTACTTAAAATGGAAAGGGCAAGTTAAAAATATCCTCAATCAGAAATAACGTTATTCTGAAGCAGGGCCGGATCGGGGGGGGGGGATGGCAAAGGGCCATGCCCCCATTGAAAATGCTTGTAGGGAAATGGAAGGAAAAAAACTTTTTAAACATGTATATTTCGTGCATTTTCAAGGAATTTATTAAAGGTCTGTAAAATAGAGGGTGAAATATTATACTGCAATGGAAATCCAGATGCTTGTCTCTTGAGCTTCTTGAAAATACGGAGATGAATTATCCTACTCACCACGGGAGTTTTTTATAGTCACCCATATTAGAGTGTAGACTATACATTTTAGTGTTTTTTAATTTTAACTGAAACTAGTTATTTGTGAAGGGGGTGGTGGCAAAACTCAATATTTTGTTTTAAGATATAAAAGTAAAAATCTTTTTGTGTTGGATAGGTACTAATAAAGTAATATTTGCATTTTCAGAATCATCCACTAGTTCTAATTTTAATTATTTATGAGTGCAAAAGACGGAAACTTGAAAACTTCTTTCTCTTTGAAAACGAACGTTGATATGTATTCTTGTAACTAATTTCATAAATATTAAATTACGTACTCTGAAACAGATGAAACCACCTAAATGTTATTTACTCTAGTTAAAATGGATCATTGGAAGGTTAAGGGTTGTTGGGCTGTTTTACCTCTGAGCAGTACTTTTTTGCACACAATGGGCTAAATTGCCAGGTCACATTGACCCCGAAGGCTCAGAGAAGGTTGGGGGAGGAGACCCACTGAAACATCTGTTGGGAGACAGATGGTAGCCTCCCATAAGGCCATCCAGCGTGTTCTTTAACGTGCACAGGGTATGACTCTCCCGCGAACTAGGCCACGGCTTAACGCCCCATCCGACGAACGGCGACATTTCCAAGCCATCGGTGTCCCGTACTGACCGTGGGCAGGGCGTGCATTTTTGGCGAGATAAGTTTCAACGTTGACCCAGCTTGGACTCGAACCTGATTACTGCAGATTGCGAGCCTTCGCACTACCGATTGAGCCACCCCCGCCCCACCAAGGTTAGGGATAACAAGTTTTCAGATATTTTTCTTTTGCTGAAGCTGAGAGTGTGAAAATGCGCTCCTTCTCTCAACTTCAAAATGTTAGAACTCTGAAATTAGCTAAAACACGTGAACAACACTTACTGTATCTAAAGTAGATCAAAGGATGTGTTAGTCGTTAAAAATTTCAGATTTTTAAATTCATCCCCTTTTACCGAAATCGGGTTCTGAAATCAACTGTTTTTAATATGTGTTTATTTTAATTTTGGACGTTTTTGCTTTACTCAGAAAAACAACAAAAACTGGAATATCAGTTTTTTTGGTATAAAATATTAGTCCGTGCACAGCGTAATCCTGCGAAGCACCTGACCAACTCGAGCAATTTTATTATCTTCTTTCTCCTCATGGGGCGAGGTTGACTTAGTTTGTCAGCACGCCAGGTCGTAATCTGTTGTTTCCCCCTTCCCACTAAATAATAAAATAAATACCCCCTCAAGCAGCTGCTTGCCACAGAGGTCTGACAGGAGCCTGCCAGTTTATACGCCACAGTAAAAGGTCTGAGAGGATGATGGGATCTCAGCAGAAAACATCCATGCGTTACCCGGGGCTCGAACCCAGGTCTCTTATATCAGTAGCCCAGCGTGCTAACCACGCGGCCATGGGACGACTCCTCCCCACTCCACCACCAAAAACAACACCGATAACTCCTCTCCTAGGTCAGAAAGGGGAAAGACCGATGTCCATGAGATGAGAAGTAAAGCCATGTTCCCGTGACTAATAGAGCCATATGGATGGTCTTGAAAGGAGTCTTCTATCTGTCCCTTAACAGCTCTCCAATGGGTGCCCTTCCCCAACCTTCTCTGAGCCCTTGGGGACTTTGTGGTTTGGCTATTTCGTCCACTGTGTGCAAAAAACAAGTGCCGTTCAATGGTGAAACAACTCAAATGACCTTCGCATAGTGTGTTGCGCGTGCTAAATGCACCAAATTGTCAAACATTAAGTATTTTTAAACGGTAAGAGAAAATTTCAGTTTATTCTTTCGAAATAAAAAAGGAAGATATTTCAGCTGTAAGCAGAAAAAGATACCGAACCAGAACACAGGTTTCAAAATGGAGGAAATGTCCGGTAAAAGGAGGAGGTATGTTAGTTAAAATTATCATAGAGACCGAAAGAAACAGATAATTATCTTCAAGAAAGCTCTAGTACTGGTGAGAATGTAATTGCCCAACCTATTTGAAACGCAAAGGGTTAAATATAAAACTGGGTCGCCGTGAACAACAATTTAATTACACGACTTGCTGTCTATAGTTGTAATCCTTTCACTAGATAAGAGGAATAGATTCTGAGTTTTCTTTTGTTACAGAAGTAATAAATTTTGGGGCACTCATTGACTTCATTCTTATTGATTCGAAATTAGCAATGTTAAATGATTAACATAGAAGTTATGGGATCATTTGTCTTAGGTTTAGTGACTGGTGTTGGTGAACTAGATTGCATGCCCGGCTGTTCGAGACCTTGATTTTGGTGGCTGGTAGACAATAGGCTTAATGCTTGGTTTGGGGATACACTCACTGGCTTTAACGCCTAGCTTTGGGAAGACTAGCTTCACTGCATATTGTTGCAAATGATGGATTCAATGTCTGGTCTTAGGGTTCTATGTTTAATGGCTGATACTTGGGGCCCTAGGTTCGATTCCTGGTGTTATCGTCTTTTGGTTAAAAGTTTGATGTTGGAAACCTCATTGAGTACTTGGTTTTGGGTCAATTGTATACCACCAATTGACCACCAATTGGTCACCACCAATTGGGTCACCACCAATTGACCCAAGGTCTAGAGTTTAATGACAAGGTCCAGAGTTTAATGTCTTGATATGCTAATTACAGTATAATAATCATGTATAATAATTTTAAAAAATGCATATCATATACTTCTGTCAATATATATTGAACAGACTTTGGTAGAACTAATGGCTCTTATTGAATAAATAATGCATAATAAAAATAATGTTGTTTGCTCTAACTGAGTTAGTGGTCAGCAGTGACTTTGGTCTTAGTAGGGCATGTTCTTTTATGAGAAGGTCTGTAAAAGTTAGGAGTAGCTTTTAGGATTTTTCTCTGTCCTATGTATTGCAAATAAAAAAAAATACAGGTTTTAATATTATTTAATAGTAGCCCTAAAACTAATATTATACTGCAATTTTTTCCCATGAACTTTCATCAGCCTGTTTTATGTGTTCTAAATTTTTAAACTGCAAGCATGGTTGATATCGTAGCTAAGGGAAAAGCGTGCCATACACCTACAAAAAAATGAAAATAAATTGCTAATCACTGGATCTCAATGCTTGTTAACTTTTTCTGACACCTGACATAGCCTCTGCGGCATTCCAATGCTGATCTTTCCGCAATTCTATCTCCATACTTCCGTTTAGCATGGAGGAGTGATACATTTGTGGTGTGTAGTACTTTCGGATCATATTTACGTTAAACGTAGTATAGCACGCGAAACAATTTGGATTTCGGAGGTTATTGTACATTTATTTTATAAAATTACATTCATGTTATCTCCTAGGTAACCAATTATTCAAATTGCAGAATATATATATATATGCATAATTAAATACTCAGAAAATAACCAAATAAAACAAATTATAAGAGAAAAAATGTATTGTATTTTGTATATAGAAATTCAAAATTATTTACCAAAATATTTTTATAATTTAATATATTTTGCGATCGGAATATTTATTTCCTGGTTGTCGCATTCGGCATAGAATCCATTGTTTGGCAATGCCTGCTCTATGATATTTATTTTGATCTCAAGATCTGTTATTTTTAGAAAAAGAAACACGGGCGAATTTTTGAAACAGAAAAAAATAAAGAACATATTGTTGTTTTAGATCTGTGAATGTTAACGATGGAAAAATAAAATAATTAACCTAAATCAGCACCTACATAATTTCTTTTAAAATTCAGTAAATCACGTGTGTTTCCTTGTAGCGATGTATTAAAAACATTAAGTTCTGCTAAAGTTTCATTTCCTTATGGTAATCTGACAGAAATTGTACTATAAATTATCTCTCTGCGAAGTTTCTCTTAAACGTTCACTTATTACATAATACTGCAATTACCGACTATACTGTCTCTTGCATAAATATCAAGTAGTACATTTTTTAAAAAGTCATCACAGACATGAAGTAAGAAAATATGGAAGAAAAGGGTCAATAGATAAAATATGACTCGATTTAAGAACGTACATTTAGCCGACTTTCAATTGGCCATTACTTCGAGTCTGAAATGCGTAATTTCCGCATTGCTTTTAATGGCTCGTAGAGATATTAGGATAATCACAGGCAATTATTTCCGAAGAGACTGTTGAACAGGTATTGTAGCCCCCAGTGTAATAAGGCGAGGTAATTTGAAGTCTTTTGTTACTGGATTTGTAACATGATTGTGATTGAAATAAGAAGCGTCAGTTTCAGAACACTGTTTTTCATCTAATTTTTTATTGAATTGATTATAAGTGTTGCTTTCCTGGATCGTCTGTTAGAAATCATAATTTTTGTTTTAAGTACCGTTGTATACTGCCATTTTATATTTTGGTTCATGGAAATTAATAAGGAGCATTAAGAGGTTGCATTTTCTCTAACTGGAAATCTACTTGAATGATTCTTTGTTGTTGTTGGTTTATTTCGTCTCTAAGCGACACTATAGGCTAAATAGCCAGTCACAAGAACCCCGAGGCTTAGATTTGAATAGGGACCCACTGGTCAACTATTAGGATACAGATGGGAGCTATCATGAAGTCATCCTTTTTTTTTTAATGTGCACACAGGACCGTGGCTTAACATCCCATCCGACGGATGATAACCTTTCCAAGTCCATCAGTATTCTCTTTCTGACTAAGGACAGGTTTACGGAAATAAACCTCATCGCTCATAGAGTTGACACTCGAACCTGGGAGCATCAGAGTCTAGCGCGCTACAGATTGAGCCAAATCTTCTGATAAGGACTCAAATTCAGCGTAAACGATACAGATGAGGAAAAAGGGTATTTAGAGGTTTTTTTCTGCCGATCAAATTTAGACCTTCCAGTGGTTTGGCATGAAAGAGTGGGAGAACATATATTTTGAGTCCGAGATCTGTGGATCTCCTTTCGTGAGTTATTTAGTATCTTGGATGCTCAGTCTGAGAGAAAACTCTTGTGCTTACACTTGAGGGGATTGCATAACGCCAAAGTTTATTTAATGGATATAATCTACGAGTACAGATGGAGAAAAGAAGCTAGAGGCTTAAAAAAGCAAAGCATATCAGATTTGAAAAGCTCTCGTGATGTTTTTTTGATTCATCTCTTCCCAAGAGAACTTCCCGTTTTTCAACGGAGCTTTAGTTATTTGACATCATTTTTTTAGTCACCCAAGGGTACAGAAAAAAAATCTCTTGGCAGCTTCAGAGTTATCTGCCTTCTAGTTCTGCCTGACTACAGTTTTGGCTTCATCGCCTCCCAGGCATTTGTCACTAGTCGCTGGATTTCCGGCAACAGCTTCTAACGTTTTGCAATGATGGAGTGTTTGTAATCGCCTGCTGACTTGATTGTGTTCTGGAGAAGGCTTTGTTGCATCCATGCAGTAGTGATAAGGGAAAGAAAAAATGATGAAAAAAGTTTTAATCTTAAATATTCAGCAGAACGTGGACTGAAATCTTTATTTATGTCCGTACTAAAACACAAGCATTTACTCACGGCACATATGTTATGAGAATAAACGCCACATTGTTATTCCATAGCTCTCAAAGTAACCATTTAAAGGAAAAACATCACAAGATATGAAAAAAAATTCAGTCTAATCGCTACAAACCTTTAAATTTTCAGGAGCGGGATAGGCTTGGTTGGCAGCATGCCAGGCTTCCAATCTTCTGTTGTTAGGTTCGAGTGCCATGTTGAGGTTTATCAGCACTGAGCCCTATGCCAGAATGGAAACACCGATGGGCTTAAAAAGGCCACGGTGCATCGGTTGGGACAGAAAGCCAGGAAAGGGGGAAATTCGGAAAAATATGACCAGCCAAAAGTTTTTAGCACAAAGGCAAATACCAACGTAGGAGAGACGGGTAAAACATTTATCCTGATTTTGTCTATATTAAAATAGACCACGTAATGAAATCAATGATATTGCTTTCAAAAGTGAAAGATGATGTTTTTTTTCCCTGGGAGCATTTTGTTATTGTGATTTATCCTAACCTGAAAAGCAACAAGCCTCGCTAGAAAATCCACTAACCAGTCCTTCGCCGATGGCGAATGGACGAGTGGATTTCCTAAGGCCTCATACTCTATATGCATTGAAGACTCTATATACATTCCCTATGGCTAACCAACTCTGAGACTTTGGTATCCTTGTGACCTGGCCATGCGGGAAAATCTGTAAGTCTCATTAACGAAAGAAAAGGTTAGCCACTGATGGTGTAGGGGTTAGTACTCCTGGAATCGGATAAAATTTTTTTCAGGTAACTCTTTCATGAGTCCCAGTAACTACACACACCGGCCACTGAATTAGAAAACTTTATGCAGATATACGTAAAATATGTGGTCTCGTGCATCACCACGTGATCTAGGCAACTATTTAAGACTGCTGCTCGTCAGTAATCGTCAGTAGTGTTGATCACAATGGGAAAAACAAAGGATCTTTTAGGGTTCGATAAAGGGCTTATTGTGGGTGCCCGTCTGGCTGGAGCGTCGATGTTAAAAATAGAAGAGCTGACTGGTTTCTCAAAAGGTGAGATATCTCGGGTTTTTATTCAGTGCAAAAATAATCCACATTTCTTGTCTAAGAGGTGTAAGTGTGGCTCGACGACAATATGTCAGGAACGAGATCGCCGTCTTCTGAGAAGACTTGTACAGAGAAACAGGACTTCCTGTGTGCAGCAATTGACCGAAGCATTCAATGAAGGCTGTTCCCCACCCATATCTCAGCGAACTATGCACAGAGAATTGAAGAGGATTGGTATTAGCAATCGCATATCTATATGGAAACCACTGTTTTCTGCGAAGAACCGGAAAGTTCGTCTACAGTGGTGTCAGGAACACCATGACTGGACACTGGAAAAAAAGTCATGTGGTCCGACGACTTGCGGTACAACTTGTTCTGTACCGACGGTAGGCCGAGAGTTTGGCGGGAGCCCCATGAAGCAATGGACCCAGCTTGCCTTGTAAACACAACTCAAGGTTCTGGAGGCGGTGTCATGGTGTGGAGCACGTTCTGTTGGTACGGAACGGGTCCCCTGATATTGCTGGAAGGTCGGGTGTCCAAGGATTATCTGAACATTGTTGCCGATCAAGTTCATCCTGTAATGTTGACTTTTTTATCCAGCAGGTGACTGCTTTTTTATGGACGACAATGCTACTGTTCATTACGCAAGATGTGTTCAGGAGTGGTTCAGCGAGCATGACAGTGATTTTCACCATCTTCCCTGGCCATCACAAAGCCCGGATCTGAATCCCATTAAGATTGTATGAAACATGTTAGAGAAACAGATCCGAGAGGAAAGTCCTCTTCCGTCAAATCTGAGCCAGTTACAGGACTCTGGTGAACGCCTGGTATGCTATAGATGTAAAGGCACTCCAACACCTTGTGGAATCTATGCCAAACTGCATATGTGCTGTAATTCGGGCTAAGGAGGTCCGACTCGGTATTGAATAAAGGTTTATAATTCAGTGGTCAGTGTTATATATACAGACGGATACAGATATATACAGACATCTCATGTGAGACAGGACATCTCATGTGAGAGTTTATTACCGAACTCAGTTTTGATTTACAACTTTTTTAATCATTTTATTAATCAGTCAAAATGCGAATGCACAAATTATCTATAACGGTTTAAATAAACTGGATTATAACTGCCGTATAATCCAGACGATCAAGACCGGATAGTTCAGTCACCATGAATAAATCAATGTTTTAACAAGATTGAAATTTCACGATTATATAGATACATGTAATAGGGGTTATACTGTAAACTAAAGGGTGAGTGATAAAGTATCTATACTGGATCTGCCATCGAGTAAGGAGAATAAGTGTCCGTTATAGAAGTTACTATTCATGTTTAAATTAACTTTTAGAGTTTTATTTTCGAATGACAAAGGTGATGTAATCTGCAGTTCCCAAGTTCGAGTCCCAATTTGCATTGAGATTTTTCTCCGCTAACCCCCCCCGCCCTGCTCTTGGTCAGAAAGGGGACACCGATGGGCTTTGAAAGGTCATCGGCCATCCTTCGGATTGTCTTGACGGGAGGCTTCCATCAGTTGCCAGTGGATTCTTTCCACATCCTTCTCTGAGACCATTGGGGTCTTTGTGACCTTGCCATGTAGTCCATTGTGTGGATAAAATTGCCGCTCAGTGATAAACTGCTTAGAAGTCAAACAACTCAACCAGACCTTATTTTTAAAGTTAAGAAACTTCGAATTGGGGTTTTCTATTGGGATACTTTTTTCTGAATGTTTATATTTGTTTACACAGGTTTTAAAAAGTTAAAGACCACGTGCAAATTTAAATATATCAGAGAACGCTGTCGATGAACGACAAGAAAATCAGTAAAGGGATTAAAGTTTTTTCATGGTCTTGTAAAAAGAGAAATCTAATGTTTCACAATTTCGGATGATTTATGCATAATTCTCAATCTAAAAAAAACGCCATACATGCCATCGACTATTTTATTTTGTAGACTAAAAAAATGTAGAATGTGATTAATACATTAATAGTAAATGCACTAAAAAGCGAGAAAAAATACAAAAGACTGGAATTTTGCTCAAAGTGTTTCTACTAAGCGCTCCAAGTTTGAAGTAGCTAGTAGCCCACGCTATAATAAAGATTTGAAATCGTAGGTGTAATCTCTCCGTAGATAGTGCACCAATCTGGAGAAAAGGCCGTTTCAAACATGAGATGTAAAAGACATTTCTGCACGACGACAAACTGAAATGTTACGTTCTTCCATCTGACGAGGTGATTGTTCTGGATGAAGAACAGATAGAAGAAATGCAACCGGAAACACTTGTATCTCAGTGTCATCTCAGGTCGTCTCTGGCTTCCTCCAACGAGGCCATATCTTCCAGGAGAATCGTCCACTCCTACCCATCGCATGAAATCAACACCCCGCTCTCACAAGCATGGGTGGAGCGCTAAAGCTCGCTCACGTGATTGGAAGATTCTTTCCTGACTGAGGAACAAAACATCTTGTGTGGGAAACATGAGCTTGGATGTTTATCGTAACAGAGATCATAGATGCTGCTTTTACACTGCCTCCGCTGAAAGCAGACAAAAGACTGCGCACATTTGGATAAGCTTTCAGATACTACGGCGAAAGAGTAAAAAATTCTGCTGCTATAATTTTGAAAGCTCAGAGAAATTTAGCAGGACTAAAAAGAATAAATTTGTGAAAAAATTATCTGGTTCATTGCAATAGCGATAAAAATTTAAAATTATGTTTATTTATTCTTCGGCATAAATTAAAGCGCTAAAAATATTTCTTTAGCAGATCCCTCTGAAATATCTTTTTTCATCATTAGTGCTCAACACACGTGCAAAAATGAGGCACATCATGACACTAAGACTGTCATATTGTCACTCACTAAAATATATAATAAAATTGACTTAAATTTCTAAACAAATATAATTCAAAACTTTAAAATGCTGTTGCACTGAAAACTAAAGCACTCTAAAATGCAGACACAGAAAAGAGCCACTGCTCAAGACTTTCGATTATTCGCAAAGAGAGAATAAATATAAATGATAATAACTGTCAGGCTAGAGGCCTTTTTAAATATTTTTTTTGTTCGGGTTTTGTATATTGTTTTTGATTTCACCAAGGGGGCGTATGCTACGTGGGAGGCACTCTGTCCCAGCATCTGGAGAGTTAATTGAAGTAGCAGTGCCCAGAGGGACGGAGGTCACCCAAACGCTGGCGTTCACTGACAAGTGACCCGGTGGCTAACAACCTTGCCAGATGGCCGGAGCAGAGAGAGAAAGGAAGAAAGGGTTTGGCAACGAGGAGGAGAACAGAGCCAGTCGAGGAACGAACGCGTGCGGACGAAAAATTGTAAAGCTGGGAAATGATGACTGGTAATAACGGCATTGGGCTCTGTGAATACAGCTGAACAGGCATAGTAAGCTGGTGTTGATGTAATGCTATGTAATTAAGCATATGTCCTTGTCTATCAAGCATGTTTGGAAGGTTCAATAAATAATTGTTATATTTAAGTAAAGGCTGAAGTTGAACCAATTTATTGGGGAGGAGCCTCAGTATTGAGTCCCAGCAATTGTGATAAAACCGTTGATTTTATCTGAAAAACTCTTTCACCCGTCGCGTATTGCGATCGAAACGAGGGGACATTCCTAAGTGGTCCCAATAGACAAACAAACGAAGAAGCAACACCACAAAGTGGCGCAGCCACCAGTACGCAACAGAGGTGAAAGTAGCGGCGAAGGTGACGGAAGAGTTCCGACATCCATTGTGAGCTGACCAGAACAAGGCTGATACTGCCAAGAGTGTCCTGCGGTGTGCTTCAGGCGATAGAATAGCTGTGAAGGTACCTGAAGAATCGTGCATCACGTTCGAACTGTGGAAAAAGCTGTGAAGGTGACGGAAAAGTTCAACATCCACTGGGAGCTGACCAACGCAAGGCTGATACTGCCAAGAGTGTTCCGACTGTGTGCTTCAGGTGGCAGACTGACGAGGCGGTTCGTTCCTGTCATCACATCGGAGGTAAGTATCCTCTTACTCTAGGGGTGAGTAGTTAGATACGGCAGAGGCCTGTACGAGCTAAAATGGAGCTTAGGAGTGGTCACGATAGGGAAAGGGATGAGTTAAGGCGAGGCTACACAGACACAGAAAGGGATAGCGCGCAGGGTGGTGCTTCAGGGAGTGACCGGGGAAGCGAGGAGGTGACAATAGACAGAGAGTCTGATGCTGCGGAAGACATGAGAGGGTTGAGGGATTATGGCAATGACGATACGGATAGGCTACGGAGCGGGACCAGAAAGCAGAAAGCTAAAGAAAGGATTGGATATGATTTTGAATTAGAGAGGATGAGGTTAGAGATGCAACTGAGAAGGGAAGAGAGAGAGGCGGCGGAAAGGGAAAAGGAGAGAGAGGCGGCAGAAAGGGAAAAGGAGAGAGAGGCGGCAGAAAGGGAAAAGGAGAGAGAGGCAGCAGAAAGAGAAAGGAAAAGGAGAGAGAGGCAGCAGAAAGAGAAAGGAAAAGGAGAGAGAGCATGAGTATAGAATGCTGAAACTGCAAATGAGGAATGCAAACGAGGAGAGGGGTGATGTGCGAACGGTGGCAGTTTCTAGTAATCCAGCAGATGCGCGGCTGACTAATTATATAAAGTTATTGGGGAATATGCTAGCTGGAAGCCCTAAAAACCCATAAGAGGTGATAAATCTCTTTGAGACAGCGGAAAGGGGATTTAAGATATATGAAGTACCAGAGGAGTTTCAAGGCAAAGTCATCATTTCTTTTTTAGACGGTAAATATGCAAACCATGTTTTTCGAAAATTAAGTGCAGGGGATTTTGCTAATTATAAGAAAGTTAAAGAGGCCGTATTAAAAGAGTTTAAGCTCACTCCCTCTGCGTACAAGAGAAAGTTTGAAACTATCACGAAAGAACCGAATGAGTCATATAATCAATTAGCCTCGAGGTTCAGAAATAGCTGGGATTACTACGTCCGCAGTAGGAAGGTGACAAAATTTGAGGAGCTTATGGACCTGATAGTGTCGGATAAGTTACGTGATAGCCTTCCTCAAGACATGCTTACTCATGCTTATTAGACAATTCCTCACTCATGCTTACATAGTACAGAAAGAGGCGGAGTCATGGGCAAAAGCAGACGAAATAGCAACGTGGGCAGAAATCCATCTAGCCAGTGTAAACGGAACGGAAGAGGTCCAAACTTTTAAAGAGTTAAGGCATATACAAAATGCAGAACGTGTTGTTTCCCCCCAGCAGAGGATAGACTCAGAGAGAAATTATTCGAGCAGAAGGTATCAACCGACAGTTAATTTAGCTGAATATAGAAATGTCCCAAAGGTAAGGAGGTGCCATAAACGTAGATCCGATCAACATTTGATGAGAGATTGCCCACTGAGAACTGGGGACCGTGAGAGCCGAACTCAGGTGTACCAAGTTAGCACCTTGGATCAGAATTCTGAAGATGTTTGTGAGGCAACAATAGGAAGGGTTATGACACATTCAAAGCCAAGTCCAAGCAGTCGAGTAATGGGACAGGGAAAGATACGTATCCCAGTAGATTATAAAGAGGTTCGAATCAGAGGTGGCGACAAGACAGCTAGAGCAGTCGTGGATTTGGGGGCAGACCTGACAGTTATCAGAAAGGGGATGCTGAACGAAGAAAAACACCCGGTAAAAGACCATCTGTTGTTGCATGGACCGTTTGGCGATGCCAAAAGGGCAGAGATAAAAGAGCTGCCTTTAAGTTTGACTGATGGTACAGACAATAGCACTGGGAGTGGCGGAGAAATTAAAGTACTATGCGCAGTAGTAGCAAATCTGCGGAAGGAGGTACTCCTGAGTGTGGAAGCTTATAGTAAGCTAATTAGAAAGAGGAAGAGAAGGCCTGTAACTGGTAACCCCAGGAGGAAAATCCACGAGCCGTGGGCCAATACAGGAAGCTGCTATGAAAGAGGTAGAGAAATTCCAGTTAGAAAAAGGGAAATGTATGCTCCATGGAGACCGTCCAATCAACGCCGTTCTATCTCCCAGCCCAAACGTGTGCAGCAATCTGTCAGACTCGATGTCTACGATGATCAAAATTATGCAGGGGAGGGGGCGAACATGGCAATTGGAGGTAACAATGGGTCAGGCCGACGCCAATGTCGACGACGTTCAGCCTGTAGAGTCAGAGGGTACGTACGGGAAGGTGATATCTAGGTAGTCATGAAAGGTGTGCATAGCCTTTCACCTGGGATGTCACCTGTGAACGAATGAACTCCGCCAGTACGGCATACCTTCGTCAAAGACAGTTATTAGTGAGAGAATTAATTTATAAACTGTTTACTCTCGGACAACTACTTCAGTCACCAGGGTTTTTTTTGTTTGAAGCATAAAGATAATATTTAGATTCAGTGCACCGGGATATACCTAGAAGTTCTTTTATATTTAAGGTAGTGTACATAGATGTGCAAAAGATGTGCCAATTCGCAGAGAATTTATAGAATTCCTAAAGCGATTTCGAACTCTGAATTTTGTGGCATTGAACTCTAAGATTTACGCGAAAATGAACTCTGATTTTCAGCGTTCAACTTGACTTTTTAGTCAGCAGTTAGCAGGACTAACTACTGACTTCTGGCAGGGAGGTGTCAGGCTAGAGGCCTTTTAATGTAATGCTATGTAATTAAGCATGTGTCCTTGTCTATCAAGCATGTTTGGAAGGTTCAATAAATAATTGTTATATTTAAGTAAAGGCTGAAGTTGAACCAATTTATTGGGGAGGAGCCTCTGTATTGAGTCCCAGCAATTGTGATAAAACCGTTGATTTTATCTGAAAAACTCTTTCACCCGTCGCGTATTGCGATCGAACCGAGGGACATTCCTAAGTGGTCCCAATAGACAAACAAACGAAGAAGCAACATCACAATAACTTTGAAAGTCTGGTGATGAATCTTACTATAAGTTCCGGCCCTGTTTGCAAGTAAGGTTGTCAGAAGGTGTGTTAATCGATTTGGTGCTGTGTCATGATATATCGTTCCGTTGAAGAAGTAACTTAGTATACTTTTTCCTGGAAAAGCAGTATATCAGAGGGAAAAGGTGGACCACCACTGCTCAGTATCTTCTTCATTCAGATATTGTTTTACAGCAGCAATATTCGTTTAATATTTAAAGCAGACATTGAGCACCTTTTCCCTGAGCTCTGACACAATCGTAAATTTTGAACATGTTTTGTGGGACCCTATTCCCACAGACTGAATAAAATTTTTATCTGTGGGATCACATTTTTCGAGATGTCTTCGCCCTGTCCACGGTCAGTAGGGGACACCGATGGGCTTGGATAGGTCTCCGTCCGTCTGATGGGACGTTAAACCGTAGCCCTGTGTGCGGGAGAGCATACCCTGTGCACGTTAAAGTGCATGTTAAGCCATACCCTGTGCACTCTGGATGAACTTGACAGGAGGTTACCATCTGTCTCCCAACAGTTGTTCCAATGGGTTCCCTCCCTCAACCTTCTCTTAGCCTTCGGAGTCCTTTTGACCTGGCCATTTAGCACATCATGTGCAAAAAAGTGCCACTCAGAGGTTAAACAACCTAACCCAACCACGAGATTAAAAGATCTACCGGTTTTGGTTTACCTAAATGTTGACTCACATCTCCAACTTACATCTGAGCAGAGTACTCAGTGGTTATTGGCATCCCTGGGGAAAAGACGACTGATGGTATTTCTAACGGCATTTGCTCCTTTCGAAATTTGAAAGAATAATTATAAATATATATGATTCAATAAAAATATAAATTACGAAATCCAAGTCAGTCGTACTTTTGTGTCCTCGCTTTACAGCAAAATCGTTTTTTTTCTTGTATTTTGCTGCCCCTCTTTTCCAAAGTCTTGAGGACACCTTTTTGTGATCAGTAAGGTTGAAATTCACAGATGGCGACTTAGTCGACATACAATTTCCGTCCTCTTCGTTATTAACGCTTTCTCTTCTGAACGAAGCGTCAAAACACATAACCTTTTACCAAGGGGAAAAAATATACAGAAAAAAAAAAAAAATCCACCCTACCCCTTTATCTGAAACGATTCCAAAATATATGCTAACAGGGAATATAGAAGCTCCATATCAGATTATTTACAGAAAAGAAATTATAGTTTTGCCTTTTGTTTTTCGGAAAAACATGTTTTTACCAAGAAAAACCTCAGAACCTAAATATAATAAGTTATCTTAGTAGCTTTATCTAGAGGATATCACGGTTTGTGATAACAGTGCTCATTGAGGTTGAAGCTCACGGATGTCATAGTACAACACGCGGTTGACCTTTAGAACTGGTGGTTAAAAGAGTGTCTTAGCTGCAAAGCACGTTGTGTGCTGTTCCACATCTAACTGAAGCCTGCATTTTAGGCCAACAACAAAGATGGCTATCGCTCTTCAACCGCTTTTCTATATTTTTTCTTTACGGATATATTGCAAAGCGGAATTGGGCAAACTATACCATATCTATATGTGAAACTTGAGATTAACTTAAGTGTTCAATTTTATTTAACGAAGTTCTCTTTTCAGCCTTTTCATTAGTCTCTTAAATAAATACCGAAGCATGATTTCAATCTTAATTAGTACATTAGTATGCTTGGATTTAAGGCAATTTGTTTTAAGCGCGTATCCGAATTTCGAGATCCTTAATGGGAATTCGGAATGAGATCGAGATGATTATCTAGATAGGAAATCGAGAAAATATTCTCAAAGTAATCGGGAAGTAATTGGTTATTTTCTTCAATGCTGCCTTGATGAAACAATTATTTTGACAAACAGTTCGAGAATAATAGCGAAAAGCAACGGAAAGATAGGTGTATGTATATTAGTTTTGTCGCCTTTTCTTCCTTTCAAGTGAATTTGAATTCAGTAATTGATTTCATCATAGTCAAATTTTACTCTTATTTTGTACCTTTTAGGCAACATTGAAGAAGATAAATATTTTTAAAATTTGCTTAATTTACTATATATTTAAATTTTTAGGATAGCTTCTTAGATAACTTTAAAATTAATAATATGTATCTTTTCCCTTTCTTTTTTTTTCTTTTTTTCTTTTTTTTATGCTTGGAAGCAGAAAATTTTTATATTTCATAAGTTACTCTGCACATCATGAGCTTTCATTTCGCATATGACTCATTAAATTTCCTTCATTCTTTTGGGGGGGGGGGTAGAAAGAAGGGGAATAATTTCGGTAGCCCATGACGTTAAAAGATATACTAATAGGGATATATTTTCGCTGTCATTGACCCCCGTGAACCTTTGCTCCCCCTTTTTGGATGGAAGGAAGAATTGGGGAGGGGGGGGGGACGTAACATGAATTATTCTATGACGCTCCCCACGTCATAAACTTTCATTTGATATATTTTCCGTTTTCTTTCGACTCTTGCATTCGGAATATATAGTAGGATAACCGTTTATCCTTTTCCTCTTTTTCTATGGGGAAGAATGCATGAGGATGAATGTTTTATAGAGTCGGATAGCAGTTCTTAAACTTGTTAATACTGCAACCTCCTAGAACTGCAATGAATTTATGCAGCCTTCTAGATTCATAGATAAAATTATGAGACCCTTTGCGTCTTCCATACAATATGGGACCTATGTATTTTCAAAAAAAAAAAATCTAACAAATATAAAGCTATTGGAACTTTGAGACCCCTTCCAAGTTGTTGGCGATCCCACAGTTTGAGAATCTCAACCGATGACATTCCCCACGTCACCACTAGCGCTTTTGTGTGTCATATAAGTCGTGAAGATGCCCTTCGCACTCAGAAGATAAAGTGGAATAATCTTTTACGTAATTCCTGTTTATTAGAGAAAGAGTGAGAAAGTATGGGGGGATTTTTTCATAGCCTATGACATCGCATTTGTCATAAGTTATCTTTTTTGTTAACTCGTTAAGATCGGTCAACAGGTTTGGAAGGTTTGGTGAAACAATTGTTTTGACAAACAGACAAACAATTCGAGAATGATAGCAAAAGCAATAGCCCTGTACATATACAGGGGCGTAGCTATGGGGGGATGGGTAAGGCTCCCCCCAAAGTAACTCGGAGTTGGCAAAATTCGAAGTGACTTCATAAAATCTAGGTAAATTGTGAAAATTTTGTAATCTTTTTTTCTGCAAAATTATGGCGAGTTGGCAAAATCTAGGAGAGTTGGCAAAATTCTGAGTGACTTTGCAAAAATCAGGTGAGATGTAAAAATTAGGTATTTTTTTTCTGTAAAATTATGGCGAGTTGGCAAAATTGTCGAAACTTGGCAAAATCTGGGGTCAGTTGGCAAAATTCGGAGTGACTTGGCAAAGTCTTGGGGAGTTGGCAAAATTCGGAGTGACTTGGCAAAATCGTGGGAATTTGACAAAATTCGGAGTGACGTGGGAAATTCGTGGAGAGTTGGCAAAATTCAGGTGAGATGTAAATATTGGAATATTTTTTCTCTAAAATTATGGCATGTTGGCAAAATCGAGGCAACTTCGCAAAATCTAGGAGAGTTGGCAAATCTTGGGGAGTTGACAAAATTCAGAGTGACTTTGCAAAAAACAGGTGAGATGTCAAAATTGGGATTTTTTTCTGTAAAATTGTGTCGAGTTGGCAAAATCGAGGTAACTTGACAAATCTAGGACAGTTGGAAAAATTCGAATTTACTTGGTAAAATATGGGCGAGATGTGAAAAATTGGGATTGTTTTGCGAAATTAAGGAGAGGTAGTAAAATCGAGGCAACTTGGCAAAATCTAGGAAAGTTGGCAAAACTGGAAACCACTTGGTAAAGTACAGCTGAGTTTTGAAAATTGGGATTGGTTTTATGAAATTAAGCAGCGTTGGCAAAATCTTGGGGAGTTGCCAAAAATCGAATACACTTGGTAAAATACAGACGAGTTGCGAAAATTGGGATTAGTTTTGTGAAATTAATGAGAGTTGTTCAAATCGAGACAACTTGGCCAATTCTTGGGTAGTTTGAAAATTTTGATGTAACTTGTCAAATTTAGGAAAGATGTAAAGATTGGGATTGCTTTTGTGAAATTAAGGACAATTGGCCAAATCAAAGTGAAGTAGGAGAATTCGCATTGACTTGCTAAAAATTCAGGCTAAATGAAAATATTGGTATTAATTCTGTGAAATTATGGATAGTTGGCAAAAGAGGTAGTTACATGGCCAAAATGCAGGAGAGTTGTGAAAATTGCCTCCTCCCCCACACACACAGAGAACGAAAATTTAGGTACGAACCTGACAGAGACATTATTTTTTCAGTTGGCAAAAATTTGACTATCGAGTTGGAAAATTTTCCATTTCTCCCTCCCCCCAAAACATAGTTCTTCGCTACGCCCCTGTATATGTATATTAGCTTCAAAACGAGATTCTATTCCTTACCTGCAGTGGCGTCGGGAGAAATTTCTCTGGAGGGCGCAAAAATCTTTCACAGTACGCCATTGTTTTTTTTTTGATAATGGCATGACTTCTTAGAATGCATTTAATCAGAAGTAGTGAATTTTTATTAGCAGTATTGGTTACAAAAGGAAAAAAAAACAGTAATAATTTATCAACACTAAAACATATCTTAATAAATGATATTAAGATCGATCACAGATATCCTGGAAATGTGATAATAAATTATCACATTTCCAGGGGAGGAGCAAATGAATCCACTGCCCCCCACCCTTGCAAACTCCCATGCCAATCTGTCTCGATCTTTCTAAACTCGCAGAAATCAAAAAAAATTTTACTGTTACGAAAACCTGGCCTCGTAGTCTTTCTAGCACTTAATCTTCGATCTGTTTCATTAGCACTATCAATGAGAAAGATGAAATTATGATTTTTCATCGTAAAATCCTAACCCGTTTGATCATTTCTACCTCCTTATTTAAATCGCTTGAAAGAAGCATTCTCATTAACAACCAATCTTCTGTGCTTATATAATATTTTGTACATTTCGTGGTTTCGTCACACTCCACGCGTCACGCTTGTTTTGCAGCTACAAAACTGCTACAGAGAAAAATATATTATTAGAAAGTAGCAGCGTTTCAAAGTGAATAATTTAATCTGAGACAGACATCGCAGCAGATTCGTTAAAATGGCAATGATGAAGCAAATGCTGTAGCCAGTGTGCAAACTGCGATGTTTGTATGGAGATAATCAAGAAGTCATTATTTCTTATCGCAAGTTCAATCACGTCGTATAGGTGGAGCCACGGGGCTTCTTGGATAGCTGCTTGACAGTGATGCATTGTGGACCGAGGAATTTTAGATGAGTACGAGTCATTCATAACTGCCGCTTTGCGTGAAAGCGTGGAGAGGTTGTCGCAACGTGAACGCTTCTCTAGTAAGCAAATATAGTTGCTAACAGACGACTTGGCTCCTCGTAGCGAAGATCTGAAAGGTTTTTGAATACTCGAAAATGAAAATATATTTTTGTCACCTAGAAATTGCGTGGTTCTACGTATAACTTTGGTTTTCGATCAGAGACTTAGAATAAACAAATATTATATATTTTTTTATCTAATCCTTAAAATAATTTCAATCGTAAACATCTTATGATTCATAGTACTTTTCTGTTGAATATGGTTGACGTAAGTTGGCTAGCAATTAAATATATATATTCACTTGGACACCTAATTTTTTAAAATAAATTGGAAAAACATTAAGTAAGATCGTCCACAATTTTAATTCTATCAAAACTGTTGGTAATTGTTAAAATTTATTAATTTCTCAAGAACTGTTTTCGCAAATATAAATAAGATTTATTTTAATGATTTTAGACTAAGATTAAATTAATGATTATTCAAAACGTTATACACGAATAATTTGTCTATTCTATAGGTACATGGTCATGACAGTCCTGCCCTACTCACGTTAAAGAATGCGATAGAAGGCGTCGACGGGAAGGCTTCCATCTGTCAGATGGAAGCCTTTCAGATGGAACACCTTCTTTTTCCCTTGTCAGATGGAACATCTTTTTCCCTCGTTACCTTCTTTTCACACAGAGCGTTTATGGTCCTTGTGACTTGCCCTTTGTGCACACAAAATTGCTCTTCAGGGGTAGAAGGGTAGAACAACCCAACTGGCTGCGGAAATCGAATATTTGGATTTCTGACATGTACTGTTTTAGAAGTGGGTCATCCCTTTCCACGTAAAGCTTTGCTGTCTTTCAAATTTCACTTTGCATTAATTAATTATGTTCATGGAGCATCCTGAAAACTATTCTATTACTGGTATTAAAATGTATAATATCTTTGATGAGATAAAATCTTTTGACTGCACAAAACAGGCGCGCATTCAAGTGGTTGGGTGTGTGTGTGCTTAGGATACAGTAAAATCTCCCCTAAATTCTTGGACAGCTTGAAATTGGAAAGTACTAGAACTATTCACAGCGCTCTTTGGAGTAGGTGGCTCAGTCGGTAGCGCGACAGTCTCGTAATCAGTAGTTCCCAGGTTCGAGTACCATCTGAAGAGCGTTGAGATTTGTTTCCACTGGCATTTGGTCAGAAAGGAAATACCGATAGTCTTGGAAAGACTGTCGTCAGATGGTAAATGGACTAGCAGAATAATCCGAGAGGCCCAAAACTTTCGTTAATATGCGATATATTTTTATAACGATTGTCTTAAGTTTAACTGCACTAATAGGCAATAGTATAATCTTTTACGCTGAACTCATATCCATTGCTAAGGCATTATATAAATAGTTTAAAATATGGCAGATATATCTACTCAGCTGCAATGAAAATGGTGAGCTTACATTGAGGTTGGGGATTTAGATTACAATTTTGAGATTGATACTCAGAAATTGAAAGGTCAGGGGATGTAGTCGCATTTACTTTCGAAATCGCATGAGATGGCGATAGCACGATACTGAAAAATTCTGGGGACAGAGGTGGTAAATATCTAAGATCTCTAGGTCAGGATTAAGAATTTTTTGGACCTCGGCTAAATATAAAAATTAACCCTCTCGATCAGTGTCATGTTACTTAATAGACAGGGACAAATTTGGTGCATTAGTATTATCCGCAAGAATAATAAAAAGAAATAAAAATTAATTTTTACGAGAGGGAGAAAACGTTTTCAGAGATTTACTAAATGTAATATTTTTCTTCTTATTATTTATTTTGAATTTTTGAAAAATTACATCTGAAATTTCTCTCAAGAATTATAAAAACCAAGTGAATATTTTTACATGGTTTAAAAATATTATTTAAATTATAAAGCGTTGCAGATGTTTCGAAGCTAGGCTTATCTACATTTTTTCTCCCTTTAATTAGAATATTTCTCAAAATTTTAAATGTTTCCCTCGTTAAAACTGAAACCCTCAAGAAGAGCCACAGGTTTAAGGAGGGAAACATTTAAAAATTTGGACCTAAAAATTAATATATTGACTGTAAAAATATCAATATTTTGGAACGAAGTGCTTAAATTTTTTTTCATGGCCGGATTGGCCATTATGTTAACCCGGCAGTGGAAATCTCAAAGACTGGAGGTTGTGTGAAATTGAAAAACTCCGAGGATAGAGTTAATGTAATACTGGAAAATTCACGGAAATTTCCGGTCATATTAACACCGAAAGAACAGATGATGACAGCTGTGTGATATGGAATATTCAGGGGAATAGTCTTACATTATACAAGGAAATCAGAAAATGGCGGTCATGTGATATGGTAAACTCAAGAGATTAGATCCATTTTAGTGCTGGAAAATCAAGGGAAGGGAGATCGTCTCTAGTAAAAAAACTCAAGAGAAGGTTCACGCAAAGTGCAGATGCTGGAAAACTTGGGGAATTAGGGTCACATTAATATTGGAAAAATCAGGGGATGGAGGTCATTAATACTGGAAAACTCAAGGGTTTAAGGTCACATTAATACTGGAAAATCAGGGGATGGAAGTCATGTAATAACTGAAAACTAAGGGTATTAAGGTCACAATAATACCTGGGAATGGTGCTCATGTGATAATGGAAAACTCAAGGGAATAATGTCATGTGAATGCTGGAAAATTCAGGGTATGGGGAATAATAAGTATACATTCGAATAAATACTGGGCAATAATAAGGCGTCGACCCAAAAAATTTTTGAGAGAACTATTTCAATATTTTTGACAACCGCTGTAGCTATTTCGAGTGATCCTTTCGGTGAGTTTTCCCTCCTTGGATATCGCTATCCAAATCCAATACAAAAGTAAGCAATTTGCTTTTCTCTTATTCAGGGCTGGACTTAGAGGGAAGAGAGGGGAAAAGGCAGTATGCCCCTCCCTCTTGAGAATGTTAGTAATCAGAATGGAGGCGAAAGTAATATTGAATTTATATATACGTGTAGTACTAGAATTTTTCAAGAAACTTGTTAAATACTACTAAAACGAAAGGAAAAGGTTTATAGAGAAACAGCGTTTAGGTTCATTCCGGCTTTATTTTGTCTCCCTTTCACTCGGATCACTGCTCACTCCCCTCTTTATTTATTTCTAGATCCGGACCTGCTTTTGTTAAAATAGTATTTCAAAGATAGAGGACATTTGATCCAAACACCTATTCTTATGCCCTCCTTCTTACAAGGGGGAGGGGAAGGATCAGTCGATAGTTTGTTAGGTCTATAAAATGCAGTCTAAAGATTGAATTCCACCTTTGCAGGGTTTGGAATTTTCTCTATTAATTCTCGTTCTGTCCTACGTGAGAAAGTGGACACCGTTATGCTTGCAAATGTAGCCGTCCGTTGGATGAGATGTAAAGTCTTTGCACCGTGGGTAGAGGTACAATATCGTATGCACATTAAAGAACATGCTGGATGGCCTTGACGTGAATCATCCATCTCTTTCCTAAAAGCTGTTCAGTAAATCCCTTTTCCCAACCTTCTCTGAGCCCTCCGGATCCTTGTGACCTGTCATTTACCTCATTGCGCATAAAAAAAGAGCCTTTCAAAAGTCAAGCAACAACAACTTCTTACAATACACAGAAGATCATTCCTTCCTGGATTCAGTTACTACTTACTCTGATCATAAAATATTAGGGAGGAGAAATGCAGTAAATTGCTAATTGTTCTGTTCTCACGACACTCAACCACAAATGTGAGAGATTGCGATGTCATTAGCAAAAGCATCACAATACGGATCGTATCTGATGGACAATTATGTTCAAGGATTAGCATTGGAAGGTGACTTCATTTTTGAAGATTTAAGAAACCTGATTTTGGAAACTGTTCAAAAGAAAGCAGAGTTAAAATAGAAGTTAATTAAGAGATAAAAAAAACTTTCATGAAAAAAAACTAGATGTCACCATTTTCTAGTGAGAGGACAGTTAACTACAGCCTCTATGTCATGCCTCTATCCCAAAGATTAATAGTCGATTTCCATCATGAGGTTCCATTCCTCTTCGCAACCTCGTCACCTGGACCAGTTCTTGCCCTTCAGTGACCCTTAGCGAAATGTCACTCATTTGACAAATTGGCGCAATTCCCCTGTTTTCCCGCCTTTCTGTATTCGTGTCACGTGTAATTAGGTAGGGGGGAGCGGTAGAGTCAGCAGTAGCAACTACCGCTTGTATGGCGTCATGGGTTGCCCCATAGGTGACGTCACGGCTCTGCAAAATAAACACTCGCCAGAGAATTTTTCTTCACTTTCGCTTGGTGGTTTGACTCGCTGCATCATCTATTAATAGAAGTCGTTTATAATCAGCTGGAGGGGGATTCTGGTGAAGTCTGGCAGTTTTACCTCTCATCGGTGCACTTTTACAGTCGCCAAGGGTGGTCAATCGTTGAGTGTAAAGGCACGGATGACCTCAGGGCTTTCGTTTGCTTTGTATCAATAAGCTTCGGCCTGTGTTGCGGCTCTAGAGTACCCGGTTTCTATCAAAATATTGTTGCAAGAAGACTTGGGAAGTTTTGTGAAGTTGCATCTGTTGCGAAACTGATACAGTCTACGCTCTGATTCGTTGTTTTTATATTTTTCTGCTTCACTGGTTCAATATTTATTTAACCTTTACTTATTTACAGGAAAATGATCTGGACTAAAACCTAGCAGTGTAATGGAGGGAAAAGTTTTCAGTTGCATGGAGGGTTTTTTTTAGGTTTGCCCAAATTATCAGACTTATAGAAACGTCAATCATAAGATTAATACCAATATTTACTTTTTATGTAGTCTTTGCATAGATTCCTTTTTGAGTAGACTGACAGTAGCCATGCTTTTGTTTAAAGTCGTAAGAAAGCTAAAAAATTTTTCAAGGTGTTCTTTATTTTCATTCAAATCCGGGTGAAAGGATAAAAATTTGCTATGCGTCTTTGTTTCTCTTGTTAAAATCCGGGAAAAAGTATAAAAATTTTAATTTTGGTTTTCTTTCTCTTGTTAAAATCCGAGAAAAAATATAAAAAATTTGATTTTAGTTTTCTTTCTCTGGTCTGTAAATGGTAGCTAGGTAGTCACTGGAAGAAGAGCTATGCAACAATCCCCTATCATGATGCATAGAACCGGCCAGGCCTAGCACCTAATGTCCGACCCCGCCTTCTCGTGGTGCAGACCGTTAGTACCTTTCAGAAGAGATACTCTCTTGTGGAAGTGAACGGAAGCGGAGGGCTGCCAGATTAGTGTGGCCTACTGATCTAGACATCTATGGCTACTGTTCTTTTTTTTTCTACACTGTTGAGGAGTGGTCAACCATACAGGGTCCTCGTGCTGACCATATATACCAACCTGAATGGAATTATGGCTCTGAGCTTGATTATGGATCCTGATTTTGCTGCACTGGTGGGCTTCTGTGGAGGGAAAATCTTCCACTGTGTTTTCTGTTTGTTTGTGGGTTGACAGCCCCAAGTAAATAGATTCACAGGATATGTTTATCAGCTGGTGGATAATCCTGAGCAGAGGTCATCGCAGGCACCTGAACTCTTTGCTTCTTTTGGCATCGTCAAATTCTACATTGGAGGAAGTCTTCCAGTGTAGATGGCTTCAGCCTTCAGTGGTGGGGGAATGGGTCTTTGCCCCATATCTGTGTATAGGGGGCTGTTTGATATTGTCGCCATTCCCTCTCTCAATAAACATAGTTTCTTTAAACATCCCACTAACCATTTTCCCTCCATAGGTAGTTGGAATGTGAGGATTTGCACAGAGCTTTTTCTCTTGATGTCCTCACACAAGAATTCCACCATTATAATTTAGATATTCTCGGCTTGCAAGAAACCGGATGGACAGATAAAGGTCAGATTCATAAAAAAAATCTTAAATTTCTTTTTTTCAGGGAGGGACCACAATAAGCATCACCAAGGCGTGGGTCTGCTTCTCAGAAGACACGCTAGTGATGCTCTTCTAGGATATGAGTGCATTAATGAAAGGTTTCTTACAGCAAAATTTCAGACAAGCGTTAAAGACTTGAATATTATCTGCTGTTATGCCCCCACTGAGGATGCCGATGAGGATGAGAAGGATAGGTTTTACGGACAACTTCAGAATATTTTGAATTCTGCCAAGAAAGAAGATACCCTTGTTCTTGGTGACTTCAATGCCAAAGTTGGTATTGACTTTGGGGAGGGGTGATAGGCCCTTTTGGTATTGGTAGCTGCAATGGCAATGGGCAACGTCTCCTACAGGTAAGTAAACTCAATGAATTCAGAATAACTAACACATATTACAAACACCGCGACATACATAAGTACACATGGGTTTCACCTGATGGGCTGCATAAGAATATGATTGATTATATATTAATTAAGAGCAAATGGGCTAGTTCTGTTAGGAATACCAGGGCATATAGAGGAGCTGAAATTGGATCTGACTATTACCTTGTTAAAAGTGTCTTGCAACTTAAACTTAAAAAGTGTTTTGCTAGGGTTAAAAAATTTACTTTTAATACTAAAGCTGAGAAAGACCCAGTTATAGCCAAAGCTTACCATGATAGGTTACTTAGTCATTATGACAGTCATGGTATGCTTACTACTGAAGTTGAGGAAGAATGGGATCATTTTCAACAGACCTTTTTCGACAGTAACACTACTCTTTTAGGAAAAAAGGAGCAGAGGAGGCAGAATTAGAGTGATAAGGCACTTGTGCCTTATTTCAGAAATAACAAACTGTAGAACGCCCTTAATAAATACTTTACTAGTCCTAATAGAAAGCATTACAGAGAGCTTAATAAAACGTGTAAAGGATCAGTTAGCTGCTGATAAAAATCTTTGGAGCCGAGGAAGCAGTTAGACAGCACAACAGTAGAGAGCTGTACCAGATAGTTAATGTTTTATGTGGTGGAAAACGGACAGGTATACGGGGATTGAAGGATAAACAAGGTAAGGTTATAGAAGGTGAGGATTCTGTCATGGCTAGGTGGGCCGAGCATTTCAGTGATGTTATTGTTGATGTTTTACTCTTAGCGGCACATTTTTGCGCACCATGTGCTAAATGGCCAGGTCACATGGACCCCGAAGGCTCAGAGAAGGTTGGAGGAGGGGACCCACTGGAACAGCTATTGGGAGACAGGTGGTAGCCTCCCATCAAGGCCATCCAGCGTGTTCTTAAACGTGCACAGGGTATGACTCTCCCGCAGACGGAACCACGGCTTAACGTCCCATCCGATGGACGGCGGCCTTTCCAAGCCCATCGGTGTCCCCTACTGATCGTGGGCAGGGCGGGGAATTTTGCGGAGATAAATCCCAAAGCTGACCCAGCTGGGATTCATTTCAGTGATGTTCTAAACAATTGGCTAGTTCTACTCCCATTGTTTGCAATGATGATAGATGCATTGATGGCTTTAATGTTGGCCCTATAACACAATCTGAAGTTATTTTGGGTATTTCTAAACTTGAACTTCATAAATCCCCAGGGGTAGATGAAATTACTACGGAAATGCTTAGAGCTTGGAATGTTTTGGTTACCACTTGGATGACTGAAATTTTGAATATCTTTTTTGATAAAGGCATGGTTCCTAAAGATTTTACCAGAGCTATTGTTATCCCTATTTTCAAAAAAGGTGATCGCAGTTCTTGTGATAACTATAGGGGTATCAGCCTGCTCTCTGTTCCAGGTAAAGTTCTTTCCATGATCGTGCTTAATAGAATTAAGAATCTGGTTGACAGTCAATTGCATGATGAGCAATGTGGATTCAGAAGTGGTAGGGGATGTGTGGATCAGATATTTTCACTTAGGCAGATTCTTGAGAAATGTTTAGAGTTTCAGAAACCTTTGGTTGCTAGCTTTGTTGATTTCAAAAAGGCTTTCGACTCTGTTGATCGTCATAATTTGTGGTTGATTGTGAAATCACATGGTATACCAGACAAGTTAGTTAACATAATGAAAGCTCTCTATAATAACACTGAGTCGTGTGTGAGAGTTGGTAAGGCTTGTAGCATTTGGTTTAGCATTACTTCTGGTGTTCGACAAGGGTGCATTTTGTCTGCTTTTCTCTTTAGTTTGGTTATTGATTATGTTATGCGAAATTCACTTCAAGGGAAAGATTTTGGACTTAAAGGGGCTGGAGATACTAAAATTTCTGATTTAGATTATGCTGATGATTTAGCCTTTTTCGCAAATGATGTTGATGAGATGAACTCTTTCATTCTAGGTGTTGATGAAACTGGTAGTTGAGTAGGTTTGGTTATAAACAGAGAGAAAACTAAAGTGATGAAAATTGGTCAGGCAGGCGATTCAGTTAATCTGAATGATTGCAGTGTTGAGCAGGTGTCACAGTTTAATTTCATTGGGAGCTATGTAACAGATACTGGTGATGTGCGGCATGAAATTAACAGACGAATAGGGATTGCTGCCGGGACTTTTAAGAATCTATGGAGAGTGTGGAGAAATAGGCGTATAAACCTAAAGACTAAAATTTGACTGTATAATAGTTTGGTTCTTTCTAGGGTTAGTTATGGTAGTGAATCTTGGACGCTGTGTAAACAAGATAGCAGGAAACATGATGCTTTTGATTCTAGATGCTCACGTAGTATCTTGAGTATTAGGTGGTTTAATTTTGTAACTAATGATGAGGTTAGGCAAAGGAGTCTGCAACCTCCTTTAAGCAGCATATTGTGCAGAGAGGGACTCCGCTGGTTTGGCCATGTTGCCCTTATGGATAATTATAGATTGGCGAATAGGGTTATGAACAGTGTGCCTAGAGGCCTTAGAAAGAGGGGGAGAGCTAGGATGCGGTGGGTAGACAATGTCAAACAGGACTTTGTTAGAATTGGTGTGCAGTGGCCGGATGCAGCAGATGTAGCTGATGACAGATATGCTTGGAGAATTAAACTACACGGTCTGGTTGCACCTTCGTAGCCCATGGCTGCTTGAGGATGATCATGATGATTTTGTTAAAATCAGGGGAAAAGTATAAAAAAAACTGATTTTAGTTTTCTTTCTGTCTTAAAATAAGGGAAAAATTATAAAAAAAATGATTTTAGTTTTCTTTCTCTTGTTAAAATCAGGGAAAAAGCATAAAAAATTTGATTTGTGTTTTTGATCCTCTCGTTAAAATCCGGAAAAAACAAAATTTATTTCCATGTCTTTTTCTTTAGGTTAAATCGTGCGAAAGAATTAAAAAATCTTCGATGTCTTGGGGATCATCCATAGAATTCATAACACTCCTTTAGTAGAATTTTTACATCCTTTGTAAAAGCTTAGCGGTACCGCGGTCCTCTCCGCCTTACGTAACGCTTTTCGTTTTTATAATGGTCTTTATTTTGTACGATAATCAACATAACATGTTACAATTACTAGTTGTAGTCACTTATAAGTAGAATGACCGGATTTCGATTGGTTGAAACCGGGACATTTGAGCAAATATTCCGTTTTCAGCTTTCTGAAGCCAATTTATTTGAGTACAGCATTGCCCAAAGGGCAGTGGCAATCCCCCAGTTCTCCCCAAAGAAAAAGCAAAAATGATTCTTGGGGTCGCACCTCTAAGGAGGTTAGAATATAGAGGAGACTCCCTATCGTATACTACGGGAGCATTGTGACGCCAAATCGTTCGGTTTCGTGTTCTTTCAAATCCCATAATACACTACGAGACTCTGCTGTTAAAGAGTGGAGCTGCATTTGACGCTGATCGAGGCAGCGTATTTTTGAGGAAATGTTTGCAATCGCTGCGACAGACTTTCCATAGCTAATGTGCCAGTTTGTCAGCTTGTAAAATTTTATTTACTTATCCCTTATTTATGAAGGAAATTATCACGAATTTTTAACCGGGACAACATACGTGACTGTCCAGCTAAACCAAAACGTGGTTTAGCTGGACAGTCCTGGATTTTATAATATTGTCCCGGTTAAAAATATAATTATTTATGTTAAAAATAATTTATTATATTATCACTTATAAATGATAATATAATAAATTAAGTGACTTTTTGTCATCCAAAAAAAAAGAAGAAAATTGTAGAAATAAATACAGAATTTTATCGTTACGTAGAGTGACCTTTGAACTCTCTACGTAACAACATAAGAACCCCCCCCACATCTATAACATAATAATAATAATTAATTCTTATAACAAGAGTTATAAGAAAATCACTAACCCTCCATCTTTTGAGGTATTACGAAATTTATGAATTTCGTTAGTATTGAAATCATTTAGTTAGTTATGAAGTCGTTTAGTTAAAAAAAAATAAGATTTTTTTATCTTTTTTTTGCCAAAAAATTTATATATTTTTTTAAACTGCTTGATTTGATCAAAAAAAGAAATAAAGCCTCAAAGTGCATTTCTATACTTCACCGAAATTTGAGAAGTGAAACAAAATCTTAAAATAAATGTTTATATTTTTCCAGGATTTGAGCACAACGAAACAAGGGTAAATTCATAAATTTCGTAATACCTCAAGAGTTGGAGGGTTAGTGATTTTCTTATAACTCTTGTTATAATGTTGTAAATCTTTATTTCTTTTTTTGATCAAATCAAGCAGTTTAAAAAAAATTCAAAAATTTTTATCCTGTTTTTTGGCAAAAAAAAGCACATTTCTACGTAGCCTCGTCTCCCATCCCCCATTTTCATAACGACGTTCCATTTTCATTTTTCAAAATCTGGCCACAAGAGATCAAACAAACCTAGTGTAGCCTGAATTTGAGATTAGAGTTTAATAGAAAGAGAGAATTAGAAAAATTTAGAGAAAAATGCTCAGTAGTTAAAAGCATGAGCATGCTACGGCAACAAATGCTTTAATTATTGAAAAATGATTTCAGGTTTTGCTTCATTTTTTTATTCGAAAACAAACATTTTATTTTCAATTAGTTATTAACAATTAGTTAACTGACAACTCTAATTTACTACCTTATAATAGAGGCTTTCTATCTTTCCACTGTGTATGTAACATATATCTGAAAAGCAATAAAATTCAAGGTCAAAATGGAGGCGATTTAAGATAAATATAATGTTTCATGAACCCTTTTAAATTCTTATATACCCTTAAGCACTGTGGCTATTTCAGTAAGTATTTGAATTATTAAGGGCTTTATTTCAAAAACCGACACGCGTTTTCTTCGTTAATGAGTTTGGCAACACTAGATAAAAGGCTTAATAGTTAATTGATTGTTAATTGATCATAATTGGGCTTAAAGTAAGTTTCTTCACATATAAAGTTTGGTATTTTTCCAATGAAAGGGAACCATTGAAGACTCTCAAAATACGGAATCTGCTTTATTATTATCGAGTGATTTTTGACCCAAATCAGTTGCATTTGCTTTTTAAATTGATGAATGACGTACTTATTCAGTTAGGACGCCATGTAATCCTTAAGTATGGGCTGGGAGAGTTCAGGAACAGGTTGACTTTCGTTTGTGCAGATTATCATTTCTGCTCTATCTTGTATTTCTGATTAAAAATAGCTAACATTTAATTTTTTTGTCCAACGCGTTATCAAATCAACTTGGCTTTGATTTTGAAAGGTTGTTTAACCCTTTCACGACTAAGGGAAACATTTTTCCCATTTTAAAATTGGTGATTGTCGTATTTAATTATAACCTTATCTGCATTTTTTATACAGAATGTCAAAATAGAACGTATGCCGAACGCAATTACGTAAACGGGAACGTTTAGAAAATAAAAACAGAACTGTCAGGACGCATAATATATGTACTATGTGCAATGTCCATCTTTGCCTCACTACCAAAAGAAATTGCTTCGCAGAATATCATAATTAGCACATCATTTTGTATAGTAATTTTATTTCATAATTTTGTATTATTTTAGTTAACATTTTGTTCTAATAAACCAATAAATAAAAGACATTGCATAATAAGCCTAACTATAATTTGTGTTACCTTAATAGTCCATTGGGAAAAATATTTCCCATAAAATTCCAAAAAAACTACACATTGTTATATATTTTTCTTATGATTTTTATTTATTTTACGTCTAAACAAACTAAAATAAAAGTTACATACTAATATTTACTCTTAGAAACCTTATGGTCCTGAAAGGGTTAATACCGCAATGAGCGAATGCAAAGGGGCTAAAGATAGAGATTAAAAATATGATAAGCAGTGGAGAGAGTATTACTAACAAGAACAATATGGACACAGAATAATTGTAATTAAGTACTTCTAAAACCTCTGTAATGACAATGCAAACAGCAAAACATATTTGTGTTTTCTTTTCAAGAACATCGTTGTGACTAGCTAGGCATTATTTCGACGTGGCTTAGGCCTTGGTCAGAGCAGCATTTTACTGAAAGTGTACGATTATCTAATGTCAATATGGGTCTAACTGGCGGCTGATAATCGCACATAAAATTCTGAATATTTACAAATATAAAATTTATTGACTTTCGGTAATGTAATATAAACCAAAACTGTGTCCGGACCACAGCAGGTGGCCTAGGCATCGGGCACAAGTCGCCAATGCATGACTTTCTCTCACAGCATGCAGATGTAACTCTTGGCATCTCTCTATATCTATAGAGGAAAGAGATTTATCTCTTTTTTTTAAATAGATTTCTGCCTCCCTGCCATTTGCCAAATCCTTAAGCAATAAGTCCCAAATTTCGTACGTGGCTTTCACTGTTCAACTCCATGTTGCATCAAAAGTTCAAGTTCCTACCAATAATAAAATGCTATTTAGAATCACGAATTGCTTTTTTCCCCGTTTTAAAAGTTGCAAGACTGAAATTTCCCATTTACCGCTTTTAAATTCTCCACCCAGCATTTAACAAAATGCTTTGCTGTCTAGTCCTAGATTTCTCTTCTAGGTTTCCACCTTGCCCTTCACTGAAGCGTTAAAAGTTCGTCTACCGATCACAGAAACAGTCAGAGTTCGAGTTTAAAATCATCTTTACTTTTTCCCCTTCATTTAGAGAAGTGAAGGGAGGGGAGGACTCAAAAGGATTCATTGATCTTTGAAAAGAGAATTTGCTTGCGTTAAAAGCAACAAGTCGATACCTCTAATAGAACCTGATATTGGAAACATTTATTTTCAGCCATTCTCTTTAGTTCTCCATCTTGAATTTTCAGTTTGCATCCATTGATTATCGACGGGGTTTCTACTAGTATATATATATGTCTAATGGGATGGAGTGGCTTAGTCGGTAGCGTGGCAGGCTTGAAATCTGCAGTTCCCAGGTTCGAGTCCCTACTGAGCCGGCGTTGAGATTTATCTGCGCAAAACTTCCCGCCGTGCCCTCGGTCAATAAGAGATATCTAAGGACTTGGAAAGGCTGACGACCATCAGATATGACAGTAAGCCGTGGTCCCGTATGTGGGAGATATCTATATCCTGTGCGCATTAAACAACATGCTGCATGGCCTTGACGAGAGACTACCATTTGTCTCTCAACAGCTGTCAAGTGGGTCCCCTAGCCCAAACTTCTCTGAGACTCTGGGGTCTTTGTGACCTGGCCATTTAACCCAATGTGTGCAAAAAAAAACAACTAGTATATACATGCACAGTGAAACAAGAAAAGTAATGAGACCGAAGTAAAATAAAAATCGCAGTCCACGACCCAGAATTGGTGGACAAAGTGTGCAATTTACTCGCAAGAGACCGTCGATGACAGTCAGAATGATGTCAAGTGAAATAAATAAGGTGTCCATGAAATCCATAATTACTAAACATTTGGGTAAGAGAAATTTTTCTGCAAAGTTTGTGTCGCACTCTTTACCAAACAAAGGTTGCAGTGCTCAATCACTCCTTATTTCACCGATTTGATTTTACAGTTTCTCAAGTTGAAATTGAGACTGAAATGTCACCGATTTGATGCGGTCGATGACATTCAAAAGAATGTGACGGTAGAACTGAATGCCATCGCACTATAATAAATGTATTCAATCTCTCAGAGACTATTTGGAGGGAAACATATTGCATTATTCATCATTGTTCTTTTTTTATTTGCAGTCTCATTACTTTCTTGCTACACTGTGTACATACAAAGAGTAAGCTGTTTGCACTTTACCATCCCAGTGGCCGCATGGTTAGCTTGCTTAGCTGCAGAACAACGGCAGCGCCCCCAGAAACTTCTGACGCTTTTCGAAAGGTTTAGAACCAAGTGGAACCACCGCACTAAATTTGGGACCGATCGCTGAAGTAGCCGCAGAATCATGGGGAAACTGACAATTTCTAACACCGATGCGTCACATTATCCGCCTGTCCATTCGTTCGGGTTGAGTTGTTTTACCTCTGAGCTGCACTTTTTTGCACACCATGGGCTAAATGGCCAAGTCACAAGGACCCCGAAAGCTCAGAGAAGGTTGGGGGAGGAGACCCACTAGAACAGCTGTTGGGAGACATTGTGGCCTTCCATCAAGGCCATCCAACGTGTTCTTTAACGGGTACAGGGTAATGGCTCTCCCGCATACGGGCCACGGCTTAATGTCCCATCCGACGGATGGGACGTTAATAGGGGACACCGATGTCAATAGGGGACACCGATGGACTTTCCAAGCCCATCGGTGTCCCCTATTGACAAGGCGGGGAATTTTGCGGAGATAAATCTCAACGCTGACCCGGCTGGAACTCGAACCTGGAAACTACAGATTACGAGCCTGGCGTGCTACCGACTGAGCCCCCCCCCCCCCCCCCCCCCAATGATATGAGGTATTTCTAATCTAGAGCAGAATGATGTTATTAGTATAGGGAATTTCTATATTAAAGGAAGTTGATGTTAAAGTTACTCTTGATTTCTGAGACTAAAGAGAATGATGCTAATGCTATAGGAGATTTCTATGCCAAAAGAAATTGATATTAATGAAATATTCAATGGTAGAGTAGTACAGGAAATATCATGTTAACATGGGACTTATGATTAGTTATCTTAAAAACTGAGTTTGGCCGTTAAGGGATTCGAACCCACGTCTCCTGAATACATGCAAAATCTTCAGGATATGCGGGTTCGAGTCCCAATCAAAGCGAAACCAAGTTTTTTCAGCTAACTGTTCATGATATTATTGACGTAGAGGAAATTGTAAACCAGAAGACACTGATTTTAATTATATGGGGAGATTTTGAAGCCTGAAGAAATTAATCTTAATGCTATGAGGAATTTCTTAGGCATTCATATTAATTCCATTAGTATTTCTAAGCAATATGTGTCTAATGCTAATAATATGATGATTTTCTAAGTCAGAGGAGAATGGAATTAATGTTATGGGAAATATTTCTAAATCAAAGGAAAATGATATTCATTTCATTGAAGATTTAAGGGGTAAACTTCCTTCGGACAAGCTGCAGAATATCATGTAGGGTTTGAAACTCATAGTAGAACAGCGATATCTATGCATTATGGATTTAAAATCCAGAAGGAGAAAAGCCAAACTAATGCTTTCAGGATTTCTAAGCCAAGAAAATGAATAATACTAATGACATGGCGGATTAGAGAATTTCAAATTTGGCTCAGGAAACGCAAGAGTTTCAGTTTTTTCAAAACCGCGATTCGTAGACTGTCTTTCAACCAGTAACTGATTAAATTTGCTCTCATATTAAATGAAAAACTATAGATATTAAATATTAAAAGCGATTATTCTAAAAGGTTTCTTTTTTTAAAAAAATTATCTTAAACATTTGTTCAATGTACCAGATTTACCTTTCCTGCATCAGAAACATAATCTTAAATGTTTAAACCTCTCCTAATCTGACACATTGGTTTAAACATCTCTATTTGTAGGGTTGAAAACCTAGAAACTCCAAACCCAATCCTTTCAAAAAAAAAAAAGCGAATTTCGTATTCACGTCCGACAACAAAATCTTGTGATAACTCAAGAGAAAAAATTTGGCGTTGTGTGTTTTGACTGAGAATTGCGTACATAATAAGCAACTGATATTTAATTAGTTTTTTGCGTGCTATCAAACGAGAGCTGCATTGCGGCACAATTATTCTTTTCATGTAGAGAGTGTTCGCGTGCAAGTGTGGGATATGAATGAACGCATGGAGAACTAACAAGATGAGATGATAATTAAGTTATATTCTAGTCGCCTCTATCGTGATGGTGCATTGTACTGAACTAAATTGTGTCAATCAATGGAACAAGATAGTGACTTTGTCGAGAACATTAGCTGAAAGGCTTAACTGAATCAGAGGGAAGCATTCTGCCACAAATGCATTTGCATTAACTGCTTCGTGAAAAGCTTTTAATTGATTCCTCTTTCTCCGATGGCAACATTAGTGAGGATCTATTCCAATATTTCAAATTCTACACATAGACATTGGAAATGTAGGATAACACCGGTTTTGAAAAGAAAAAAAAAATGAAGTTGAAAAAGAAATATAAAAAATATATTTGAAAAATGGGAAGTGGAATATTTTTCACCGGTTATTATAAAAAGTGGAAATGTTTGTATTGATTTTTGAGATTATTTTACTGATGATTATTTTACCGCTGGCTGAGTGATTAGTGTGCTTGGTTACTGGTCAAAGAGAGCGGGATTAATACCCGGATAAAGTGGGGAGATTCAGTGCTGAGGTCTCGCCATTCTCACTTTGTCGTATTATTGTATGGCGTATTACATTAACAGGCCTCTTGTCAGTACTCTGTCATAAGCAGTTGCTCAAGGAGTATATATATATTTTTTTAATTTTACATACATAAATCCGTTAATTGAGCTTTCGGTGCGAAAGGGGACAACGATGGGCGTGGAAAGACCTCAGTCTGTAGGCTGGGATGTTAAACTATGGCCACGTGTGCAGGAGAGCCATACCTTGTGCCCTCCAAAGAAGACGCTGGTTGGCCTTGATGGGAGTATTTCATCTGATTCCTAAACACTGTGTAGATCTCCTTCTCTATCATCGTTCTCTCATCCATCGTTCTTCATCATGGTCTCTTCTCTCAGCCATTTGGGTTAGGTGGAGTCAGTAACCATCTTTGAGCAACATATTTTGTAAAGAGAGACTGAACTGGTTAGACCATGTTGCCCGTATGCAGAACTAGCGAATAGATTTATGAACAGTGTGCCTGTTAGATTATGACCTGCTCATTTAGCCCATTGTGTAAAAAAGGACAGTGACTCTGACATGTGAAGCATGCAACTTTTTTGTACCCAACTTATTCACAGCAAAAATTTTAAGGTATGTATTTCAATCCTGTGAATGAGTGGTTAGCGAGTTTGGCTACTGATCTCAGGTACCTGGGTTCGAGCCCCGGGTCCGCATGCTTGTGTTGGACCCACCAGCCTCACAGACTTTCTACTATGGCGTATAAACTGACAGGTTCCTATCAGACCTCTCTGACAAGCAGCTGCTTGAGGTAATATTTGTTTATTTATTAGAGGAGAATTCACCGGAATAAAATTAGTTGTTTTTTAATTTTTGAAGTACATTTTAGGTTTTTTTTTTTTAACTTTTATGCTATTTTTTCCATTTCGTTGGAAGTGTTAAAAGATGAAATCATAAAGAGTTTGTACAGAATTGATCCCTAGCCTCTTCCATAGTTAATGCCACTAACATTCAAAAGAGTGGGATAGAAATTAATTTCAACGCGAACGCATGGCAATAGTGTTCTGAGAGTCATAAGTTTTGTTCAGTTTTGAGAACGTAGACGACCTAGACAAAATATTCGAGAATTTCCATGTTATGACAGTGAAAAACCAAATTCAATGTTCCGTAGTTTTCAAAATCTTAGAAGATTCTAATGTGATGAAATATCTCAATCAAATTTTTAAAAATCTCAATTTTCAAAAGTTTGATTGAGTTTCAGCTTATCACTGTTTTCAACCGAGTGGTTAGCGAGCTTGACTACTGATCAAAGAGACTCGGGTTCGAGCTCCAGATTAAGGGATGCAAATTTCTGTGTTTCCCTTCTGCTGAGGTCTCATCTTCCTCACAGATCTCTTCTATTGCACATTGAACTGACAGGCTCATCTCAGACCTCTGTGGTAAGCAGCTGCTTGAGGAGTAATTTATTCATTTATTAAAATAATTATTGGGAAGTTTGAATATTTAGAAAGAGCAATGCCAAACAGTAATTTACCTCAGAAGTTAATTGAAACTTAAATAATAAATACTGTTACAAACAATTTAATAAAATAAATGAGTATTTTAGAAGTTTGTGTAAATAATTCTTTCAATATTCGCCAATTTTGTAAGTTTCTTAACACTTTCAGGACCATAGGGTTTCTAAGAGTAAATATTAGTATGTAACTGTTTATTTTAGTTTGTTTAGACGTAAAATAAATAAAAATCATAAGAAAAATACATAACAATGTGTAGTTTTTTTGTAATTTTATGGGAAATATTTTTCCCAATAGACTATAAAGGTAACACAAATTATAGTTAGGCTTATTATGCAATGTCTTTTATTTATTGGTTTATTAGAACGAAATGTTAACTAAAATAATACAAAATTATGAAATAAAATTACTATACAAAATGATGTGCTAATTATGATATTCTGCGAAGCAATTTCTTTTGGTAGTGAGGCAAAGATGGACATTGCACATAGTACATATATTATGCGTCCTGACAGTTCTGTTTTTGTTTCTAAACGTTCCCGTTTACGTAATTGCGTTCGGCATACGTTCTATTTTGACATTCTGTATAAAAAATGCAGATAAGGTTATAAATTAAATACGACAATCACCAATTTTAAAATGGGAAAAATGTTTCCCTTAGTCGTGAAAGGGTTAAGACATATGTTCTGCTGTTAAATATTGAAACTTCCATAACTCTTGCTCAAGCGAACTGGGTTACAGAGATCCAACCAAATTTTGTAATTCCACACGCGTAGATCCTAAGCTAGTACTGTAGCATTTGGCATGGCAGGACATTTCTAATATAATCCTGTTTGACATTGTCTGATCACCATGTCATAGGTCTCTCCCTTTTTCTGAGACCTTCATGGACACTATTCATAAATCCATTCACTAGTTCTGTATATGGACAACATGATCAAATCAATTCAGTCTCTCTCTACAAAATATACTGTTCATAGGTGGTTACTGACTCCGCCTAACCTCATCGTTAGTTACATAGTCAAACCACTTATTGCCTAAGATACTAAGTATCTAGAATCATAGGAATCAAGTTTCCTGTTGTCCGATGGAGGGACGTTAAGCCGTGACCCTGTGTGCAGGAGAGCCATACCCTGTACACATTAAAGAACATTGGATGGCCTTGACGACAGGCTACCATCTGTGTCCTAACAGCTGTATAATGTGTTCCCCTTTCCACAACCTCTGATCCTTCAGTGTCCTTGTGACTTGACCATTTAGTCCATTGTAAAAGAGTGCCACTCAGAGGTAAGACCACACAACCCAAAGCCTGTTATCTTGTTTTCAAAGAATCTCAAGTTTGGCCACCATATAGAACTTTTATACATCTGGAATGTGTATATATTTATATGCATGCTATATAAAAACTGCCATGTTCCCATAGGTTTAAAAGGTACATAGTGGCTCTACCATCAAATCTCTTCCGTGGATATGAACTACATGGAAGAGAAAGCCTAACGACATGTCCTTCATAGCATTACCTATGCAAGTGTTAGAGGACCACTGCCTTAAATGGTAGAGGAATTGTCACGCTTAACCAGGAGGTCCAGATTTAGAGTGCGGGATGGGGCTGGTGTAGGTTTTTTTTGCACTTACCACTTCGTGTTCGCAGAGTCGAGTCTTCGCTGCTCATGAATTGAGATTTTCTTCGTTAATCGTATTATTATCCTTATACAGCAACCACATAAAAATAAAACTCGCTGGATTGCCATTCTCTCTTTCCATCTGTTTCCTAATAACTGTTTAGGGAATTCCTTCCCCTACCCAGCTCTGAACACCTCGGATATTTAGGAATTGGTAACTCTGCGGTAAAACAATTCAATCTTTTTCTATTTAAATCGATATTTTGTTCATTACCTTATACACATAGACTTATAGTCTATGTGTATTGATAACGTTGGATTATTAATATAGAGTTATCAATACACAGACTTTTTTGGGATAAACTTTGCAGCGAATGATGTATGAATTCCTCATTTCTTACTTAAATGCCGATATTAAATGTTCAACTCTCTACGAGAATTTATTGTAACACGAGCAAGAATAAAGACCAAAATTGATAGTGAAAATTCTTGTTACTGAAGACATTGTTTTCCAAATCAAATCTCCTGTTGTTGGTAAAAGTAAGAAACGAAGAATGATCAGGCAAGAACAGTCCCGTGTACTCTTTGAACTGAACTGTTCTTCCTTGATCCTGTCTAGAAGTCTTCATCTGTCTGCTAACAGTTGCTCGGTAGTTCCACTTTTCCTACCCAACTCTTGGGTTCCTTGTGACCTGACCTTTAACTGATAATGAATAAAAAAAATTCTGGTCACAAATAAAATAATGCAAGTAAAATAATCAGTCCCAAATGGACTGATGGAAAAAAATTAAGTTAATATTTATTTTGAAGAATAATAGTAAATTTCGATGTTAAAACAAAAGTTTCTTTAGCGATAATAAAATTAAATCAATGCTCTAATATTATCAGTTTGACGTCACTCTTAATGAAGCAAATACGATTAAGCAAAGAGAAAGGTAACTGAAGCACTACAGTCGGGTGTGAGTTGTCACCCACGTTATGCCTATAGACATCAGTTAATACTAAAGTGAAGGTTTTTAGACACCTACTTTTAACCACATCAACATAAAACTAAATGGTAGCTTACTAGAAATTGAATAATACGCTTCTTAAATTCCGTTTTTTCTATCCTTAAATAAGGTTGTAGCTATGCATGGTGGCACCCCTATACAAATTCCATTGGAAGTGACCTGTTTTCAAAATGAAATTTTGTTCTTATTTCTAAACGTATATTTTCCTAACCAAAAATTCTAAATTTAAATCCTGTCTATTTTTCAAGTTTATATAGACATAATTTTCTATAATAATTGAGGAACTGAAGCTGACTGCTGAAATTTTCCATAAAATTTTGGTGCTCTCCGGTTCATCGGCTCCGCAAAATTCTCCGCCCTGCCCACGGTCAGTAGGGGACACAGATGGGCTTGGAAAGGCCGCCGTCCGTCGGATGGGACGTTAAGCTTTGGTCCCGTGTGCGGGAGAGCCATACCCTGTGCACTGTTAAAGAACACACTGGATGGTTTTGACGGGAGGCTACCATCTGTCTCCCAACAGCTGTTCCAGTGGGTCCCCTCCCCCAACCTTCTCTGAGCCTTCGGGGTCCATGTGACCTGTCCATTTAGCCCATGGTGTGCAAAAAAGTGCCGCTCAGAGGTAAAACAACCCAACCCAACCCGGTTCATTGGCCAATGGCGAATTGCTTACCGCCTAGTGCCTGCTTGGAAGTAAGCTTCAAATTAAGAATCAAACAATCGACTTTTGATTTACACTTGACCCTTTATGTCCCTGTTAATAGGAAACTGAACTTCAAATTAATAACCAGCGAAAGAATTCGTCGAATCAACACCAAAAAAATTCAAATAGTGGCCAGACGACAGCGAATGACGCACAATCGAGCTGAAGATCATTCTGTTGGAGTTGGGTTGTTTTACCTCTGAGCGGCACTTTTTTGCACACCATGGACTAAATTGCCAGGTCACATGGACCCCGAAGGCTCAGAGAAGGTTGGGGGAGGGGACCCACTGGAACAGCTGTTGGGAGACAGATGGTAGCCTCCCGTCAAGGCCATCCAGCGTGTTCTTTAACGTGCACAGGGTATGGCTCTCCCGCACACGGCGCCACGGTTTAACGTCCCATCCGACGGACGGCGGCCTTTCCAAGCCCATTCTGTTGGAGAACATTTTGTTTTGGGTTTAGAGAATACTAAACTTTAGTAATTAAAGAGTGTTTATCCTTTGGTCGATTTGCGTTGGATATTAGAGTCATTACTCCCGTTCTAGGAAATGCATCACCTCTGCCGAAGACGCGGCAAACGGGTAGGTGTTGCTCGTCCGCAATTTCGGTGGATGGTCATGACGGTGTCACCATCGCTTCGGCTCCAGTAGTAACGAGTTGGGCGTTGAAGTGGGCGTTGGAGACGACGAGGCCCCGTATGGGGAGATGTTAATTAGCGTTTTGTTAATCTTCACGATACCTCATAGCTGGGTCTAAGTGGTCATTACCGTAATCATAATGTAGAGAAGTTAGTTTTACGTAAGTTAATCGCTGTCAACGCTCTGGGATAACAGGATCTTCCGATAACGACATTCTAGGAAGGTTGTCTGAAGATAGAATGATGGAGTTTCAGGTTGGCCGGTTCTTCAACGTAATCGAAAATGACATTGACAGTGGGTGCTCCATGGCATCGAAGATGGGTGCATGAATCCAAAACATGATCTTCCTCAGTGAAATGGGAGAAAGTGGGGAGGGAGGTGACATGACCCAACCCTGGAATTATGATTGTTTTAAACGTATACATTATATATACTTTACGAATGCGGAACTTCCACATGTTTTCTAATATTCTGTCATGAGAAAGGCAGCGAAGACGGTTTGCTAAAAGATCTCATGGTGTTTCATTCTCCCATATAGACAAAGATTGAGAAATTTCTATAGTTATTCAGTAAAGTGAGAACCAGCTTACTGCTTTTACTGAGATATTAAAATCGTTGTCTTTTCTTTTGCAGCCTAGAATGTACGATCACTTTATTTTTCAAGATTTTTTATTTATCACTTGATAGGAGAAACTCGCCATGTTTTAAAATTTTCTAATTATCTCATCGGCTTCTATAGGAACTATTCCATTCAATTTTTTAGTATTTATGAGAAATGTACAAGTAACTGCAAAGCAATTCATATTTCAATTTTTGTAACCTCATATTAGAATTTGAGTTTTGTTTTGTAACCTCATATTTAGAATCTGTTACTGAGAAATATATTAAATGTGAATAATTATCCAAATTTATTAACGGAAATAAAACAATTCTTTAAAGAAATGATGAATCAACCGTTTAAAAATGAGCATAAAATTTGCAATTATATATTTCATTGAAAGTAATAAACAAACAACTTGATGGTAGCGTAATGATTGTGAAATTGTATTTGAATTATTTTAAAAAATAAAGTGAAAGCATTATTTGGAAAAGTAATATTTTTGAAATGTAGCTATTGAGGTTTTGCAAGGTTCAACTTTCAATTTTGCCGAAAATGAAAGCCATACGTTCTTGTACATACCAAGAAGTTTATAGAACAAGAAAATCCAATGGGAAGGACCCCTTTTTAAATTACTCGTATACATCGATGAAACACCATATGAGAAGCCATATTCCATGAGAAAATTGACTAGCATTGTTTTATGAGTTATCCTTATTTTCATGCATAGTACTGAGCATGAAAATTGAGGGTAACTCATTAGAAAGAAATGCCAGTCAGTTATCTCATTGAGTGTGAATTGTCATAGACCCGAGCCTTGGAGACCTGCAGTAGCCCTCCTCCCCCAACCCTCGCTCCCTAAACCAGTTTGCCACTGAAACAAACCATATAAATCATTAGATGGCTCTGACAGACCATCTCTTAAAAATTCTGGGTGCAGCACTGATGGAAGAGATGCATTATAGATTTTGAAGCTCTCATGTTTCACCATAGGTTCGAGACTCTCATGTGTCACCATAGGTTCCAGACTCTCGTGTGTCACCATAGGTTTGAAACTCTCGTGTGCCACCATAAGTTTGAGACTCTCCTGTGTCACAATAGATTTGAGTCTCTCAAGTGTCACCATAGGGTTGAGACTCTCACGTGTCACCATACTTTTGAGGTTCTCATGTATCGTGTGTTACTAAAAATCTTTTGCCCATTTAAAAGTTTTCACCTTGAAATCGGAAATGCTACGTATTCCCGTAGCACGTATCCAGGATTTAGTTACGTTGGGGGGGGGGAAGAGTCAGAGAATAAGACTTGAGTAGGGTTTCCCAATTACTAAAATATGCCACCGGACAGGAAAGGTTAGAATAATATTCTGTACCGAATAAAATTTCAGGGTTGTTTATTTTTTAAATCTATTTTTAATGTCGGGCATATAAATATGAGATTTCATATAAGACGACGGGATTTCGGAGTTTGGTTATGTCCTTATCTTCCGGTGATAGTTTTCTCTTTGATTTGATTTCCCAGTTCCGTTTCTGCTATAATCATTATAACCTGATCACTGTGTAAGCAAAAGTTCCAATAGGGTATGGCCTATCCAAGGAATAGATGGCTTTGAACATTGTCCCTCCGCCTCCTTAGGCTTTAGTATCATATATTTTCTAAGCAGTCCTCGAAAACTAGAGACTTAAATAAGTCAAATGAGACTCAAACCGTCTCCCATTGGTAATTTTTGCATTGCAAATTCCCATTGCAATCAGGTAACCTTCAAAATTTCCCTACAACTCCCCACCTTTCCATTAGCTCATTTCCCCAATTTCTGACACACCTTCCTTTCGCCAATGGCCAACTAGTTATATACTGTATTTTCCGTATATTTGTTTTCACCTCGTCTATTACCTCCTTATAAATGGATCCACCCTCTTAAAAATTCGAATATTCCCCATCATTAACACATGTTCCCTGATTTCACTATTTTTGGAGATAACAGAGTTAGCAAACCAGCCACAACTTTAATGAATGAGCATACAATACACAAAATTTTCTTTAAAATCGGAATATAAGCTTATTATAAGGGACCGCGTGAACGAAATTGGCAATTTTGCTCTTCTGTGAATTGCTGACGAGATCGATGCATATTGAAATAATATTTATTGCATTTAAGTATTAATATATTAATTATTTAAGTATAATATAAATTTATTGCATTATAAAAATGCTGCAAAATAAATTTAAGGCTGAATTTATAACTTTATAAGTTTAAACGAATATTGCATTTGCTTTGCGGAAACTCGACAACATTACTGTAAAATATCTAATAAAATAGGATGAATAAAATTAATTTTTTTAAGAAGTGTCATTTTTACGCTGTAGAGAAGTTATTTTTTCCACTGTAAAAACAATCTTATTTTTATATAGATTTACGACGAAGAAAAGTTTGGCATTATCTTCAACAGTTGCAGCTTCCAGGAAAAACAGAAAAATGCATTCGATAGGTTTCGCTGAAATTCAAAGTTCAGTGTCAAAATTACTCTTATGCATTTCGCGGAAACCTTAACCGTAAGGCTCCGCGATAGCAGACGCCACCCCTCACGAGAGCAGCAATAGAAAACGCGCCCGATTCGCTTATTGCCAGATCGTACTGCCAAGATTTCGCTTGGCATCTGTCACCTAGTTGTTTCAAGGTTGGCGGCGCCGTCTGCGCTAAGGCAGAAAGCGCATGACCCCGTGTCAAGGCACAGCAACATGTCAGTTGATGTAATCCACGTGATGTTCCGTAAGGTATTTTAGATATTCATTTCGTTAAAAGAAGGCGAAGTAAAAAAACTGATCCGAGGTAAAACAGTTTTTTTGTCTTCGGCCGTAAGCCCGCAGCTTTAAATACTTCTACTCTGCTTGCTAGGTTTAAAAATGGAACCCGAACATAGTGTCTCTATTGAACTCGGCGTGCTATTATTAAGAACACCCACATTTTCTAGTTAAAATTATTTTTGTTCACACAGATTGTATCGTTCATCGAATTGTTTCTTCTGTGTGGGTGTTGTGCTCAGTTGTGTCACCGTTTAGGAAGAACTTGATTTTCGACCATCTTTTCAGTTCTCTTTGTTGATCGGTTTGTGGATTTGTCGAAAGAATTGTTCCCTGATATCTTCTTATCATCGCGAGTTAGGTATCAAATGAAAGCTTGTGATATGGGGTGGTCTCCTGAGTTTAAAATGAATTCGCCAATTCTTTTCCTTCTCCAGTAAAAGGGATGATGTATATATGATTATTATATGTCTCCCAACACGTTAGCCAATCCTATAGGTTATATGTCAAATCAAAGCTTAAACGTAGAATGTGTCATAGGCATAAAAATTCGCCATCTGCAATTTTTTCTTCCCTTATATATATATATTCCCCTGGGACAGGGGCGAATCAAAAAATTTACAAGGATGGGGGACATAAATATGAAAATTAAACTTACAAAAAATGAAACTGTTATTATACTTTTCATATATAACATTTTCTGTAACATTTAGAGTATACTTATTTTTACTCCCCCACAAAAAAACTAATCTCACAAGAAGGGAAAATATTAGATGTAGGACTATACGACATTACTTCAGATATCGAAGCACTCGTGGTATGAATGAAAGGTGGTTTTTTGTAAAGTGCAAAACCTTGCTCCAGTTGCGGAAATGTGATGTAGTCAGTGCGTTATGCCGGCCTTGAAAGGTACTGATCGAAATGTAATAATAAAAGGCAAGGAATAAGATATATTAAAACTGAATTAAGTTCTCAAGGGGGAGGCCATTGCTTCCTCCTTATATCCGTCGATGCCTTATGAAGTTCTTACCATTGCACGTTAAAAATTCCTGTAATTAGATGCACGAAAAGAATGTAACATTTAAAAGCTTAAGGGAAACATTGAACTCTAATAATTTTGCAAATTAGAAAACTTTAAGTACTACAAGGATTGAAATTTTTTTAAGAAGAATCTGAGAGTTCATGCTTATAAAACGATTATGAGGGAATAGACCATTTTTACTTTTGCAGATGATTTAATTTTTTACTCCATAAACTACAGTACAGAAGCGTTTCTTATTCTGTCAGGAAAGCTTAATAATTTTTTGCCACAATATATAAAGTTGATAGAAAGTGTGACACTGTATATTAAATATATAATTTTGTGTTTAATGAATTATAGTGATATTGTAGCTTTGTTTTACAATATAGAAAATTGGTGTCGTATTAAATTTTTGTTGGTATTATGCGAATTACTAAAGTTTGCATTATCGTAAAAATATAGTTTATTATTTTCTTTTGAATTTAAAGTTGCCTATCATTGCATAATTCTCTAAATTGTATTTTTGTTTTAAAGAAATAAATACAACTGCTTTTTGACTTATTAGAATGCATTTTCCATAGTCCATACGAGAATGCAAAAATTAATATTACTACACTGCACATGAAACAGGGTTGCCGGTTTTTTGAAATATTAGCCTAGGCCATTTCTACAAAATAAAATTGAAGGCAAAATTATATCATACTCATATACATATAGGCATGAATTCTCAAATATGCCGAAGATACTGCGCAAGCATTTGGAATCAAAGGCATCAAGTTTCTTTGAAATTTTTACATGCTTAGTTTTTTCTTTTCTATGATCCAAAATTAACTATTCGGACTGGATTCAAAGTATCTTGCTCTGAGGATGCAAACATTTCCCTACACTTTGTCCCGGATATAAAATTGGTTAGACACGGCCCTTCCTTTATTGACAACTTGCGGCTGGTTTTAATAATTTTTTTCTGCAGGATTCCTAATCTTCTCAGAAGAATTTCTATTTACGCTGTCTCGTTTCTCATAAGATGACGTCAGAGCAAGGAATTTTTCGTCTTTTTGCTAAGGTCAGGAAAAAAAGCTTAAGAAAAAAAAATATCAAGGTTAAAATTTGGCTGATGGTTTTCCGAGGGGTAATTTTTCATTACTCTGAATTCTAAATAGTCGATTTTCAATGTTGTTCTTCTGTCAGCATTGCAAAATAGACTGCTTCGAGTCCATCTGTCAGTCAGTGTACAGTTTGGTTGCTGAAAGGTTAAGTTATTAAATTGAAAAAATGATATCAAATTTAAATTTTCGATCGTTTAAAAAAAATGAGCTGTTGCTTTCACTTTATCTTCTAAACATTCAGTTTTTCAGTTTTAACAGAAATCTGAATATTTCTCTTTGGTTTGGATAGGTACTAAGAAATTTTAGGGCTGGAGGTGGCTCAGTCGGTAGCGCGCCAGGCTCGTAATCCGTAGTTCCTAGGTTCGAGTCCCAGCTGGGTCAGCATTGAGTTTTTTTCTCCGCAAAATTCTCCGCCCTGCCCACGGTCAGTAGGGGACACCGATGGGATTGGAAAGGCCGCCGTCCATCGGATGGGACGTTAAGCCGTGGTCACGTATGAGGGAGAGCCATACCCTGTGTACGTTAAAGAACACACTGGATGGCCTTGACGGGAGGCTACCATCTGTCTCCTAACAGCTGTTCCAATGGATCCTCTTCCCCTACCTTCTCTGAGCCTTCGGGATCCTTGTGACCTGGCCATTTAGCCCATTGTGTGCAAAAAAAGTGCCGTTCAGAGGTAAAACAACACAACCTAAGAACATATTACGATTCACATTTTCTGAATCTTCTATTAGATTGAATTTCCACCTTTAGAGGGTGCTAAATTTGTAAACTGCCAAAAAAAATTCATTTTCGAAAAGGAGAATTTCATATTTCCCAGCAGTGATTTGGACTTTCTTGTCCGAATTCACAATCTGGACATTAGCAAACTGTTCTTCATCACTCACATTGTTACGCCAAAGAAAAGCACATTTGATGATCCGCAACTTTCAAAATATAAATCCTGTGAAGAAATGTCTCTGGTGAGAAGTTAAAGGCATGAATCAAATCTCTCTAAACCCTGTCTTTGAACAATATTCGTCTTATACTTAAATAATTATGGCAGCTGAAACATTAAACAAACATCGGAGAATGAACAGAAATTTCAAGAATCATCATTTCACAAACATCTAGAAATATTAGCAACTGTACTGAGGAAACACTTTCAATAACAGTCGTAACGAATATTAGTAAAAAATATCAATAAAGAGTTGAATATTAAATATTATTCCTGAAGAAAATTCTAATGAAGACACCACTGAGTTTAAATATTCAAGCTTTGATAATCCTTTAACGGTTGAACGAATATTATGCAATTTAGATTTAGAAAGAATAAATTAATATTGCCTTCCTGTGGTCGAGTGGTAGCGCGCTTGACTGCTTTTCAAAGGGAGCCTGTGTTCGAGTCCAGGGTAAGGCATAGATGTTTGTGTTGTCTTTCTGCTGAGGTCTCGCCTTCCTCACAGACCTTCTGTGGCGTATTAAACTCACATACTTCTGTTAGATTTCTATGGCAAGCCGCTACTTGAGGGAGTATTTTTAATTCGTTATTGAAAGCTTAATCTTATCTCTAGTAATATACTTCCGTAAAACTTATTTTGAAAATTTCGTAATATCTAATGTTGCTTTCCATTGGAATAGTATATGGGTGGTACATTAACTTTTCTGAATGTGTGTAATTATAAATTTCCTCACTCCTTGAATATCATACCATGCGAGATGCAATTAAGCTACATTTAAACGCCTTTCCCTTGCATAATTGCAGATATGAAAGCCAGAATATTATTAGCAACTGCTGTACATAGTTAACATTACTCAAGACCACTGTGTCATCGATATATATTCATAAAATGGCCTAAAGCACGAGCTCTATTGATGTCTACAGAAGACATGATATGCATGGACAATTACTCTTCAGAAGCAGAAACTCTGCTGGAAGAAATAAGGTACATGGGACTTCAAGAAGTACTTGATTCATTAATTACTATGCCTTCTATAAAGCGTTCTCAGTAGGTGGTCTGCTATTTCCGCCAGTGTTGTACAATAATTTACTTACTCACTCATAAGACGATGTTAGTGCTCTGGGACTGTTATTAATTAGAGAGGAAAAGGCAATTATTCAGACAGGTGTCAAGACAGTGTGTTAAATCAGCTGACACCTTTCATGGAGGAAGTATAAATGGAGCTGTAGCATTTTTTAAATTTATTTCGATTCCTTTGCAGTATTTTTTTTGCTGATGTTGTTTGGCCCTAGTGTCATTGTAATGGTGTTCTTTGTATTTATAGGATTGAGCGGTTAATTAATGATAGGCTGCTTTGTGAGACATCAGATGCCACGGCTGCATTTTGTGCCAAACGGTAATGACATTGACTCCATTCAAGGTCGCTGCGCTATAAACTGAGAATGTCATAGACTTCTTGATAACAGCTGTGGAGGCACATGAATGGCAAATAGGGAGACTAGGAGACTGCGGAGTTGAACATTTTCACACATACCATTAAATTATCTACCTATCATGTGTCATCCTGCGATTTAAGAGAAATGTCGGAAGGTCAACTGCTTAGTCTCATAATCTGAAGTTTACTCATGTTATAACTACTGGACAGTGCATCCTACTAAGAATATCAATAGCGAGCAACCATCGGCCAGACACGGATAAAAAAATAAAAAAAAGAACTAGAATAGACGAGAACTAGAATGCCACAGCAGTATAACGTTTTACCATTCGCTTTAGAGGTTTTTGCATTATTTTTTTGTAAAAATGCTGAGAGAAACACAGGACTCACAATACCTCTCTGGACTACCAACGAGTCGGGTTGTTTTACCTCTGAGCGGCACTTTTTTGCACACCCTGGACTAAATGGCCAGGTCACAAGGACCCAGAAGGCTGGTACCACTGGAACAGCTATTGGAAGACAGATGGTTGCCTCCCGTCAAGGCCATCCAGCGTGTTCTTTAACGTGCAGAGGGTATGGCTCTCCCGCACACGGGGCCACGGTTTAACGTCCCATCCGACGGACGGCGGCCTTTCCAAGCCCATTGGTGTCCCCTACTGACCTTGGCAGGGCGGGGAATTTTGCGGAGATAAATCTCGACGCTGATCCAGCTGGGACTCGAACCTGGGAACTGCAGATTATGAGCCTGGCGCGCTACCGACTGAGCCATCCCCGCCCCAAAAATGCAAACACGCTAGTGTGTTCAAAACTTTTCGGCACTATTGTTACTGCCAACGTTGTCTCGAATCAATTCTGATGGCAGCCGACAACATTGCTAGTGAGTGGGCATCATGAATACATTGCACAATGTGTCAGACGTGTAAAAGGGAGTTAAATGGAGACACCACTAATCTTTTGCATAATCTCCCCCCCCCTCCTGACACTTTCTGGAAACCATCCCGTTCGAAATTCTTTCTGCGGATGAACGATTCTCTTTTATGTTTTTTCCTGAAGCGCGTTGTGAAGTTGCGAAACAAAAAAAAGTGCTCTGTCAGTTAAAGCCAAATACCTGTCTCTCGATATCTTCTGACTCTCGATTCTTGAGCAACTTTCTACTTGTGCTCTGCGACATCACTTGAATTCTAAAATTGCCTTCGGAACCTGGATACCATTCAGCCATCTGATTCGAGACATTTCAGTCCATCTGGCTATAGTGGCTAGAGTCTGGACAGTCTCAATTCTTTCATTTCTTAAAATCGTTTCAAGTATTTCAAACGAAATGTCATATTTAGTTTTCAGTTCGTAGAAAAACAATGCGACTAATTAATACGCTGTTAGAGTACCTTTTGTATTCATAATTCATTTACATATTTGGAATCTTTGAAGCGGTTTTACCACTGATTTACATATTCACGACATATCGAATATGTAATTCAGTTTTTGATTTTTGTTCCCAAATATTTTGCAAAATATTAAGAAATACTTGTGTAGCTTAACCTTTTCACTTGAGGGTGTTTAATAAGCCTCAGTGCGTTTTGCATATTCGAAGATGCCCATTATCTCAATACGCTCCTCCACCGTTTCTATCCACTGCCTCTCTCACCAGTAGTCCATATCATCTGGATTGGTGGGCCTTTTCAGCAATCTTCTATCCTTCTCCTAGTTCAATGCATTACTATTCTTCTCTTGAATCTTTTTTTTAAGTGAAGAAGGTTCTCCCCTACACAAAGGACGGAGGTTACCTAGAAACTCTGTTGGGCTTTTCCTGGTTTCTCATGCAACATACCAACACTTATACAGGAACAGAAGTTGGTTTAGTAGTTAGATACGCTAACCACTAGACCTGCTGTGGACTATATTCTCTTAATATATCTCGTAACTTCTTCCAAAAAAATATTTTTTGTCAAACCCCTCGTGTAATCTGTTCTGCTGATATGTCGACCCAGATAGTCAACTTAACCAGTCTGATGAACTCTTGTATTCGCTCAGCAGCACGCCATTCATCTCGCATATATTCTCAACATTTTCGTGAATTGTGAAATGCTCCCAATTCCTTAATGTTACTGTTTCTCTCCATAAGAGTTGGGTTGGGTTGTTTAACCTCTGAGAAACACTACTGAACACACAATAGGCCAAATGATCAAGTCACATCGGCTCCTGGCACTCAGAGTTCGATAGGGAAGAGAATGAAGGTCATCTAGCGAGCTTTTTAGCGATGGCTATCCTGCGCACGGAGCCAACATATTACGCCACATCAGAGGGACGGCAGCATCTCGAAGTCAACAAGTATCCCCTCTTCACCTGAGGATTAGCAGAGATAGATCTCGATTTTAGTTTTTTGTTCTAATATACCAGTGGTTTCAACTTTTTTCATTGTAATACTAGCATTTTTTTTATCAAATAAATATAAATTACTATATTTTTTATCACACTTTTTTCACAAAACTACAGCAAGTTGTGACCAGGATACTACGCAAAGTTGTGACCAGGATTACAGTTAAATACAGACCATTTTAATGTGAAAAAATTTAAAAAAAATTAATTGACCAAAATTATCAGTGTGATATTTGGCAATGTATGGCTGATGCAAATTTTTCATAATTGGAGTTATATGTCAAAAAGCACCCGTCTTAAGCACTGAACCAAATGATCGTCCATAACCTCCTCTGATTCTTAGGTTTGATAATTTTCATAACAGAAAATGCTGATTTAGCTAAGTATGTTGACCCAAAGAATGATATTATATTTTGAGTGACACGTGCGAAATTGAAGAATTTTCCTTTCGTATAATAATATCCTCTTTTGACGTCAGAAGACACCATTTCGCACTCTAAATACTTATACCTCTGTTTTTGAATTGAAGGCATGATTGACCGAAAACCTACGCCGTGATCTGGAAGGATCTAGGTGGGGAGGGGGACAAGGGGGCCTTGACCTTTCCACCTAGAGGGGGAGCACGTAAATGCAACCCTTATTAACATGAATTTTCATTCACTTTTTTTAACTTGGCTTTAATGTAAACATGATAATTAATCATACAACTGTTCCCTTGAATCTTTTTTCTTATTCAGAATTGTAATCATACTACATTTTATGTAAAACATCTCATGTAAACATAGATATGTGTTTCGTTTATAACTTTATTTGTGGACTATTATGTAAATAGGAAGTCAAATTTATAACTGAGTAACTTAATAATATTGTTGCGGATCACAAAAAAATGGATAGCCACTGAGCGTGAGTATTAAAAGCTATATTTCAAAACCAAATTCAATACAAGGTAAATTGTTACAAAGGAAATAAGGATGAAGTATCTTATTAACAAATCAACTATTAACATGCACAAGTCATCAATCTTCCTGCGTAGAGCACACATCAGCTCTGTGTATTTTACTAAATACTACCTTTTACTTGATTTACCAGGTCACCCGACGATCTTCACTCGTAAACCAATTCTCGTCCTGTGCTAATAACTTTTCACACACTAGCCGAACAAAAAGACAGTCCGTGTAGACATTCGAAGTTAGCCATAAAAGTTCCCACTTTTATACTTCCGCGTATACACAACACATCAAGTTACTTCTTGATACTTAACGATAAAAGATCCCACTTTTATCCTTCCGCGTATACACAACACATCAAGTTACTTCTTGATACTTACGCGCACTGTCTCAGAACAGCTCACCGTCCATTTTCGAACTCTCCCGACCGTTACAACACAACGACCGTTACAATACAAAACGACCGTTAACGCTCCACTCTTCTTCTCCAAATTCTCCCAAAGTTCTTATTCGTTGGCTGAAACTTTGCTTTCGGTTGCCAGATTCTTCTGTCGTAACACTGCCCCCTTCCTAGGTCTTGTTCGTCCCGAACAATCCTGGATTCCAAAGTTTCTTCAGTTCTTCGATGAAACGGGGCCAAACGATCCACGTGAACCACCTTGCACTTTGTAGCTGGACGTCGACGAATGCGATATTCCACGTCTGTGTCAAAATGAAAGCGAATCTCATTATGACTTAGATTTCTTTTCTGACTGAAGCCTCGTCCACAAATATAATACGTGTAAGGCCTATAGCCCTTGTGAACACGTTTATGTCTCTGCAGGGAGAAGAATCGACTAAGAGTTTTCGTGCAAAACCTGTAAAAAGTTTTCTTCTTTGTCGAAAGTTTTCTTCTTTGGATTTTTACTTCTATCAACAGTAACAAGGAATGAAAGTCATTAGTGACATAAAATCTAAGGAGGAGTTTCATCCTCCAGTCTGACCCTTTTGTCAGTTGACTTTCACTTAATTCAGAACTGTCGTGATGAACCTTCAGCCATATTTCACCTGATTCAATTTGATCCCCAAGGTGCTTCACAAATATAACATCAGCTCCATAATTCTTTTTAGCGCTTCGGTCCATCTCCTCCTTCCATACTCTTGCTAGGACTGCAGCTTCTAATCCGACAACCTTACCTGTTTCTCCTGTATAAGTGAAATCAGTGATGTGTCGGGCTGCTAGCAATATTTTTTCTGTTTTATCTTCACATAGCCAGCTTGCAACATCTTCAGATACTCCTTGTTCTATTAACATGTTACGGAACTTGTTCAAAGCATTGCCGTTATGCAGAACCTTGCGGACACGTGATGCTTCATCTACCCTATTATCCACAATGTTCACCAAACGCAGAAGTTCTCCTCCTAACTCTTCGACGAGCTCTTGCAGTTCCAAGGATCCGTCACCAAGGAAACACTGAACAGCTTCCATCACTTCCAGAGAGTTGTCAACAGAGTTTTCAAGAGGTGAATCCATGTTACTGATAACAGCTGAACAACTCAAACTCTTCATTCCACGAGCTTGTGATGCTGCAACCATTTTCTTAACTAAATCAACAGCAACATCTTCTGTACTGATGAGATCAATAGCTCCTTTTCCGAATTCAACATCATAAACCAAAGCGCACACTCCTTCAGCCAGCTTTTTGGACACAATTGAGCATCTCCTTAGAGGAACGCTATCTACGGTAGCCGTCAGATCCTTGCAGCGGTAAATCTCCTTATCTGTTGGCACCAGCTCCTCTGTCTGTCCTACGATGCAGCATCCGACGTCTTCCATCATCTGCTCGATTTTATCTTTAGTGCAGTCGACTGTGAAGCCAGGGATGGATTCCAATTTGTCCAGAGTATCTCCCGTCAATTGGAGAGCACGACCGGAGATCATAGGGACCTTGAGACCTAAAGCAGCAAGTGCAGGAGCCAAGACAAGACTCACTTTGTTGCCGACACCTCCTGTGCTGTTTTTATCTACCATCCGATGGCGCCACTCGGGTCTCCAGCAAAACACATGACCCGAGGAGGTCATATTTGCTGTTTCTTCCGAATTCACTTTCTTGGAGCTCTCATTGTAATTAGCCAGGGAAACATCAGTTATGATTGCCAAATTGTTCATTCTGGAGATCAGCGACGAGTTTTGTAACATGATATTGTCCACTTTAGAGCTCTTGTAGTCGTGATAAAACTTTTCCATATCCTTATAATCTAAATGGTTATAATGTCCAAATCTGCACATTGACTGTTCAGAAAAGAAATTCAGCGTGGCTACGTTGAAATTATCTGAGGGATTCACTTCTCTCTGATCGTAACTCTGAGGCTTAGTTTCATCCAGAAAGTTAGTCTTTGAAGTACTGTCTCTGCCTGAAGCTCCTTTACTAGCATCACCTGTTACGCTTCTAAGCCATTCTTCGGAATTCTTCTTTCTTAAATCCCCACTTTCTATAAACGATTCGAGTGTGGCTATGTGTTTCGGAAAAATCTCTCCGACTTCCCCGGTAACGACGAAGGGCACTTTGTATCTATGATGAATGGACACCTCTTCTTTACTCGGACCACTCTGCGAAACGTAAACTCTGTTTCGTTCCCCCTCATTACCACTCGTTACTCTGCCTTTGCGATAATTGTCCATGACACATTTTGCTGACGGCGAGGAATAGAATACCTTTCGTGTGGATCTCTCTTCAGATCGTGCCAGACTTGTATACCTAGGTATTTTGAAGTGCAAAGCGTACTGTATAGTCTCACAGCTCTCTGATCTGTGTGATTGTTCTTCACAGTTCCTAGACATGTCACCAGCGACATAGACACTCTGCCATGCATCACCAGTAGTTGCGTGGTCAAAGGCATTATCTGCGCTATCTCTACGATTCTTGATTTCCAGTAGCAGATCCACATTTTTATATGCGTTGCCTTTCTCTTTTTCTTTTCCATGTTTACAATCTAACTTAACACTATCAAGATCAACTTTTTCACTGACAAATTCAACATTTAAACTATTGAATTGTCTATTGAGTTCGGTTTTACTATCCTTGAACTGATCAATAATCTTACCAACTTGAGGAGCCACTTCATCTCTCATCTCAGTATTTTGTGCGGCCATTTCGGCTTTCAAGTCACCTATTTTATCGCTTTGGGCAGCTAGATCACTTTTAATATCAGTCATCTGCGTAGCCATATCGGCTTTCATATCGGTCACCAGCGTAGCAATAACGGCTTTCCTATCAGTCATCAGCGTAGCAATAACGGCTTTCCTATCAGTCATCAGCGTAGCCATATCGGCTTTCATATCAGTCATCAGCGTAGTCATATCGGCTTTCATATCTTTCATATCAGTCGTCAGCGTAGTCATATCGGCTTTCATATCTTTCATAACAGTCATCTGCGTAGCCATATCGACTTTCTAGCTATTTATCAACTTTACTAATTCATCCATACTTCTAGTTAACGGCATTCAAAAAATTATCCCGCTTCTGACACCAAATGTTGCGGATCACAAAAAAATGGATAGCCACTGAGCGTGAGTATTAAAAGCTATATTTCAAAACCAAATTCAATACAAGGTAAATTGTTACAAAGGAAATAAGGATGAAGTATCTTATTAACAAATCAACTATTAACATGCACAAGTCATCAATCTTCCTGCGTAGAGCACACATCAGCTCTGTGTATTTTACTAAATACTACCTTTTACTTGATTTACCAGGTCACCCGACGATCTTCACTCGTAAACCAATTCTCGTCCTGTGCTAATAACTTTTCACACACTAGCCGAACAAAAAGACAGTCCGTGTAGACATTCGAAGTTAGCCATAAAAGTTCCCACTTTTATACTTCCGCGTATACACAACACATCAAGTTACTTCTTGATACTTAACGATAAAAGATCCCACTTTTATCCTTCCGCGTATACACAACACATCAAGTTACTTCTTGATACTTACGCGCACTGTCTCAGAACAGCTCACCGTCCATTTTCGAACTCTCCCGACCGTTACAACACAACGACCGTTACAATACAAAACGACCGTTAACGCTCCACTCTTCTTCTCCAAATTCTCCCAAAGTTCTTATTCGTTGGCTGAAACTTTGCTTTCGGTTGCCAGATTCTTCTGTCGTAACAATATTTAATTAATTCTTTTAGAGAAAACGGTTTATGGACTAATGACATTCATCGTACCGAGATTCTCCTCTGACTAAACTCTATCGAGTTGTAAAGATAATTTGCCTTTATCCTATTCATTACGAAGAAGATGATAAACGCTCTAACTTATCGACGGAAGTTGCATCAGCAATTACAGTCGTTAGATAAAGCCTGCAAGGGAACGAGAAGGTGGTCACGGCTGTTGCCAAGGTAACGAAGGGGAGGCATCACCCCACGATGAGTTACTAAATCTCCACTATCAGGTTGATTCCCCAAAAGGGCTAGTTAAATGTGGACCACGCGCATTCAGAATGGGCGAATATGAACTCAATCAAAGTTATTATCTCAAAAGACAATTAGATTTACGGACACACAGGAAGTGGTTTTGCGTTATGAACGTGTACATATTTTCTGTCGTCTTAGATCGATGGCCAATATAGAAGTTGGCCTCAGAGCAAATTGTAGCGCGTGTCGCTCCAATTTGCTACGATGCTACCTGCATTTTTGGTAATGGATTTAAGACGGAAGAAAGTTTGCTTACTTCAGAAGATTCAGTTTGCTCCATTATTTTGATAATGATGTAAAATTTAGAAAGCTAAACCTCGCGAACCGCTTCTATGTGGCCATTACCCTTATCACCGTGACATAGATATTAATGGGGATTTTAGATGTAGTGGGTTCAATTATCATTTCGAAATATATTATAAGTAGTTTATGAAGAAACATCAGCGTTTTGTACGGAAATTGAAATCAGCTCCTTTATCCAATCAGAGGAATTTAGAGAAAAAGCTCTATTTCGACAATACTGTTGCATATAAGCAGTTGATTATTGGAAGAACAAAGAGTGGGGATTGTAAGAAACTTCCTGATTGTCAGAAGAATAAGAAAAACCTCTTTCGGAGTTTTGTTCGTGTTTTTGTGTCGCAGTGACTGCCTTGCTTATTATGAATTCTGGCACATAGACTACCCCTAACATGAAATGTGACACTCCCCTGTTATTTTAATGAAAAGCTACACTTATAATGTAACTTTCAAAATAAGCTTTTTATAGAAAAATGTCGCGGTAGATAAAATGAAAATCTCACATAGATTTCTATAAATCCTTATTTTCGGCAATGTAAATTTAATCTTATTATATAAAATGCATAAATCCGAAAGGGAAGACACGAGTTTCTTATACGCCCAATCTGTGATGTCATTGGTGGCCAAAAATTTCGGTTCCCAGTAATTCCGCAGATACTTGACCTAACGGTACCAAATTTAGTGAGGTGGTTCCACTTATGCCTAGCTATGTTGGCTTAAGAGATCAGGTTCCTAGCTGCCATAGATCGGCTCTAATCAGTCTGCAAGTGTCCGAAATTTCCGGGGGCCCTGCAGTCGCCTACTTATTGAATGAATTAGCACGTAACCGTGGAAAGTTTGGAATGGAGTATTGCATTGTCGATGGGAAAGGTTATTAATGGACTGACGCCTCTCTTTGGCGGGTTTAATAGTATTGAAGGAATTCCTGAAGCTGGAACAATAAAAAGCAAGAGTTGCTCCCTGTCGGCACTCAGGATTTAATCATGGGGGTCACGAAGAAGCGCTCGGTCCGCCCGAGCACTACTTCGTTCGCCTTGTGTTCACAGCGGCCGTGATTCCCGAGAGCTATAGGGTATTCCCACCTTATGTGACCGCTGATTCATAAGTAGTATAGAAATAGAAGACACGACATAACATAAATGTAAAAAATGAATTTTAATTAGGAAAAGATTTTTGGAAAATTTTCTAGGTTTTTTTTTTTTCCTTTTTCTTAAGGGGTGACAGGGCCCCTTACCCTCCCCCCCTCTGGGGCACCACTGTTTACTCCTGTGCTCTTACGCCAGGCTCGTAATCTGTAGTTCCCAGGTTCGAGTCCCAGCTGGGTCAGCGTTGAGATTTATCTCCGCAAAATTCCCCGCCCTGCCTACGGTCAGTAGGGGACACCGATGGGCTTGGAAAGGCCGCCGTCCGTCGGATGGGACGTTAAGCCGTGGTCCCGTGTGCGGGAGAGCCATACCCTGTGCACGTTAAAGAACACGCTGGATGGCCTTGACGGGAGGCTACCATCTGTCTCCCAACAGCTGTTCCAGTGGGTCCCCTCCCCCAACCTTCTCTGAGCCTTCGGGGTCCATGTGACCTGGCCATTTAGCCCATGGTGTGCAAAAAAGTGCCGCTCAGAGGTAAAACAACCCAACCTGTGCTCTTACTAACATTTTTTTTAATATGACCAAAACTGAATGAAATAATTATTACACAGACTTCTGCATTGACTAATCATATAAGCAAATGTGAAAATATTTCTTTTATATATTTCTCACTTGCTGATTTCTCATTAGTACCATCCTTCCCAACTGTGTGTTCTATGTTTCTCATTTGAATTTAGATTTATTTAAGCAAAGAATTTGTTTATACAGCCATTATTTGCATTTTAACTAACATTTGGTGTAAATTCTTCTAATTAGCAAAGTCTTTATATAATGTTTTATTTTCCATAATTTTTACATATTAAAAATGTTATTGAAAAGAAAGATTTAAAGAAATTTATATGAGAAGATCAATTTATTACCAGTGGCATTTTCCGCAAAAAGTATACTTTCACACTTAGGGAGTTTTGAAGGTGATTTTCCATTCACATGACATGTAAATATACGGATACAGGAGTTGAAGGAGAGATTCGTTATAAAAAGTAAGCCTGCAGTTCAAAGATTAGATTCAACAAGTTTATAAAATATGGTAGCCACAAATACTTAAATAGAACACAACTACCATGATCAATAATTCATCCTAAGCAGACATTTGGATCAAGAAATTAAAAAAAAAAGTCATTGTTGATATTTTTTTTTTGAAAATCAGGCTAGTTGCGCAGACATTCTATAACTTTTCACCTTTGTGATATTTTTGGATTCATAGATACATTTTGATAGAAATCGTGCTGATAAGGTTTTTTCGTGCGTAATTCTTACTTCTGTAGTAAACATAGAGTGTAATACATAGTTACACAATTGAAGATTTTGCATAGTATTGCAAAGGAAAGACAAAATAGATAATATAACGAAGAATTATCTTTATAATGAAATGAGATTGAGAATAAAAATCAGTCTATCTACATCTTGAATCTCAGTAATATTCGCTCAGTATTTAAAGAGTTGTTGCAACTGGAATATTAAACCACAGAGTCACTTCAGTTCTTCATAATTAACGAAAATTGAAACACTTTTAATTATTATAAGAATTTTTAAATATGCAATTGTTTTAGCAAACGGTTTGATGCACATATCAATTTTTTTTAACTCAGTTCAATTTTTATTCAATACAAAATTGTAACTACAGAGTTGAAATAACACAGTGAGCTCTGGTGTAATATAAATACAAAAAGCGAATTTAATATGGCAAAAGTTGGTAATTCGAACAATCTTAGCATATACAGCAGTGTAAAATAAATTAGTTTATATTTATATTAATCACTCAGTGTTTATAATCTATTCAAATAGAGATTTCATAAACATATATTTTGAAGTAACTTCCTTCATTGTTTGTGGAACACTGTTATATAAATAAAAAAAAAATAAATACCCCCTCAAGCAGCTGCTTGCCACAGTGGTCTGACAGGAGCCTGTCAGTTTATATGCCACAGTAGAAGGTCTGAGAGGATGGCAGGACCTCAGCAGAAAAACAACACGAACATCCATGCCAAACCCGGGACTCGAACCCGGGTCCCTTAGATCAGTAGCCAAGCGCGCTAACTGCTCGGCAATGGGACGGCTACTCTTATATACTGTAGTTTATATCTAGAGCACATATGGGCAACCCCCTGCCCTCTACTTCTTTTGATCCGGCACTAATCTATTTCAGCGAAGTTTATCTGATTCATGGTGGGAAAAAACATGGTGTGTTCTACTAACTCACATTAAGCTGACGTCATATGACTTGTGCAAAACTCACCACGTTTTCTAGGGGCGGGGGTGGCTCAGTCGGTAGCGCGCCAGGCTCGTAATCTGTAGTTCCCAGGTTCGAGTCCCAGCTGGGTCAGCGTTGAGATTTATCTCCGCAAAACTCCCCGCCCTGCCCACGGTCAGTAGGGGACACCGATGTGCTTGGAAAGGCCGCCGTCCGTCGGATGGGACGTTAAGTCGTGGCCCCGTGTGCGGGAGAGCCATACCCTGTGCACGTTAAAGAACACGCTGGATGGCCTTGACGGGAGGGTACCATCTGTCTCCCAACAGCTGTTCCAGTGGGTCCCCTCCCCCAACCTTCTCTGAGCCTTCGGGGTCCATGTGACTTGGCCATTTAGCCCAAGGTGTGCAAAAAAAAGTGCCGCTCAGAGGTAAAACAACCCAACCACCACGTTTTCTCCCACCAAGGTCTCTTTCTCACTTTGACTAGCGGCGTGTGTGAATGTGTTACAACGTGTCAGTTCGGTACTTGCATTGGTGTTGGGCTTTGTTCAGTGCCTGCATTGATGTTGTGCTCTGTTCGGTGCCTGCGTTGATGTTGTGCTCTGTTCGGTGCCTGCATTGATGTTGTGCTCTGTTCGGTGCCTGCGTTGATGTTGTGCTCTGTTCGGTGCCTGCATTGATGTTGTACTCTGTTCGGTGCCTGCGTTGATGTTGTGCTCTGTTCAGTGCCTGCGGTGTAGAAGACAGTTTTGTTTGAAAGCTCTGAATATCGCTTATAAATTTGGGACAATGTCAGGGGTTATGCCAAAAAAAAAAACGAAAAGTAGCAATTTCAAGACAACTGGACGGAAGATTATTATTTTATTCTGAATAACGGTGTTTCTGTATGTTTGCTGTGCAACGAATCCGTATCCGTCAACAAAGAATACAACTTGAAGAGACACTTTACTTCGAGACATGCGGATCACCAAAAAATTGATGGACAACTACGAAAAGATGAAATACAGAAGTTGAAGAAGAACTTGGATACCCAGCAGCAAATGTTCAACAAGCAAAGAACGCAGCACCACACCATTGTCAAAGAATGGTTTGTGGTAAGCGAAAAAAATCGCTAAGCATTCTAAGTCATTTGGTGAAGGAGAATTTATCAAAGAATGTCCGCTGGATGTTGCAAGTATAATATGTCCTGAAAAGAAAAAAGACTTCGAGAATATTCGTTTGTCGAGACGTACAACTGTTGTCCGACGGATAGAAATTATGGCTGATGATATCGAAAAAAGTGTAAAAGAGATGATTGCTAGATTGAAAGCATTTTCAATTGCTTTGGATGACAGCACCGATGCCTCCGATATAGCACAACTAGCAATATTTATTCGAGGAGTTGATGCGAATTTCAACATCACAGAAGAATTATTGGCGCTTCGGCCGTTAAAAGGAAAAGCTACCGGTGAAGATATATTTGAAAGTCAACACAGTCTTCGAGAAATTTGGGCTTAAATGGAGTTCACTATCTGGCATGTGCATTGATGGAGCCCCTGCAATGGTTGGTGCACGGAAGGGATTTATTGGAATAGTTCATGAAAGAGCAGTAGAACTACAGATTCATCCAGAAAATTTGACAAATTTTCACTGCATTATCCATCAACAAAATCTGTGTGCAAAATCGATTAACTTCACAAATGTTATGGAGGTTGTAGTAGCCAGTATTAACTTTATTAAGTCACGTGCACTTAATCACCGTCATTCTAAGGAATATTTGGCAGATCTATTTTCGGATTATGAGGATGTGTCTTATTATTGTGAAGTGAGGTGGTTGAGTAAAGGAAAAATATTACAACGATTTTATGATCTGAGACAAGACATTGCAGAATTTATGGACATAAAAGGAAACACAATTAACCAAGTAAAAGATGATGAGTGGGTGTGTGATTTAGCATTCCTTGTAGATGTCACCGGATACCTAAACGAACTGAATATTAAATTGCAAAAACAAGGATAATTGGTTCATGAACTGCATGGACATGTCAAAGCTTTTTGTAATAAACTAAGATTGTTGGAAAGTCTGATAGCTAAAAATTGTTATCATTTTCCTACTCTAGCAACTCATAAAAATATCTCTTATAATTGTTATGGAGATGAACTGAAGGCACTAATAGAGCAATTTGATACAAGGTTTGCCGACTTCCAAAACAAAGACTCCGCATTCGCTATATTTGCTCGTCCGATGGATGCTGATGTAAATAATGTGTCAGAAAACTTACAGATGGAACTTATTGAGCTTCAGGGGGATTTAGTGCTAAAATCACAATTTAACAACATTGCTTTGACGAATTTTTATAAATTTTATTTGGTGGAAGGAAAATATACAAATTTACGCGCCTTTTCAAGAAAAATCATTTGTCTTTTCGGCAGCACATATATGTGTGAACAATTTTTTTCGAGGATGAAATACAATAAATCAAAAATTCGGACAAGAATAACGGACGAAAACCTCGAAAATTCTATGCGATTATCTTTAGGTAATAGGGTCAATATTGATAATCTCGTAGTTCAAGTACAAGGCCAATCTTCACATCAAATTGTTATGTCGTTCATTATATTGTTGCGGATTACAAAAATGGATAGCCACTGAGCGTGAGTATTAAAAGCTATATTTCAAAACCAAATTCAATACAAGGTAAATTGTTACAAAGGAAATATGGATGAAGTATCTTATTAACAAATCAACTATTAACATGCACAAGTCATCAATCTTCCTGCATGAGCACACAACATCAGCTCTGTGTATTTTACTAAATACTACCTTTTACTTGATTTACCAGGTCACCCGAAGATCTTCACTCGTAAACCAATTCTCGTCCTGTGCTAATAACTTTTCACACAATAGCCGAACAAAAAGACAGTCCGTGTAGACATTCGAAGTTAGCCATAAAAGTTCCCACTTTTATACTTCCGCGTATACACAACACATCAAGTTACTTCTTGATACTTAACGATAAAAGATCCCACTTTTATCCTTCCGCGTATACACAACACATCAAGTTACTTCTTGATACTTACGCGCACTGTCTCAGAACAGCTCACCGTCCATTTTCGAACTCACCGACCGTTACAACACACAACGACCGTTACAATACAAAACGACCGTTAACGCTCCACTCTTCTTCTCCAAATTCTCCCAAAGTTCAATTCGTTGGCTGAAACTTTGCTTTCGGTTGCCAGATTCTTCTGTCGTAACACTGCCCCCTTCCTAGGTATTGTTCGTCCCGAACAATTCTGGATTCCAAAGCTTCTTCAGTTCTTCGATGAAACGGGGCCAAACGATCCACGTGAACCACCTTGCACTTTGTAGCTGGACATCGACGAATGCGATATACCACGTCTGTGTCAAAATGAAAGCGAATCTCATTATGACGTAGATTTCTTTTCTGACTGAAGCCTCGTCCACAAACATAATACGTGTAAGGCCTATAGCCCTTGTGAACACGTTTATGTCTCTGCAGGGAGAAGAATCGACTAAGAGTTTTCGTGCAAAACCTGTAAAAAGTTTTCTTCTTTGTCGAAAGTTTTCTTCTTTGGATTTTTACTTCTATCAACAGTAACAAGGAATGAAAGTCATTAGTGACATAAAATCTAGGGAGGAGTTTCATCCTCCAGTCTGACCCTTTTGTCAGTTGACTTTCACTTAATTCAGAACTGTCGTGATGAACCTTCAGCCATATTTCACCTGATTCAATTTGATCCCCAAGGTGCTTCACAAATATAACATCAGCTCCATAATTCTTTTTAGCTCTTCGGTCCATCTCCTCCTTCCATACTCTTGCTAGAACTGCAGCTTCTAATCCGACAACCTTACCTGTTTCTCCTGTATAAGTGAAATCAGTGATGTGTCGGGCTGCTAGCAATATTTTTTCTGTTTTACCTTCACATAGCCAGCTTGCAACATCTTCAGATACTCCTTGTTCTATTAACATGTTACGAAACTTGTTCAAAGCATTGCCGTTATGCAGAACCTTACGGACACGTGATGCTTCATCTACCCTATTATCCACAATGTTCACCAAACGCAGTTCTCCTCCTAACTCTTCGACGAGCTCTTGCAGTTCCAAGGATCCGTTACCAAGGAAACACTGAACAGCTTCCATCACTTCCAGAGAGTTGTCAACAGAGTTTTCAAGAGGTGAATCCATGTTGCTGATAACAGCTGAACAACTCAAACTCTCCATTCCACGAGCTTGTGATGCTGCAACCACTTTCTTAACTAAATCAACAGCAACATCTTCTGTACTGATGAGATCAATAGCTCCTTTTCCGAATTCAACATCATAAACCAAAGCACACACTCCTTCAGCCAGCTTTTTGGACACAATTGAGCATATCATTAGAGGAACGCTATCTATGGTAGCCATCAGATCCTTGCAGCGGTAAATCTCCTTATCTGTTGGCACCAGCTCCTCTGTCTGTCCTACGATGCAGCATCCGACGTCTTCCATCATCTGCTCGATTTTATCTTTAGTGCAGTCGACTGTGAAGCCAGGGATGGATTCCAATTTATACAGAGTATCTCCCGTCAATTGGAGAGCACGACCGGAGATCATAGGGACCTTGAGACCTAAAGCAGCAAGTGCAGGAGCCAAGACAAGACTCACTTTGTCGCCGACACCTCCTGTACCGTATTTATCTACCATCCGATGGCGCCACTCGGGTCTCCAGCAAAACACATGACCCGAGGAGGTCATAGTTGCTGTTTCTTCGGAATTCACTTTCTTGGAGCTCTCATTGTAATTAGCCAGGGAAACATCAGTCATGATTGCCAAATTGTTCATTCTGGAGATCAGCGACGAGTTCTGTAACATGATATTGTCCACTTTAGAGCTCTTGTAATCGTGATAAAACTTTTCTATATCCTTATAATCTAAATGGTTATAATGTCCAAATCTGCACATTGACTGTTCAGAAAAGAAATTCAGCGTGGCTACGTTGAAATTATCTGAGGGATTCACTTCTCTCTGATCGTAACTCTGAGGCTTAGTTTCATCCAGAAAGTTAGTCTTTGAAGTACTGTCTCTGCCTGAAGCTCTTTTACTAGCATCACCTGTTATGCTTCTAAGCCATGCTTCGGAATTCCTCTTCCTTAAATCCCCACTTTCTATAAACGATTCGAGTGTGGCTATATGCTTCGGAAAAATCTCTCCGACTTCCGCGGTAAAGTCGAATGGCACTTTGTATCTATGATGAATGGACACCTCTTCTTTACTCGGACCACTCTGCGAAACGTAAACTCTGTTTCGTTCCCCCTCATTACCACTCGTTACTCTGCCTTTGCGATAATTGTCCATGACGCATTTTGCTGAGAGCGAGGAATAGAATACCTTTCGTGTGGATCTCTCTTCAGATCGTGCCAGACTTGTATACCTAGGTATTTTGAAGTGCAAAGCGTACTGTATAGTCTCGCAGCTCTCTGATCTGTGTGATTGTTCTTCACAGTTCCTAGACATGTCACCAGCGACATAGACACTCTGACATGCATCACCAGTAGTTGCGTGGTCAAAGGCATTATCTGCGCTATCTCTACGATTCTTGATTTTCAGTAGCAGATCCACATTTTTATATGCGTTGCCTTTCTCTTTTTCTTTTCCATGTTTACAATCTAACTTAACACTATCAAGATCATCTTTTTCACTGACAAATTCAACATTTAAACTATTGCATTGTCTATTGAGTTCGGTTTTACTATCCTTGAACTGATCAATAAACTTATCAATTTGAGAAGCCACTTCAGCTCTCATCTCAGTATTTTGTGCGGCTATTTCGGCTTTCAAATCATCTTTTTGAGAAACTATCTCCGTTCTCAACTCATTATTTTGTGCGGCCATTTCGGCTTTCAAGTCACCTATTTTATCGCTTTGGGCGGCCATTTCGGCTTTCAAGTCACCTATTTTATCACTTTGGGCGGCCATTTCGGCTTTCAAATCATCTTTTTGAGAAACTATCTCCGTTCTCAACTCATTATTTTGTGCGGCCATTTCGGCTTTCAAGTCACCTATTTTATCACTTTGGGCGGCCAGATCACCTTTAATATCGGCTTTCAAGTCATTTATCAACTTTACTAATTCATCCATACTTCTAGTTAACGGCATTCAATAAATTAATCATAATCCCACTTCTGACACCAAATGTTGCGGATCACAAAAACGGATAGCACTGGGCGTGAGTTTTAAAAGCTATATTTCAAAACCAAATTCAATACAAGGTAAATTGTTACAAAGGAAATATGGATGAAGTATCTTATTAACAAATCAACTATTAACATGCACAAGTCATCAATCTTCCTGCATGAGCACACAACATCAGCTCTGTGTATTTTACTAAATACTACCTTTTACTTGATTTACCAGGTCACCCGAAGATCTTCACTCGTAAACCAATTCTCGTCCTGTGCTAATAACTTTTCACACAATAGCCGAACAAAAAGACAGTCCGTGTAGACATTCGAAGTTAGCCATAAAAGTTCCCACTTTTATACTTCCGCGTATACACAACACATCAAGTTACTTCTTGATACTTAACGCTAAAAGATCCCACTTTTATCCTTCCGCGTATACACAACACATCAAGTTACTTCTTGATACTTACGCGCACTGTCTCAGAACAGCTCACCGTCCATTTTCGAACTCACCGACCGTTACAACACACAACGACCGTTACAATACAAAACGACCGTTAACGCTCCACTCTTCTTCTCCAAATTCTCCCAAAGTTCAATTCGTTGGCTGAAACTTTGCTTTCGGTTGCCAGATTCTTCTGTCGTAACAATATTATAAAATTTATGTAGAGCTTTATACCAAACCGTTATATTATAAATAAATGAAATATGAAGTAGCAACTTGTTTTAATTCATTTAATATTAGTTTATTTTATTTAATAATTTGGTCCGGCCCTTGACTCGGAGACAGAATTATAATTAGGCCCCGAACTTGCAAAGGTTGCCCATGCCTGATCTAGAGTAATAGCTTGCTTTGATGTACATGGTATTTGCAGTTTCATTGATGAATCTCTAAGTGGTATAAATATCATTTAGTTTTAATTGTGTTTTGATTAACTCCTGAATTTAAATGTTGTGATTGGCAATTTTGACTGTTCGAAAATTTCCTCTTCTATAACTCTTAAAATACTGAAAACGGGCTGAATGATCAGGTCATGGGACCACAGGGCTCACCGAAGGTTGGGGAAGGCGACTTACTGGACAGTTAGTAGGAGACAGGTAAATATACTTAATGACAAGACCCATTGTTTCCGCCTGAAGCACTACCAGTATTGGGATAATGTCACTTTGACCACTATCTAAAGGTCGGGGAGATCCAGTACCATATAGGTAAAGCACAGTCCACGACGGTCTAGGATGAACAGTACTGTAGGAGTAAAGCTCAACGCACGGCATAACGCGCTGCAAAACCTGGATTTTAATCTATATCCCGGACCGCCACAAACAATGATATACAGACCCAAGTTGCCTCGGCTCCCGTGACGGGAACTCTTAGTCAGGCCCTGGCCTGTTCGTCATTGAACGTCACTAGTCAGCAGACCTTCAACTTCATTAAGGCCCTCAAACCTCCTCACTTCGACAAGAGGGTTCCGTATCGAGGGGGAATTATTAGGAGACAGATGTTGTGCTCTGTCGAGGCATCCAGCGAGTTCTTTAACGTGCAGAAGGTATGGCTCTCCCACACATGGGACAATAGCCTAACGCCCCATCTGTTGAAAGGCAGCCTTTCCGATATCGATTCCTCTTTATCGCCGAGGATCAGAAATGGAGTTAAAGGAGAAAATTCTCAACTCACGCACAATTGGGACTCGAGCCTGAGAACTTCAGATTTTTATCCTGACACTCTGCCGACTGAAGCAACCCCCCCTCCCACACACACAGGCATAACATAAGAACCCTACGCTTTTTTCGTTTATAGAATGCAGTTGTCATCTTGAATATAAATTTTTCCTGTAAATTTGACCTTAAGAAATACGTTGAACACATTCTCAATAAGGTTAAACTTAATTTGAGAGCCACACGGGAGAAAAAGTCTTAATGCCACTTAGAAAACTAAACATTCTTTTATTTTTTGCGTGTGCTGTTGTAGTATCAAGGTGATAATTATCATTCATTCATCAAATGAACAATTCACGTGGATTTGGGAACGCCTCTTAAAAGCCAAAGAACCGACTACGCCTTTTTTCCTCACTTACCTGGTCACTCGAGAGTTCGGCTAACACCTGTGGCTCATTTAGGAAATACCAAGAAGGTGAAACACCATGATCATCTCTTGTGTTAAATTGTAAAAGGCGGAATAAGCAAATGAAGATAAAATGGTAGTAAAAAGTGCTAAAGTTCAGTTTTCTCTATTCAGAATTTTAATGTTTTCCTTCAAACAAATATTTGTGAATAATAGTACTACAATCATACTTGATTGTAGCGCCGTAGTTAGGATGCGGGGAAAACTCAAATTATGATATGCAAATTTTTGGTACTAACTGTCAAGTAGTTGAAAATCGTGGGATGTCTAAAACTGGTCAGTTCAAATTCGAAACGGTAAACTATAAAATATAAGAGTAAAAATCAGTCTCGAACTCGAGTTTCATTATAAAGAGGAACTTGAATTTTGAACTCAATAAGAAGTGGCATACGAGACAATTAAGTATGTGGGAAATTATGGGTACCAAAAGTATTAAATTAAAAAACTAAATCATCCTTAATCTCGGAAAAGCTTTCTGTTCCCAGACCCGGATCTATAGAAAAACTAGGAGAGGAAGATTAAGGGGCTTGATCAAACCAGCATACCATTATATACATATTGCTTCCTCCGTTTCAGTGGTATTTAAGATTTTTCTTCCAAATTTATATCGCAAAAATTAATTAACAATTTATAAATTTCATTAATATTATATTTCGCTTTCGTTCCAGTTATTAACATTCTTCTCAAGGCGGCTCTAACCCTATTGATCTGCTCCTTTGTCAATTGTATGAAGTTACCGGGATTGCTGTTTTAAATAGTGAATTAATGGATATAAGTTGCCACTCCTAAACCTTGATACATCTGTTTCATCCATGTCACTCGGTTCTAGGAAAGCTGCAGAGATTAAAATTGCCAATTTGATCATTGAAAAATCATTGTAGATGAAGCTTCAATGATGAAAAAAGATGCACTAATGGAAATATTTCAAAATGATAATTTTTGAGGGAAGGTATTGGTAGTTTTTGCCGATGAATAGGATGATACCCCATAGGGTACAAAAGGCAATAAAAGTTAAAGTCATAGAAACTTGCATCAAACGGAGTCCACTTTAGCAGTCTGAGCTCAAGCGAAATGTGCAGATTGAATTAGGCAGTTTTAGTATAGTCAATGATTTCTTGATATTTGAAGTGAAAATATAAATCCAGAATTCCTGAGAGCCGGAGCAATTCTTCAGTCATGGCCATTTTTATGTAGCTGGTGCACAAAATAGGAAAAAAGATGAAGATTAAAACAATCGATTCTAAACTTCAGGGCATAATTTTTCCCTGAAGGTTTTAACTTCCCACCTTTTTTCCCCTAAAAGTAAAAAGTACAAATAGTGAAGATATTTTCCTTTTTAATTTAGTTCATAAGGAAATTTTATTAGTTTTGATACGACAAACAAAATGTGATTTCACATCTACAGAGAAAATCATGAAATAAAATATATTTTTAAATGCAAAAAAAAAATCTTATTACCGCCAATTTTTTTGGGTCATTCGTTAATATAGAAATAAAATATTTCGTAGGTAACAATGATCTTTCCATCTAATCGGCATTTTGCATTTCTGTGTTTATTTGTAAGCTTATTTATTTTTGTATAAACATGTACACAAATAAATTCATAAAGGAAACTTATTCTAAACAAACGTATGAAGAAACACAAAAACTTTATAGACACACATCATCAAACGACCTTTGATGATGTGCGTCTATAAAATTTTTGTGTTTCTTTATACGTTTGTTTAAGTTCTCCTTTATGAATTTATTTGTGTACATGTTTATATATTTGCGTGTTTGTTCATACATTTGTTTATGTGCTTTTACCGGTTTATATACGTGTTTGGTTATTCGTTTCTGAGTACTTGTTTATACTGTATGTTTCTAAGTGCTTATTTATATATTTGTAATTGTTTTCCTTTCTGCTGTTTTAAAACCATTGCTCGCGTTTGTTGCATTTCTCTGTAATTCTCCAATTTATATCTATCAGTTTAATTTTAAGTAACGAATTCTACAATACATTTTAGAATTTGTCTGTCTCTGTGTCTGTTTGTTTCATGAAGAACTTTTCCTAAACAGTAATGGTTAGGACGACCAATTTGGTATATAGTTTTTTCTTATCATAATTTAAAGCATCGTCCAGCCTTTAATCTTTGCAGTGAGAGAAATAGCCAATACACAAAAGGAGACAGAATTCTTCTTAAATAGTAAGTGCCAAGACCGCTTAATTTGGCATAGACTTCCTCAATTTGACGGATATACGGAGTTAAATTTCAAATGAAAGCTTTTGACAAGGGGCGTGTCATTAACTACCTCGAATTTTGTTCCATCCTCTCTGTTCCACAAAAAATTGGGACAGAAATTTCAAGTGGGCGGATTGCAACGTGTTATGACATGAAAACTTACAACTTGAGAATGTCATCTATTTTATAATTTAAAAAGTTTAATATAGTCAAGTTAGGAATCTTATAAACGTCAGATAAGTTTATTAGCTCTTTATATAAATGAAGAGAATTATATTTTCCTCCTACAAAAAAACAAATCCCCCGTCACACAGGTCTGACAAAAGCCACAAAGTTTAATACGTCACAGAGATCTGTGAGGAAGGCGAGACTTCACAGACATCTGCATGCGTTGCCTAAGGATCGAACCCAGGTCCTTTTGATCAGTAGCCAAGCCCACTGACCATTCAGCTACAGAACACTTTTTAGAAAATTACCGTAACTAAAAGGAAACATCCATTAGAGTAAGGGTGTTGAAACTATTACACTGACGGGCCATTTTTTAACAGTGAGAATAATGGGGGTGGGGGATTTTTAATAGTGAGAGAAATAGGCTGGCCACTTTTTCAATAGTGAGAGAAATAGGCAGACAAATTTACAATAGTGATAGAAATGGACATCAAAATTCTGAGGTCTACTACCAGAAATAACCCTGGCACCAGTTTTTAGTTCTGTAACATTGGCAATTAGAGTTTGACCTTTGACCTCGAAGGGGTCAAAGGGTCAAAGGGGAAAATTCATAACGTTTTTTGAGTTATGCGATACGAAACACCCCTAGGCACCAATTTTCACATTTCTAACACTTGTAGATCAAGGTTTGACCTCCGCGTGACCTCCATTTGACCTGAAGGATACGTCGGAGGTCAAATGTCGGATTTTTCCCGAGATGTACGACCCGGATTACCCCTAGGTGCAAATTTTCAGATCTCTACCATTTACGTACCATAGTTAGAATTTGCATGATATCCTCTCAGTTTGTCTCACAAACGTGTAAACAGCTAATTTTCGATTCGCACGGTTCTCATTTATGCGGCATGTTAATTTTAAGCATGCTCTCGATTTGCGCGGTCCAAAAAATTTACATTTACACGATCCAAAATTTTATATTTACGCGGTTTGAAACCTGACAACTCTATTGATAAAAATACCCATTTTGTATAAAAAAGTAAAAGAGGTTCTCAACTCGTTTCCAGCTGTGTATGACAAGCACGGGCATATCAACTAATGAATTACTTCCCAACGTGATCAGCCCAACGTTGCAGGCGTCCCGATTTGTGATGGACTGTCCCATTTTGCATAGTAAAATGAATACCCACATTTACAGCCCACAAATCACGGAGAGCGAGGACCAAGAAGAACTTAAATATCCCCACCGTCGCCTTCAGTTTCAATCAATCCGGATGAACCCCTGCCGTAAAAACTTCTCTACCTCACGCTCTCCATCATCTGCGCCGGATTAGCTCCAGCAAGCTTGTCCGGCGCAGCAGTTATTGTATTGTATTTCATATTAGCCGTCCCGTGGCCGAGTGGTTAGCACGCTTGGCTACTGATCTAAGGGACCTGGATTCGAGCCCCGGATTAGGCATGGATGTGTGTGTCGTTTTTCTGCTGAGGTCCTGCCATCCTCTCAGATCTCCTACTGTGGCATATAAACTGACAGGCTCCTGTCAGACCTCTGTGGCAAGCAGCTGCTTGAGGGGGTATTTATTTATTTTTATTTATTTATTTCATATTGCAATTTGGGTGTTTTTGGGTAGGATAATAGAGAAGCCTACTCCCTCTACCCTATAGATTTAAATTATTTTAGATGGGAAAATTGATATTTTGAGCGAATTTGATTTACGCAGTTGTTTTCAGACACAAATTTGCAGCCCAAATCGAGAATTACCTGTTTATATTAGATGTTGAATTCATTCCTAGAACTTAGAAGAAAATTCCGACGTTATGAAATCTTTGAATCCAATTCGTAATATTGACATATAAAGGATCAAAATTAGTTTTATTCTTTATTTCTCTTATTATAGCAGAAATTTATTTGAAAATAATTAAAATTGTTAGATGTAAAATTTTTTGAACCCCTAACTTGAACCAACATATGATTATCTGAAGATCTTGCATACCTATTTGATTGTTAAATATCAAAAGTATCTTTATTTTTAACAAACGGTAACATTCACAATTTAGCATATTCATTTGTTACCTGATAAAAGTTTATCCATTTTTTTGAATGACTTGGTTCGGAAAAGTTATGGAAGCTGGAATATTGCACTTCTTAAAATTTACCTTGAAGCTGATGAAGGAATCATTTGGCGAAATTATTTTACGAGAAGTTTAATAAAAACATTTTTTTAGGTTTAAATTAACTTTTGGAATAAATTTGTATGACTAGCTCTTAACCCTCTAAATAAATGACCCTTCAAAAAATAATTAATTAATTAATTAAAGGAAATAAAAGATAAAATAAATACGACCAAGAACTTCTAAATTGTTTGTTTCTTCTTCTTCTAAACTTCTCCCAAACGAGGGTTAGAACAGCGAAATTCGGTATACTGCTTTTTCTTTCCCGTATCACAAACTTAGACAAGACTTCCTCTTAAAAAGCTAAGAGCTAGGACCATCACATTTGGAACATATCTTTCCCTTATCATAAAGCATCTTAATCCCCAAATGTTTTCCTCCCAAGTAAAAAAATCTTTACCCACGTAAATAAAGGGAAATGCACAAACGATCGCCGAGCGTAACGAGTTACATTTGAAATGAAAACATCTGATGTGGGAAGCATCGTGCTTATTCAAAACTCAAATTCCACAGCGGTCGATAATAACGCATAGATAAAAGCTTTCGGTTTTTGGAAATGTCAACTACTCTTTATTCTAAAGATTTTACCCGAGTTAAGGAGCCGAGCAAAACCGGGTAAACAGGTCGGTTTTTATGTAAAATATTTAAATCAGAAGTTGTGGAGCCTTGTGGTTAGCTTTACATTAGCAAAGCATTCCAGTGTCTAACATATTTTTGAGCAAAGGGAGCTTTCTCTCCGTGGATACCACAATCATATTTCGAAAAAAGGTTTGGGGGAAGATGAAAAATTGGACGAGAACATAAACCTTAGAATGCCGTTGAGATATTTATTCATTTATTGAGGAAATTTTCTAGACAAATAGTGCAAAATATGTTTTTTGTCTCTGTTCTATCGGTCTTTAAAAGAAATATTCTTTAACAATATGTATGATAATGCAGTATTTTTTTCTTTCGCGACCATTCCATTTTATAGGTGAAATGGCATTCCTGCTGATGGGTTGGAAATATGCTGAAATCAAAAAATTACATTCTAATGAATTTATTGATGGCATGTTATTAAAACCCAGTTGACGACAAAAAAGATCTTTCTTTTTAGTTTTTCTTTCAATTGGATTATTTTTGTTATGTAATGTTTTGGCCTGATTATTTTCCTCTGCTTCTTAAATACATTCAAAAAAAGAAAAGGAAAAATAACAAAAACTCTTCGATGTAACATGGAAAGCGATTTTTTTTAAATTTCAGAATTACTGAATATAAACTGATATGATATAAACACTAAGGCGAACGAGTTAAAAAAAATACCTCCTTCCTTAGGAATAATAATTTTTTTTTCGTAGCGTAGGGGAAAAAATATACAATTCTTTTTATCTTCAATCCTTTCTTACTTTTTACCAGTCTCAAAGACAAATTTAATTAATTCAGTAGATTACCTGGGCAAAATTTAATCAGCTGAATTAATAACAGAAAAAGAAATCTTATTTTCTTACCCGAACTAACACGACCATCTTTCTGCTAAACAGATGTATGAAGCATTTCTTCTTTTGTTGAGATTTCACTCCTTGATTATTAAAAAATAAAGAAGGTTTAGCAGCAGGATCGGAATTCTGAAGTAACTAGGCTTAGCGAAGAATAATTAGAATAGCGACTTGGAGTTAAAACTGATATGTTTTTTGATATTCATTAGTTGTCGTAGAAATAATTTCGCATTAGTTTCTAAGATACCTCCAAAGTTTTTAAACTTTATTGTAGTAGAATTAGAGAATGGGGTTTTAATTTTTAAAGAACTTTTCCTAATTTAGTGTTTGTGGATTACATTATCTGTATCCTTGTTCCCCTGAAGTAGTGATTATTCTCGTCTAAAAAAATAATTCTTTACATAAAATAATATATTTACATAATACCAAATAATTCTTTACATAATACCAAATGTATTGGGTTCAGTTAGGTTTTTATCTCTGAGTGGCACTTTTTGCACACACTCGGCTAAATGGACCGATCACAAGGACTCCAAGGACTCAGATAAGACTGAGGGAAGGGGATTCACTGGACAGCTGTTAGGAAAAAGATGGAAGCCTGTTAAAGCCATAAAGCGTGTTCTTTAATGTGCACAGGGTATGGCTTTCCTGCATACGGGATTGCAGATTAACGTCCCATCCGACGGACGGCGAAATTTCTAACGTCATCGGTGTACCCTTTCTCATCGAGGAGATTTAGGAGAGATAACCTCAAATTGGGATATTTTCACCTTAGGCACATATATCTCTCCTCTCCGTATTGGGAAATAGTGGAACAAACCATTTATCCATTATCCATTTTTGAGGTTAAATAAAAGGTTGGGATAAATTATTTATATGCTCCAAGAAGTGAAAAAAAAGTATAGGATATCGTCAGTGATGAAAGCAGGGATCAATCCGTTTTCGCGCCCTATCGTTCTTTGTCGTTAATACGAAATGTGTGGTTTCATTATTGAAACAATGTTTTACTTTCACATTTTACTTTATAAAGCATTGGTAAAATGAGTGTTTTTATTAACATGTATATTTTGACTTCTAGTGATATTTTACAAGGGGTCATTGTCAGTCAAAACAGTTGTCATGCTGCTTTGGATGGAACGTTTACTATATTCCTTTGAAAGAGTTCGTTTTTCGTTTGATCAAGAACGCTTCCTAAACGGTAAAAGTTAGAATCACCAAATTAGGTGTATAAACTAAGGTCACCAGATTTCGATTGGTAAAAAGTGGAACATTTTCAAAAAGCTGAAACTGGGACAGTTTAGTTATGGTTCCTATTTCAGTTTACTGAAACTGGGATCTTTCACTTCTGAAATGTAATCCCATAGAAAATTTATCTAAGGCAGTTGCAAAACGATGCAATAGGTATAATGCATGTATGATGGACAATTTGCAGGAAGTGAGAGAAGAATTAATTTAAGCGTGTCGAGTACAGATTGCGTAGTTGTTGCATAGGTTGAAGGTAACCTATGGCTGACAGAAGTGTCAATTTTACTGCTGCCTGTAGCGCGTTGGAGAGGTGTGACTTATATGGTGTCATGAGTAATTCATAGCCAGCACGTGCTGTGCTTGCGGCAAAGTTCGTACCTCGACGACAACACGCTTCCAGCGTGCACCGACTGCTTAACGCTCAATGCAAACCGCGTTATTCCAAAAACGAGTTAATTAAATCCAGGTAAATAGAGAGCTAATTATATATTGTCACAAAAACTGGGTCAGTTAGATCACCCGAATATTTTTTTTAGTACACCGGGACAGTTAGATGTTCCGAAAATTTATTTAGTACACCGGGACAGTTAGATGTTCTGAAAATTTGTTTTAGTACACCGGGACAGTTAGATGTTCCGAAAATTTGTTTTAGTACACCGGGACAGTTAAATGTCCCGAAAATGTGTTTTAGTACACAGGGACAATTAGATGTTCCGAAAATTTGTTTTAGTACACAGCGACAGTTAAATATCCTGAAAACGTGTTATAGTAATATGGACAGTTAGATGGGACAGATGATCCAAAAATTTATTTTAGTATACCAGGACAGTTAAATATCCCGAAAATTTGTTTTAGTACACCGGGACAGTTAGATGTCCCGAAAATTTGTTTTGGTACATCGAGACAATTTTCTAAAAGTTGTGACAAATCCTGGAAAACTAGGATTTATGTATAACGCAGGATATTTAGTTATAATTATTCTCAGTTTGATAATGATCAATAGAGCAAGGAGAAGTGGACATTATTTGTTTCATGCTGCTTGGAATATCGGCATAGGCTTCGAGCAGAACTTAGAAAATTAAATCATTGATGACTAAATTCTAAAAGTACCTTTTTGGGCATGATAGTGGCTTGCTTATCTCTCATTTAGGAATACACAATTGAAGTGCCACGTAGTTTTGAAAATCATCTGAAGAAAACTTGCAGGAAAAAGGAATTTGGAATAGTGTTCTGTTTTGACACATAAATCAATGGTTAGGCGGGACGCACACTGCCGCAATTTGCAACAGCAATGCAACGGCGATTGCAATTGCTTCTTTAAAATGCAGTCTAAGAACATTCATAGACCATTCTAAGTACCTTTAAATAAAAAAATAAAATAAATACACCCTCAAGCAGCTGCTTGCCACAGAAGTCTGACAGGAGCCTGTCAGTTTATATGCCACAGTAGGACATCTGAGAGGATGGCAGGACCTCAGCAGAAAAACGACACACACATCCATTAGGTGCATTCATAAACATTTAGAATTCTAAGAATCTATAGTTATATTCATAAAATTCACCTTCAAGGAGGATCATACGCATTGCTATTGAAAATTGCGACGTTGCCTTAAAGTTTGAAAAATAAAATTCTAAGCAACTTAGACGTTCCAAGATTTTGAGATAAATCGTTCTAGTCCCACTCTATCGAGTCACTACTTTGACTGGACTGCCAAAGGGTCAGTTGTTATGACCTGTAAAATAAATATTTTTTTTACAAGAATCTACAATTTTTAGAAAAGTTAGGTCATAATTCTGCGTAGCTTGTCGAAGAAGCTGCACCGCTTATTTTCGTGGTTCCATATCTCTTCCTTCTTTTTCCAAGCCTAGAATGCTTCTCATGTGACAAATAATGCAGTACAGATGGGTTACTCCCATAGACACCGTGTTTATAATGAAACGGCTGAGATTTTGAGCCAGAAACAGCGTTGAAAATTATAGTTTAGAGAACGCTCTTTCATTTGACAATAATTGCATTAATTTTTTGGAGGAGCATGGTAATGATTTTTCACGAGTGAATGCCATAAAACGAGATTGTGACCTATTAATGGAGTGTTACGAACAAATATTGCGCACAAAACGGGGACGAGCAAAACAAACCACGCTAAATTCTTTCCTTATTAAGAAATTGTAAAATTAGCTAATGTAACTTTTAAAATTAACTAATCGGCTATATACGTACACATTCATGCAATTATTTATGCAATATTCTAATTCTGACATGTACAGTGATCTGTCAGTATAACGAACTCTAGAATAACGAAATATTTAGTATAACTACCCGATGAAAAAAAATATGATCAGTTTAACGAAATTTGTAAACATAAAATCATTACAAAATATGTACAACTAGAAATCAATCGTTGTCTTCGGCATCTTCTGAAATCCAGCTGCTCACTCCGACCTCTATTTGACCTGGAAACCACAACATCGGATATCAAAATTCTTCTCATTTCTGGGTTGCACTGCCGAAATAGCCCTCTTCACCAATTTTTATCTCTCTAGCCCGGTATAACGAATTTGACCACGAAAGACCCATCGCATCCAAAATTTCGCAATATTTCCGAGATCTACGACTCAAAATATCCCCAGGAACTAATTTTTAGCTCTCTGGCAATAATATAGATCTATATTTGACCTTTGACCTCAAAGGACCCTCTGGATCCTAAATTTCACAAAGTTTTCGAGATCTACAATTTGAAACAACCACAGACACCAATTTTTACGTTATAGCACTGAACCATACAATCGAACAAAACAAAAACGAAACTGTCAACTGCAGTGTTAAAATTGTAGACAAAAATATTCTACTATAGAATATATAAGATGTGTAAATAATGTTATTTCTTTAACTTTTTGTTCACTTATTTATTCAAGTGTAATCGATGAATTTGCTGAAATGAAAGCAAGAAAAGTGCAATTAAAATAATTATTTGCGTTTAAAAATATATTACATATCTGCAATATTAATGAATACACATATAAAAATATTTAAAAAATACGTAAAATTTATTAATAAATTCTACTTTTATACCATCTTTTTTATTATTTATTTCTATAAAAAATATTAGAGGACCCAAAAAAGAAAACCTTTTACATAGGGCACAAGAAAGGCTAGTTACGGTTCTGGGTACTAATGAAATATAATTCATATTTTTCAAATCCTCAGAATGATGAGGAGCGATTTTATATCGTTAGATGGCGCTAAATGTTCAAAAGTGAAACTTGAATATTGCAAAAGATATATTTACACTACAAACATTTGAATTCTGGTGGTTGTAGGAGATAATCAAGAACAGATCACTTACTTAGAAAAATAAAATTTATATTAATGTGTGTTTTAATTAGCTTTCTATTAATTGAAATTCGACATTTTAATTTTTAAATATTTAGCAGTTAATTATAAAATTACAATAAGATTTTAATAATAGTAATAATAAATTTATTTTGCATTATTTTAAATCAAATAGCTCAAATTATCTGTTAATAGGAATTAGTAACTCATAAAGGGTGAATATTCGAAAAATGAAAAACGTTATTTTCTCTGAAAACGAAAATGCCATGTTCGCCAGAAGAGATATGCTATTCTATTACACAGTTGAAGTTATATATTCTCTCCGTTGTTATGTCCTTTGGAAAATTAGAAATTAGGAAAATTTCCTAAGCCTTCGGAAAATAATGGCTTACTATCGTGTAGAGGGTTAATACTAATCTCGTATTCAATTCGGTAATTAAATGCGGACGCGAATTCGATTGTAAACTCCAGAGTAAATAAAGCTGAATATTGGTTGTTGAAAATATAGCAGTCAGTAAGAGCAAATTATGCATTTATCATGAAACTGTGGGTTTAGTTCCCACTCCGACCAAACTAATTATTCGCAGCTATTTATTTGTTCTAAGCTGCGAGGACATTCCTGTGAATTATTACTATCATTACTTTGAATAATTTGTATGAAATAATCATCTAAGATAGCAAATCATTTACTCTTTCATGACATTTATCTGAATATCAACTATCAAGTGCAGTTTTTCAAATAGAAATTGTGTTCTTACAAATACTCTTCTGAGTTGTCTGATTTTGCGTCTGAATGGCAGCACTTCAGGACACCAAATGACCTCAAGAACTAGGTAATGAAAGAGCTGCTATTAGCAGGCTGTTGGAAGCCCGCTATTAAATACATTCAGTTTGTTCTTTATCGTGTAATGTTCTAGTAAAGAAGAGCTTCGGTTTCGACTGTGCTGTCGCCTTTCTCACCGAGGTCACAACGAAGAGTTACTAAAGAAAACCTCAGGGCAGGAACATGTTGAAATTCAAACTTGGCAACATCGGATTATTGCTGAGAGCCTGGTTCTACACTGAATGAGTCAAACCCCCCCCCCCCCCACACCCAACTTTCATTTGCTGGAGAACAAATATATTAAATAACACCCCAAAACAGAATATTTTTAGCAGGTCCAAATCTGAAAATTGGAACCACTGTTCCTTTGCAGTTTAATCGGACAGAATGAATATCCTACGTCATTAGTTCTGTCCAAGACTCAGTCGTGTGTGAGGAAGTGTGTGTGAGGTGGACCTGCTGATGGCGACCTTTGCCAGCCTGGTGTAAGCAACTCAGTTTGAAGTCAGGCGATCTGGGTGCGGCGGGACCAACTGTCACTCACAGCCAGCGTCGTGTAGGTGGCAATCCGAACGCCACAGGTGGAGATGGAGCGAAGCAGAGGCCGGCGCTCTGAGACGGGTGGGCTCGTGGGCACGGCTCGAATCCTGTTCTCGGAACGGAAAGCAGAAAAAAACAAGACAAAAGCATTTGCACCCGATACTGCAGAGAGTTACGTGATGGGCGGTTGGTTTATTCCCAACACTTCTGGAGGATGCCAACCTGGTAGTTTGTTGGGCCAGAAGCTGACTTTGAAATCTTCATCTTCGCTTGGCAGACGCACATGAAGATGGGAAGGGCTAACTTCTTCTTCTGAAGATGAAGTGGGTGGTTTTTTTTTTTTGGAGGTACTTTGGGAATGGCTCCTATTTATGTGAATTTCTTTTTTGGCTTCGTTTTAAAGGCAGTCAACCCACTAACTATACTTCCGCAGATATATATATATAAAGGTCGTTAGTACACATATATAAGTAGTCCTCAACAATGAAAGGTTACAATTTAATCTTGACTATATATCATATTTCTCCACCTAAATCTTGTTTTGGGTGAAGCTGCTTAGCCAGTCTCTGCCCCGCATTCTTAATAAAAGCTCAACTGGGTTATTAGTCCTTTAGGTACCGGATTATGCAATTGCATGCTAGTAAAAAATTCTATGGATGGACTTATAGTCATCATCTATTGAAATGAATCTGAACTAGTACTTTTAAAATAATACGTGAGTTTAAACTTTAGTTTTCTAATTTCCGATGAAACGCGGTTTTGGCGTGACTCTTTAAAAAATTCAACGTAACAATAAGAAAACAAAATGAAAGAAAGAAACAGCATCTTATTAGGATTTCTTGACTTTTTATGATGTTGATTATAATCGTATTTTTAATTTCTGCTAATTCAACTGATCTGCCTCCATGAATCTGTGGACAAAGAGTGACCACAGAGTGACCAGGAAAATGTTTGTAGTCGAAGAAAATAAACCTTTGAGAGGCCAGTTAACAATATTAATTTAAAGAAGGGAAAAAAACAATAAAGAACTATCCATTTTCAAAATCAAACTCCAGCTGTATTCAGTGGTCTAACTATGCCAACTTCGTAAGCCCCAAGATGATATTTAGAACACTAGGCTTTCCCCAAACACCTGAGGAAGTTTAATAACCAGAACGATATAACTAGATCATTAACCATTTTATTGAAAAATATGACTAAAGTTAAAGATATCAATCAAATGTATCAACATCTCGATATTTGCCTATCATTCTATTGCTTTTCTCTTGTCATTTCTTGCTTTGTGTGTTTGTGGTTAACGAGGCAAGTGTCAAATGAATATTTGTGATAAGCGAAATGTCATTTGTTATCGTAAAATAACCCCTATGCTTTTTTCTCTCCCAGAAAAAATGGAGAAAAGTGTAAACAATTTTTTCACACTATCTTCAGAACGTAAATGAGAACATAAAGATTTATATGTGAAACAGGTACGTACCCAGGATTTAGTTTCGGGGGGGGGGGGGACGAATTTAATTTGTTTTGGGGGGTCCGAAAATTCAGTTTTTCAGGGAGGCTGCGAGAATTTAGCTTTGGAGGGAATAAGATTTCAGTAGTCTTATACTCATGTCTTATTCTGTTTGTCTACTGAAGTCTGAGGGTAAAGAGAAAGTCTAAGGGTAAATCGAATACAGCTATAGAGAGCTTCAGATCTACTCCAGAAATGGTGGGGGGGACGATCGGGGTGGTGGTGAGACGGTCGTAATGAGTTTTATGCCAAATGAAAGCTTACTTGTGGGGAGTGCTGTCTACTATATACTTGAGATGGTTTCAGATCGCCCCAATAAATGGGGGAGTTGGGTTGAGTTGTTTCCCTCTGAGCGGTATTTTTTGCAAACAATGGGCTAAATGGTCAAGCCACAAGGACCCCTAGGGCTGAGAAAAGGTTGGGGGAGGGGACTCACTGGGATAGCTGTTGGAAGACAGATGATAGCCTCCCGTCACGGCCATCCAGCGTGTTCTTTAATGTGCACATGGTATGGCACTCCTGCACACGAGGGCCGGGGGTGGCTCTGTCGGTAGCGTGCCAGGCTCGTAATCTGTAGTTCCCAGGTTAGAGTCCCAGCTGGGTCAGCGTTGAGATTTATCTCCGCAAAATTCCTCACCCTGCCCATGGTCAGTAGGGGACACCGTTTGGAAAAGGCACCGTCCGTCGAATGGGACGTTAGGCCGTGGCGCTGTGTGCGGGAGACCTATACCCTGTGCACGTTAAAGAACACGCTGGATGGCCTCGACGAGAGGCTACCATCTGTCTCCCAACAGCTGTTTCAGTAGGTCCCCTCCCCCAACCTTCTCTGAACCTTCGGGGTCCATGTGACCTGGCCATTTAGCCTATGTTGTGCAAAAAAAGTGCCGCTCAGAGGTAAAACAATCCAACCCTGCACAAGAACCAACGGCGTAACGTCCCTCAAATCATGATGGACGGTGGCCTTTAAAAGTCCGTTGGATCCCTACTGACCGTGAGCAGGGTGGGGAGTTTTGCAGAGATAAATCTCATCGCTGGCCCAGCTGGGACTCGAACCTGGGAACTGCAGATTATGAGCCTGGCGCACTACCGACTGAGCCACTTTCACCCCCAAGAAGGGGGAGAGAAATTTTTCGCTGGGAGAAAGGGGTGGTGGTGAGATGATCGTAATGAGTTTTATGATGATGATGATGATGATAAGGGAAACCACTTGAGCAAAATAAATAAACAGACGTACAAACCCAAAATATAAAAAAAAAATTAAGTAGGACCTCAGACTTCCAATTATTTCTTCTCTTGAATTTTAATGATCAAGGTATTTAACCTTTAAAGTATGAAGAAATCTTTCGAGAAAAAATTTTCTTCTAAGTGTTGTTATTCCTTCAGAACTTTTCAAAAGAGTCTCATTTTGAAGCATTCTTCATCGTCTGCACTTTAAACGAAATCTTTTGCAAAAGTTTCTTTAATTTCCACAATGCTACTAATAACCTCCAAAAAACATTTAGGCTGGCAATTTTTTTTAAGCGTTTCGCATCATGCCTCAAGTGCGCCATCTATCAGAATAAAGCCACAGAACTTTAGCCAACAGTTTCATGCCCGCTCCGCTTTCAAGCTTGGGTGACCTTGTACGACCTTGACTATATACAAATCATCCAGCTCCCCACCAGGTTATTGTCCAAATTTGTGTTGGTAATTGGCGCAATTAAAGTACTCTACAAATCTGTTGGGCGCACGACAAATGCTCGCCATGCCCCGAAGTGCGGTAATTGACGTTTCGCGAGATGGATCTTGCTGGCTTCTGGCATACTAATCGAAAAAAAGGGCTTTTGGCTGCGAGATGTTCAGAACTCCTGTGCATCTTTCAAGAGCATACTTGATTGTTCGTTGATTGAAGAGTGTTTAGCAGTAATGTATATAATACGAGAACCAATTATAATTGTTTTTATACCAAACTTTAATTGATATGAAGTCAGTAGAAAGATGATTTGAAGGAGTGCCGATTTCTGATGGATGATCGGAATTAATCAAAGTCTGAAATGGATGATAGAAAGGGTTGGCAGAGTCGCAAAACAAATATACCTCCCCATTCGATGTATAATTATTTACAGATGTATACACTCTCTTACAAATAATTAAAGAACTACATGCTTTGGTATCAGCATCGAAAAATGAACGCTCCCTACCTATTCAATGTATAAATATTTATAGTTGGCTGCACTGTCTTAATAATTACTAAAGAAGAACTGACTTGTTCTTGTATAGGCATTGCAAATTAACCTTTCTTATTTTATGTATAAATATTTATAGTTATGAATTTTGCCTTACAAATCGTTAAAGGACTTTTATATTTTGAGATCATCATTGCAAAATGAACTCTTATTATTCAATGCATAATTATTTACAGCTGGACACATTGTCTTACATATTATTAAAAGACTGCATTGTTTTGATATCAGCACTGTGAACTCTCTCTTCGTCTTCGATGTATAATTACTTAGAGGTGGTACCCAAGGGGGTCGGTTACGGGGTCGTAAGATACCTTAATAAGATGCAATATTTCATGATAGAAACTAGAAACATTTAGTTCGATTAGTCATTAATGAGCGACGTTGTGAATACAGAAATTATGCTTATATCATAAAACAACTAAGTCCGAAAACAAAACGAAAAAAGGAAGGTATCTTATTAGCAAAAATGAATCTAACAAAGTTTTTTCAATGTTTTCATGTTAAATAGAAAAATGATATGCCTCCGAAAACAAAAGACACTGCAAAAAGATATGTTACCGTTTGGTACCCTGAAATCATTCAGATAAATTAATTTTTCCATTAATTTTTCTAGGCACAGAGGGGCTGCAGCCTCTCTTGCATCCCTCTTGCAGACTCCCATATGGGTGCATTGTCTTAGATATTGTTAAAGCCTGTCTTGTAGCAATATCGGCAAAAATACTCCTCTCCATGCGATGCATAAATAATTATAGCTCGAAACGAGTGCTTAAGTGTGCTTGGTTAATGATTGAAGAGACTGGGTTCGATCCCCGAATAAAGTATAGCTGTTTTCTTTCATGAGTTGTCCTTCTTCTGAGGTCTCGCCTTCATCACAGATTATCATCATCACAGATATATCATCGCATTACATTGACAGAATCTGTCAGACATATGTGACAAGTAGTTGATTGTGCAGTATTTTTTTATTTTTTACACTTGCAAATTATTAGTAGACTGTTTCATTTTGGTACCAGGACAATGAAACAAATTTTCCCTCCGTATTCGATGTATAAATATTTATATTATCTCTAGGTACACTCTCTTACACTTATTAGAAAAATCTAAAGTGTTAAGTAACAATATCGAAAAATAAATTTTATTTCCCTATTTGGCGTAAATAAAATATGCGTTCTATTCGATATGTAATAAATATACCGGGTATGAATGTAACGAGTTTAAATATTTATTCGGCAAAAATTATATATGCAACATCAGCAAATCCTCTATATTTTGAGAGAATACTTATGAAAATATTCTGCACACCAGAAAAGAAAAATTAAAATATAATATGGCCACCATTTGTCACCTTATATACATTCACACTATATTCCAGTTCATCCTCTTATACCAGGAGTGTAAACCAGGGGTTAACCCAGGGGCGTAGCTATGGGGGGATTGGGGGAGGCTCCCCCGCAAAGTAACTCGGAGTTGGCAAAATTAGAAGCGACTTCGTAAAATGTAGGTGAGTTGTGAAAATTTGTAATCTTTTTTTTGTAAAATTAAAAGGAGTTGTCAAAATCGAGGCAACTTGGCAAATCTAGGACAGTTTGGAAAATGGGGAGATGGCAAAATCTAGAACAGTTGGCAAAATTCGAAGATAATTAGTAAAATACAGGTGAGTTGGCAAAATCGGGACAACTTGGCAAAATCTTGGGGAGTTGGCAAAATTCGGAGTGACTTGGTAAAATCTTGGGGAGTTGACCAAATTCGGAGTGACTTGGCAAAATTCAGGTGAGATGTAAAAATTTGGATTTTTTTCTATAAAATTATGGCGAGTTGGCAAATATCGGAGTGATTTGGCAAAATCGTAGAGAATTGGCAAAATTCGGAGTGACTTGGTAAAATCTTGGGGAGTTGACAAAATTCGGAGTGACTTGGCAAAATCATGAGGAGTTGGAAAAATTCAGTTGAGTTGTAAAAATTGGAATTATTTTCTGTAAAATTATGGCGAGTTGGCAAAATCTAGGGGAAGTTGACAAAATTCGGAGTGACTTGGCAAGATCGTGGAGAGTTGGCAAAATCCAGGTGAGATGTGAAAATTGGAATCTTTTTTCTGCAAAATTATGGCGTGTTGGCAAAATCGAGGCGACTCCACAATATCTAGGAGAGTTAGCAAATCTTGGGGGAGTTGGCAAAATTTATAGTGACTTTGCAAAAATCAGGTGAGATGTAAAAACTGAGATTTTTTTCTGTAAAATTGTGGCGAGTTGGCAAAATCTAGGGCAGTTGGCAAAATTCGAATCCACTTGGTAAAACACGGGCGAGTTGTGAAAATCTGGATTGTTTTTGTGAAATTAAGGAGAGTGGACAAAATTGAGAAAACGTGGCAAAATTTTTGGGAATTTGAAAAATTTGAAGTGACTTGGCAAATTCAGGAAAGATGTAAAAAATTGGATTGTTTTGCGAAATAAGGAGAGGTGGTAAAATCGAGGCAACTTGGCAAAATCTAGGAAAGTTGGCAAAACTGGAAACCACTTGGTAAAGTACAGGTGAGTTGTAAAAATTGGGATTGGTTTTGTGAAATTAAGGAGAGTTGGAAAAACCAAGAACTCTTAGTAAAATCTAGGGGAGTTTGCAAAATTCGAAATCAGTTGGTAAAATACAGGGAAGTTGTGAAAATTATGCCTTTCTTGGGCAATTAAGGAGATTTGATAAAATTCGAAGTGACTTGGCAAATTCAGGGAAGATGTAAAAATTGCGATTTTTTTCTGTGAAATTACAGCGAGTTGGCAAAATTTAGGGTAGTTGGCAAAATTCGAATCCACTTGGTGAAATATAGGCGAGTTGTGAAAATTGGGATTAGTTTTGTGAAATTAAGGAGTGTTGGACAAATCGAGGAAACTTAACAAAATGTAGGGCAGTTGGCAGATTTCGAATCCACTTGGAAAATACTAGCGAGTTGTGATAATTGGGATTGGTTTGTGAAATTAAGGAGAGTTGACATAATCGAGAAAACTTGGCAAAATCTTGGGAAGTTTGAAAAATTTGAAGCGACTTGGCAGATTTAGGAGAGATGTAGAAATTGAGTTTGTTTTTGAGATATTAAGGAGAGGTGGAAAAATCAATGGGAGTTGGGAAAATTCACACTGACTTGTCACAATTCAGACAAGATGTAAACATTGGAATTATTTCTGGAAATTATGGCTAGTTGGCGAAATTGGAAATCAAATGGTAAACGCAGGAGAGTAGTGAAAATTGTCTCAACGCCCTCCCCCCCCCCCAACACCACCATGGAGAGAAAATCTAGGAACCAGATGACAGAGACATTATTCTCTCAGTTGGCAAAATTTGACTTTCGAGTTGAAAAATTTTCGATTTCTTCCCACTCCCGAACCCTAGTCCTTCGTTGCGCCCCTGGTTGATTGTGTATGCTTGCGGTCGATTGCGCCTTCGATGCAAAAACAAAGGTTGAAGTACTTAACACGTGAAATGACATCTACAAGAGGTTAAAAGAGGATGTGGCAGTACGCAAAAGAAAAATCAGAAATTTGACATGTGTCGCTCGAAACGTATTGCCATACTTTGGATCGACATACTTAGTTGAATCAGCGTTTTCTGACTGAAAATTATCAAATTAGAAATGGGCTTATTGATGAACATTTAAGTGAATGTTTCAGACTGACGCTTTCAAGATATACCTTTAATTAGGAATAAATTTTAGCAGCGGTACAATGTCAAGTATCACATTAATTATTTCTGTCAGTGGTTTTCGAATGTTTTCATATTGCGTTTTTAATATAATAATTCTTTTTATCTGCTGTAGTGTTTAATTGCTCAATATATTTTTTAAACTTTAAATTTATTTCATTTTGTGACCCGTATATAGCTGCATTTCCTGGCCACAACCTGCCTTTTCTCAAAGAGAATAGTAAAGATACAATAACTTACGTTTACTGACAAAAAATCCTAGTAGATCGCGGGATTACAATAAAAATAATATTGTAATAAATTAATAATTACAATAAAATTAAAAAGGTCGACCACCATTGCAATGTACATTCACTTTAAGATTGTCTCTCATATGTTCCAAAATTTTCTAGGATTTTTATTGCCCAAATTCTGACCTTGTGACGATTGACTTTGTCACTGACTTGAAGGGTTACTTCACCAGAGAAAACTAACTCTGCAGCAACATGTTCATCATTCTCGAGTCATTACTGAAAGTTACAACGAAAACGACCATTTCTCTTTTTCTGTCGGCTTGATAGCAATTGCAGTCTGTTATTTTTTGTGATGTAAAACAAACTTTCGTGTTTTCGTCTTTCAAATGAAATGCATAATCTGTTTAATTTATATGCATAGATCATCTTTTCATTTGCAATCATTCGTATAAAATGCTACATAGAGAGATTTAGTTCATCTTGAAGCTTGAAGCACAATTTTATTGTAATTTTTTATATACACACATATATAACAATTTTATTGTTAATTTTATTATAATTTTATGTAAAGAATGCATCAATGATTGAAAGTCATTGTGGAAGAATATAGAAGATGGAATAGAATCAGTGGTATATAAAGTACAAAATAATGTTACCTTAATGCTTATTATGACTGCTGAACTGACATTTGAGATAAATATGAAAAATATATTCTAAAACGTACATAAAATTTTCAATGTACGTTTTATTCATAACAGGGATTTTTTCGGAATCTTTCCCCCTTTTTTTCCATAAGTTGTTGGTTTCGACTTTTTGCGATCATTTCTTAAAACCTGTCTACCGTGTAACTCGAGGGATTGGTGCATATATTCTGCAAAATGTCTAGAATAAGTAATTTAATCTTTGTTCCCTTGGTAGATCTTTTATCATACAATTATGCTGTACGAAATATAAATAATCTTGTTTTAAACCGAGATTTTGCACTTTTGTTATTATATTTTAAATTGTAATCAGACTTCAGATAGTACATTTAAATAATATTATATATTAAAAACATCACAAAAGTTAAACAAAATCGATTTGATGAAGTGTACGACAAATTTTAGTAACATAAATTTGAATGTTATTTATGATGCTATTTAGTTTTGGTTTATTAATAGTTATAAAAAATTATTAATTTGATTGATTACTATATTTTTTTGTATGTGTGGTCTAACTAGTATGATATACAGAAAAGCAAATATAATTCACCAATTAGATACCAAAAAAAGGAACCCCACGTGACTGGAACAGGAATTATTAATTTTGTTGGTCCAGATGACTTAATTGCTATGAACTGGATTAATTAATACCGTAATCAATTCTGCAATCTGTAATTAATCCTGTAATTAACGTGAAGAAATGTTAGAGCAATTGGTGGCATCATTAATCGGGATTAATTACAGGCGTGCCTCTTTTGGCAACACGATAAAGCGTTGGCGAAATCAATTTTCTCTCTCCCTTGATTGAAAGGCGGCAAATTGCTTTAACGCAACTGAAACGGTTTTTTGTTTTCAAAGGATGCGTATGAGTCGACACTTATAAAATGGTTCAGGGGGGACGTGCATTATTGGGCAGTGCTAATAATAGGATCTACGACTAAATATGTGCACAGGGTGAAAATAAAGTCACTTTAAAGTTGATCATTATAACCGTATCAGTCCAGTCAGTTCCGAATTAAATTAGGTAATTTGAAATTTATTTTAACATGATATATTTGTTGTTTAAACATAAATAAACATATTTTGGTAAGAAATTAAATAAATTAATAAATAAATAAAGTGAAAAAACATATAAAATATTTTTTATAAAACAGCGCAAGTTTTAATGATGATGATGGTATGCATTTGTATTGATTAAAAGTAGTCCTACAACATACGATCCTTAACGCGCTCGTAGGTATTTGTTTCGTAATAATTGCCGAAATTGCATTAGTCTCAATTTTTATAACTTCTTTCTAATAAAGTTTAAAGGTGGACCAAATCCACATCTAAGAAGAAACGTTAAGCATCAATCACATCCATCCTACCAGTTCACGACTCCTTAAAATATAAAATTATATTAAAATATTAATTTAATAAAGACTTCAATACTCAAAATAGTAAAAAACATTCCTCATTCAGCCATCAGGTTTAGTACTAATAGTTATTGCTTATTACCGAAAATTACAAAAAGATGCGTGAAAAATTCCAGAGCTTAACAAATATCCTGCATCTATAATAAAATACCAGAGTGGGAGTGTCAGTCATTAATGTATCAAATTCGTATCGTATGATCCCAGGTTCGAGTGCCAACTCCGTTTGTGCTGAGATTTTCTCCGCTATCTCACACTTTGCCTTCGGGGGAGGGGGGGGAAGGTCGCCAAAGGTTCCTGTCCATGGGTGTTAAGCAGTGGGTCCATATACGGGAGACTCATATCCTCTGCAAGTTAAAGAATACGTTGGAATGTCTTGATTGGAGGTTTACACTTGTTTGCTAAGAACTATCCTGTGAGTCCCGTTTCCTAACCTTCTCTCAACCCTTGTGATCCTTATGACCTGCCCATTTACTCCATTTTTGAAAAATAGTTCCTCTCAGAGGTAGAACAACCCAACAATGCCACGATATTTAAGAGAGATTAAATTACGTGCCACTGTCAAAAATAATGCAAAATAAGAAAAGGTGATTTTAAAACATAATTAAAAATGACTTGAATTATCCAACTTTAATTATAAAAGCCTTGTTTTTTTTTACTTATTGTACATTATTAGTACATATTTTTATATGTTTTCCAAATCCTTGAACTGTTTGTGATTGTCAATTTTTCGGTGTTTAATAAGCGAACTGTTCAATATGTGAAATCTGTTTATAACAGTAATATTTTCAACCGGATAAGTTTCTGACTCTGTAAGATTTATACGTCTGCTTCTATTGGGCTGAAAGCGAAAAAAGAATCCTTTTTTAGAATAGTAGTTGGTGTTTGTTGCACCTCTACAGCCGCCGTAATAGATTGCGAATATAATAGCGCAATAAAAATGTATTGTCTAGATGAAAAATTAGAGAATTTCCATGTCAGTGGTAGGAAGCTCTATACCTTTTAAAATAATCTTCTTTAAGATAAAACGTTATTGAAGATAAATTGCATCAAGTCTATCAAAAGCTTGATTTCCAAAAATATTCATCCAGTATATGGAGCGCGTTATGGTAATTTGAATATATAATAGTAGCAGTGCAGTCACAAGATTTTACCTCAGAAGTTAATTAAACTCAATTAGTAATATTTCAAAACATTTAATGAAATAAGTGTGTATTTTAAAGTTTTGTGCTAAGATGCAATGCTGCTGTTAAATATTGAAACTTCTTTAACACTTTGACTGCCGCAAAGTTAAACTTTTTTCGAATACTGGGGCCACATGTCTTTTTTTTTTTGTTAAATCAACTGAATATTGGTCTTAAATTGCTATATAAGTTTATATAATTTTTTTATAAATTTTGTTGCTTAAAAGCAAACTTTGAAAGTGTGAATCACGTGTGCTTCACGCGCCCTGAACTACAAATTTGTATGTGAAGCACGGATGATTCAAGCGGCCCCAGGAGCAAATTAAGTGTGAATCATATATGATTCATACGGCATTCAAAGTGTTAAACAATGAACGAATACCACTAAAAAATGGATATTTATATAGATTTAACTGAGCTCTTTACCTACCGTTATATTTTCCCGTAAAAAGCTTATTTTAGAAATTAAAAAAATTCTAAACTTAGCTTCTCCTTGACATCACCATGAAAATTCTCTAATTTAGAGGTTCTCAACGTGGAGTACGCGGTAAAATTTTTTGGGGTACGCTATGAGAGTTAAAAAGTCACCAGATCTAGTAACAAGTCCATTTCACTGATAACCCAGTAAAATGTTTATAATTTTATAGGATTTGTTAAATTGTTTATGCCATTTTTTGTGTTTATCGATATATGTAATTTATGAATGCAAAATTTAATGTATATATATATATTATTCACTTTGTTATACTGTAACTATTGTTTTATCTATCTATACAAGGGGTACGCCAGTAGCATACACATTTCCAGCGGGTACGTGAAGCATAAAAGGTTGAGAACCGCTGCATTATGAATTCAATTGGAACATATGCATGTTTGAGAAAGTCATTTGTTTGTTCGCTGTATATTTAAGAGCTTTTCGCACATTGTAACCAGATTTAGCGACATGGATCATGAGATCCAAGAGAAAGTGTTTGTCTGTTTGAAGTAATAGTTTAGCCCCCAAATCGTTTTCCTCCACTCAAAGAAGCAGGTGAACTCTTCCTAAATGATAAGATCACCAAATTCGATATATAAATTATCGTAAAGCAATGTAAAAGTTTGGCTCCAAATTTTCTGAATATTTTTCTGTTGAGAAAAATTAATTTCGCCACAAAAGTATTCGTTGTTAAAACTTGGCAGTTTGAAATTCCGAGAATTAATAGAGATGGGTTTAGATTTTATGTTTGACATGTAGTTAAATAAACAGTAAAAAAATGTTGCTGTAACAACCGTTATTTTTATTATTATTTGAGTAATTAAGTGCAGATAAATCATTATTAAACGAGTTCTAAATCATTCAATGGACTGTCCTTGACAGCATGTAAAATGTGTTGTATTTAAATTATAACTTTATGAATATTAATATATTAAAAACTTCCTCAAATATGGTGTCTTAGTATCTTAAATGTTTCACCTTTCTCAACTTAATGTACTTGTTACCTCTAGTACAGTGGTTCTCAACCTTTTATGTTTCACGTACCTCCTGGAAATGTGTATGTAACTGTCGTACCCCTTGTATAGATAGATAAAATTATAGTTATAGTCTAACAATGGGAATAAAGTAAAATATATATATAACATATACCTAGCGAAATAGATTATGTATTTCGCTAGGTATATATAATCTATTTCGCGATCTAGCGAGATATTAATCTAACGAAATATATATTAGTGATAATCTAGCGAAATATTATTATATATATAACATATACCTATTTTGAGCTCTCACGGCGTACCCCAAAAAATTTTCCCGCGTATCCCACTTTGAGAACCCCTACTCTACTGGGTCATCTTTTCTTGCTGTGTTTGCGACAACCAAATTATTCTCTTCCTCTGCTTGGTGCCCTTATGACCTCCAGTGTGTTATCATCTTTAACATGGGATACTCGCTACTTCCATCGAGTCTTCTTTTCTGACTCTGGCTCCTGCTGACCTCCATTGGATCAATTTCCAATTATCTTCACAAACTGGAATTTCTCGGGGTGTTTAGCAAATCTTCGTGTTCAGCTTGGTGCTCTAATTACCTCCAATGGATCCTATTCCTAAACTTGTGGTCCTTATGATGGGTACAATTTGGGGTACTCATGGAAGGCAATGGGTCATCTTCATGATGTCTTCGTAACCTCTAACGAGTCTTGTTCCCCAACTTGGGTTTCTCATGATCACCAGTGAGTCATCTTTTCTAAATGGAATTCCTTATGACTTCCAGTGAGTTAGAGTGCTTTTCATAAATTTAGCAACAACTTTATGTTAGGTCAATGGAAAGCTAATTGTCGATGCTCTATAACTTCAAAAATATTTTATTTCGAAAAATGTGACAGTAGATAAAGATCTCAATCAAATTTATCAATATTTCGATTTTCAACAATATTCGTTCAGCATTTAATGAGTCATGGATGTTTGAATATTTAACAACAGAAATCCCAGTCTTAAGAAACTTATACAAAGCTAATAATAGTGAACGAATTCTTTGCATAAATTTCTAAAATGCATACTTATTTTATTAAACACTTTGATATAATACTCATTACCAAGTTTTAATTAACTTCTGAAGTCAATTTTTGTGACTGGCATTATTATTGTTAAATATGTAAACTTCCATAACTCGTTAAATACTGAACGAATATTGATATATTTGATAGAGATCTTTATCTGCAATCACATTTTTCAAAACAAAAAGAGCTCATTTTTATAAGTTCTAGAGCTTTGATAACAAAACAAACAGAAAAAAAAAGTATTTGAAAAGCTCCTTATACTTACTTACTATACTTCTCCCCAACTGAATTTTCCTGCGAACTTGACTTTCGTTCGAACGCAGACTCATTCAGACATAATTTATTTATCTTTTTTTTTCTCTCTCTTTTTATTTTCTAATTTTCATATTTTTAGCCTTTTCTTTTTTCTCTATTTTTTGTTTTTTCCTCTTTTTTGTTTGTTAATTTATCAAGTAGTTCAATATCTCTGAAAAAAGAAATCAATAGCTTATAGAAAGTAGATTTTAGAGAACTTTTAGGTGGCTCTAAAATACTCTGAAAGTTATATTGATAAACATTATATTTTTGTAAATTTTTATAGTATTTTTCCCTTTATGTGTTAAATTCTTTACAGTAAAAAATAATATGTTCTATTGTATGGAGTATGTTAAAATATGAGCAGTTTGGGGAATCTACTTTTCTCATTTTATGCAGAATAGTATTTGTCAAAGCCGTATTGACCTTAACTCTCATTATAATATTTAATTCTTTCTTATTTAAGCCATAATTAATGAATTTATTCACTTTTAGAGAAATATTAAATCTATGTGTATTTATTGAGTTTGCACTATACCAATTTTGAAGTTCCTCTATAATTTTTAATTTGTTCTTTTTTTATGGATATGTAGAAAGTAAGGTGAAGTAATAGATATATTTGCATCCCTTTGCCTGTTTTGCAAGAGAATCAACTATGTCGTTACATTTTAGGTTTATATGAGATGGTATCCATTGAAGATGGATAATATTATTATGTTGTATATGCTGTTGTGTGATTGCCAAAATATCATTTATATAAATTGCAAAATTGTTTTTAAATGGAATATCATATAGTACATCAAGTGATGTTTTATTGTCTGTCAGTATAACAATTTTTTTATTGTAGAATTTCAAAGCCCAGTTTGTGGCATAAATAATAGCGGTAACATAACACATGTTCTTTAATTTTTGAAAACCAGTGTGTTTTTCCAACTTGAGGTCCTGCCAGGCTCCAGCGAGTATTCTTCTTTAACTTAGTGTCTTTAAGAACTCCAGTGATTCATCTGCACAAACTTCGGTTTCCCATAACCTACATCGGGTCTTCTCTTTTAACTTGGAACCCTTGAATATTTCATCATCTTCCACATATGACCGGTCCTCGTGACTTCCAGGAAATTCTCTTCTCTAATAATTTTTAGTGGCCTCTAGTGGACCATGTGTCCCAATTCTAAATTCTCCTGATCTTCCTGACTCCAGCGAGTCTTCATTCTTGAGTGGGGCGGGATTAGCTCGGTCGCCAGATTCATAATATACTGTTCCCAACTGTACCTGCATTGAATATTTCTGTGCTTTCCCCCCTTCTCCCCTCAGAGACATTGTACACTGATGGTTTTGAAAGGCCTACATCAACCATGATGAGTTAATGAGATGTTGAGCCGTGGCCCTGTGTACAGAGATCCCTGTGCGCATTAAGGAACATGCTAGATGATCTTAATGGGAGGATTCCATTGCACTTCTAAGAGCTGTAAGTGGATCCTCTTCCCTATTTTTTTTAATTCTTTGGGGTCTTCGTAACCTGACCACTTTGCTCAGTATGTGCATAAAAATGCTGCTCAGAATTAAAAAAATACAACTGATCATGAGGTTTTCCTGCCTTTCAGTGTGTCATGTTTCCGAGCTTCAGACCTCGAGTCCTCCAGCGTGATTTCTTCCTCAACTTCGACATTTCGTGATCTCCAGTGGGTTATTTTTCCCAACTGGGGTCTTCCTGACCTTCAGAGTCTTCTTCCTCAGCATCAGTTTCTCATGACCTTCTGTCCCAACTTGACATTCTCGTGACCTCCAACGGTTCCTTCTTTCCAATGTGTGGTACTCGTGACTTCAAGTAGGACTTTTTCCCTCAACTTAGTGTTTTCATGACTTCCACTGGATCTTCTTCCTTAGACTTATGACTTCCAATGGGTTATTTTCCCCAGTAAGAAGCGCGAAGATGACCTCGAATGGGTCATCTTTAACTGGAGATCGTTGCGACCTCCTGTGGGCCATCTTCAAATGAAGATCGTTGCGACCTCCTGTGGGTCATCTTCAACTGGTGATCGTTGAGACCTGCTGTGGATCATCTTCAACTAGATATCATCGTGACCTCCTCTGGGTCGTCTTCAATTGGTTATCGTTGTGACCTCCAGTGGATCATCTTCAACTGGAGATCACTGTAACCTACAGTGGGTCATCTTCAATTTGAGATCAATGTGACATCCAATGAGTCTTCTTTCCCAAGATTTGCTTCCTGTGACCTCCAGTAGGTCTTTTCTCTAACTCGAGTACTTTTTTTCAGAATTGCGGGTACTCGAATATTTCAGTGGGTTTTCTTCTTGACCTAAGACTCAGTGCACGGGCTCAGTGCCTCTAGCGGTTCATTTTCCCTAACTTGCTCTTTTGTGTTCTTCAGAGAGGGAGGGGAGGAAGGATGCTTCATTATGATCCTGGAATATTAGTTACTTTCAACTGATGTTCTTCACTAAATTGTAACCCTTGCGACTCGGAGTGGGTCTTCTCCCCCTAATGTCCTTGTGGACTAGCCGATTAGCTCATTGTGTACAAAATATTTCTCCCAGGCTTAAACATCAGAAGTTCCCAATGTACTGACTTTTTTAAATGACTTCTCATTTTTTATTACCGTAGTTTGGATGCTGGCAAACGTAAGTCTCAGTAAATATGAGACTCTCTAATTTCATGTCTTAATAAAGGAAAACTATAAAAAAGCAACAAATCACTGTAATTAAATTTTTCTAATAACATAAATTTTTTTTTTCTTTTTTCAGTTTTAATTTTTTTTCTCTGCGACATAAACGATAAGATTTTATTTTTTCTTTACGAATATTTACTTCGCCAGAGGCAACATCCCGTCTCTATGGCAACCCTGGAAGAAAGCAATAAACATCAACAGCACAGCCGAATGTGATTAGTCCCTCCTCGTCATCGAAATACGAAAGAAATCTTGGCTCTATAGAATGCAGTGTGTTCTGTTTTGTAAGATTAATTATGTTCAAGAAAAGCCAGCAAGCATTAACATGGCAAACAATGATTCTGAAGGAAAAAGATGCAACTTATTGGGTTTTTTTTCTCTCTTTTAAGAATTTCGCTAATGAGGCTGCAGCTTTGAACGAACCGATATCAGAAAACTATTTCTACATAATAGGCAGAATAGTAAAAAAAGGAACAAAAAAGAGCAAATTCGAAGGTTACTATACCAAGCGTGTAAAGTCAATCTGGTGAGTTTGACAAAACAGGCAGTTGATCTTGAGGTCGTGCTCATCCATTAGCCCTGACTGACGGGTTCAAAGGTCACTACACACCAAGTGTCTGCTCAACGCTTAAGGCTAGATGTAATACTGATTGGGGCTGTCACATGCGGAACGATCATTGGATGTCTGACCCATTTCCGTGGGAAGAGTTCGGTCAAGTGCATAAATATCTTTTTACTTTGATTTTGTACGAGTTAAATTAATCTGAATTCTGAATTTGCTTTTAAAATGTTGAAATATGTAAATTGAATGTTTCTACAGAACGTCACGAAGCCATCACAGAAACACGAAGTATGTATATAAAAAGTTTCTAGAAGTTTCAAACGCTCTCGGACATGAAATTAACTAAAGAGGAAATAGAATGCAAAGGTGCATAGTTTCCCAGCACTCTGCTGGGAAACTATGCAGCACACAGCAGCAGTTTCCCAGCAGAATGAGGAAAAGCGGCATTTGTTTTTTTATTTCAATAAGTAAACAATGTCTAATATTGCAATAAGTAAACAATATGCAATATTGCAGGATAGAATATCAGATTTTGTCACAATATAGTCCTATACTCAGTTTTTTTTTCGTATATCTCATATATATATACGATTCTGAGTGATTGACTGACTGACAGGTGATCACGCTAATTCTAACTATCTTGGTTGTTGGTTGTTTTACCTCTGAGCGGAACCTTTTTGCACACAATGGGCTAAATGGCCAGGTCACAAGGAACCCGAAGGCTCAGAGAAGGTTGGGGGAGGGACCCACTGAGAGCAGCTGTTGGGAGACAGATGGTAACCTCCCGTCAAGGCCATCCAGCGTGTTCTTTAACGTGCACAGAGTATGGTTCTCCCGAACACGGTGCCATGACTTAACGTCCCATCCGACGGACGGCGGCCTTTCCAAGCCCATTGGTGTCCCCTACTGACCGTGTGCAAGGCGGGGAGTTTTGCGGAGATAAATCTCAACGCTGACCCAGCTGGGACTCGAACCTGGGAACTGCAGATTACGAGCCTGGCTTGCTACCGACTGAGTCACCCCCTACCCAATTCTAACTATGAAGCAGAAATGGTAGCTCTCTGAAAATTCGCACTTAGGGGTAAACCGAGTCGCAGATCTCGGGATAAATCCGAAATTTGACCTCTGGCATGTCGTTCAGTGTCAAATGGAGGTCACGCAGAGGTCAAACCATGATTTACGACATGATTACGATGGAAAGTGAACAATGGTGTTTGGATTATATGTCAGCATGGATTATATGTCAGAAACGTTATGAATTTTCGGATCCGGAGAGTCCTTCGAGGTCAAATTTAGATCTATCAATGCTAGAAAGCTAAAAATCTGTTCCTGGAAATATTTTGACTCATAGATCTCAGAAAATTTGAGAAATATTTGTTGCTTCGACGTCAAAAGTCAAATATAGAGCTACTTGTGTTAGAGGACTAAAATTTGGTGCCTGAGGGTATTTTGAATTAGATCTCAGAAATTATGCCAAAAATTCGATGCGATGTCAAAGGTGAAAAATCGATATACCTGTGCTGAAGAGCTGAAAATTGGTGAATAGGTTTATTTCAGATATTAGAAGTAAAAAATAAGAGGAATTTTGAAATCTAGTGTTGCATTCAAGATCAAACAGGGATCGGAGTGACGGGTTAGAATTCGAAAGGTGCCTTAACGCACCAATTGATTTCTAGTATTAAAATAATATTAAGTACTACTATCAACTTTTTTACTAATATATTTTACATATTACAGTAAGCCTTCTTTCTAATGTATTACAAGACGGAGATTGACTAAGTGGATAGTGTGCTATGCTGGTGAACTAATATTCCCAGGTTCGAGTTCCCATTGTGCCTGCATTGGGATTTTCTCCAATAAATTCACTCTACTGTCGGAGAACAATAGATGAGCTTTAAAAGTTCTCCATCCTCAGGACGAAATATTAAGCCCCAGTTCCATGTGCAGGAGAGACATACCCTCTTCACTTTAAAGAACACCCTGGATGGCTTTGACAGAAAGACTCCATCGCTCTCCTAACAGCTGTGATTCGACGCTCTGGGTCTTAGGATCTTTGTGACTTGGACACTCAATCCATTAAGTGCCCAAAAGGCTTAGAGGTAAAGAACCCTTCCAATATCTTGATCTGAGCCAGATATAGAAGTCTGGCCAATCAAAATCACTGAGTGAAACAAAGTGTAGCTCAAACGTAAAATAATTCATCCAAACATCTTTCTTGTACAGTCGCTCAAAAAAATATCAGAACACTATCTATAATGAAAGGTTTCTTATAGCAAATTTTCAGACAAGCGTTAAACACTTGAATGTTATCTGCTGTTATGCCCCCACTGAGGATGCCAATGAGGATGAGAAGGATAGGTTTTACGGACAACTTCAGGATATTTTGAATTCTGTCAAGAAAGGAGATATTACCCTTGTTCTAGGTGACTTCAATGCCAAAGTGGGTACAGACTCTGACCTTTGGGGAGGGGTGATAGGACCTTTTGGTATTGGTAGCTGCAATGGCAATGTTCAACGTCTCCTACAGGTAAGTAAACTCAATGGATTCAGAATAACTAACACTTATTACAAACACCGCGACATACATTAGTGCACATGGGTTTCACCTGATGGGCTTCATAAGAATATGATTGATTATACAGGTTGTCTCAAAAATATAAGTACAAACTTTCAGGGGAGGTAGATAACATTGAACATTAGAATTGCATAGGAACCCATAACAAATGTCATGGGAAAGTGGTAGCAGAGGTACAAGATCTGAAAGGACACAAGACAGTGATTAATGGGAAAACATTTACTGGACATAATCATTACAAATGGCGTACTAGATGATACATTTCATAATGTAACAGCAGATGCTGGAAGTTTCCACCATGAGACGCGATGCATGCGTGACACGGACGGAGCATTGATTGCCGGACACGGTCGAACACACCTGGAGTTTCTTTGATAGTAGCAGCAGCAGCGCAGACGAGCCTTGCCACGAGATCCATGTCAGACTCCACAGGCGATTCATACATGGTAGCTTTGAGGGACCCCCACAGAAAGAAATCAACGCTCGTTAAATCAGGTGAGTCTGGGGGCCAGGCAACTGGTCCAGCACGCCCAATCCATCGTTGCTCAAAAGACATGTTCAAATGCGCACGAACACACCTTCCATAACGGGGAGGCGCCCCATCATGTTGAAACCACATGTTGCGTCTCACATTTGCTGGAACATGGGCAAGTAAGCCTGGTAGAACCTGTTCCAGAAAGATCAGATACTTCGCGGAGGTCATGCGAGATGGTAAAAGGTATGGCCCGACTAAGCAGTCACCGGCCAAACCTGCCCACACATTTACTGCGAAACGATCTTGTGCCGCATGGGTGCGCACACCGTGGGGGTTCTCGTGAGCTCACAAATGCGCATTGTGCTGATTGAATACGCCATCCCGAGTGAAACTGGCCTCATCAGTAAACTAAACATAAGCTGGGAAATTCACATCTTGGGCACTTTCTTAGAGATACCACTGCGCAAAACGCATACGTGCAGGATGATCTGCAGGGAGAAGTAACTGAACCCTTTGGAGATGAAAGGGGTGTAAGGACCCGCCGTGCAAAACATGCTGTACACTGTAACGAGACACTCCTAAGGCAGAGGCAACGGTACATGTGCTGGTACTAGGATTAGTCTCCACGGCATCCAACACACTTTCTTCCATGGCGGGAGTACGCGTCGATCGTGGCCTGCCCTCACTTCTGCTACCTCTTAATGATCCATAATCGCACAAATTTTGATGCACATGCACAAACAAACGGTGGCCCGGTACATGTCTGTATGGGAAGCGTTCTTGATACATTCGTTGAGCGGCTTGTCCGTTTCCTCACCTATTCCATACACTAAATGCATGTCTGCCAGCTCCCTGTTCGAATACCTTTTCATGCTCTTCGTCAGCCGACTAACGCTCGAATGAGGAAATCCGAAATTTCCCCTCTAGCACACTGATGAACACCGCAGCCAATTGACTTACGGTGACGTTTTCGGTTATCGATTCCTATGCAATTCTCATTCCTTTAGATGTTATCTACCTCCCCTAAAAGTTTGTACCTGTTTTTTTCAGACACCCTGTATATTATTTAACAGCAAATGGGCTAGTTCTGTTAGCTATACCAGGTCATATAGGGGAGCTGAAATTGGATCTGACCATTATCTTGTTAAAAGTGTCTTGCAACTTAAACTTAAAAAGTGTTGTGCTAGGGTTAAAAATTTTACCTTTAATACTGAAGCTCTTAAAGACCCAGTTGTAGCCAAAGCTTACCATGACAGGTTACGTAGTCATTATGACAGTCATGGTTTGCTTACTACTGAAGTTGAGGATGAATGAGACCATTTTATACAGGCTTTTGTGGAAACTAGCAGTACTCTTTTAGGAAAAAAGGAGCAGAGGAGACAGAATTATTTGAGTGATAAGGCACTTGAGCTTATTTCAGATAGAAGGAACTGCAGGAATGTCCTTAATCGATACCCTACTAGTACTAATAGAAAGCATTACAGAGAGCTTAATAAATGTGTAAAGGATCAGTTAGCTGCTGATAAGAATCTTTGACTTGATGGTTTGGCTGACAAAGCCGAGGAAGCAGTTAGACAGCACAATAGCAGAGAGCTGCACCAGATAGTTAATGTTTTGTGTGGTAGAAAACGGACAAGTATACAGGGATTGAAGGATAAACAAGGTAAGGTTGTAGAAGGTGAGGATTCTGTCATGGCTAGGTGGGGTGAGCATTTCAGTGATGTTCTAAACAATGTGGGTAGTTCTACTCCCATTGTTTGTAATGATGATAGATGCATTGGTGTCTTTAATGTTGGCCCTATAACACAATCTGAAGTTATTTTTGCTGTTTCTAAACTTAAACTTCATAAATCCCCAGGGGTAGATGAAATTACTACAGAAATGCTTAGAGCTGGAAATGTTTCGGTTACCACTTGGATGACTGAAATTTTGAATATCTTTTATGATAAAGGCATGGTTCCTACGGATTTTACCAGAGCTATTGTTATCCCTATTTTCAAAAAAGGTGATCGCAGTTCTTGTGATAACTATAGGGGTATTAGCCTACTCTCTATTCTAGGTAAAGTTTTTTCCATGATTGTGCTTAATAGAATTAATAATCTGGTTGACAGTCAATTGCGTGATGAGCAATGTGGATTCAGAAGTGGTAGGGGATGTGTAGATCAGATATTTTCACCTTGGCAGATTCATTAGAAATGTTTAGAGTTTCAGAAACCTTTGGTTGCTAGCTTTGTTGATTTAAAAAAGGCTTTCGACTCTGTTGATCGTCAAATTTGTGGTTGAGTGTGAGATCGTATGGCATACCAGACAAATTAGTGCGCATAATGTAAGCTCTCTATAATAAAACCGAGTAGTGTGTAATAGTTGGTAAGGCTTATAGTAATTGGGGTTAGCAATACTTATGGTGTTCGACAAGGGTGCATTTTGTCTCCTTTTCTCTTTAGTTTGGTTATTGATTATGTTATGCGAAATTCACTTCAAGGGAAAGATTTTGGTCTTAAATGGGCTGGAGATACGAAAATTTCTGATTTAGATTATGCTGATGATTCAGCCCTTTTGGCAAGTGATGTTGATGAGATGAACTCTTTCATTCGGGTTGTTGATGAAGCTGATACTAGAGTAGATTTGGTTATAAACAAAGAGAAAACTAAAGTGACGAAAATTGGTCAGGCAGGCTGTGATTCAGTTAATCTGAATGGTTGCAATCTTGAGCAGGTGTCACAGTTTAATTACCTAGGGAGCTGCGTAACTGATACTGGTGATGTGCGGCATGAGATTAACAGACGAATAGGTATTGCTGCCGGGACTTTTAAGAATCTATGGAGATTGTGGAGAAATAGGCGTATACACCTAAAGACTAAAATTAGACTGTATAATTTTTTGGTTCTTTCTAGGGTTAGTTGTGGTAGTGAAACTTGGACGCTGTGTAAGCAAGATAACAGGAAACTAGATGCTTTTGATTCTAGATGCTTACGCAGTATCTTGGGTATTAGGTGGTTTAACTTTGTAACTAATGATGAGGTTAGGCAAAGGAGTCTGCAACCTCCTTTAAGCAGCATATTGTGCAGAGAGAGACTCCGCTATTTTGGCCATGTTGCTCGTATGGATAATTATAGATTGGCGAATAGGGTTATGAACAGTGTGCCTAGAGGCCTCAGAAGGAGGGGGAGACCTAGGATGCGATGGGCAGACAATGTCAAACAGGACCTTGTTAGAATTGGTGTGCAGTGGCTGGATGCAGCAGATGTAGCTCAGGACAGATATGCTTGGATAATTAAACTGCGTGGTCTGGTTGGACCGCCGTGCAATTAGTGATCTGGCAACGTTCGTGTCAAGTGACACGAACGTTGCCAGATCACTAATTTCTAAAAGAATCGTTGCCAGATATTTTTTCTGAATTCTGTAATGACCCGTAGTGTTCGGATATTTTTTGAGCGACTGTATTCCTACAAATCTAGTTAGTGTTAAATATTATAAGGATTTGAATTAGCAGGAACTGATCTACAAAATGAAACAACGATATTAACTCCCCTTCCCCTTTCCTGGAAAATTATAATAAAAGAAATGGATGCGGGGGGGGGGGAGAAGAAACCTATACCTTTGACATATTTAGCAACAGTATTTTTAAAATACCCCCCATAACAAATGGCAAACATACTTGTCTTTTGGAAAAATAATATATGAAAAATGAAATAGCTAATACCAAAACAGTGTTCTGTTTTGTTCCAGTTCGATCCAGTCCCGTCTTTCCCGTAATTCTTTTTTTTTAGATTCAACGGAGAATATTTTCTTTTTTTATCTCATGCTTAGTTTAAATACTTACTTAAGTTTTAGTTTCAGATCTGTAAAAGTGTTTAGGGATATAATTTTCTTTTTTAAAAAATTCGAAATTTGGTATTTTACAGCTAAGTTGCTTACACATTTTTATGCAGTTGTGCAAAAAAAATTAGTTAAAGATTTGTTTGTATTTCGCTTTAGAGCTCTTGTTTCTGTAGTGGCGGATTTTTATGTTTATTGTCAGAGAAATTATTCAATAATTGGGTTGGGTTAGAGGTCCTGTATAGTTAGAGGCTGGCCATGTCGGCTATTCCCTGCCATTGGTTGATTGAGTCACGTGGTTTATGGACGCCATTGGTTGGTTGAGTCACGTGGTTTATGGACGCCATGTTTTGTCGTATCGTGAGACGAAAGCCTATGAGTTAGTGTATGTACCAAGTTAAAACTTCTCAATTGTTATAGTTTTATATATTTCTACCACTTTTTTTGTCTATAAAAGCTGTTATATTTTATGAATGCTTCACTGCGCTGCATTTGGGTGTAAAAATTTCACTCAAAGAAATAATGAATATTTTTCCCCGAGAAACTCTATCAGAAGATGGCAAACGGCTGCAAAAGTGAAACGAGCTAACTGAAAACCAACAAAATATTTGTTTTAAGGCTCGTTTGAAAAACGAGCTAATGTTTTCACTTTGTCGTCTGCATATGCCAGTATTTGTTCGTCTGTCTGCCCGTCCACCTGTCTGTCTGTCTGTCTGTCTATAGATAATCAATTTTTTTTTTACTTTTAGAGCTAAATAAAAAATTCTTTTTGGGTTGGATAGGTGTCGAACAAATATTGTGATTAACAATTTTTAAAATTTTCAAAAGTTTTAATAACGCCATCTAGCGATGGGAAAAGATGAAAAATGCTAAAATTTCAAACGAATATTTCAAGCAAACTATTTACACTTGAAATCTGAAATTTTGGTAGTAGAGTGTTATGGTCAGAAAGTTTACAAACGGCAACAAGGTTTTTCCATCTTAGCCAAAAAGGGGGGGGGGGGCGAAAATGAAACTTTTTTTTAAGAGATAAAGGAAACAATTTTTTTTTATTTTACAGACACTAACAAAATATTAATGATTTAAATAATATTTGATGATTTCAGCATTACCTGTAGACGTTTAAACATCTATATATCAATAAATGTTTTTTGTGAAAAAAGTCGGCTTTTAGTACAACAGGTTAGAATATTCTGGCATATATCTGGAGAGCTGCGGGTTCGAATCCCGTATGTCGGCGAATTTTTTTTCTACAAAAAATATTAATATTTACATTTTTCGAATCCTCATCAGCTGCAATTTCTAGTGTTAGAGAGTGCTAAAGACGGTAAATAAAAACTCGAAAGGCGACCTCTAGCGGCGGAAGAAGCTGGAAAATACCAAATCTTTAAATAAATATTGCAAACGATCTATTTTTGCTAGAAACTTAAGTTTTTGGTCATAGAGTGTAATGAGCAAGTGGTTTACCCTAATGTAATGATTTGTCCCATTGGTAAAATGCAACTTTTCTGCTTTAAGAGATAAATGAAAAACTTTTTTTGCACATTACAGGTACTAATAAAATATTAATTGTTTATTTTGCCGAAATTTCTACCATAAAGAGATCACTTGAAACATTCGTTAAAAGTTTTGCAGTTCCGATATTTAGTGATTTCTAACCGAGTGGTTAGCACGCTTGGCTACTGATCTAAGAAACCTGGGTTCGAGCCCCGGGTAAGGCATGGATGTATGTGTCGCTGAGGTCCTGCCATCCTCTCAGACCTTCTACTGTGGCATATAAACTGACAGGCTCCTGTCAGACCACTGTGGCAAGCAGCTGCATGAGGGGGTATTTATTTATTTATTTATTTATTTATTTATTTAATGACATAAATTAAAACTGCCTTTGAAAATGCGAATTACATTTCATTAGTAACCAACTAAAAAAGAGATTTCCAATTATCTCTTAAAATGAAACCGTTCCGTTTTTTCCCTACCTTGGGTTTAGGTCAACTCATTGTTGTCAATGGAATATTCAAGACTGTTACATTCCACGACCAAAATTTCAAATTTATAGCATAACTATATCGTTTGCAATATTCGTTTTAAATTTTTGGTATTTTTCGATTTTTCACACCGTTAGAGGACGCAGTTTTAGCTTTTGGGAAATTCACAAAATGAAAATTGTAATATTTCATCAATACTTGACCAACCCAAAAAGAATTTTTAATTTATCTCTAAAAACATATATTTTTCTGTTAAAACAAAAAAAAAGTTGCATTCACCTCCCCCCTGGATCTAAAGGGTCAAGTGATTGTTGCCAATGGTAACTTGGTAACCTTCACATTTCAACACCAAAATTTTAACGCCATTGATTGTTAGTACCAGCCACCTCCTAACATAACTACATCGTTTGGAATATTAGTTTGATATTTTAGAATTTTCAAATTTTTCCACCGTTAGAGGGCGCAGTTATAACTTTTGGGAGATTCGAAAAATGCAAATCGTAATATATCATTAATTCCTATCTAACACAAAAAGAATTTTTTATATATCTGTATAAACAAAAAAGTTCGATATTTATAGACGGACAAGACAACAAAGCGAAATTATCCTTTTTTTAAAGAAAAAAAAAGCCGTAAAATTTACTTTTCTTTTTTTAGCCGTTTTTTAAAGTGCTTCCAATCATGAACACTGAAATCTGTATCAAATATTACCCTACCTTTTCATGAATCCACAAGTATTCGTGCAATACCATTCAGCTATGCAAGCTAAACAATCCGAGCGACGACAAAACATGGCGTTCAATTTTGAGATGGCCAACCTCTACCTATATAGGGCCTCTAGATTGGGGTTACCTCTGAGCAACATTTCTTTGCACAAAATGGGCTAAATGCCCAGGTCACAAGGATCCAGAAGGCTCAGAGAAGGTTGGGGGAGGGGATCCACTTAACAGCTGTTGGGAGACAGATGGTAGCCTCCCATCAAGGCCATTCAGAGTGTCCATTAACGTGCGCACGTCTTAAAGTTCCATCAGATGGACAGCGGCTATTCCAAGCCCATCGGTGTCCCCTACTGACCATGGGCAGAGTGAGGAGTTTTGCAAAGGTAAATCTCAATGGGATTATTTAATAGTACATTGTATTTAAAATATATGTTATCTATTACATATTGTCTTGATTTTTAAAGGCGATTTCGTAAAATTCTGAAATAATTCGAAATGCCAATAAAATGCAATCAAAATAGGCTGCAATAGGTGCGTAAAATTATTGAATGCAATGAGAGCATGTAAATAAATCGTCCTCGCACGAGCACATGCAAATCACCTTCTCTTGTGACGTGTTCTCGGATCATCATTGCGACGTTTGACTAACATTCTACTCAGACCCGGATCTAGAAAAAGTCGGGGGGAGGGGAAAGAAACATAGTCGTGCCGGTAGAAAGAGAAGGGGTCAAGAGACTGGATTTCCGATGCAATACGACATTTTTCTCTCCATTTTACACGTCTTTAAAATTTTCTTAAAAAATGCATGAAATATAATCAAGTGTAATAATTTTTTTGCCACAAGTTTGCAGAAGATTATTGGACAAATTGAAAAGGACATTCATGGAGGTAGGAAGAGGGGGAGGCGCCCTTACTATATCTTAACATAGGTCGCTAGTGTAATCGCGCAGAACGGCGATAACCATGTTCTTGCTACTCAGAAAGCCGCACGTTGAACGTCAATTGTAATGTATCTTGTAGTCAATTGTCGCAAGTTCATTACTGTAATCAAACGCGTTACCCAAATCTTTTTTTTCAATGCAATCTGTCGTTCTTTAGTGTTAGCAAGTTTAGTGTTAGCAAGCTTGTCTCCTCTTAGTGATAGCAAGATTACAAGTAGCGACAATATGGCGATTTCGGTTACAGTTTTCAAGCGATAGGGCGCCTCCCTGTCTTCCGCCTTCCATGAGGACAATCATAAGCAGAGGGCGCGAGTGTAGCCAGGGTGTGCTGTTATGTACTCAATAGGATATGGCAACGGTTTTCAAAGAAAAATGACTCTTCTAAAAGACCATCAAGGAATCGCCCATGAAGGTCCTGATTAAGAACTTTTGGACATGAGGAGGGGGGGGATTATTCCCCCCTCGATCAGTGCCAAGTTTTTTATTTGTAATAGACAGGGACAAATTTGGTGCATGAGCTATCAACTGCAACAATAGTAAAAATGCAAAAAAAATTTTGCTATGAAATGCAGAAAAAGATTTGAGCAATTTTCTAAATGTAATACTTTTCTTATTATTACTTACATTTAATTTTTTAAAATTGCATCTATAATTTCCCTCAAGAATTATAAAAACCAAGTCAATGTTTTTGCATGGTTTCAAAATAAATTATAAGGAATTGCATATATTTTGAAGCTAGTGTTTTCTACGGTTTAGCGAATAGAAAAACTGTGGTATCATATAGAGATAAGAGAGAAGCATTCATAGTGTGTGTGAGAGGGAGGGGCATATAAGTTTTCATTGTCGAAATTTGCCATTCTTTCATCTCTCTGTTTCTTTCTATCTTTTACAGGAATTTTTCTCAAAGTTTTTATACGTTTTTTTCCTTAAAAGTGAGACTCTGCTTGAGTATGGTCCATGATCATTGCCCATTATCGTTGCGCCCAAGGGTAACCACAACAACAAATGAAGACAGGTGTCTTTCACTTAAACTCAAAGACATAATACATAACATTGACTCAACTGCGTCCGCAACGGGGGGGGGGGGGAATTTCGTAATGAGTTGTATGTCAAATGGAGCTTACCACATGCAAAGATTCATCTGCTATATAAGGGCATAGCATATTATATCAATAAAATCGGGTTCTTTTATCTCTGAGCGGCAAATTTTTTGCACACCATGGGCTAAATGGCCAGGTCACAAGGACCCCAAAGGCTCAGAAAAGGTTGGGGGAGGAGATCCACTGGAACAGCTGTTGGGAAACAGATGGTAACTTTCCGTCAAGGTCATCCAGCATATTCTTTAACGTGCACAGAGTATGTACACGTTAAGTCACGGCTTAACGTGTGATCCGACGGACGGCGGCCTTTCCAAGCCCATCGGTGTCCGTTACTGACCGTGGGGAGGGTGGGGAGTTTTGCGGATATAAACCTCAACGCTGACTCAGCTGGGACTCGAACTTGGGAACTACAAATTATGAGTCTGGCGCGCTACCGACTGACCACCTCCTCCCCGCCACTGTCTCCTAACGTGAGAGAACTTGTTAGTTGCAGCTTGCGCGCACGTGGCAGCTGGATGCCTCCGCCCTTGCAGGGAATAGATCATTAAGATGCCTGGTGGATTCTTTTAATTTCTTGTTAGGGAGAAAACCTTTTTGCCACCAATAAAAAAGTCTTGAACCTACGAGTAAATAGTTTTACAAATCCATCCTTGAATAAAACACTTTAGGGAATTACACATGGATTAATCCATTACTAATGCTCTGACCTGAAGGTTTGTGAAAGTTTGAACAGCGAGACTACATTTTTTGTCGGTTAACAATCTAAGGATTTGAGAAAGTCTGCGTACAGTGTACTTCACCTCCAATTATGGATAACCCTGAGTCAATAATGGCTTTATAAATTCATCCTTAAATAAAACAATGTTTTGTTTAAAAGCTTCCCCCCCCCACACACAACAGGAAAAGAAAAAAAAAACCTTAGTTCATCTGTCCTCAGCGCCCTTAACCTTAGGTAAACTACCGCACACACACACAAAGAGAATCTTAAACCTACAGAAGAATACACAGACGACGTGGGATGAATTATGCAAATGACCGCGAATCCACCTCAAGTCTCCACCCGTCGTAATGATCCATTCCCCACAGGGGCGGGAGCATCCCGCTGCCTCGTACGCACGTGCTGCAACTGACAACTTCCCTCCTGAAGTCTTCCCGGACTACAAGAGGTAAGAGTTCAGCCATCGGCATGTGCTGCGGGAGAGCGGAGGACTAATATCCCCATTTAGCAGGAGGCGATGGAAGTTTCCATCTTTTCTGGGTACAACATTGATTGTTAACACCAGCCAATGCCTAATGCTTCTTTTCGTAACAGAGGAATAACCTTTTTTGTGACTCTGATAATACGCTTTATAGCCATTTTGTATTCCAATAGATAACACTAGACACCAAATTGATACTTTTTATAACATTGGTTAAATAGGATGTTTTTAACTAATTTTGGGTGCTGAATTCAAATGTGGCTGTGAAAAATCTGCAGCACGTACATTTTTTTAAAATTACGGATTGATGTATTTCAAATTTCAGTAAATACGTATATCTGGGAAATGGAAATAAATGTGGCTATTTTATTAAATTGCACTTGAAACTCATTAATTAATTACATGATTACAGTGAAAAAAATTGGAAACATCGTAGTTATAGATTAATGAATATAAAGTAACATATGAAATAATATTGAAACGGAAAATAAGAAAACATGGGTAAGGATCTTTTATACTTACAAGAAGTTCATTTTTGTCTTTTATGTGCTGAGGTATCTTCCTTCTGCAAGAACCAGCAGTAGTCACCCATCATTGCTGGGTTCCACCTGCCTTGGTATCTCTCCTCCATGGTTCGGATATCCTGGTGAAATTTTTCCCCTTGCTCATCACTGACAGCTCCTAAGTTTTTGGGAAAGAATTCGAGATGCGAGTGCATGAAATGGATCTTCAAAGACATTCATAGTTTTTGAGATCTTGAATGAGCTGATGGTAGTTTTCTTCTTTGGGATTCCCCAGAAAACCCTGGACCACAGATGTTAAGGATTTCCATGCAGCGCGTTCCTTCATATTCAGTTTTTCTTCGATGAGAGTATCATTCAGTAGCTTCCTGATCTGAGGACCAACAAAGATCCCTTCTTTGAGTTTGATATCACTTAGTTTCGGAAATGTTTCCTTCAAGTGCAAAAACCCTTCCAGTTTTGTCCATAGCCTTTACAAAGTTTTTCATAAACCCCAGTATGATGTGGCTTATGAAAAACCATCCGACAGACGGCGTCCTTTCCAAGCCCATTGGTGTTCCAACATTATACGGGAATTACATGTTGATTTTTCTAAACTACACATTATATTACATAAGTACCAAAAAAAAATAATAATTTCCTTATCTCTAACAATATTTTTTATTCACATTTTGGTGATCTGTGCTTAACTATTGATGGGCAGTGTATTTCCAAATCTCTACACTCTAACCCCTATTTCATTCTTACATTGAATTTTTTTTAACGAATTCGCTAAGAACACTAAAGAAAAAAGGATACAGAATGAAGGTTTATAGAAATCCAGTGGTAATGTTAAACCAATTGCACAAAGCTTCAACAACTTTCACATACGACTCAGTTTTCTTATGGAGAGTCATCATTATGTTCGTTAGCTTTTTAGGTATGATCTCACGATTAACCAAAAATTATGACGATTAGTATAATCGAAAGCCTGCCTAAACGAATCCAGTAACACATGCGTTTCAGATTCGAAACCTTATCCAAAACCCATGGCTCTATAAAATTTGATCTATGTATTCCCTGTCGCTGCTGAACCCACACTATTCATCGCGAATTCATCTATCAACCAAATTTTTACTGTTAATGAGTACAACAATACAAAGAACTTGACCATGGAATAGAGAGTAGATTGATCCTCCTGCAGCTATCATGAAAACTGCGAATACGTGTTTTGAAAATAGGGATAGTAATAACTCTAGTAAAATCCTTAGGAAGAACACATTTATCATAGAAAATATTAAAATTTTAGTCAATCACGTGGCAACAAAAACTTTCCCAGTTCTAAGCATTTCAGCAGTAACTTCATCTACTCCTGGGGTTTATGTAATTTTAATTTAGATATAGCCAAAGTTAAGTTAGATATAGCCTAAGTTTAATTTAGATAGAATAGTTTAATTTAGATATAGCCAAGTCAGGTTGTGATATAGGGCCAACATTAAAGCTGGAAATGCATCTATCTTCATTACAAATAATGGGAGTAGAACTAACCACATTATTTAGAGCATCTCAGAAATACTGAATTCACCTTCAACGACCTTACCGTTTTTACTCCTTAATCCTTCTATGCCAGTCAACTTCTTCCCACACAAAACATTTACTATCTGGTACACTCTCTGTTGTTGCCCTGTCTAGCTGCTTTTGGAGCCAGATCCAGGTTATCAAGCCAAAGATTCCTATCAGAGTTTAACATGTTTATAACGTTTCAGCTCTACCCGTCACATCCAACGCTATCTGTCAAGAGGATTTAATATTTTCTTTATTGACCTTTTTCAAAAAAGAACCAAAATTTCGGGGTGTAAATGTTTTATAGTCTATGACAGTCCTCACGTCACAAACTTTTATTCATTTAATCTCTGCAATTCTTTCAGAATTAAACTCATTTTTCTTTATCACTCAAATGGCTTGGTCTCCTCTAATCCTTTTACCCGAATGAGTACTGCTGGTTTCGTGTTAAAACATTTATACCATTTCATTATTGTTACATTCATCCCCAGTCTTGGTTATAAATAATTTTTTGTGGGACTATCTTGGGGGCGGGGGGGAGTGCTCAGTCGGTAGCGCGCCAGGCTCGTAATATGTAGTTTCCAGGTTCGAATCCCAGCTGGTTCAGCGTTGAGATTTATCTTTGCAAAACTGCCCACTCTGGCCAAGATCAGTGAGGACACCGATGGGCTTGGAAAGGCCACCATCCATTGGATAGCTCTCTAACAGGACCGATGAGTTGTTTAGAGTTTGCCTACTAATAAAATATATTTCTTTATTATTCGTTCAAGAAAATGCAAATTGAAGATTTCCATTTCAATAAAAATATTACAAAGGTATATTTTAGGTGACTGGTTAAGGTGACGTTTCTTTGGAAGAATGGAGGCTGGCCTATCTCAGGCCAATGTATCCAGATGGCTGAATGAAAGGAATGGTGATCTTCAGGCTCTGGAGACAATTTCAGGATACAGATGATGTCATTAAGGTAGTCCAAGAGTTACAATATCTTTAGATGACCAGTATCTTGATTTAACAGCCAGGCATCGTAGAGCACAGACTGACAGCTCCCCAGAGCTGTCAGTGATGCCTCGAACTTTGCTTTCCCCACAAGAAAGAAATTTTCAAGGTGAAGAATGGTCGCATCGAACTCACGTGTTTGATAGAGGACCTTTGACATGCCAGGAGGTATTAGGATTCTCGAATCTTATGTTCGCCCATTTGCAGCTGCAGTGGTGTCGGATTTATTTTAATAGACGATAATGTTCGTATACATAGAAATTCATCTGGTGGAACAATATCTTGAAAACGGGAGAACTGAAGGTAATGGAATGGTCTCCAGCAAAATTCGCCAGCCTCGATCTTATTGCGCATTTCTGTTATCTTGTAAAGATGGATTACCAGTCTCGTCCTTGATCCCTTTACTCATGCTCTAAGAGATTACAATGTCAGAGTGACTACCAGCTCTGACATTGTGATCATTTGTCGTAAGATGAATATTTCCTTTCTTGATAGATTTCAAATATCCAGAATTTGCTCTTAAAATTTATCATTCTCATCAGAGTACTCGATGGGGGCATAGCAACAGATAAGATTCAAGTACGAAATTCCTTATCTTAAATTTCTATAAGAAATGTTTCATAAATGTAATTGTATCCTAGAAGATCACTGTTTGCATTCTGCTGAGGAACAAATCTTCATTTGCAGATGTTTGCTATCTTCTCTTCTTGAAAAGAGAAATTTAAGGTAATATTTGGTAAAGTAATTTTTAACGTTGTTCCCCAAGGGTGATGACATCTCTCAGCAAGACAATGCATCGTATCATCGACTGCATATGGTACAGGAATGCTGCATCACATTCTGACGCCTTTGCCCTTCTCACATGGCAGAAATCTTGTCAGATCTGAATACCATGTAACGTGTATAGGATGCTGCGGAGTGGTGTAATCAGAATAGATGATACGATGGGACGAACAGCATTCATTGTTATTCCATTATGGGGTGCTTTGCTGTCAGTTCAGTTGATCAGATCTGAATCACAACCTAGCTTAGCATCTAAACATCGTATATAGACACTAACTCGAGACTGAGATGGGTGGTCATAATCTAATGGTAGCTGAGTGTAGAAGATTAGACATCTTCATTTTACTTAAACTGCCGAAATTTTAACTAATAACTACACCGAAGAGCCAAAACATTATGACCAGTGTGTCTTTATGCAAATCGAAGCAACTGCAGGTAAACGACGGCGTATGTGAAGGTCATGAAACGGTATAAATAACACCTGATACTGAACTCTGTTAATCAGTGTTATTTTTGTTCTTCAGGTGGGAAAGGCAGTGGACTTAAGTGAGTTTGTCAAAGGCCAAATTGTAATGGCCAGAAGACTGGGTCAGAGCATTACCGAGAACAGCATGGCTTGTGGGGTGCTCACGGTCAGCAGTGGTTAGTACATACCTTCAAAAAGTGGCCCGAGGAGGGGAAAAACTACGAACCGCTGGCAAGGTGTGGGCCGACCACGGTTCATTGATGCTAGAGGTGAGTGAAGGCTATCCCGTATGGTACGAGCCAACAGAAGGGATACTATGGCGCAAATCGCCCTAATTTGAATGCTGGTGACGGGAGTAATGTGCCACAACACACAGTATATCGAACTCTGCTGAAAATGGGGCTGCGTAGCCACAGGCCATTCCGAGTACCCATGCTAACCTCGGTTCGCCATCGAAAGAACCTACCAAGTCCACACGAGCATCAAAACTGAACTTGAATGTGTAAAAGAAGGTCGTCCGGTCTGATGAATCTTGTTTCCTCTTGCGCCATGTGGACGTCTGGGTATTTGTGCGTCGTTAACCTGTGGAAGTGTTAGCACCAGCATGCACAATGGGACGAAAATAACAGGTGGAAGAAGTGTAATGTTTTGGGCAATGTTCTGATGGGAAACCTGGGTTCAGTCATTCATGTGTAGGAATCTATGACGTCTACCACCTACCTACACATCATTACACACCAGGTACATCCTTTCATGGCAATGGTATACCCCTCTAATAGTGCCTTCTTTCAGCAGGATAATGCGTCATGCCGCACTGCTTTTATTGTTCGAGAATGGTTGGCAAAACATGAGGAAAACTTCCAGGTATTGCCCTGGCCCCCAAATTCCCCAGACATCAATCCAATCGATCATCTGTGGTTTGTGTTGGAACAGCATATCCGATCTGCGGCAGCTCAACCACGCAACTTACAAGAATTAAATTATCTGCTGGTAACGTGTTGGTACCTGATACCATAAGGCACTTTTAGAAATCTTGTAGTGTCCATGCCTCGCCTGGCAAGAGCTGTTTTGGCGGCACGTGGAGGACCAACATCATATTCGGCAGGTGGTCATAATGTTTTGGCTCTTCGATGTACTTAACGTGATACAAAATAAGCATAACGTTTATTGCTTTCGTTCTAAACTGTTTAAAATAACTTTTTGGATAAATTATTTTACCTGGCATTGCTGCTGTTAAATGTTAAAACTCTAAAACTGTTTAAGTTCTGAATGAATATTGTTTGAAATCGAGATTCAGATTTCTTTGATGTTTTTAGCATCAATTATATTTTTTAACATAAAGTTTATTTAAGGAGGGACTGATATCTGAATCTATTCCCTATTGGCACGTCTATTTATTAGAAATGGAGCCATTGCTATGGGTCTATTCCAAATATATTAGCCACTGAGTGCAAATGAATACACTTTGAAAGTAAAATGCTAACGATTTCAATTCTATATTTTTACACTTTCTGATATAATTGTGATAAATCCAAGTTGGACGACCACCTCTCCCTTGGGATGTTTTAGAAATTTTTGGGTAAATTTTCTTGCGTGTTTTGGTAGTAATAGATTAAATAGGATTTTTAGATTAACGTATATTCTGTGACATTGAAATTGCGGCACTCAGAAGAAGCAGTTGGAATCAAATGAAAATCAGAGACAAGAGAGTCGGATGGGACGTTAAGCCATCGCACCATGAATAAGACATAATTACAGTTACAGAGTGATTGTTGTTGTTTTACCTCTGAGCTGCACTTTTTTGCACACCATGGGCTAAATGGCGAGGTCACAAGAACTCCGAAGGCTCAGAGAAGGTTGGGGGAGGGACCCACTGGAACAGCTGTTGGGAGACAGATGGTAGCCTCCCGTCAAGGCTATCCAGCGTGTTCTTTAACGTGCACAGGGTATGGCTCTCCCGCACACGGGGTCACGGCTTAACGTCCCATCCGACTGGCTGCGCCTTTCCAAGCCCATCGGTGTCCCCTACTGACCGTGGGCAGGGCGGGGAATTTTGCGGAGATAAATCTCAACGCTGAACCAGCTGGGACTCGAACCTGGGAACTGCAGATTACGAGCCTGGCGCGATACCGACTGACACAGTTACAGAGAAAAGGCAAAAATTTACTTCACACACAGACAGATTGCAGGCGGTAGTCAATAACTTCTGAATCCCCATGGACTGTGGTACATGCAAACATGCATGATGATGTACAGGCATTGAACACATCTTGAGGCATGGTCCACCATGCCGGTTGCAGCTGGTCTCTCAAGGCAGCTACTCTATGAATCCGTTGCAGATAATATGCAGATGATGCTCTATGAAATCCCAAACATGTTTGATAGTGATACATCCAAGAAGTTCGCTGGGCACAGAAGAGTGTTGACAAATCATAGACATTTCTGGGTGATGTCAGCGGTATGAGGCCTGGCGTTTTCTTGCTGAAACAGGGCACCAGGTACTCATGCGATGATGGAGTGCTACAGATTGCAAGAAGTCATCAACATAACACTTGGGAGACATGCCAGAGAAGACCAGATATTGGGACTTATTATACCTCAGACCATAATGCTACTGCTTGGGCAGTGTGTTGTTAAATGGGGCAGCTGGACTGGAGCATTGTCGGCATCATCTCCATGCTTTTATAAGGTGATCATCAGCTCCTAGACAAATCCGGGATTCATTGCTAAAGATGACACGGCGCCATTTCACATCCCAAGTTGTCAGAGGTTGGCACCACTCCTGGTGCTCTTAACGATGCCTGACAGTCAATGGAAGTGAAGCAACGGATGCTTACATGCAGTCCTGCCTCTGCAAGTCAAGTTGGTTTGTCGTGTTATGGGGTAATGCAAGGCGCCGTAACTGCTATGGTGATAGTTGGTTTGTCGTGTTATGGGGTAATGCAAGGCGCCGTAACTGCTATGGTGATAGTTGGTTTGTCGTGTTATGGGGTAATGCAAGGCGCCGTAACTGCTATGGTGATAGTTGGTTTGTCGTATTATGGGGTAATGCAAGGCGCCGTAACTGCTATGGTGATAGTTGGTTTGTCGTGTTATGGGGTAATGCAAGGCGCCATAACTGCTATGGTGATAGTTGGTTTGTCGTGTTATGGGGTAATGCAAGGCGCCGTAACTGCTATGGTGATAGTTAGTTGTCGTGTTATGGGGTAATGCAAGGCGCCGTAACTGCTATGGTGTGATAGTGGTTAGAATTGTTGATTGGTGTGGTGGATGCCTGTCGCAAAATCAGCCAGTCCTTCTGTGGTATTGTCTTCTAGCAAGGAACTTGATGCATTAAAATGATGTTAAAATTGTGTGGGGCTGTTTTCACAACCGCTCTCGAAATCAAATCGAATGACTGTTATATGGTTGCTGCTCATATGTGCAACTATATACATGCTTTGGCCACTCTACCTCGTTGAGTTTGATGCTCCTTCCTCTGTCAAACGCCATAAACTGGTGATATGGCTGATGCTACACTGTCTTGCCATTTCATTCATTTTGCAAGCTTCGTTCGCTGGTATCGCTCAGAATTCTTCTGGCTACAACTTATGGTTCATTTAAACAAGGTGGCGACAGTCTTACCTTATAACGACCACCTTACTCGTAATTATATGACAATGGAATTATTTGCGTATCCCACTGTGCTGCGCTCAGCGGTCGGTTTGCATTAAATACGGACTACTTCTGGGCAGAGCAATTTCAATGTTACAGAATGTACTGATGCATACTTTATTTCGACAGAAAATGTTTTATAAATTCATGAATACAGTATCAATACTCATCAATTTATAGAGAGTATAAATATTATTTCAACTAGTTTTATGGAGGAAAAATAGTCTGAATTTCATGAAAGGGGAAGGATCAAAAGTAGAAGGAGCAAAGGGAAGTTAGAAGGAGCAGAGGGGAGTTAGAATGAGCAAAGGGGAGTTAGAAAGAGCAAAGGAAAGTTACAAAGAGGAAAGAGGAGTTAGAAAAAGCAAAGGGGAATTATAAAAAGCAAAGGGGAATTATAAATAGCAAACGGAAGTTAGAAAGAGCAAATAGGAGTTAGAAAGAGCAAAGAGGAAGTTAGAAACAGCAAAGAGGAAGTTAGAAACAGCAAAGATGAGTTAGAAAGAGGAAATGGGAAGTTAGAAAGCGCAAATAGGGGGTAGGAAGAGCAAAGGGGAGTTAGGAAGAGCAAACGGGAGTTAGAAAGAACAAACGGGAGTTAGAAAAAGGAAATGGGAGTTAGAAAGAGCAAAGGGAGTTAGGAAGAGCAAAGGGAAAGTAGAAAGAGCAAAGGGAAGTTAGAAAGAGCAAAGACGAGTAAGAAAAAACAAAGAGGAGTTAGAAAAAGCAGATGGGAATTAGAAGGAACAAAGTAGAGTTAGAAAGAGCAAAGGGGCAGTTAGAAAGGGCGTTGGTCTGAAATAGGTTGGGAACTGCTGGTCTAAAACGACACATGAATAAATCTTAGTAATGGAAATTATTAGAAGTGAAATGTCACATTCCACTATAAAGTCAACTCTTCTATTCTAAATAATATTTTGGAATAAAAATGCTAACAGTTTAAAACTGAATTATGTATGTGTCAATGCATTTCAAAAAGAAAACAACAAATAAAAAAAGGTACTTGTTCCATATTTTTGAAATACGCTTATTTACATATCAGCATTGCACAGACAATAAGCCATTCGAGAAAATAAAAGATTCTTTGCTGTGGCGTAATGATGGCATCATTAAAAGTGGAGTAGGTATAGTTTACTTCACGCAAGGACATCGAGAAGCAATTTTCACTGTGATATCAAAAATAATAATAGAATAATAATAATAACTTTTGACTTCGATACTAATGATGACCCCGGGGGAAGGATGCCGACTGAAATCGGAATCTATTCCTCTATTCGTCTCCAATATTAATACTATATTCTTTATTTCAGTATTAAATTCTTTAAGTCTGAGAAGGAGTTCTAGTTTTCTCGTTATTTTTTTTCAACTGCGAAATAAATACTTTTGATATATTTCTATTGAGTGTCTAATGCTAGGCCAAGAATTCAAAGAGCTCTACCAATTTATTAAAGGAATTCCACGTCTCGCCACTGGAGAGCGAAATGCGCAACTTTTAAAAAACTCTTTTTTGTAGGTAAATCCGACTGAAGATAAAATCAAATGTATTTCAGTTTTCATTTTTTAAAAATGTCGTTTGATTCGTTAGTGATCCTTTGTAAAGAAGATAACCGGGAGCTTGCTGCTTTTGATTCCAGACGATTTTCTCACACATTCAGTGTACCTTTTACTCTCGCAACTTTGGGGGATGGCAATTGGCCTAGTCGGTACCGCGTCAGATTCGTCATCTGCAGTTCTCAGGTTCAACCCGAAATGTTACTGCATTGACAGTTTGCTCAGCTAAATCCAATCCTGACTTCGATGAGAAAGAAAAAATTACCTGTACAGTCGCTCAAAAAAGTATCCGAACACTATGGTTGATTACAGAATTCAGAAAAAATATCTGGTAACGATTTCGGATACTTTTTCGAATACTTTTTTGAACGACTGTACCCTCTTCTCTCTAGTTTTCATTCCTAAGTGCATAGGTGTTACTCAGGTACGAAAAGTGGCAATAAAGGGATTTAGATAAAGAAACAGGAATGATTTATTCGTATTAAAATCAAGCTTACGCACGAAAAGTGGAAAAAAGGATTTAGGTAAAAACTGGAAAAAATTATCTCTATTCAAGTGAAGTTTAGGTATAAGAAGTTAAATGAAAAGGAATTTAGAAAAGACAACAGGAATATTTTTTCCATATTGAAATCAAGCTTAGGGACGGAAAGTGGAAAAAAGGTTTTTGGTTATCAACTACAATGATTTTACCTTATTGAAATCAAGTTTAGGCACGAAATATGAAGGAAAGTTTTTAGATAAAAAAGGATTGATTTATTCCTGTTAAAATCGAATTTCGGCACGAAAAGTGGAGAAAAGGGTTTAGGTATAAAATTGGAATGATTTATATATATTGATGTCAAATTTTGGCACTAAAAGTGGAGAAAGGAAGTTTAGGAAAAAACTGGAATGATTTATGCCTATTGAAATGAAGTTTATGAATGAAAAAGTGGAGGAAAATGTTTAGGTAAAAAACTGGAATGATTTGACCGTATTAAAATCAAACTTAGGCACGAAATGTGGGGGGAACTTTAAGATGAAAAAGATTTACTGATTTATCCCTATTAAAATCGAATTTAGCACAAAACGTGGAGAAAAGGGTTTAGATAAAAACCGGAAAGATTTATGCCTATTATTCAGATCAAGTTTAGGCACGAAAAAATGGAGAAAAGTTTTAAGGTAAAAAAACCTGGAATGTTTTATCCATAGTAAAATCGAGTTTAGGCAGAAAAAGTGAAGAAAAGGGTTTATATAAGAAACTGAAATAATTTATCCTTATTCAAATCAAACTTAGGTACGAAAAGTGGAAGTAAAGAGATTAAGGTAAAAAAAAAACAGGAATGACTTGTAGATATTTAAAACAAAGATTAGGTATGAAAGATGGAGAAAAGGATTAAAGTTAAAAACTGTAATGATTTGTCCGTATTGAAATCATTCTTAGGGACGAAAAGTAGAAAAAAAGGTTTAGGTGAAAACCTGGTATGAAAAATAAATCAAGTTTAGGCATAAAATCGGAGAAAAGCTTTAGATAAAAAAAAACGACTATTTATCCCCGTTAAAATCGAATTTCGGCACGAAAAGTGGAGAAAAGGGTTTAGGTATAAAACTGGAATGATTTATCGCTAATGAAACTAAGCATTGGCGGGAAAAGTGGAATAATCATTGTTGCTTCTTTTTCGTATATTTAATATTTCAGATGAAATTTTATCGTTATTGATAAATGACCATCAAATGTCTTGTAGATTAAAGAATAATATTCAGTTAAAGGAAAAATTGAAATTAACCAGGAGATTTATATTTAAGTTACAAACCGAGATTCTGCCAATAATATGATGTATCAAGTGTTCTCATTGTGCGTCATCCGATGCAGATGAAGATCTCTTATCAACCAGTAACTATTGTAGTGCTTTAAAAGACAAGATAAGGTGATTAAATTACGTCGGAAATAAGTCGGAACTTGAATTTTTTGACCAAAAGAGGAATCTTGTAAAAGACAATGAAGAAATATATTTTTCAGAGCAAAGCTTTCATTGCTTTTTCACTCGAATTTTGTAACGTGTTGCTGATATTAGTTTTCCTGTTTTTCAAGCGAAAAAAGCCAGATCTTTGCGCCATTTCGCCTGATTCGCTTTACTGAGAATCTGGAGCAATCTCTCCTCTCATTTCATCCTTGGCAAATCCTATTCAAAGTGTCATCGACTGATCTACAGAAAAAAGTAAAGGAGATTTTCGTTCAGGATTCCAATAGAAAATATTTCTTTCTACCTCTTTCCACATCACCGTACCTAACATTCATTTTTGCGAGAAAATACCGGAAGCCGTTTCATTGGGTGTTTAAAAAATGTCGTAGGTGTAATAGGTAATGTCGTCGACCTGTACGATTCAGCGAATCCATTTCCCCATTGAGAAATCGATCATGGCGACGGATTTCTCTATGGATTCTTGCTTGTAGCTACATCCTGTGCCTTATAAGTGTGGGAGTGCTGCGTTGCTGAGAGTGTGGGCGGAATACCTAAAAGATAAAAGCCATCTCCTTGCTTTTATAGTGTATGAGAATTGAAATTGATCTTAGTTTACCAGCGCAACTGCCTTGGGCCAATAAAGGCTTACCACATCATTTAAAATATTGAGAGAGAACTAAGGTTTAGTATTTTAAACATAAAAATGACTTTCTTGCAGGTGGATAACAAGAAGAGTCGCGGTACCAGCCAAGTTGAACAAAAGGTCAAGTGTAGGCGAAAGAGTTCTAACGTCTAATTTGTTTTCACCCATCTTTTTACGTAGGAAGCAGAGTTGATTGAAAAACAGGAGATAAAAACTTGGATGAGAGGGATTCAAAGGAGCTTTTGAAGTTATGATTTTGAATTGTAGTTTAGGAAGTCAAAAGAGTTGATAGAGATTTTTACTTTTTGTTTTCCATCGGAAAAAACAGCTTTTTGGGTTGTTTTACCTCTGAGCGGCATTTTTTGGACACAATGGGCTAAATGGCCAGGTCACAAAGACCCTGAAGGCTCAGAGGAGGTTGGGGGAGAGGACCCACTGGAGCAGCTATTGAGAGATAGATGATAGCCTCCCACAAGGCCATCCAGCGTGTTCTTTAATGTGCACAGGGTATGGCTCTCCTTCACACGGGCCACGGCTTAACGTCCCATCCAACAGACTGCGGTAACCCCTACTGACCATGGGTAGGGCGGGCAGTTTTGCGGAGATAAATCTCAACGCTGTCCCAGTTGGGACTCGAACCTGGGAACTGGAGATTACGAGCCTGGCGCGCTACCGACTGAGCCACCCCCGCCTGGAGGAAACAGCACCACCAATAAGAGTATATATTGTATTGGTAAACTCTCTTGCCGTCTGAATGGAAAAGACACATTAACATCTGCCTAATTTCAAAATGAGCTTTTAAAGGAAAAATGTCATTGGAAATAAATTGAAGATTTCAATTAAATTTATCCAAATCTCGATTTTGAATGCTATTCATTTAATATTTCAATAGTTATGGAAAGTGAAACAGTTAACATCAACTTTACTGGTAATAAGAATTTACTTCAGAAATCAATTAAAACGTAAATAATAACTGTTATAATAAAGTAAATGAAATTTTAGCAGTTTGTTAATGATTTCTTTGCGGTCAATTTCGAACAAGTGTTAGAACGAGACTGTTGGTAAATGTTCCAGCTTCAATATATAGTTTTCAATATCAAAAAATATTGTTTTAAATCGAAGTTTAAAACAATTTGGTTTAGATCTTCAGTTTATTTGTAATGATATCTTTTGTTAAAGAGCTTATTTTTAAAGTTATACAATTTTTAATGCTGTTTCTCATTCACATAACATTTAAGTGTCGAATTACTTTTATTAATAGAGAGTAGAGCTTATTGAAAGTGACTCGATGTTCAGTAAGGAAAGAGCAAATGTGAATAATGAAAATAAAACTTATTAATAATGTAGTTTTAGATTTTTCTTTAGGCAATTGCATACGGTCAGGACTATGGTCGCGCGGACTATGGTCGTCCTCAGATGGATCGCAAAGACGTGGTAGTTTTACATTTGCTAGTATTTTTAGTAAAACACTTTTGCAATATTATGTGAGATTATGTATGTATAAAAAGAGGATTTAGTGACAAATGTATTGTATTAAATGAAAAAAAAAAATGTTTCATTTATTTCATGTAATGAAATCATTTGATTTAACTACTTAGGTCATACATTGTTGGCAAGGGGGAAGGGTCGCATAATATTATCTTCGAATCGGGAGGGGGGGGTCACATAAATTTATTACAATTCTACAGGGTTACAGTGGCGAAAAGCTTGAGAACCACTGCTATAGTCCATGTTTGAAACTCAAGGAAAATAAATACATAAGCCTCTTTTTTGTAGATATTAAAGTTTTGAGAAATCGTAGCTTTGACTTTAAAATTTGTTTTAAATAGATTTCAGATGAATTCAGATTTTATTCAGATTCTAACAGAGCTTCAATAAAATTGCATTCACAACTCAATATGCACGGAAATGTGTATTAGGTGGTGATGAATCTAGACATGTTTTCAACAGGTGGATCGCGATCTTATTTCGAGAATAAATTTCGCAGATAAAAACGTCTTAATTTTTTAATACAGTTACGGCTCAATAATGACGATCGCTATGCGGGTTTAGAAATTACATGTTGTCTTTCAGCCTTAAAGCCTTCACCAGTTCCGGAGTACCGTAATAGGACATTTTTTACCCTTAAACTGTTTTAAATTTTAACTTGGATTTTTATAGATAAAATTATTTTAAACTTAAAAAGATATAGAGACAAATGAAAAAATAAATTTCTTCTCAAGGAGTTGTTTGCCACATTTTTCTGACAGGAGCCTGTCAGTTTAATATGCCGTAGAAAAGATCTGTGTGGAAGGCAGAAAGATCACACGAACATCCATGTCTTACTCGGGACTCGAACCCAGGTTCTTTCGATCACTAGCCAAACACCCTAACTTCTCGGCCAAGAGGTAATGTATAGAAATAATAAAATATTTTTTTTGTTTTGAAGCATCTATCACTCTCAGATTTTTGAGTTTAGCCTTTTTGCAATGTGATAGACACAATGGAATTGTCCAGGCCATATTCTTTCGCAAGCTTTTATTTTGCTATCCTTATCATACTTTTCGATAATTTCTGATTTCGATTTCAATTTAATTCCTTTTCCACTTTTCTTTTTACTTTTAGGGGCCATTGTAAAATAATTTAATCGGAAAGTATTTTAGAAGTTATGATAATAACACCAACTCTGGCAAAGAGCTATGAACACCATTAAAACTCAAAAATTAATAATAGTAATAATTTATTTCATGCAGGGGGTTACAGTAAAGCCAAGGTACAGGTAATTTTGGATGTTATTTTAGATGTTCAAGTGGCTTGATGTCCCAGTACATTTCAGAAATTAAAAAGAAATATTGTTGATAGTACAAAAATACAAACAAATCTAGAGGATTTGCATAATTATTTGATACATATAAGCAAAATGACAAGTTGCACAGACGAAGACAAACATATAATATGAAATATGATAAAAAAAAAAGTAAAATTAGGGGGAAGAAAAGGAAGTTTTAAGACAACAGAGAGTAATATTAAATGAATAAACAGGGAAAAAAAGGATTGCGGATAATCCAGACAAAGGGCAAAGATGGGGAGTAGAAATAGGGGTGAGGAGATGTTGTTGGTCAAACCAATGTTCCAATGTTCTAATAGGAATGGAATAATGTAGTTTTTGAATTTTGATTTGGAATTTAGAGAAGTGATATCGCTCGGTAGAGAGTTCCAAGTTGAAGTTGCTTGAAAGGCAAAATAAATTTCACGATACTTAGCTTTGAAAATCTTGTGAATAGAAAACATTTTATTATCAGAGCGAACGATGTGGCGACGTCGTAATCGAATGAAGGGGATGAGACTTGTTATAAATAGTGTCGTGAATAAGGGTAATAAACCGCAGCTTTCTTCTAGATTCAAGAGTGGGAATTTGGTAGTCGGAACCAATATCAGTAAGTGTTAGAGATTCTCGTTTGTTGAAATAGATTTTGTTGATGATTTTGAGAGCTTCATTCTGAACCTTTTTCTAATTTATAAGAGTTCTTTTTATTAATACCGAAAAGAATGGAAGCACAATATTCGAGTTTCGGTCGGATGTTAATTTTGTAGAACATTGGAGCATGGGAGGATAAATAGTTTCGAATGTACCTCAATGAATAAGTTCTTTTAGAAGCTGAAGCGACGGTTTTATTAATGTGAATTACAAAGTCAAGATTATTATCTATCGTAATACGTAAGAACTTCATGGAAGTGGAAACTGTAATATGGATGTTATTGATTTTAATTGTTTGTGTCAGGCGGGGGAGAATTTGAAGTTGAAAGAAAAACATTATTGGTTTTCTTGATATTGACAGTGAATCCATTTTTAGTATACCAGTGAAGCACATTATGAATATTATTTTCTATTTCTTGTTTTAGAGTAGTGAAAGATCTTGAGGTAAAAGAAAGAAGACAATCGTCTGCATGCATAAAATATTGTAATTGGTGGAGGATTGTAGAAAATAACTAACAAAAAGGTTGAAGAAAAGTGGGCTAAGAATGGTTCCTTGAGGTACTCCCCATTGATTTTAAGAGATGTAGAGGTGTAGTGATTTTAAGAGGTTAGTGCTTAATTTAGTTCGGATAACAAAGACGTTGAGATAATTTTTAAAATAGGAAAGAGCGGAGGGCGATAGATTAAGACTATAGCAGAGTTTTTGCAAGATAAGTTTGTGTTCAACTGAATCAAATGCTTTTTAGATGTCAAGGGAAACCAGTCCCACAACCGTTTTCACTTTGCTGTCTAAAGCCAATTTCCATTGATTAACAAGAAGTGTCATGAGAGTTTCAGTTGACCGATTTTTCCTAAACCTGAATTGTCTACACGAAGGTAAATAAAATTTTTCAACAAAAGTCGATAATTGTCTCTCGACGGCTTTTTCAAAAAATTTGCTTAAAAGCACATGTAACTGAAATAGGTCGATAGTCCAGAGGGTTAGAAGGATTTGAAATTTTACGTATAGGTGAGATGATGGCTTCTTTCCATGGAACTAGGATTTCGTTAGAATTAAATGAACAATTAAATAGATCACAAAGGGGTGCAGAAATAATGGGGAAAGAATTTTTAGAACAATGACAGGGATTTGATCTCGTCCGACACTGCGAGTGTTTTTTAGTGAATTTATAAGGTTAAGAACTTCGATTTCGGTAACATTTTTGAGCTTAAAGGTTTCCAGATTATTAAATGATTTATTCGAATAGGATAATGACTCATTTGCGTTTGCATAATTTTCTGTAGAAGTGCAGGATTTACGTCATCATCATCATCATCATCATCATCATCCTCAAGCAGCCATGGGCTATGGAGGTTCAACCAGACCGTGCAATTTAGTTCTCCAAGCAAGTCTATCCTGAGCTACATCTACTGCATCTGGCCACTGCACACCAATTCTAACAAGGTCTTGTTTGACATTGTCTGCCCACCGCATCCTAGGTCTCCCCTTCTTTCTGAGGCCTTTAGGCACACTGTTCATAACCCTATTCGCCAATCTATAATTATTCATACGGGCAACATGGCCAAACCAACGGAGTCTCTCTCTGCACAATATGCTGTTTAAAGGAGGTTGCAAACTCCTTTGCCTAACCTCATCATTAGTTACAAAGTTGAATCACCCAATGCCCAAGATACTGCGTAAGCATCTGGAATCAAAAGCATCTAGTTTCTTGTTATCTTGTTTACAAAGTGTCCAAGTTTCACTACCATAACTAACCCCAGAAAGAACCAAACTATTATACAGCCTAATTTTAGTCTTTAGGTGTATACGTCTATTTCTCCACACTATCCATAGATTCCTAAAAGTCCTGGAAGCAATCCCTATTCGTCTGTTAATCTCATGCCGCATATCACCATTATCTGTTACATAGCTCCCAAGATAATTAAACTGTGACACCTGCTCAACACTGCAAGCATTCAGATTAACTGAATCACAGCCTGCCTGACCAATTTTCATCACTTTAGTTTTCTCTCTGTTTATAACCAAACCTACCCTACTACCAGTCTCATCAACAGCTCGAATGAAAGAGTTCATCTCATCAACATCATTTGCCAAAAGGGCTAAATCATCAGCATAATCTAAATCAGAAATTTTCGTATCTCCAGCCCATTTAAGGCCAAAACTTTCCCTTGAAGTGAATTTCGCATAACATAATCAATAACCAAGCTAAAGAGAAAAGGAGACAAAATGCACCCTTGTCGAACACCAGAAGTAATGCTAAACCAATTGCTACAAGCCTTACCAACTCTCACACACGACTCAGTGTTATTATAGAGAGCTTTCATTATGTTAACTAACTTGTCTGGTATACCATATGATTTCACAATCAACCACAAATTATGACGATCAACAGAGTCGAAAGCCTTTTTGAAATCAACAAAGCTAGCAACCAAAGGTTTCTGAAACTCTAAACATTTCTCAAGAATCTGCCTAAGTGAAAATATCTGATCCACACATCCCCTACCACTTTTAAATCCACATTGCTCATCACGCAATTGACTGTCAACCAGATTCTTAATTCTACTAAGCACAATCATGGAAAAAACTTTACCTAGAACAGAGAGAAGGCTAATACCCCTATAGATATCACAAGAACTGCGATCACCTTTTTTGGAAATAGGGATAACAATAGCTCTGGTAAAATCCTTAGGAACCATGCCTTTATCATAAAAGATATTCAAAATTTCAGTCATCCAAGTGGTAACCGAAACATTTCCAGCTCTAAGCATTTCTGTAGTAATTTCATCTACCCCTGGGGATTTATGAAGTTTAAGTTTAGAAACAGCCAAAATAACTTCAGATTGTGTTATAGGGCCAACATTAAAGCCAACAATGCATCTATCATCATTGCAAACAATGGGAATAGAACTAACCGTATTGTTTAGAATATCACTGAAATGCTCATCCCACCTAGCCATGACAGAATCCCCACCTTCTATAACCTTACCTTGTTTATCCTTCAATCCCTGTATACCTGTCCGTTTTCTACCAACAAAACATTAACTATCTGGTACAGCTCTCTGCTGTTGTGCTGTCTAACGGCTTTCTCGGCTTTGTCAGCCAAGCCATCAAACCCAAGATTCTTATCAGCAGCTAACTGATCCTTTGCTCATTTATTAAGCTCTCTGTAATGCTTTCTATTAGGACTAGTAGGGTATTGATTAAGGACATTCCTGTAGTTTTTCCTTTCCGAAATAAGCTCAAGTGCCTTATCACTCAGATAATTCTGTCTCTTCTGTTCCTTTTTTCCTAAAAGAGTACTGTTAGTGTCCAAAAAAGCCTGTTTAAAATGATCCCATTCTTCCTCAACTTCAGTAGTAAGCATACCATGACTGTCATAATGACTAAGTAACCTATCATGGTAAGCTTTAGCTATAACTGGGTCTTTCAGAGCTTCAGTATTTAAAGCAAATTTTTTAACCCTAGCACAACACTTTTTAAGTTTAAGTTGCAAGACACTTTTAACAAGGTAATGGTCAGATCCAATTTCAGCTCCCCTATATGCCCTGGTATTTCTAACAGAACTAGCCCATTTGCTGTTAATTAATATATAATCAATCATATTCCTATGCAGCCCATCAGGTGAAACCCATGTGTACAGTCGCTCAAAAAAGTATCCGAACGCTATGGTTCATTACAGAATTCAGAAAAAAATATCTGGCAACGATTTTTTTAGAAATTAGTGATCTGGCAACCTTCATGTCACGTGACACGAAGGTTGCCAGGTCACTGATTTCTAAAAAAATCGTTGCCAGATAATTTTTCTGACTTCTGCAATCAACCATAGTGTTCGGATACTTTTTTGAGCGACTGTACTTATGTATGTCGCGGTGTTTGTAATATGTGTTAGTTATTCTGAAATCATTCAGTTTACTTACCTGTAGGAGACGTTGCCCATTGTCATTGCAGCTACCAATACCAAAAGGGCCAATCACCCCTCCCCAAAGGTCAGAGTCAGTACCAACTTTGGCATTGAAGTCACCAAGAACAAGGGTAATATCTCCTTTCTTGACAGAATTCAAAATATCCGGAAGTCGTTCATAAAACCTACCCTTCTCATTCTCATCGGCATCCTCAGTGGGGGCATAACAGCAATAATAATTCAAATAATATAAGTAATAATTATAATATAAATTTATAATAATAAATAATTAAATAATAAATAATTAAATAATTAATAATTAAATTATAATAATAATAATATAAATCATAATTCAAGTCTTTAACGCTTGTCTGAAATTTTGCTCTAAGAAACCTTTCATTAATGCAGTCATATCCTAGAAGAGCATCACTAGCGTGTCTGCTGAGAAGCAGACCCACGCCTTGGTGATGCTTATTGTCATCCCTCCCTGAAAAGAGAAATTTAAGATTATTTTTAAGAATCTGACCTTTATCTGTCCATCTGGTCTCTTGCAAGCCGAGAATATCTAAATTATAATGGTGGAATTCTTGTGTGAGGACATCAAGAGAAAAAGCTATGTGCAGAGTCCTCACATTCCAACTACCTATGGAGAGAAAATGGTTAGTAGGATGTTTAAAGAAACTATGTTTATTGAGAGAGGGAATGCCGACAATATCAAACAGCCCCCTAATCGCAGACATGGGGCAAAGACCCGTTCCCCCACCACTAAAGGCTGAAGCCATCTACACTGGAAGACTTTCTCCAATGTAGAATTTGACGATGCCAATAGAAGCAAAGAGTTCAGGTGCCTGCGATGACCTCTGTTCAGGATTATCCACCAGCTGATAAACATATCCTGCGAATCTATTCACTTGGGGCTGTCAACCCACAAACAAACAGAAAACACAGCGGAAGATTTTCCCTCCACAGAAGCCCACCAGTGCAGCAAAATCAGGATTCATAATCAAGCTCAGAGTCATATATCTGTCCAGTCCAGTGGGTTTATATGATCAGCACCAGGACTCTGTGTGGTTGACCACTCCTCAGCAGGGTAGAAAAAAAAGAAAAGTAGTTAGTTGTCCAGATCAGTAGGCCACACTAATCTGGCAGCCCTCCCCTTACGTTCACTTCCACAAGAGAGTATCTCTTTTGAAAGGTACTAACGGTCTACACCACGAGAAGGCGGGGTCGGACATTAGGTGCTAGGCCTGGCCGTTTCTATGCATCATCACAGGGGATTGGTGCATAGCTCTCCTTCCAGTGACTACCTAGCTACCATTTACAGACCATTTACATAATACATTTTTTAAAACATTAGCAATGTCTTTAGGATCACAGCAGGAGTTGTCATTGTAAACGATCTTACTAATTTTGGTATGGGCTCTTACGTTACTAGTAATAGAATCAAAAATTCGAAATATTTCATTACCATTTGGATTAATAACGGAAAGTCGATTAAGAAAATATAAACGATTGGTATTTTTAATACTACTGTTGACCAGATTACTGAAAGTTTTATAGTTCTCCCATGTGTATGGGTGATTGGGGTTAATAGAATTCTTAAAGTGTTTATTTTTTTAATGCGATCATTTTCAGAAGTTCTTTTGTAATCCAAGGCTTTTGAGAAGGGCGAACTCTGGAAGTTTTATAAGGAACATAGGTGTCAAGTGCAAAATTGATTAAACAGAAGTGATGATGTGCCTTTGAGGTAGGAGTTGTGCCTTCGGAAATACACTTGTGGAAAGGGAGATACTTTGCAAACTCAAAAAACTCATCATTGTTGAAATTTTTAAAGGATCTTTTTGAAATTAAAACTTTAGGTGCACAAGGTGAATAGTGCAATACAGATGAGCTAATAATAAACTGATCACTAATGTCTTCGAAAAGAGTAAGTGTATGCTTGTGAAGTGAAAGTCTATTGGAGAAAATCATATCAATGAGAGATTCACTGTGATCGGTAATGCGAGTGGGCAATTTGTTTAAACGTATATGTCCAAATGTTTTTAGGCAGATTTCAAGCTTGGAATACGCAGAATTATGTTTTAGAGCATCGATATTGAAATCTCCCGTAAGAATGGAACGAAGGTTGCAAGGGAAGCTTTCAAGGACTGAGTACAATGAATTAATAAAATCTTCAATATTGCTGTTCGGTGGACGGTAAAGTGTGTCGATAATAAGAGCAGGGTTTTGTTTATTGATAGGGAAGATTTTGACGCAGAGACCTTCGAAACATGAATAGGAAGGAATAGGCTTTACTTCGACATTAAATGTTTCCCTCACATAATGAAAGTCCCTCCTCCCGTCCCGCTAGATCTGTTGATGCGGAATAGTTTATATCCTTCGAGTTCAAAAAGATCATCTGGAAGGGAGATATTGAGCCAATTCTCTACAGAATAATAAAAATGGATAAATAAAAGGATTAATGGGTTTCTATTAGACTAATGGGTTTCTAAATGTCGTATGTCGTAAAAGTACTTGTAGCAGGAGAGTTTTTACTTTAAAAACGGACTCTGTGCAGTTTAGCAAAAATAAATAGAAGTTGAGAGAGACAGGATTGTGTAAAGTGCGTTACAGATCACAATATATATAAATAAGGGTAAAAGTATACAGGGTGATTCAGTTAAGCGTGTACAAACTTCTGGGAGTGGTAGGTTGCACAAAGACGAATCGGAATCATATAGCAATGCAGGGTCGGTAACGGCATCAACGTGTGCTAGTGTACAGAGAGGACGTGAATGAAAGAGCAGCACGTAAGTGAATAAAATGCTTTTTATTAATCACAATAGGTATATTTGCGAAATGTACAGAAGTCACAGAAGGTGTTCGAAGTTGCAACCACGAGCTGTAACACAGGCCTGACATCGTCGGTGCATGGAATCACGTACATTCTGGAAGATTCCTGGCGTGTCTCGGACTTCCGAGGCAGCTACGGAGATGCGTGCGACAAGGCTCTCAGCACTTTCAACGGGGGTGTCGAACACCAGTCCTTTGATGTAACTCCAGAAGAAGTAATCAAGGCATTATAGGTCCGACAATCTTGCAGGCCAATGAACGGGATCATCACGCCCGATCCACTGTTGTCCAAATGTCACGTTTACGTGTTGACGAACTTCATGGCTGAAATGGGCAGGGGCCCCATCGTGCTGGAACCACATTGCACGGCACAGCGACTGAGGTCCTGTTGTTCATCAAAAAGTTCTGGCAAGGCGTCCTCCAGAAATATCCGGTAACTCCGTCCGTCCAGATGAACTGGTATGAGGTATGGGCCTATTAAGTGGTCCCCGACAATGCCGGACCAAACATTTACAGCAAAACGGTTTTGTGCTGCACGTGTTCGTGTAGCATGGGGGTTCTCCACTGCCCATGCATGCGTGTTATGTGCATTGAAGCTACCTTCCCGTGTAAAGCATGCCTCGTCTGTGAACAGCACAGAAGCATGAAATTGGGGTTCTGCCGCACTCTTCTGCAGGTACCATTGCGCAAATGCAATGCGCTGTGGGTAATCTTCAGGCTTCAGTGTCTGGACGCACTGCACATGATATGGATGCAATTGGTTATCGTGCATAATCCTCCATACGTGGATTGGGAAAGACCGACCCGGTGGGCGATTGCTCGAGTACTGGCACTTGGAGTGTCTTCTGTATGACGTAGCACATTCTTCTCCATATCAGGGTTCCGTGCCCATCGTTCCTGACTCCTGGCAGGTCTCTGGAAGGAACCAGTGTCACATAACCTCTGATGCAGCCGTGCAAACATCTGGTGGTTGGGAGTACGCCTCATCGGGTACCGTTCCTGGTACACGCACACAGCGGCTCGCCCATTGCAGTCCGCAGATGCATATCGGCCAATTCCACGTTTGTGTAATCAGCCATCCTATTACCACTGCGAGCGGTTCGCGAATGACAGTTACCTGCGAGGACGTTGTGCAGTCCCGAGGCCATACAATGCCATCTTCTGTGACTTCTGTACATTTCGCAAATATACCTATTGTGATTAATAAAAAGCATTTTATTCACTTACGTGCTGCTCTTTCATTCACGTCCTCTCTGTACACTAGCACACGTTGATGCCGTTACTGACCCTGCATTGCTATATGATTCCGATTCGTCTTTGTGCAACCTACCCCTCCCAGTAGTTTGTACACGCTTAACTGAATCACCCTGTATATACAGGGTGATTCAGTTAAGGGTGATTCAAAATACAGGGTGATTCAAACTTATCGTTCAAATTTCGTGGGGAGGTACGGAATACGTCAGGAAACTGATTTCACATAGGAAAGTATGTCCGCAAATGTACGCATGCGTATGTAGAGGGCGCTGTGTGTACCCAACCAGTGTACAGCTCGCCCGACCACTCCCGCTGTCATCAGTGTACGAGCTGACTTACTAGTGAAAATATGAATCGTTTTACGCATCAAGAGCTAGCGGATATGGATCTCGCATATGGGGCAGCTGGCGAAAGCGGCCGCCGAGCTAGGCAAGTTTACGAAGACTGATACCCCAACAGAAGAATACCGCAGCATCAAATGTTTGCATGTGTGCATCGCAATATGCGCGAGCGTGGTTCACTGCGCAGCAACATGCAGGATACAGGGAGAAGACGACTGACAGGGACTGTCAACGTCGCAGAACAGGTCCTACAGTCCATCGAAGATAATCCGAATAACAGCACACGAGCTATTGCTCAGCAGCTTGGGGTCTCTCAGTCAGCAGTGTGGCGGATACTGCACGAGGAACGTGTGCATCCTTACCATCTGCAAAGGGTGCAGTTACTGCATCCTGACGATTATCCGAAGCGTGTGGAATTTGCACAATGGTTCATGCAGAAAGGTGCGTGTACCCCAGTTTTCCAGCTTCTGTCCTTTTTACAGATAAAGCTTCATTCAGTCATGAAGGTGTGTTCAATACACACAATTCACATGTGTGGGCTTACGACAACCCGCATGGTACGAGAAGTCACGCTGCGCAACATCGTTTTGCCGTAAATGTGTGGGCTGGAATCATTGGTGACTGTTTGTTGGGACCTTACTTGCTACCACCCCGATTGGACGGCCGGAAATACCTAATATTTCTCGAGACAGTGTTACCGACTTTTCTGGGCGCTGTTCCTGCGCATCCGCCGAGATATGTGGTATCAACATGACGGGGCTCCAGCCCATAGCACAATTGTTGCGTGATTACCTGAACCGAACATTCGGAGCTCGATGGATCAGTAGAGGTGGACCGATCGCTTGGCCACCCAGGTCACCTGATTTATCACCCATGGATTTCTTTTTGTGGGGGGCCATGAAATACCATGTGTACGAGACCCCCGTCGACAGTGAAATGGACCTTGTTGCACGAATAGTGGCCGCCGCAGGCATTGTCCGTGATATGCCAGGCGTTTTTGAAAATGTTCGGCGGTCAATGCAACGGCGCTGTGAATCCTGTGTCCGTGTAAATGGTCGCAATTTTGAGCACCTACTGTGAACCTGTACTTTACCTTGTTGGAATAAAAGTCACATTCGTTACCACTTAACTGTACTGTTTCCTTGTGTTCACTTTACTTGTCCATTTTGTTCATGTAGATGATGTTTGCGGACATGCTTTCCTATGTGAAATCGGTTTCCTGACGTATTCCCTACCTCCCCACGAAATTTGAACGATAAGTTTTGAATCACCCTGTATAAATTTACAGGTACACAAAGAAAATTTTTTAAACTAATTTTAAAGTTCATTTAACTCATTCTTTGATTTAATAAAGCGCTTGTTACCGTTTTTCATTTTTACCACTATTGATCCATTTTGAATCTAAACATTGCACTGGCCAAATTTCTCAATAGCCGAATGAAGCACTTTAAGTCTTTCTGACGTTAGATCTTCATGAATAGTGATTCCACTGCCTTTAAATTTACTTTTAGCATGGAACACGGCATTTCTTTTCCCATATGAACAGAATTTTACAATGATCGGTCGGGGCTTGCCGTTCCGACCAATCCCCACTCGATGACTGCGGTCATTGTCATTTACGAAAATGGCAATGTTTACTTTTCATTGAAAATTTTAATGGCAAGGTCATCAGTAGGCGTATCTACTTCTTCCACTCCAAAAATCCTGATATAGTCTCTGCGTTGGTACTGTTCCAGTTCATTGCACTTCAAAGAAATCTCAGAACGTAGTTGATTTATTACTACATCTTTCTCTCTAATTTGATCTCTTACCTCATGTATATCCTCCGTAGAAAACTCAACAGTTCTTTTTATTTCTTGCAGAACAGCAAAAGTAACTGCTCCTGTGAGTAATGAGACAATCATTTGAACAGAATCTTGGGATTTGAAAATAGTTTCAACATATTTAGAGACTGACGCTAACAGATCGTCGTCCGAACTTCGACGTCGTCCGAAGTTCAAACCAGCGCTAGGGGTAGGGGGTGACCTTGGAGGGCTGCTTCTACCCACTGGCGAGCTTGATGCTTTGCTAGCGAGAGCTGAATTCTTTAGCGAGGTTGTCATCTTGTTTTTAGGCGCCATGATCTTAACAATAAATGCGAGGAGATAAGATTAAAGTACAATACCTGAAGTGTTTCAAAGAGAGGCACCAAACTTATAAGAAAGGAACACAGCTTTTCAAGACACTAAGAACTGCCAAACGCCTACAAAAACCTCTAAGGAATACAGACGAACAAGATGTTACATTACCGCTGCTGAAATCGCTTTCAAGCGCTTCGTGGGCGAAATTCGCAGCGCGGGTGCGGTATGTGTAGGCTTAAGTGGAGCACAGACAATCGCAGAAATCACTCAAATATCGGAGAAGAGTGTTTGGTTGCATAGATCTTGGATCATCCTCCACGGAATCGATCTTGTCTCAGAAGCGTTTGTTCCACTTCAACATCGCGCTTCATTTCAAGCAATGTTCTCCACACCCTTGAATCCTTTCTGGGACTGTCTGTGCCGCACTTAAACCTCGCCTAACACAGCAACATCTCATATGCCGCTGCTCAGTTTCCAGATCAGCCATAACTTTAAAAAAATCACACACACAAAAACGAACACCTTTCCAAAGCGATAAAACATCAGACTGACTACGTATTGTTTTGCTGTTACTTTCTGATTGTATTGCAACGTGTTTGAACTTGCACACACTGCTTCGCGCCCTTCAAAAGTCACTGTTTTGCGACATATTATGTATTAACCCCTACGCCTTCAAAAGTCGCTGTTTTGCGACATATCATGTATTAACCCCTACGAAATGCTGCTAGTTGTTAGCCACCGCAGTCCACGAATTGAAAGATCTACCTTGGTACAAGGAGAGGTATATACACTGCTCACAAAAATTAGGGGATATTTCTTCGCTTCATATTCATTTTGAAATATCCCCTAATTTTTGTGAGCAGTATATATAAATAAATAACTCTTGAAGCAGCGGCTTCCTACAAATGTCTGACAAGAGCTTATCAGTATATTAGTTCACAGATTCAGATATCATTGCACCATATCTAAAGGTGCTAACCATTCTGCCATCGGGACTGCAACTAAAGGTATCAGGTGTGATTAAATCGAAAATCATTCTTTATCAGATAGGGGTGGGCATGTCTCAGTCGGTAGTGTACCAGACTCATGATCGGCGGTTCTCAGGTTCCAGTCTCACCTGGGCCAGCGTTGAAAATTATCTCCGCAAAAACTCCCTGCCTGTCCTCTGTCAGTAGGGGACACCAATGGGCTTGGAAAGACCGCCTTTGAATGGTTCGTTAAACCGTGGCCTCATGTGCGAGAGAGCCATAACCTCTCGTACCCGAACCTTCTCTGTGTCTTCGGGGTTCTTGTGACCTGGCAATTTAGCCCATTGTGTGCAAAAAAGTACCCTTAGAAGTAAAACAACCCCCCCCCCAACCCTTTCAAGATTTCGCGGTCTCTGAATACATTGTGTAAATTAATTAGAAATAAATTATTTAAAACTTAATATTTCTAGTATCTAAATATTATTACCATGATCTTTAATTTTGCATTTTTTTAAACCTTTGAAACCTGTGTAGACTTCATATTGTGAATCATTATGCAAATAGATTACTATTTGATAGCTTCCTTTCCTGATGATATTTCCCCGATTCCTTTTCAGAGATACATTTTTCATTTTGTCAACCATTTTGTTATTTTATTAATTTACTTCGGAACAGTTTTTCGTCTATCAGCTTCCCATCAGACTTTCTTGTGAAGTTTTAAACCCGAAAACTTCAGAGACCTATAAAGTATTTTCTGTAAAATTATTTCTTGTTTCGGGGTACATGACGGTAAGTCTGTTCATGGTTTTTCTGAAAGTAATTTTTTGACTGAGATTTCTATAACTCCATGTTCGGAGATGACACAAAATCCCAAACTGCAAAAAATAAACGTGATGAGCTGAAAAGAAGAGAGATTCTTATCCCCAGAGTGGTATTTCTCTCATATGTTGTCGTGATCTTCAGGTAGACTTCGAACTAAACATATTCTGCCAACTGATAACGATTTGACTCTGATCTGTGTAAACAGAAAGAATTTCAAAGAATTAAATGAGTCAACATCCACATCCAAGTAGATGGCAAATTATTCATTACTTTTCGCATCGTCTGAATAAGTAGGAATCAAAAATTTATTTGCTGAGTAGTAAAAGGCGAGTAGCTAATGAAAAATTAAAGTCTTTTGAGGAAAGAATGATAAACAGTTCTGTACAGGAAATACAGTCCACCAGACAATTTCAATAACGGAATTTTAAAAAAATTAATGATATTTTTTTATTTATTATTCGAATTTTCCACGAAAAGAACATTTTCAAACAGACACATCAATATATATTCAAACTTATAGCATTCGTTATTTTTTATTATAAAAGCCTTTCCCTGAACCAAAGTATAATGTTTTTGGCGGCCGTACACAATCTGTACACGTTTGATGATTATTGTCTATTTATTTTTATAAATAAAAACAAAAGTTCTCATATTCTCAAACAAAATTATTCTTTATCATAAATTTAGCTTATAAGTCTGTATATACGTGTTTAATATTTAATTTTATTTAATGCATTGGGTAAATTAAATAATTCGCTAAATAATTAATAATGTTCAAATATCCATTACTATGGTGTCATCGACACATCTGATATAGAAACAGGAAATTCCAGCTTAAAAAAAGATGTTAATGTTTAAGGACTTTGCAACAATTCGGTTTCATGCCGCTCTTATATCCAATGTCAGTAACAATTCTTGAGTGGCATTTCACCGCAACAGGTGCAGGCAGAGTCATTTTCCAACCGATGCTGGTGGCACTAGTCCAGGATGAATCGGCGCCATTGTTGTCTACGTCAGCGCGTGCTTGCCTCTAATGCTCGGGGAACGTGAAAACACCCTCTTGACAACGTCACAAGACTGAACACCAGCTGGCGTGGCATTCTCCCTTCAGCCGAAGTTTATCTTGTAAATAAAAACCCCAAAGCAAGGTAATGGAAAGGGAGGAGAGAAAAAAGTAAGGTTTCTTTCAGGGAGTTAAAAAAAAAATCGAAGGAAAGCGGGAAAAAACGATGGTGGTTGGAATAGGACTGGAGGAAACTTGAATGGCAAAACATGCAGAGGTTTAGTCCTCTTTGATATGGACACTCGCTTCAGGAATTCAATTATGCTAGCGATGTGATGAGAGCTGTGAGGCAATCGGAGGATCTTTCGTCGGCATTGTATCTCGGCTAAACCTCTGCCGCAGGGAAATTCGCGTCTCCCCTTCACGAGAAGAGATGGACAAGTTAATTTCCATACAAAGACGGTGGAAGGAAGTTCAAAAAATAGCCCACGATTTGAAAGTGTGAAAAGGATCCCTACGATCAGAAGCTCTCTTTCGAAAAGCAATATTCTGGTCGCTTGAAATGATATCGTATCTAGCAGGTGTGTATAAAGAGGGAGTTTGGTACTACACGCGAGTTTAAATTTTTGAAAGCTCCAAGTTAAGAAATTAGAAAACTCTTAACAGATGAGGATTTAAGAATATATGAATTTGGGGGAAACGCAGTTTGAACTGAAAATCAACCGACACTATTATTTCCAGGTATATATTGTTTTGAGAAGATTGGGATGCTACCAATTTATGTCAATTGAAAGTTACTTTCATAGATCCGCAACTTTGAAAGGAGAGTTTTAGGAAAAACTCTCTCAAGGGATAAATGGAAGATATCTATTAAGTTTTTCCTAATATCGATTTTCAACAATCTTCGTTTAATATATAGAGCTGTCGAAGTTGAAAAGAGAAGCATTGCTAGTCATAGGAACTTACTTCAAAAGTTAACTTAAGCAGAAATAATAATTGTTAAACGAATAACTTACTCTAATTTTTTTGTGTAATTATTAAAAATTTTTTTTAACTTTGAAGAAACAGCAATGAAAAGCAAGGGTCCCCCATTGGTATCGGCGCTTCATTTTGAAAGAAGTGACTTTCACCTCTCTCGTTTCACGTAAATAAAAAAAATAAACAGGTAATAAAAAAATAATTTTTGGAATAGGGATGAATAATTATTATTTTCGAAATTTTATATATAGCCTTTTCCTATGCACTATTTTTGAAATTTTATATATAGCATTTCTTGTACACTTTAGGATGGAACGCCATTGCAGTGACAGCGTTGTTATTCAAATGCAGGCCCTGATCTAGAAAAAAAAATGGGGGGTTGGGAAAGGGGGGGGTACAAGAGACTGAAAATCTAATGTAAACATTTATCCCCTTAGTTTAAAAGCTTTTCCGAAAATTCTTTGAAAAATGAGCGAAATATGTATTAGTTTAATAATTGTTGGCCTCCATTAGCCTTATTAATATTCTCAAAGAGCACCCCTCCTATATCCGACCCTGTTCAAAACCTGTATTGCGAATCACAAGTTTAGTGAATTCAGTTCTTGTTATCGATTAGTATATTATTATTTACGTATATTATTGATTAGATGAATTGTAATTAATGTTATAAACAACGCTAGAAATGAAATGCTTTTACATCGTCTGCTCTCTCTAGTGATAATCTGTTCACATTGGGTTATTCATATTGGGTTGTTTGTCATTGGGTACTTTTTTGCACACAATGGGTTAAATGGCCAGGTCACATGGATCCCGAAGGCTCAGAGAAGGTTGGGGGAAGGGATCCACTGGAACAGCTGTTGGGACATTGATGGTAGCTCCCGTCAAGGCCATCCAGCAAGTTCTTTAACGTGCACAGGGTATGGCTCTCTCCCGCACACGGGGCCACGGCTTAGCATCCCATCCGACGGACGGCAGCCTTTCCAAGCCCATCGGTGTGCCCTACTGACCGTGGGCAGGGCGGGGGATTTTGCGGAGATAAATCTCAACTCTGACCCAGCTTGGATTCGAACTTGGGAACTACAGATTACGATCCTGGCAGACTACCGACTGAGCCACCCCCGCCCCTAATCTGTTCACAAGTGTGACTGTTGTAAATATAAGGGTTGTTCAAATGAAAATCTTCAAAGGATGCTCCGTGCAATTTCGCACAACAAGTATGGACTGAGGTTCGCAAACAGCATTCGCCATACACTTCTTCATACTCCTATAAACATCGGTTGGTATTGTTCCTTTTGCCACTAAAAATGCAATATTGCTTGATTTTCAACTTTGGACGTTTACATAACAGGAAACTAGATGCTTTTGATTCCAGATGCTTACGCAGTATCTTGGGCATTAGGTGGTTCAACTTTGTAACTAATGATGTGCCTAATCACTAATGATGTGGTTAGGCAAAGGAGTTTGCAACCTCCTTTAAACAGCATATTGTGCAGAGAGAGACTCCGTTGGTTTGGCCATGTTGCCCCTATAAATAATTATAGATTGGCGAATAGGGTTATGAACAGTGTGCCTAAAGGCCTCAGAAAGAAGGGGAGACCTAGGATGCGGTGGGCAGACAATGTCAAACAGGACCTTTTTAGAATTGGTGTGCAATGGCCTGATGCAGTAGATGTAGCTCAGGATAGACTTGCTTGGAGAACTAAATTGCACGGTCTGGTTGGACCTCCGTAGCCCATGGCTGCTTGAGGATGATGATGATGATGTTCGGGTTTGAAGCAATGTCTATATTGTTCACGCCTATACATTTGATTGATTCTGCTGTTGAAGATTTCCTTCCATTCATACGTATCATATTTCTTCAAAGATATCTTACTTTATTTTAGTAATCTTCTTTTTGTGTTTCGCTTTCAGTAAGAAGCGTAATATTCGCATTTATTTTAACACATCTGCTCAATATTTAAACAAAACATTTGTTTAATACATTTTTAATTTTTTTAATATTGCATAATACAATTTGCATAATACATTTTCAGTGCTACAGCGGTAGATATACAAACAGGAGCAAAAGTTTGCTAATAAATCATATTTTAAACGAATTATTTTCGAAGTAATTGCAAAACTAACCGTATTATACAATGGGAACTGTTACAATCAATTTTCGAAAAAAAAAAGATCTCAGCACCTCATTATTTCCTTTTTTTCCTGCAGCACCAACAACTCGTGAATTTGGCTTCAGTGAATTTTTTCTTCATTACGGCAATATAACCACAAGGCCGATAATCACGTGCGAAATTGCTGCCTAGGGTACTATGCTTTGATCGTTTGGTCTATTGACTTTTGAACAGCGCATGGGTCATTTTCGTGTGTGCTCCGATCACGTTGCTCCAGAGGCTATGTCCTCAATGAGTCGTTTAAGAGGCAATTTCGACCCGTGCCTTTAACGAGGAGAATTATCAAAGTTTGCAAAGTTTGTCGTTTTTTTTCTACCCTTTCAGATATGAGATTAGCATTTTATTTTTGAAGAATTGGTAGTATTTCCTTTCTTTGTGATAAATTTACAAGCCTAGCAGACTGAGATTGATATTACGAATTCTAAAAGAAATTAAGCAAATTTTTATATCAAAGTAAATATTTAGTTATAGAGCAAATAGGGGTGGCTTAGTCGGTAGCGCGCCAGGCTCGTAATCTGCAGTTCGCAGGCTCGAGTCCCAGCTGGGTCAGCGTTGACAGTTATCTCCGCAAAACTCCCCGCCCTGCCCACGGTCAGTAGGGGACACCGATGGACTTAGAAAAGCCAACGTCCTTCGGATCGGACGTTAAGCCGTGGCCCTGTGTGCGGGAGAGCCATACCCTATGCACGTTAAAGAACACACTGGATGGCCTTGACGGGAGGCTACCATCTGTCTCCCAATAGCTGTTCCAGTGGGTCCCCTCCCCAAACCTTCTCTGAGCCTTCGGGGTCCATGTGACCTGGCCATTTTTAGCCCATGGTGTGCAAAAAAGTGATTCTCAGATGTAAAATAATTCAATGGAGGAAACTGACAAAAATATACACTCAGTGGATGTTTTATTTAGCATCAGACTCATATCTATAGAGATACAGATTTCGTCATAACCGGATTGTCTGAATCATCCATTAATCTCAATTTCTACAGTCAGAGGAGATTGAATTTAAAAAAAGCAAAAACTTTCTGTTTCAAATAAGCAGCCTTAAATATTCGCCACTGAGTGCAAGTATCCTAACAGTAATAAGAAATCAAAACGCGGTACTTGTGGTTTTCTAAGTGTGAGGCGCTACACACCTCGTGTTTGAGGGAGGAACTAGTTGTTAAGGGAGTGAGGAGTTTTTTTAGGAATTTTTCATCATAAAACTGATTTTAATTCTCAAAATGTCAGAGATCGATTGCATAGTTTCATACATTGCTTTTAGAAACGCAATCCTTGCAGGTACAAGATCGCTCTGTTCAATTAACCCTTTCAAGACTAAGGGAAACATTTTTCCCATTTTGCAATTGGTGATTGTCGTATTTAATTATAACCTTATCTGCATTTTTTATACAGAAAGTCAAAATAGAACGTATGCCGAACGCAATTACGTAAACGGGAACGTTTAGAAAACAAAAACAGAACTGTCAGGACGCATAATATATGTACTATGTGCAATGTCCATCTTTGCCTCACTACCAAAAGAAATTGCTTCGCAGAATATCATAATTAGCACATCATTTTGTATAGTAATTTTATTTCATAATTTTGTATTATTTTAGTTAACATTTTGTTCTAATAAACCAATAAATAAAAGACATTGCATAATAAGCCTAACTATAATTTGTGTTACCTTTATAGTCCATTGCGAAAAATATTTCCCATAAAATTCCAAAAAAACTACACATTGTTATGTATTTTTCTTATGATTTTTATTTATTTTACGTCTAAACAAACTAAAATAAACAGTTACATACTAATATTTACTCTTAGAAACCTTATGGTCCTGAAAGGGTTAAAACTTTCTTCAGTCATTGCATCTCTTGAACGACTTGAAGTTTAACATACAAACAGTAGCTATTGATTCTTGGCAACATTGTCATGTGCATTTTGAGTTAATTTATCTACCCGCCATATCTCAACACTGACATTCCTTGCCACTGCACTTAATGACTTTTTTTTAGGGGGGGGGGGGGGTGATGATGCCGAAGATGGGAGAGATGAAATCTTTGCTAAGCTGAGAAGGCTCCATTATAGAAAGGTTGTAAATTACTATGTTAATAGATACAAAAATTATCTCATGCAACATTAATTTACTGATGTATCAGAGAGACGTCGACAATTGTGTATTGGCAAATACACCATTGTTTTGCTTTTTTTAAACTCGTTAGGAGACAGACAATATCCTCCCATCAAGACCATCCAGCATGTTCTTTAACGTGCACAGGGTATGCCTTTCCCGCACACGGGGACACGATTTAACGTCCCATCCGAAGGACGGAGGCCTTTCCAAGCCCATCGGTCTCCATAGTAACAGGGGCCAAGGCGGAAGTTTTGCGATAATAAATCTGAACGCTGGCCCCGCTGAGACTCGAATCAGGTAACTGCAGACTACGAGCCTGGCGTGCTACCGATGGAGCCATCCCGGTCCCAATGATTGTGAGAGTCATCACTAACAAAGCTACTATTGTTATACAGAAACCTTTTCCTTGCCAATAATCATGTTGTGCGCAGATGCAAATGCAATGCATCTACGCGCATCGTAGGTATATTATCGTAAAAGAGTGCGATATATTCTGTCGCTGTTATTCAGTTGAGTCATGACACCAGATACGCACTCTGTTCTTTCATTACTTATGAAACTGTTTTATCAGAAAGTTGTTCACCATTTGCATTAAGAGAGTTTCGTAATGGAAATGGCTCACTGACTCCAATTAGTTTGCATAAAATGATTCTGAAATTTGAAGAAACCTGTATGTTAAACATTAAATCAGAATGGTGATGGAAGCTGTCCATAAGCAAGCGGTGGAGGACATTGCAGCAGCTCTGGAAGAGGATGGACCAGATGACAAAAAGGACTTGAGAGAATGGCGGTGGACAACACCATTCTATCAAGCACTTTGCCACCTGGTAGCGTGGCCGTAGAACATTTCTCAGACAGACGAAGCCCATTCCCACATGTATGGTGTCATTAATATCCAAAATTTCAGAATTAGGCAACTGAAAGTCTCCATGTACTTCAGGAGATCCCATTGTACTGGTTGAAAGCTTAGCTACACAAAACCTTAGCACTTTAGTACTTGGTGTGGGTTTACTGCTGCTTTCATTACTGGCCTTTCTTGAAGAATTCCTACCTGTAAGTCCAATGTCTGTTGTTAATGAGCATTGCTAAGAATCTCTTTTGGTTAACTCCATAATTCCAGGCAGTAGCAACTATGTCTCAATACGATGGTATTCATACAGAATGGAGTTCCTCCACAGATAGCCCACTTGGGCCAGCGTTGAGCTCCCGCCCTCAGTCAATAAGGGACAATGATGGGCTTAGAAATGATGGCGTCCGTGAAATGGGACGTTAAGCCTCAGAGCTGTGTGGGGGAGAACCATACTCTGTGCACGTTAAAGAACAAGCTAGATCGCCTTGACGGGAGGCAACCATCTGTCTCCTAACAGATGTCCAGTGGGTCTCCCACTCCCAACCTTTTCTGAGTCCTCAGTATCCTTGTGACCTGATCATTGTGAAAAAAAGTGTCGCTTAAAGGTAGAACAACCCAACTAAGACATAACCTATAACTTTCGTCGAGTTTGAGGTCGGTTAAACGAGAATCTGCGAAGTGCGGTTCTCCACTTCATTGCGTAATTGTTTGTAGCAGCAAAGGCATACGGAGTCGAGGGCATCCCCAGTACGTGATTGCTTATAAGTGTCAATAAACTGTGTCGTCCCTATATAACTCTTGTGCGTGAATTGTTGGACATATTTCTGTACATAATTTGGTGCAGCAAGTCTGAGGCATAGGTCGGTATGGGTGTAACAATCCGCGAACCTGTTATTTCACCAAAATAAGGGGGAAGGTAATCAAAGGGACTAATTCATCATCCTCCGGTGCCACGACATTTGGCACAGTCTATCACAGTGTATCTGCCAATTTTTCCATAATCTACAGTCTTTAAAGCTGAAACAGCATTGCCTATTCTCCTGTTTAAATTTTTTCTATTTTATCGTAAATATAAATTATCTAATGCCGTTTAATTTTACGGCAATATCGTTCAAGTTCCGGTCCCATTGTGCAGAAGCATCACCCTAGAAACGAGTCTTGATCCAAGCAATATTTCCTCGTGAACTCCTTCTGATGAAAAAGAAAGATAAAGTGACAGTTGTTTCATAATCTCTTGGCAGCGAAATGCGAGCAACTATCACATGCCTTTGGGCAGACATATTCCAGCAGATACAATACATAAAGAAAAATAAATCTGCTTTCTGGTAGCATCCACGGCTGTCTGTATATGTGGGGAAGAAATGGCAACTCCACCTCGTTCTATCTCAGGGGAAGGAATGGCAACCCCACCTCGTTCTATCTCAGGGGAAGGAATGGCAACTCCACCTCGTTCTATCTCAGGGGAAGGAAAGGCAACTCCACCTCGTTCTATCTCAGGGGAAAGAATGGCAACTCCACCTCGTTCTATCTCAGGGGAAGGAATGGCAACTCCACCTCGTTCTATCTCAGGGGAAGGAATGGCAACTCCACCTCGTTTATCTCAGGGGAATCCTCGTTCTATCTCAGGTTCTATCTCACGAGAATCTGTGAAGTGCGGTTCTCCACTTCATTGCGTAATTGTTTGTACGAGGAATGGCAACTCCACCTCGTTCTATCTCAGGGGAAGGAATGGCAACTCCACCTCGTTTTATCTCAGGGGAAGGAATGGCAACTCCACCTCGTTCTATCTCAGGGGAAGGAATGGCAACTCCACCTCGTTCTATCTCAGGGGAAGGAATGGCAACTCCACCTCGTTCTATCTCAGGGGAAAGAATGGCAACTCCACCTCGTTCTATCTCAGGGGAAGGAATGGCAACTCCACCTCGTTCTATCTCAGGGGAAGGAATGGCAACTCCACCTCGTTCTATCTCAGGGGAATCCTCGTTCTATCTCAGGTTCTATCTCACGAGAATCTGTGAAGTGCGGTTCTCCACTTCATTGCGTAATTGTTTGTACGAGGAATGGCAACTCCACCTCGTTCTATCTCAGGGGAAGGAATGGCAACTCCACCTCGTTTTATCTCAGGGGAAGGAATGGCAACTCCACCTCGTTCTATCTCAGGGGAAGGAATGGCAACTCCACCTCGTTCTATCTCAGGGGAAGGAATGGCAACTCCACCTCGTTCTATCTCAGGGGAAGGAATGCAACTCCACCTCGTTCTATCTCAGGGGAAGGAATGGCAACTCCACCTCGTTCTATCTCAGGGGAAGGAATGGCAACTCCACCTCGTTCTATCTCAGGAGAAGGAATGGCAACTCCACCTCGTTTTATCTCAGGGGAAGGAATGGCAACTTCACCTCGTTCTATCTCAGGGGAAGGAATGGCAACTCCACTTCGTTCTATCTCAGGGGAAGGAATGGCAACTCCACCTCGTTCTATCTCAGGGGAAGGAATGGCAACTCCACCTCGTTTTATCTCAGGGGAGGGAATGGCAACTCCACCTCGTTCTATCTCAGGGGAAGGAATGGCAACTCCACCTCGTTTTATCTCAGGGGAAGGAATGGCAACTCCACCTCGTTTTATCTCAGGGGAAGGAATGGCAACTCCACCTCGTTCTATCTCAGGGAAAGATTTTATCATTCATTTAAACTTGTAGTAACACTGTATAAACACTTGCAGTAACCCATGCTATCAAAATTTTAATTTCTCCAATTGAAATCAGAAAGCGTGGTCACATTTTACATACAATGCCACCTACATTAACATTTTTTTGAGAAATGAAAATTTTATCGTTACAATATGAACACTTTTTCGAAACTCTTAAATATTCTTATTTTAGGAATTAGTACATGAAGGCTTCTACAAATCTGTAAGAGTTAGAATCTGATGAAAAATATAAATTACTAGAAATCAATTGGTGACTTCGCTAGCTCTTGATTTCTAGCTGGTCACTCCGCTAGATTTCTATATCCACTAGAATTCTTGATTTCTAGCTGGTCACTCCGCTAGATTTCTATATCCACTAGAATTCTTGATTTCTAGCTGGTCACTCGTTATTTCACCTGGAACGTGACACAAGATCCGAAAATTCCTCACTGCACGATATAGCTCTCTTCACCAATTTTTAGTTCTCCATAAAAATCGACATTTAGATAGTTTTGTTTGAAATCTTTAATTTATTTTAAATATATTTTTGATTAAAAATTATGTTGAAGAAGTTATTGAGCTCGGAATGTGATTTTCTATTTCAGATAACATGGAACTGTTTCCAAATCCTGTTCCATGGCTGTAGCAGCCATGGGATTTGGAGGTTCAACTTGGCTGAATAATTCGAATCATAGGTCAAATTCAATATACCGGTGTATCGAATTTGCCCTATGACTTCGAATTATTGACCCATCATATCAAAAATTTCGCAACATTTTCCATGTCTACGATTCAAAAATCCCCAGGAACAAATTTTTAGTTCTCTAGCACAGATAGATCTCAATTTGGCCTAGCTCAATTTGGGGAAGGGACCCACTGGAGCAACTGTTGGGAGACAGATGGCAGCCTGCCGTCAAGGCCAACCAGGGTTTTCTTTAACGTGCACAAGAGTATGGCTCTCTCGCACACAGACCGCGGTTTAGCGTCCCATCCAGCGGTGGCCTTTTTAAGCCATCGGTGTCTCCTATTGACCGAGACTGGTGTGGGGTATTTTGAGGAGATAAATCTCAATACTGACCCAGCTGGATTCGAAGCTGGGAACTGCAGATTACGAGCCTGGCGCGCTACCGACTGAGCATCCCTGCGCCTTCATGCAGGATATAGCTCGTTCGCACATCAATGTGCAGCACCTGCTGTGGAGAATTTCGCAAATGATGCTGATCAGCCAGTTCTTTTCAACAGTGGGGCCAGAACGTTCGCCTAACCCGACTCCGTGGGGACGGATTGGGGGAGGGGTTCAGTCGGTAGTGTTCCAGACTCGTAATGTGCAGTTCCCAAGTTCGAGTGCCAGCTGGATCTGCACTGAGCTTTATCTCCGCAAAACTCCCCGCCCTGTCCTCGGTTAGTAGGGGACATGGATGGGCTTATAAAGACCGCCGTTGGACCGATGGGGTTAGAAAGACCGACGTTAAACCCTGGCCTTGTGTGCTGGCGAACCATACCTGTACACGTTAAAGAACACGATGGATGACCTAGACGGATGCTACCATCTATCTCCTAACAGCTATACATTTGGCCCCCCTCCCCCCAACCTTCTCTGTGCCCTTGGGGTCCTTGTGACCTGACCATTTAACCCATTGTGTGCAAAAAAAGTGCCGCTCAGAGGTAAAACTACCCATCCCTGAATCCGTGTGATTTTTGCTTATTAGGTTTACCTGAAGAATCGTGTATATAATGAAAACATTAGTACGACTGATATCCTGCAACTAAAGGATATTAGGCATCATGTGCTCATCATCCGCCTTATATGATACGTTCTACAAATGGAAATATAGTTACACGTATAGAGACAATTGTTGTGCATGACGTGGGAACCCACATTAAACAGTTGATGGATTGAATGGACATTAGACAGCACTACTTCTGTCAACAGTGGCAGAAATTTGAACTAAATTCTTTTTTGTTGCCATTCTCTCCTTTCTAACTGTTAGTTGGAGTTCCCGACGGCTCTAAATAGCGATATTTTAACTACAACAACCTGGTACTATCGTAAGAGATTGATCTCTAATTTTTAGCACCAGTGTCACATATATAGCAGCATCAGTTCAGTTTTTCACATCTTTCATATCCCGTCTTCAAAGTATAAACCACACACACTTGAAGACTGATCCACATCAGAAACAATGGGAAGAATTTCCTTTATTGTGTGTAAATATCGTTGTGCGCAAGATAAGAACCTTAAGTAGAATGGGGCGGGGGTGGTTCAGTCGGTAGCGCGTCAGGCTCGTAATCTGTAGTTCCCAGGTTCGAGTCCCAGCTAGGTCAGCGTTGAGATTTATCTCCGCAAAATTCCCCGCCCTGCCCACGGTCAGTAGGGGACACCGATGGGCTTGAAAAGGCCGCCGTCCGTCGGATGGGACGTTAAGCCGTGGCCCCGTGTGTGGGAGAGCCATACCCTGTGCACGGTAAAGAACACGCTGGATGGCCTTGACGGGAGGCTACCATCTGTCTCCCAACAGCTGTTCCAGTGGGTCCCCTCCCCCAACCTTCTCTGAGCCTTCGGGGTCCTTGTGACCTGGCCATTTAGCCCATTGTGTGCAAAAAAGTGCCGCTCAGAGGTAAAACAACCAACCAACCTTAAGTAGAATGTTAACCGAGAACAGAAGATTAAATTTCAATTGTTTTATGTCAAGGATGAAATGGAAAGGAAATTTGTTATCTTTTGAACAATTTAAAGTATACATTTTGGAGAGATGTTTGTCGGTCTGTTCTGAGATCAAGGAAAAGGTTTTGCACATGTTTATGCTTGATTGACTCCCAAAACTCTCTTCCCCTCCTCCCGAAAAAAAAAGGAACTCCTCTTAAGTGGCAAGAACAACCTCTAAATTTGGTGTACAGCTCTTTCTCGTCATAATTTGAGACAACGTGAGTGTTTGCCTCTTGTAATTAGGTGTCCTTTGGACGTAAAATGGCGTAGACAAGAGCAGGTTTTGCTTAAAAACGAAAAAAAAAATCTTCCACTGTCAAGATGGCTCGGTTTGGTAGCTGATATTTACGAATGCGCTATTGCACTTAGCATGTTTACAAATGTGTAAATTTATTTACATTCGGAGATACAGTGCACAAAAAGGTACATGTACGTATAAGCAGTAAACTGTTTATGCTAGGGCAGAGTTACTAATGACATGTGGAACTGTGAACACTACCAGGGAAGTACAAAGAAAAAGCTTGGGCGATTAGAGCTTTTAATTATAATTACTTATTAAATAATTAATTATTAATAATTATCCATTAATAATTAATTATTCATAATTGTCAAGTAGCAATTAATTATTAATTATTCATAATTGCCAATTAACAATCAATTATTAATAATTATTTATTAATAATCATAATTATTTATAAAACCCGCCGAAGAGTCGCAGATATTTATTTTCCAAAAATTTTATATTTCAAAAGATTGCTAGTTTTGCAGACATGTAAGTCTCTTGGCCAATCTGGTTCATCAGCTCTTCCATTTGTCACTTTTAATTTTCTCGAACCGAGTTCTGAAGGCGCAGAACAAAACCTTTCCGCTTCGACGGCCCACCAACAATGGATCCCTAGTTTAACGATTTTCAGACGGGAGAAACCTGGTCAGAAAATGGTGATTCTGACTGCCTCTCCATCCCAGTCCGGCTGAGTCCCTACATCTTCCCAAACGCTTCTTTCTCACCCTCCCCTCCTCATAAACATCTCTCCCGCCTAAGGGGAACATTTCTCGTAAACAGTAAAATTTAAGAATAATAAATTTGGTATACATCTTTAATTATCATAGGTTAAAGCAACCTGTTTGGACCCAACAGAGGTGGGGCGGGGGTGGCTCAGTCGGTAGCGCGCCAGGCTCGTAATCTGTAGTTCCTAGGTTCGAGTCCCAGTTGGATCAGCGTTGAGATTTATCTCCGCAAAACTCTTCGCCCTGCCCACGGTCAGTAGGGGACACCGATGGCCTTGGAAAGGCCGCCGTCCGTCGGATGGGACGTTAAGCCGTGGCCCCGTGTGTGGGAGAGCCATACCCTGTGCACGTTAAAGAACACGCTGGATGGCCTTGACGGGAGGCTACCATCTGTCCCCCAACAGCTGTTCCAGTGGGTCCCCTCCCGCAACCTTCTCTGAGCCTTCGGGGTCCATGTGACCTGGCCATTTAGCCCATGGTGTGCAAAAAAGTGCCGCTCAGAGGTAAAACAACCCAACCGACTCAACAGAGATGTACAGTACCCCCTTTAAATACGGGGAAAACCTTCTCTTAAATGGTAAAAGGTAAGATCACTAAATTCTGCATATAGCTATTTTATAGAGTAATTTAAAGCAACAAAGGAGGTGGTTTCCAAAACTATGTATATAAATTCCTTCATAACAATGTCCACACTCCCAAAATAGAAAAATTCTTAAGGGATTTCTGAACGAAATCTTTCTCAAATGAAAGTTTTTGACGTAAGGAGTATCATGGGCGACCTCACACATTACATTATGTCTTTCCCCCCGCAGGTTATGAGAAATCTTGACTACTACGGCAATAGATTTATATTTTACATCATTAAGAATATACATTTTTCAATTGGTTTGATGGAAAAAAAAATGAAATGAAAAAAATTGATGAAAATAAAAATTATAATCAGTTGTGCTTTATGTCGCAAAGTAAGAACCAGTGGCTGCAAAACGCCGAGGGTCGAGGGCTTATAGGAACCCACTCGAAATAAAAAAGATAGGAATTGTATTCGTGATTATTTCTATCTTTTTGAGACCATATATTGCGAACAACTCGAATTAAATTATTGATCACTTTGGGAAATTGAAATCAAGGACGAAATAAATTTAAATATTTTTTTAAAATATTATATCAACATATTTCATTTTATATTTAATTATCAATATCGATTTCTATAAGTATATTTTAGCAAATTAGTAGTTCATATTAAACTATTATTTCGTTTGCAAAGAAAAAATGCTATTTAATTATATAAAAAATATTAGGCTTCCAAATCAACCACAAAAGTAGTTGAGGAAATGGGCCCATAAGTTTTGTCTGTGTCCTTCGGTACCTAATTACCTCACTTGTGAGAATATGAGATTTTTGACAAACATGAAGAATTGAACAAATTACAGTGAGAGGCAATCAGAAAACATGACAGAATAAACGATCATGCCGTCCCGAATCTCGAACCCAGATCCCTGCAGCTACATGTCATCACGAGCCAATGCGATACCACCGCCACCGAAGTCACAAGTAGATTTTTATTTAATTGTCGATATTTTAAGGCAGTGGTTCTCAACCTTTTATGCTTCACGTACCTCCTGGAAATGAGTATGTAACTGGCTGCCCCTGGTATTGATGGATAAAACTATATTTATAGTATAACAATGGGAATAAAATAAAACATACATATATACATTAAATTTTGTATTCATAAATTACTATATCGAGAAACACAAAAAATGACATAAACAATTTAACAAATCTTATAAAATTATAAACATTTTACTGGGTAATCAGTGAAACAACTCTCACGGCATACCCCAAAATATTTTACCGCGTACTGCCAAGGAGTACTCCTATTTTAAGGGATGCATTATTTCAAAATATAATTTTGATATTTTCGATCAGTAAACAAATTTTTCATCACTTCAAGAAAGCATTGCTTCTTTTACACTTTTTACTGTTCCCTTTGTTTCCGTAGATACATTTTTACTATTTTGAACTAAATTCCACTCTCTCTGTATCAATTCCTGCAAAAGCTTTTTGCTTATTCGCCGTGAATACTCGCGGCACACTAAATATTTAAGTTGGAAACAATATGAGAGACTCGCGCATGCGAAGTTTGGTTCAATAATAGACATTGCTGGGGAGTCATTTGCAACACAGAGTTATTCTGTTCAAGTTCTGATATGTATTGAGGATAGTACGTAACGCCATATACGTTATGGGCATGATTTGTGTTAATTTTAGTTTTAACGTTAAAATTTAATAAGAACAAGTTAATTTTTTATGAAGTAAGTTTAATTTTAATATGAAGTAAATATAATTTTTCATTAAATGGAAAAACTTAAATGAAGAATCAGTGTCAGAAAGTAGTAACAAAATGGTTTATAAATTTCGTTTATCTGCATTATCATCCGAAATTTCGCGGCACATCCTTCAAGAACCACTGACCTAGATCCCTTCTCCCTCATTTCGGTTTCGGTTCCTAGGTTTAAAGTTCCCTATCCAAATCAAAGGACCATAACCACTACGTAAACATAGGAACCATTACTTCTGATATAAATGCACGAGTTCGCAATTGATCTAAGTTCGTCGGTAAGTTATGTTTCAGCTGGAGATGTATTAAATGGTGTGCATGAAAGGTGTAATTTGACCGGTAGGTGGCGCCCTACTACTGCCCAGTACGAAGTAATTGGCGTTTTTATTTCACGCGGGACATATCAAGTAGGAGGGTAGCAATGCACGATGCTTATTACAGCGCATTTAAATGTAATCAACGTATGCTGTCCGCCATACTGATTGCTACCTTTAAATGCATCACTGTCGTCTAAATAAGGTACAAAAAAATAGTAGAAATAGGCTAAAACAACATGCTTTCTTTGGTGACGAGGGCTTTGCTGATGTAACCTATCATATAGCTTGCAGTGTCAGCTCTGGTGCTTGTTAGAAATGTAACAACTTGATTAGTTCAAAATGTCAAATAAGACTTTTAACTCTGAGGTAAAGAGTGAAATGTGAAGTTAAGTTTCGAAATTTTTATGTTTATGGTTGATAAGAAAGTGATTTTATTTCCAGCAAAAACAAAAGTAGATTTTAAACGGAATAGGAATTTTTTTATCATAAGTATTAAGATTTTTATAATGTAGACGAAAAGAATCAGAGCTTACGTGCTTTGGTTGCAAAAAATGATGTAGAAATAATTGTTAAAATTGATCAATCAGAGAGTTTGTACTCCAGTATAATGAATCGACATTTGTTGGAATTATTCGGGGAATTTTATACCTCAGCGTATTGAATTCGCATTGAAAACATTTGTCCGAGTTTAAATTGTCACAGCGTGTTGTTCCAATTTATTGAATTCGCAATAGAACCATTTACCGAAATTCGATATGTCAGCATATTTGTGACCAGGCCTGGATCTTGAACAGGGGACAAGAAACAATCGAGCTGAAAAAAATGAAACGGGAAGTGGGGCGCAAGAGACTTGCTTTCCAATGCAATGTAGCATGTCTCCCTCCATTTTACGGGGGGGGGGGGGTTAAGTCTTGAAAAAGGCATAAAATATAAATAAGTTTTACATTTTTTTCCTATTTTACCTTTACTTGCATTCTGAACGAGGGGAAGGGACGAGGAGGGAGGGGGGGGGGGGGCTTATCTATTCCCTCCCCTAGATACGGCCCTGTTTGTGCCCATTGTATTGAATACGTAATGGAAACATTCTAAAATTGATTTGTCACAGAATTTGTACCTCAGTCTATAAAATTTTGCAATAAAAATATTTTATTGCTATAATATTTAAGTTTGAGAAATGTTATGGCAATGAAGAAAATAAAAATCCTATTGTATTCCGATGGATTCCTAGACATATGGGAATCCATGTGAAAGAAGAAATTGACAAATCTGCGAAAGAGGGCTTCCGGAAAACCTCAATTGTTGGTATCTACTGCAGAATCATCTGAACAGAAGACAAGGAAAGTAGATCTTTTTTTTAGGATTAACTTTGATCACTGTGCTTTAAATAAAAAACTCTCCAAGAGTATTATTGGATCACAGAAAGTCATAAGGAGGGGGTCCCGAGAACTATAGCCCCCTCCAAGAGACAAACAATTAGATAAGAGACCCAATTTTTTCATTTCAACAGCCAACCAATTTCTTTTTATGAAGGCAAACCACTGATCCCCTCAGTACCCCGCAGGAAGGCATGTGTAAGGACATATAAAGGATTTTGTACTCCAGAAATAACACTTTTCACTACAAAATCCTTCATATGTCCCTAAATGGCCCCTTCCAGGATTAAGCCTTATGACCGCTACTGCAGAAAGTATTACTCCTCTCAAGTGGGAATGTTTTAAAAATCGGAAAAATTTTAAATATAAGTTAATATTTCCCGAAATATTATTTTTCTTTTTGTCTTACTCTTCGTTTGTAAAAGCAGAAAGCCCAAAATTGAAAGACTTCTAACCTTGCCATCACATTTTAATCTTTAATCTATTGTTTACCTTTTTTTAATCATTTGAAAAAAATAAAATCCCCGCTCCCCTCACGAAACATACAGTATTTTAAAAATACCTCATTGTATGTAAAGTTTTGAATTGGCAATAGCAACATTTGTCGGAACTGAATTTATCGGAGCAGAATATAATCAGAGGGACAACCCCTCCCATTATTTTAACCCTAATCTTGGCAGTGATAACTCATCTCTACTTTATACCTTCTTAGGATGAAGAAAATATGAATTTTGTGGTAAATTTTATATGGACAAAGTAATTAAAAAGAATGTTATTTTCACAATAGCGGTTTTAATATTGAAACAAATGGAGCTATACAGGCGGGTATTCAAGAAGAGATAAAGAAGGCTTTACAAAACCCACCACCTTTAAATTTTTGAGTGCTCGAAACTGAAAAATGATGAAACTATTCATAAGCACGGTTCAAGAGTATGGGAGAAAACACCGTGATAACTAAAATTAAGTAAAAATATAACAAAGCAGTTGCAGTTTGTTAGGGTATGGAAATTGGGGCACAGCCTACATCTAATTTTTAGTCTGCAAACACGAAAGAATAAACACTAATCAGAAAGCGATGAAATTTTCAGTGAATTTATGAAATTTCAAGTTTTCTGAACCATAATCAGAGATAGCGTTGCTTTAAATAACGCAAACCACCTTTTGTTGTTAGAGGAAGAGAATAAGTTTTTTCTACATATAGTGCTTCCGATTCTTATATGCAAAGAAAACGGTTATTGAACAAAATTTTAGGTTCAACTCTGCTATTTCCTGACAAAGAAAAAAAAATGAATATGCGGCTGGCTATATACTGTATTTTAAGGTGTATAAGGAACCCCTTTTTGCTAAAAATTGGGTTCCAAAAATAGGGGAGTTTCTTATACATGGATAGTATTATAGATATTAACAAATTATTCAATTCCTCGAAACTCAAATCTTCATAACATGATGAGAGTGACTCTGATGATGATAATGAACTAGTTGATGTAGCTGATTGTGATATATCAGATGAGAGTGATGAAGAATTTTATGGTTTCTATGAAGAATAAAAAATTTCTTTTTTTTATATCTTAAAATAAAAATATCTTTGATGAAAAATCAGGGTGTTCCTTATACAAGTTAAAATAGGGTATATATTAATCATATTAAATTACTGAGATAAAAAAATGCAGGAATTTAAAAAAAGTATATGATATATTAGCATGCAACTTATTTAAGTATATGCAATATATGTAACGATTAATCTGCCCACACCTACCTAATCAGGGCCAGATTTGGGGGGTGGCGGGTTTAAGTCCACCAAAGAGATTGATTCAACACTACCTCAGTAGTAAAGAATCACAGGATGTGTCCTGTAAACATGGACTCATGAAATAAGAGCTGAAAAAAAGATCAGTTTTGCATTGAGTGGGATTCGAACCTACGTCTCCTGGAAACATATCAGTTTGCTAACCATTACATCATAACTGGCATGTTTTCAAGAGACATGGGTTGGAATCCCACTGACGGCAAAACCAATTTTTTTCCAGCTTATTATTTAATGAGCTGACACTACTTGCTTTTTTTTCTTGCGGGGCGTTTTAAAGAAGTAGTGTACATGGATAAAATTCGAAATATGAATCATTTGAAAGCCAGAATAAAAGAAGCAACTGAGCAAGAGATGTGCTGCAGCTTATATGACAAGAAGTGGAATACCGATTGGACATATTAAACGAACGGTGTACATTGGGTTCAAAACTATTTGAGGTACGCTTTCAATTAAAATATTTACTTCCTTGAATATGTCTATTTTTTCATATATTTAATATTTTTGCATTTATTCTCGAAACCCCACAATTATCTTTCTGACATTCTGTATTGAATTTTAAAATAAATATTGTTTTCCTGGGTCGTGGCTGATGGGGGTCATTATAAACAATATTTCGTCATCATTATTAGTTTGTAATACTAAAGTAAAATACATCATAAACGTATATTAGTAATACTTCTATCCAAGGTTATGGCGGGCGGGGGTGGCTCAGTCGGTAGCGCGCCAGGCTCGTAATCTGTAGTTCCCAGGTTCGAGTTGAGCAAATATATTTCCTCAGTCTTGAAGATCCCAATCTAATTTATCTAAATCTGGGTTGGGTTGTTTTACCTCTGAGCGGCACTTTTTTGCACACCATGGGCTAAATGGCCAGGTCACATGGACCCCGAAGGCTCAGAGAAGGTTGGGGGAGGGACCCACTGGAAAAGCTGTTGGGAGACAGATGGTAGCCTCCCGTCAAGGCCATCCAGCGTGTTCTTTAACGCGCACAGGGTATGGCTCTCCCGCACACGTGGCCACGGCTTAACGTCCCATCCGACGGACGGCGGCCTTTCCAAGCCCATCGGTGTCCCCTACTGACCGTGGGCAGGGCGGGGAATTTTGCGGAGATAAATCTCAACTCTGACCCAGCTGGGACTCGAATCTGGGAACTATAGATTACGAGCCTGGCGCGCTACCGACTAAGCCTCGTTTTCGGTAGGAACATCATGTGATGCAATTTATTTGCTTCATTTTTTATATTTTAAAACTATACATTGAAATAAATAAATTTAAGCGTAAATGTTTCCACAACCAAGAATTAGAAACCCAAAATTTTGGTACTCTAGGTTGCAGTCTGCTAGCTTAGCCTTTAATAGGGTGGGCATTTAAAATAAAATTGCCAATCAGAAAGTTCCCTATTTTGCCACCCACTTCAAAAACTTTCTTTATTCCTAAACTCCATCAGGAGATAAAACTTGTCTAAAACAAACTAAAAGTATTGTATTCTGTTGAACGAGAACTGCCATTATGGGAAACCAGGCCACACTAGCAGCAACATCAAAACCGCAGAGACAGCAATTACGCCACAGGTAAATCAATCGAAAGAGTAAATTTGTTCCTTAAACTGAACATAACGACCAGACAATTGCCTATTTCGTAGTCAGGGAATTATTTATTACTTAAGCGATTGGTATGATGTCTTTCTTCCTTCATGATGCTCAGGGTTTAAGCTCTGGTTGACAGATAAAATGTCTCAGATGAGTTAGCTAGGTAATCAGCAGACTGCCCTGTAATCTTCCCTGAACCATTCAGGTTGACACGCAGAATAAAATGATCTTAAACTCATGACGTACTAATCGAGAGGAGGATCGAGAGTGGCTGAGGCGAAATGATGAAACTGATTTCATGCATGTCAAAGCTTCGAAGGAAGTTGTGACCATGTGAAGAAATGACTCAATACTGAGAAATGCAAATGAAGCGGAGTAAGAGTTACCAAAACAAAATCATTAAGGATTCTTGGAGTGCTTATTTAGTCGTAATTCTTCTCTGTTATTTTCATACAGAAGCTAAAAGTATTGCATATATTATTAAATTTTCTCATACCTGTAGATTATTTGGTTGTTTGGGTTGTTTTAGTGGCACTATTTGAACACATAATGTGCTAAATAGACAGGTTACAAAGACTCTAAGGGTTCAGAATTGGATAGAAAAACGGGATGCAGTGGACAGCTGTCAGGAAACAGATGGCAATGTCCCTTCTAGGCCATTCTGTGTGTTCTTTAATGTTCACAGGGTACGACTCTCCTTCACCAGGGAACATGGCTTAAAGTCTCATTGAATGGATGCCCATCACTGTACTCTCTCACAAAAGGCAAGGAGTGTGTGTGGGGGGATTTACGGAAAAGTGGCCCCTCGCATTTCGCCCCCCACATTTCGCCCCCTGTGAGATAATGAGTAGGTTACAAAAATGTAAATACATTCAACTCTCGATAACTCGACTTTTTACTAAAGTGGAGATTCAATGTTAAACTCTCTCGATTACTCGAACTGAACTTCCGATAACTTTAACTTTTCCGAACAAATTTTCAAAATTAGTTGAAGTTGATGACTTCCCGATTGAAGCTATGGTGATTGCAAATTGCTTTGTAAATACATATATTGGAAGAAAACAACGGAGAGGCCGGCAATTACCCATTTTTTGCCATCGAATTGTGGAATGTTTACACACGAACACTGAATGATCAGCAACGTACCAACAACGCCGTGGAGGGGTTGCACAGGGGATTTCAGGAAACTTGTGCTACTTTATTCCCAAATATTTACCGATTCATTGATTCTTTGGAGAAACAACAAGGGCTGCACGATTTCGAAATTACACAACTAATTGCCGGTAATTCAGGCAATCAAAGAAACAAGAAGTATGCTACAATTTTTGCTAGAATCGAAAGAATAGTCCAAGATTTTCAAAACCGAAATGTGATTGATTACCTTAGAGGCATTGCATACAACTTCGAGTTTTAAACAGTAATAATGTGCATTTATTCTATTAAAACAAAATAAATTAGAATTATTAAAACATTAGGTGTATTATTTACATTTTTGTAGCCTACTCATTATCTACATTGGCGGGGGTGGCTCAGTCGGTAGCGCGCCAGGCTCGTAATCTGTAGTTCCCAGATTCAAGTCCCAGCTGAGTCAGCGTTGAGATTTATCTCCGCAAAATTCCCTGCCCACGGTCAGTAGGGGACACCATTTGGAAAAGCCACCGTCCGTCGGATGGGACGTTAAGCCGTGGACCCGTGTGCGGGAGAGCCATACCCTGTGCACGTTAAAGAACACGCTGGATGGCCTTGACGGGGGGACCATCTGTCTCCCAACAGCTGTTCCAGTGTGTCCCCTCCCCCAACCTTCTCTGAGCCTTCGGGGTCCATATGACTGGCCATTTAGCCCATGGTGTGCAAAAAAGTGCCGCTCAGAGGTAAAACAACCCAAAACAACCCAAATCATTATCTACAGGGGGCGAAATGTGCCGTGGGCGAAATGTGTTGGGGGCGAAATGTGGGAGGCGAAATGCGAAGGGCCACTTTTCCGGATCCTGTGGAGGGAGGGATGTTGAGGTAAATCTCAACGCAGGCTCAGTTGGGACTTGAACTGTGAACTATAGATTACGGTGTTGACGCGCTACCAGCTGACTCTCCTGTCGTAGTTTATAAATCAGGAAGAAACTGAACACAAAAATTAAAATTTTAAATACTGGGGTATTGTATAACATTTTAAACAATTTTCGGTTCGCTGCAGTACAAGTTTACCCTAAATGTCAATTTATTTTAATGCATAAGTGAAAAATAATTTCCTTCTCAATCATACGTCCTATGTCATACGGATACGAAAACTGTTTGATTCATATTTGAAAACTGCGAGTGAAATATTTAGAAACATAAAAAACTAGGTTTATAAATTTACGCAATGACCAATTTATTAACCCGCGCGTTGGAGCATCTTGGTATTTTCCGTAACATATGAGCATTTTTGGATTGCCAAAATAGCATCTTTACGTGTTTATTTGTCTAGCTGTTCCTTAATGTTCTTGATGCAAATATTGAAAAAAGATGTTTCTGTGTAGCGATGTTTTAAAAAATAAGGTGCAGCCGAAAGACCATAATGCGTAGTAGAATTAATCATATTTTGATATGCGTTTTTCCATTGCTGCTGTATGGTTTTGCGGATGAATATTTAAAGTGCATGGAAAATGATAGAAAAAAAAAGAGTTTTAAGTTTCTAATGCCTATTTTATACTTTCGTCGAAATATAAAGCATATAACATTATATTTAGGTTTTCTTTCAAAAAGTAAATTATAGAATCATGAAAAATGAAAACGTTTGAAAAAATTTTTTTAGATTTTAAGAGCATTAGCATGCAACTATTCACTTGGAAAAAATCCTGTTGAAAGAGACCAGCCACGCGCACTAAACTGGCTCTCGGATTATCCGACCACTGATATGTCAAAAAGGAGTCAGATTCAGAGTTTAGAGATTTAAAAATATAAATATCGTGAATGGAGATGAAGACCTCCACGGGGATGAAATTTTAAAAACCCTTCCCAGCCAGCAGTTTTTACCAGAAGCCAGAGAAAAGGGAATCAATAGGCGAAGAAGATGCAAACATTATTTTCTGCTCTTACGTTCATTAAAAAAAAGATATTTGGTTGTAAAAGTTATTGCATTGGGGGAAGAATATTTATGGGAAAGGGGTGTATGAATTCAAAACGTATATCAATTAATTAAAGCTGATGCTAATACGAATAGAAATGCATATTTGACCATTTAAATTTTTCTTAGCATTAAATGCAACAGTTTACTCTAGAAAATCCATTCGCCACTGACGAGTGAGCAAATATATTTCCTCAGTCTTGAAGATCCCAATCTAATTTATCTAAATCTGGGTTGGATTGTTTTACCTCTGAGCGGCACTTTTTTGCACACCATGGGCTAAATGGCCAGGTCACATGGACCCCGAAGGCTCAGAGAAGGTTGGGGAAGGGGACCCACTGGAACAGCTGTTGGGAGACAGATGGTAGCCTCCCGTCAAGGCCATCCAGCGTGTTCTTTAACGTGCACAGGGTATGGCTCTCCCACACACGGGATCACGGCTTAACGTCCCATCCGACGGACGACGTCCTTTCCAAGCCCATCGGTGTCCCCTACTGACCGTGGGCAGGGCGGGGAATTTTGCGGAGATAAATCTCAACGCTGACCCAGCTGGGACTCGAACCTGAGAACTACTGATTACGAGCCTGGCGCTCTACCAACTGAGCCACCCCCGCCCCGTCTAAATCTGGAATAAACCTCATAATGAAGAACGAATATCTTTTAAATGGTGTAGGGATAGATTTCGACATTTTTTTATGAAAAAGCTTGTTTAAGAAGTTACTGAAATCAGAATCAGACACACTATTGACATAATATGGGTCAGTTCCTTTTGAGGGGGCCACAGAGTGTTGAATTATTTAAAAATTTCCAACTTCTTTCGGTATCAATCGAAACATTTCTAAAAATCAACAATTGCAAATGATTCAATTTAATTCTCTAGCATTAAAAAAACAAATCTGACGAAATGGAACCTTTATATTTAAAAGATCATTAAGAGAGCGATTTGCTGTATAGCGATGGAAAAAAGAAACGCATAATGCTTCTTGAACTTATGTTTACTATTAAAATGCTGATCTTGCTCACCCTTGCTCTTTCAATATATTGCTGTACAAAAACCAAGAACTCGACTTCGAATCCTTGCAATTAATTGGTGAACTCTAATGAGATTATTTATTTCAGCTTTCTCTTAATAAACATTTAGCTTTTTCTTAGAATAATATTTTTTTTTCTCTCAATGGCCTTTCCTTTTATTCCGCAGGGAAATGCTTTACAACAAACTGTAAAATAATTATGAGGCGATCTCATATGTCAAATGAGCGGCACTATCGATTTTTGTGGCAAAAATTCCGTATCCTTCTCTCTTACGGCGAGAAACAGAGCATTCGGCAGTGCTCCGGATTTGTAAATCGAGATTTTCAGATACTTGTCATGACAGTATGCGTACACTGCTCGTTTCAAGTGAAGCACTGATAACCAACATGTAAATTAATAAAAATATCGTTAAAGATAAATAAAAGACTTTTGATTTGCATAGGTAACATAATGTGTAGCTTTAAAAATCAACATGTAAATTCCGTATAACCTTACGGAATAGGATTTTTTTAAATTTTTTTTTTATATAAAAGGAAGAAGTAGTTCTTCCCTACACAAGGGACAGATAACCTAGAAGCTATATTAGGCTTGTCCTATTTTCTCATACAAAATACCAAACACTTACACAAGGGCATGCCCCGTGGCCTTAGTAGTCAGGCATGCTAACCACCAAACCAGGTAGGGTTTAAATATATTATATATGTTATAAAACAGATACCCCTATAAAAACAGTGCTTCGGGGTAGATTCTCGTTCATTTCAAGCTATATTTTGTTGTGTGGAATATCCAATTAATTCATGATATCTGAAAGGAAACTTTACGCGATTCTAAATGATGGAGAGCTTTTGGAAGTCTGGAAGCTGCTCAAAGAATCACGAACGAGGCTATATTATTTGATATCCAGCATCCTGTTATCTCAAGGCTTTGAGAGCAATTCCAAATAACCCAAACAGTTATCAGAAGATCTGTTCAAAGGCGTCCAGACCCCTTAAGGTGATCGCTATACTGGACTATTTTTCCTACGGAGCTGAAGAACAACAGCATCATCTTTGCTTTCATACCTGATTGCAGCCGGGGAAGGCAGGAATTTGTCTCAACTACGATCTGATGGCTTCATAAATCCAGATTCTATGTCTGCCGATCCTTTAGACTCGAGACACAGACAGGTCAGTTTGAAATGTTGTCATCACCATGTAACCTAAACCTCAGAACAATAGAGTCACAACCTGTTGGCGGAAGAATCGAGATTTTCTCTACAGTCGGACAACACGTGTATTTTATCTTGAGAAAAACGGGAACCTGCAACCAGCCTCATATCATCGTTGAGAAGTGCATTTGGTGGTGACTGTGTTTTCATGGGTGGCCGTACAAAACTTTATGTGTTTCATGGAAGTTACGTATATACTCTGAAATATCTGGATGAGATCCTTAGTCCCTATGTCAAACACTATGCTGAATGGAGTAGGTAATGATTCCTCCTAATGGACGATAATGCCCATTCGCAGAGAGCAGACTGACTATAATATCTTGAAGAGTAAACTTTTTATGGGAATTGGGCTGAAGGTAAATTAAAGCCCTTAATCAAGTGTATCTAAATATTCAATTTCATCAATTTAAAGAGTTATGGTAGCTGTAATATTTAGCAGCAACGTGACTCTTCTTTAAAACGTTTCGTCAAATTTGATAGAAATTGATGGAATTAGCACAGAGCTTCTAAATGTACAATAAATTTAGCAAATGGTTTGATGACTGGCAAGTTTTGCAGCTAACTGTTCCAGCTTTCAGAACTCTTTAAATACTACATTATTAAAAAGGGAAGAAGGTACTCCCCTATACAAAGGACGGAGATAATCTAGAAGCTCTATTGGGCTTGTCCTGGTTTCTTAAACAACATACAGACACATTCCCGTTGATTTGTGTATGGAGTAATTTTCCTATGGAAAGCAACAGTTTTGCCTTCAATCCTGATTGCAGCCCGAGAAAGGCAAGTTACACTAACCACTAGACCAGGTATGTGCTGACGAATATTAATGAAATTCAAGATTTAGATGTATTAGATTAAGATTTTTAATTTACTTGCAGGCCCATTTCTATAAAAAAATAAATAATTCTTTAAGATATTAAGAGTCTAATTTGGTTGTCCACTGGTTTTCTAATTTTCTTGGTAGAAACTGATTCAAGATTCAACAGATTTTCTGTTGAATCTTGAATAATTAAATAAAATCTAAAATCATTGAATTATACTTCCAGAAGGGTAATAAAAGTAATTTAAATGATCAGGACTATCTGTATTACCCGTGATTCTAGCTCCCTTTAACCCTGTGCCTTAAAAGATGCATCATCATCCACGTTCCCTCACCCACTCTGACTGCGATTGCACGCGGCGAAAATGGATCAAAAATGGATCAGCGAAAATGGAGCAAGAAAAATGAAGTAAGTGAAAGAGAGAGAAAATGTGAAATTGAATTTCAATTTAAATGATGAATAGACAAAATTAAGATGATGATAACAGAGACGTTGGACGGAGAGGTTTAAGATGCTAGATGCTGTGATTTGAAGTTGTTTCCTTTTTCCGTTTAAATCTTTATAAATTTCAATGCATAGATTTGTAGCAGCGTCAGGCTTTTGTCTGAAATTGATGCTCCTTTCTACTAATGGACCAATCTTCATCACCATCGCTTTCTCTTTCGTCTACATATCTACATTTCTTGGCTGATGCATGGATCAGGTGTACTTTTATTTTCACATTTGGATTCTGTAATGATTTAAAACGATGATTCATGTTTAGAAAAATAAAAATTTTAGTATATATTTTTTGCTCGAAGTTATCTACTAGAAGTGTCAATATGTTTTTGCGGATGCTGCTTTAACTTCGTATCAGCAATATTACAAGTATGCTTCTCTCCAAATCCTAGTTTTTTGTTTCTTTCTGAGAAGGGGGGTGTTTTGGTGGTTTTTCCGGTATTTTGACATCTGAGAGAACTTTTAAACACACAATGAACTAAATGTCCAAGACTCAAGAACGCCAGAAACTTAGAACTGGTAGGAACCAAAGGGAACCGTATGCTAGAAACAGAAAGTCTCTCATCAAAGTCTTGTGCTTTGAGTGCACAGATTATGGTGTTCTTTAAGTGCACAGATTATGGCTCGATAGAGCAGGAATCAGAGGAAAAAATATCTCAACTCAGGCATAATTAGTAATCGAACCATAGCTATTACTTGTCTCAGCAAATCCCGCAATCTTCTTTGCTCTATCTAGCTTTATTGAAAGCATATAACTATGAGTCCACCGAAGAAAGCATATGACTATGAGTCCAATGAAATTAATATCCTCTGACAAATCAGAGGATATTAATTTCATCGTCATTTTATCTTGTCATTTAAATGTCATAAAAGTCATATTAATAAAAGAGTCAGATTCAAATTTTAATAATTTTTAAATAACCTCTTTTAAGGAAAAATGTTGCTGAAGATAAAGATTCCAATCAAATTTATCTAAATCTCGATTATCAACAATATTCGTTCTATATTTAAGGAAGTTAAACCATTTAAAATCTTAGATTGTTCCACCAAAAGAAAAAAACGTTCAAAATTGAAATAATCATTACACAAATTGCTCGCATATGGTTATGCGATTTCAGTAAAGTTTAATGTAACAGCTTCAGAATTGGCTTTGACGTGTTTAAAATCAACTTTTGTGATTAGTTACTTTCACAGGACTAGCTACAGTTAAACATCACAGCTTCTTTAACTCTCAGAGAATGGATATCGTTGAAGATCAGTTAGGTATACTTGATTAGGTTAACTAACTCTTAAATAACACTTAAATTTACTCTCCGTCAGAAGTTTAACACTTAAATTTACTCTCCGTCAGAAGTTTAACACTTAAATTTACTCTCCGTCAGAAGTTTAACACTTAAATTTACTCTCCGTCAGAAGTTTAACACTTAAATTTTCTCTCCGTCAGATGTTTCCTTGAAATTCTTATTTGAGAATTTACTGAACTCTGAACAGCCTGCTCGTAATAAAGTGTTATCGAGTGAATGCTTTAATAAAAATAATAATTGAACTGATGGTGAAGCGATTTTTCTGTTATCGTTGAAAAGTGACTCTTAGTCTTTAACACTTGAATGAAAACTAAAACGCATTGTGAGCAAAGGAAAAAAAAATGTAAGAAACGAATATGCAAGTTTGTTGGCCTCTGGCCTCGTCCATTTCTTCAACTGAGCTTAATCCCCTGAATGAAAAATTGTCTTGCATCGAAGGAAGACGAAGAAAAAAGGAAACAGAAAGATGTCCCCTGATTGGTTGCATTTCGCTTGTTAGCTACTTAAGAATAAATAACTTTTCACAGTGGGAAACATCAGGTTTGGTTGACTATAGCTAACATCCTTAAATTATGCTTCAAAGGAATAAAAACGCGAAAAAGACCCCCAACTCGTGTTTACACGCACCGAACTTCCAGGCTTAAATCACCTGCAAATTGCATCGTTAGAGTGTGTCGTGACTACTTCTACCCTAACATATTTACTTCTACTTTCTAAATGGATGTCCTTTTCTGCCGAGTTTGGCCATGGTTTAAATTTTATTTTTCTCTGAAAGGCAAATTCAAGAATGAAAAAATGTTTTTAATTGTTACGAGGTTTGCGTGCCTCGTGATCATTTGCAATGCGAGGACATCGACGTGTCTCTCTCTCCTCGAGGTGCACAACGACTTCGTTGTTTTCGACATGTTTTGCGTGTGCAGTTTTGAAAATGACTCTAGAGCACCAAAACTGAAAGCTTTTTCGCTGGCTGTAAAAGTCGTTAACGATAAGAAACGAGTAAATTAACGACGGCAATGGCGTGAGTCGGGCCTAGCTCAGAGGTGATATTTTGCTGAAGGATCTCATTAGGTGATCTCCATCTCTTTAGGACTGAGATCGGCTAGCTCGTCAGATTTTCAAACACTGATTTGGGTTCGATACGAGATGACAGATCTTGCCTGGTATTTATCTTTTTATTTTTTATGTTATTATGAAACTTCAAATTAAATCTTGATGCATTTCATCCTGATATGCTAGTAAGATAACTCTCAACTGTCAGAATGTTTTTTTAGATATACGAGTTTGTCAGAAGCTAACCAAATAACTTTAAAAAAGATTTAAAAAAAACTTGGCAAACATCTTCTGAATAACTTCCCCGGTAGAAATATTGTTGATTTAACAACTGATTCAGCTTAAAATTTTGTTTATGATTCGTTTTACTATTCAGTTTGAAGTTTAGCTTATGATTCATCGTGCTATTCAACTCGAAATTCTGCTTACAGTTCAAATTACTACTCAGTTTGAGATTCAACTTACTATTCAGTTTGAGATTCAACTTACATTCAGTTTGAGATTCAACTTATTATTCAGTTTCAGATTCAATTTGTTTTTCAGCTTAAGGTTCAGCTTACAGTTTTCTTTATTACTCAGTTCGATGTTCGGCTTACGGTTCAACTTACTATTCAGCTTGAGGCTCAGCTTACAGTTTACCTTACTATTCAGTCAGATGTTCAGCTTACGGTTCATCTTGTTATTCACTTTGAGGTTCATCTTGTTATTCACCTTGAGGTTCATCTTATTATTCAGCTTGAAGTTCTGCTTACAGTTTTACTTATTACTCTGTTCGATGTTTGGTTTACGGTTGAACTAACTATTTAACTTGAGGCTCAGCTTACAGTTTACCTTACTATTCAGTCTGATGGGGGCGGGGGTGGCTCAGTCGGTAGCGCGCCAGGCTCGTAATCTGTAGTTCCCAGGTTCGAGTCCCAGCTGGGTCAGCGTTGAGATTTATCTCCGCAAAATTCCCCCGCCCTGCCCACGGTCAGTAGGGGACACCGATGGGCTTGGAAAGGCCGCCGTCCGTCGGATGGGACGTTAAGCCGTGGCCCCGTGTGCGGGAGAGCCATACCCTGTGCACGTTAAAGAACACGCTGGATGGCCTTGACGGGAGGTTACCATCTGTCTCCCAACAGCTGTTCCAGTGGGTCCCCTCCCCCAATCTTCTCTGAGCCTTCGGGGTCCATGTGACCTGGCCATTTAGCCCATGGTGTGCAAAAAAGTGCCGCTCAGAGGTAAAACAACCCAACTCAGTCTGATGTTCAGCTTATGGTTCATCTTATTATTCACTATGAAATTCATCTTATTACTCAGCTTGAAGTTCAGCTTACAGTTTTCCATATTACTCAGTTAGATGTTTGGCTTACGGTTCAACTTACTATTCAGTCTGATGTTCAGCTTACGGTTCATCTTATTATTCACTTTGAGGTTCATCTTATTATTCAGCTTGAAGTTCAGCTTACAGTTTTACTTATTACTCAGTTCGATGTCCGGCTTACGGTTCAACTAACTATTCAGCTTCAGGCTCAGCTTACAGTTTACCTAACTATTCAGTCTGATGTTCAGCTTACGGTTCATCTCGTTATTCACTTTGAGATTCATCTTACTGTTCAGCTAGAAGTTCATCTTACAGTTTTCCTTATTACTCAGTTCGATGTTCGGCTTACGGTTGAACTTACTATTCAGCTTGAGGCTCAGCTTACAGTTTACCTTACTATTCAGTCTGATGTTCAGCTTACGGTTCATCTTATTATTCACTCTGAGGTTCATCTTATTATTCAGCTTGAAGTTCAGCTTACAGTTTTACTTATTACTCAGTTCGATGTTTGGTTTACGGTTGAACTGACTATTTAGCTTGAGGCTCAGCTTACAGTTTACCTAACTATTCAGTCTGATGTTCAGCTTACGGTTCATCTTGTTATTCACTTTGAGGTTCATCTTACTGTTCAGCTTGAGATTCACCTTACACTTTTCCTTATTACTCACTTCGATGTTCGGCTTACGGTTGAACTTACTATTCAGCTTGAGGCTCAGCTTACAGTTTACCTTACTATTCAGTCTGATGTTCAGCTTACGGTTCATCTTATTATTCACTTTGAGGTTCATCTTATTATTCAGCTTGAAGTTCAGCTTACAGTTTTTCTTATTACTCAGTTCGATGTTCGGCTTACGGTTCAACTAACTATTCAGCTTGATGCTCAGCTTACAGTTTACCTTACTATTCAGTCTGATGTTCAGCTTACGGTTCATCTTGTTATTCACTTTGAGGTTCATTTTATTATTCAGCTTGAAGTTCAGCTTACAGTTTTACTTATTACTCAGTTCGATGTTCGACTTATGGTTCAACTAACTATTCAGCTTGAGGCTCAGCTTACAGTTTACCTTACTATTCAGTCTGATGTTCAGCTTAGGTTCATCTTATTTTTCACTTTGAGATTCATCTTACTATTCAGCTTGAAGTTCAGCTTACAGTTTATCTTACTATTCATCTGGAGGTTGAAAAACCACTATTGAAAAAACTTAGATACTTCTGATTTATAAACTATTGGTTACGTTAGATACATGTATTATTTTCTTTAAAAAAGGAAGAAAAACTGTTCAAACCGCTCTAAATCTATCGGAAGGCATTGACGTTCTTTGACCGAGGCAGTAAAATAAAACAAATTTTTAGTGTGTGGTGTGTTTCTTCTTGTATCTTTTTAAGAGATGAAGATAATGAAGCAACATATTTTAAATCCTAAAGATTTGATTTCAAAAGGTTTATTAATTTAGCATTTAATATACTGAAGGAAAAAAATATTTTTTGAAATAATTTCATATAATTGCTATTTATTTTCAGGAAAATTTCCTTAATTAAGAAACTTAATAAACAATTTTTTGCTCTTTTCTTTTAAGAATAGCGCTTCAAAAAGATTAAAATAGTTATCCTTAACCATAGTTAATTACGTCTAAAGAGAAGCCTTTCATAAAACTAATAAAATTAAAAAAATTAAATATCAATGTAATGGTGAGACAATATGTGAAATTTATTACGTATTTCTTCATTAACATTGAATAAAACAGTTTCCATAAGTTTTGCACTTCAAGTAAATATTTCGAAGTAATATTTAATTAATTGTGTAATTTAAGAATATTGCTGCTAAGTAAAATTGCTTTGTTTGCTTCAATCATATATTACATTTCAGTTTTCGAAGTGTTTTATCTGCATCACCGCTTTTACAGGAAGTAAGAGGTTTCTCTAAGTGATACGGGAGCAACCGACATTTGTTTTTATTATCCTAAGTTCGATTGATTTGTTAGATACACGATAACTTTCAATGTTACCAGATACCGAAAAGTTTTCATGCTGCCTAGATGCATATAGTGTACGGAAAGCAATGCCAGTTAGGCAATAACGTTTATATTATAATGAATAGAAGGTTTCAGTTACATATGCATGTGCATTCATTATTGGACTGCACAAAACGAACCTTCGAAGTAATCTCCGACACACGCGATGTATTTTTTCCTCCGCTGAACTCTAGGCTGCAATCCTGTTTGGAAAAAACTGTAGTGAGCGGCATCTGATTCATGTTTTCAAGGGAACTAAGATGTCTTCGACGTCATCAAATCTTTCTCTCTGGACACACGATATCGGTCGAATTCATAAAAGTCCGACGGTGCCAAATCTGGGCTGTAAGAGGGATGTTGCATCACAGGGCAGCCCATCTTTGCAATTGCCTTATTTGTAACAAAAGATACGTAAGGGGAGGCTTTCTCATGGAGTAGCTTGATGGATTTGAGATCATTTTTCAACCTCGTCGTCCTGATGGCTTCTCGAAGCTTTTTGGGTGTTAGAATATAGCGAAAGCTATTCATTGTTGCACCATGCTCCAGGAAATCCACGAGGATGATACCCTTGTTATGCCACAAGATTCTGATCATAACCTTCTGTGCTAGTTGTTGAGCTTTGAACTTAAGGCTTGGCTGAAGCGCTGTGCCGCCATTGTATCGATTGATTCTTAGTCTATGAATGATACAAATGTCTTCACGTGTAGTCTCAAAATATGCTTAATTTTTTATCGTTATGCTACATCTTAAAAATACAAATAATTTATAGGTAGACCTTTTGCAAATTAACAAATAAAATAAGACACAACTCTTTCTAGGTAGAGAAAGTTGGCTCAGTAATAGCGCGCCAGGCTTGTACTCTAATGTTCACAATTTCGAGTCCAAGTGTGCCTGATTGAAATTTATTATCGCTAATTACCGTTTTGTCCCATGTGCTGGATACCATGCATGTGCACGTTAAAGAACACGTCGGATGGCTTTTACGGGAACTTCCATCTATCTCCTAAAACCTGTCCAGTAAATCCTCTTCCTTAATATTCTTCTGAGTTCTTGGGGTCCTTGTGACCTGGCTGTTTAGGCCATTGTGTGCAAACCGCACAGAAGTGAAACAGCAACAACAGAACTATTTCTAGGGTTGTTGGGTTGTTTTGGCTTGTAAATGGTAGCTAGGCATAAACTGGAAGGAGAGCTGTGTACCAATCCCCAGTGATGATGCACAGAACCGGCCAGGTCTAGCACCTAATGTCCGACCCCGCCTTCTCGTGGTGCAGGCCGGTAGTACCTTTCAAAAGAGATATTCTCTTTTGGAAGGGAACGGAAGGGGAGGGCTGCCAGTTCAGTATGGCCTACTGATCTGGTCATCTATGGCCACTTTTTTCTCTTTTTTTCAACCCTGCTGAGGAGTGGTCAACTTCACAGGGTCCTGGTGCTGACCATTTATACCTACTAGACTGGACTTGTTTATGGATTTGAGCTTGATTATGGATCCTGGACTTGCTGCACTGGTGGGCCTCTGTTGAGGGAGAGTCTGCCGCTGTGTTTTCTGTTTGCTTCTGGGTTGCCAGCTCTAAGTGAACAGAGGCATAGGATACCTTATATCAGCTGGTGGATAATCCTAATCAGAGGCCATCGCAGGTACCTGAACCTTACTTAGCTAGTTGGGCATCGTCAAGCCTAAACTGGAGTAATGTGTCTCAGGCAGGCCATATGGTTCTTGAAAAAGTCCACTTGAAAAGGTGGTGCCTGAAGTTCCTACCAGCATCGGTGACTTCAGCCTTTAGCGGAGGAGGAACAGGTCTTTGCCCCATGCCTGCGATCAGGGGGCTGTTTGATATTGTTGGCCCTACCAATCTCAATAAACCTAATTTCTTTAAAAATCCTACTAATCATTTTCTCTCTGCAGGAACGTGGAACGTGAGGACATTACATAGAGATTATTCTCTTGATGTCCTCATGCAGGAATTCCAGCGCTATAACCTAGATATTCTAGGCTTGCAAGAGACTAGATGGACAGGTAAAGGTGAGATACTTAAAAATAACTTTAAATTTCTCTTTACAGGGAGGGAGGATGGAAAGCATCACCAAGGCGTGGGTCTGCTGCTCAGCAGACATGCTAGTGATGCTCTTCTAGGATATGAGTGCATTAATGAAAGGTTTCTTACAGCAAAATTTCAGACAAGCATTAAAGACTTGAATGTTATCTGCTGTTATGCCCCCACTGAGGATTCTGATGAGGATGAGAAGGATAGGTTTTACAGACAACTTCAGGATATTTTGAATTCTGTCAAGAAAGGAGATATTACCCTTGTTCTTGGTGACTTCAATGCCAAAGTTGGTACCGACTCTGACCTTTGGGGAGGAGTAATAGGCCCTTTTGGTATTGGTAGCTGCAATGGCAATGGGCAACGTCTCCTACAGGTAAGTAAACTAAATGGTTTCAGAATAAACTAACACATATTACAAACACCGCGACATACATAAACACACATGGGTTTCACCTGATGGGCTGCATAAGAATATGATTGATTATATATTAATTAACAGCAAATGGGCTAGTTCTGTTAGAAATACCAGGGCATATAGGGGAGCTGAAATTGGATCTGACCATTACCTTGTTAAAAGTGTCTTGCAACTTAAACTTAAAAAGTGTTGTGCTAGGGTTAAAAAATTTACCTTTAATACTGAAGCTCTGAAAGACCCAGTTATAGCTAAAGCTTACCATGATAGGTTACTTAGTCATTATGACAGTCATGGTTTGCTTAATACTGAAGTTGAGGAAGAATGGGGCCATTTTAAACAGGCTTTTTTGGAAACTAACAGTACTCTTTTAGGGAAAAAGGAGCAGAGGAGGCAGAATTATTTAAGTGATAAGGCACTTGAGCTTATTTCAGAAAGAAGGAACTGCAGGAATGTCCTTAATCAGTACCCTACTAGTCCTAATAGAAAGCATTACAAAGAACTTAATAAACGTGTAAAGGGTCAGTTAGCTACTGATAAGAATCTTTGGCTTGATGGCCTTGCTGACAAAGCTGAGGAAGCAGTTAGACAGTACAACAGCAGAGAGCTGTACCAGATAGTTAATGTTTTGTGTGGTAGAAAACGAACAGGTATACAGGGATTGAAGGATAAACAAGGCAAGGTTATAGAAGGTGAGGATTCTGTCATGGCTAGGTGGGCTGAGCATTTCAGTGATGTTCTAAACAATGTGGTTAGTTCTACTCCCATTGTTTGCAATGATGATAGATGCATTGTTGGCTTTAATGTTGGCCCTATAACACAATCTGAAGTTAGTTTCGCTATTTCTAAACTTAAACTTCATAAATCCCCAGGGGTGGATGAAATTACTACGGAAATGCTTAGAGCTGGGAATGTTTCAGTTACCATTTGGATGACTGAAATTTTGAATAACTTTTATGATAAAGGCATGGTTCCTAAAGATTTTACCAGAGCTATTATTATCCCTATTTTCAAAAAAGGTGATCGCAGTTCTTGTGATAACTATAGGGGTATCAGCCTACTCTCCGTTCCAGGTAAAGTTCTTTCCATGATTGTGCTTAATAGAATTAAGAATCTGGTTGACAGGCAATTGCGTGATGAGCAATGTGGATTCAGAAGTGGTAGGGGATGTGTAGATCAGATATTTTCACTTAGGCAGATTCTTGAGAAATGTTTAGAGTTTCAGAAACCTTTGTTTGCTAGCTTTGTTGATTTCAAAAAGGCTTTCGACTCTGTTGATCGTCATAATTTGTGGTTGATTGTGAAATCATATGGTATACCAGACAAGTTAGTTAACATAATGAAAGCTCTCTATAATAACACTGAGTCATGTGTGAGGGTTGGTAAGTCTTGTAGCAATTGGTTTAGCATTACTTCTGGTGTTCGACAAGGGTGCATTTTGTCTCCTTTTCTCTTTAGTTTGGTTGTTGATTATGTTATGCGAAATTCACTTCAAGGGAAAGCTTTTGGCCTTAAATGGGCTGGAGATATGAAAATTTCTGATTTAGATTATGCTGATGATTTAGCCCTTTTGGCAAATGATGTTGATGAGATGAACTGTTTCATTCGAACTGTTGATGAGACTGGTAGTACAGTAGGTTTGGTTATAAACAGAGAGAAAACTAAAGTGATGAAAATTGGTCAGGCAGGTTGTGATTCAGTTAATCTGAATGGTTGCAGTCTTGAGCAGGTGTCACAGTTTAATTACCTTGGGAGCTGCGTAACTGATACTGGTGATGTGCGGCATGAGATTAACAAACGAATAGGTATTGCTGCCGGGACTTTTAACAATCTATGGAGATTGTGGAGAAATAGGCGTATACACCTAAAGACTAAAATTAGACTGTATAATAGTTTGATTCTTTCTAGGGTTAGTTATGGTAGTGAAACTTGGACGCTGTGTAAGCAAGATAACAGGAAACTAGATGCTTTTGATTCTAGATGCTTACGCAGTATCTTGGGTATTAGGTGGTTTAACTTTGTAACTAATGATGAGGTTAGGCAAAGGAGTCTGCAACCTCCTTTAAGCAGCATATTGTGCAGAGAGAGACTCCGCTGGTTTGGCCATGTTGCCCGTATGGATAATTATAGATTGGCGAATAGGGTTATGAACAGTGTGCCTAGAGGCCTCAGAAGGAGGGGGAGACCTAGGATGCGGTGGGCAGACAATGTCAAACAGGACCTTGTTAGAATTGGTGTGCAGTGGCCGGATGCAGCAGATGTAGCTCAGGACAGATATGCTTGGAGAATTAAACTGCGCGGTCTGGTTGGACCTCCGTAGCCCATGGCTGCTTGAGGATGATGATGATGATGATGATGGGTTGTTTTATCGCTGAGCGGCACTTTTTTGCACACAATAGGCTAAATGGCAGGTCACAAGGACCCCGAAGACTCAGAGAAGGTTGGGGGAAAGGGATCCACTGGACAGCTATTTGGAGATACATGTAGCCTCTCATCAAGGCCACCATCCAGAGAGTTCTTTAACGTTCTCTCCCACACACGGGGCCATGGCTTAACATCCCATTCAATGGACGGTGGCCTTTCGAAGCTCATCGGTGTCTCTTACTGACCGTGGACAGGGCGGGGAGTTTTGAGGAGATAAATCTCAATGCTGGAACTCGATTACGAGCCTGACGCGCTACCGACTGAGCCACCCCCGCCCCGAACTATTTCTAGACAAATAATGTTTGCACTGTACAAATTTTCCTCAAAGTTTACCTGTTCTCGAATGAAAAGACTTAGTTTCGCTATTTTCACAAATTTTTATCACTAACAAATATAGCAATAATAAGTAAATTGCTCTACTTTATGTTATTTTAAAATGAACAGCTTGTTATTAAACTTTAAACAAATTAAATCACTTAATTCTTATTCTGTACGTTTTCCTACCACTGAAGATTCCAAGTACTCGTTACCCTTCGTCAGGGTCATTAGTCACCGTTCAACAAGTCAATGTTTATTTCCGAATTCAGAAGCGCCAGGGCGGTGAAATCTATCACTAAGAAATGTCTCGCTTATAGCAAAATATTCATTGGTGGCGAACCATCCTGTTCTCTTAATGGATATCTCTCAACCCGAAGGGGGCGAGGTTGCTCAGTTGGTAGTGCGCCAGGCTCGTAATCTGTAGTTCCCAGGTTCGAGTCCCAGCTGGGTCAGCGTTGAGATTTATCAGCACAAAATTCCCCGTCCTGCCCACGGTCAGTAGGGGACACCGATGGGCTTGGAAAGGCCGCCTTCCGTCGGATGGGATGTTAAGCCGTGGTCCCGTTTGAGGGAGAGCCATACCCTGTGCACGTTAAAGAACACGCTGGATGGCCTTGACAGGAGGCGACCATCTGTCTCCCAACAGCTGTTACAGTGGGTCCCCTTCCCCAACCTTCTCTGAGCCTTCGGGGTCCATGTGACCTGGCCATTTAGCCCATGGTGTGCAAAAAAGTGCCACTCAGAGGTAAAACAACTCAACCCGACTCAATCCGAAGTTATCGGCGCATACATGTGTCAGGAGTGAAGACAAAAAAGATTACATGAGCTACAAATGAAAACAAAAACTTAAATGAACCACGAGTCAAAGTAAAAGTCGTTAAACCAACATCGCTAGACCAGAAGTGAAAACAAGCTAAGTATATAGACCATAAGTGGAAGAAAAAACACAAACCCACTAGAAATAAAACCGAAATTTTATATCAAATCAAAGACAAAAATATACATTGCCCAGAAGAGAAGACATATACGATTTTATACGTAGAAGAGAGGTGAAGCAAAATCAATACAATTACATTCCCAAAGTAAGTTACATATTTGTCATTCGTTCGCTTTCATTTTTTGCACGTTTCTTTAAAAGAAAACGAGTCGTATCTTGTACTTTATATTTCTTTAGAGATAACAAAGGTTTTTCGTACTTTCGAATTTCTTTGAAGAAACAAAGACGTTTTCTGTACTTTTGTATTTCTTTATAGAAAAACAAAGGTTTTTTTGTATTTTTATATTTCTTTAGAGAAAACAAAGACTTTATTTTGTACTTTTGAATTTTTTTTAGAGAAAACAAAGGCCTTTCTTGTACTTTTGCATTTTTTTAGAGATTTTTGTAGCCACCATTGAAGTAATTCTGATTTTAGAATAAATGAAGATGCGCAGAGAATCTGAAATATCAGAACATTCACACGTAGCTATTGCATGTCAGTTGTTCTATCGAGTATTTAAGAATAAACGACTTTGATTGTTTGCTAATTGGACACAGAAGTGATGTTAAGTCAAGCACTTGAAAGATACTACATCAAAACACCAGCAGGACTTCTGGAGACGCAATTTTTTTAATTCAATGTCATCTACCTTACAGGTGGTCCTCGTAACCTCAATCAACCCTTTCCATCCAGCGTGAAAAGACATCCCTCAAATGTCTGATATACAGCTCTAATAAAAGAGTGTTGCCATAGTTAACAATGCTTCACTTGTATGGAGTCAAATTTACGACCTTCTCGTGCCATTGTTAAGAAAAAAGGTCATTATTCTTCGGGTCAGGTTTCCTTTTATCTTCGGCTTGGAGCAGCAGCTCCGAGTGGCATTCTTTCGCAATAGAGTCTTGGGGTACACGAAGAAGCAATATGTCATCTGAACGTGATGTCGTGGCAAATGTGTGTCTGCGAACACTCAGCGTTTAATAGCTTTTGCCCACATCTCGCTCAAGTTCAATGTTCTCTTTTTCTTTCCCTTCGCAGTGGAGAAAGGTACAGATAAGAAAATGATGCCACTGGGAAAGGAATTTTTTTGTTTTTATTCCCATTAAGACACTGCAAACATAAAATAATTTTGTTGATCTCTGTTGCTAGAAAAATTTAAAACTCGAAAAATCTCGAATTTCCCCGAAAATAAGACTTGAGCATTTTAAAAACCCTCCTTCAGACCTAAGCATGCTACCCTCTTCACCCCCATAAGGATTTTCTGCGTATTATCACTGTCCGCAATGACTCTGGAATATGTGAGTAGTTCCTTCTAAATTTTCGTAAAAAATTTTTCCTTTCAAATATATTTACAGCTATCTTATAATAGCAATTGTTTAATTTAATCTTCGAAAAGGTTACTTCACTTCTATTAATTAAAGTACTTATGTTTCAATCAGGAGCTGCAATCATCAGAATTCGCTGGAACTGGAAGAGTAATCCTCTATCCCTCGAGGCAGATGATGCTCCACTAATAATAGTTCGCCCTGCTCACGGTCAGTAGGGGACACCAATGGGCTTGGAAAGGCCGCCGTCCGTCGAATGGGACGTTAAGTCGTGGCCCCGTATGTGGAAGAGCCATACACTGTACACGTTAAAGAACACGCTGGATGGCCTTGACGGGAGTCTCCCAACAGCTGTTCCAGTGGGTCCCCTCCCCCAACCTACTCTGAGCCTTTGGGGTCCATGTGACCTGGCCATTTAGCCCATGGTGTGCAAAAAATGCCGCTCAGAGGTAAAACAACCCAACCCAACCTAACTAATAATAGCTTATGCAATAAAATTCTATATGGGGATAATAAATTTTTTAAATCTAACTAATAACTCTTATTAGTTTTGGAAATATTAAACTTTATGGATTGTTTTAAATTGAGAACTTTCTGTGAGCGATATACTGATTAAGATTTCATCTATAATATTGGTTATATTTAATTAAAAAATTGATACAGTTAATTATAAGATTTAATTATTTTTCCTTTCAAAATTAGGCTCCCGTCATACGTCTGACACTTGAATTTGATAAACTAATAATAAGTAATAATAATAAGTTGAAACTTTTTAAAAAATATTCTAAGGAATGAAAACTGTTTGTTTTATTTCGGTAGCTGATTTTTAATCTATCCTCCTCATGGACCAGGAGAGGGATGGATCATGGCTCAGTTAGTAGCGATCCAAGCTCGTAATTTGCCAGGAGAGGGATGGATCATGGCTCAGTTGCTAGCGATCCAAGCTCGTAATTTGATGTCCCAGGTTCGAGTCCCAAGAGTGCCTGTGTTGGGAATTTTCTCCTACAACCCACGCTTTGCCCTTAGTGAGAAAGAGGATGTAAATTGGTTTGGAAAGGCCGTCGTCCTTCTGATGAGTCATGGTACCATGTGCAGGAGAGCCTTACTATACGTACGTTAAAGAGCACACTGGATAGGCTTGAAGGGAGACTACTATCTGTCTCCTAACATCTGTCTAGTCTAACTCTGAGCCCAGGAGATCTTTGTCAAATTGTCATTTGCCCATTGTCTTCACAAAAGCAACATTCAGAGTTAGACTAAACCTAACCGTAAATGAACAATTAGTACAAATGGAGATTTTGCCTTGGTCACTGCAAAGATCATCGCTTAAGACAGTAGGTGCAATCTATGGCTCGCGCTCGCGAAGCAGGTTTGTTTGATTCGCCAACTGAATGCAGAACTGCTTTGAAATAAACAAAAATTTATTTTTCTTCCCCTGCAATATGTTTTGCTTCTTTGCTCCTCTTAGATGCCTATTTCTGCCATGTAGCAGTAAAATGCAAATATTTAGGAATAGATAAAGTGCGAACAGTTACCCTGTACGTAATTTTTTGGTTCCCTGAATTTCTCACCAGATATAATTCACAGTTGCCGGATGATTTTCACAACTAATTCGCTTGCAGCTGAAATTGCCAAGGGATAAAAGACACTTCGCATTTCAATTAATGAACGAGAATCACAATGTATTGGGAACAAGTTTAGTTTAGCAGGTGGCGCGGCAGATTCGTAATCTGATGTCCCCAGGATCGAGTCCCAACTATTTTAAATATTGTTACAGATTTTTAATTGTATTTGAACATTAGAAGAGTGAATTCGAAATAAATAAACAGACTATAAATGAACTGATTTAATAACTAAGACAAGAAAATTAGGTAAATCCTAAGCAAATTTCTAAACTAGTCAAACTAAACACCAATATGCTATCTATCTGTATTAAATGGGGCGGGGGTGGCTCAGTCGGTAGCGCGCCAGGCTCGTAATCTGTAGTTCAAAGGTTCGAGTCCCAGCTGGGTCAGCGTTGAGATTTATCTCCGCAAAATTTCCCCGCCCTGCCCACGGTCAGTAGGGGACACCTATGGGCTTGGAAAGGCCGCCGTCCGTCGGATGGGACGTTAAGCCGTGGCCCCGTGTGCGGGAGAGCCATACCCTGTGCACGTTAAGGAACACGCTGGATGGCCTTGACGGGAGGCTACCATCTGTCTCCCAACAGCTGTTCCAGTGGGTCCCCTCCCCCAACCTTCTCTGAGCCTTCGGGGTCCTTGTGGCCTGGCCATTTAGCCCATGGTGTGCAAAAAGTGCCGCTCAGAGGTAAAACAATCCAATCCAAAATGTATTAAATGATCCTGATGATCATAATTAATAAACTAGCTGTTAAGCCAAGCACATTTGGAAACTGATTCACAAATCAATGTATGAGTATGAATCTTACTATCTCATTTCAATGTTTAAATAGCTAATTGTTAAAGTAACATAATCAGCGATACTAATGCATTGCTATTTTACTTCCAAATAAGACTTACCACTTCAATATCAAGAACGTATCACTGCGCAAAACACAAACTAATTTGTCTCAATTTACACAGGTTAAAAACTCTCCACTATTTTTCTTCTCTATGATAATATTAGGCAGGTGGTCATAATGTTTTGACTCTTCGGTGTACCAGATTACAAATTGAAACATTGATGAAATATAATATGGTGTAAAGAATCCTCTTCCAGTTTCAGAAACTTCTGAAAATGGTCAGAGCAATGAAAGAAGGTTGATTGACTTTAATAAACATTAGTGAATGAATGTACAGCATACACTAATGGTGCTTTTAACTCAATAAGTATTTTAGCACTTCCGCGCACACACTAATGAAAACTTTTCTTCTTTATACTGACGCGCACAGACCGCGAAAGAGCTCTTTCTCCTTCACACACATTTTCCGAAGTGTAACTCTGTTCTCTTCTTGTTTTAATTTCATCGCGTTCGAACTCGTAAGTGAGGTAATTCACACTCCGTGCTATATCTCGAGTGTTACGTTGAACCACAGTCTCGTTTTCATTGCTGCACGTGTATATTCCGTTTGAATATTATCAGCATTGAGAATTATCTTCGCTAACACCTACCCTGTCCTGGGTGAGGGAAAGTGAATACCAATGGTCTTGGAAAGGTCACCATCCGTCGGATGGGATGTTAAGCCGAGGTTTCAAGTGTACAGTAGCTCAAAAAAAATCCGAACACTATGGTTGATTACAAAATTCAGAAAAAATATATGGCAACGATTTTTTTTTTAGAAATTAGTGATCTGGCAACTTTCGTTCACGTGACACGAAGGTTACCAGATCACTAATTACTAAAAAAAAATCGTTGCCAGATATTTTTTCTGAATTCTGTAATCAACCATAATGTTCGGATATTTTTTGAGCGACTGTACGAGTGCCCTAATCTACACACGTTAAAGAAAACTCCTCATGTCCTAGACGGGAGACCTCCATCTGTCTCCCCACAACTGCCCAGTTAGGGTTCCTTTTTAGTACCTAACTATGAGTTATTGGGGTTCTTATGACCTGGAATTTAACGACATTGTATGCAAGAAAAAGTGGCCCTCAGTTATGAATGAGCTCAAACAATATGTTACCTTCAAAACCGCGTTATGCAAATTATATATTTGGTGTTATAAATTTAAATAGAATGTTTACTGACGGTAAGGAAACACCAAAGTGGTGAACTGCTGTATTTCGACATAGTTTGCCTGCAAACTTACATCCGATCCCATCCAACAGGAGCAGGTGACTAATTAATGATGTTCGCTTGACCTCTGACCTGTAGATCACTAATTTTCATCCGTTTGATGAGCGGCTTGCGGCCAAACGACTTTTCTGACCTTTTCTCTCCTATTGAGACATTTCAGAAATTAGATTTTGTCGTCATACACTCGATGATTGAGAAGACTTCGAAGACGCTTAAATTACATTTCAAGCTCAGCTTTAAAACTTTTATTTCTTCACCAACTTAGAAGCAGTCTCGATTATTAAGCGTCCATGTTTAGCCCATTGGACCATTCAACATCGATTTTTCTTTTCCTTTGATCATGTGATCGTTGCAGATTTCGCGCATGCTGATCGCGAAAATGACACTGTTTCATGTCACACCGATTGACATTTTAAAAATTGAACTAATGGTATTAATCTAATGTAAAGAAAAAAAACACATTTTTCTTACTTTTATCTGTAGCTCTCAGCTCTCCTTTTCTTTTAGCAGTTGGCTGGACAACTTTTTATTCTCGTTCAATTGCAATCGCAATCGTTGTATTCTTAGCTATCTTAGATTAGTGATTATTCAGATTAAATGTTAAAACTTAAGGTACTTATTACATTTCTCTTACTAAATGATTAAATCTACTTATGTATTTACGGTTCGTCCATTTACTGTCATGCTGGGACTGAAAGAGGAATATTTACGTCATCTTTAATGATCAGCACTCACTCACTAATAGCTGAATTTGTATTCTGATGTATAACCAAAGTTCCAAATGTTGTCTTAACTAACTTCTTTTGCAATAACTGTATTGCCTTTATCTCTTTTAAATCAATGTTAGTGTTTTCAGGTCAATTTTACATTTCATATTTCCTAAATGGTTGCCTATTCTTCTTTAGTCTTCCTGTTTAGGCAGGTAACAAAATCAATCATAAAATTGGCTTGATATAAAGGAAAATAATACGAAAAAGGTAGAAAAATATTATTTATAGTGATCAGTAGAGATTAAAGATGACTTCATGAATGATATACCAGATTACAAATTGAACCATAATTTGGTGTAAAGAATCCTCATCCAGTAACTTCTGAAAATGGTCAAAGCAATGAAACAGCTTTAATAAACATTAGTAAATCAAATGTGGTAGTTTTGTGGAAAAATGAGTTTTGTCGATCAGCGGGATTCGAACACAAGCCTCCCAAGTACATATCAAATGCTCTGACCACTAAACTATCACCAGCTCCATCATGTATTCGCTAATTGTGACTTTTAAATCTTCTCGAGCATAGATGGCGCTGTGAATCACATTGCTGGGTAGGGAGTAGGGAGCCCCTTATTTGGAGGCTAATTTCACCATATTTACAACACCCTGAACCCCTGAACCTCCCCTGTAAATCACGCAGCAGGTGATAACTTAGTGGGTTGGGTTGTTTTACCTCTGAGCGGCACTTTTTTGCACACCATGGGCTAAATGGCCAGGTCACATGGACCCCGAAGTCTCAGAGAAGGTTGGGGCAGGGGACCCACTGGAACAGCTGTTGGGAGACAGATGGTAGCCTCCCGTCAAGGCCATCCAGCGTGTTCTTTAACGTGTACAGGGTATGACTCTCACGCACACGGGGCCACGGCTTAACGTCCCATCCGACGGACGGCGGTCTTTCCAAGCCCATCGGTGTCCCCTACTGACCGTGGGCAGGGCGGGGAATTTTTGCGGAGATAAATCTCAACGCTGACCCAGCTGGGACTCGAACCTGGGAACTACATATTACGAGCCTGGCGCGCTACCGACTGAGCCACCCCCGCCCCTATTTCTTGAGGAGTATTTCTTGCGAGTCAACAATAATACGTGTAATACGTGTTAATTTTTTAAAAAAAGGAACAAACTTTAAAGAATGATGCTCTTATTTAATGTATGGTGTGTATAATTCTTTAAATGCCAAACAAAAGTTTCGAAAAATATATATTTAGAAAGCACAGCGTGTTTATTTTGTAATATATATTTGTATATGTACAGAAATTATTTATTCAGGGCATAATATTTTGTAAATTTCTCAATCGATGAACCTTAAATTATTTAATTCAATTTTATTATTTTTATATTTAAATGAGGGTGAAAGATCAATATAGCTACACTAAACGTGGTGAAGAACATTAAATTTTAAAGTTCACCAAAAGAAAGCATTCATCGATTTTTTTTTAGCCTACAAGTGGAAACATCGACAGATGAACTGACAATATCGCTGGGAAGTGCATTCCGTGTTGTTCCGCCAAGAAACAAAAGAATTATATTTGCGTCTTTTCTGAGAAAAAGGGATCTCAACTGTAAAAGGATGACATCTGGTTTTTATTTTAACTAACTTGAACTTTGTGGTTTAGTACTATAAGTGGTTGCTCTATTAATGAATTTAAGACAAATGTTAAGTCAAACATGACATATATTAGAAAATCCGAGGAACCTTTGCCTTTTTTTAACGCTGTTGTCTTAACTATTTCTGTTCCAACGACATGGATTCAGATAGATGCAGGTAGAAAAAGAGAATGCAGATAGATAGAAAACGATAAAGATGTACCTGATGCACATCTTTATCGTTTTCTATCTATCTTTATCGAAAAAATTTATTAAAACTGAGAATGATCGATGAAATTGACTGCAATTGTTTGAAAAAAAAGACAAACTTTCGAACACTCAAACTTACAAACAAACGCAAAATATAAAAAAAAAAGGTTCATTTTAATCATAAAAATTTGTTTGGTCCAGTAATTTACACAGCAACAAAAACATATAATATTTTTTATTTTTTTTTAGTGAAAAATTAATAAAATTATAGAAAAATTAAAATTTTATAAAAATTCTAATGTATTTGTTTTAAATTTATTGAAAATCTAGAAGTTTGTTCTAATTCAAAAATCCTCTATGAATTATGTATCCCTATGCTAATTCAGATCCATCTGTAAATTCTGTATCCTTACGCCAATTTCAGATCCCTTTATAAATTTCGGATTCCTATGCGAAATTTGGATACTTTTTTTAAATTCTGGATCCTTGTGCCAATTCAGATCCCTATATAAAATTTTGATACTTATGCTGATTTAGAATAACTTTATGAATTCTGGATTCTTATGCACATTCAGATCCTTCTGTAAAATCTCGATCTCTAAGCCAATGCAGATCCCTCTATAAATTCTGGATACTTGGGCCAATTTATGATTCTTCCGAAAACCTTGGATTTCTAAGCCAATTCAGATCACCCCAAAAGACCTATGTCACTCAGAAAGTAATGCCCTCCACACCTGTTTTTACAGATTAAAATTTAGAGTTTTGTTACTTTTACAGATCATCTAGGAACATAATCCAATTATCTTTATGATCACCGCCACCCTCTTGCATTATCTCAGAATAAGAGCCTGTATGCTTCACGGTAGTGCAATTCTCAAGGATCGGTGTGTCCATCTTTTGCAGATGTGTTTAGCCCACTAATTCTGCTGAGCTCAACAGCATCGACCCTCATACACATTCTGAAGTTGCCTGTGGATATTTCTTCGAACAGTCTCCTTCTGACAAATTAACAATTCATTAACAACACATTATTTCAGCCTATGTCCATGAAGGCTGCCATGCTTGATTAATGCTACCTAGCACCAATTGTGGTAGGACGATTAAATTATAAAAAGAGGTTGTAAGGATGTATCTATAAGTTGTGCTGTAGAACAAATACAGGCAGTCCTCGACTAAGATTTCGGTTCCTGGAGACCTTACGTAAATCGGAATTCCAAACTGAATCTACGCACTTGCATTATTTTTCGCTTTCATATCTCATTAATATTGTATTTTAATGCTTTTACAATCTTCTACATAAGAAATATTAATTTATTTATTGTGACTTTTACCTCCAAGTGTTATGCTTATATCTTTATTTCACAAGAAATAGAATTGTAAAAAATGAAATTTCCATTTCAAACTTTACCTAAAGTCGGAGACTGTCTGTATTGATCTGTGAGGTATTGCTTTGTGAGTGACACTCATACATATATCCTTACACTAATTCCAAAATCCTCAACTAAATCTAGATCCCACACCAATTCATTTTCAGTCAATAAAACCCGATTTCTCGCCAAATTACTCAAAAGAGCTTTAATTTTATATTATTAAAAATATTTTGCAAGTTCCAGGAAAGGAGAAAAAAATCATCATTCATGATGCATGCAACTGCTGTCAAGATATTTTGACTTTTGGCCTTAGTTTTCCAGTTCGTAAGGCTCAGATGCCATGCAAGTGTCAGAGCTTTGACCTTTGATTCCGACATGTACTGAATAAATAGCGAGTAATAATTTTCTGAAATATATCTGTGAGGTCAGTCATGAAGCGAAGAATTCAGGAAATGATTTGGAATTATTCATCAATATATTTTTTTCTGTAGTGTTATAAACAAAAAGCTTGCAGATAAGAGGAAGTCACATTAAAAATTCAGTTCAAAAGAACTCACATTAATGTGAGAAATTGTTGGAGAAAAATTAATGATATCAAATATTTGGGAGTCTATCGATGAAACTTATCTTGATAGTATTGTGGCCGAGTGATTAGCGTGCTTCGCTACTGAGAAAAGGGACCTGGGTTCGAGCCTCGGGTAAGGCATGGATGTTTGTGTTGTTTTTCTGCTGAATATAGCTTTTCTGCAGCCATAGTACAAGGTCTTCTCCATTCTTGCAGGCCTTTTGTTATGGCAGCTGCTTGAGGGGGTATTTATTTATTGCAATAAATGGTGTATCAAAGAAAAAATTCCATTGCACCTAAGCACATTACATCAGAAATGTTGCAAATGATACTTCAAATTGTGTTTAATTCTTTGGTAACTCTCATTTGTATCTTGGGGAGAGAGACATATCTCTCTACGGTGAAACCAGTAGTGGCTCGTGAGCTTCAAACCAGGTGGGGCTATTACATGTAGAGTGAAACCAACCACGGAAGAGGAGGTTGGTTCTGTCAGTAGCGATATGAGGCTCGTTATACTGTGAATAGGCTAAATAACGTCGAAAACTGTAATGAAATAATGCAAATAAAACGATTGTCCTAAAGCGAAAATGCTGTCTTTTTTAAAGAGATTTGGACCTCTAGTAATTATCTAACTTTCTTGAATTGGAATCTCCTGTGTCATCCCGTAATGCGTTAAAATTTCAAGTTTCTTCTTATAATAGAACCAGATGGCGAAATTCAAAACACCCTTTCTTCCCAGTTTAACAGTTTACCATTTGGAACTTTGATTTGATACTCCTCATCCCCCCCCCCCCAATTTAGCATATATTTTTCCCAGATACTAGTCCACAAACTTTCAGAATTCTCATCATGTACCCATTCTATTTCATGGAGCTTTAAAAATTCGAGTTCCGACCGGTATTAGTTCTGAGTTCGAGTTTAAAACCATATTCATTTTGTCACTTTATTTTGGAGGGAGGAGAAGGGTTCAAGGAATGTGCTGAATTTTAAAGAGGAATTTTTTAATTAACGCTAGACTAGTAAGGTCCTGCACAGGAGGGCAGTAAACGTGGTTGGGTACATTTGTGAAAATATTTGGTGACCGCCTTCCCTCGCTTTTGTCGAAATCGTTTTAAACTTTATGAAAATGATAGTTTTAAATATTGCTGAAAACACCAGCACTACATCTGGGTACCTGAGACTTGACTTCCGGGAAATAAAGGTTCTTATTCGCAACGAAAAAAGAGAGTGTTAACTTGTTAAGAAAATGAAATAAAGGAAGTTGTTGTTGTTATCGTGTGAGTGATAGAAATTGACAATATGAACAATAAGGTGTCTCTCAGCCATAGTCCCGTATTCAGGAGCGTTTCACCCTGTGCACATTAGGTCCCATATTCAGGAAAGTCTCTTCCTGTGCACATTAGGTCCGGTATTCAGGAAAGTTTCCCTCTGTGCACATTAGGTCTCGTATTTAAAAGAGTCTCACTCTGTGCACATTAGGTCCCACATTCAAGAAAGTCTCTTCCTGTGCACATTAGGTCCGTAGGTTCCTGTGCACATTAGGCACATTAGGTATTCAGGAAAGTTTCCCTCTGCACATTAGGTCTCTATTTAAAAGAGTCTCACTCTGTGCACATTAGGTCCCATATTCAGGAAAGTCTCTTCCTGTGCACATTAGGTCCTGTATTCAGGAACGTCTCCCTCTGTGCACATTAGGTACCATATTCAAGAGATTCTCGCCCTGTGCACATTAGGTCCCATATTCAGGAGAGTCTCTTCCTGTGCACATTAGGTCTTGTATTCAGGAAAGTCTCCCTCTGTGCAATTTAGGTCCCATGTTCAGGAGAGTCTCACTCTGTGCACATTAGATACCATATTCAGGAGAGTCTCTTCCTGTGCACATTAGGTCTTGTATTCAGGAAAGTCTCCCTCTGTGCAATTTAGGTCCCATGTTCAGGAGAGTCTCACTCTGTGCACATTAGATACCATATTCAGGAGAGTCTCTTCCTGTGCACGTTAGGTCCAGTATTCAGGAAAGTCTCCCTCTGTGCACGTTTTGTCCCATATTCAGGAGAGTCTTTTCCTGTGCACATTAGGTCCCATATTCAGGAGAGTCTCGCTCTGCACACATTAGGTCTCGTAATAAAAAGAGTCTCACTCTGTGCACATTAGGTACCATATTCAGGAGAGTTTCACCTTGTGCACATTAGGTCCCATATTCAGGAGAGTTTCAACCTGTGCACATTAGGTCCCATATTCAGGAGAGTTTCAACCTGTGCACATTAGGTCCCATATTCAGGAGAGTTTCAATCTGTGCACATTAGGTCCCATATTCAGGAGAGTTTTACCCTGTGCACATTAGGTCCCATATTCAGGAGAGTTTCACCCTGTGCACATTAGGTCCCATATTCATGAAAGTTCCTTCCTGTGCACACTAGAGCTTCCTTTATTCAACCACAATGCTGAATTTTCGGTTCATATTTTTCAGAAAAAGTTCCTTTTTAGGAATTTTCAGAGCTCTAAATTCCTATTGACCTCGCATGGGCCTGTTTTTATTAACATTGCCACGCTAATATGAAAGGTTCTATAGCTGCTTCATTTTAGTATACGTAGAATTAATTATGATAATTTCATTGATGTGTCAACTAGAGCCGCAACTGCTTCTACACCTTCATTGATGTTCTGTTACTCTCTGCGATTCCAATTACTATCCTAAGTCACCTAATTCTAATTCCTTATTTTCTTCCAAAGACTAATTTTCTTCGCTCCATTCAGCTGTTCCTTCCTAGGTAACTTTTCTTCCTCACCTGTCCTAATACCGCGGGTTAATGTCAACGAAATGATGACTCGTCCACTTCTACACTGCGATGAGCAGATATTGAACCCCATCGTGAAGAAGGAAGCATACTTAATCAATGAGAATGAGGATTAGAGAGGTTGTCATGGCACAAGTTTTTCTGTAGGAAAGATTGATCGCTTGTGTTATTATGCCAATGGTTGTTTCGTTATGATTATTATGAACCAATGCAATGGTTCTTAAACCTGAATCGGTTTCGGACTCCTACTTTTAATCGGTGAATATGCTGGACTTCCATTTTTAAGCATGGCGGAACCCATTTTTTTGTAGCTAAACAAGACGGACCACCAAACTACAGACTGTTGAAATCTAGATTTTCCTGAGCAGTTTCCGGTATAGAAAATAATAAGGCAAATGGCTAGAGAGTAATCGCAATTTGGATCTTTTGTCTCTGTTTTAGTGATGTTAAAAGAATTAAAGTATTTTTTTTACATTTTTTGCTCCCATTCGCCTTAGTAATAAAGTGTGTTTATGTGTAGGAGAGGAGGGGAATGGAAAACGACCGATGATCTAAGTTTGAAATCTTACTAAAAATTCAAACTTAGATCATCGGTCCGATGTCCCATTTGTCCCTATTAACCCTCGTAGATCTGTGTCTTCTCTTAAGCATTCCGATATTTTTTTAAAAATATTAATTTGGTCCGGCAATAATATTGAAGCTCTAGAGTCCATGAAGGCTTTTCATGGTCTGTACTGTTACCTAGTCCAAAATTCTAAATGGGCCGTTGTAGAGTAGTAGTCACTGGTGGCAGCATATATGTTGTTGCCACCAGGGAAATCAGGTGAATCCAGTGAATCAGTCATCAAGGAACTTACCTTTGCTGATGCTTCGATAGCCTGGGTTGAGACAAGCTGTGTCTTGTGTCTACCAGAAAAGGTTTCTTTTGTGCCTGTACATGTTTCGTACACATTCTCGGAACGCATCCAATGACTGTACGTAAGAATATGTAAATGACCATGTTGGTTATTCATGTGATGCAAATACACAGTGCGCAACCGCGTGTGTCATGGAGTTGACTATATATTATATAAAATATCCTCACTACCGTTCCGACCTAATCATCGGTCGTTGTTCAACCGGGAGTGAGCATCATTCGTATGTATTCACATTCCGAGTATTGCGAGATGATGATTTCGTACGGGAAAGGAATGCCCATGCTGCTGCACAACCCTTTACCATGAGATGTTATCCTTCGGCTCATCAACAGAGAATCTTTGATGTGTGTATATATAATCAGAATGTGAGTAGGCAGGTATGATGTTCATTCTTGATTGAACAACGACCAATGTTTAGTTCAGAAAGGTGGTGAGGCATCTCCATGATTATTGTTGAAAATCGAAGCTTAGAAAGATTAGATTTAGGTCATTATCTACAGTGGCATTTTTTCATAGAAATTTTTTTCAAGCTTAGAACCTTCCATTCATATAACATTGCAGTGTCCCAATACCTTTTTCTAATACTGTAATGTAGTTAAGAGATCATCCATTTACAAATGATAATCAGTTTTCTGGAAAAAAAAACTATAATTTTTTTTGCTAATGATTACAGAGTGTTTATCGCCTTCCCCACCGAGATTTTAACTCCAACTACTGATGTTTCACTTTTATATTCAAAATGATCTATTACCATCTTCAGTCTTCCTGTTGTAGTAATTTTATGGGGGAAAAACACACGTACATTTCCAAAATTATGGAGCTTTAAATGTGGTTTGTTTTTACAATTATGATCAGATCCGCAAAGCTACTAGCTAATCTGCAGACTATTATAGGACGAACGACCATTCCACCACTGGAACCCGAAATACAACAGTTGCAGTATCACAACGAACCAAGTGATACAAGTGCCCCACCGAAGTAGTTTTCTATTGTCGTACCACGGGGAGCCCCAGTACTTTTGGCTAATAGTGTCCAAACTCTTTGGACTAGGGTACTCTTAGCTTGCCCGAAACTCATGGAAGGGGGGGGGGGTTCCATCCCTCCCATCACTCTGAAGAACTCATTGTTCATACTGGGAGGAAACTTCATAGAAAGCTTTTGCTAGTTACCAGCAACCTTTCTCGCTAGCTACTGATTAAATGACACTGGTGTAGATCAAAGCTAATATATAATATTGCATTGGAAACCCACATGAGCTTGGACATCTGATTTTCCACGAAAGCGTTATATCCATTCCATACATTTTCATCTGAGCGGACGTGTTTCCATAGTGATGATCCGAATTTCCAGGGAAACTGTGATTCGCTTCTTGCGAAAGGGTGATCTGCCTTCCTCCGTTGGCCATCCGTAACTGTTCGCTCCCATGGGAATAATCGTATCACCAGATTGACTGTAGCCAAATGGTGTTAATGCAATTTAAATTTGCTTAGAAACATTGCTCATGGACCCTACGTTGTTAATAAAAGTACTAGAGCATTAAAGTGTTATGTGCACAGCAATATTCAAAAACTCTTAACTTCGGAAACAAGAATTTTCCCGAAATCCGTTACTAGAGAGAAATTGATGATATCGCTCCAATTTTTCCAAATCTCGAATTAAAAAAAAACTCTTAATATTTAGAGGATTGTGGAATCTGAATTATAGCGGAATTATTAGCCATAAGAATTTACCTGAAAATAACTGTTGTAATAAATCGTTTAAAATTTTGTTAATATGTAATAATCGTTGCAACAAATATTTTGCTAAAACTAAGTATAATTTTTGAAGTTTGGTACCTGATTCTTTCAGTTTGGTTTTTAAAATTCATCATTTGATTTTTTATTGCGCTTTATCGCTAATTTTGATGAAAAATGTGTAGGATGGGCTACGTCTGCTCTTAAATGATTTGCCTGCATCTTTAAACATTAAAGGAATATTGTTGCAGATCAAGATTCACAGAGATTTGAGAATGATCTGCAGAGTTGGGTTGTTTTACCTCTGAACGGCACTTTTTTTGCACACCATGGGCTAAATGGCCAGGTCACATGGACTCCGAGGCTCAGAGAAGGTTGGGGGAGGGGACCCACAGGAACAGCTGCTGGGAGACAGATGGTAGGCTCCCGTCAAGGCCATCCAGCGTGTTCTTTAACGTGCACAGGGTATGGCTCTCCCGTACACAGGGCCACGGCCTAAAGTCCCATTCGACGGAAGGTGGCTTTTCCAAACTGTGTCCCCTACTGATCGTGGGCAGGGTGGGGAATTTTGCGGAGATAAATCTCAACGCTGACTCGAACCTGGGAACTACAGATTACGAGCCTGGCGCGCTACCGACTGACCCACGCTCCGCCCCTGATATGCAGGGATATTTTATCCTAAAAAGCTTGTTTCAAATTTAAGGAAGTTTTGAATGTGACTCTTATTTACATAGAATGAAAAATACATAGAGATGCCATTTTAAATGAATTAAAAATTAAACAGTTTTGAAATGGAAATCATAGTGATGTGTACTCCTGAACTAATGAAAATGACTCTCATAATGTCATGTAACTATTTAAATATGTCAACTCTAATCTATATCGCTTGAAAGTTTTAATCTATTGATTTAGGGATACGATAAATACTAGAAAAGTAATCTATCCAGACATAAAGAAGTTCAGAAGAAAAAGCTATTTTATACTCTTTCTTAACATTAGCCTCCTTTATTGTGTTAATTCACTTCTACCATTTCGTTTATAAAAGAATTTAGTCTTGATTGTTGAAAAGTTGAAATCCTAAAATTTAGATCTCCTTCTGGTAGTCCTTAGTGACTTCCGTCCCTGCCAGTCTGGACTGGCAGAGACGGAAAGGAGTAGCGACCAACGTGGTTAGCAGTTTTGATGGCCACTGCAGCCACGCGCTCTTTATGTCAATCGTGTGGCCGAGTGGTTAGCACGCTTGGCTATTGATCTAATGGGACCGGGTTCGAGCCCCGGATAAGGCATGGATGTGTGTCGTTTTTCTGCTGAGGTCCTGCCATCCTCTCAGATCTTCTACTATGGCATATAAACTGACAGGCTCCTGTCAGACCTCTGTGGCAAGCAGCTGCTTGAGGGGGTATTTAATATTTTAATTAAAATTTGCATGCTCGGGGTCGCATGAGTTAAATACGCACGCTTTTTTTCTTCCACGTTACAAAATCGTGGTTACCTTACACATATTTTTAGAGATATGGTAGTATCCGTTCATATCAATATAGATGATGCTGTTTGGCGGCGGGAAAGCTAAGAATAATCTCGCCAGTGGTAAAGAAATTTGAAATGAATTAGAAAATGCTGGTTGGTTCCACGGAAGATAAAATAGATGATTTTGTCTGATTTCATAGAAATTTGGAATGAATTAGAGGATGTGTCATTGCCATGAAAAAATAGGATTCAATTGGGAAATGCTGAGGATGAAATAGAAATTAGGTGAATATTAGGAATTAATTAAAAGTGAAAACACACAATGAAATAGAAAGTGGTTCTTGGTTCCATATAAATTAAGTTACTTGGTACCACAGTAGATGTAAAAAAAATAGATGATGCTGTCTGGTGGCGGTAAAATTGGAAATAGATTGGATGATATTGCTTGGGGACAAGGAATTTTAAAATAATTTAGATAATGCTGCCTGGTGAAGAAAAATTTAAGAAAAATTTAAAATTAACGAGATAATAAAGTTTTGTGGCGATAATGTAAATAAACTAATCAATGCCTTGGCAGTAAAATTAGAAATAAATTAGATACTGTTGTTTGGTGTCGGGAAAACTAAGAATAAATAAAATCATATTATCGATAAATAAAAAAATAAATATCTCTTCAAGCAGCTGTTTGCTACAGAGGTCTGACAGGAGCCTGTCGGTTTAATACGCCATAGTAGGTCTGTGAGGATGGCGGAACCTCAGCAGAAAAACGACACATGCATCCATGCCTCGATACTTCCAGTATAATAAAGTAGGAAGAAATGAAATAATATTACCTAAAGAAACTCGACAGCACATTCTGACGTTGCACGTTGAACTCGATTAGTGAAATTAAATCATTTGGATCACCAAAAAGAAGAAACACGTCTCAAATGTAACAACATAAAAATAATCTTTTATTCTGAAGTTTTAATTTTAACGAAAGATAAATTCATTGCATATCTGTTACTCATTAGTTTCTTGAATCGTCGAGTGCTTGTTAAACGTGCTAGAAATATTATAAACAAGGAGTAGAAACTTGAAACGTTTGCATGGTTGACTGTTTTAAGAAAATGTGTTCTTGTTTGTTACAAAGAACATTACAAGCTTCAGAAAAGTTTTCCAGTATTTTTCCTTTGTAGACTAAATCGTTTATTTATATTTTTCTACTGAATTTATTTTTATATCTTATATTTCAAAAATATTTCTGCTATCAAAACGTTTTTTTACAACTCTGTTTTTTGAGTCAGAAACTTTTTCTTGGTAGAACCATGTTTTCTGGGTATTTAACTACGGAATCAGAGTAGTCTATGACCTCTTTTAGGCCATGCTCAGTGACGTTGAAGGTTGGCACAGAAAAGCCAGTCTTGTAAAGAATTTTCTCCTGCAATAATTTTCGTTAGAATGGATCTTTTTATTTTTTCCTTTTTGTGTAGGCCTTTCGACTTTCAATGCAATCCTCCAGTTTCAAATTCTCCGAGGTGAATGGATAAAAAGTTTAAAATACGCAGAACTAGAAGGCTTTGGAAACCATAGTAGTGTAGAATTGGCATCTTTTTAAGCTGTTCTTTTTAGTGAAGGTTGATTTTTTTTTTCTTTTCTCAATGGGGACTATGAGATTCAAAAAATTTTAACATAACGATGAGTGATCAATTACGCACGCATGAAACGATGAAAGGATTTCTATGATTTATCCAAGTATTTACTTTGGCAGCAAGAGGGAATTCTAAAATAAATTTATTATTTCTGCCCTCATGTTGCACCCACCCGTGTAATTTCTTTGAAAAAATTAATAGGAATTTCCAATTCGGAGATTTTTATATCTCTTCTGAGTAATATAGCGTTGGGAGAAAAATCCCGAATACATCTTTGTTCTTACATATTTTTTGTTTAAGTTTTTAAACATTAGGTAATCAATATTATATAACTCTCGTTATTTTTTATCTGAAATTTTTTTAATGGATCTTCAGATGCTTTGAAATATTTCAAAATATTTGAATAGATCTTCATATATTAAAACAAAGAAAAAAACATACAGCTGCAAACATAAGATGATATTAGTAATGGCCGAGTGGTTAGCACGCTTGGCTACTGATCTAAGGGACTGGGTTCGAGCCCCGGGTAAGGCATGGATATATGTGTCGTTTTTCTGCTGAGGTTCTGCCATCCTCTCAGACCTTCTACTATGGCATATAAACTGACAGGCTCCTGTCAGACCTCTGTGGCAAGCAGCTGCTTGAGGATTTTTTATTATTTTTAATATTAAAGAAGCTCTCGTAACGCCCAATCATGCGCTCTATTATGCAGATCAAGTACAGATGAATAACCATAATATTGGAATTGTCGACATTACTTATTTGGGAAGTTGGCTATTGAAATGATAAGACGGAGTTTTAGTTTTCTCTGCATCGACATCTGAGTTTTGTGTAGTTGTAGAAATGGGAAGTGAAAATGAATGTAAACGAGATCCGTTATGAAACTGGACTTTCAGATTAAAACGTAATGAAGTTAAACTCTTTAGTGTTGTATTATCTATCGCTAACAAGTTTAGAAAAGATAAAATTTATGTTGCTCAAAGCATAAATGCTTCTACTACTATAATCACACTAAATGATGTAGAAAGTGCCAATACATTCGCAAACCGGAATTATCCTACTATTGAAGACAAACAATTTGTAATAAGTCGCTTGAGTATACCTATTAGAACTGTACTGGTTTCGAAACTTCCGTTTTTTGTACAAAATAATGAAATCAAATTCCTACTTTCTTCGAACGGAAATATGTTACGTATAACTGATGAATACTTATCCCTTAAAAGTTTAGATACCATAATGTAATAGTAAAAATGGAATTAGAGAATGATGTCCAGTGGCCGAGTGGTTAGCACGCCAGGCTTCTGACCAAACCGACCTGGGTTTGAGCCGCGGGTAAGGCATGGCTGTTTGTGGTGTATTTCTGCTGAGGTCCTGCCATCCTCACAGACCTTCTACAATGGCATGTAAACTGACAGACTCCTGTTAGACCTCTGTGGCAAGCAGCTGCTTGAGAGGGTACTTAATTTTTAATTTTGAACTATTTGAAAATAAATATTTTTACTCGACTATTTCGTTTCAAGGCATGACTCGCCTCTTCAGCGAGTTGTAAACAGCAGCACCACGTGATCTGTAACTATCTTAAACTTTCTCTGAAAGGAAATAATGCAAAAACTTTGGGGACACTCATCGCGACTCTTTTTTGGGGCGGGGGTGGCTCAGTCGGTAGCGCGCCAGGCTCGTAATCTGCAGTTCCCAGGTTCGAGTCCCAGCTGGGTCAGCGTTGAGATTTATCTCCGCAAAATTCCCCGCCCTGCCCACGGTCAGTAGGGGACACCGATGGGCTTGGAAAGGCCGCCGTCCGTCGGATGGGACGTTAAGCCGTGGCCCTGTGTGCGGGAGAGCCATACCCTGTGCACGTTAAAGAGCACGCTGGATGGCCTTGACGGGAGGCTATCATCTGTCTCCCAACAGTTGTTCCAGTGGGTCCCCTCCCCCAACCTTCTCTGAGCCTTCGGGCTCCATGTGACCTGGCCATTTAGCCCATGGTGTGCAAAAAGTGCCGTTCAGAGGTAAAACAACCCAACCCAACTCGCGACTCTTCCTCTTCTTTTCGGAATTTTACAAGTCTCTCAGATATTGCCTCTCACCGAGTTTGCTAATTTTTAAATTTCTCCCTAATATTGAGGATATTCCACTGTTTTAAACTTCTGCTCAAAGGCATAAAGAAACATCATTTTATTAACTTGTCAATATCAGAAGTCTCAGAATCAGAGGGGCGTTGAGATTTATTTCCGCTAAACCTCCACCCTGCCTTTTGACAGAAAGAGGACACCGATGAGCTTAGAAAGACCGCCGTCCGTCGGATGGGACATAAAGCCCCGTGGGCAGAAGAAGGGCCATAATCCGCCCTTTAAATAACACGCTGGGTGACTTAATGGGAGTTTTCTATGTGTCGCCTAACAGCTGTCGAGTAGTCCCCTTTCTCCAACTTTCTCTGAACCCTTCGGGTTTTTGTGACCTGGTCAATTAGCCATTGTGTTAAAAAAAAAGGGCCAACTCAGTATCAGGTGTTAAACCTCTGAAAAAAGTAGCTAAAGAGAATGCTAATCCGATCCTCGCAGAAAATTTATTAAAACTCACATCAAGTTCCAGAATATCTCACAAGTGTTCGATGGGATGGAAATCCGATGGATTCGGTGGCCAGAAGAGATGAGCGATGTCCGCTGTGTGTTCCTCGGATCACTCCTTTACACACCTTAACCACTCTGGACAGTGAAAAACTAAAAAGACATGCCATTTCTGAGACTGGGGTACCCGGCGCCGAATCCGATTGAGTCTACCCGGACCCACCATTTTGAAACTTTGTGATATCCGTAACTTTTCTCATGACTATAAACGTTCACATTCTGACTTGCAAGACCATATCTCTAACTACCCTGAGCTCGTGTGCAGTGAGTGAGTTTAGTGAAAAGTCGAGGTTTATTGTGGTTGGGGGTGGTCATATTTCAGTGATCATTCAATGTATATTGCCAATAAACATAAAATTTACATCCGATACTTACAGTCCGATTATTCATTTTAAAAAAAAGTTAAGAAATGGATTAAAAATAAGTTAAAATTACAGTACGATAATTCATTTTTTTATTAGTCCTTCTAAATGGGAAATCTGTAATGTTAAAATAAAAGTTTCAATATCTGCAAGATTCTAAACATTAAATACCCCTCTAACATTATAGGAATGTAAGCATCATTTTGATAGATGTTTATCGTTAAATTTTACGACAGAATATATATCCTATCACGTGGTAAGGGTCGGAATCTGTAGCTCCCAGGTTCGAGTCATAACTGAGCCTGCGCGAGATTTATTTTCGCTAACCCCTATTATGCAATTGGCGAGAAAGGAGACACTGATAGACTTTGAAACGGTTTATCATCCATCTGATGGAACTCTGAATCGTGTTCCCGTGTGCAGAAATGCTACACTCTGGTCACATTAAAGAAACACGCTGGATAAACCTGACGGGCGGCTTCCCTATCCGCCTCATAACAGCTGTCCAGTGGGTGCCCTCCCCTGTTCATCACCCAGCCCTTCGAGTCTTTGTGACATGACCATTTAACCTTTGTAAGCATAGAAATACCTCTCAGAGGTAAAATGACCCACCCCTATTGCTATACATAGTGGCAGGCCGGACAGAATCATTTGACGGGCAGTTGGAACCCAGGATCAGATTGTTATTTACACCAATATGCAATTTTCAGCAGTTTATACTCGTATAAAAATAAAATAAAAAAAAAATGCCCCCTCAAGCAGCTGCTTGCCACAGAGGTCTGACAGGAGCCTGTCAGTTTATATGCCATAGTAGAAGGTCTGAGAGGATGGCAGGACCTCAGCAGAAAAACGACACAAACAGCCATGAACAAGAAAAAAAAAATTAAACAAAAGTCTCTTCCAATGAAGCTGTAAAAAATGACATTGCTTTCAAACAACTTTTATGTTCTTAATAAGGAAGAGTTACAATTATATAAGCAAAAAAATTTTAACTAGAAACTCTGAAGATACCTTTAGTGAAAAGTGACAGATTTGCCTGGCGGTGCTCGTGGTTTCAAACACCTTCACTTCCATAAAAATAGTTCGTGCTTCTCTTCCGCTCTTGACTTAAACTATTTATTTACTCATTTCTGAAACAATGGTTTTATCACACGAAAGAAGAAAGAAATTAATTGAATTATTTCTTCTTTTAAATTTATCGTGGCAACGATTATTTTCAATAACCACTAATTGTTAAGTGTGTAGGAATTTCAAAAAATTGAACCCGTTTCACATTTGGTTGTGGTTGATCCCTGCCAGTTCGCACATAGCCTCTATTCTTGCCCTGGGCGAAGGAAAAGTTTATACAAAGTTTGGTGCCTCTGGCTTTTTGGGGGCTGAGTGCATAAGGGGAAAGCAGAAGCATAAACAGTAGATTGAATTTTTATACTTCTGAAATATTTTTATTAAAGTTTGTGCTTCAGTTCGAGGTAAATGAAGTAAAAAATTAATCAATTATAATTTTAAACGCTGCTAGTTGTAGACAAACACATAACCATGGAAACCATCGACTGATAGCGAGACGGTAACTCCGAGAGAGAACACTAGAAGGCTCACAGCTTATCTTGCGAATGGAAATCAAATCCTCATATTAAAATTGCACAGAACATGCACCGCTGTGTCAGACTATGTGAACTAACGAGCAGTAGAAACTGAAAACCTCCGCAGTTAAAGTTGCTAAGAGTGGACTTTGTTTTTTATGCGAGAGGAAATTACAACACCGTAATCTCATTAATGTTATATTTCCTAAGGATTATGCCATTTTATTTTGATTTAAATGCAGTTCTGAAACATAACATGGATATTTCAAATTTGAACCTTCTTTTTTCCCTGGAGAAATTGATTTCGAAAGCTTATGAATAATGAGAGTATTGAAATGAAAAAAGCCTCTCTGACATATTTGTACCGGAGGCGAGACTTTGGCACAGAGACAACATAAAAATATTCAAACCTTAACAGGGATTCTCACTCAGATTCATTGCAGTTCGGTAGCCAACACATTAGCTCATTAGGCTGCTTGGATGCCCTCGTACATTTGCATAAAAATATACTTCACTGAAGAAAGTTTCCAGCGTATATTTCTTAGTAACGTAATTTTAAAAGAATACAATTTGAAAAGTTATTTTAATGGTTTATTGGAAACTATTTAATATTGTAAGTAAATGATAAAAACGTTGGAAAAATCTTGGAACAATTCTTTCATTTCAATAAAGTTTACTGTATGATATTTTAAAGCTCAGGCCTATAATCTGCATTTCCCAAGTTCCAATCCTCACTCTGCCAGAGTTGATATTTATCTCCCAAACCCTCCATTTGCACTCGGTGAGAAAGACGGTAAGGTCATCATCGTCCGTCGGATGGGACATCAAGCCATGGCACCGTGTGCAGGAAAGTAAATCTTTGCGTATGTTCAAGAACACGTTGGATAGCTTGAAGGACAGCTTCCATCTCTCTCCTAAGAGCTGCACAACAGATTCCTCTCTCCAGCCTTAAGGGCTTAGGGTCCTTGTATCAAAAATGAAGCTCAGGGGTAAAACAACCCAATAATGAAACATTTCGTATTTATGTTGCTTTTCTGATAAGTCCTGCCATCCTCATAGACTCTACTATGATGCATGAACTTGACAGGTTCCTGTCAGATCTCTGTGGCAAGCAGCTCTTTGAGGGGTATTTATTTTTTATTAAACATTTCTGACACATTTCAGTTAACGTTAATAATTACGCGATGGAAAAAAAGATTTCTAGCGTATGGGAACCGAAAACTAAAAGAATAAAACATTCAGTAGTATTTCGATTTCGTTTGTTATTTTCCAGTGTGTTTGTTTGCATGTGTACAACTATGTGTTAGTGTATTTTTAGTATGAATTTATTGTTTACTTAAGTTTTTACATGTTCATGTTTGAATATCTTTAGGAGTGTGTGTGATTGACAAGTTTCCTTAAAATGTTATGCTAAATAAAGAGGCCTAACCTAAAAAAAATACCATATATTATATACTTAAAAACGACAATGAAAGCTAATTATGGAATGCAAATAATGTTTATTTCTCCAAAGGGGAATACTGTCATGTTCCTCGAATTTTATATTTGTTTATTTATTGTATATTTTCGTTATATTTTATTGTTGTATATATTTTTATGTGTTCTTGGAAATGTTTGTGCTGGGATGACTCACTGTTGTTGTTTTTCGGGTCTAAAGTTGCTCCGTGTAAATGGTGACGAATGCCAGCAGTTGTTTATGCCGTAAATGACTAGCCTAGGGGCGCTAGTGCAGCGACGAGGCTAGGCGGTAGATTTGAAACTTTAGTCTGTGTGGAGCTGTCAAACGAAGAAGCCGTTTCGACACGCATCAAAGGGACGCCGTCTTTCTCAAAAGTAACCCTTGAAGTGAGGGTGCGATTCCAAAGAGGAATCGAGATTCTTGTGTGAATCTGTTTTATTCTTGTGGTTCAGAAGGAACCACAGTGTAGGCAAAGGTGGGTTATCCTTTCGCCGAAATTTGAGGTCTGTAAAGTGAGAACTTGCAGAGTGTGCGATTCTCCACCTCATTGTTAATGTTTGCAGCAGCAAGGCAGCAAAGGCTCACGGAGTTGACCGGTGAATCTGATAGCAGTTTTGTGGATTCAGGGTGAACCACAGTGTAGGCAAAGGTTGGTTATCCTTTCGCCGAGTTTTGAGGTCTGTAAAGTGAGGATTCGCAGAGTGTGCGATTCTCCACCTCATTATATTGTTGTTTGCAGCAGTGAAGCAGCAAAGGCCCACGGAGTTGAGCGCATTCCCAGCACGTAGCTGTAACTAAATTGCACAGTCTGGTTGGACCTTCGTAGCCCATGGCTGCTTGATGATGATGATGATGATGATGATGATGATGATGATGATGATGATGATTTATTGCGAAAAGGCGTATTGCCGGTAGATGAGAGGAACAGATGCAAAAGAAATTTACGAACGTAGATCCTTTCCATTTAAATCACAGGCAATTTTCATTTCAATCGTCGATGTGTGTCAAATAATTCTTGTGTTGAATTTTATAGCTGAAAGTTTTGCGACAAATTCTTTAGTTTTCCCCCAGTTCCTTAAACCAAGGATCTATAAAGTTTCTAGCTCATTGTATTACTCTTGTTCAAAGTATTTAGGCTATTTTAATCAGAGGGAAAAATAAACAAGTGCGATCATAATCTACCAACAGTCAAAATTGATAATAAAAAGTATTCATTTTGTAATGACGAAATGTTGTTTTTTGACAGGCAGATTTACCTGGTGTTGTTGGGGGTCTTTTATTTAATTTAACTCTTCCAAATATATAGTAGATGATCTCCTGACCTCAAAAGCTTTCATTTCACACACAATTCGTTTTTATTGACCCCTCCCCTTTCTGGGGGAAAGGGAGAGGAATATTGGGAGGCTAAAACCTTAGGCTGTTTTAAGTGATGGCTAAAGGAAGCTGTGCACCGAATTCGACAGTCCTAAATCTTCATTTTAGATTTATTCAAGATCTTCTATTAACATTTTTTTCGCTTTGACTTTTAATAACGATATTACTGATAGATAAGTAACAATACAATTGTGATAAAAAATAGACCTTTTTAAAATAACGATTCTTACTTGGGAGGACAAACGAGAACTTGACTGTTTTAGGCAGTGGACACCGGAAACGTTGCGAAGTGTCAGATCCGGCGGGTTCTTCGAGGTCAACGGCGAAATTTAGAGCCATCAGTGCTAGAGATCGAAAAATTGGTGCTAGGAGGTATTTTGGGTCGTAGATCTCAGAAAATGTATAAAAAGTACATTTTTTTAAAGGTTTACTTTAAAAATATTTCGATATATACGTGCTTACTTTTAACTCTTTGAGAATGGAATATGGTTTTCCCTGTTATAATTACTAAGCTGAAAAATGTATCCTTTAATATTAATATCTTCAGTACATTTTTCACTATCTGAAATGTTGTTTTCCGTGTGTGTTAGACTTGTTATCAAGTACTGAAAGTGTCGAATAGAACAGAAGTTTTAAATTGCTAATATTTCATATAATTGAAAACAAATCAGGCCAATAGAGAATATTTCAAATTTCATCATGATGACTTCTCTTGAAGTGATATTGTGTGGATGTTCATTATAAGTGAAAGCGAGTCATCGGAATTCCCCTCATTGGCTCTTTAAACAGATAAGCTGCATAGTTTCAATATTTCAGTTTGTCTTTAACATCAAGGAGCATCCTGTGTAAACAAATATCTCTATGCTTGCAGGCATGGAGGGGGGGGGGGGAGTTTCCCCCCAAAGTAACGGCAACTTGGCAAATCTAGGGCAGTTTGGAAAATGGAGAGACGGCAAAATTTAGAGCAGTTGGCAAAATTCGAAGCCACTTATTAAAATACAGGTGAGTTGGCAAAATTGGGACAACTTGGCAAAATCTTGGAGAGTTGGCAAAATTCGGAGTGACTTGGCAAAATTGTGTGGAGTTAGCAAAATAAAGGTTAGATGTAAAAATTTTGATTTTTTTCTGTAAAATTATGGCAAGTTGGCAAAACTTAGGGAGTTGGCAAGATCTAGGGGCAGTTGGCAAAATTCGGAGTGACTTGGCAAAATTCAGGTGATATGTAAAAATTGGGATTTTTTGCTGTAAAATTATGGCGAGTTGGCAAAACTTAGGGAGTTGGCAAAATCTAGGGTCAATTGGCAAAATTCCGAGTGACTTGGCAAAATCGTGGGGAGTTGGTAAAATTCAGATGAGATGTAAAAATTGGGATTTTTTTGTAAAATTATGGCGAGTTGGCAAAACTTAGGGAGTTGGCAAAATCTAGGGAAAGTTGACAAAATTCGGAGTGACTTTGGCAAAATCGTGGAGAGTTAACAAAATTCAGGTGAAATGTAAAAATTGCAATCTTTTTTCTGTAAAATTATGGCGTGTTGGCAAAATCGAGGCAACTTCGCAATATTTAGGAGAGTTGGCAAATCTTGGGGTAGTTGGCAAAATTCAAAGTGACTGTGCAAAAATCAGATAAGATGTAAAAATCTGGATTTTTTTTCTGTAAAATTGTGGCGAGATGGCAAAATCTAGGGAAGTTGACAAAATTTGAATCCACTTGGTAAAATACGGGCGAGTTGTGAAAATTGGGATTTATTTTGTGAAATTAAGGAGTGTTGGACAAATTGAGGAAACTTAACAAAATGTAGGGCAGTTGGCAAAATTCGAAGCCACTTGGTAAAATACAGGGGAGTTGTGAAAAATGTGCCTTTCTTGTGCAATTAAGGAGAGTTGATAAAATTCGAAGTGACTTGGCAAATTCGGGGAAGATGTAAAAATTGCTATTTTTTCTGTAAAATTATGGCGAGTTGGCAAAATCTAGGGTAGTTGGCAAAATTCGAATACACTTGGTGAAATATAGGCGAGGTGTGATAATTGGGATTGGGTTTGTGAAATTAAGGAGAGTTGACAAAATGAGAAAACTTGATGAAATATTGTGGAGTTTGAATATTTGAAGTGATTTGACAAATAAGGAGAGATGTAAAGATTGGATTGGAATCAGTTTTGATAAATTAAGGAGAGTTGGCCAAATCAAGGGGAAATTCACACTGACTTGCTACAATTCAGACAAGATATAAATATTGGGATAATTCCTGTGAAATTATGGCTAGTCGGCAAAACTGGAAGACAAATGGCAAAATGCAAGAGAGTTGTGCCCCCCCCCCCCCCCCCCCCCGCGGAGCGAAAATCTAGACATTATTTTCTCAGTTGGCAAGATTTGATTTTCGAGTTGGAATTTTTTTTTACTTCCCCCCCCCCCCTAACCATAGTCCTTTGCTTCGCCCCTGCCTGCAGGTATCACTGCAAGGACACAAACCGGCTGATGAGAATTTTGCACGTAAACACTTCAACAAATTGAATGCGAACGTCTGCTAAGAGATTTGTTTTTGTTATATATCCTCATGGTGCAAATGAAAGCGCTGGTCAACATATTTTGTGATGCTTCACTGAATAAAGTCTACAAATAAGTAAAGTTTATATGAGAATATCATAGTTATTGATATTTAAAAAATTGCGAAAGAATCCAGCCGTAACTGGTTATGAAAGATTTAAGAAAACAAGTGTAGGCCGGCCGAGATTACCTAAACTCTTTAAAATAAAAACTACCTAAACAAATGAAAAAAAGTAAATTATTGGGACACATGTGATATTTATAAGTGAGAATGTAAGAAAATAAATAATACTAGTAAATAAATTATGGTGAATTGGAAATGCTCGTTTTCAAATAATTTTTTATTCATTTTTCAAATTTAACACCCTTTAAAGGTGGCAGTTCAAACTAATAGAAGACGCAGAAAGCCCAAATAGCAATATTTCATTAGTACGTATCCATTTCAGAAAGCATTTAATTTTTCGCTTTTAACGAAAAAAATCGCGTTTTTTCTCCCCTAACCCCCAAAGAATCAGGGGAAAAGTTGCTACTATCTGTGAATATAAACCCCTTGTCATCCACACTCTATCTACAGGCAAAATTCAAAATTCATAACATGACTAGCTTCTATATTACGTTCTTTTAAGTTTTTCGATTTTTTCCCAAGTGAGTGAGTGTTGGAAGATTTGGAAGATGCAAAATCCTAGTATAATAATAATAGTTTTTTCCATGCAGGGGGTTACAGCAAAGTCACGGTACAGTAATCTTAATTCCTCGCTAACGGAAAAAGAGTTTTTCATAAATCTACAACTTGGATGTGACAGATTAAAGATTTGTAACTTAAAATCTTATCTAATTTTAAATTGATGTGATCAATCACGAGTGAGTAGTGGATTTTTTCCAAAATCTCTTCTCCAGTGAATTCTTACATTATAGGGACAAAGCCATTCCAACTCAGAAAGGCCATTAAGATAGTATTGAACTCCATTCTTTCCATGAATAGGAACATGAATATTAAAATCTGCAATGAGTATTGCATTTTTAAATTTATGGATACTCCACATCCATCTAGTCGGAGAGGAAAAAAAATTACTAATATTGAAACCCGTAGATGGATAACAGAAACCAAAACACCACAAACAGGTTCCTGGTTTTTACAGGTCTTTTTCCACAAGGACATGACCTATAAACATCGAAGTCACTGCTGACTAGTGCCTCAGAGTCATAACAGAATACTGACAACTAACTATCATATCCCAGGACTTGAATCCGGACTTTGGCAGTTGCAGTGTCACTGCGAACCAATGCGATACCACTCTGCCAATGAGGCGGTAGGAGAAAAAAATGCAATTGATGGCATTGCAATCTGAAACTTCACTGCGCATTATGTGAGATATATTCCATCCATCTGTAGATTCAGCGCAATTTAATCCATTACAATATTAGCTGTATTGCATTTTATGCCGATCTTGGTTGACAGTTTTTAACTAATTATTGAAATTTTTTACCTATAAGCTCTCATAATGATGATTTCTGTGACAATTTTCGAGCACCAGAATTTACACAGCTCTGTCTTTGATGCAAACTATACTGATGCAGTTACATACTTTAACTAACCTTGATGATATTGGCTCAAAATTTAAAGGTTAAAACTCACCGGAAACTTCTCTAGTTTCGTTCAGTTATATAAGTTCTAGGACTTAAAAATATTAAGACTTAACTGAAATATCAATAATAATTGATATCAAATACTGAAGTGAAAAAAGTGGCGAATATTTTAGAAGTATGAGTGGTCGAGTGGTTAGTGTCTTTGGTTACAAATCAAAGGAATAAACTTCGAGACTGGTTAACCGTGTTTCCCAACCGGGGGCCCACGCCCCACCGGGGGGCAATTCGAAAATGGACTCGTTCAGAGTTTAACCGTATGGCGGCCGTAGGATCAGCGAGCCCGGACAAAAGAAAACCCGAAGATTACATTGTTAGTCGTCATTAGCCTTCTTCAAGAGAACAATGAGGGTGCCCCTTGCCCTTGCGAAGAATCAATACAAATTACAGAGGGTATTAGGACGACTAATTAAAATATTATAGAAAAATCTTTCATTAAAATTTTTTCGTACTTGAATTTTAGTTCTCCATTATGTTTTGAAAATTTACCTACTGTGTTTCCTCTACAATTCCCTAGTGACTTCTTCCTGAAACTGATCATTTAAGTTACTTCAACGAACAATTTAATTTTACATAGGGGGGGGGGGGAAATAAGAATTTTAGAAAGGCTTAAGTGGGGCATGGCACAAAAAAGGTTGGGAAACACTGGGTTAAGGTACAGATGCGTTCTGATTTATGTTGTCTTTGTGCTTCGGTTTCTCTTGTCTCACAGACTTGTCTGTGGCGTATTATATTAACAGGCTCCTGTCAGAACTAAGCGGCAAAGTAGAAATTTTGGTTTCTCTTCATGATGGTTAAATAATTAATTTATTTGTTTGAATTATTCAGTTTCGTAGAATTGAATATATTTGGAGCTAGTTAGATTGCTGCTTAATGTTCCACCTTCCATAATTGTTTAAACACTGAACAAATAACGAACATTACGGAAAATCAAAATTCAGAGAAGTAATTTTAAGACTTTTTACTTGGCATCATTGATACTTTTCCATAAAACGTTCATTTAATAAATTATGAAGCTTTGATGGTAGATTTCCATTGTCATATTATATATACACCCTTAAACTGAAAAATGAATATTTACAGATTATTTGATTTAACAGTGTAATTTACATTTACTATGAGACACTTTCTTTTAAATATATCATGTTATGAACTATAAATAAATAAACTTCACGCAATGAACAGTTTTCGACCTTTTAACTTTAACGAGTTTTGGAAAATAAAATAATTATTCCGTCTAAACTGTGAATTGAGCAATGAATTTTTTTGAAAGTCTTTTCACTTTAAATTGACTTCTTTGGCAACGGTCTGCTTGAAGGGTAGAAAATAAACCTTGAACACTTTTTTATTTAATTTGTTCATTTTAAATGAACCACGTTATTTTTTTTTATTGTGTGCTTCTGCAGTACACCTGAGCACCGAAATTTTTTATTGAGTGCAAAAATATTTTTAACCTCTGCGCTTTAATAAATCATGTGGAGTGAAATAATTTAAATTTTTGTGCTTTCATTAAACTTTATTCACATGTGTAAGTTTTATTTTGCACGCTCTAAGAAAGCCCCCTGCAGTAAAATATTTTTATCTTATGCTGTTTATAAACCTTGCACACTATTATTTTATCATTAGCACTTTAATACGTGTTCATTAACCTGTTTATATATTGAATTTTAAATTATTTTGTGCAATTTTTTAGCTTTGTCCACTTTAGCTACATTTTGCGAACAAATCTTTTTCGTGAATTTTCAATAAATATCGTGGAAATTGTTTAAGTTTTCTAAGTAAATCTTGTGAACTAAATGTGTTTTTAAATATTGTACACTAAATTTTTCTTCAAATGAAGTTTTAAAAATCTTTCATGTGAGACTTAATAGTTCGTTTAAAGTGCTAAGACAAGACTTGTATCTGTCGGGTCGGCCCTTTTCCAACAGGGATTTTCCATCATCCTTCTGAATTATCTTAACACCTCTCTTCCTCATAATGATCAACTTTATTCAAGAATTTAACAATTTTCATCTTTATACGCTAATCAAAGATATTGGACACGGCGATGTTGTGTGGATGGAAAGCCACATTCAGAGATCAATTTTATTCATATCCCTCTGAAAATCTCGTTTTGCAGAAAAATTCGCAAAACATTGATGTTGGAGCTGGGAATTTTAACAGAAAATTTCAGTTTCTTCTACTCTCGTTTTAGACAATCTTTTCCCACATTGACAAAAACTGACCTTTAGCACAAACTTCTGAAATGGCATTTAATTCAATGTTTTGTATTAAAAGCTGTTATTTGAAGCTTAAATAACGTTTTAGGTAAATTCATATGACTGGCAAAACTGCTGTTAAATGTTTCAACTTCCGGAGCTTTTTATGCGGGGTGGTTCAGTTGGTAGCGCGCCAGTCTCGTAATCTACAGTTCCTAGGTTCGGGTCCCAATTGGGCCAGCGTTGAGATTTATCTTCGCAAAGCTCCCCGCATGCCCTCTGTCAGTAGAGAACACCGATGGGCTTGGAAAGGCGCAGCCAGTCGGATGCGACATTAAGCCGTGGTTCAGTGTAAGGGAGAGCCATACCCTATGCACGCTAAAGAACACACTGGATGGCCTTGACGGGAGGCTACCATCTGTCTCCCAACAGTTGTTCCAGTGGATCCCCTCCATCCAACCTTCTCTGATCCTTCGGAGCCCTTGTTACCTGGGGCGGGGGTGTTCAGTCGGTAGCGCGTCAGGCTCGTAATCTGTAGTTCCCAGGTTCGAGTCCCAGCTGGGTCAGCGTTGAGATTTATCTCCGCAAAATTCCCCGCCCTGCCCACGGTCAGTAGGGGACACCGATGGGCTTGGAAAGGCCGCCGCCCGTCGGATGGGACGTTAAGCCGTGGCCACGTGTGCGGGAGAGCCATACCCTGTGTACGTTAAAGAACACGCTGGATGGCCTTGACGGGATGCTACCATCTGTCTCCCAACAGCTGTTCCAGTGGGTCCCCTCCCCCAACCTTCTCTGAGCCTTCGGGGTCCATGTGACCTGGCCATTTAGCCCATGGTGTGCAAAAAAGTGCCGCTCAGAGGTAAAACAACCCAACCCAAATCCTTGTGACCTGGCCATTTAGTCCATTCTGTGCAAGGAAAGTGCCGCTCAGAGGTAAAACAAACCAAACAATCCGGAGCTTTTTAAATTTGTTTAAGAGCTGCAACACATAAGACAGAAAAGAATCCTGGAAATTACTCCTAGCTTGCAGAGGCTTTCTCATACAAAGGCATGCCCTATTGAAATTAAAGTGAGCCGACCACTCCTCAGATATAGTTAATACAATACAACAAAGTAGATACACCTTCTGAAACAGTAGCTAGCTTCCTAACCACTGTGTTAGTTAAGCATATATTTTAAGAATACTGTTTAAAATAGAGATTTGTATCAATTTGATTGAAATGTTAATTCCCAGAAACATATTTTCGTAAAAAAGCTTATTTTAAATGTCAGGTAACTTCGAATGGGGCTTTCCTTTCATATATCGTGCAATTGTCACGTTACTTTCGATAATAGTATTTTTAAAAATTAAACTATCCCTTCTAATTTAAGTTTGGATTCCTTTAGATAACGATTTCAGTTCTTGAAAAATTATTTATTCCATCTCTATTTTGACATTGGAATCGTTATAGATTTCCCCTTTAGTCCATTGTGCATTGAGGCGAAGTTTGGTACAGTTGTTAGCGCCCCTGGGATTAAGTCCACCTATACCTACGTCTTGAGTCCAACTCTTCCTACGTCCTAATCCCAGACTTGAGTCCAACTGTACCTACGTCCTAATCCCAAGCTTGAGTCCAATTGTGTCAACGTCCTAATCCCAGGCTTGAGTTCAATTGTGTCAACGTCCTAATCCCAGGCTTGAGTCTAACTCTTCCTACGTCCTAATCCTAGACTTTGGTCCAATTGTGCTTATATCCTTATCCCAGGCTTGAGTCCAACTGTGCCTAAGTCCTAATCCCAGACTTGAGTCTCACCATGCCAATGTTTATTTTGTCCACTAACTGTTGCTCTGTTCTCGTTGAAATGATTTATTCTCGATGAAATAAAGGGGACACTGATGGACTTGGAAAAGCACTGTTCGTCGAAGAGGTTCTTCATTAAGCAGTTGCTCGGTGTGCTAAAGGCCCGTCCACACTAAGCGACATTTTACGGCAATATCGGGGATAGAAGACTCTATAGGCCTAAATTTCAAAAAATGAATAGATAATAATAATATAAAAAATCGGGACTGATCCTCAACCACCTGCTGTGCACCTATCGCTCGAGGGTCCAGCATTGTTCGTTGGCTTTCCCCTTTCGCAAGAACCTTTCGACTGCTTCCAACGAAATGGAAAGAAACGGGCAACAGATGCCAGTGTGGACGCGTATGCAACAGCCGCGTGTGTTGCCAATTGTGACTATGTGTCCACAGTAGGATTGATATATTTTGTTCTCGTGCTTCTTATTATTTTATATAAATATTCTGCTTATCGCTTTACATTACTGTAAAAATTAAAGGAAACCAAAATGTTATTCTTCCCAAAAGTTTTTCTGCTCTTACTGTTTTGAAGCATAGTAACGTTTACCTTGCAAATATTATTTTTATGGTTTTCTCTTTTCTTCAGAAGCGCTTTATGGAAAAATATGATAGAAAATAAATCTTAGTGCTATCTATCTAAAATATTTGTTCAGTATTTAAACTTATATGGAAATTCATTGCGAAAAAATAAAATTCTGTATTGGACAAAATTGAAATAATCACTACAAAACAGTTGGAAATTTTTTGTTCTAATTTGTTTGAAATCACTTTTGAGATCAATAATTTAAATGCCCCATTGATGATGTTAAATAATTCTGCTTCTACAGTTCTTTAATTAATAGTGAGGAATGTTCCAAATCGATTAGATTCAACACTGTTTCTTAAACCACATTTTTCTACAAAAAGTTAGCATAAGCATTTTGTAATAATATTATTAAAAAATGTTATTGTAAAAAAATAAGCTAAAAAAATTGTTGGCTTTGCCGTGAGTGGGATTCGAACCCACGTCTCCTGGAAACATGCCAGTTGTGCTAATCACTGCACCATCATTGGCTAACGTTTTTCCTTACGCTGATTGGTGCATAAATACTGACGATCATTGAATTCTGACCACCCTATCCTTGTTATATCAGTTGCAGCTCACTTTGAAGCTCTATAACACCTTAAATAAGCGTTTCATGAGATATTTTGACTTCAGATAAATTAACGATCTAAATCAAGTCTATCTGAATTTCGATTTTCACAATATTTGCATTGTATTTCAAGAGTTATGGAAATTGGAATATTTAACTGCAACAATGCAAGTCAAAAGAAAATATCGAAAGAATTGTTTACACAAATGTTTTAAATATGCCTCTATTGCATTAAATGATTCGAAAAATGCTTCTTATTCAAATTATAATTAACTTCTGAGGTAAATTCTAGTGTTTTGCATTGCTGTTGCAAATAGTTAAACTTCCATAACTCTTTAAATACCGAACAAATACTTTTGAACATCGAGATTCAGATGCACTTGACTGAGTTCTTTAAAATATCTTCGGTTACATTTTCTCCTAAATCGCTTATTTAAGAAGTTATAGAGATTCGAAGTTAGTTCTATTGACACAAAATGGATGGGGTGGTCAGATTTCAATGATCACTCAGTGTATATTAATGTTAATCTGTCGTCTTCTAATTGCAAATATTTCAAAAGATCTTTGCCATAGTTTATTCCATTTTCAAGCGTTTCCACCTCCACTAACATCGTAGTCGTCTTTTCCGCTTTCTCTAATAAAATGCTCAGCACGGTGTAGGAGCAAGCAGTCGCGAGCATCTTCTCTGACATGTCGCTACTCAGGTGTGGACGCGCAACACCGTTGAGCATTTACTGCAATTGGCGCCTTAAGGAACTCATTTCCGGTGTTGCTCGCAACTTGTCGCATGATTTGGACGATTTTTAAAAGACAACCCTACCATGGGTACAATAAATAACATGATGGATTGTCTTAATGGTAAACTTCCTTCAGTCTCCTAATAGTTGTCCAGTGGATCCTTTTCACGTAGCAAACTCTAAATCCTTTAGTTTTGACCATTTAGGCCATTGTGTGCATAAGTGTCGCTCAATAGTAAGGCAACTGAACTCGATATGTGGCTAAAATGGCTGCTTAAGGAGCGTAAAAAAATTAAACAATTGTACAAATTGTTATATTTTATTTTGTTATAAAGATAAACCCGAACCATCTGGATGCGACTTGAACTGAATAGCTCCATTAATAAAGCTACGGAAGAAAAGTGGAGATATTTTACCTCTTTACCGCCGTTTAATGCATACATTAGGCTAAATGACTATGTCACAAAAATCCCACAGGGTAGATTATACACTGTACTGTTATTATGAGGCAGAGGAGAAGCTTATATCCAACTTGTTCTTTAACGAGTACAAGGTACGGCTATCCTGTACACGACTTTAAATCAAAGGTCTAATTAATCAAGGTTTAAATCAAAGGTTAAAAGTAAATCTTTTAATTCATTAACCTTTTTAATTTTATAAGAGACATATGAAGTTCATTCCTATGCACTTGGCTCTGGCTCACCGAAGTTTTGCTTACGAGAAAAATATGAATTTTTTTTTCAGAATGCATGATTTGTGCAAATGAAGCCTTATGGTTTTATGGTAGGTTCTAAGCAACGTTACAAAGCCCAGTGATTTTTTTTTTCAGGTTTTTGTTGTTTTTTTCCGTTTGTGGTTTGTCGCATTTTATCATTTTGGAATATATAATATCGTTCAATTGAGTGGCTATTGTTTTAATATTTTATCCGCTTATTCTTTATATATACTCAATGCACATTTTATTAGGAACAGACCCGTATTTTGTCAATAAAGGAGTCAGATTTGAAACTAGGTAACTTTTTAAACGCACATTTTTTTAAAATATGTTAATGTAGATAAAATATCAATCGGCTCGAAATGTTGTTTTTCTACAATAAATCACTCAGCATTTTAAAGGTTTTAAAAGATGAAACTGTTTAGTAACTCGTTCTATAAAACTCATTCCAAATTTTCGAAAATTCAGATAACTTACAAAGCGGCTTGTGTCTTTTGGTGAAGTTTTAATAGAATCGTTATTTCTTTCATTTTGATTTATCTGAATTAACTCTTCTTATCAAATTCTTTTAAGGCATTTCTGTTGTTAAATGTTTCAATTTCCACGACACTTTAAATACTGAACGAATTAATAATTAGCTGAAATATTTAAATTTCCTTCTATCGTATTTTTCCTTAAAAAGAATTAAGTAGTGAGTGTTAGGTATAGCTGAAAATTTTAAACTACCTTCTATCGTATTTTTCCTTAAAAAGAATTAAGTAGTGAGTGTATTCCTCATAAAGTGTGCACTGAGTGCAGAAACACTCCTCAGATTTGAAAATGAATTCTTTAAAGATAAAAAAATGATGCATCGATAATTATTATTAATCCAACTACATGAGAGTTAGGTTTGTTACCATTTCTTCTGTTTCGTCAGAGGCATGAGAATTAAAGTATTTACATAACGAAATCAATACTAAGGCAAGTTTCTTCATCCTAGTAGTATAATGACTAGTCCACACATCAGTTAACTTCATAAAAAACATTATTTACAATTGCTGAAGAAAGCCTTCGCCTTGAATATCGCGCAGCTAAAAGCGCTGCCAATGAATATTCTCCCAGAGTGCACTTAGTCTTTCTGCAGAGGAGGTCGTGAACGTGTCTACTCCTTGCTCGACTGGGTGGGGTGCCAGCTGGGAGGTTTTTTTCTTTCTTTACAGCCTGCAAACTCTATTATTAGGTTCTAATTATTTCTGCCATGACGTAATGAGTGACAACAGGGACCGTCCACATGTTGCCAAGCGTGTTGTAACGTTTCTCACTCATCGTAGAGCGCGTTATTCTTTCAAGCGCGTAAATGCAGTTATGCCCCTCGGATATTAATATTTTTTTTATTACGTAGGTTAAAAGTGCAGAAGAAAATATTTTACACTTCACTAAGCGTTTAACCGATTTAAAAGTTAACCATCGTTTAAATGAAAAGCTTATCTTAGAAAGATGGTGAGATCGATTTTTTTGTGTGTAATAAAGTTCATCGGAGCCTCTGGTAGTATTATAAGAAAATTGAAGGAACCTTTTTTATGATAATGATATTTAATTAGAAAGTTTTTTTCTTTAATCTTATTATTTTTTAATTAAGCCGATAATTGTAATTAAGATTAATTTAAAGAACGTTTATGTATAACAACCATTTGTGTTGCTGTGACTGAAAACAAACCCTTTCAGGCTAGAATAAAACTCGTTTAACTGAGAATAATTTAAATAATAAAACCTGTTTTGGGATGAGCTGTTTCACCTGTAAGATGCACTATTATGTATATAAAATGGACTTGATGACCAGGTTACAAGGACCCCAAGGACTCAGAGCTAAGGAAAGAAAATGCACTGGACAACTATTGGAATACGGATAGAAGCTTCCTGAGGCTATCCAGTTTTCTCGTTAAAGTGCAGATATCATAGCTCTCTTGCAAAGGAGCCACGGCTAAATGTCTCACCCGAAGGATGGTTGTCTTTTCAATTAATTAGTGTCTTCAGAAAGGCAGAGAGTGTTTATTGGAAAAAAACTCAATGCAGGGAGATTGGGGACTGTTTGTGGAATTGGCAATATTTTTCGGGGACTGAATTTAAATATACAAATACTTCTAGCTAATTTGGCAATTGGCGAAAGTTTCGCTTTCAATGATGAAAGAGAATACAGTGGCTTTCCAACGGCATGTTATAATTTGAAAATTTTCTTTCAAATATTTAAATAAAAATCTAAGTATTGTGGATGTTAATGAGTTTTGACTTATTATTAAATATACTATTCCCTTCGATCTTCTAATTAAACGATTATTATTATAATGATATAAATATCATTGATTCGGATAATTAGTGGCTAAAAATGCTGGATGTTCTAAATATATATATAAGATGTTTCCAAATGGTCTAGCCAAACTTTGGGAACGTGTTCTACTGCACATAGTGATGAAAAACGTTCCTATGGACATTGGGTCAGAAACGCTTCCTTCCAAGATAGAACACATTTTGAGAGTGCAAATAAAGAAGCCTGTCAAGTGGTACGATGCTAGGTAAATTTGCATCATTAGCATGTCTGATGGTATAGTAGATGTATGCAAATGTTGAGCAAAATCCCACCACTCCTGGGTGATCTTAAGCGTAGGTGTTCTACCCATTTAATTGGTAGAGGTGGACCAATAACATGGCCTGCACGCGCTCTCGATTTCATTCCACTGGATTAATAATTGTCATATCTAAATCAACAAAAATGTATTTTTTGTGTTCGTTCAGCTACTTTCGTATTGTCAATGGGAATTTAAACATTATAGCCATCGTCCGGAATCTTAGCATTATCTATTATACCGATGATACAAATGCGTATGCGGTGAATTGCAATAACGTTGAACTGCAGTAGGTAGTTCCCCATTTCGAAATGGCCCGACACACTGGATTGGGTGATTCCACCAGGGCAACCAATAGTCGAAGATCTCGTTACTTAAGCGAATATTTTCATTTGACTGTGGCAGACTTAACAAGCCAAAACTTTCCTGACAAGATGTGTTTGAACTGGATTACTAACTTTTTGTTTTGCTAAGGAAGGATACTTATGTATGAAGAAGTTAAGAACAACATTAGATATGAAAATATAAAATGTGTGTAACGTTTGGTCTATAAGAGAATGCTAATAAGATATTTTCACAAAATTTCTAATCAGGGATGTGTAACCGAGTTTCGAAACGGGTTTCTGTTTCGTAATTTGAAGATCTCTGGTTTGATCCCAGTTGCGGCCATTATTATTTTTTTAATCATATTCTACATAACTCACTTTATTACGATATGACTTTCTTTACAATTCGTTAAAAAATAAATTAATATTGTAAGTTAAATATAAGCAAAATAGGAAATTTTCAATTGATAATTTACGACGAGAAATTCAGTTAAAAATAATAAATGTAAATTTATTATTCAAACGGAGCCAAAAAATAGTAAACCTACATATTAGACATAATTTTCTTGAATAGTTTTCTTTAAAATACTACCAGAATGTAGGAAAAAAAGGGGGAGGGGGAAGAAACGCAATCGAACCGGAAAAGTGTAAAAGGGGTAGGGTAGGGGGGGGGGGAGGGTGCATTCTTAATGCAGTCTAATATCCACCCCACACACAATTTTTTCTACAGGTCAAAAATATTTTGAAAAATGCATGAAACGTAAATACGTATAATAATGTTTTTTCTCTATTCCGAGTACTAGCATTTTAAAAGGGGAATGGCATGTCCCCCTTGCCCTCCCAGATGTGGGCCTGTATATACGTAATTATTACAGTGGAGGGGCAAAATGCTAAATTGAAATAGAAAGAACAAGAACACATTTTCGATTACTTTTTCCCGATTTTTTTGTTAAATAATGCATTTTGAGATTAGCTGGGGGAAAAAAAAGAATATATGCATCGTGAAATATTTTTTCAGTCCGCTCCAGTTTAATTCAACATTAGATATCTCCTCAATTTTTTTCTACATCCGGGCGTTGCCTGTAGTAGTCAAAGTGCCCCACCAAACAATTTTATTCATGAGCCGCCACTGAAGAGTAATGCGTTTTATCTCACCTTCACTGATACTGATCTTCAATTCTGAATTAAAAAAAATGGTATTTCAACAAAATAACTCTCTTTCAAAGGTAGAATTCTGTGTTGAAACAAGAGAAAAGAAGGCAGCTTGCTGAATATCTGGACTTTTGAAATAATTTCGTGAACTACAATTGAAATCATGGTAAATTAATTAAGTTGTGGTGAAATATTGATGAAGTTAAAGTATTTTGCATATGGACAAAAGCAGCATTGGTCGTGATTTGTACATACTGTATATGACTAATGGAACAGTTGTAAACCAATTTCCATCTAGTATTAATTCATTTTTCGTATGAGATTTAATAGTGGTAAGATTTCAACAGTATATATCAAATAATCATCATCTGAAAACAGGGCCAGATCTGGGGGTGGCAATGGGGGCATGACTCTTGAGTGCCACGGGAGGGTAGATGAGGTTGGCCACTCCCTTAAAGAGCCGCACCAGGGTGAAGGTGCCATTCATGTTGTCGACTCCGTGATTCGAGCTAAGCAGGAGGGGGATCAGGATGGTCCACACTCCGGACCCAGTGGTGAAAGAGGCATTTATCAAGATATTTTTAAAGACCTTTGCAAAGGAGGGAAAAATGTTATAGTGAAAACACAGTCGATTTTGCCCCGCCTCTTCAATATTTTATTTGTTTTTCATATCCAAGCCTGTTTGCAAATACATATATATTTTCAGTTTAAACTGATTTAGTCAAAGACAATAATGTAAATGAACCATAATTAGGAACGAAGAACTAATCCTTCGGATACAACCATGATTGTTTTACAATTATCATAAGTATTACCCTTTTTAATTTTTCTGTTCTATTACTTAAAAAAATATTTAACCATTTTAAATTTAAAAAAATTTAACCAATTTAAAAAATATTTTACCATTTTAAAGTAAGGCAATTAACTTCAACACACTGTGATTGTTTTAGCCCCTTCTGTGATCAATAATACCGAATATTCCCTTTTTATCCGACTAGAACAATGTCGCCTTTTTGAAATTATAAGATGCTGTTTTTCAAAGAGAAAATAATTTTTTTATTTTCTGTCTTTACCATCTAACACCATCTAACAGTGAAAATTCGAATTAATTGATGATTGAGAAAATGCAAAAAGTGTATCTACAATACAAAAAAGACTTTTTGAAGCATCTCTTAAAAAAAAAATGTTGCGTTTTACCCCCCCCCCCCTCCCCTGGACGTAAGAGGGCGAATCATTGTAGCCAAAGTAAACCTCTAGACCAGTGTTTCCCAACCTTTTTTGTGCCATGCCCCACTTAAGCCTTTCTAAAATTCTTATGTCCCCCCACATGTAAAATTTAACCGCCATACCGTTAAACTCTGAACGATTCCATTTTCGAATTGCCCCCCTGTGGGGCGTGGGCCCCACGTTGGGAAACACGGCTCTAGACCGTCACACTCTACGACCAAAATTTTAATATCTCGCAAAATAGATCGTTCGCAATATTCGTTAAAATTTTGTCAATTGTCAACTTTTTTCCACCTTAGAGGGCGCTATTAAAGATATTGGGGGATTCGGAAAATGCGAATTGTAATATTTTATCAACACCTATTAAAGCAAAAATGAATTTTTTTTCAGTTTTATCTAAAAGCAAAAGACTAATATCCAGAGATGGCAAGACAAGCCGATTCCTCCCCTGCAGAAAAAACACACACCGATTCCCCTTCACTAGTACAGTCTTCTCCCCGTCTTTACTTTTTCTAGATTCGGTCCTGACTGAACGTACTAGAGATCTTCTAAAGTGCAAGTTTATCATAAACGCTACATAAATTGGGGGCGCGGGTGGCTCAGTCGGTAGCGCGCCAGACTCGTAATCTGTAGTTCCCAGTTCGAGTCCCAGCTGGGTCAGTGTTGAGATTTTTCTCCGCAAAATTCCCCGCCCTGCCCACGGTCAGTAGGGGACACCGATGGGCTTGGAAAGGCCGCCGTCCGTCGGATGGGGCGTTAAGCCGTGACCCCGTGTGTGGGAGAGCGATACCCTGTGCACGTTAAAGAACACGCTGGATGGCCTTGACGGGATGCTACCATCTGTCTCCCAACAGCTGTTCCAGTGGGTCCCCTCTCCCAACCTTCTCTGGGCCTTCGGGGTCCATTTGACCTGGCCATTTAGTCCATGGTGTGCACAAAAGTGCCGCTCAGAGGTAAAACAACCTAACTCCATAAATTGATAAAATGTGATGAAATCGTTAAGGGACCTATTTCAAAAATCTCTATTCTGTATGTCATGTAGTAATCAAAATTATATCCTATTATTCAAATTCATTATTTCATGATATTTTTTAGTTGTATAGAACACTACATGCGATACAGATTACATCATTTTCAAATATTTATATCGAATAGCAATTTCAAATCTTGTATTTCTGAATATCCATTTAAGAATAAAAGATCGCTCTGTAAAGAATTAAAATCCTTGGTATTTGATACTATATTCCTGCTTTACCAACACTATTCTAACTATTTTGGTTTGATAAAATAATCCTCACACTTTCTCTTCGTAGTCTTTGTATGCAAAAATCATTCTCCAATTCAATTCTTATTCAACCTAGATATGTATCAATACAAAATTATAATGAAATATACACAGCCAAAGTAACTGAATACTTGAGCGTTGGTGTATAATTAAAATAAAAAAAATTAACATGGCAACAGTTGGTAATCTTATATTCATTTTTAGAGTATATCCTAATGATAGTTACAGAATATTTTGATTCTTTTTTAAAGGGAAGAAGGTACTCTCCCTACACAAAGGACGGAGATACCCTAGAAGCTCTATTGGACTTGTTCTGGGTTCTCATATACAAAAACATTCACAGGGACATACCCGCTGGTTCAGTAGTTAGGTACGCTAACCACCAGACCAGGTATGGGCTAGCGGTTAATGCACCTGACTATTAAACTTGTCATGTACGTAACAAATCGATTGAAAAATATTAATATAAGCGAAAACTCGCTTAACTGGTCATCGTTAATTCCGTGCTTATTGAATTTGATAACATTATTTAATTTATTATTTAGTGTATTCGTTAACTGTTAAACTTTGTGCAAATAATGTATTCTAAAGAAAACGATTTCGGCATTGTTATATATATTAATGAAGATTCATCGCCTTGGCAGCACAATTTAAATTGTAAAATATTCGTAAGAATTTTTTAAGTTTGTTTTTCGCATATTATCCCATTTCTTTTTTTCGTCAGAAATTTAAACTGTAACGCTTTCGACAGATGCACAATTTAACGATTACTTTCAGAAAAAGCAAATAATGCTCACACTTTCCAAGAATCTTTAGATAGAAATCATTTTACCCTCTTGATAAATAGTAGTCAGGGAAGCTGAGATATGATGATCAGATAAGAATGACAACTGGGGAAGGAGACAAAGAGATTCGGAAGGGTTTAACTATACTGACTTTGAGCAGACCAGTAACCAACTTTAACCAACAGAGGGGGTTTTAGGATGGGACGTCGCAAAGTTTTATGTCATAATTCTTAATATAAAGGAATCCTCGTTTTGTAAAGTATCAAAATTTAAACAGACTAAAGAGAGCTTGCTAGAGAGGACTCGTGAGCTTCTCAGGAGAGACTGTGTCTCCTTCTCACCTTCCCTCTAGTTAGGGGCCTGGTTGGAAGTGTTGGAGGTGCCAAAAACTTTCATTGAGAAGAAAATTATGGCAGTCAGGAAAAGGTGAAGGGCCAAAAAATTCAGAGTCATGGATTTAAAATCACAGATATATTTCAATTTTATTTCCTGTAACATTTAGCAAGTATCAGATGCTTTTATGGTAGGCTCTCAATCACGTCTTAACTAAGCACTGACCATTGCCCAAAGGTCTCAAAATAGACGATCCTAATCTCCAGAGGTTTCCTTTAATTTAAAATGATCGGAAAATTTGACTAAACTGAGCAATTACCGGAAATGGGCTTCTTGAATGTAGATTTGTTTTCTCAGAATCAGGAGCAGAAGTGCAAACATTTAGTGACGACTTTTAATGCTAGTTATTCGAGGACTCCAAGCATATCTGTCCTGAGCTACATCTCCTGCATCTGGCCACTGCACACCAATTCTAACAAGGTCCTGTTTGACATTGTCTGCCCACCGCATCCTAGGTCTCCCCCTCTTTCTGAGGCCTTTAGGCACAATCAAAACTGGCTGGGTTGTTTTACCTCTGAGTGGCACTTTTTTTTTGCATGTCATGGGCTAAATGGCCAGGTCTCAAGGACCCCGAAGGCTCAGAGAAGGTTGGGAGAGAGGACACACTGGAAAGCTATTGAGAGATAGATGGTAGTGTCCCGTTAAGGCCATCCAGCGTGTTCTTTAACGTGCACAGGGTATGGATCTCCCACACACGGTCCAAGGCTTAATGTCCCATCCGACGGACGGCAGCCTTTCCATCCCATCGATACTTTAAGGCTGGTGCCGAAACTTTGAGCTATGTGTATTTTCATGCTCCTGCATTTCCTATTTGGAAGGGAGGACAGAGTAGTCGTAGATGCTCTAAGAGAAGCTAATATCTACTACTGTATTTCTTAATGCTATATATCGATCAAAAAAGGAGAAATTAGGAGGAAACAACTGAAACTCTATATAACGGTAAATAATCTGTTAGTCACGAGTATATTTAATATATAAAGAAGGAAGTTTGTTTGTTTGTTTGTTTGTTTGTTTGCTTGTGTGTCTGTCCGTTTATGCACTCGGCCCCCAGAAGAGCTAGACACTCTAAACTTCACCCAGGGGAAAAATATAGGTTATATGCGAACTCGATATAATCTATATTCAACCATAATTGGAGTGTGGGGGGGGGGGGTTGAATTTCTCAAAATCCCCGTAGACTCTACATTAACTCTTGAAATTTATTCAAAATAACTGTTGCCACCAATTAGTTTGGAAAATGGAGTACATCAGACTAAACCAATATCTGATTTCGCGTGATTAAACAAAATAACTGTTGCCACCAATAAATTAGAAATGATGAATGCATCAAACTAATTTCTTTCTGATTTTGCGTGAGAAACCCATTGTTCAGTTCGCTGGGTCAAGATTGCGAACGTCCGTGGATATTGAAGTCGTTCTAATTTAGCACGAGCCTAACACGATTTTTTTTACTGAAAGGAAAGCTTCAAAACCTAAATTCGTATCGGAAGTTAAAATCATTAACTTAATTTGAAAAATATGCAAAAGCTAATAAAATATATACAAATAATAAATGTTTTAAATACTATTTTAAGTAATAAATAATTTTGTTTAATAATAACAATCATTTAATACCTTTACATATTTATGCACCTCAGACCACAGTTAGTTTTCTTTTGCTATAAAGTTATACATGCCTGGCAAACTGTATCCGAGGAACTCTGGTGGGTACGAAGTGATTTGAAAAGTTCAATATTTTAGCGAGGAAATTGCGGTTTTTGGTTTAGAAACTTCTGACGTGTGGAAGATTATGAGTACCTCGAACTATGTCCATTTCATTTCTCCCCTAAAAAAATTTCACCGGAGGGTCGGTTGGACTGTTTTATCTCTGAACGGCAGTTTTTTTGCACAAAATGGGCTAAATGGTTAGGTCACAAAGACCAGAAGGCTCATACAAAGTTGGGGGAGGGGAACCACTGGAATAACTGTTGGGAGACAGATAATAGCCTCCCGTCAAGGCCATTCAGTGTGTTCTTTAACATGCACAGGTTATGTGTCCGATCGAACTCGATAAATCGAACTCGTATAATCGAACTCGATAAATCGAACTCGTAAAATATTCATAAGAATATTTTACGATTATGGCTGGTTATGGCTTCCGCCACGAGGCCAATGCCTAACGTCCCATTCGACGGACGGCAGCCTTTCCAAGCCCATCGAGTGTTCCTACTGACCGTGGGCAGGGCGGAGAGTTTTGCGGAGATAAATCTCAACTCTCACCCAGCTTGAACTCGAACCTGAGAACTACAGATTACATTTCTGGTGCGCTACCGACTGAGCCACCCGCATCTCCCAGAGGGGGAGGAGATCTATTGAAGTGATATTTATGCTAAATGAAAGCTTGCGACGTGTGGAGTGCTATCTACTTTACATTTTTGAAAGTTGCAGACTGGAACAACGCCGGATAAATCTGCTAGTATTTAACAAATTGAAAAAAAATTTGAGACTTTTTGTTCAACTATCAAGGAAGGTATCACTTTTAGTTTAACGTCGATATCAGTTTTAGAGGAAAAATTGTCTTGAGTCAACGAACCCACGATCTCCTGATAACATGTCAAATGCTGATCGCTGAGCTACTGGCAGCTAATCCAAATCTCTTTAGATAGGTCTTAGAAGACGTATAAAAATTCAAAGGTCCCATAACATAGACCTTTAAAAATGCCAAGGTGCTATGAACTTTCTACCTACGTACAAAATTTTTTGTGTCTCATGAAGGCATTTTCCCAGCTGCCCAGAGGCATTTACGATTCTCGTATCCCACCCGCCTTAAAAAAAATTTTCGTTTAGAACTGATATCGACGTTAAACTAAGACTGATACTTCTTTGAAAGCTGTTAGTTCTTTCCATTTCCCTAGATTATTTAGCTATTTTATTTAATTTTGTATTACGTTTATTTTAGAAATAATTTTTATCCAATTTAACTGCCTTCAAATTTATACAACAGATAGATGTAATATTTTTAACTTATTTACATTTTTTCCTTTTTAATTTTATTTCCATCTTTCTCTCAATAACTGTCTGTATTTCTTTGAACTCTCGTAAATGCAGACCACAACAATCACAGACAGCATTTTTTATATTATGTCCTTTTATTAGATTATTGCATTTCCAGCGTATCAATTTATTTCCCACATTTTTTAATTTCTTTATGTAGAAAGTTTTTACTTATGTCAGACATACAGGGTGTACCCAAAATAAAATCACAAAATTAAACCATAATTACTCGTGAAGTAATGAACACATCTCTGAGTCCGTTACAAAGTCACAAAAGATAACATTTGCTTCAACAAGATGGGATTGCGGAGGCTTCTAACACTCGTCTTGTGAAGAACACTAGATTAGGGGTTCTCAACGTCGGGTACGCGATAAAATGTTTTAGGGTATGCCGTGAGAGCTCAAAAGTCGCTAGATCTAGTAACAAAATCTCTAAGTTGGCGCCAACCATTGATGAACTGTGCAAGCGTAAACATGCTCAACCATTTCACTAATAACCCGAAAAATATTTATAATTTTTTAAGATTTGTTAAATTGTTTATGTCATTTTTTGTGTTTATCGACATATGTAATTTATGAATACAAAATTTAATGTGTATTTATATTTATGTTTTATTTTATTCCCATTGTTATACTATAACTATAGTTTTATCTATCTATACAAGGGGTACACCAGTTACATACACATTTCCAGGGGGTACGTGAAGCATAAAAGGTTGAATATCACTGCTCTAGATGAAGAACTATGAGATTATTTTGTATACACACTCTCTCAATCTATATATATATAGATTCGATGAATCTTGCCATTAGCCATAAATCATGAATTATAAAAGAAAGTGGAACCATTATAAAAAATATGATCGTTAAAATATTTCTTGTAACTTATAATAATGCACATTACTTTCTCAAGTTATTTCATATTTATTTATTATTATTTATATGTTTTTTCTCATTTATTTCCCTTAGTGTATCTGGAATGAAACAAATTTAAAACTAAAACTTTTTTGAACTCCTTATTTTCTACTTAAACACTTGTATCATGTAACTCCGGTTGGGCTAAAAGAATCGTCGGAAAATTGAGACAAAAATATCAAATAACACCAAATTTAAAACCCCAATTTTTGTTAAAAGGGATTAGAATAGTGATCTCAAACTTAAATCACATAGGGGCTATGTCGTTTGCTACTCGATATATGGCCTTTCATTTTAAGCAACAATAAAACATAATTGCTTAAATTTTTGTTTTGGTATTTAAATCTTACATACCTTTAATACCAAAACATAAATCTGAATATCGGTCTTAGTGACTTTATCTTCGGCTGAAAGTGATCATATTCTTCATACTCAAGGGAGATTATTTGTGATCGAATCAATCTATTAAGCTGCAGTTCGCTATCATCATTATGATAGAGTATAATGCTTGTGGATCGCACAAGGTCATTTCGCTGTCCACATGTTTCATACTCCTAGTGATGCGTAAATACCTTTCTGCCTAAAGCTCAGTTAGTGATCTCAAATTAGTGATCTGGCAACCTTCGTGTACGTACACGAAGGTTGCCAGATCACTAATTTCTAAAAAAATCGTTGTCAGATATTTTTTTGGAATTCTCTAATCAAACATAGTTTTCGGATATTTTTTTGAGCGATTGTACCCAGGGGGAGAGGGGAGGGTCCGGACCTCTCCCCCCTTTCCCACCAAAATCCTGTCGTCTTATACTAAATCTCAAACTCGACTATTTGCTTTGAAATCTAAAACACTTGTCTTCGTACAATTTTATTTTAGTCCCATATTTTATCTCCAGCACTGCAGTGTGGATTCAGAAGTGGTAAGGGATGTGTTGATCAGATTCTTTCGCTTGACAGATTCTCGAGAAATATTTAGAGTTCCAGAAACCTGTGGTTACTAGCTTTATAGATTTCAAAAAGGCTTTTGATTCTGTTGATCATCATCATTTATAGTTGATCGTGAGATCGTATGCCATACCAGAGAAGTTAGTTAGCATAATGAAAGCTCTCTATAATAACACTGAGTCATGTGTGAGAGTTGGTAAGGTTCTAGAAATTGGTTTATCATTGCTTATGGTATTCGACAAGGGTGCATTTTGTCTCCTTTTCTATTTAGTTTGGTTATTGATTATGCCAAATTCACTGAGGGAAATATTTTTGCCTTAAATGGTCTAGAAATCTGATAATTTGTGACTTAGATTATGTTAACGATTTAGCCCTTTTGGAAAATGATGTTGATAGATGAATTCTTTCATTCGAGCTGCTGATGAGACTGGTAGTAGAGTAGGTTTGGGATAAACAGAGAGAAAACTTAAGTGATGAAAATAGGTCAGGCAGGTTGTGGCTCAGTTATTCTGAATGGTTGCAGTCTTGAGCAGGTGTCACAGTTTAATTACCTTGGCAGCTATGTAATAGATACTGGTGATATGCGGCATGAGATTAACAGGCGAATAGGGATTGCCTGTGGGACTTTTAGGACTCTATGGAGAGTGTGAAAAAATAGGTGTATACACCTAAAGACTAAAATTAGACTGTATAAAAGTTTGGTTCTTTCTAGGGTTAGTTATGGTAGTGAAACTTGGACACTGTGTAAACGAGATAACAGGAAACTTTATGCTTTTGATTTTAGATGCTTATGCAGTATGCTGGGGCATTAGGTGGTTGAACTTTGTAAGTAATAATGAGGTTAGGCAAAGGAGTCGGCAACCTCCTTAAAGCAGCATATTGTGCAGAGAGAGACTCCGTTGGGTTGGCCATGTTGCCCGTATGGATAATTATAGATTGGCGAATAGGGTTATGAACAGTGTGCCTAAAGGCCTCAGAAAGAGGGGGAGACCTAGGATGCGTGGGCAGACAATGTCAAACAGGACCTTATTAGAATTGGTGTGCAGTGGCTTGGTGTGCAGCTCAGGACTGATATGCTTAGAAAACTAAATTGCACAATCTGTTTAGATCTCCGTAGCCTATGCTTGAGGATGATGGTGATAATGATAATTAAAAATAGATTTGAAGGAAAACACCTGGAATATCTCATTTCGTATAAAATGTCATTATATCTTTCCTTCGGTAGAATATGTTAGTAATTGGGAAACCCTACTCAAGTCTAACTCTCAGACCCCCTTCCCCTCTAAATCCTCGGAACTCCCAGACACTGAATTCTCGGAACCCCCAAATCAAACGCCCCCCCCCCTCCGACTTTCCACTTGGGGATTCGAAAAGCGAAGCCTTCTGTATATCAAGTACTTCTTTTTAAAATGATTTTTACAAACTTTTTTCGTTGTTACACAGCACTTTTTATACGTTTTTTTGCCATTTGTTTAATATTATTCATTTGTGAATTGCCTTTAGTTTCATTTAAACACAGACTGAATTGTTTTCGTGTTTGTAATTTAGTTTTTATGACTCTTTGTTCTTATTCGTTTGCGTTTTCTGTTCAAACTACAGAGCTTATTTTTGTATTGGTGAGTAGAGTGGTTTTAACTTTTGATGGACTTGAAAGCAGATTCGGACCTTTAGCTCACTGTATTGAAACCTCAACATGATGAAGCCTTAGACCGATTTAATTGAGCAATGAAGTATATTAAATCACTGATACCAGAATTTATTAAACCATACACTTTGGCTTTTGTCTCGAGATGGTAGGTTGTAAAATTTATCAAATCTCTTTTCAACATATCATTCTTGTTAAATATTTCATGTATTTCAGTTTTATCAGTTATTCCTTGGTTCATTTAATTAAATAGTCAACTTATTAATTCCTTTTATTAGTGCTTTTTGTGTTTTCACACTGCTGAGGTCTTGCCTTCCTCACAGAGATTATCTGTGGCGTATTATATCGACAGGCTTCTATCAGTTCTTTGTGGCAAGGCAGCTACTTGAGAAATAATTAATTTATTTCTTATTGTAGAAAAATAATTTTCAATTTCTTTTTAGTTTGATATATTTTTGTACTTTAAAATAAAAGTGAAAAGTTCCTGAAATGGACGAATTCAAATTGGCAAGCAAAAATACTTTTGCATCTTCTGGACATGGAGAATTTTTTTTTGCACAATTCGCAGATCAGTTGTTAAACAAAAGCTGACTTCAGTCGTCAATTTAATGATAACTCCCTTTCCAATTTTCACTTTTTTCTGGCTGCACTGCAATCATGAACAAATTGAAAAAAATATTTTACCTAAAATGTTCAATAAGAAATAATTAATAAGTTTTTATATTCACGATTAAATATTCTGAGATAACTCGTTAGAAGTGAAATAAATAAAAATAAACAAATACCCCCTCAAGCAGCTGCTTGCCACAGAGGTCTGACAGGAGCCTCTCAGTTTATATGCCATAGTAGAAGGTCTGTGAGGATGGCAGGACCTCAGCAGAAAAACGACACTTGCATCCATGCCTCATCCGGGGCTTGAACCCAGGTCCCTTAGATCAGTAGCCAAGTGCGTTAACCACTCGGCCATGGGACGGCAAAGAAGTGAAATACATGGAAAAAATAATTGTAAAAATATAAATGTAAAATTACATCTGTAACAAATTGTAAAACTTACAAATTCGAGGCCAAAACAAAGTATTTCTCTTAATAAATAATTTCGATAAGGGTTTGAATTAGAAACTGAATTATTAAACTTGAAGTTTAACAGAGAAATCACACACATCCAAGCGAGCTAAACATCCGAGACCCTTTACCATTAAATCTGAATCTAAAAACAAAATAAAAAATTGTTATAGAGTTATAGTGGTCAGGAAAGTAATTACCCATCTAGTGGGTATCACTAAGGCAGATGCAAAAACGTTTAATCAGAATTTTGCATAATAAGCCACGCAATGGATAAGAAGAAATAAAAAAAAGGTTTACAGCGATTTAAATCGTTTTCTGCTCCGATCTTTACAGAGATTTACATTTATAGTTAAAGTTTTAGAGCGCAATAAATTTCCTTCCACTACGTCGCAGATTTTATTCCCATAATTCCCTATATAGTCAGAAAGACAGAAAATAGTTTTGAACTCCTATCACGTTACTGTGTAATACATCAAGTTCATTTTACTGTTATATCTACTTATGATGGGAATTTTAATATTCCTTCTGCCAATAGAAACTAAGAGAAGGGTAGAAAATGCTCTTAGATTCAAAATTTTTGAAAGATGCTCATAGATTAAGCTAAAAGTATTTATTTATTTACACTTGAAGTTTAATCTTATATTGCTGTTGATACATGTCACAACGAAGGTAGTTCGTTAGGCAGTTAGTAAAAAATGCATCTCGTCTGTTTCCTCTTTTGCTGTTTTTATCTTCTCAGAAATGCTGCGCACCTCATAATCAAATTTGTTATTAAGTAAATCTGCTACCAGGTGTTTATCTAACATTCTTTTCAGACATCAGAGAATCTTTTTAGTCTCCCTTGCAATACTGATTATGAGGCTTCTAAACACTTCCTTAATTAAGATTGTTTCTCTCGATATTTTCACAAGGTAATTAATTGTTTTAATATTTTTGGTTTCTTTGAATAAAAATATTAAGGAATACATATTATATAAAAACCTAACTTCTTCCGTTAACCCTTGATCGCCAAACGACAAAAATATTTATTAGGATACAAGTTTTTCTTATGAACAATCGGCACAACCTAAATGAAACTTTCAAAATCCTTTATATGGTAGCTGTTAAGTCAGAATTGTACTTTTGTTTTTCGTTTTGTCAAGAAGATAATTTGGTTTAAATTGAAAACGGTATTACAAATATTACATTGAACTGTAAAAAAGGACTACAAAAAAATGAATAGCCTTAGAAAAAGGAAAGGTTACCTGATATGGTTTAGAATGTACGATTAAGCGATGTTACGTAGGAGAAAGATAGTAAATCTCGAGAAAAAACAAGAGTAATGTTCATCAACGATTCATTTTATGTTTTTTGAAACTTATTTCGTCGCGATAGTGGAAAAAATCTAACTACACAAATGACAAGACATTAATTAGAGCGAAAAAGATAACATTTTTCGTTAGTGCAGAATTAAAATTCATTCTGGAATAACATTGCAGGAGAAATATGAAGTATTTGGAGGTATAAGCGGATTTAAACATTTTTGGGCTCTATAAACAAATTTTAGGATGGTTATACGAACACATGGAACATATTTGATTAACGTGTATAAAGTTGAAACTATTATTCACTCTATGTAGGAACAGATTTATGTTAACTTAGGGAATGAAATATAATGGTAAATAAAAAAAAAATTGCTTCATCATCATTATTACGAAGAACGTTCAAATATAAAAGAGAATTTGATTCTATATAATTTATTCACAACAAATTGAAAACTCATACGTATTGCTTTACAACATAGTCCCCGTTAACTGCAATGTACTTGTTCCAACGTTCCGGAAGCTTCTTACTTTCCGTTCCAGAGAAGGTTTTTGGTTGCTTGTCAATACAACTTTGTACAACTGCAATGACCTAATCATTGTCTTGGAATCTCTTGCCCCCCAAAAAAATTCTTCAGCGGCCGAAACAAATGGAAATCGGATGGAACTAAGTCGGGAGTATACGGTGGATGAGGCAGTGCATTCCACTTCAATTTTGTTGTCTTGGACGGGCTTTGTTCTTGTGCTCCGATGACAGAAATCGTGGTACCCATTTTGCGCTCACTTTATTGAATTTCAGCTCGTTGTGCACAATTTTTTCAACACTCCCTACATTAATTCTAATCTTCTGTGAGAGTTTGCGAACTGTTATCAGATGATTGTGGGGCGGAGGTGGCTCAGTCGGTAGCGCGCCAGGCTCGTAATCTGTAGTTCCCAGGTTCGAGTCCCAGCTGGGTCAGCGTTGAGATTTATCTCCGCAAAATTCCCCGCCCTGCCCACGGTCAGTAGGGGACACCGATGGGCTTGGAAAGGCCGCCGTCCGTCGAATGGGACGTTAAGCCGTGGCCCCGTGTGCGGGAGAGTCATACCCTGTGCACGTTAAAGAACACGCTGGATGGCCTTGACGGGAGGCAACCATCTGTCTCCCAACAGCTGTTCCAGTGGGTCCCCTCCCACAACCTTCTCTGAGCCTTCGGGGTCCATGTGACCTGGCCATTTAGCCCATGGTGTGCAAAAAAGTGCCGCTCAGAGATAAAACAACAACAACAACAACAAAAACAACAACAGATGATTGTCTAGGATAAGTTCCTCAATTCTGACAACATTGCCGAGAGTGACAGAAGATCTCGGTCTCCTAGCGTGAGGTTAATTTTCAACACGATCCACATTTCCTTCTCTAAATGATTTTGCCCAGCTTTACACCCTTGCCTGTGACAAGCAATCTTCCCGAAAACTGAGTTCGAAGCCTGGTGAAGATTTCGGAAGGAATTCGTTCCTGAGAAATTTTAAAATTATGCACTGCACAACACTGCCGAGTACTTCTTGTCCGACATCTTGATTAGAATTGAGTGGTGATGTGGAGGGTGGTGCGACTAGTGCTATTCGAAAGTTTGAACATGACTTTACTTGCCATTGAGTGCCTATTTACACACGTTGATTTTTCTCGAATTGTAACTAAATTCTCGTTTATATTTGAACACCTTACTTATTATTTCTCTTGTCTGTTTGTGCCTTTGTAGCTCCTAATGAGAGTCTGATTTTGCACTCGAAAATTCACTTCCGTTTAAACTCTAAGCCCATAATGAAATGAAATTGAATAAAAGCAGTACTGTAATGAGCATATTTAGTCTCGAAATTTCTATCAAATTCTGAATTTTCTTTGTTTATTATTTTTCTGGCCACGTTCCTAAAAAGTTTTATTTTAACTGTATAATATTATCAACTGGCTATTGATCTAAGGGACCTGGGTTCGAGCCCCACATAAGGCATGGCTGTTCGTGTCGTTTTCTGCTGAATTTCTGCCATCCTCACAGATCTTCTACTATGGCATATAAACTGGTAGTCTCCTATCAGATTTCTGTGGCAAGCAGCTGCTTGAGCGGGTATTTATTTTATTTCTATTTTTTATAATGAAATAAAAATATTCCCCCAGTAAAAGCCTTTAGAAAGCCAACCATCTTTGCCTAATAACTCTATAATTGACAGTCTGCCGTAAAATTGTGTACTGAGCTCTTCTCCACGTGCTAAATGGTCTCTGAGAGAATATTGCAATATTAAATTCACTGCTGTTTACAAAATTTTTTATTCCAAACTTCAAACTACCGTGATTGTAATACTTGTTTTTCTGCATGAAAGCATTTAAGCGCCCAGAGCATAACACTCCCAACCTCATTAGTATAACCCTCCGCATACTTAGCCACTCTCTTCCGGCCGTTATATCATAGTTTCATCACTTTAGTTCTAATTCCCAGTATGGTGACTTCTATCGAGAGGGTGGTCGGAGAGAAATTCGTTGAAAATTCTTCGTTGAAGGGCTGCACGTTTGCTTGCTGAAAAAAGAACGTTAATTGAAGGGTTTGGTAAAAAAAAATGATAACTAACAAAATATGTTTTCGGGTTATATAAGCTCAAAGTTTAGAATTCATAGCTTAGTAAAACTTATTCTTATTGAAGCAAATAATAAATAAAATCCAACTAAAGCAGCTGCTTGCCATAAAGGTCTGACAGGAGCCTCTCAGTTTATACGCCATAGTAGAATGTCTGTGAGAATGGCGGGGCCTCAGCAGAAAAACAACACAAACATCCATGCCTTACCCAGGGTTCGAACCCAGGTCCCTTAAATAAGTAACCAAGCGCGCTAACCACTTGGTCATGGAACAGGTATTGATGTAAACGAAAGTAAATTAATTTCAACATAAGCAACTGCTTGCCACAGAGATTTGACTGTAGATTGTCAGTATAATTACTCCATAAAAAGTCTACTAGGAAGGCGAAAGCTCAGCAAATGGTTGACACAGAGGTTGAAAGGAGTTTTTCAGTATAATGTAACATAGACAAAGTCTACTAGGAAGATGAAAGCTCATCAGATGGTTTGAGACAGAGATTAAAAGGAGCTTCTCAGTATAATATAACATAGACAAAGTCTACTAGGAAGACGAAAGCTAAGTAGATGGTTGACACAGAGGTTGAAAGGAGCATGTTAGGAGAATACGACATAGACAAGGTGCAAGGGGAAGCTGAGAACAAAAAAGATAACTTAAGAAATGAAAATCCACCACATTCAAATCCTTCACTTCCAATCACTTCTCCGGGTCTCGAACCCAAGTCCCTTCGAACCACAACTCGAGCGCGTTAACCATTCGCTGACAATCTTTTCGAGGACAATATTTGATGGTCGATTATTAAAAGCCTTATAGTGCAATTTAATAATGTATGAGAGGCCTGTCGAACTGAGGGAGTTATATTAGCTGTCTTTGAAGCTTATGTGGATAGTGTACGACATTGTGGTTAATAAAATATGTATTGCGACTCAGTAAATTGTATTTTTACTGTGTGTTCTGGTAGTGTGTAAATCGAAGTTTACTTCGTATTGGTTTTGCCATAACACGGAGTGTAAATTAAGCTAATATTTTGAAAGGTAAGAGTTTTACAAAAGTTTTGGTAAATTATGTGTACGTAGTTGGATCAGTTAATTCTTTGACTGTCGTCTCAAACATTTAGCAGCTTTTCGTACGAGTTAATATGTGATATGTGGCAGTAGATGTATTAACTCAGCTTCCAGGGCCCTGAGCAGTGGGTGCAAGATGAAATATGCTGTGATATAGTCGCAAGTAACAGCAGAACAATACGCAATCTGTCGTTTTGCAAGTTTTGAGGAGGAAGGTGAAAGATTCTTATAGCGTTATTGTGACCGGAGATGAGAATGATTTTCCGCTACCATCTGGAAAATAAACGTAGATCCACTGAATGAAAACACTCAAGTTTACCGCGGCCTGAGAAAGGTCGGCTGCGAAAAAAAATGGCTGTGACGTTTCTTAATTGCAAAGACATTCTCGTAACACATTTTATGTCATGGGAGTCAACAATGAAGAAGGAAGTTTATGCAGAAGTCCTTTCAACAAAACTTCTTCGTTTAGTTCCTGAAAAAAAAAGACAAGAATTTTCAAAGGGATAACTTGTGATGAATATCGATTCTGAGATGTTAGAATTTTAAAGGTCCTATATTAGGCGATCTTCATCAGTTACCAAAACTGAAATGGCGTTGAAAGGCCGCTGTTTTGTAAATGACAAGGAGGCTCAAGCGGTCATAACAACGGTGCTTCGAACACTTTCGCTGAATGGCTAGCAGGAACATTCGATGCATCAGTTAGGCCAGTGGTTCTCAACCTTTTATGCTTCACGTACCCACTGGAAATGTGTTTGTAACTGGCGTACTCCTTATATAGATAGATAAAACTATAGTTATAGTATAATAATGCCAACGTAGCAACTTTTTTACTAGATCTAGCGACTTTTGAGCTCTCACGGCGTAGCGTACCACACGTTGAGAACCCCTGGGTTAGGCGATAGCGAAAGTGCATAAATTTCAGTGGGAAACACTTTGAGAAGGAGGAAGCATCTTCAGACTCTGACGATGGAGACTAAAGGTGAGAAGATCGTCAGTTCACAAAAGATCCACCACGCAGATCTGTGCAATCGCTTTAAGTTGGTTGATAGTCCCAGACTTATCTCCACTAAATTGCATTTGTGTATAAAACCTACTTATTTCTCTTATTGTTTCGTTCTTTTGATAATCTTGTAAATATGCTAAATTAAAAAATTTGATATTAGTAAATGTCGTTTATATACATTTCTGCTATTATAACTTGTCTTATTCACATTATGTCGTTCTTTAATTACGCTGGTTTCCATAAATTAAGGAAAATCCCTATGTTAAGTCAATGGGAAGCTAACGTCAAAGTTCTGTGACTTCTAAAAAAAATTTTGTTTTTTTGAAAAATGTGATTGAAGATAAATATCTCAACCAAATAAATCAATATCTCGATTTTCAACAATATTCATTCAGTATTTAATGAATTATGGAAGTTTGAATATTTAACAACAGCAATGCCAGTCTTAAGAAACTTATACAAAACTGAAGAATATTGAAAGAATTAAAGTTCTAAAATACAAACTTATTTTATTAAACACTTTGATACAATACTTATTATTATTATGTCAATACTTATTATTACTTCTTATTACACAATTTTTTTGACTGGCATTGTTATCGCTAAATAATCAAACTTCCATAACTCATTAAATACTGAACAAATATTGTTGAAAATCGAAATAATGATTTTTTTATTGAGATCTTTATCTGCAATCACATTTTTTAAAACAAAAAAAAAACTTATTTTAGAAGTAATAGATCTTTGACGTTAGCTTCTCATTGACTTAACATAGGGATTTTCCTTAATTTATGGAAACTAGTGTATATTCATATAATATACGTTCAGTTAATGAAAATCTCCTATATCGTATACAGGGACTTTAGTAGGAGACTTTCATTAACTGAACAAATAACACATGTTGAAATAAACTGTCTTTTACAAAAGCAATAGATATTGTTCCATGTGAGTACTCGTGCATGAGAGAGTCGGGGTGAGAGGGAGTACGAGGCTATTGTTACTATTAATACTCTTTTCACCTCCCGTTTCTTTCAATTGATGATATCAATGAGAAATTGTGTTCGCAATTAGGAGGATCTTTTCTGTACTCGCGACGAAATTTTCAATTTTTGTTTTCAACAACAGGAACCAGCATGAGAGAGCTGACATTTTCTTTCATCATACTACATCATGCATTATGCTTCCTTCCTCTAAAGCCTCTCCATTGTATCCACACAAAAGATAGCTTGATCGATGAGAGCGGCCACGTCAGCAACACTACGAGAGGCACTAACAAAAAACGGACTTTTGGAGTCCTTTGATATGTAAAAAAACTAAGCTTTTAAATTTCATGAAATACAACCTTTTTAAAGCATATTTTTCGATGACTTGAAGTATATACTAAATGAATGCACCAGAAAGTTCATATCCTGGAGGCCACTAATCCTGATTGTAATTCACAATCAAAATTACGCATATTTTGAAATGTTATGTTTCATTAAACAGTTAAGTAACAAAGATAATTTTGTGTAAAAAATGACCTCAAAGCATGGAGTTAATATCACAGTCTTAATTGCCAATTTCCCAAATCGTTCAATTGATAGAGATGGTAGGAGAAATCCCTTTTTGTTACCATTGAACTTCTTTTTTTGTAGATATATTAAAAGCATTGCTAATTCTGAAAAATATCGTAATTTACGGCATTTAAAAGAAATTATCTCTGCAATTGCTGAAAGTGTTACATCATACGTACTGAGCCGACTACGGACGGAAGTTGAATCACGCCAACAACGGAGTCCATATCGTAGTCTGTTGAACACAAAATGAAACTTTGAGAGTTTATTGACAATTTGTAAACACAATTAATTTTGTTACTTAATTATTTGATAAAATGTGACACTTTAAAATATGGAAATTCCTTTATAATGACCCTGAAGACCTAAACACAAAATTGTATAAAAGCCACTTTTTCCAATTTAGGTATTCTTGAATCACATCCGTAACAGACAATTAAAAAAGAAGAAGAAATAAATACCCCCTCAAGCAGCTGCTTGCCACAGAGGTCTGAAAGGAGATTCTCAGTTTATGTGCCGTAGTAGAAGGTCTGTGGATTGGATTGGATTGTTTTACCTCTGAGCGGCACTTTTTTGCACACCATGGGCTAAATGGCCAGGTCACATGGACCCCGAAGGCTCAGAGAAGGTTGTGGGAGGGGACCCACTGGAACAGCTGTTGGGAGACAGATGGTAGCCTCCCGTCAAAGCCATCCAGCGTGTTGTTTAACGTGCACAGGGTATGGCTCTCCCGCACACGGAGCCACGGCTTAACGTCCCATCCGACGGACTGCGGCCTTTCCAAGCCCATCAGTGTCCCCTACTGACCGTCGGTAGGGCGGGGAAATTTTTCGGAGATAAATCTCAACGCTGACCCAGCTGGGACTCGAACCTGGGAACTACAGATTACGAGCCTGGCGCGCTACCGACTGAGCCACCCGCGCCCCAGAAGGTCTGTGAGGATGGCAGGAAAACAACACAAACATCCATGCCTTACCCGACGCTCGAATCCAGGTCCCTTTGATCAGTAGCCAAGCGCGCTAACCACTCGACCATGCGACGGCGAATATGAATTAATCGAAACTTCATTGAAGAAAAATTGGTTTTGCCCTGAGTGGGACTCAGGCCGAAATCAAATTGTTTCAGGAAAATATTTCAAGCGTTTCTTGTCTACAGAACATTTTCCTGTGACATTTTATTACTGAATTAGTCTTCTTTTTTCACGATCACAATAATTCTTATATATTTTTTGGGAACGAAAGAAAATGGAACTCTTTGTTCCTACAGAATGCTTTCACGCAACAAGGAAATGAATTTTGAGGACTCCGTGAAAATGACATGTTCAAAGTGATGTGTGACCATAAAAAGGCTTGAAAATTACCGCCTCCTTTAATATGATCAACGACGATTTAAAAACAAGGTCACCTCGCATCAATCAATAGTTTGAATTACCATTATTTTTTATGAATGTTCATGTTCTTACTCCGTTGTTTCATCCACTTTTAACTTCACATCACCTGACCCTCTGAAAAATCACAGCATCTACAACTACAACAGAAAACTAATGAGCAGCATTATTAAATTGAAAATGACAAAGAAGATAAGTCAACCTTACATCTTATGGCCAATGAGAGAGCTGACATTTTCTGCAACCACTGCTGAAGCCAAAGTCCTTGGCCTGGGTTAATGGCCGTCATGATGGATCACTATGATCTGAGCAGCAGCCGTAAGGGTTTGATGAAAATAGCGCATGTTAGTGTTCCCGAGTATATTTGTCAAAAGCATTCTTTGGAATTCCAGAAGCATTCGCAACATATTAATCTTACTGCCAGGCATGTGGATATCTGTGAGTTTGTATTACAATCAAACTAACACATGGTTGGGAATAGTTTAAAGAAAAGAGTTGAAAGAGAATAAGTATTTGGTGTTCAGTCAGAGTAGAATTTCATTTGCATATATTGTGGCATGAATGCACAGTCAGTATCCACTTATTAGAACATCGCAGTGCTCTAAGATAGGGGGTTCTCAACGTGGGGTACGCGGTAAAATTTTTTGGGGTACGCCGTGAGAGCTCAAAAGTCTCTAGATCTAGTAACAAAGTCATTGTTTTATTTTATTCCCATTGTTATACTATAACTATAATTTTATCTATTTCTACAAGGTGTACGCCAGTTACATACACATTTCCAGGGGGTACCTGAAGCATAAAAGGTTGAGAACCACTGCTCTAAGAGGTGGAGAGTCTAATTCGAAGTATTGTAATTTCTTAAACATTTTATGGAAAATGTAACTGAAGACTACATAAAGAGATTAATTAAATCTATCCAAATATTGTTTTTTTTTAAATCTATTCATTGAGTATTTTAAATATTGGGGGAAATTTTAATATTCAGCAGAAGCAATATCAGTTAAATAAGTCATCTTGAAGGAACTTATGATTGTGACTGGTAAGTTCTGCGGTGTAAGAGCGAGAACATGACATAATTGCGGAAATATTTTAGATCAGGTTTAAATCAGTTAGAAAACGGCAGAGTTGGGTTAAATAAAGTTGATAAAAAGGGATCAAATATGTGTTATTTTCGTTTTTATTTTTTTTTTCTGTTATTGTCGGTGGGGGCAGTGTGGTGCTGGTGGTGGTAAATGTTCATCAGAAGATGATATTTTGACAAGCGATGAGTTCTGAATAAAGAATAACGTTTCGATACCTAAAATATGAGCAACTTTTTCAGTTTTCAAATAAATGGCTTTCAACCAAGGCCATCTTGATACAGCAGGCCAAGATGGCTTTGAGCGAAAGGAAGGGAAAAAGGAGAGAAATTAATTTTGCATAAAAATTCAAATGATGTAAGTTGTTTAAAATTTAAGTTAATTTTATTTTAACTGATTTTGAAATAAATAGCTTTATTTATTCATAATGATTTTATTAAAAAGATTTAGAATATTTTAAAATTATTACCATATTTTTCAAAATAAATAACTATCAGTTGAAGTTTTAGAAATTTAACTATGATAAAAACTGCTATATTTTTTTAAACGATAGGTCTTCTGTTACTGCAGTCCTATTTGATCGAGGTGGCCTTGCTTCAATTGACCTTGATTGAACTTTTTAGCGGAATAAATCTCGAACGATAAAATACATATAAAAATGCTGACAAAATAAGTTAATTCATATTAAACTGTAAATATATTATTAATATTCACTAATATGCATAAGTACATTTTAAGCGGTGCGTAATGATTATTTACATTTTTGTCAATTCTCGTTGATATTTTTGAGAACAAGCAAGTTATTTTTCAAATATTTTAGCTAGAAAGTTTAGAAGAGGTGGAATTCTTTCAAAAAATTATTTGACTCTATGCGACTTTCGACATTACCTTTCGTATCGTTGTTTCTCGGTGTGTTTGCTTGTTTCAATTATCGCTTTAATTTAATGGCTGCTTCGATCAATTTTTTAGTAATAGATTATTTATTTAAATTTTAAGTTTGGAATGAAGCAATGGTTCAGTTTTTCACTGTTAAAATGTGTACCCAATATACTTTGAGTTGGGATTGTTCCATCTCTGAATGGTACTTTTGGATATATATATATAATGGTTAATTTTCAGCTCACAAGGTTCTCAAGAGCTTATCTCTAGACCAGTGGTTCTCAACCTTTTATGCTTTACGTACCCCCTGGAAATTTGTATATAACTGGCGTACTCCTTGTATAGATAGATAAAATTATAGTTATAATATAACAATGGGAATAAAGTAAAACATATATATATATACACATTAAATTTTGTATTCATAAATTGCATATATCGATAAACACAAAAAAGGACATAAACTAGGGGTTCTCAACATGGGGTACGCGGTAAAATGTTTTGGGGTACACCGTGAAAGCTCAAAAGTCGCTAGATCTAGTAACAAAGTAAAAATAACCATTGTTATATTATAACTATAGTTTTACCTATTTATACAAGGGGTACGCCAGTTACATACACATTTCCAGGGGGTACGTGAAGCATAAAAGGTTGAGAACCACTGAAAAACAACTTAACAAAACTTATAAAATTATAAACATTTTACTGGCTAACAGTGAAATGGACTTGTTACTAGATCTAGCGACTTTTGAGCTCTCACGGCGTACCTCAAAAAAGTTTATCGCGTACCCTACGTTGAGAACCTTACTCTAGATAAAGGACTAGACGGCTGTTAGGAGACAGATGGAAAGTACCCGTCAAGGCCATCCAGTGTATTCTACAACATGAAAATGGTACTGCTCTCCTCTACCTGATGCCATGTAGCCTTATGTGACCCTATTTCCTTGATGGCAGCCATTCCAAGCCCATCGGCGATTTTTTTTATACTGATAGCAGAATGGGAATTACCAGAGAAAACCTCAAAGCGGATATGAAAAGACGAACTTGGCAACATCGTGTTTAGCGCGATACCGAGTTGAGCCAACCGATACACTCTCAGCAAGCAAATTAACAATGTTCAAATAGAGTTATTAATTTTAGAGGAAAGTTTGTATATTCAAATGGAGTTATTAATTTTAGAGGAAAGTTTATATGTTCAAATGGAGTTATTAATTTTAGAGGAAAGTTTATATGTTCAAATGGAGTTATTAATTTTAGAGAAACAATTGCATGTTAAAATGGCGTTATTAATTTTAGAGGAAAGATTGTATGTTCAAATGGAGTTATTAATTTTATAGGAACAATTTTACGTTAAAATGGCGTCATTAATTTTAGGAGAAAAGTTGTATTTTAAAATGAAGGTATTAATTTTGGAGGAAAAATTGCGAAAAGTTTCTCTTTGTCTGCTATGCATTGGATATTTTACACCTGATTGACTTTTGAAATAACTTCTTATGACTCTGAAATGAAATGTTTCAGCAAGTGCACTGGCGTGCAAAATTAAAAGTTACAATCCCATGTTATTACAAAGGTAAACTGACTTGGAAATTCTTATTTCTGAAATAAGCTCTTTATGGAAAAATATATGTGAAGATAAATTTAAAGATCTCTATCAAATCTCTATAGATCTCATTTTCTACGATATTCAATATGTATTTAATGAGTTACAGAATCTAATGTATTTAAAAGGAGCAATGCGTTAAAAAATTAACGAATTTTGAAAAATTCTTTAAGCAAACTTGTAGAATATACTCTTTTTGAAAATGGTTTGAAATAATAACTATTTTAAACGTTTCAACTAATTTATTATGACAGCCATTGCTGTTGCCAAATATTTAAACTTCCATACTCTTAAATACTAAACGAACATTATTGAAAATAAGGATTTAAAAAAAATTTAATGACATTTTTCTTCAGTCACATATTTTTACAAAAGCTTATTTTAAGTTCTAGAGTTTCAAAATAACCGCTTCCCTAACATAACCGTAACTGTTTAGGACATCATTGGGTAACGTTTTAAATAGAGAAATGCTCTTTGACAAAGTATGAAGATCAGAAAACTGGATGGAACAGAATGCTGTTACGTTGATTTTTAAGAAATTATTTTCGCCAAATATTGCAATGTGTTTTTCTCCTTCTTTGCACTGCTTTTCCTAAAACAACGTTCTTGTGAAATATGTCCGATAAATAAATGCTTAATAACGTTTTCCCTTCATTTCGTTTATTAAAAAATTTTCCAATGGGGATATATTATAGCTTTGATTCTTCCATAGAGCCATTCCTGATCATCCGTATTGTTTTGCGTATAAAGTTTTATAAATTGCCAATTATTCGATTTTACACAACAAAAAGCCCTTTGTGTATGAAAGCCAGTTAAGCATATATGATACAATCAACAACAAATAACTTTTTACGTCGCAGAATATTTGATGTATCAGCAGCTAAAAGGAGAAATTCTCGAAGAAAATCTTTTTGTCGTCATGTAGAATAAATATCCGAGAGTGAAGATTCTAGTCATGATGTCGTGAAATTGTGATTTCAGAGCCTCCTGGTTGATGGACGAAAGCCAACTGCGAAAAAGAGTGCGATGCTCTCAATATCTGCTGCTCCCCCCTACTCTCCCATAACAGAGTCTTGCTGCCCCTACTCTCCCCCACCACTTCGTCTTATCTGATCATGTATAGGGCGACACGTCACATAACTTATGTGCTAGTCGGCTCCTGTTGATTAGCTTCCAACTTCTTAGTAGACAGGGAAGAGTGGTTGAGGAAGATCGCCGTAAATTAGGAACTCTATTGCTTTATGTGCTGCAAATGAAAAGGGAGAAAGAAATTGAGAATAGTGAACACGGTTTATGTACTGAAAATGAAAGAGAGATATCCCTAATAGTTAATCTGCTTTATGAGCTGAAAGAGAAAAATGTAAGAAAGCATCGTAACAGTGAATTGCTTTGTGTACTGAAAGTGAAGCGATGTGTTCCCAATTTGCTACAGCGAGTTTGCTTTAGGTACTGAAAACAAAGAGATAAGAAAAATTCAGAACAGTGAATTTGCTTTAGGTACTGAAAACGAAGAGATGAGGAAGATTCAGAACAGCGAATTTGCTTTAGATACTGAAATCAAAATAAAACTCAGAATAGCGAATTTGTTTAGGTACGAAAAACGAAGAGATGAGAGGATTTAAAACAGCGAATTATTTTAGGTACGGGAAACCAATTGATGAGGGAGATTCGCAAGCAGCGAATTTGTTTAGGTACTGACCACAAAGATGTGAGGAAGATTCAGAACAGCAAATTTGCTTTAGGTACTGAAAAGGAAGAGATGAGGGAGATCGGCGAACAGCGAATTTTCTTCAAGTACTAAAGCGAAAATATGATGGAGATTCGGAACAGCAAATTACTTTAGACACTGAAAACGAAGAGATGAGGGAAATTCGGAATATCGAATTTGCCTTAGATACTAAAAACAAAAATATGAGGAAGATCCGTAAAAAATGAGGAGCGGTAACAAAGATTCGGAACACTGAATTGTGCTATATACTGATAACGAAAAGGCAAGAAAAGATTTCGAAATGAATTTGCTTTATTTGCTGGAAATGAAAAAAAGGAGGGAGAGATTACGAAATCGAAAAATTAGGGACAAGACTTCGTAACAAGGACTGTGTCTCATCTCTCACAAACTTCTAATTGACTATTATTCTTTGAGCCGTAAGTTGTGTTCTCATTAGGGAAAACTCAACGTTATACTAATCTTTTTTTTTTCATAAAACAGGTCCACGATTTATTTAATCCAATGCTTGTTAGCGCATCAAAATGTAACGCACTTTTTTGTCCAGAAATTTCGAAGTCGTTGTTTATAATAAAAATCTTTTCAAAGAATAAAGCATGGGTTTTAAGAAAATGTAGCAAGCTTTAGTCTTATGTGCCTCTAAAATGGTCTTAAAGTTCACTATCGAATGGGTTCCCTTTTCACAATCTTCTCTGAGTCTTTGAGTACTTCTGACCAGGCTATTTAACCCATTAGTAGCATAAAAAGTGCAGCTCAGAGGTAAAACATTCCAAACCCAAAAAACCTAAAGTACACTCCACTTTTTTAAATGAGTTTCTCTAAAAATAATTCGTTCGCTGCTCTGAATCTTCGTTTTCAGTACCTAAAGTAAATTCGCAGTTCTCAATCTTCGTTTTCAGCACCTAAAGCAAATTCGTAGTTCTCAATCTCCCTCACCTCTTCGTTTTCTGTATCTAAAGCAAATTCAATGTTCTTAATCTTCCTCACCTCTTTGTTTTACCTATCTAAAGCAAATTCGGTGTTCTTAATCTTCCTCAGCTCTTCGTTTTCCGTTTCTAAAGCATATTCAATGTTCTTAATCTTCCTCACCTCTTTGTTTTCTGTATCTGAAAGAAATTCACTGTTCTGATTCTTCCTCACCTCTTTGTTTTTCATATCTAAAGCAAATTCACTGTTCTGAATCTTCCTCACCTCTTCTTTTTCCGTATCTAAAGCAAATTCCGTGTTCTTAATCTTTCTCACGTCTTCGTTTTTCGTATCTGAATGAAATTCACTGTTCTGAATCTTCCTCACCTTTTCATTTTCAGTACCATTTTTCTTATTTTCGAGATGACTAACAGTATAATTCATCTAGTGCTAGAAGTCACTTCATGTTGAACAATTTTAAAGCAAATTTCATAACTCTACACATATATAACAAGGTATTTAACCACTATTACGCTACTGAAGTATGATGATGTTAATTGGGTAGAGAAAAAATGTCTTGAGCGTAGTGGGCGATGATCTCCTGATGACATGTCAGATGCTCTGTCCGCTGATCAATCGGCCGAGGTCGTGGGTTCAATTCCCCACCTGGCTCAAGACAATTTTTCATCTGTACCCAATTGACATCATCATACTTCAACAGCCTAATAGTGGTTAAATATCTTGTAAATGTAGAGTGCTGTGGATTAAAAATACTTCTATACATCTATAAATTGAGAGTTGGAAATATATTGATTTGCCCTGCCCTGCAATTGCTGGAACCTCTGTCATAAGATCTGTGTAGATGGAATAAAAATTTAGGGTAGGTCTTACTTTGCCTCCCTGATTCGTATCATAATACATTCTGTGAGATTAACACTTCATCTCTTATCAGATCAACTCTGATCTGATAAGAGATGAAAATAAGTTATGTCCCCTTATTCCACTATAAGAAAATGCTACTTTTATTTCCAACATCTAATTCGTCTCTCAAGTATCCCTCATATCGATCCCTTTTCTTCTGCACTCGCGGTCTTTAGGCTACTCTTCCATTGCCTAACCTCAATGTAGATGTTGATCACCTATGCACCTCCTTGGGAGGTACAGAGCGATCTTCTTTCGCTACCGCATCATAGCTCGGCAGGTCTGAAAACTTCTGCTTAATTTCAAGCGTTCTTTGCCTCAGGAGTACATTTGGCAATCGAAATACTGCTACTTAACCCAGAATGTAAGAGGAAGGTGTCTACAGAGTAAAACTTTTCTGTTGGAGGAAATGTAAAAATTTTAAGAATTGGAATAAATTTGGAAAATAATTCTATTCTTGCCTCTCCAAAAACAACAATTAAGCATCTAGTTATTATATAAGAGTGCCCTTCCAGCACAACTAGTATCTTACAAAGCATACATAAATAACAGAATATTGAACTTCACTTGAAATACTAAAAGTAACTCTTGAGAGGTTGGGTTGTCTTATTTTTACCACATGGCTACTCATATCTATATTATTCATATTGTTTTCTACACTTTCTTTTCCTGTTTACCTTCCTTCACACGAATCAATTACTTTTACTTCATTATTTTGTAATTTACTGATTAACACACTTATTTTTATCTTATGATTATTAGCACTACTGCTACGCCCTGCGGAATCACACTTTTATCTGCATATTTATTTACATTTTTCTATAAATGATGAGTACTTAGGTATCTGTTCAACCTCTGCATCACTTCTGTCACTAAGACAAAATTTAATATTTTCTCCCAGCATACTTTTATCATTTTTTATCTAATAAATTCCAATTCTTAGTAATTCTTCATAATTATTTTATTTAATAATCCTTTATTAATATCTGCCATCTGAACCACTATTCCATTTCTACTTTGATACTTTTCAATATCAATCTTACTGCTATCATTGCAGTCTGACTTCTCAATTTCAATAGTTTCGATCTTCTCAGTTAAATTCTCAAGTTAAATTATCAGTTGGAATGTTTCCGTTTTAGCTCAGAATTTTCGTCACATTCCGCCTATGAATTACACTAGACAACAAATTGAAACTTATTTTTATAACATTGGTCAAATAGGATGTTTTTAACTAACTTTGGGGTGCTGAATTCAAATATGGCTGTGAAAAATCTGCAGCACAAACAGTTTTTCCTTAAATTACGGATTGATGTATTTCAAATTTCCATCAATATGCATATTTGGGAAATGAAAATAAATGTGATTATTTTATTAAATTGCAACTTAAAATTAATTAATTACATGATTACTTAAAATTAATTAATTACATGATTACAGTGAAAAAAATTAGAAACGTCACAGTTATAGACCACTGAATATAAAGTAGCAAATGAAATAATATTGATGCGCAAAATAAGAAAACATAGGTAAGGATCTTGTGTACTTACAAGAAGTTCTTTTTGTCTTTTATGTGCTGAGGTATCTTCTTTCTACAAGAACCAACAGTACTCACCCTTATTGCTGGGTCCCTCCTCCATGGTTCGGATATGCTGGTGAAATCTTGCCCCTTGCTCATCACTGATAGCTCCTAAGTTCTTGGGAAAGAAGTCGAGATGTGCGTGGAAGAAATGGATCTTTAAAGACATTCGGCAACCAAGACTTTCATAGCTTTTGAGATCTTGAATCAGCTGATGGTAGTTTTCCTCTTTGGGATTCCCCAGAAAACCCTTGACCATTGTTAAGGATTTCCATGCAGCACGCTCCTTTATATTCAATTTTTCTTCGAAGACAGTATCATTCACTAGCTTCCTGATCTGAGGACTAACAAAGACCCCTTCTTTGAGTTTGGCATCACTTAGTTTCGTAAACGTTTCCTTCAAGTGCAAAAAACCTTTACTAGTTGTGACCATAGCCTTTCAAAGTTTTTCATAAGCCCCAGTTTGATGTATAGTGGTGGGAGCAGAACATCAGAGGGGTCAACTAGAGGCTTATACCTCCCATTACTCTTTCCAGGAATAAAAACATCTCTTTTTGGGCGAGCCTTTTACTTTGTAGTGTTCCTTTCTGGCCCTACTGTCCCACAAACACAGAAAACAGCAAAGTTTTGTGAAACGTCCTAGAAGCCCGAACAAGAGAGATATGACTTTTACGTCACCACGTATTGTCCACTTAAAGTGGTCATATTTTAAGCAGTGAGTATTTTTTCCATGCTTTCATAAGTTTCCTGCATTCCCACAGTGTGTGTCACTGGAATGGAAGGTTTTTAGTTTCCTTTGTGCAAAGGGATAGCTTTTAAGCTGAATTGTGAAGAAGCTATGAATAGAAACCATTTCTTAAGGTCGTGAGTTTTTCCAATTTCTCCCATCAGCCCTGAATATCTGTGCAGAAACGCAACCATCTTGCATCTCGTAATAAGCAGATAAAGAAAAATTTCTGTTTCTGAACAGAGAAACACTGGTACCCTTCGCCAGAAGATTCCACTCTTGAAGTCCTGAACCTAAAACCTAAGCTTGTGTTTGGAAGGTCCTAGGTCTCGAACAAGATCATTTAGTTCATTTTGATGAATCAGAGGATTTTTAGGGGTGTATGTAGGATCATGATTAGTATATGCCTTAAAGTCTTCCTCTGATGAATGTGAATCCATCTTCCAGTTAGTTGAAGTTGTTAGTATAAGAAGATCTTCTGCATGAGAAACTGGCCTTATGGCTGAAGCACATTTGGATAGTGTATTTTGCATTTGTTCTTTTTTTAAAAGTCTGACACTTTAGTTAAACAAAAATAGTAATCATGCAAGTGACTAGTTGGCTTACTCCAAATCATTGGAACTGCAAAGGGCATGGATTTTTAACTTACCTTTCATTCATTCACTCAGGCCAACAAAGCACGAAATGCAGCATACGTGTGGAGCCCATGTTTTGTCCTGATCTCCAACATGACCATCAAAATACAAATTATAGGCTTTCTTCACAATCTTTGTCAAAGAACGACCCTGGGATTTTAAAATATAATTTCTACACACATAAAAAAAAACTTATCTGGCACATTAATACATCTGCGACTCTGCCTTTGTGCCATTTAAACGCCAGAATTCACTCTTCGACGTATAGCACGTGTTCCTCCTACAATGAAAATAACAAGAATGGCGGTCTGAGGTAAGGTTACTGTTACATGTTTTCTCCCACTTGGCAATCAGTGTTGCCAGCCACAAAAAATAAAATATCTAGCATCCTCTCATTTGCCTGGAGGTGTTGGTGGATCTCATTTGCCTGGAGGTGATGGAAGATCTTAATGGGAGTCAAAATGACCAATAACAAAAAAAAACGTGACGTGCTAACCATTTTTTAAGGCCAGATCAGAAATTTAGCACCTGAAAATAGTTAAAGGCAGCTACAATTGTTCATGTTATAAAAACCTTGTAAACCAGTGTTATCCTTAATTTTGAAATCACAACTATTGATTATTTGACATTTAGCTTTGAACTCAGATGTTTCTATATTTTCTGCATAACTTTTCATTTTACTTAATTATTAATTTTACTTTCCATCATACAGTTATTCTGTATCTCAGATTTAGATACTTTTCTAAATGAAATTTATGATTTCTGTTCCGAAATATGCTTATTCTCTGTCAGAAACTTAAATTCTTCATCAGAATTATCTTCGCTTTCTATCTCAACTTTCCTTTTGCTTTCAGGCTTACAATACTCTATTCGAAAATCATCATTAATCGGATAATTATATAAACCCTCAACGCATTTAAATTATTCCTATTACAAATTACCATTTCTTCTACCTTATCATCATTAATCATTCTGAAGTAATTATCACCTTTATAAGGTGATAATTAAACTCATCACATTTGCTTTTCCCACATAAATTAATCATTCAACAACAATGATCATTCTTATCGATCGAATCCATGCTTATACTCAGCTTCATTTTTATCACAATTAATTTCATGATAATCATTACCGACATTTCTGTGGATCTTGATATAGACGACATATTTATACTCTAATTCCTTTTCTCTGGTTTCATTGCTCTTAACAAAGGCACCTTTTGTTATTAGGTACATTCAGTATTATCTTATCCTTATTACTTTTGGAAATATTCTCGTCTTCTTTATTGTGAAGGAATGATTAGTTTAATGTAGTGGTTCTCAACTTTTTATGCTTCACGTACCCCCTGGAAATGTGTATGTAACTGGCGTACCCCTTATATAGATAGATAAAACTATAGTTATAGTATAATAATGCCAACTTAGCGACTTTGTTACTAGATCTAGCGACCTTCGAGCTCTCACGGCGTACCCCAAAAAATTTTACCGCGTACCCCACGTTGAGAACCCCTGGTGTAATGGATCTTTATTATGATTAGAGGTTTTGATATTACTTTCTGTGTAATATTTTTAATATATAATATAATGCTATAAAACATATTTCTTAATTGAAGAATATGCAAAAATATTATAATAAAATCTAACACTCTCATACTTTTTCTTTTTAATTGTAATAAAATTATTTATTCTATTATTATTGCTTCGAATTGTTGCGTTATATCATTATATTATATCATCTACCATATACTCTTTTGAAAGTTTGCACAGTTCAGCGAGTGTCTCAGTTTTATTATCTTGGGAGCTATGTTAAAGATACTGGTGATGTGCGGCATGAGATAAACAGAAAAAACGGAAAAGCTAACTAGAAGAACGCATATCGCCTCCGGCTCATAGGAGAATCTCGTTTTCAAAGAGAATGAAGTTTTATGTTTACCAAGTTTTTCCATCCTTAAAAATTTTAATTTGAGGTAACGGATGATGGGGAAAAGACAAATAATAGAATTTTATTAGTAATTTACATAATAAGAAAGGTATTTGCATTTTTTCTTTGAGTTTGAAAAGTTGCTTTCCTCACATCCCTCTGAGAAAAATGATCAGATTGTTGCTATCAGTGGAACATCTTTTAACACTCTGTCACCGAAAATTAAAATTTCAAATTTCTGTCATAAATAGATCATTTCCAACATTCCTTAAAAGTTTCGCCGTTACCATATTTAGTGATCCCTAACCATATAAAGTAAATATACCTAAGCATTTAAAAAATGCAAATTATGTTACATTAATACCAATCCAACTAAAAATAGTTTTTCAATTATCTCTTAAAACAAAAAAAATTCCCTTTTCACACAAAACTCGATAGTGCTAAAGTAGAGAAGCTTGCATTCGCTAACTGCACGAAAATAGTGTTCGCTAACTGCACGAAAATAGTGTATTAGTGAAACAGTTGTTTGAAGAATTTAATCTATGCGATTTTCTCTGTAGAATTCACTTGAATAAAATAGCTTTACGATAAGAATGGTTAGATGAAACAGGACAGTTGACAGAACACCACCCTGGGCTTAAGAGTCCACCCAACCTGGGCAATGTTTTCCACCCACCATGGGCTTAAGAGTCCATCCACCGTAGGCTTAAGAGGTCAACTCATTACCACCAGTGGAAACTTCATGACTTTCACCTTTCACCGCCAAAATTTCAACTTTCTGGAATATATTTATATCATTTGCAACGATGTTTAAAAGTTTTAGGATTTTATATCTTTTCAAATGTTATAGAGTGCAATTATAGCTTTTGGGGTGTTCAGAAAGTGCAAGTCGTAATATTTCGTCAATACCTATTCCACCCGAAGTTTTTTTAATTTATCTCTATAAAACAAACATATTTCTCTCAAACGAAACCGTCGCCGACGAAAACTTCATGATCTTCACATTCCATCACGAAAATTAAAATTTCTAACATAAATATATCGTTTGTAACATTTTTTTTTAATTTCGGAATTTTCAACTTTGGCACCGTTAGGGGCCGCATTTATAGCTTTTGGAGTGATTCGGAAAGTTCACATCGTAATATTTCGTAATACCTATCAAACCAAAAAGTAATTTTTATTTTACTCTTAAAAGAAAAAAGTTGCATTTTCTCTCCCCCCCTCCCCCCTCGGTCTAAGGGGTCAACTAATTATTCCCAATGGAAACTCCGAGACCTTCACATTCTCCTACCAAAATATCAAATTTCTGTTATAACTACATCGTTTGTAGAAATAGGTTGAAATTTTGGAATTTTCATTATTTTCACACCGTTAAAGGGCACAATTATAGCTTTTGCGATATATGGAAAGTGCAAAGCGTAAGATTTCATCAACACCTATTCAACACAAAAAGAATTTTTGATTTATCTCTATAAACAAAAAAGTTTGTTGTCTACAGACGGACAGTGAAACTAATATCATCTCGTTTTTTTTGAAAACGAGATAAAAGAATTTTTCATTCATGCTTTAAAATAAAATAGTTGAATACCTATGGAAACAAACTGAAAACAACCCCTTTTGTTAGAAACTAATATATCGAAGTCACTCCATCTAACTATTTAAATGTTATTAGAGAATGAACATTCGCAAAAACTGAAAATCCTTACCAGATTGAGAGATATTCGTAATCCAAGTCGATTACTCCAGCACTTAATAATCACCAGCATACATTTTCAACCGATGTCGAAGTATAAAATTTTTTTCTTGAGGCTTTCCCTGTTTTTTCCCCCATCGGACACCAGAGAGCAATAATTTTCTCAAGTTGCTCTTCTTTTTTAAAATATCCTTAAAGAAAACAACTCTCGAATTGCTTTATGCGGTGTTTCTCGAGACAACAGATCCCTGAGGCGATGCACTAATCAGCGTGAAATGAATACACTCTGCTTGCGTAAGGAAGAAGGCGGATGAATAATCTTTCGGATTTACGTCATTTGAAGAAAACCAGGAAGAAAATTCCAGTCTGTCTCGACGGAAAAGAGCCGTCTCGAATCTTTTGTTACAATTGCCGTTTTTTTCCCTCGCTGCTCTGAAAGTAATGAGTCTCTGAGAAGAAATGCTTTTATTATTACTTAGGAGACGAAATTAATTAATATAATTAAATATACAGCTGACGTATATATTTGAGGTCCCTGCAAACAGGTAGTTTGTAAAAGGTAATGTACAACTTGGACAATAGCTCAGTGGTTGTTTGTAAGAATCGCAATTTTAGTGTTTGCAAACTCAATCTCTTTGTACTATCCAGATCCTTGCATTCTTTTCGTAGTGTCTTAAATTAGAATCAATTGTTTTTGGAGCAAGTGTCCGTCTCCCTTCCATTCAATTAAGTTTTTTACTGCTTCAAGTCAATTTATCCCCTTGCCGTCTATTTATATTTTGGCTATAGTAAGAAAATTTATTTTTTTCAATCTCAAGAGAATTTGTATGTTTTACTTTCCTCAATGAAAAATGGCTGTTTTTTACCTCAGAAAAATTTATCTTTTTTGACATCAAAGGATTTTAGTTTTTGGCAACCTCAAATAAAAATCGCGCTTTGTCGACTGAATTAAATTTCCCATCTTTTGGCCACAATACTCAAGTGAAACTGTTTTTTGTCACCTCAAGTGAAATTACTTTTTGTCGCCTCAAGTGAAATTACTTTTTGTCGCCTCGTGTGAAATTATTTTTGTCGCCTGAAGTGAAATTACTTTTTTGTCGCCTGAAGTGAAATTACTTTTTTGTCGCCTCAAGTTAAATTACTTTTTGTCGCCTCAAGTTAAATTACTTTTTGTCGCCTCAAGTGAAATTATTTTTGTCGCCTCAAGTGAAATTTCTTTTTGTCGTCTCAAATGAAATTACTTTTTGTCGACTCAAGTGAAATTATTTTTTGTCCCCTCAAGTGAATTTGCTTTTTTGGCGTTTCAAATAAATTACTTTTTTGTCGTTTCCAGCGAATATTCTTTTTTCACCACCTGAGTGCAAACTTAGAATTTTTACACTTTTGGAATATTTACTTTTGCCGCCCTATTGATAGCATTTGAAAATTTTCACGTTCTTCGAAGTTTCGTTTTGAAATGAAAGCGTGGATGCTCAATTATGATAAAAAAAAAGAGTTACTTATTTCATTATGAAAACCCTTTGCTCAAAGTCTTCTTTAAGTTCAGAGTGGGCCGCTCTGAATCAGTGCCATCCCAAATGTCAGCTTGGAATGTTTATGCGTTGGTTACAAAAGTGATGTTCCCATTTAAAAGAGGTGTGTACTTATTGACAGGAATACGTCGGAATCGGAATATGCCCATGTAAACACAGAAGTCTATCGTCGATCATGTGTTAGAAGATTTCATTTCGAAAAATCCTTTCTGATTTGATTATACGCGCTTAAATAACTCTGACGCTTATTTGTTCAATGTGAAACGAAACTGATTATACGCGGTCTTGAATCCTCCATTGAATATGGATGATACAGATCAATATTTTATATTCAAGTGTCCATGACGTAATAGAAATGGAACTATAGGATTTGAATGGCTGCGCTGTGTCGTATGACTCATACTGGCATGTCGCGTGATTTACAACCGTGGATTTAGTGTGAACCTGATAAATGAGGGTGGGTGGGAGATTTAGTCGGTCGGTAGAGCGCCAGACTTGTAATCTGCAGTTCCCAGGTTCGAGTCTCAAATGTGGCATCCTCCTCTCCATCAGCAAAGAGGATACCGATTGTTTTGTAAGAGTCGCCGTCCTTCAGATGAGATGCAACCATGTGCAGGAGATGCCATACCTTGTGGACGTCAAAGAGCAAGCTGCATAGACTTGACGGGAAGTTTCCATCTGTCTCCTAACAACCGTACAATGGACCCCTTTTCACTCCTAAACTCTGAGCATCTGGATCCTTGTGACCTGGCCTAATATTTCATTAGTGCAACACAAACAATGCCGCTCAGATGTAAAATAATCCATCCCAAATAAATTAAGTTTCAGTAAAGCCGTCCCCTGCCCGAGTGGTTAGCGCGCTTGGCTACTGATCTACGGGACCTGGGTTCGAGCCCCGGGTAAGGCATGGCTGTTTGTGTCGTTTTTCTGCTGAGGTCTTGCCATCCTCTCAGATCTTCTACTGTGGCATATAAAGTGACAGGCTCCTGTCAGACCTCTGTGGCAAGCAGCTGCTTGAGGGGGTATTTATTTATTTTTTTTATAAATACGTGACGACACAAGCTAAGAATAAGTATGTAAACGAATATTTCTTTGAAGATTCAATTTCGCAACATAAATTTCCAATGAGACCATTATTTCAGGTTCGAGTCCCAGTTGGACAACAAGCAACATAAATTTCTTATTACAAGGCGATGATCGACTATTTATGTGTCTTCTCGGTTCAATTTAATTAGTGTCGTAATGCATTAAGGTTGTTATCTTTTGAAGTTTCTGTTTTATTTAAAAAGTACCCGAGATAATGTGTTTACTTCTCCCTTTCTCCTCTGTTTGCCCGTCTGCAGACATCGGATTTTTTTACTTTTAGAGAAATATTAAAAATTCACTTTGTGTTAGATCGATCAGATATTACAGTTCGCACTCTAGGAATCTCCAAATAGCGATAATTGCTCCTTATGGTGGAAAAATCGAAAATTGCACACATTCAAACGAATATTGCAGGCGGTGTATTTACGTTATAAATTTGAAATTTTGATGGTGAAATGTGAAGCTCATGAAGTTTCTATTGGCATACAATGAGTTGACCCCCCCTACCCACAAGGGTGGATCGCATTTTCTTGTTTTTAGAGATACATAATTGTTTTTAAAGGTAAATTAATAATTCTTTTTGGGTTCGATAGGTATTGATGAAATATTATGATTCCCACTTTCTGAATCCCTCAAAAACAATAATTTCGCCCCCTAACGGTGGAAAATTTGGGAAACGCACAATTGTAAACGAATATTTCAAACGAGGTGTTTACGCTAGAATTTTGAAATTTCGATGGTGCAATGTGACGGTCATGAAGATTCCATTGATAACAATAAGTTCACCCTTTACGTCCAGGGTGGGTAGGAAACGCAACTGTTTTAAGAGATTTTTGGAAACTCTTTTTTAGTTGGATTGGTACTAATCAAAAATGCGAATTATAATCAAATATTATAATTCGCATGTTTGAATTCTGAAGTAGTTTTAATTTACATCGTTATAACTCACTAAATGTAGAAAAAGCGAAACCTTTCAACGTATGTTGCAAGTGATCTGTATATTGTAGAAATGTGAAATTTTAGTGCTAGAGTGTGAAAAGATATTCCACTAAGAGCAACAATCCGCCCGCTTTTCTTAGAGAGATGTGAGAAAAGCAACTTTTTTATTTTAAAGATAAAAGACAAATACTTTTTCTTTTGTCCAAGTACTAATAAAATACTACCGTTTGCATTTTCCCCATCTTCCATTTATTCGAATTAAAATTTTAAGGAGGAAAAAGTAGGTAAAGTGAAACTTTATTCTCTTTGAAAACGAGATTACGATATGCGCCAGAGGCGATATGCGTTATTGTAGTACTCATTACGTTAAATAACAGAAAACAATTCCCCGTCATGTAGCTGCTTGTCACAGAGATCTGACAGAAGTCTTTCAATGTAGTATGCTTCGGAGAAGGAATAAATTAGTATTCCTCTGTGCATTCATATTATAAATTACTTTCAGGTTTTAATGGACAAGCAATCTCTAATCAACCAACTGCTTTCCTTTTCACATTCACGATTAAAGTTACTTTCCGTTTTTTTATGAACAAGCAATTTCTAATTAGCGATTAGAATTCCTCTTTGCTAGCAAATATTTCTAATATTTTTCGCATAACCAAATAGTCTGTAATCAGCTATTGGAACTCTTTTCCAATCACAATATCAATTGCTTTCAGTTTCGTAAAGACTACCGATTTTTAATCCACTATTAGCAGTCCTTTTGCAATTACAATATCGCTTGTTTCAATTTGGTAAACACAGAATCTTGAGATATGTTTACTAATGAATGTGACTCGAAAAAAAAAAAACATAGAAGAGAGTTTTTTTTAAATCCATATTAAAACATCTGATCTAATAGCAATATGACTCATTGGACGTCGTTGCTCTATGGGCTGAAAGTGTAAAGTCCTTAGCATGAATGAATATTAATATCACTGTTATTGGAGCAATTTAAAGTTTCATTAAGAAGCATAAAGCTCTTTCAAAGAAAACAATTAAGAAAAAGTCTGTCCGCCGAGGGATTTTCTAGCGTTTGTTTGCCAGCTACTAAGTTTTTCATTTTGATGTTAATCTTGAAAATTGAACGATATACAACTTCAGTGAAAGAAATTCAAGCCTTGATAACAAAAAATCAGTGTTTAATTCATTCCCATCTAATCCGCAACGACACTGGTGTGCTCAGCTCCTGCAGGACGCATAATTCAATTTCAATTTGTTTCCAGTCTACTGATGCCTTTACACATTACCATTCACAAGAAAAAACTTCAGAACATGGGAAAATTCTCAAAGCGAGAAAAAGGAAACTCATTGAAATAAAATTTTCATTTTGTTTGACTGAACTCGTGGAGTGTGTTTTCTTTTCCTTGTATCGTTTTCCACTTTCTGCCTTTTAAGTCTTTCCAGTAAAAAGAAATATCGTAAAGAAGAAGCAAACAGAACCGTCGTTCACACATGAAGACGCTTCTTTTAAGTCTCGGTGAATAGGAAACTGCCGAGAGGTAGCGCCTTTCCCTTCTTTGGCCATTCATCCCCTGTACGGTTGTTAATCCTGTTGGTGTCACAATCGGTGGCAACAGAATGATCAAAACAGTTGGCTCTTATAACTTTATAAAATTAAAAATGGATGCTCCAATGTCAGTGCTTTGATCAATGGAGCGTTCAGAAGCATAATAGCAGTGAAACACAATGCTTCTCTTGATATGGAGCTTGTTTCGCCGATAAGTGCATTATGTCATGGAAGTTACTATGTAATTCTTTCATGGAAATATTTCTCTGTTCAGTTAAAAGATTCTTCCATCGCCATTAGTTTAAGAATAAAGAAGGCATTTGGAGTGGGGAAACTCCAATGGACAACATCACTCGAGTTCCTGTTTTTATGATACTATACTCAAGTGTAAAAGTTAAAATTTAAACGCAAATATCCGAGTGCTAAAACAGATAAATTTCAAGACAGATTTATGTACAAGTAGATGGGACGGGCCAGACTCAGTCGATAATGCGCCAGGCTGGTAATCTGCATTTACCAGGTTCGAGTCCCAGTTGGCCAGCGTAGAGATTAATTTCTGTAAAACTCCCAGCCGTGCCTTCGTCAGTAAGGGACCCTTATGGGCTTGGAAAGGCGCTGATCCTTTTTATGGAATAATGACCCCGTGTGCAGGATAGCCATACCCTGTACACGTTAAATAACACACTGGATGGCCTTGATGAGAGGATACCATCTGACTCCTAACAGCTGTCTAGTAGGTTTCTTCCTCCCATCCTTCTCTGTCCTTGGGGAGTCTTGTGACCTGGCCATTTAGCCCATTATGTGCAAAAAAAGTACCTCTCAGAGATAAAACAACCCAATCCATATAAACTGAAGACCCAAAATATTATGACAAGCGAGTCTTTATGCAAATCGAAGCAACTGCAGGTAAACGACGGCGCGTATGAAGGTCATGAAACTATATAAATAACACCTGATACTGAGCTCTGTTAATCAGTGTTATTCTTAGATAAATATAGAGGAAAAATTGTCATTAGCCGGGTGGGATCTGAACCCACGACCTCCTGATAACATGTTAGGTGCTCTGACCTAACATGTTACCTGACATGTTATCAGGTTAATGGCCTGTTATCAAGTAAAAGTGTGGGGCGGGGGTGGCTCAGTCGGTAGCGCGCCAGGCTCGTAATCTGTAGTTCCCAGGTTCGAGTCCCAGCTGGGTTAGCGTTGAGATTTATCTCCGCAAAATTCCCCGCCTTGCCGACGGTCAGTAGGGGACACCGATGGGCTTGGAAAGGCCGCCGTCCGTCGGATGGGACGTTAAGCCGTGGCCACGTGTGCGGGAGAGCCATACCCTGTGCACGTTAAAGAACACGCTGGATGGCCTTGACGGGATGCTACCATCTGTCTCCCAACAGCTGTTCCAGTGGGTCCCCTCCCCCAACCTTCTCTGAGCCTTCGGGGTCCATGTGACCTGGCCAATTAGCCCATGGTGTGCAAAAAAGTGCCGCTCAGAGGTAAAACAACCCAACTCAGGTAAAAGTGTTATTCTTGTTCTTCAGATGGGAATGGCAGTGGACCTAAGTGAGTTTGACAAAGGCCAAATTCTAATGGCCAAAAGACTGGGTCAGAGCATTTCCGAGATGGCAAGGCTTATGGGGTGCTCACGTCAGCCATAGTTAGTACCTTCAAAAAGTGGTCCGAGGAAGGAAAAACCATGACTCATTGATGCTAGAGGTGAGCGAAGGCTATCCCGTATGGTACAAAGCCAACATACTGTGGGATACTGTGGTGTACCTTGCCCGTAATTTGAATGCTGGTGACGGTAGTAATGTTTCATAACACACAGTTCATCGAACTCTGCTGAAAATGGGGCTGCGTAGTCGCAGGCTGCTTCGAGTGCCCGTGGTAACCTCAGTTCACCATCGAAAGCGCCTACAATGGGCACACAAGCATCAAAACTGGACGTTGAGTGATTTGAAAAAAGTCATGTGGTCTGATGAATCTCGTTTCCTGCTTCACCATGTGAACAGCCGGGTACGTGTGCATCGTTTACTTGGGGAAGTGTTGGCACCTGGATGTACTGTGGGACGAAAACAAGCCGGTGGAGGAAGTGTAATGCTTTGGGCAATGTTCTGCTGGGAACCCTGGGTCCAGTCATTCATGTGCAGGAAACTATGACATCTACCACCTTACCAAACATCATTGCACACCAGATGTATCCTTTCATGGCAACGGTATAACCCTCTAGTAGTGCCTTGTTTCAGCAGGATAACGTGCCATGCCACACTACCCGGATTGTTCGAGAATGGTTCGCGGAACATAAGGAAGACTTCTAGGTATTGACCTGGCCTCCAAATTCCCCAGATATCAATAGAATTGAACATCTGTGGTTTGTGTTGGAACATCATATCCGATCTGCGGCGGCTCAACCACGTAACTTACAAGAGTTTAAGGATCTGCTGGTTACGTGTTGGTAGCAGATACCACAAGACACCTTTAGAAATCTTATAGCGACCATGCCTCGCCAGGAAAGAGCTGTTCACATCGTATTTGGCAGGTGGTCATAATGTTTTGGCTCTTCGGTGTATAAGATTATAGGATGTAGAATGTAATATGATTTTAATTTGCATAAGGATAAAAATTGTTAGATGAATAATTTCTGATTAACACGTTTACATAAAATAATTCTAAAAGATGAATAATGAAAATTATCTTTAATCCTTTCCTTAACAAACTTCGTATATAAATGCCATCATTGTCCTGGCAAGCCTTTTAAATCGAATGCACCTAAAATACGTGTAATCAGTTAAGATTTCACAACCTAATGTTCGGTCTTCGTATAGCAGGAGCAGGTGGAATAGAAACGTGAACTAAAGCGCTTAAGCAAGTCTTTGAGAGAGAGAAAGGGAGAAAATTGCTTCGGCGTTATATCACGTCATGGAAGAAACGAAACGCCTGTGCGACGAAACATTTTGATCCCGTCTAGCCGCCCGGTGACCGAGCGGTCAATCTGCTTGGCTAGAGATCGAAGGGAGCCAGATTCAAGGCATGGATGTTTGTATTGTCTTTTTGCCGAGGTCCTGATAAGCTTAACTCCTGATAAAAGATGGCGCCACTGGTGAATCAAACAGAAAAGCTAATATGTCAGTTAGTTGAGTTAGTCGGCTTCTTGGTGGTTTAGCGGTTAAGACTCGGTGGTTCTAGAAACTTGGGTTCGAATCCCAGTCAGGAAAATCAATTTTTTTTCAAGTGTTCCTTGTCTACAAGACTTTTCCTGCGATATTTTATTCATCATCATCATCCTCAAGCAGCCATGGACTACGGAGGTAAAACCAGACTGCGCAGTTTAATTCTCCAAGTATATCTGTCCTGAGCTACATCTGCTGCATCCGGCCACTGCACACCAATTCTAACAAGGTCCTGTTTGATATTGTCTGCCCACCGCATCCTAGGTCTCCCCCTCTTTCTGAGGCCTTTAGGCACACTGTTCATAACCCTATTCGCCAATCTATAATTATTCATACGGACAACATGGCCAAACCAACGGAGCCTCTCTCTGCACAATATGCTGCTTAAAGGAGGTTCCCGACTCCTTTGCCTAACCTCATAATTAGTTACAAAGTTGAAGCACCTAATGCCCAAGATACTGCGTAAGCATCTAGTTTCCTGTGATCTTGTTTACAAAGCATCCAAGTTTCACTACCATAACTAACCCTAGAAAGAACCAAACTATTATACAGTCTAATTTAGTCTTTAGATGTATACGCTTTTTCTCCACACTCTCCATAGGTTCTTAAAAGTCCCGGCAGCAATCCCTATTCGTCTGTTAATCTCATGCCGCACATCACCATTATCTGTTACATAGCTCGGAAGATAATTAAACTGTGACACCTGCTCAAGACTGCAACCATTCAGATTAACTGAATCACAGCCTGCCTGACCAATTTTCATCATTTTAGTTTTCTCTCCGTTTATCACCAAACCTACTCTACTACCAGTTTCATCAACAGCTCGAATGAAAGAGCTCATCTCATCAACATCATATGCCAAAAGGGCTAAATCATCAGCTTAATCTAAATCAGAAATTTTCGTATCTCCAGCCCATTTAAGGCCAAAATCTTTCCCTTGAAGTGAATTTCGCATAACATAATCAATAACCAAACTACAGAGAAAAGGAGACAAATGCACCCTTGTCGAACACCAGAAGTAATGCTAAACCAATTACTACAAAACTTACCAACTCTCACACACGACTCAGTGTTATTATAGAGCGCCTTCATTATGTTAACTAATTTGTCTGGTATACCATATGATCTCAAAATCAACCACAAATTATGACGATCAACAGAGTCGAAAGCCTTTTTGAAATCAACAAAGCTAGCAACCAAAGGTTTCTGAAACTCTAAACATTTCTCAAGGATTTGTCTAAGTGAAAATATCTGATTCACACATCCCCTACCAATTCTGAATCCACATTGCTCATCACGCAATTGCCTGCCAACCAGATTCTTAATTCTATTAAGCACAATCATGGAAAGAACTTTACCTGGAACAGAGAGTAGGCTGATACCCCTATAGTTATCACAAAAACTGTGATCACCTTTTTGAAAATAGGGACAATAATAGCTCTGGTAAAATCTTTAGGAACCATGCCTTTATCATAAAAGTTATTCAAAATTTCAGTCATCCAAGTGGTAACCGAAACATTCCCAGCTCTGAGCATTTCTGTAGTAATTTCATCTACCCCTGGGCATTTATGAAGTTTAAGTTTAGAAATAGCCAAAATAACTTCAGATTGTGTTATAGGGCCAACAGTAAAGCCGCCAATGCATTTATCATCATTACAAACAATGGGAGTAGAACTTATAGAATCACATTGTTTAGAATATCACTGAAATGCTCAGCCCACCTAGCCATGACAGAATCCCCACCTTCTATAACCGTACCTTGTTTATCCTTCAATCCCTGTATACCTGTCCGTTTTCTACCACACGAAACATTAACTATCTGGTACAGCTCTCTGCTGTTGTGCTGCCTAACTGCTTCCTCAGCTTTGTCAGCCAAACCATCAAGCCAAAGATCCTTATCAGTAGCTAACTGATCCTTTACACGTTTATTAAGCTCTCTGTAATCCTTTCTATTAGGACTAGTAGGGTACTGATTAAGGACATTCCTACAGTTCCTTCTTTCTGAAATAAGCTCAAGTGCCTTATCATTCTGCCTCCTCTGCTCCTTTTTTTCTAAAAGAGTACTGTTAGTTTCCAAAAAAGCCTGTTTAAAATGGCCCTATTCTTCCTCAACTTCAGTATTAAGCAAACCATGACAGTCATAATGACTAAGTAACCTATATCTTACATTATCTTATATTTTTTGACAAATTCGTTTCTTCTGTCTTTGTTGAAAGAAGTCATTATGTTGAAGAACTTCCTTTGCAAAACTTCAATACCATTAACTGATGTTAAATTGGTTCCTCCTCAAGCAATTAAACCATATTGTATAACAGACGGACTCCATGCATAATATAACTTCAGCATAAATGCATTTGACACTATCCTTCTTATATAATATAAGTTAAATGAATAGAATCTTAATTTTTGGTCAGCATATGGATATGTGTCTTTCACTTTAATTCTGAATCTATATGCGCTCCAAGATATTTGATTGTTGAAATATTTTCAATAGCTTTACATGAACATCATCTATCTTTATTGCACGTTTGCTCTGTATGTATAAGTTATAGGGAAAATAATCTATCTTTGTTAGTGAAAAATACATAAATTTGGTTTTCTCAATATCTAAACGTAATCATCACCACCACCACCACCACCACCACCACCACCATCATCATCATCACCACCACAACCACCACCACCACCATCATCATCACCACCACAACCACCACCACCACCACCACCATCATCATCATCCTCAAACAGCCATGGGCTACGGAGGTCCAACCAGACCGTGCAATTTAGTTCTCCAAGCAAGTCTATCCTGAGCTACATCTACTGCATCTGGCCACTGCACACTAATTCTAACAAGGTCCTGTTTAACATTGTCTGCCCACCGCATCCCAGGTCTCCCCTTCTTTCTGAGGCCTTTAGGCACACTCTTCATAACCCTATTCACCAATCTATAATTATCCATACGGGCAACATGGCCAAACCAACGGAGTCTCTCTCTGAACAATATGCTGGTTAAAGGAGGTTGCAAACTCCTTTGCCTAACCTCATCATTAGTTACAAAGTTGAACCACCTAATGCCCAAGATACTGCGTAAGCATCTAGAATCAAAAGCATCTAGTTTTCTCTTATCTTGTTTACTAAGCATCCACGTTTCATTACCATAACTAACCCTAGAAAGAACCAAACTACTATACAGTCTAATTTAGTCTTTAGATGTATACGCCAATTTCTCCACACTCTCCACAGATTCATAAAAGTCCCGGCAGCAATCCCTATTCGTTTGTTAATCTCATGCCGCACATCACCAGTATCAGTTACGCAGCTCTCAAGGTAATTAAACTGTGACACCTGCTCAAGACTGCAACCATTCAGATGAACTGAATCACAACCTGCCTGACCAATTTTCATCACTTTAGTTTTCTCTCCGTTTATCACCAAACCTACTCTACTACCAGTTTCATCAACAGCTCGAATGAAAGAGCTCATCTCATCAACATCATTTGCCAAAAGGGCTAAATCATCAGCTTAATCTTAATCAGCAATTTTCGTATCTCCTGCCCATTTAAGACCAAAATCTTTCCCTTGAAGTGAATTTCGCATAACGTAATCAATAACCAAACTACAGAGAAAAGGAGACAAAATGCACCCTTGTCGAACAGCAGAAGTAATGCTAAACCAATTGCTACAAGCCTTACCAACTCTCACACACGACTCAGTGTTATTATAGAGAGCTTTCATTATGTTAACTAATTTGTCTGGTATACCATATGATCTCAAAATCAACCACAAATTAAGACGATCAACAGAGTCGAAAGCGTTTTTGAAATCAACAAAGCTAGCAACCAAAGATTTCTGAAACTCTAAACATTTCTCAAGAATTTGCCTAAGTAAAAATATCTGATTCACACATCCCCTACCACTTCTGAATCCACATTGCTCATCAGGCAATTGCCTGCCAACCATATTCTTAATTCTATTAAGCACAATCATGGAAAGAACTTTACCTGGAACAGAGAGTAGGCTGATATCCCTATAGTTATCACAGGAACTGTGATCACCTTTTTGAAAATAGGGATAATAATAGCTCTGGTAAAATCTTTAGGAACCATGCCTTTATCATAAAAGTTATTCAAAATTTCAGTCATCCAAGTGGTAACCGAAACATTCCCAGCTCTGAGCATTTCTGTAGTAATTTCATCTACCCCTGGGCATTTATGAAGTTTAAGTTTAGAAATAGCCAAAATAACTTCAGATTGTGTTATAGGGCCAACATTAAAGCCGCCAATGCATTTATCATCATTACAAACAATGGGAGTAGAACTTATAGAATCACATTGTTTAGAATATCACTGAAATGCTCAGCCCACCTAGCCATGACAGAATCCCCACCTTCTATAACCGTACCTTGTTTATCCTTCAATCCCTGTATACCTGTCCGTTTTCTACCACACGAAACATTAACTATCTGGTACAGCTCTCTGCTGTTGTGCTGTCTAACTGCTTTCTCGGCCTTTTCAGCCAAACCATCAAGTCAAAGATTCTTATCAGCAGCTAACTGATCTTTTACACGTTTATTACGTTCTCTGTAATGCTTTCTATTAGGACTAGTAGGGTATTGATTAAGGACATTCCTGAAGTTCTTTCTTTCTAAAATAAGCTCAAATGCCTTATCACTCAGATAATTCTGCTCTTCTGCTCCTTTTTTCCTAAAAGGGTACTGTTAGTTTCCAAAAAAGCCTGTATAAAATGATCCCATTCTTGCTCAACTTCAGTAGTAAGCATACCATGACTATTATAATGACTAAGTAATCTATCATGGTAAGCTATGGCTATAACTGGGGCTTTCAGAGCTTTATTAAAAGTCCCTAGCACAACACTTTTAAAGTTTAAGTTGCAAGACACTTTTAACAAGGTAATGGTCAGATCCAATTTCAGCTCCCCTGTATGACAATGTATTCCTAACAGAACTAGCCCCATTTGCTGTTAATTAATATATAATCAATCATATTCTTATGCAGCCCATCGGGTGAAACCCATGTGTACTTATGTATGTCGCGGTGTTTGTAATAAATATTAGTTATTCTGAATCCATTGAGTTTACTTATCTGTAAGAGACGTTGCCCATTGCCATTGCAGCTACCAATACCAAAAGGGCCTATTACTCCTCGCCAAAGGTCAGAGTCAGTACCAACTTTGGCACTGAAGTCACCAAGAACAAGGGTAATATCTCCTTTCTTGACAGAATTCAAAATATCCTGAAGTTGTCCATAAAACCTATCCTTCTCATCCTCATCGGCATCCTTAGTGGAGGCATAACAGCAGATAACATTCAAGTCTTTAACGCTTGTCTGAAATTTTGCTGTAAGAAACCTTTCATTAATGCACTCATATCCTAGAAGAGCATCACTAGCGTGTCTGCTGAGAAGCAGACCCACGCCTTGGTGATGCTTATTGTCGTCCCTCCCTGAAAAAGAGAAATTTAAGATTATATTTAAGAATCTTACCTTTATCTGTCCATCTGGTCTTGTGCAAGCCGAGAATATCTAAATTATAATGGTGGAATTCTTGTTTGAGGACATCAAGAGAAAAAGCTCTGTGCAGAGTCCTCACATTCCAACTACATATGGAGAGAAAATGGTTACTAGGATGTTTAAAGAAACTATGTTTATTGAGAGAGGGAATGCCGACAATATCAAACAGCCCCCTAATCGCAGACATGGGGCAAAGACCCGTTCCCCCACCACTAAAGGCTGAAGCCATCTACACTGGAAGACTTCCTCCAATGTAGAATTTGACGATGCCAATAGAAGCAAAGAGTTTAGGTGCCTGCGATGACCTCTGCTCAGGATTATCCACCAGCTGATAAACATATCCTGTGAATCTATTCACTTGGGGCTGTCAACTCACAAACAAACAGAAAACACAGTGGAAGATTTTCCCTCCACAGAAGCCCACCAGTGAGCAAAATCAGGATCAATAATCAAGCTCAGAGCCATATATCTGTCCAGTCCAGTGGGTTTATATGGTCAGCACCAGGACCCTGTGTGGTTGACCAGTGCTCAGTATGGTAGAAAAAAAAAGAAAAGTGGCCATAGTTTTCCCGATTAGTAGGCCACACTAATCTGGCAGCCCTCCGCTTCCGTTCACTTCCACATGTGAGTATCTCTTCTGAAAGGTACTGTAATTCTGTCAAGAAAGGAGAGTCTGCACCACGAGAAGGCGTGGTCGGACATTAGGTGCTAGGCCTGGCCGGTTGTATGCATCATCACAGGGGATTTATGCATAGCTCTCCTTCCAGTGACTACCTAGCTATCATTTACAGGTACATTACATTACGTAATAGGTTATTGTTAAACCAGCTTGTTATTAAATCTATATCATGACTGATGTCCAGATACAGTTCACTACTATTTGAGTTTTTGAAAACAATTTTGGTATCATCAGCAAATCAAACTAAAGAGAAAGGTGACAAAATGCACCTCCAGTATAGTAATGCTAAACCGATTTCTGCAAGATCATAGAAAGCCATCATATATTTTACCTTTCCATCTTATACTTCACCCTTGGTTTAATTTATTTTAACTTATATGTCACTGCACATTTCATTACTTTTCAAACAAAATTCGCCCTTCTGTTGCTGATTTTTCACCCTTCATTTTATTTCTTTTCCTCCGACATTTCACCCTTTTAAAAGCTGTACGTCTCTCTCCTAATTTCAGTCCTTGAATAAAATTCCGTGTCAAATGATTCGCTTGAAAATAAGTTTTTTTTACTCTCAAATTTCATAAACAGACTGCGAATTTGATTTCGAAGATATAGCCTGGAAGCTCCACAATAATGAAAGAGAGCATAGTGCTCTATTTCACAATAACTAGAAGTCAGCTCTCGAGCTTTATCGATCAACTTGTTATTCGACTGCAATCATTTGTGATCACGAGAAGGCAGAGAAAACTGAAGCACGAAAAGTTTTCTTCCAAAAAATTCCTTGTTTTCCGTCGCTTCAGAAAGCCGACTAATGCAGAATCTGCAGAAACAAAATTTTCTTTTTCGTCAACGTCTTCGAAGTTTACGAAGTGTAGCTCGCGTCTTACATGTTTAACGATATTAATTCTCTCTGCCATATTACTACCAGCACACGATATCCACGGTTTGCACAAAAAAGTTTTTCCGATAGTATCTCATATATTTATGACTATTGGAAATATCCTATACTCGACTTGGACGAAACAACCCTGCAGGGCAGAAGTAAATCAAGGTGAAACAATCCTTTTTCTGGTCTGACTGGAAAGGTACTATTGCCTTTTCACTTCAAACATTGGGAAGAAACTAAACAAATAATTGATTTGCAAGGATTCGGTTATTTTACCTACGACCGGCGCTTTTTAAACACAATGGACTAAACTTCTCTGAGCTGAAGGCTCAGAGAAGGTTCGGGAAGGGGACCCACTGGAATTGCTGTTGGGAGACAGATGGTAGCTCCCGTCAACGCTTCTTTAACGTGCACAGGGTATGGCTCTACCGCAAACGGGCCACGGCTTAACATACCATTAGACGGACAGTGGCCTTTCCATGCCTATTCGTGTCCTCTAGTGACCGTGGGCAATTTTGCGGAGATAAATCTCAACACTAGGCCAGACAGGACTCGAATCAGGAAACTGCAGATTACGAACTTGGCGCACTACCGACTGGTCAAGTCCTGGGCGGTAGTGGTCTGAGATGAAGATGAGATTCCAGGTGCACAGTAAGATGCATACACTGAGCGCAGATTTCCTTGGTACATGCCTCTCCGTGGAATGGGATATTAAGTCGTGTTTCAGTGTTCTGAAGTGCCATACCCTGTGGACATCGATGATTAGCCTTAAAGTGATGCTTCCATCTCACACCTGTTCAGTGAATCCTCTTCCACAATCTTCTCTGAGTCGTTGGGGTCCTCGTGACCTTGTCGTTTAGTCCATTCTGTACAAAAAAGAGCCACTCAGAGGTATAACAACCTATTTTTTCAGGGTTGGGTTGTTTTACCTCTGAGCTGCACTTTTTTGCACACCATGGCCAAATTGGCCAGGTCACATGGACCCCGAAGGCTCAGAGAAGGTTGGGGGAGGGAACCCACTGGAACAGCTTTTGGGAGACAGATGGTAGCCTCTCGTCAAGGTCATCCAGCGTGTTCTTTAACGTGCACAGGTGCATTTTTGCAGGAAACTGACATGTAGATACTGTTGTGACAAATATGGCTTTAGCAATATGTTAAGAATATCAGTTGTTATGGACGTCTGAACTTCCTGGCAAAAGTATTATAAAGGCACAAGTACAATGGACGCACAAAGTACCATGAAACATGCCAATGTATGCAAATTTTCTCACTGATTTAAGTATTTTACATCACTACGAAGTCGTATAAAAACCCATAAAGGCATGGTGGAAAGCATGTGTAAAAAGGCTGATCTGTGACGGACTACGAAAGGGGCTCATCGTTGGAGAATGATGGGCAGGAGCATCCCTAATGGAGGCGATGAAACTCGGCGGAAAATCACGGGACACAATATCCCAAGTGTATGGAGAATGGCAACAGTCTCGAAAAACGTCCTCCAATCCTAGCAAAAGCGGGAGGAAAAAGGTTCTGACTGACTGGTATTTATCGGCAGGAACTGTATGACAAAACAGAGCTGCTACAGTTCATCAGCCGAGAGACAGGACCTCTAGCAGTATATATAATATATTTATTCATCATCAACGTCATCTCACAAAACACACATGTGGAGATATTTTATACATTTGACCCGCAAAGCTAATAGCTTATCTGCAGGAAATATTGATGAGCATTAGTTTTCATACATACGTGAACATATTAAAAGAGAACACAAAAGTCACATAGATGCAGGTTTTCTTAGGATTACAGATTAAAAGACATTCTTTAAATAGTTTTTAACCTTTAACTTAAACTCACTAAAATTAGTTAGATATATGATTTTTCTTGGTAACTGGTTAAAGATCTCCGGCACTTTAACTCTTTAAGATTTTTATCGTAATATTAACAAAATTCGGGATTTGAAAATAAATATTGGTCTGAAGTCTGTAATTCTTATCATGTGCTTTAAAATCCATTTCAACGATCGCCATTGTGCGGAGAATCGAAAACATTGAAGATTGGGAAATGTACCCTAATATATACAACGAAATATTGGTAGGAATTTATAATAAATTGGCCAAACGCTATATGTCGACCAAAAAATACGAGTATATTACGACCATGTCATTTACTGACCAACCCTCAATCATCTGACTTTTATCACCAGAAAGCGAAAAATGCAATGCTAATTGGTGTAACATTTTAGCATTACGTAATGCCCCATCTGAATCTTCTCCTCTCTATATAACAGAACACAAAAACATTTCTAAATCTTTTGGAGTTTTACGCAATTTATGGACGCCCCATTTACTTAAACCCCTTTTCAGATTCTTTTCCAAACATTAATTGCAGAAGAAGCACACCTCTGTGCATAGATTAATGTTAATGACTAAATTTTTGCTCTCTTATTAACATGGTTCTGATGAATGACCTGATTAAAGTTCTAATTAATTTCCTTAATGGCACATCGCTGAAAATGGCGCAAACATCGACGCAGGAAGTAATTAAAAATGAGTAAATATCTTCCTTTCTATTTGCTCCTTATGTAAGTTTAATTGTTTTTTTTTTTTCATTTAAGGAAGCAATTCCCTTGCAATAATTGTATTTTATCTAAATATTTATTTCATTCTTCAGTATTGAACCAAGTAAGTAAATTTCGCCAGTTTCGTTATCTTGTCCGCATCGATTTATAGTTCAAAGCAAACATTTAAGCAAAGTTTTGACAGAGTGGGAAATTATGGAAAGTCAACGAGGTTCGTGATCATTTTGAAATGAAGCCCAAAATCACCATAGTGGAAGGCAAAGCATGACATCAGCAAGATACAGTTTCATTTATCCGGAGGTTTTTATAGTGACTCCTAATCTAACGGTCCCGTGATCGAATCCCCACTACGCATGCGTTAATATTTCCTTTTCTATCCACCGTCTACCCTCATTGAGAAATGGGATACCCTTGGACGTGGTACATATAGTCGTCGTCTATCGGACAAAACGTTAAGCCCTGACCCCGTGTGCAAAATGTCAATACTTTTAGCTGTTTAAAGGATAAATTTCGTGTGAATTTCAGTGTGTGAATTTCAGCCATGAATTATTGAACATATTGTGTGAATTTCAGCCATGAATATTATTCCAACATTCACGGTATATAAAAACTCGTTTAAGTTACTCCAGAAATCAGATCAGACAGTCAGATCAAAAGTTTTTAAACGAGCAACTAATAAACAAGTTACATGCCTCACCAGGGAGATTCGAAAACTAAGAAAAGAATATTTGAAAATATTTCAATTTTTTCGCTTTTCCCTTGATTTAACTTATTCTTGTTAAGATAAAAGTTCGAATACTTCAAGGAAGTATTGGCGATTTTGTTACTTCGGTTTCATATGGGAAAATGTATATGGGGGTTGGGTTCAGAGAAAATATTAATTACCGCTAAAATACTATGCATATTTCTACAAATAGTGTATTTTTCCACTTTTCCAAGAGAAAAACATCAGGTTTATTCTTTTACCACTTATCTTTAACGCTACTATCGTAACATTCGTTTTCGATGCTTTTTGCGGTACGAAAAGAGGTCTTATCGCTTTTTACAAAATAAAGCGTTTAACTTTAACAGAAAGAAAACCATTAAGCAACACTAATGGTTCTAATGCCATAATAACAATGCCAGCCACTAAAATTGACTTCAGAAGTTAATTAAAACTTAGTAATAAGTATTGTATCAAAGTCGTCGTAATAAGTATTGTATCAAAGTCGTATTGTATCAAAGTCTACAATAAAAATATATATCAATGCGGACAAGACTACGACAAGATTTATAAATCAATGCGGACAAGATAACGAAACTGGCGAAATTTACTTACTTGGTTCAACACTGAAGAATGAAATAAATATTTAGATAAAATACAATTATTGCAAGGGAATTGATTCCTTAAATGAAAAAAAAAAACAATCAAACTTACATAAAGAGCAAATAGAAAGGAAGATATTTACTCATTTTTAAATACTTCCTGCGTCGATGTTTGCGCCATTTTCAGTGATGTTCCATTAAGGAAATTAATTAGAACTTTAATCAGGTTATTAATCAGAACCATGTTAATAACGACGTCGTAATAAGTTTGTATTTTAGAATTTTGTGTAAAGAATTCTTTCACTATTATTCAGTTTTGTAAAAGTGTCTTAAGATTGGCATTGCTGTTGTTAAATATTCAAACTTCCATAATTCATTAAACACTGAACAAATATTGTTGAAAATCGAGATATTGATTTATTTGGTTGAGATCTTTATCTGCAATCACATTTTTCAAAACAGGAAAATTTATTTTAGAAGTTATAGAGCATTGACGATAGCTTCCCATTGACTTAACCTAGGGCTTTTCCTTAATTTATGGAAACCAGTGTAGTAAGACTCTTCTCAGAAATAGTAATTTTTCTCAAAATGACTTTTAAAAATTTTGAGAAGAGTTAACATGATTAGTTGTGGCTCCTAGATACTTTGAAATGAACTCTGGATAAGAAAAGAAAATTCTTTCTGCTGAGATCTCATCTTTTTTGAGAGATCTTCTTTATGACACGTTATACTGGCGGTTCCTTGTCAGAACTCTTTAGAAGCAAATGCTAAATTCAAAAGAAAAATTTTCCCCAATAAAATAATTATTTTCTAAAGAAAAACATTATTTCAGAAAAAAAATGAGAAGGAAACTCGGAAACACAAGTAGCAGCAGTGGCTGAAACGAGTTTTAGTAAAATTAAAAAGTTTAGTAAAACTGAGAGGCCAGAAGTTATGGGATACGTGCCTAATAACTGGTTGGTCCTCCTCGAGCCCTCAGCAGTGCAGCCACAAGTCGTGGCATGGAGTCAACGAGTTGCCGGTACCGTTCTGCAGGGATGGCAGTCCACACATCCTGCAGTGTAGACCATAATTGTCTTGCATGGTAAGCTTGTTTCCATGTTGTCTCACAGATGCTCCAAGGGGTTCAGATCGGGGAACCGTGGAGGCCAATTCATGGTGGTAAAGTCCGTGAAGTGTTCCTCGATTCTCTTCCTAGCAACCAAAGATTGGTGACATATTGCATTATCTTGTTGGAATACCCCTTCACCATCAGGGTGCTCGAGAGTCATGAAGGGGTGCAGGTGATCTGAGAGAATATCCACATATCTCATACCTGTCACTGATTGCTCCAAACGGATGAGAGAGCCCAACGTAGACCACGTGAACACACCCCACACCATCACAGAACCGCCTCCAGCCTTAACAGTACCTTGCAGACAGAAAGGGTTCATGGCTTCAAGGGGTATATGCCACATTCTAAGGCAACCGTCAGCTCGAAACAACTGAAACCTTGATTCCTCGGACCATGCTACCTGACGCCACTGTTTTACTGTCCAATTTCGATGTCTTTAGGCCCATTCCAGTTGTTGAGCTCTGTGATGACGTGTAAGCAATGGGATACGAATGGGTCTTTGTCTACCAAATCCGATGGAGTGCAGGTGGCGACGGACAGTCCTTTCGGAAACGTTTGGTGTTTGGCCCGCATTCAGTTTGGCAGATTTCATGCACTATATCCCAGCTGTTGGTTGTTACCATTCGTGACAACCGACGCGAGTTCCGTTCGTCAATTGCACGTTCGCTGGTTTACGTGTGTGGAAATGCCATCAATAGAATACTGACGATAAACTCTTGACACCGTAGACCTGGGAAAACCGAATTCCTGAACGATCTCCGATATTGCATGACCCATCCTTCTGCCACCAGCGATCAAGCCACGTTCAATTCAGACAACTCACGACGTGTAGCCATGCTTAATTAACAACTACTCCGAAATGAATGTTGGGTTTACAGGCTTGCCGCAACGCCATTCTGAGGTTGACGTTCAACGCATTGGTTACGAGAACAGCGTGCTAGTTCTACTTTATCTGTTATTCCCATGACTTTTAGCCTCTCAGTGTAAGTCTCTCTGTTTTGTTACAAAGCCCACTGACGTCTGTTTTCTGATAAAACTCATTGGTGATTACTTTCCTTACTAAGACAATTAATGACATCATTTATGTCGAATTCATTGCATACTTATCTACCAATATCTCTGATGAACCCATTCTTGCAAATTCCATTGTTTTAATTCGCTACCAATTCCATTAATGACCCTTTCGTACCATTTACAGTGTCTATTTGCGGAACAATCCCACTAGAAAATGAGTTTCATCCATTCATTTGTCTATTTACTTACCAAGATCATTGGTGGCTCCATTCTAACCAAGTTCAATTCCCTGTACTTTGTTGCCAAGATAATTTCTGACTCATTTTATATTAAACCCATTCTTGTCTATTTTTTTGCGAGGCCCTTTTTGTTTCCATTCTTCAAATTACCACTGGGGAATACTTTTACCAAATGTAGCGTTATCAGGGGATAAAGAATTAAAAAACTTGATATTTAAGATGAGAAAATTACATTTTGCTCTCTGTAGAATTCCATATCTACGTATAAGTTTCCAGTTTTTTGGGGGGGGTGGTTTATTCCCCAAAAAAGGCTAAAAAAATTCAGAGTTGGCTTAACGATTCTTCGTCAAGCAGTGTTAAAATCTACAATTCAAATTAAATAAAGCAGCCTACATTTTATGTTATTTACCGAAAATCCATTCTTTTCCTCTATTTTTCGCAAGCAAACAGATCCCTCGCTAAACATTATTTCCCAGCAACTTGAATGTCGTCGACTCATTCATGCATCCAAATGTGCTTTCTGCAGCGCCTCCCCCCTTTTTGTTGTTTCGGCATCGAAGTGCGGACGAGCATTATTTTAAAAAAGGGTGAGATATGGCGCATAACTGGTTGTGAGATGTAACATCCCACGCAAATGTAAGAGCTACGCCTTTTTCAAAGCCTACTGGGAAATTGCCGGCATTCCATCGTCCGGAAATGTACTCCATTGTCGCTCCCCCAACTCCAGCCCTTTCCTTCCTTCTATCATTTCTTCCCCCCAACACTTCCCGGCCAGTAACCTTCACATTAACACCGATGAAGGAAAGGAGCGAGTAACTGTTCCCGCATCCAACGGCTAGCTACTATTGAAGCGATAAAGTCATCGCCCTTTATCCATCGCCATTCTCTCTCTCTAGGAAGAAAGGAGATTCATCTCTGCGCTGATGATCCCTTACCTAAGGCACAAATATCTACTGCTTCTGCGATTATTCTAATAACTTTATCTTTATTTTTTTAACAGATAGAAATCTTGCAGTTGCTTTGGATTTATTCAAAGTGAATGTATCGTAAAACTGTTTTTTTTTTGTGTCAGAGTAACTGTTCTATTTCTTCAAAAGTCGTATCTTATATTTGCAGTGAATTCACATAGAGAAAGGTTATTGGTTGGTTGTTTTGTCTCTGGGAGATCCTGTTATATACACAATGAGTTAAATGGCCAATTCACAAGGACTCTTATAGCTCGGTGCTGGGACGGGGAAAGGTACCCAATGGACAATCGTTAGGAGATAATCGGAAGCCTCATGTTAAGACGACTTAACCCTTTCACGACTAAGGGAAACATTTTTCCCATTTTAAAATTGGTGATTGTCGTATTTAATTATAACCTTATCTGCATTTTTTATGCAGAATGTCAAAATAGAACGTATGCCGAACGCAATTACGTAAACGGGAACGTTTAGAAAACAAAAACAGAACTGTCAGGACGCATAATATATTTACTATGTGCAATGTCCATCTTTGCCTCACTACCAAAAGAAATTGCTTCGCAGAATATCATAATTAGCACATCATTTTGTATAGTAATTTTATTTCATAATGTTGTATTATTTTAGTTAACATTTTGTTCTAATAAACCAATAAATAAAAGACATTGCATAATAAGCCTAACTATAATTTGTGTTACCTTTATAGTCCATTGGGAAAAATATTTCCCATAAAATTCCAAAAAAACTACACGTTGTTATGTATTTTTCTTATTATTTTTATTTATTTTACGTCTAAACAAACTAAAATAAACAGTTACATACTAATATTTACCCTTAGAAACCTTATGGTCCTGAAAGGGTTAATGCCCATCCGACGGACAGATAGATGCCTTTCTAAACTCATCGGTGTCCACTATTGACCGAGGGCAGGGCGGGAATTTTGCGGATATAAAGCTCAACGCTGTTGCAGCTGGGTCCCGAACCTGGGCCAGCTTGTTGATTGTTATTAATGTTCGTTTTTCATTATATGAACGAAGTTACTATGGTCAAAGAATAAAGGAGTTTTTCCACAGGACGTTTACGCCTCTAAGCTAATAGTATAAGATGTCGATAAAAACACATTTTAAATATCATCAGTTGTTAAAACAATTCGAAATGAATATGCTGCCGAAATTGAAAGTGCACATTGCAATCTACATACTTAAAAATGCCCATAACGAAAGCGCCGATGGCATATAGCAATTAATATTAAAATTCTTACTCCCCTGATTTCTGCACCATTCATTGACTTTTTTACTCTTTCGTTGTTTTCTGGTGATTTTCCTGGTACTTGTAAGCAGTCCATTATTTATCAAGTATCAAAAGCCAGTAACGATTTCAGTGCTTTTGATTTGAGACCTGTTTCGATTACGAGTGGTATGAATCAATTGATGAAATACCCAGTTCAGCGCGAAATTTCGGTATTAATCGAAAAGAACAAAAATCAACAATTCTATTTCATAAAAGAATCATAAACTGAACTCCTCTTGACATTTCTTGTGGACAAATGGATGATCTCAATTCTCTGTTCGGTTGATTTTATTTAATATTTCGAAAGCACTTAACATGATGGATCAATTTCTGCTTCTTATGGAGAGTGTTCAAAAAGTTCTTGACCCGTGTCTGTAGATTTACACTCGTTCCTCCGAAGTTAACAAGTAGCGACTTATTTCAAAGTTTGTCTAAACTTCCCATATTACGTGTTAAAAGCAAAGGCCATATCATCATTTCTCTCTTCGCTGGAATGATAAGACATGGTTTTATTACTCTACGACTCCCAGAAAGATCGACAACTACGTTTGGGTTGAGGAAGATAAACTTCATCCCCGAATCCCCGACAAAGATTTTCACTCAAGGAAGAGGATGTTAATTTTTTTTTTTCAATTTCGAAGGAGGGATAGTTATGGACACCTTTCTTAAAAAAATGACTATAAATGGCCAATGCGACACCAACATTGTTATGCCCAAAATGATTAAGGAGATGAAGGAGCAGCGTCCAATAGCAGCCATGTCAATGTTCTCTGTCTTCATAGCAATGCCAGTGCTCACAAAACTCTGCATGATTCTGCGATAAAAGTCAAACAACTACCCCACCCTGCATATTCACCCGATCATACACCATGCGATTTTCGGGTGTTTCCAAAAAATAAAAAAGGAACTTTCTGGAAAGTCATTTTCATGGGTGCAAGACCTATTGCAACAGGCCTACCACCAAGCGTTCCAGAATTGGCGTAAACGTCTGTAATTTTGTATAGATCCTGGAAGGGAGTACTTTGAAGGAAAGCAAAAGTTTTGTTGAGGTAAGTGCAACTGTTTTTGTTCTGCAGATGCATGTAAAGAACGATCTGGACGCCTCTCGTAACAAACTAAAACCGACCTACAATGTATGAAATTTACAATTAAACTTCTACGGCTATTACGTAATTTACAAGTTCTGCTCTGCAAACGCTCTTGTAAGACGGAAATTAAGTCAAATATTTACTCAGATAATGTCAATATTACATGTGGCATTCAACGAAGTTCAGAGTCCTCTTTCATTCAACTTGTTTATTAACGATCGTATTAATATCCCTTCCTCCTTTGTTGTGTATATTTATGCTGATGACTATCTTCTGATTGCTTCAAATCAAACAGAAGTAATGAAAGCTATTGAGTAGCAACTGCCCACAGTTTCACATTGGTACGATTCCAACAATTTCATCGTTACTTTTTCAAACGCAGGAATAATATTCCCTTCATACGCAACTTCTACGTTCTCATCCTCTTCAAAATAGATTTTCTGATAACCTCATTCCGCTTTCCAATTCTTTGAAATATTTAGGCTTCCTGATCAACAAACACCCACTTTCATGGCATGGGTAAGCAGCACGACAAGCAAGTAGGTAGCACGACAGCAATCAATCACTTTACATTAATTACATAAATTTTCGAGACTTTTCGCTTCATCATTCTACACCAGTCTTATCCTAAACTTAAATATTACTTAATGGGAATAAAATGAACTCCGATCTGCTGCAAAGTTGCAAAACCTTGCCTAAAACCTCATTTCTAGTCTCTTCAATCGACGTTAATTTTTCACTTGATATTGCATTAGACACTATCGTAACATTCCAACTTTAGCGTCTAAGAGGAAATTCATGATTTGCCTGAATAATCTTCGAAGCTGGGAATGGCAAAAGCGATATAATGCATTCCTCATGTGCCCAATATATCAGACGAAGTGATCGTTTATAGTCACTTTGTTCAGAGAAACTTCGTTCACTTCATTCTCTCTGCCGAGAGTCAATATAGAGCAGTTTTGGTGATGCCTGATTCAGATATCAAAGCAGATGAAATCGGTTTACATTAGGTGCAGAAACCATATCCTTAACCAGCGGGGGCGAGGGTGGTTCAGTCGGTAGCGCGCCAGGCTCGTAATCTGTAGTTCTCAGAGTTCTGTAGTTCACAGCTGTTCGTAAATCTGTAGTTCACAGCTGTTCCAGTGGGTCCCCTCTCCCAACCTTCTCTGAGCCTTCGGGGTCCATGTGACCTGGCCATTTAGCCCATGGTGTTACCATGGGCTAAATTACCATGGTCATGTTACCATGGGCCATTTAGCCCATGGTGTTACCACCTACCATGGTGACCTGGCCATTAGCCAAAACAACCCATCTTAACCAGCGGCTACAAATTTAAATTAAATGCGTAATCTAATTTTGTCGAATTTTTATTTTGCTGCTTTTTCTTTACAGTTTTCATGCATCTTTGTATAATCGTATATATTTTTTATCTTTTACGTTTCTAATCATATTTTGTTCTTGTCACAGTCTGAGTTTCAGTTAATGCTTTAACTATTTTCTTGTGTAATAAAATATTTAAAATCCGACAAATTTGACAAAGAAAATTAATCATTTTGAAATCGGGACATATTAAGAAATAATCCTGAGAGCGGACCCTTTGCAAGTAAGATAATAGGAAACTTCATGTCTTCAGTTCTAGATGTTTTACACAGTGTCATGGGCATTAGCTGATTTGACTTTGTAAGTAATGATGAAGTTAAGCTTGGGTAAACTGCGACCCGCTTAGTTCGATTGTTTTACCTCTGAGCGGCACTTTTTTGCCCACGATGGGCTAAATGGCCAGGTCACAAGGACCCCAAAGGCTCAGAGAAGGCTAGGGAACCAACTGGAACAGTGTTGGGAGACAGATGGTAGTCTCCCGTCAAGGCCATCCAGCGTGTTCTTTAGAGAGAACAGGGTATGGCTCTCCCGCTCCCGGAGCCACGGCTTAACGTCCCATCCGACGGACGGCGGTCTTTCCAAGCCCATCGGTGTCCCCTATTGACCGTGGGCAGGGCGGGCAGTTTTACGCAGATAAATCTCAACGCTGACAAAGCTGGGACTCGAACCTGGGAACTTCAGATTACGAGCTTGGCGCGCTACCGACTGAGCCACCCCCGCCCCTCCGCGAACCACTAGCAACTGATGACAAATTAAATTTGTAAAACAGAAGAAGAACGTGTAGAGGACAGAAATCCGACTTTGACGAAGCAAAATTTAATTAAAATAATTAATTTCAATAAAATTATATTGTTTATGTTTCACTTTGGACGGTATTTTTTCCTATTGGTTATAAAAACTTTATTGAATTTAAATTTATTTGGCAGCTCGTCCTTCCATTTCAATTTTCTATTCGGCCTTTCAGCGAAAAAAAAAGTATGTCGAGGTCTGGGTTATGCTAAAGAGTCAGCATCCACCCTTGAGCAGCTTGCCCATATCTGGTCCTGGTAAAAACTCGTGTTAAATTTACGATATATTCGGGTTGTTGTTTGGGTTGTTTTACCTCTGAGCGGCACTTTTTTGCACACCATGGGCTAAATGGCCAGGTCACATGGACCCCGAAGGCTCAGAGAAGGTTGGGGGAGGGGACCCACTGGAACAGCTGTTGGGAGACAGATGGTAGCCTCCCGTCAAGGCCATCCAGCGTGTTCTTTAACGTGCACAGGGTATGGCTCTCCCGCACACGGGGCCACGGCTTAACGTCCCATCCGACGGACGGCGGCCTTTCCAAGCCCATCGGTGTCCCCTACTGACCGTGGGCAGGGCGGGGAATTTTGCGGAGATAAATCTCAACGCTGACCCAGCTGGGACTCGAACCTGGGAACTACAGATTACGAGCCTGGCGCGCTACCGACTGAGCCACCCCCGTTCCATATATTCGGGTATCATGGCAATAACCAATATGGTCGCAAGCCCTAAGTCAAACTGCAGAGATAGTTCGAAGTCATCAGTTAAATTGTCGAGATAGTACGAAGTCAAATTATCCATACGATCGTACTTAATAGATTAAATTACCAAGACTGTTGGCAGTCATTAGTTAAAACTGCTGACACGGTCAGAAGTCATAAATTATCAATGCGATACGAAATCATAACGTCAAATTTCAACAGTCAAATGCTATAAGTTAAAATTAGAACAACCTAAATAAGACATATCAAATTTAAGATGTTTATGATCTGCTAGATCGCTTCGTATCAGTTAAAGATTACTACGGTTTCCATCCCATGGCAATAAGGGACACCGTTGGCTTGAAAATCCACCATCCGCATCACGTGACATTAACCCGTGGTTCCATGTGCATGAGAGCTTTATCCTCCGTAAATTAAAGAACACGTTGAATAGCCTCGACGGGGATCTCCCATCTGTCTCCTAACAGTTGTCCAATAGATCGTCTTGAAGTCCTTATAACCTGACCATTTAATCCATTTTACACACAAAAGTGCTACTCAGAAGTAAAACAATCCAACCAATATGGTTGGAAATAATATGTCAAATTGCAACGTAATCGGAAGAAAGCAAATAGATGATCAATCAAACTGATGAGACTGTCGAAACTCATAAATAGAATTAACGATATTTTGGGCAGTCATACGTCAAATTTTATATATATTTTACTGCTTTAATCAATTCGGGGAATAATCCAAAGATGTAAATCTTACTGTCACTTCTACATTATATCGATAACTTTAGAAATTTTTTAAAACTCTGTCGGCCGTGGGGCGGAGGTGACTCCGTCGGTAGCGCGCCAAGCGCGTAATCTGCAGTTCCCAGGTTAGAGTTCCAGCTAGGTCAGCGTTGAGATTTATCTCCGCAAAACTCCCCGCCCTGCCCATGGTCAGTAGGGGACACCGATGTGCTTGGAAAGGCCGCTGTCTGTTGAATGGGACGTTAAACCGTGGCTCTGCGTGCTGGAGAGCCATATCCTGCGCACGTAAAGAACACTCTGGATGGCCTTGACGGGAGACTACCATCTGTCTCCCAACAGCTGCTCCAGCAACCTTCCACCAACCTTCCTGAGCCTTCGGGGTCCTTGTGACCTGTCCATTTGGTCCCATGGTGTGAAAAAGAAAAGTGCAGCTCAGAGATAAAACAACCCAACTATCGTTCGTAAAGAGCCCAAAGAACCAGGTAAAAATAGAATGCATAAGAATTGAAAAACTATGAAAGACTTCGTTGCTATAATTTGCGACTGTCTCAATCTTATCGATAATCGTTCCATTGTTTTTCTGAAGTTGACAGCCTTTTCTGTCACTAAGTTCGAAATCTTCATGTTGTTTCTCTGCTGGAAGAGGAGAATGTAGCGCAAATGCTTAGTTCCAACACCTCTTCCATGCTGCAAAGCCAATAATTTTAATGTCGCTTCTCCGCTATTTTAATTGCTCATTCACCAGGAGAATATTCGTTGCCAGAAAAGAAGTAAATGATGGAGTAAAAAAATGCTCGTGCTTAAAACCTTCAGTGCGGCATTTTGGCTAGTGCAGGGATGGTCAACTCAAATCCGCTAATTGCTATATTTCTTCCGACGTAACGTTTAGAAGTGTAACACTAAGTAAATTTCTAATTAAATACGGATTGGGTATAGTAGTATCACTATTCTTTAATGAAGTAGTTCCAATAAATTAATCGACTCTTAAATAAGTTTATCACATACATATATAATTTTTAATTCTTATTTTTGGTTCAAAAACCAAAAAGAAACCAATTAGCTTTCGCGACAGAAATATAATTGGCAAAACGAAACGGTGAAAAATATGAAATAAACATAATTTAGAATTTTCATTTCATTTTTATTTATCGGTGCTGTCGGATTAATAACAGAATTTTTGCCTATCGAAGATATTCTTTATTTTTTTTGATTCCCTCAATCGACGATTTTATATAAAATATTGCAATTTTCATTATTTTCTTTTGTCTATCGTATGCAAAGAAACCGTAATCCTGCACAGCACAAGGTCCTCATTTAAAACTTGACCCTCAATCCCCTAATTGCTTAATCCGATCTTGTTTTAATAATATTCAGCCCCTTTCTTGGGAGAGGAGTAGTAGAGGGCAGAAGGCGAGGTAGAACCTTTGGGGGGTGGTCTTTAATGGGTTTGGAAAAGCAACTGTCCGTCAGATGGGACAGTAAACCGTGAAGAGCCATCCCCTGTGCATATTAAAGAACGCGCTGTATGGCTCCTTGACGGGAGGCTACCATCTGTCTCCTAACAGCTGTCTAGTAGGTCGCCTCCCCCAAACTTCTCTGAGCCTTCGGGGTTTTTGTGACCTGGCCTTTTACACCAGTGATTCCCAACTTTTTCTGGACCATCGCCCTCTTTAGAAGAGAACAAAAATTTCAACGCCCCTCTAGTCCATAATAGTTAATTTTATATGAAATATTAAAATATTGTTGCATATTATCTGTACCTAATTTATCTGTTTATTTATCAATTAAAAATCATAAAGCAGAAATTAATAAAACGACAACCAAATGTACAATAAAATTGTTTATTAAAATTTTAAAAATAAACACAGAATCAATAAGAAATAAAAAATAATGAGATAAACACAAAATTAATAATAAATAAAAAAAAATAATGAGATTTTTGAGGCTGGTGGAGTGTTAACAATTTGTTAATGTCGGGTTCCAATTTCGTTAACATCAATCGCAGATCGCCACGGTCAGTGATGTGTAGTCTGTTCCTCTTCTTTGACAGTAAATTAGCTACTGCACTGAATCCACGCTCAGCCATATAGGACGAAGGAAATGCGATTAAAAATTTCTGTACCATTGCCCATAATCCAGGGTAGAGAACTGGTATTGATTTTTGAAGCCAGAACTCTTGGTGTCCATGTTTGAATTTTACTTTGAGGGCTTCGTTAATCGTGAGTTCTAAGAGTTCCTCTTCTAAATTTGATGATTCTTCAGTATCTGTGTTTGCGAAAGGATCTAAAACCCAACTCGGTATATTCATGTTTAAAATATCTTGGAAACGCTCCGCAAAATCAACATGAAGAACTTCCAAGTGTTGGCAGTAAGTAAGTAAATCTTCCGGTTTTACGGAGACTGCTGATAATGTGGGAAAGTGGTTGTATTCACCTCTACCAAGATTTCGTTTGAATAGAAGAAGTTTTCCCGCAAAAGCAGCTATGACGTTTTTTGTTTTAATTAAATTCAACTCATCACCTTGCAATTGTAAATAAACTTGATTAAATATTTTAAACAGGTCTGTCAAATAAGCGATGTAATTTTTTGACGTAATCAGGTTTTCGCGCAATTTTTCGTCTCTGTCTTCAAGAAAGTCCAGTACTGAGTCAAATAGATTGAAAAAACGATTCAAACACCTTTAGAGAGCCAACGTACTTCTGTGTGCAGCAGCAAGCGATTATAATCTTCATCATTTTCATTACAAAGCTTACCAAATAATCGGTCATTCAATGAATTGCTTCTAATCTTATTGATTGCTTTAATAACGTAATGGAGCGACGTATGCAGACGTTCATTCAAATATTTTGCAACCAAATGCTGACGATGAATAATACAATATACAGCGAGTACATTTGTACTGCTTGTTTCAAATGCGCTATGAAACCCTTATGACGCCCTGTCATTGTTGGAGCACCATCAGTAGCATCAGACAAAATATTGCAAATTGGAATTTCTTTCTCTTGAAAAAACTTTTGCATGTTATTAAATATATATTCTCCCTTTGTATCAGATTCCAAATTTTTAGCAAATAATAACTCTTCATGAATTTTTTCTTCTTTTATAAATCGTACGTATGATAAGAGATGGAAAATTTGCAAGTCTTTAAGTAATCACATAATGATATTTCAACGTCTTTTGACATTTCATCTATTTCTTTGCACTGAATTATTACTGAGAGGAATTTTTGATGATATCTGACGGTGTCTTATGATGAAGAACAGTTTTTAATATCTCTTTGACTGCCGGCAAAATTAATTCCTTGCCAATTGTGTGTGGTTTTCCTGCTTTTGTGATTAACAATGAAACGTTATATGAGGCTCGTAGTCCATCATCATCTTGTTTAGAAGACTACGCAAAAAGGTTTGACATAGTTGGCTGTTTTAAATATTGCTTTTCCAGTTCTTTAAAATAGGATAAATATTTGTTCTTCTTATCAGCATGCATTTTATTTAAATGCTCTTATAGCCTAGAAGGTTTCATAGCTTCATTTGAAAAAATTTTTCGGCAAATTAAACACATAGTAATGATTGGTTTGTAGGAGAGTACGTAAATCCATATTTCAGATACTCAATACTGTACTGCCGGCTTTCTTTTTAGATGTAGATTCAGACATTTTCAAATACAAATTAACTTCTCAACAGATTTATAGATAGTTATAAAAATAATGTTTATAATGACTTCTAACACTTTTCACTCACGACTGTTTATCACGACGAAGCACATAAAAATAATAAAACATTCCTAGAGCTATCGCTTTTATAGATTTGATTTCGTGCACGCATCAACTTGTATGTTTGCGATGCCGGCGCACTTGCTCCGTAAACAAGTCATTTCAAGCTCCCATATTCTTGTCGAAACATGTTAAATTGCATGAACCGCGTGTTTGCCTACCAACTTGCAAGAACTTGCCACCGTCAATCTATTCTAAACTAAAACAAATGAGGTATAGGTATACCTAATGCTAATTTAAAAATGCTTATTAACGCGATAACAATAAGATAATTTACATAGCTAGATAAAATATTTATTCATGAAAACTGGTATTTTCAAAGTATTTTATTATATTAAAAAATTATAAAAAATATTAAATATAATAAATTTATTATTATTAAATTATTATTGCATCAAGGTTGATTTGCCTATCAGGACGGACACACATGTCCAACATAATAAGCCTGATATAGTAGTGCATTATAAGGTATTGAATGAGATTACAATTATTGAAGTAGACCATCTCAGGATAACCTGCAGACAGTAGAGGTTGAAAAGAAGAGGAAGTATGATCTGCTGGCTAATGAGTTGAGCCTAATTCACAAGTGTAATGTTAATATTATACCTTATGTTCTGACGTGGGATGGTATTGTAACTACGTACCATAAAGCATACTCAAAGCGACTTGGAGTGGGAAAACATATTGAAGCTTATATCCAATCTGTGATCTTGAAGAGAACTTTTGAGAGCATCTCAGTCGACTTCAGACGTACCAGTACATTAGTAGGCGGTAGCAGGGAACTTATTGTCCAAGCTGCAGTTGAAAAGCTGTACATGACGGATGAGGTAGTGGATGACCAGAATCACCAGGAAGACACCACAGAATAGAAGAGATAAAACGTTTGTCACAGAAAATTCCATTAAATTTATTTATTTATTTGACCGCCCCTCTTGACTGCCTCAACGTCCCCCATTTGCCTCTGGATCCGCTACCGTCCCCATAGAAGACTCCAGCGCCCACTGGGGTGCGGTATCGCCCCCGTTGGGAATCTATGTTTTAGACCATTGTGTGCAAAAAAGTGCTGCTCAGAGGTAAAACAACCCAACACAGTTCGTTATCGTCAAAAGATACTCTTCATCAAACAAATTCTGAAATATACAGGAGGAATTATTGCCCTCTAATTATGAAACCTTATACGAAATATACACCAAAAAGGATAATTATTATTTTAAAAAACTTAGCCTTATCTAGTCTCGAGGTTAGGGTATGTGACGTTAAACAAGCAGGCACGCGTTCTCCTTTAAAACCAGGACAAGCTAGATAATGCTTATAGGTTATCTCTCTCCTTTTGTAGTGGATTACTTTTTTCCCTGAAAAAATTTGAAATAAATTACTCCTCAAGAAGTTGCTTGCCACAGAGATTCATCGTAAAGATTTATAAGGAAAGCGAGATGTCATCGGAAAGACAGCACAGAAAAAAAAATCCACGCCTTATTCAGGACTCGAATCCAGGTACTTGCGATTAGGAGCCAAGAACACTAATCATTCGGGTATCGGGCAGCTGAAAGTTACCTGGCGCTGCCCGGGTGTCACTTTTAATCTGCATATTCTTATATTCACTGCACTAAAGGTAAATTTTGTAAGTACCCCGCCTCCTACACATATTTGCACATTTAGCACATATTTGCATCAGGAAGACATTTGTTCGGTGTCTGCTTGGATCATTGTTGACGTCAGCGAACTCTCTCATAGACCGTGGCTTAGTTTCTACGTGAATTATCGAGATTTTTATTTCCTTTACGACAGATTTTACTACCCTATTGCTCCCGTGATATTCGTCCGCACGGTCCAAATTCCTGCATAGCGTTCCCCGTGTGCCCCAGTGATTGGTTTAAAAATCAAATTCCCACTTGGCCCGTCGTTTCGTTTCTACACAAATTGTGGACAGCTCGTGTCTCACTTTTAATCTGCATATTCTGTTCTGTACTAAAGGTTAGTTTTGGGAGTATCCCCCCCTCCGACATTTTATCACAGAACAACACGAACAATTTTCGGTGTTGCAGAGATCATTGCTGACTCGGCGCACGTTCTTAACGCCCGTGGCAAACGATCGATATATTTATTTCCCCGGATTTTGGCATTCCGTAATTCCCGATGTACTTCACCGAAAAGTCCCAAATTTTGTAGGCGGGTTCCCCCTGCCTGACCTCATGTTGGGTTAGAAAATCATGTCCCTAGCTGCAATGGAACGCATAAATAATGCCTTTGGAAATGTGGGCAATTGGTGTTCTGATCTCTATAGAATGCCACTCCATTCGTTGTATACCTTCTTCCTGAAGATATTGGTTTGAACAATCTTGCTCTGTCTTAGCGCGCATTATTGTCTCTTAGGAGGAAATCGTCATCTGTTATACCAGCATAAGTCGACATAGGAATCCAGAATATCATCCTGATATCATGGATCATTCACGGAACTTCCATCAAACACATGGAGGTCGGTAAAGGCCAACCAAAAAGATTTGACGTACACAGTTAGAACTTTACCATCAAATCTCTCAACGATGATACAGGCCTGTTTGCGTATTTTGACCCCTCCCCAGATTAGTATACTTCTGCAGTCCAATTGTAAAGAAAATTGAGACTCATCAGTGAATAGGACATGACTCCATTATTCTCTGGTGCGGTCAACAGGAGAAATGGTATCATGATCATGTGATCACGATGTCACGATAAATGGTATCACGATATATGGGATCGTGACACCATTAATCTGAGTTTCGACATTTCCAGTCAGGTGTATGCAACTTGATATTCGCTCCCCGCATCGGTGTAGAATAGTGCCAGTTCCGGACCTAGCACTTGACACCGTAGTACCGGACAGTTCACGAGGTCACTGCCTCCAGGAGGTCGGAAGACAGGCTTACTGCGATTGTCTATGTCTCGCCTGTCTATGTCTGGAGGTTAAAGAGGTGCATACAGAGGATTGAAGGTCATAGAATCTGGCTTTTTAAAGCATTTTTCTCATAATTAAAACAAATGCATGCCTTCTTGTGGCTGAATGAAGTCTGAATGCAGAGATGGTGTTATTATTCTCTTGTTCCGTCGGGACAGTAGTCCAATATAGCGATCGTCTTCAGAGGATGTAATACTAGGATGCCCTTGAACATATATTCTCATAACTATTTGGATTGTTTGAAATTTCCGACATTGCCCTTAGATAACAGAATGCTGGACACCGGAGAGCATGGTCATTTCCGTGATTGTTCGAGCAATCTCGATCCTTCCAAAGGCTCTGCGTCATCTACTCGTTTCCTTTGAGGCATCATGAGGCAATCGGCTCTTAATACAGCGATACAAAACGCATTCAGGAAAATAATTTTCTCAATAGAAAAAATAATTATCCCACAATTTGTAATAACAATAACAACATGAGACAGTTAAAATTAACAATAACAATATGAGACAATTAAAATTAACAATAACGATATGAGACAATTAAAATTAACAATAACAATATGAGACAATTAAAATTAACAATAACAATATGAGACAATTAATATTAACAATAACAACGTGAGACAATTAAAATTAACCATAACAATATGAGACAGTTGAAATTAGCAATAACACATGAACAATTAAGTTGAAATGCTACTTTAACAATGTAGCATTTCAATTTAAAATGATCGAGCATCTTTAAAAGTGCACCTTTTATAGCGTGTCTCTTTCACATACTCCGTGATGTTATTGGGAGATTTTTCATGTTGATTTTCCTAAACTGCACATTATATTACCTAGGTATGGTGAAAATCTTTTATTTATCTAGCATGTTTTATTTAATTCGCATTTCAGTTATCAGTATATAACTCATGATAAGCAGTGTGTAATGCATACACAGTCGTATCAGAATAATATGACCACCTGCCACAGTATATGTATGGTAGGTGGTCATATTATTCTGATACGACTGTGTATAGTGTATAAATATATATATACACATAGAAAATTTATTCATTTTGAATTTAAACATTTTTCGTCCTCCATTTCTTAATATGCGAATAAATAAATTTTATCTTCACACTCCATATCAATTAGAAGTCAGGCGAGGGATTGCATTTAACACTCTTCAACTTCGCTAATAGCTGTTTACTCTTCTAAGGTTCGAAAACGACGTTTCTTTTCGCTTGAATTAAAAGGTAATACCAGAGGGGAGAGTCAGAGAGCAAGTGCTTAATATGAGCCCAAGAGAAACTGCTTAATATGAGCCTAAGATCAAGTGCTGAATATGAGCCCGAGAACAAGTGCTTAAAATGAGCCGAGAACAAGTGCTTGATATGAGCCCGAGAACAAATACTTAATATGATCCCGAGATCAAGTGCTTAATATGAACCCGAGATCAAGTGCTTAATATAAGCCTGAGAGCAAGTGCTAAATGTGAGCCGGAGAGCAAGTCTTAATATGATCCCGAGAGAAATTGCTTAATATGAGCTCGAAATCAAGTGCTTAATATGATCCCGAGAGCAAGTGCTAAATATGAACCCGAGATCAAGTGCTTAATATGAGCCTGAGAGAAATTGCTTAATATGAGCTCGAGATCAAGTGCTTAATATGAGCCCGAGAGCAAGTGCTTAATATGAGCTCGAGATCAAGTGCTTAATAGAAGCCTGAGAGCAAGTGCTAAATATGAGCAGGAGAGCAAGTGCTTAATATGATCCCGAGAGAAACTGCTTAATATGAGCTCGAAATCAAGTGCTTAATATGATCCAGAGAGCAAGTGCTAAATATGAGCCTGAGAGAAATTGCTTAATATGAGCCCGAGATCAAGTGCTTAATATGAGACCGAGATATATATATGATATATATCTCCGATAATATGCTTTAATATCATTTACGGCTAAGTTTTAATTGGCAGTACTTGAGGTTGCAAAAAGCGTGACACCAAGAAATTATCACTTACCCATTGCCACGAAATATATGACGACTTCATCCAAACTCATGCATAAATTGGCTCATCAAAAACCAGCTATCTTTTAAGAAATAATTGCTAATATTAAGAATTAAGAAATAAAGTGCTTAATATGAGCCTGAAAGAAATTGCTTAATATGAGCTCGAGATCAAGTGCTTAATATGAGCCCGAGAGCAAGTGCTAAATATGAGCCCGAGAGCAACTGATTAATCTGAGCCCAAGTGCAAGTACTAAGAGAAATTTGACCCTGATAACGAGAGAGCATAGACTCAAAACCAGTGCGTAATAAAAGTAGGGACGTTTTCCCTTTTAATATTCTCAAAACACGGATATCATTTACTCTTCCTCAGCATAATCAAATTTCATTATAAATCAAATACTCTTAATAATCCATTATAGTTCTTTCTTTAGAAAGCCGTATTGCATAGAAATGCAGGAGTTTTCTTTTGCATGTCACCAGAGCACCGAGTTTTCTTTACATAAACTGAACTAAAAGGTCAACACGAAAAGTCAATAATGTGTGGGATGTGCGTGTGGGATGCCTCATGTAACAATTATTGCTGTAGATGTTCCATTCGCTTCTAACAGACGCTGCACTTCATCTAATGAAAATGGGTATCAAGCTGCATTCTATCAATATTTACGAAACCTACAAGGAGTCTAGTCAGCACTCGTTAAGTGAAAGGGTAATGCTCTTTGACAGCATTCTTCTCAATATTTCTAAACTTCTTAGCTGTCTCGTATCTTTCGATTAAGGTTGTTTATTATCATTGCACATTGCTTTTCCTCACCTACAGCGGCGACATGATAATAATTCGTCGATGTTGGAAGAATTAGGCGATTCCATCGGAATAAAATACATGGATAAAATAGCAAATGAAGATAGCAGCACTTAATATATTACTTATATCCTTATGAATTGTCAAATCTGTCACTTTAGAAAATATATTTCATCTGTAGAAGATGGAGATCTTTTAGTTTATTCAACAATGGATTTAAGTACGGGAAAAAGGAGTTTTATATTATGATTTGTTTGTCGAAAGTCTGCCATATTTCTCCAAATCATGAAAAGTTAGATATTAAGGGAAAGATTACGACAAAGCGAGTGGCATACACTGTTCGTCACTGAAATTGCCCCATTTTCAAGTTGTGCTTGATTTGATCTCAAAACAGATAGAGTGACAGATAGCAATGTAGGCAAAGAATGACAAAATTTGTGTATAAAATCAGCAATATTTATTTACGAAAATGCGGCCTACATCAATAAGAATTTACCTTTCATGAGCAGAGATACAAGCTGCCCAAGGTCATGGTAGCGAGTCGAGGAATTACTGAGGAAAAAAAAATTTAAATTTCATTTTCTTCCAAGTTAATCAGCCGTACAGTTTATTTATGCTTTAATATCAGTTACGGCTAAGTTTTAATTGGCAGTACTTGAGTTTGCAAAAAGCGTGACACCAAGAAATTATCACTTACCCATTGCCACGAAATATATGACGACTTCATTCAAACTCATGCATAAATTGGCTTATTAAAAACCAGCTATCTTTTAAGAAATAATTTACTGAAAAAACGAGTTTCGCCATGAGTGACTCGAACCGTGTCTCCTGGATTCTTTCCAAGTGCTCTGATCACTAACCTATCAGCGGCTAGTTAATTTTTCAGCAAATTGTGACAGCCGCTAATTAGTGGTCGAAACACCTGGTGTGAATCCAGGGTTCGGGTTCCACTCACGGCGAAACTCTTTAGCAGAATTATTCCTTGAATTCTACGATGACAGATAACTTGTGCCTTTGTTCCACGGTTTTCTTATAACGATATTTATCATTTAGTGATATTCCGCGCTGGAATCTTCCAGTTTTTATTGGAAGACATAGTGTTGAACCTAGAAAGAATTTTCTGGAACAAAAAAAAAACGATTCTCATTTCGTGGAATTAAGGGATAAGTCGTTGTTGTTAACCTAAATTACGTGACCACCACACATTACAACCAAATTTTCAAATTTCTAGCTAAAGTAATCGTAAACTTAAAAATTGGTGATAATAAAGTTAGTGAAGTAATCCAGGTGTCCTTAAAGTTAGTGAAGTAATCCAAGTAACTTTGCTGCGACAGTGCGTTTATGTGTATGTTATTATATTTAAGCATTATTACATTACAAACTCTTTTAATTTTACCTCATTATATTTAATTTTAATAGATTTAACAGTTTATAGTATTCGTCTTAAATTCTGCCAATTTCCAATTTTAAACCCTCTGCCGGAGATTTTCAGTCTTTTGAAAAATTCCGAAATTTCGAAGAATGGGTGCAGATAAATTTTTTTATACGCACCCATTCTACGGAAAATTTTTCTCTCAAATCCCTTAAAAGAAAATATTGAATGCCGATAAAGGAATAGGACGAATAGATGCCAAAATGAAAATAAAAAGTCTAAATTTGTTCTTTCATTTCCTTTTGAAAACAAGCTAATGATCTGTGTGTTTTTGTGAGACATGAGAAATGATTTTGATAGCTCTTGAAATATTGCACATTATGTCAATAAAATTCAATGACTGTTTTTGTGAAATACATATATTTCTCGTAAACTCCTAAACTAACTTAAAGAATTTGAGAGGAAGCTAACTTTTTTCCTAGCTATATATATTCGCCTCTGTGTGGCTTATTGGAACGTATTACGTTTAAACATTTTTGATTATTAGATATATTGGCTTTCAAAGGTTTTGAAAGTGTTTTCATCATTTTTAAAAGTTCAGTAGTTTAAAAACGTTAATAATGGTATAAACGTATTAAGTTTTTTAAATTTGAGTTTTCCGTTAACTTTCAATAATAGGTCATGAAAAAAAATCATACGATTTTATTGAATCAAATTTCAATAAAACTAAAAATGTCGGGCTAACAGCATCATATTTCTGCTCGGAGGAGAAGATAATCATTTGCATAAAATGCCCTTTTATCCCAGAGGCACACAAAAGTAAATGAAAAAATTAAAAGATGGATTTCTATTGGAAAGCGATGTTCAGGGACACAAAGATCATCAGAAGGTTGCAAAATAGATTGAATGTTAACTTTAAAGAAACGCAAGAAAATGGTGATATTTTTCAAATGCTCCGATTTGTTGATTTTCATGGAGAGGGCATCATGGATCATTAGTGGCAAATATTGGAAGCTCCATCGACTCTTTTTGTTTGCTTCTGTTCAGCATTGGAGTCGTGAGATTATTGAAAAATGGGATCATCGTTTTAACAGAAAAGCAATTAGAACAGAGAGCAGTGTCAGACTGGTGACATCTACGATGAAACCAGTTAAGAGGCGCTATTCTTGCTCTCAGCCTGATAATAAACATTCTCAATTCATATGCAGAGTAAGAAAACTTCACAGGAGTTGGAAGTAAAGGTAAGTAAGTGAAATGAGCGAAAGTTGAAGAATTGAAGTCAGTAATAGATACTGTCTCGAAAATGACGTTTTGTAGACATCAGGTTTTTGAAACAATACGGAATTAATATAAATACCTCCTCAAGCAGCTGCTTGCCACAGAGGTCTGACAGGAGCCTGTCAGTTTAATAAAATGCCATAGTAGAAGATTTGTGAGGATGGCGGGACCTCAGTAGAAAAACAATACAAACATCCATGCCTTACCCGGGGCTCGAACACACTTGAATCAGTAGCCAAGCGCGCTAACAACTCGGCCACCGTGAGTTAATACTCAGTTTCCTTCTAAAGAAGTGAAGCGTTTTCGCCTTGCTACATTTGCCATTGCATGGATGCCGTTCACAGCGGCAAAGAGTAAATGAGTGAAATGGAGATAGCTAGATTCAAAAAGTTTTTATCGTTTAAAATGGTAATGATGGCAGCAATGTGAATGTCAATATTTTTTAAGCCTTGAAGAACATATTTACTGTAGGAACATTAGTCATAGGCAGTGTTGAATTTTTTTCAGGAGGGCTGGAATGAAAACATGGTTTCAAGGTGAGGCAAATTTTTCTTAGAGTGGGAAAACAAATCCATGTTTTGAGATATAAATATTTAAATCGAGCTGTTAATTAATGAGCTTAGGGCGAATAAGGCATATATATATCATATATATTATATATATCATACTATAATATAATTAAGGATGTCCGAAAATAGAAGGGGCAGGGCCAGGTCTCAGTCGGTAGCGCGCCAGGCTCGTAATCTGCAGTTCCCAGGTTGTAGTCCCAGCTGACCTAGCTTTGAGATTTATCTTCGCAGAAATCCACGCCTTGAGCTCGGTCAATAGGACACACTGGCAGGTTGGAAAGGCCGTTGTCCGTCGGCTGGACGTTAAGTTGTGACACTGTGTGCGGGAGTGCCATACCCTGTGCACGTTAAAAACATCCTGAGTGGCCTTGACGGAGGCTACCTTCTGTCTCCTAACATCTCTCCACTGAATCCCATTCCCTAACCGTCTCTTAGCATTTGGGTCTTTGTGACCTGCCCATTTAGACCATTGTGTGCAAAAAACTGCCGCTCAGAAGTGCGTTTTCATATTAATAAAGAAAACAAAAGGAAACGTAAAAATTCAAGATTACGTCTCATTTAGAAAAAAAATGACATTATTTTTTGCTACACATGTATTATTAAAAATTAATTAATTTTTGAATAATTTTTTCCACGAAAGTGCCCAGTTAAATGGTATCGTGTACAATAAATTCATTCAAGTCAATGTGCTTTTTACACTGAAGATGGAAGAGTTGAAGGAAGGTTCCGAGATACAAAATAATTAGTCCTAATAGAAAGCATTACAGAGAGCTTAATAAACGTGTAAAGGATCAGTTAGCTGCTGATAAGTATCTTTGACTTGATGGCTTGGCTGACAAAGCCGAGGAAGCAGCTAGGCAGCACAACAGCAGAGAGCTGTACTAGATACTGCTGTTGTGATAGTTAATGTTCGTGTATATGACAGATAGTTAATGTTTGTGTCGTAGAAAACGGACAGGTATACAGGGATTGAAGGATAAACATGGTAAGGTTATAGAAGGAGAGGATTCTGTCATGGCTAGGTGGGCTGAGCATTTCAGTGATGTTCTAAACAATGTGGTTAGTTCTACTCCCATTGTTTGCAATGATGATAGATGCATTGGTGGCTTCAATGTTGGCCCTATAACACAACCTGAAGTTATTTTGGCTGTTTCTAAACTTAAACTACATAAATCCCCAGGGGGTAGATGAAATTACTACGGAAATGCTTAGAGCTGGGAATGTTTCGATTACCACTTGGATGACTGAATTTCTGAATATCTTTTATGATAAAGGCATGTTTCCTAAGGATTTTACCAGAGCTATTATTATCCCTGTTTTCAAAAAAGGTGATCGCAACTATAGGGGTATCAGCCTACTCTCTGTTCCAGGTAAAGTTCTTTCCACGATTGTGCTTAATAGATTTAAGAATCTGGTTGACAGGCAATTGCGTGATTAGCAATGTGAATTCAGAAGTGGTAGGGGATGTGTGGATCAGATATTTTCGCTTAGGCAGATTCTTGAGAAATGTTTAGAGTTACAGAAACCTTTGGTTGCTAGCTTTGTTGATTTCAAAAAGGCTTTCGACTCTGTTGATCGTCATAATTTTTGGTTGATTGTGAGATCATATGGTATACCTGACAAGTTAGTTAACACAATGAAAGCCCTCTAATAACACTGAGTCGTGTGTGAGAGTTGGTAAGTCTTGTAGCAATTGGTTTAGCATTACTTCTGGTGTTCGACAAGGGCGCATTTTGTCTCCTTTTCTCTTTAGCTTGGTTATTGATTATGTTATGCGAAATTCACTTGAAGGGAAAGATTTTGGCCTTAAATGGATTGGAGATACGAAAATTTCTGATTTAGATTATGCTGATGATTTAGTCCTTTTGGGAAATGATGTTGATGAGATGAGCTCTTTCATTCGAGCTGTTGATGAAACTGGTAGTAGAGTAGGTTTGGTGATAAACAGAGAGAAAACTAAAATGATGAAAATTGGTCAGGCAGGAAGTGATTCAGTTAATCTGAATGGTTGCAGTCTTGAGCAGGTGTCACAGTTTAATTACCTTGGGAGCTATGTAACAGATACTGGTGATGTGCGGCATGAGATTAACAGACGGATAGGGATTGCTGCCGGGACTTTTAAGAATCTGTGGAGAGTGTGGAAAAATAGGCGTATACATCTAAAGACTAAATTAGACTGTATAATAGTTTGGTTCTTTCTAGGGTTAGTTATTTTAGAGAAACTTGGATGCTTTGTAAACAAGATAACAGAAAACTAGATGCTTTTGATTCTAGATGCTTACGCAGTATCTTGGGCATTAGATGGTTGAACTTTGTAACTAATTATGAGGTTAGGCAAAGGAGTCGGCAACTTCCTTTAAGCAGCATATCGTGCAGAGAGAGACTCCGTTGGTTTGGCCATGTTGCCCATATGGATAATTATAGATTGGCGAATAGGGTTATGAACAGTGTGCCTAAAGGCTTCAGAAAAGGGGGAGACCAAGGATGCGGTGGGCAGACAATGTCAAACAGGACCTTATTAGAATTAGTATTCAGTGGCCTGATGCAGCAGATGTAGCTCAGGACAGACTTGCTTGGGGATCTAAATTGCACGGTCTGGTTGGACCTCCGTAGCCCATGGCTGCTTGAGGATGATGATGATGATGATGATGAACAACTCCACCTCTTCAAGGTGTACTATGTGAAGCATTTCTGTTAAACAGTAAGCATTATTCTGTAGAATATGTGCTCTGATATGGAAATTTCAATTTTTCTGTTCAATTTTCGGTGAAAAAATTTTTTATCACAAAGAAACAGTCTTGTGAAATGTCTTGTGAAACATTTCACAAGACGTTTGTGAAACGTCTTGTGAAATGTTTGAAGGCGCTTTAAATACTTGAAAGTAAATATTTTTAACAATTTATCTCACAAAAGTTAGATTAATGAAATATTGAACATATTAAATTCGATAATTCCTAAACATCATTGCGTCTGGAGTTTCGTTAATATTTCAATTTTAGCTATGATTTCTAATGTTAAGTCTTGTTTGACTTATTGCTTATTGTCTTCGGGAGGAGATATTGTTATCAACTATTAAACAGTTAAATATCTTCAAAACCATTTTGTTAGATACATGTTTTAAACTAACGAAATGCGATAGAATATTTAAGAAATATGTTCTTGTATAAGTGTTTGTATGTTATATGAGAAACCTGGACAAACTACCCAAAAGCTTCTAGATACCACACAAAGACTTCTAGTAGCATATATAATATATATCATTAGAAGTTTGCTACACTGGATAGAGTTATAGTATTATTTTCGACATTGTGAACAATGCCGGCGAATAAACCATAGAGTGCACTTCCCACTGTTACGCCATGTTGATATTTGTATGTAATGTTATTGGGGAAACATTTGGAAATAATTTGCACTTATTAATATATTTGAAACACTGCACACAGGTTTCTGTTCTTGTAATGATAGTGTAAGCCAGGGCGAGCTCGTAGGGCGAACACATGAGTCACTGGCTAATCAGGTTCTTTGTGTTGGTAAAAATGCCTTTTAAAAATGTATGTATAATTTATATAAAGAAATATATAAAGAATACGAGAATAGTAAAGTATGTCTCTTTAACCCTTTCAGGACCATAAGGTTTCTAAGAGTAAATATTAGTATGTAACTGTTTATTTTAGTTTGTTTAGACGTAAAATAAATAAAAATCATAAGAAAAATACATAACAATGTGTAGTTTTTTTGGAATTTTATGGGAAATATTTTTCCCAATTTACTATAAAGGTAACACAAATTATAGTTAGGCTTATTATGCAATGTCTTTTATTTATTGGTTGATTAGAACAAAATGTTAACTAAAATAATACAAAATTATGAAATAAAATTACTATACAAAATGATGTGCTAATTATGATATTCTGCGAAGCAATTTCTTTTGGTTGTGAAGCAAAGATGGACATTGCACAGATGCAACATTATTGCAAAGATGGACATGGACTAAACGTTCCCGTTTACGTAATTGCGTTCGACATACGTTCTATTTTGACATTCTGTATAAAAAATGCAGATAAGGTTATAATTAAATACGACAATCACCAATTTTAACATGGGGAAAAAGTTTCCCTTGGTCGTGAAAGGGTTAACATTATAAAACAAACTTTTTTTAAAGAAACATTGCATGATGGGGTATTTGGGAGGGCCACTCGACAAGCAGATGAGTTATTCTTAAACGAATTCAGAACACAGACTTTATCAACGAAACATTATATTTTTCTGACTGTTAAATCTATTAATAAACAGCGAAGATTTTCATAAAATAATTATGCAGCTGGATTTGGAGTTTTATTATCTGTTTCATTTTTTAGAACACGGTTTGCGTATTCCATTATATTAAAGTTATATTCCGCTTTCAAAGAGCAAAAATTCTTATTGCTGTTAAATTATGAGTAGCACTGAGTTATAAACCTTTCATAGTTGAGCTGTAAATTCTTGTGATTGTGTTACCACTTCTATTCATTAGTTGTGAAACGTTTCCGCACTTTATATATATATATATCTCGTAATTTGTTTCAACAGTAGGTTATTGTCATTTTCAAATGTACATGGAACTTCTTTAACTTAAAAATCATATTACTCCCTGAAGCAGCTGCTTACCAACAGAAGTCTGACAGGAGAATGCCAGTGTGATATGCGATAGAGAAGATCTGTGAGAAAGGCGAGATCTCAGCAGAAATACAAATGAAAAGAAACGTCCATCTTTAGCCGTGTCTCTGTGCACCATAGCTCAGCAAGTTAATCACTCGGCCAAGAGATGGCATTTAACTTAACACGCTAAGACAAAAGCTTCTACTTGTTCTACTTTATTTTCATGATTATTATGATGCATGGTTTAATTGTCGTGATTTTGTTTTGCAGTGTATGAATAATTTTCATGATTAGGTCATACATTTTATTCTTTATTATTACAGCTTTAATAATAACTTATAAAGATTATTTCCATCATTTGTAATTGAAATATGGTTTGTGATAATGCAGGTATTTTTTTACTTTTAATATCAAGTTCATAGTCTTCATAAATCACTATTGGGGCTCGAGGCTATTATAAATTGTTAATAAATGTTTGATGTTTCATTCTTGATGCAAATTATCTGAAAGTTCTACAGGAGTAATTAGCATTATAAAGCAGCTTATTAGGTACTATTAGTAAAATATCATAGACTGATTTCGATGATGGAATTTTATCACTGTTATTTTTGTTCGGTTCTGTAATTTATACCTGATAGCTCTATGGCTTCTCAATTTCATTTACAGATTTTACTGTGGCTGGCATATAAGTCACATATTTGTGCGTATATTCATCCTTATTATTCTTTGTTGATTCATCTGGGGCGGGGGCGGCTCAGACGGTAGCGCGCCAGGCTCGTAATCTGTAGTTCCCAGGTTCGAATCCCAGCTGGGTCAGCGTTGAGATTTATCTCCGCAAAATTCCCCGCCCTGCCCACGGTCAGTAGGGGACACCGATGGGCTTGGAAAGGCCGCCGTCCGTCGTATGGGACGTTAAGCCGTGGCCCCGTGTGCGGGAGAGCCATACCCTGTGCACGTTAAAGAACACTCTGGATGGCCTTGACGGGAGGCTACCACCATCTGTCTCCCAACAGCTGTTCCAGTGGGTCCCCTCCCCCAACCTTCTCTGAGCCTTCGGGGTCCATGTGACCTGGCCATTTAGCCCATGGTGTGCAAAAAAAAGTGCCGCTGAGAGGTAAAACAACCCAACCCTTGATTCATCTATTTATATATAATTGTTAGTATTATTCATTTTTATCTCGTTTTCAAAGAAAGCAAAATAGTAGTTTCGCTTTGTTGTCTGTCTGTCTGTCTGTCTGTAAACATCTGACCTTTTTGTTTATAGAGATAAATTTAAGATTCTTTTTGTATTAGATATGTATTGATGAAATATTACGATATGCACTTTCCGAATATCTCTAAAGCTATAATTACGCCCGTCTAGCGGTGGAAAATGTTGAAATTCCAAAATTTCAAATGAAAATTGCAAAAGATGTTTATTATTTTCTTCGTGTTCTATTGCGAATTTATATTTTGTATTAAATTAATCGTATTGAGAAGATTTTAAAATTCATTATTATTAGTTTTCACAAGACAAAAATAGTAGCAGATATGGTATTTATATATATATCATTAAAAGTTTGCTACAGTGGGTCAGTAATTATTATTTTCGACATTGTGAACAAAGCCGGTAAAAAAACCATAGAATGCACTTCCCACTGTTACTCCATGTTGATACTTGTATGTAATGTTATTGGGGGAACATTTGGAACTAATTTGCATCTATTAAAATATTTAAAGCATTGCACACAGCTTTCTGTTCTTGACGATGAAGTGTAAGCCAGGGCAAGTTCTTGGGGCGAACACATGTCACTGGCCTCAGGTGACAAAATTTAGGGATGGTAAAAAGTGTAAAAATAAAAAAATACATATATACGAAAATATATCGCAAATTTGCTTTTATATTTACAATTTTCAAGCTTCTAGAAATATTTAAAGAAAAAAGGAAAAACTCTAGGGAGCAATTTTAGCAAATAGTGGAGGAAAAATTCTAGCGTACTTCGGGCTGCGAGATACTTGGAGCAAGCACTGAGGTGAGCAGTTTTTTTAGTTTTTATTCGATAAGTTTAACACAAGATCAGCTGGTGTGCTGTATTTTAGTGAGACAACATCAATAGAATTAGTTGCATAATGCTGCTGTATTTTTGGTTCGTTGAATAAATTTATTTACTTTCACTTAAAGCACCTTTAATTAAATTCAAAAATTACGTTTAAGGATGCAAGCGAAAAGCTCTGCTGCCTGTAGCGAATATCGAATGCTGGTTTTCAAAGAGAAATTTTTGCCTTTTTCAAACTTTAGGGACCTCTATCACTGGTAATTGAAACTAACGGAATATCCTGACAATGCGAATCGTAAGAGCTTATTAGCATCTACCAAACGTTTAAAACAATTTTTCATATTTCTGTTAAGATGAAAAATAGTTGGATATCTGCAGACGACGAAATTTAAAAATAGCTCGTCTGTTTTGTGAAAACGAGATAACAATTCTGTTTTTTTTTTCCTTTCGATAGATTTGATAACATATTACGAATCTTCTGCTAGTTTAAATTTCCCTTCTACACTGTTTGTCAGACAGTCTTTTTAACAAAAGTCTATGAGAGTGTTCATCCAAATTCCGTCAGTGTGTTTCCTCACAATAACCGTCCCATTCACTGTCAGTGAGAATGTTCTCACGATATTCCACTTCTACCGTCTGTAAGAGAGTCCATCCAACCACTGCCTGAAAATGTTCTCCCGATTCCCCACTATAACGTCTGTAAGAGTGTCCACCCAACCACTGAGAATGAGAATGTTCTCCTGATTCCCCACTATAACGTCTGTAAGAGAGTCCACCCAACCACTGAGAATGAGAATGTTCTTCCGATATCCCACGTCTGTAAGAGTTCACCCAACCACTGTCAGTGAGAATATTCTCCCGATTCCCCACTATAACGTCTGTAAGAGTCCACCAAACCACTGACAACGAGAATGTTCTCCGATTTCCCACGTCTGTAAGAGTTCACCCAACCACTGTCAGTGAGAATATTCTCCCGATTTCCCACGTCTATCGTCTCTAAGAGAATCCACCCAACCACTGCCAGTGAGAATATTCTCCCGATTCCCCACTATAACGTCTATAAGAGAGTCCACCAAACCACTGACAATGAGAATGTTCTTCCGATTTCCCACGTCTGTAAGAGTTCACCCAACCACTGCCAGTGAGAATATTCTCCCGATTCCCCACTATAACGTCTGTAAGAGAGTCCACCAAATCAATGACAATGAGAATGTTCTTCCGATTTCCCACGTCTGTAAGAGTTCACCCAACCACTGCCAGTGAGAATATTCTCCCGATTTCCCACGTCTATCGTCTCTAAGAGAGTCCGCCCAACCACTGCCTGAAAATGTTCTCCCGATTCCCCACTATAACGTCTGTAAGAGAGTCCACCCAACCACTGAGAATGAGAATGTTCTTCCGATTTCCCACGTCTGTAAGAGTTCACCCAACCACTGCCAGTGAGAATAATCTCTCGATTCCCCACATCAATCGTCTGTAAGAGAGTCCACTCAACCACTGCCAGCAAAAGCGTTCCCCAACTGCTCCTGAAACAGTTTGCAAGTAGACTCTCAGCCTCCATAAGTGAGAGAGTAAGAGAGTGATCACCCAACTACAATCACTGAGAGCTTCCCGCAACACTGTTTTCGAGCTTCCTCTAAACTGCAGTCTGCTGTTAAGAATTAAGATACAGATGGCTAAACTATTTATTTTATAATTAAATAACTAAGAATTAAGATACAAATGGCTAAACTATTTATTTTACCCTCTAAATATGATATGCATAACAGTGAAACAGTATTATAAGCTGATTTATTATGCATCATGTGTGACAATGAAGATGAATGAATTTTTCGCTCTCTATTATCCTGGTGAGTTCCGAGAATTCAGTATTTTCCTGCGATGTCCATGTTCTCTCGACTGATGCCATCACCGTTTCGTTCACCTAGAGCGTCATTATCAATTGTTGATCATTCGTTGCCTCTGTTCTGACACGAGCAGAGCGTTACCTGTTTCAATCTTCTTAGATATCATCACATCCACTCTCGAGTTGTTGTTAAGAAGCTTATTAAGTATTGCTCGCATTGTGCTTTTGCATTGACCTTGAAAGAAACTTCTTTATACTTTACTGCGGCGAAGGGCTGCTTTCGCTTTTAATACTAAATGACTTCCATCGTCATCTGTAACAGAACTTAGACACCCAGAAAGAAGATTAATTCCTTTAATTATGATTCGATTTCCTTTTACATCAGCGACGATAAACCTGTAAAGTTAATTGGCATTAGGACATAATTATTATGAAGTTTCAGACAGTCAGATCACTGAAGAAGAATGTCTCGTCCTGTTTCCACAAATTATCAATCTGTTTCGCTCAAAAAAAATTAGAATTCAATTTATTTATTCTAAGTAAATAATTTAAGTTTCCTTGATTCTAACCGTAAGAAAATTTTATCGCAATCCAATAAAATTAAATATATATGTATCTAAAAAAAGCGAAATCTGGTATTCAAACTATCAAGTTGATTGTTTTTCATTATATACAGAATGTCAGACAAAATTTTAGTAGCAGTTATGAGAAAGGATGTGTGAAACGTTTTAATCATCATTGCTAAAAGGGGAGGGGGTTCCACTTTGAGTTATCTCTGAAGAAAATGTTATACGTAACGAGGTAAAATGCGAATGCTAATAAGTATTAATATTTTTACATGTGCAGTGGGAAAAATAAGGCTTTCTTGGTCTATAGTGACCTTAAAAAGTGAAAGTTTCAAGGCCTATGACCAAGAATCATCAATGGCGTAAATAGCAAAGCCAGTGACTACTGTCATAAATTCCGCAAAATTCCCCGCCCTGCCCACGGTCAGTAGGAGACACCGATGGGCTTGGAAAGGCCGCCGTCCGTCGGATGGGACGTTAAGCCGTGGCCCCGTGTGCGGAAGAGCCATACCCTGTGCACGTTAAAGAACACGCTGGATGGCCTTGACGGGAGGCTACCATCTGTCTCCCAACAGCTGTTCCAGTGGGTCCCCTCCCCCAACCTTCTCTGAGCCTTCGGGGTCCATGTGACCTGGCCATTTTAGATCATGGTGTGCAAAAAAGTGCCGCTCAGAGGTAAAACAACCCAAACAACTGTCATAAATCAAGGATTGCCATTGTCCTATAAGAATTTCGACACCGGAAAAGAAGATTAATCCCTTTAATTAAGATTCTGCGAATTTTTACCGAAGTCATAACCATTTGCCTTAAATTAGATATTACTAGTTTTGTAGCAGCTGAAACTTATGATCATTGTGATAAACGAAGAATTACCAAAGCTGTACCTGCCGAATCCCATGATCACTGTTATAAAACAGAAATTACTAGCTTTCGTTCAAAACCCATTACTATTGCCATGGGATTACCAATGTCGTAACTGCAAATTATCATAGGCTGCTATGGTAATTCCATTTGGCAAACGATTATTATCACTATAACTGTCGAAATAATTGAACATCGGATAGTTTGAATTTTTTAAAGTGTGTATCTATACACGTTAATACGTTTAAATTTCTGTGTATTTCTATGTTATCTTTATACAATGTAATATGTAATATAAAAACTCGGAAAAGCTTAGCTTGTGAGTTGTTTAAAGGAAAAGAAATGTATATTTATTAGTAAAATAAAGTTGAAAGTTGAAATCTAAGGCCATTGCTCTGGACCAAGGGGGTGGCTCAATCGGTAGCGCGCCAGGCTCGTAATCTGTAGTTCCCTGGTTCGAGTCCCAGCTGGGTCAACGTTGAGATTTATCTCCGCAAAATTTCCCCGCCCTGCCCACGGTCAGTAGGGGACACCGATGGGCTTGAAAAGGCCGCCGTCCGTCGGATGGGACGTTAAGCCGTGTCCCGTGTGTGGGAGAGCCATACCCTGTGCACGTTAAAGAACACGCTGGATGGCCTTGACGGGAGGCTACCATCTGTCTCCCAACAGCTGTTCCAGTGGGTCCCCTCCCCCAACCTTCTCTGAGCCTTCGGGGTCCTTGTGGCCTGGCCATTTAGCCCATGTTGTGCAAAAAAGTGCCGCTCAGAGGTAAAACAATCCAATCCAAAACTCTGGACCAAGAATTACGAATGTCGGAAGTGCCAGGCGTGAAGTAGCTGATTTCACAGCTAAAGACGCCTTTCAGTCTCAAAGGTATGTCTTCAAAATCCCTCTCTTTTTCAGTGACTGCAAGATCTTTGCATCACAACTTATGAAGCAATACCGTTTTTCTAACAAATAACAGCCCAGGTCTCGGCAAACTACAACTCGCCACCTTTTTTTTTGCACGGCCCACGAACTTCTGATGAAAGATAAATTCGTAAAATAGAAAAAGAACATAGAGAGAACAAGAAGTCAATTTAGGCTAAACGAATTTTCATTAAAATAAGTTATTTTAGTAAAAATGAAATTGTTTATGTTTTACTTTAGGTTTCGTTGGGTTTTTCTTTTGGCGTTTGTTATACAGACATTATTGATTATATATTTCTTTGAAGGTCCGCTCTTTCATTTCAGTTTTCTATGTTGCCCTTCAGCTGAAATGTTTGCGCAGGACTTCCTTAGCCCAGTGCCAGAAAGATTCTAGAATCTCCTCTTTTAGGTACCTTGTTGACCCTACTCTCACTCCTCTAAACTTTAGAAGACACTCTCCATATCTCCGAATTGAAACTGTATACAACAGTTCAGCACTTCACACTATTGATAGAATTAACAACCTCAACTATTGGGGCGGAGGTGGCTCAGTCGGTAGCGCGCCAGGCTCGTAATCTGTAGTTCCCAGGTTCGAGTCCCAGCTGGGTCAGCGTTGAGATTTATCTCCGCAAAATTCCCCGCCCTGCCCACGGTCAGTAGGGGACACCGATTTGCTTGGAAAGGCGACCGTCCGTCGTATGGGACGTTAAGCCGTGGCCCCGTGTGCGGGAGAGCCATACCCTGTGCACGTTAAAGAACACGCTGGATGGCCTTGACGGGAGGCTACCATCTGTCTCCCAACAGCTGTTCCAGTGGGTCTCCTCCCCCAACCTTCTCTGAGCCTTCGGGGTCCATGTGACCTGGCCATTTAGCCCATGGTGTGCAAAAAAGTGCCGCTCAGAGGTAAAATAACCCAACCTCAACTATTTTATATGTATCATGCCTGTAACTGTGTCTCATATTATGTTAAATTACTCCTTCTATACTGCTGAACGATCAATATTCTTTCATAAACTCAATGCTATTCTCTGATTATTCCATAACATTCCTCTTAAGAACAGCCGTGCCAGGGTTACGATTTATCTCCGCAAAACTTCCCTCCCTGCCCTCGGCCAAAGGAGACACCGATGGACTTGAGAAGACCGCCCTCCACCAGATGAGACGTTAAACAGTGGTCCCGCTTGCGGGAGAACCATATCCTGCGCACGTTAAAGAACACGCTGGGTGACCTTGACGGGAGGCTACCATCTGTCTCCTAACAGCTGTTACAGTGGGTTCCCTTCCCCTTCTCTGAGCCCTCGTGGTCCTTGTTAATTGACCATATAGCCAATTGCGTGCAAAAAAAGTGCCGCAAAGTGGTAAAAACCCTTTTAAGAAACCCGCCAGAGTAGAAACGTCAGCGAAAGTTCATGCGTCTCCTCATTGAGTACATTGAGAACATCAGATTCATTTGCTGAATTTAAATGCCATTCTTTCCTTTTGGTTTTAAGATTATTTTTCCATTTTTTTTTTCAGGCCTTAGTGGAATAATCTAGAAATGGGCTCCCAAGAGACATTCACGTCGTCCACCAGAATTTAGTTGATTTAGGAAGATATTTTATCTTCACTTTTTAAGAATTTCATTTTTAGTCCCTTATTAGGAAGATATTTATTATCCTTATTTTTTAGAAAGATATTTATTTTTTCAAACTTGAAATGTTTGAAATCCAAATACCGACCCACACACACCGATTCCAATTCCTTCCAGAAATCCGCCTCAGCCTTTTAAGATTCCAATGTAGACAATTGCCTGAAAACAGGAAATTCAAGTTCCACGAGAAATATAATACGTTTTTTGAAGAAATTTCAGTGTCAAGTACCATATTGGTTAAATTTTTATTATTTCTATTTCACTGATTTGATTTGCATGAATAAATTGTTAAATTATAGATAGATATTTTTTAGATATTTTTATTCACTACTCTGAATATCAATATAACTCAATACAAAAATATGCGATAAGGAACATAGTTTTCCATAAAATTATTTTTGTTCAAGGCTTCAAACCAAGCTCATTAACATAAATAACAAAATATATGAAAGCTAAATATTAAAGTTTTATAATAAACAAAGTGAAAATTTTGGGACAATAAATAAACGAGTACTCCACTAAAGTCAAAGCTCGTATGTGGAGAAGTTAAGAATATATATTTGCAAAATTAACTTCAACAGTATTACAAATATTTCAACATTTAAACTACAATTTTTATTTTATAGATGTTTCTCTACGTCATCAGAATCCACTAACAAATCATATATTAACCTTTTGAGAGCGTAAATGTTTGTTTCATTTTTAATGTTAGCAGGTAGAGAATTAAAATGTTTTTGTCCAAATAAACATAATGCTTTTGGGTACTGGCTTTTTTTAGGATAAAGCATGGGTAAATGCACAGTTGATAATAAACGTGTATATTTGGGAAAGATCGTAACTTTAAAATCACCTAATTTGGTTTGTTGTTTATTAATAGGTGATAGATGTATAATTTCCTAACTGCAATATATTTAATGTTTTATAATAGGTTTTTATGCTGTCAAATTTCTTCTTTTTTTAGCGTACATCTTAATACATAATTTTCAGAATTTTGTATTGGTTTCAAATTTGTCTCATATACAGGGTGCCTCACAAATATAGGTACAAACTTTTAGGAGAGGTAGATAACATCTAAAGGAATGAGAATTGCATAGGAACCCATAACCGGAAACGTCACCGTAAGTCAATAGGCGGCGCTGTTCATCAGCGCGCTGGAGGGGAAATTTCGGATTTTCTCATTCGAGCGGTAGTCGGCTTACGAAGAGCATGCAAAGGTATTTAAACAGGGAGCTGGCAGACATGCACTTAGTTTATGGAATAGCTGAGGGCAACGGACGAGCCGCTCAACGAATGTATCAAGAACGCTTCCCATACAAACACGTACCGGGCCACTGTTTGCGCGTGCGCCTCAAACTTTGTGCGATTATGGGTCATTAAGAGGTAGCAGAAGTGAGGGCAGGCTCCCGCCATGGAAGAAAGTGTGTTGGATGCCGTGGAGACTAATCCTAGTACCAGCACACGTATACCGTTGCCTCTGCCTTAGGAGTGTCTCGTTGCAGTGTACAGCGTGTTTTGCACGGCGGATCCTTACACCTCTTTCATCTTCAAAGGGTTCAGTTACTTCTCCCCGCAGATCATCCTGCACAGTGGTATTTGCGCAGTGGTATCTCCAAGAAAGTGCCCAAGATGTGAATTCCCAGCTTATGTTTTGTTTACTGATGAGGCCAGTTTCACTCGGGATGGCGTATTCAATCAGCAGAATGCGCATTTGTCAGCTCACGAGAACCCCACGGTGTGCGCACCCATGCGGCACAACATCGTTTCGCAGTAAAGGTGTGGGCAGGTTTGGTCGGCGACTGCTTAGTCGGGCCATACCTTTTACCATCCCGTATGACCTCCGCAAAGTATCTGATCTTTCTGGAACAAGTTCTACCAGGCTTACTTGCCCATGTTACAGCAAATGTGAGACGCAACATGTGGTTTCAACATGATGGGGCGCCTCGCCATTATGGAAGGTGTGTTCGTGCGCATTTGAACATGTCTTTTGGGCAACGATGGATTGGGCATGCTGGACCGGTTGCCTGGCCCCCATGCTCACCTGATTTAACGAGCGTTGATTTCTTTCTGTGGGGGTCCCTCAAAGTTACCGTGTAAGAATCGCCTGTGGAGTCTGACATGGATCTCGTGGCAAGGCTCGTCTGCGCTGCTGCTACTATCAAAGAAACTCCAGATGTTTTCGACCGTGTCCGGAAACAATGGTTGGTGTCACGCATGCATCGCGTCTCATGGTGGAAACTTCGTAAACTCATGCATCGCGTCTCATGGTGGAAACTTCGCTGTAACATTATGAAATGTATCATCTAGTACGCCATTTGTAATAATTACGTCCAATAAATGTTTTCCCATTAATCACTGTCTTATGTCCTTTCAGATCTTGTACCTCTGCTACCACTTTCCCATGACGTTTCCGGTTATAGGTTCCTATGCAATTCTCATTCCTTTAGGTGGCGGGGGTCGCTCAGTCGGTAGCGCGCCAGGCTCGTAATCTGTAGTTCCCAGGTTCGAGTCCCAGCTGGGTCAGCGTTGAGATTTATCTCCGCAAAATTCCCCGCCCTGCCAACGGTCAGTAGGGGACACCGATGGGCTTGGAAAGGCCGCCGTCCGTCGGATGGGACGTTAAGCCGTGGCCCGTGTGTGGGAGAGCCATACCCTGTGCACGTTAAAGAACACGCTGGATGGCCTTGACGGGAGGCTACCATCTGTCTCCCAACAGCTGTTCCAGTGGGTCCCCTCCCCCAACCTTCTCTGAGCCTTCGGGGTCCATGTGACCTGGCCATTTAGCCCATGGTGTGCAAAAAAGTGCCGCTCAGAGGTAAAACAACCCAACCCAACTCATTCCTTTAGATGTTATCTACCTCTCCTAAAAGTTTGTACCTATATTTTTGAGACACCCTGTATATCTCCCCAAGATATAATGCCATATTTCAAATAAGATTTTACCCATGAATTATATATAATTTTTAACATTGACAAATTAATAAAATTCTTTATGTAATTAATCATTGCAAACATAAGATATAAGTTTTTAATTATATTATTTATATGTGCTATTCATGAAAGTTTTTTTTTTTATCAAAATAGACACCCAAATTTCTAAAACAATCAACACTCTGAACAGCTACACATTTACAATGTATGTCATCACAACTAAAATCATGATAAAAAAAAGTTTGTTGATAGGGTGAATTTATTTTCTTCGATTTAGTAACGTTGGAAACTAATTTATTTTGAGTAAACCAATTTTTTAATTTTTATTTAGATCATCATTTATTTGCAAATTAATTCTTCCGTTTTGTCTGCATAAATTAAAGATACATCATTCGCAAAAGTTATATTGCTACCATACAATTTTAAATCACAAAGGTCATTAAAATGAATCAAAAATAATAAAGGACTCAAAACAGATCCCTGAGGAACACCAAAATCTCTCTTAGAATTGAAACAGTAACAATTTCTTATTTTCACTTTTGGTTTCTGTCTGCCAGATAGCTAGACAGCAAGATAGCATTTGACCTCTCATTCCAACTGCTTTTAATATATGACATAAAATTAAACGTGGAATAGAATCAAATGCTTTCTTAACATCGTGAAATAAAACAACAACCTTTAAATTTTCATTAACACTATTATATATAGTTGGTGTCATTTTTACGATCATGTGGCAATTTTCTGAAATTGGATTCTAACAAACCAAGCCAGTAAAAGTGAGCATCTAACACATTCAGACATCCATAGAAGCTCCTTATTACAGCTATACAAATCATCTTTGACAGAATAAATTCTTCTAATTATAAACAGAGACAAAAAGCAACTGAACACCGCAAAGTCAGGTATCTGATGAACCCAAATAAAACGAATCAAGAGGCGACAGTCCTTCGTTTCGTGAGCCGCACTTCACACCACAAGCAGACGATGGGACATCGCTAAATTTCATTAAATAGAATTACACGGTGTATCAGAAATATTTATAAAATTAGCTTTTTACCTACAACTTAAGAATTTTGCACGACATGCCTTCCAATTACTGTTGCTAGACGCTTTATAATTTAGTTAGAATTATGAATTATTGTTAATTTATGAATTGTAGTCCATATCTGGTATACTAGTGGTTAGCGTATGTGACTACTAAACCAAAGGGTATGGTCCTTGTCTACTTATTTGTATGTTGCAAGAGAAACCAGGACAAGTCCAATAGAGCTTTCATGTTATCTCAGTCCTTTGTGTAGAGAAAGTGTCTTTTTATTTTAAAAATGTCTGTTCTGCAGCAAAGTTCAGTTCATACATATACACTTTTTTTAAAACAAATATTGACACTATGTACTCCTGTTGCTTTAAGCGCCCTCAAATCTAAAATCTTAACGACCTCTGGTCTACAGGTATTTCCCTCTGCCTGTATAGTCCCTCAAAAAGACATCCGAACACTATGGTTGATTTCAGAATTCAGAAAAAAAAATTGGTAACGATTTTTTTAGAGATTAGTGATCTGCCAAACTTCGTGCATGAAGTTGAATTCACGCATGAGAGTTTTACAGGGACGACGCAGCTTATTCACATTTGTATACAATCACGTGCTGGGGATGAGCTCGACTCCGTAGGCCTTTGCTGCTCCAAACAATTGTACAATGAGGTGAAGAACCGCACTTTGCAGATTCTCGCTTTACCCACCTCAAACTCGCTGAAAGGTCACACAGAACTCACTTCAGTTCCACAGAATTGTACTTGGTTCACCAAGAACCAAACCTTGATTCTTACACAGAACCGAACCCTCTCCTTAAGAGTTTTGTTTGAGTAAGAGCGGGGTCCCTTGACACGAGTTCAAACGTCCTTCCTGTTTGACAGCGACGCTCAAGACTGCTCTTTACTCTCGCTGCCGAAGTCTCCAGCGCCTGTACTCGCACCCGACGCTAGTTGTAAATAGTCATAAAAAGGGATTTTGGACTCGTCAGCCCGTGCAAGCAGCTAGCTCAGACCTGAAAGCAACAGCTATGAGTCACATCTCCGCAATAGCACTTCCAAAAACACGCTTAATACATAAAAATATTTACAACAACAAAAAAAAACAATAAAAATGCAACAATAAATAAAAATAAATAAATTAGAGGGACATGACACTGTGTACTGCGTAACTTTGATTAAACATGGATCATTTTATGTTACGCATATGGATATTGTATATTATATATTATATATTATACACAGAGATATTGCATATCTCATTCAATAACGTGCCTTATTTCTTACTATTAGTCAACTAGTGATCGAGAAATATTTCGAGTTGTTTGGGTTGTTTTATCTCTGAGCGGCACGTTTTTGCACACCATGGGCTAAATGGCTAGGTCACATGGACCCCGAAGGCTCAGAGAAGGTTGGAGGAGGGGACCCACTGGAACAGCTGTTGGGAGACAGATGGTAGCCTCCCGTCAAGGCCATCCAGCGTGTTCTTTAACGTGTACAGGGTGGGCTCTCCCGCACACGGGGCCACGGCTTAATGTCCCATGCGACGGACGGCGTCCTTTCCAAGCCCATCGGTGTCCCCTACTGACCGTGGGCAGGGCGGGGAGTTTTGCGGAGATAAATCTCAACGCTGACCCAGTTGGGACTCGAACCTGGGAACTACAGATTACGAGCCTGGCGCGCTACCGACTGAGCCACCCCCGCCCCAAACGGTTCGGTAATTAATATTTCCTTCAATGGTTCGAATAATAGAGTATCAGATTATATATCTATTCCGACTAAGGACAGCTGATGTAAGTTAAAAATAGAAAAGGTTTTCGGAAAATTTATCTTCCGCATAACCAGTTTACGAATAATTGATAGTTTTGCTAACCTACTATGGTTATGTTACCAGTAAATGTAACTTGGTATAACTGGAAATATACTTAGTTACGATGGCCTGTAAATGGCAGCTAGACATAAATATATGGAGAGTTCTTCACAAGTTCCCTGTGATGAAAATAGCAGTAGAGTGAAAGGTCGATATAACTAACACCAGAATAACGAAATATTCAGTATAATGAAATTTTTCTCCAATCCCGTCCAATTTACTATGCATCTCTGTGTAAACATGTTTCATTTTAACGAATACCAGTATAACGAAATATCAGTTTAAAGAAATAAAATATTTTCCAGATACAAAAAAAAAAATATCATCAGTGCAACAAAAATCCTTAAAAAAATTACTTAAACTAGGGTTAATTTTTTAGAGTACGCCGTGACAGCTCAAAAGTCGCTAGATATATGTTATATATATATATGTTTTATATTATTCCCTTTGTTATACTAAACCTATAGTTTTATCTATCTACACAAGGGCTACGCCAGTTACATGCACATTTCCAGGGGGTACGTGAAGCTTAAAAGTTTGAGAACCACATGTACAAACTGTAATTTTACCATCTCTACGTGTTTTGATTTTTAGAATCTGGGACACTGCAGTAATTTAAAAGCTGAGAAATATCTAAATCACAGCGCTACGAATCACGTGTTATTGTATATTGCCGCAAGAATTTTTGCTGATCTCACTGCTTTCAGCACATACACTCTCTACATATGTCGACACAATGTTTTAAAACTTCGCTTCCACATTATCCTGGTATAAAGGGGGATTTTCAAACTTGGAGATTTACGCTATTCTGATTGTATTGCATTTTAAGTAACGGTAGCATCAGCGAAATGTTTCTTCAAAGTGGCTGCAATCGACGCGATCTTTTTTTTTATCATTCTTTAGATTTAAATTGCATTTGTTCGTTATTATTATTGTATGGTTAAGTTCGTTAATTAGTTTCGTTATTAGTAGCCAATATGGCGCGAAAGCTTCGCCATTTCTTAATGACATGGAAAGATGTTCAGGACAAAGTTGTAGAGATTTTCGAAATCATTTTAAGAATTGTCGAAGAGATGTTAGATGTAAGAGACAATTAAAAATAATTGCCGACTCTTTTCAGAAGTAAACTGTAATACACGGTAAATTTCTTTCATAATAATTATTTTGCAGCACTTTTATATTTCATTTCAGTATAACGATTATATTTGAGTCACCGCTCAATTTCGTTACAGATGCATTTCGCTGTGTATAGAGGGAAAAAAAACCCAGAGTAACAGCATATTAATTAATATTAAAAATATTGTGGATACATTAAACGTATTCTACCTTAGTAAATAAGAAAATTAAATTTAAATTCTTTCCTATTTTATTTATTATAATTTCAATTCTTTCCTATTTTATTTATCATAATTTCAATTTTTTCTAATTTCTTTAAAAATTTTATTCTTTTCCCTAACAATTGCTCAGTGTGCTCACTATCTCCACATTGCGAATGCTTATTTCACATATTTCTAAGGCCTATTCTTTCGTATACAAGCTGACGGCCTTCCTTACACTTGTACTTTCTGTAACAGCGTTTTTTTTAGACCTGTTCTTCATTTTGGGAAAAGTTCTTTTAAATCGTCAAATCATAAGAGCAAATAAAGTAAGTGTATTTTCAATCTGGCAAACTGAGATAGACCAGTTGGTCACTGAATAGCGAGTCACCTAGCTACATTTGCGCACACCAAACCAAAGCCATGCTATTTACGTACAGAGGCAAATTTTTAATGAATGGTGGGTTAATGAGTAGCACATTTTGGAGTCTGCACGAATTTTGTTAATATACAGGGAAAAGGTACCAAGTAAGTAATTCCTTACAGTCAGATTTCATTAAATTATAATTCGTTCAGCAAAAAACTGTCCGCAATTGATATTTCAAATAGACTCCCTCTTATCCGGCCCTTACGGGACTGGACCCCTGCCGGATGAACGAAAGGTCGGTTAATCCAAAAATTGTGTCAAAAAATAAACAAAAACGGCAAATGACAAAAATACTAACTGTACTGTATTTAAATTAATAATTTGTTGTACAATATTAACAATTTACTCACACTCACTTGAAAAAGTCCGTGATTTTCTTTTATTTCTTTGAACTTAACACTTTTCAAACTGCAAAGTCTTGCCATTTTTTAATAAACATCACATCAATCGCAGATGAGACTTGTTGTTCAATGTATCTTACTGCAACATGAAAAGCTTCTTTTCCTTCAATGTGGCTAATTTTCCTTTCTTCCTCTTCTTCACTCTCCTCTTCTTCTCCGTTCCTTTCTTGGCAGACTGCATTGATTATTTCGTCATCATTCAGTGTTTCATTTTCCAACTGTTCATCGCCTTTTAACCGTTTTTCAATGTCATCTTCTTCAAGTGTGTCACATCCAGGCAGCAGTTTAAAGTCATTAAACAGTGAAATATTGTCATTATCCGTCATATATTCGGCAGGCGCAGGCTCATTCGATACTTTCGTGTTGTCGTCTTTGGGACTTTCTACACAGTTTTCAACTTTGGGCAAAAGTTTTCTCCCTGACTTCACAAACGTTGTACGAGGCATTTCTTCAAAAGCTCTTGCCAACATGTAGATAACATCCTTGATATTTATGGTTTTCAAAGCATTTAAAAGTCCTATTCCGTCATTTTCGGTTCGCTGTAGAATTTCTGAAAGAAACTTTCTCCTGTATCGCCTTTTTAAACTTACAAGCACGCTTTGATCCATTGGTTGCACTAAAGATGTTACATTAGGTGTCAAAAACATGACTTTTGTATTCTCAGAAATTAGTTCGCTTGAGTGTGTTGGGGCATTGTAGAGAATGAGTAGGGCCTTCACAGGCATTTTAAGATTTGTCAAGTGACTTTTTTCACTTCGAGCAATTTTTGCAAAGAACCACTCTTTAAACGAATACGAGTCTATCCAAGCAGACTTTTGAGCTTTATAGTAAACTGGCAGAGCAGCGAAATTTAAATGCTTGAATGCTCAGGGTTTTCTGATTTCCCAATTACAAAAAGAGGAAGTTTGTGCGTACCTGCAGCATTTGTACACACAGCCATAGTGATTCTCTCTTTCTTTGTTTTAAATCCTGATGCTGAGGTTTCTTGCGCTGTCACAAACGTTTTAGCTGGAAGAAGTTAAAAATTTAACCCAGTTTGATCTAATTTGTAGATTTGTTCTGGGCATAAGCCTTCTTCTTCAATAAGCACTAAAAGTTTTTCTGAAAATTCCTTTGTTGCTAAAGGATCAACTGACAATTTCTCACCACAAACACCAAGGTAATGAACACCATGCCGTTTATTCCAGCGAGAAAGCCATCTTTCGCTTGGCGAAAAATCTCCACCATTTTCGATTTTAATATGAAGGATTAATGCTTTTTCTTTCAAGATTGGCCCACTGATTGGCGTTCCTTTTCGACGCTCTTGCATGAACCATAACCAAAGTGCATCATCGACAATTTCATTTTTGGGTATTTTAAGAGTGCATCGAGAAGAAAGTGTTTTTTCAGACTCGACTTGAGTGCAAAAATCTTGTAAAAATATTCTATTCCTTCTCCAGTCATTTACCGTGCTTTTACCAACACCTAGTTAATCACAAATATGCTTTACTGGATCACCTTTGTCAATACGTTCTAAAGCTTTTAATTTCGTCTCCATTGTAACGACATTACGCTTACGTTTGCACCCATTCATTTTGTACCACACAATAATTAATAGATCACAACACACACTCCTGTATACACATAGTACACTTTAATATTCACAAAGAGGAACTGAAGCAAATATGTGGTATAGTATAAACAAAGCACGCGGCGACTTGCTTCCGCTTCTTGGAACAACCGTTTAAAGCGGAGGCCTGTTGAGTCGAGACGTTATTTGGGTATAAGAAGTTTCTAAAAATCGATGTTTCACATAACCGGTTTCTGGATAATTGATAATTCTGATTAACGATATCCAGAAAACTGATATTTTTCGCTTAACGATATTCAGAAATTACACTCTTAGTGTAATATTTTCGATGATTTTATATTAACCCTTTCACTCCTCATGTGCCCATACTCTTCGACTTGGATTGTTTTACCTTTGAGAGGCACTTTTTTTTTTCATACAAACGGGTAAATGCCCAGGTCACAAGATCCCAGGGGCTTAGGAGAAAGGGACCAAATGAACAGCTGTTAGGAGACAGCCTCCCGTAAAGGCCATCCAGTGTATTCTTTAACTTGCAGAGAATATGGTTATTCCACACAAGGTGCCTTGGTTTAACTTCACATATGAGGAAGGGTGAGCTCTCCAAGCCCATAGGTGTCACTTTATGATAGAGAGAAGGTTGGGAGTTTCGTGGGGAGAGGAGAGATGTACAATTTGCCGATGCACTTTGTGGATAACGATTAATTAGTCCACTTAATGAATATTCACCAGTTATCCTTGATGAAACTACAGATTCGCGGTTTTTACACCCGTACTTATGTGTGCTTCAGATGTGCTGTACTTAATGTCGTGTAGAAAGATGAAATAAACGAATGGACTATAGTAGAGGACGACACTGCTTATTTGCATTTACACATACACTATCTGATCAAAAATATCTGGACACTCCTGAATAGTGGATTCGTCCATATACACCACATCCACGGCCCAAACAGGTATAAAAGGATGAAAGTCAAACCTCATACACACGCATGAATAGGATAATGAGCCATAAGGCAGAGTTCAGTGACTTCCAACGTGACACGGTCATAAGATGCCACCTTAGCAACAAGTCAGTTCAGGACATTTTGGCCCTGCTGTAGCTGCCCTATAATAAGCGGTGTTATTGTGAAGTGGAAACGTCTAGGAACAACAACAGCACAATCGTGCCTGGTACGCCATGTAAAATGACAGAGCTGAACCGCCGAATGCTGAAGTGGGAGTGTTCGTTCTATATTGTTGCGATCTTATGCAACCACGGCAATTCCCGATTCCGCCTGAAAGCACTACCAGTTATGAAGAGCCGTGCTATCTAGAGCCTGGGGCAAGGGAATACGCCCTATAGGCGCACCTCAACCCCGGCCTCACATGGCAGCAGTAGTATAAAAGTAAACCTCACATGGCAGCAGTAGTATAAAGTAAAGTCACATATGGCAGCAGTAGTTATAAAGTATATAATATACTGCTGCCATGTGACTTTACTTTATACTCACATTACTTTATACTCACATGGCAGCAGCAGTAGTATAAAAGTATAAAAGGAAAGCTGACCACCGGAAGAAACCTTACTTTAATCTATTCCCCAGTTAGCCATGAACAAGGATATATAGATCCAAGTTCGCTAAGCTCCTGGGGTAAGGGTCAGCTCCTGGGGTCCTCTTAGTAAGGCCCAGACTTTGGAGAGGGCTCTACTGGGGGACAAATCTTTTCAGAAGAGCCCTCGAACTGCTCACCCAGAGCACCTGAGAGGTGAGGTCTCAGACACCGTCACCATCCGACCGTCAACATCACCGGTCAGCAGCGTCGTCGACTGTGGTTGGTCTTGGCTATGTCCAACCGGGGACCCAATCCGGTCGGCACAGCCTTCGACTGGGTTGCTGGACCCTAGGCCCCCCCACCACGACAAGGTGGTCCCCTATTGGGGGGGAGGAAGTGGGAGTGTGACAAAATGGTCTGTCATCGGTTGCAATACTCACCACCGAGTTCCAAAATGCCTCTGGACCATAATCGCGACGAACTGTTATGACGCCAGCACCATAACAGTTCGTTGCGAGCTGCAAGAAATGGGTTTTCATCGCCAAGCAGCAGCATGAAAGCCTAACATCGATAAGATCAACGCCAAGCTTCGGTTGGAGTGTTGTAAAGCATGGTGCCATTGGACTCTTGAGCAGGGGAGCGTTCTCTGGAGTGATGAATCACGCTTTACTACCTGGCAGTGCAAAAGACGAGTCAGGGTGTGGAGGATGCCAGGTGAACGCTACCTGCCTGACTGTGTTGTGCCAAATGTGAAGTTTGATAGAGGAGGCATCATGCTCTGGGGCTGTTTTTCATGATTCGGACTGGTCCCCTTAGTTCCAGTGACTGGCACTCTGAACCCTGCGGCCTATAATGATATTCTCGTCAATTCTGTGCTCTCAACTTTATGTCAAAAGTTCGGTGAAGACCCTTTCCTGTTACCAATATGACAATGCTCGGTCCACAAAACGAGGACCGTGCATGAATAGTTTCATGAGATGGGCTGGAAGAACTTGACTGGCCTGCACAGACCCCTGATCTCAATCCCGCGCAACACGTTTGGAAATAATTGGAAAGCCGACTGCGAGCCATGCCGAACTGCCCAACATCAGTGATTGACCTCGCTAATGCTCTTGGGTCAGAATGAGGCAATTCCCTGCAGTAAAGTACCAATATCTAGTGGACAGCCTTCCCCACAGAGTGGAGGCTGTGACAGCAGCGAAAGGTGGACAAACGCGACACCAGTTCCTTTCCTATTACTGGGAGATTGGGGATGAGCGAGTGTCCGGACGCATTTTATCGTATATTGTATATGTACATATGGGAATGTGCTCGATTCTGTGGGCCTTAGCTACGCTCAAATTCTCATAGAAGTTAATGGCTTTATAGATGTTCTTGTGGATTTTCTCCAATCACCTCAAAATATAATCTGAATACTGCTTTTCTACTGCAAGCAGTTATATGATGAGGTGGAAATCTGTACTTTACAAAATTCTCTATACCGACCTCAAAACTCGGCGAGAGGATATTTTAATTCCTGGCTAAAACATCTGGTTCCCACAGAATCGTACCTTGGTTCACACAGAACCTAAACCTTGCTCCTTTAGGGTTCCCGAGAAAGAGCTACTCCACTTTGACGCACTAACCAAGCGACCGCTCTGTATCTGAGCAACTCTCAGTCTGCTCTTTATTGTTCACCTCTTCCTGATGCTCCTCCTGCTGACTCGCACCAACACCTCCGACTAGTGACTGCAGAGCAAAAAAAATGCGTTCGCTTCCCGATCATATGGAGAACATTCCAGCTTGGCCCCGAATGGCAGCTAATGGGCCACATTCCCATTTCAGATACTTCAGAAAATACACTTAGCATAGATATGTACAATAACCATAAATACACTAATAAAATAAATTAGAGGGTTGGGTTGTGTTGTTTTACCTCTGAGCGGCACTTTTTTGCACACCATGGGCTAAATGGCCAGGTCACATGGACCCCGAAGGCTCAGAGAAGGTTGGGGGAGGGGACCCACTGGAACAGCTGTTGGGAGACAGATGGTAGCCTCCCGTCAAGGACATCCAGCGTGTTCTTTAACGTGCACAGGGTATGGCTCTCCCACACACGGGCCACGGCTTAACGTCCCATCCGACGGATGGCGGCCTTTCCAAGCCCATCGGTGTCCCCTACTGACCGTGGGCAGGGCGGGGAATTTTGCGGAGATAAATCTCAACGCTGACCCAGCTGGGACTCTAACCTGGGAACTACAGATTACGAGCCTGGCGCGCTACCGACTGAGCCACCCCCGCCCTTAAATTAGAGGGACACGACAAGGAGTTTAGCGAAAATAAATCTGAACCCTTGCCTCTGGTGTGACTCGAATCTGGAAAATGCAGATTAACGAGCCTGGAACGCTGCCGACTCAGCCAACCCACCCGCCAGAATTGCTTTGGGATTGAAAGGATCAATAAGGGCATTGGTGCTGTCATGAGAGAGAACCTTTGAAGAAAATTACAAAGTTGTGTAAAGTCCGGATTTTTAGAATGATGCTTGAATTTCTGACGCTCCACTTGACTAACAGCTTTTTACTCAGGACGATCAATGTGTACTTTGTTCATCTCCCCCAGAGGAAAAGGCTCTCTAGCTCCATGCAAGATATGAAGTCTCTTGTCGTCTCAATCACAGTACACTGAGAGACGGAAATCTCACATCTGCATCGTTCGTTTCCTCGGCGACTTACATCAGGCAACATAACACACTTTCTGAATGCCTCTGTCTCTGGGGCTTCGATCTGTCCTCATTTCTCAAACTCTATTCTCTGCCTCCCAAACATTCATCCAAAAGAGACGACCAATAAAATTCCGTGTTAATCCAAGAAGGAAAAGTAGGGAGAGGTTGGGGAAAAGTATTTTTTTATTCCTTCGTCACACATGATGCTATTTCCAAAATAAACACTCCTAATTCCTGCTAGTGTTCAATATTGTCGTGTAGAAAATAAATTGGGGTCGAGTTCTTTAGAAATATTCCTTTTCAACTGATGACGAACATCTGAAAAAAAAAAAAAATACTTTGGAAGAGGAGGATTTTGGATTCTTTTTCGCGAAATAATGATTCCTTCAGAAGGGTGTAACAGAAAATGAAACTTTCTTTAACTAGGAGAGTTGCCACACAGCAAAGACAAATAATAACAACAACAATAACTTCATTGCTGGAAATCCAAAAATCTATATAACAATAACAGTAAAGGTTATTGATTTGAACTCTGGAAAAAGATGAAAAGAAAAGCAAAATACTTAAGTAAAAAAACTTCAAAAAGGAAAACAACACAAATGAAATAAAAAGAATCATCAGGGTAAAAATACCAGTGAGCACTTGCTCTTACTGGCTGACAAAATAATTTAATTCAGATTACATGAACGAAAATCTTAATTATTGGAATATTTATTTCGTATTTACAAGTAGCGGGAAAATACGATATCAGAGAAAGACTTCATGGCATCAATCAAGAAAATTCCCGACTTCATCCTTAAATTTTTGGTATAACATTTCTCAAATTTAAAAAATAGCTTTCTGAAGAGGGTCGAATACTATTCATAAAGTTCAGCGAACATTATTTCTAAAGAGGGACGAATACTATTCCTAAAGAGAGCCGAACGCTATTCTTAAAGAGGGGAGAACATTACTCCTAAAGAGGTATGTCGTGAGCAGTGGGGTTCGACGCAGGTTCTTTCTTCTGGTCACAACTAATTATGTATGCTGCTGAATTGCGCCAAACGTCGTGTTGGGCCACATGAAAAAAAATCAACCACTATATAGTAGTGGATGATTTTTATACTCTATAGTAGGATGATTTCTAACTCTATAGTAGAGGATGATCAATTAGTTCCTTAATTACATTCATCATTACTGAGGTGAAATCATAGGTACACGGGCTGTTACACCTGTACCGACATATGCCTCAGACTTGCTGCGCCCGGTGATGTGTAGAAAGATGTCAAACAATTCTAGCATGAGAGTAGTATAAGGACGGCAGAATTTATTTAAATTTATGTACAATTATGTGCTGGGTTTCCGTGGGTCTTTGCTGCTTTGCTGCTGCAACAATCATGAAATGAGGTGGAGATGTACGCTTTGAAGATTCCTGCAATTATCGACCTCAAACTCGGCGAAAGGATATTCAATACTTGTGTACAACCAGGTTCACACAGAACCGTACCTCAGTTCATACAGAACCGTACCTCAGTTCACACAGAACTGAACCCTGGTTCACACAGAACCGTATCTTAGTTCACACATAACCGAACCCTCTCTTTAAGGGTTTTGTTTTTGAGCAAGAGCCTTGACACGTGTTCAAACGCTTTTCCAGTTTGACAGCGATGCTCAGACTGTTATTCATTATTGCCGCGCTTGACTCCAGCACTAGCCCTCGCGCCAGAGGCTAGTCATAGAAGTGTTTTCGACTTGTGAGAATGTGCAATCAGCCAGCTCAGATCCGTAAACAACAGCTCATGAGCCACATCCCCATCTCAGCACTTCCAAAAACACACAATTTAGATATATATATTTACAACAAAAATACAATAAAAATAAATTAATTAAAGAGGCATGACAAGGTGCCAACACTATTCTTAATGAGGTGAACACTATTCCTAAAGATGGAGCGAGCTTATTTCTAAAGAGGGGCGAATATTATTCTTAAAGAGGGGAAGGGTTTGGAGGTAATGGAGATAAATCTCAAAGGTGACTTGTAATTCGAACCTAGTGACACCAAACTACGAGTTACCGACTGAGTCAGCCCGAACATCACGCCAATGGTTGAGCCCGAACCTCCCGCCGATGACTGATCTTGCGCCTCAGTCGCCCGAACCTCGCGCAGATCATTTGAACTACTAGAAAGTGACATTCCAACAGCTTCTTCCTTCATAACCTTAAGTGTAAAGAGTCACCTCCTCCGCTCATTTGGTAGAGCTACTGCCTTATGTTGTGAGCACCTCGCAGTTGCAAGCACTATTCACTTTCTAAGTAGAAATACGCAAATTTAAATCTGTGGCGTTGTGTTTCCCACATTGCCCAATTACGGATTATCCCCTTAAATAGACAATGCGGACCGCAAAAATCCCAGGCCGTCTCCTTAGGGGAAGACGTTTTTATTAAGGAAATCCAATGCTGATGCACAACTCAGGTTTATAGAAACATAAAAGAATAACAATATTTATTGAAACAAAATATCTAACAGTACAGGCAAAACAATTAATCTTCTAAGAATCAACAATCTGTCGTGAACTTAAAAAAAAGAATTTAAAGAATTAAACGGACTATGGAACCCCTTTACAATTTACTCTAAAATTAAGGATAGCAACTTATAGTGAAAGGAAGGGTAAGCAACTAAAGGAAGGATAATCGTACCGTTCTAAGTGCTCGGCTCCTCTGTCAGCTGCATCGGATTACAGCCAGATCGTCGTCACTCCAGCACTGGGTGGGGATCATCTCCTTAGTTCGTCGTTTTAGCCGATGACACCTCCGTCGCTAATTTGGCTGGGACGAAGAGAGGCAGTCATGCTAGGAAGGGCAGGGTATCCTTCACTGGTAGGCGCTTTGGAAGCAAATCCTCGTCTCTCTGCTTCTTATTTTAGGGAGCCACTCATTCATGGGAAGTCCTTGCGTTAACGCATCCAAGCACACGGCTGTTTATTCAAAGTCCTGCACTCATTTCCACTGATTCTGATATACTGATACTGAATCTGGCCCGTCCCGTCCAACTGCTCTCTCTAAAATCTCCGTGCTGTCTGCCCTGTTCCAAATCTAGAATCCAACTGCTCTCTCCAAAATCTCAGTCCTCTCTTTCCTCGCTACAATTTTCAAACGTCTCTTCTCCCTCGATTTCCCACGAAAATGGTATGTGCAAACCATCCGTAGCATCTGCAGAGGAACTTACGAGTGATAAATTCTCCCCAGAGGGTCTGTGAGATTGACATCGCCGCCTGGGGAAAACGGGATCCCTCGTTCGTTACTACAACACTGGACAAAGTTGTCCAGCTCTGCATCTGCATTTGCTATGGGGGCGAACACAGCTTCTTGTGTGAAATCGGCACTAAAGCTGTCAGCAGACCTTCGCACCCCCAGACCACCCCAGCCGGACTTTCACTGCAAGAGAAGAAAATGTGATTCCGCCTGCCATCCAGCCTGCCATCCACCCACGGGGCGTGGTGCCATTTGATATCGAATGTCATGAGATCTGGCACTGGGTTTTCCGTGTGTGTGGCCCTCGGAGCAGCTGCGACTTCCGCCCACTCCTGACGTGTCCACCCTGTTAGTCTGTTCCCTTTGTGTTGGAGAAAAACAAAAATCTCAATCCAGTAAGAAATAAATTAAAAAAAAAAAATGAATCGTTATGCCTGATGTAAAATCAGCGCATAACACACCTTCACCCTTTTGGGGAATAAAAACTCTCCCTCCTTTGACTTTCTCATAAGTGGGGTCCATATATCCTTATTTTACTATGTACTTACAAACTAAATATATACAAAAGACATGAAAATATACTGTAATTGCTACCTTAATGTAAGATAACAGTCCATGGAGGCTTCTTCCATATTTCATAGCAGATTGATCCTGCCAATACTTAATTGTCACCTCCTTCTAGGCTCTCATCCCAGCGGTCTTCTTCCCCAACTGAGGCGGGAAAATAGTACTAGCAGTGGAGTGCACAGGGCGCCATCCATAGAGCACAGTCTTCGGCCACCGGAAGGATGGTAGGTCGTTCGCAACAGTCATGCCATCTCACCTTTGAGTTTGTATGGCTATAGTCCAAAGACACAATTGGTTTTTTTTTTCTTTTCCAACCCATACTTTGTTGAAATAGCACAGTGTGTTAGCACCTATCTTTTTTTTCACAATCATCCCATAATCAGTTAATGTTGCAATGTCCTGACGTGTCTTTCCGTTCACGGTGGTTTGCCTTTCTTCTGAGGGCGTCACTCCGTTACATGGAAGAAAAGGGAAACAAAATGTAAGTACCCAATATCTATATACAATCAACAAAGTTTCACATAATTTTAAAATTCAACTTTGCTTAACTATTTCACAGAGTGTTTATTATCAAAATAATATTCATCGTATCCATAGGGCTTATTTTATCCATACAAAATTAAACCTCTTATGCACCAATTCTGATATGGCATTTTCTTTACACATGTTATAAAAATTCCTTCCAACCATATTTCAGAAAGTTTGGTAATCAAGAGAACATAGTTCATTATCGGAATATTCCGACTGAGAACGGCTGATTCCAACACATTTCCATGTGAAAAGAGGCCTGTTTAGTTTACAATGCCTTTTGTTCCCAAAGCCGAGTTTACATAACCAATTAAAGCATCACTCCTTACACTGATTTGCTTCCTCTCTTTTCAACAGTCCTTAATTTAGTAGATTTCATTTATATACAATGTATACGATGCCACCTCCGCATTCAACAATTTGTACGCCACACTCTGCAGGCATATCTAATCAATTTCAGGTATTGACAATATTAACCAAGGTGCTATACAGTTGGTTAGCAAAAGGACTATTGTTACCAACAAAAAAAATTCTCTAAACTGCACCTTTCTTACTGTTTCATAATGGACACATTGCTCTTACTCTTGTTACATTCTTATTCCTACATGATAATATCACTAGATTTTAAATCTCTTTCTCTGATAATAATATTCTTCCTATCACCTATCTCCTTATCAGATATCTTACCAAATGTTTCACACTTATTATTCAGGGAAATATTTACTTTGTCAAATGTAGCTATATCTCATCACATAAGTCCTTACCTAAATCTAACTTATCCTTCTGACATCTTCTCACTCTTCTTATTATTATTTATTTCTCTCTTGACGAAATCACTAAGTTCTAAATTTCTTTCTCTGACAATTATATTTTTTCTATCACCTATTTCTTCATCAAATATCTTATCAAATATTTCACACTTATCATTTAGAGAGATATTTTCTATACTAAATGTAGCAACTTCTCTACTACATAACTCCTTATCTAGACCTATCTTAATCTCATTCTCCTGACATTTAATTTTCTCAGGCCTATAATTACACTTATTCGAACAAGATTTACCACTTTTCTTAAACACTTTACTTTTATTATTCTTATTATTAATCACCTTAAACCTACTCTGATTATCAGAGTTATTATTATCCCCTGCCTTATCTGCACTAACCCTTTCTAGGACAGCGAGAGAACTCGGAGTGATTATCATGTCGTCACTCAATTCATTTGACATTGCACACAAAATTTCGCATTTTCTTCCATTTCCACTTTCCGGACTTCCAATATCAGCCAGCTTGAGGGGTCAGTGATTAACGGGGCCTCCTGTCATCCTCTGAAAGTATTAACTAATACTATCTTCGACTCCGACTCCTTAGATTCCTCTTGGACTAGCGAACTTTTAATGACCGAAATCTCAGCCCCTGAGTCCACAATGGTGTCAAATGCTTTCTTCCCACTCTGAATGCGAACTTTTGTTAAAGGATGTAGGTCTCGACCTTTCCTGTTTTCTGTGTTACAGCCTGCAGATTTTGCTTCGGACTCTAGTGTCATCACAAACTGGCAACCAACTTTCGCAATCATTACATCCCGTTTAGCGGGCTCGCTCGAGTTATCTGAAGCACTCACATTGTACGTTTGGGCCACTTTCTAATCTTTGCTCCACTCCTTCACCAAATGACCTTTCTGGTTACAGATGAAGCATGACACGAAAGAAAAGCCCTCACTTTGCTTTCTTTTGAAAACCGTATTTTTATTTTTCGCCAATTTGTTTTGTGGGTTCGAATTTTGTGCTAAACTCCTGACTAAAATTTAATTTTGTAGACGATTGGTCAAATCTGCTCTTCCTATTTTCGGATTTAAGTTTCTCCCGCGAATAAATCTTGGAATTTTTTGTGCCTGCAGGAAGTTTTCTGCCAGTTCAGCCACCTCGTGGCAACTCTTTCAGGCCACATTTTCCTGCAATATCACATGATTTTTTCGCATCCGGCGGCAATAAATCTTTAAATTTATCGGCCAATATCAACTCTTTTAATTTTTGAAAATCATTAACTTCCCTGCTCTTCAAATAATAATTTAAGTGACTCTTCATTTGCGATGAAAACTGAGTCCAGGTCTCTGTAGAGAATTTGAACATTAAATCAAATTTCTTTTGTACTCCAACGGAATCAATCGGCTGTCGTTTAATACAGCAGATTTAATTTGCTCGTAGCTTTGAATTTCTTCACCACTCAGTATCGTGAAAATGTTTCGTGCCCTCTCTCCTAGCAAAAGATGCACTAAAATTCCTTGCAGGTCATCCGCTATTTCGCATTGTTTAAACAATTTCTCTATTGTTTCGAAATACGCTGGTAATTCTTCCGCTTTCTTCGGCAAGGGATAGTTATTCGGGATCAGGTTATTCGAGTTCTGAAGTCTTTTTAATTTCAAATCTCCAGAATCCACTGAATTTTGACTTCCTCTGCTGCCGTTATTTTCCCTCTGTATATCTAATATTCTCCTTCTATTTCTAATCGCCTAAATTCTATTTCCCTATCCTTCTCTCTTTCCTGCCTATCCTTTTCTTTTTCCTGCCTATCTCTTTCATCTTTCTCTCTCCTGTATTCCATTTCTTTTATTTTCATTCTTTCTTCCCTATCTCTTACGTCCCTTCTTTCTTCCCTATCTCTTTCTTCTTTCTAGGAAAATTCTCTTCCTCTTAAAATCTTTTATATTAATGGACCTCTTCTTAGGCATACAAGTGTCAATCTTGTTCGACTGCGCTAGATGTAATATCCTCCCCTTCTCTGATCTACGGAGACTGAGCCAAATGTCATGCCCACCGGAGGATGATGTACTTGTTGTATACTATTTCACCTTCTATTCGGTGAAAAGACAGGTTCGCGGGTTTTTTCGCCCGTGGCACTGCACACCTCTGAAGAGACCGGTGTTGAATGATGAATAACAATCGTCCATCAATTAATCGCACGAGAATTATGTAGGAACGACACAATTTATTCACACCATATACAGCTACGTGCTGGGAATGCACTCAACTCCATGGGCCTTTGCTGCCTTGCTGCTGCAAACATCAATAACGAAGTAGAGAATCACACGCTCTGTAAGTTCTCACTTTACAGACCTCAAAACTCGGCGAAAGAATAACCAACCTTTGCCTACACTGTGGTTCCTTCTGAATCCACAAAACTATTATCAGGTGCACACAAGAATCTCGATTCCCTTTTGGGTTGTTTTGGGTTGTTTTACCTCTGAGCGGCACTTTTTTGCACACCATGGGCTAAATGGCCAGGTCAAATGGACCCCGAAGGCTCAGAGAAGGTTGGGGCAGGGGACCCACTGGAACAGCTGTTGGAAGACAGATGGTAGCCTCCCGTCAAGGCCATCCAGCGTGTTCTTTAACGTGCACAGGGTATGGCTCTCCCGCACACGGGGCCACGGCTTAACGTCCCATCCGACGGACGGCGGCCTTTCCAAGCCCATCGGTGTCCCCTACTGACCGTGGGCAGGGCGGGGAATTTTGCGGAGATAAATCTCAACGCTGACCCAGCTGGGACTCGAACCTGGGAACTACAGATTACGAGCCTGGCGCGCTACCGACTGAGCTACCCCCGCCCCCGATTCCCTTTTGGAATCGCACCCTCCCTTCGAAGGTTACTCGAGTAAGAGGCGGCGTCCTTCTGACGCTTGTTGAAACGACCTTTCGCTCAACGTGCTCGCACCAAACTTTTGTTTCAAATCTCCCGCCTAGCCTCCTCGCTGCACTAGCGCCCTAGGCTAGTCGTAAACGGTCATAAAAGACTTCTGGAGCTGTGATCTCATGCGCGCAGCTCTTGGACCCGAGAACAACAACAACAGTGAGTCATCCCCAGCACAAACATTTCCAGGAACACATTCAATATATTAAAATATCTACAATAATAAATAATGATGTACAATAATGTAATAAATAATGTAAATATATTATTGTACATTATAAATATACTGTAATAAATGTACAATAAGAATAATAAATGTACAATAGAAATGCATCAATAAATAAATAAACGTAAAATTCGGGGGACATGACAGATAGCGGAGCAGCAGGGTCGAATAGATCATAATGAGTTTTATGCCAATGAAAGCTTGCATTTTGGGGATTGCCATCTACAATATATTTTAGAGAGTTTTAGACCCAGTGGGAGGTAAATATGCTACTCTATAATATGATCACTCCTGCTACCATTCACGCTCGATGCTGATTAGTGAACAAAGAGTAAAATGTTGCGGAATGTGGAGGTTGCGATGGAATTCAGGCAAGCATTGCGTGGCGTTACGTAAGAGAGAAAGGAAAGTTAAAATTCGGATGAAATATTGCTGCGTAATTTATAGGCCACCAGATTCCTAGGGTCTTGTTAAAACTTATCGTATCAAAAATATTTTTCCTTTATATCTTAAAGCAAAAAAAGTTTTCCTTTATATCTTATAGCAAAAAATTTGAATGTCTACAGACAACAGATAGACAGACAGAAAAGGAAAACTAATGGGTCGTTTTCTAAACCGGAAGAATAACGTAACACCCTCTGGCGGATATGGAATATTCCTATTCAAAGAGAATTTTATTTTCAAACATTTGCAACTGCTAAAAGTGTAAATTCGAGTAAATGGATAATAGGAATATAAAATAGAAAAAGATATCAATAAAAATTTATTATTTGTATCTCATAAATAATTTTATATATCTCACAAAAGAGTTACGTCCCCACCCCCCTCCTGGGGTTAAAAGGTTATATCACTGCTCTTAACCATCACATTCTAGAACCAATTTTGAGATTTCTCGCATGATTAGATCGTTTTCATAATTCTTTTAGAATTTTTGCATCTTACAAAATTTCAACCCTTGGTTTATATTTCTATTATCTATTTACGCATTATGATGTATTTTTACCCCATAGTTTTTTCTTCCCTACGACTTTTTTTCTCCATTCTTTCCTCTTTAGAGGGGGCTATTTAATCTATTGGGAAATACGGAAATGTGATTAGTAACTTTCATCAAATAATATCTAACCTAAAAAGAATGTTTGTTTTATTTCAAATAAAAGAAAAGTTTAATATTTACAGACGCAGAAAGAGGCTGAGGACAAAATGACAATATTCCGCATTTTTTTTATTTTGAAAACGAACAAAAAATTAGCTAAAATGATCCCTAGATCGGAAGTTAGAAAAAAATTGTCTTATTTGGGAAGAATGATTTCTGAAGAAAAATTAAAGAATATCCAAAAGGAGTTCTGCTTCTTTCCTTTTCAATTCTTTAATATCCCCCTCCTCCTCAAATTGTTTTTCAGATCTGAACCTGCAAGCAGCCAATTAGGTGAAAGCGCCATAAGTGAATTTGCTAAAAGGGATATCATTGCTTAGAAAGGTTTTTAGCAATTTCTCGCTAAACTAATTTGTCTTTTACTCTATCAAATCTCTTCCGATCCTTCGTTGTTTTTGCTGTCGTTTGTGGATAATTTGATATACATAATAGAAGTTAGACATTGAGTGTGTCGAAATATGAGTAAAAAAATAGTAAAACTACATTCGATTGAGTATCTTAATAGTGTGCTGAAGAAAAACATCGTGAACGCAACAGCAATCAAAAAGAAATATCCAAGCTTAACTTATAACCTGATTGAAGTAGTCTTCACAGTTGGAACTAAAGCCCCACGTTTACTCCAAAACGACGGATTTTTTTCTGTTCTTAGCTGAAAACTAATATCAAGGGAAAAAGCTCCTTCTTCTCCATGAAAAGTCAAAATATCAACTTTGCTGTCGAAGTGAGCTAATGAAGTAAAATTATGTTGTCCAAAACTAAACGTGAAAAGAAAAAGGATTTCTGAATTCACGATTTTTGCTTTCCTTTTGTGAATTTTTAAGTCGGCTTTTTTCCTTGGCGGAATTATCTGTTAAAGCAATTTTATTTTTAGCTCGTTTTCGAACTTGTTGCTTTTAAAGTCTATTATTTTCACTTTGTCATCTGTGTGTCAGTAAACATGAAATGTTTCGTTCCAATAGAAAAAAAAATTAAAAAAATCAGTTTGGGTTCGATACTACAAAGTGCGCAACCTATATCAGAAAATTTCATTTATTTTCAATTTTTGCTTACAAATTATTAACAAGAGGGTTACAAAAGTTGTCGAAAGTGAATCAGGAAACTATTCATTGAAATCAGCTTGAACAGTTAAAAATGATTTGCTTGTTAAATAACGTTCGACTATGTATACATGTTCGGCCGCGGAAAATTTCATCATCCGTAACAAGTACAATACACGTCACCAACAAAGAATTGACAGCCTGAGAACTAAACAGTGTAGCATATGTCAGTCACTTCAGGGTTGTCAACGTTAGAATTGGTAGTTCATTCCGTTCAATTGGCGCGAAATACTAAGCATTTACACTTCGGGTTGCGCGAATTTTGAATCACTCTGTACTAATACGGGGCGGGGGTGGCTCAGTCGGTAGCGCGTCAGGCTCGTAATCTGTAGTTCCCAGGTTCGAGTCCCAGCTGGGTTAGCGTTGAGATTTATCTCCGCACAATTCCCCGCCCTGTCCACGGTCAGTAGGGGACACCGATGGGCTTGGAAAGGCCGCCGTCCGTCGGATGGGACGTTAAGCCGTGTGCGGAAGAGCCATACCCTGTGCACGTTAAAGAACACGCTGGATGGCCTTGACGGGAGGCTACCATCTGTCTCCCAACAGCTGTTCCAGTGGGTCCCCTACCCAAACCTTCTCTGAGCCTTCGGGGTCCTTGTGACCTGGCCATTTAGCCCATGGTATGCAAAAAAAGTGCCGCTCAGAGGTAAAACAACCCAACCCAATCATCTCTTTTTTTTCTTTGGATTAATAGGTACCAATAAAATATTAATAATCAGAGTATGGAAATTTTCCATTATTTAAAATTTTTACCATTAGGTTGTGCTAAGATTGGGAAATTTTGTTTTCCTCAAAATAAGCATTTCATATTCAATATTAGCGATTCGATTTTATCTTGTGTTGAAGCACGTGAAATTCTTTTATTTCATACAAGGCTAGTGTACATAGGCATGATAACTGGAGGAGTCTGCAATGCTTTGCTTCTAAGAGTCTGTTTTTGCCTCCATTGACCTTACGTCTCTACTGCTTTTTTGTTACAGTGCTGTGTCATCCCTACGACTTTCTTTTTTTCTTTCTAGTGCTGTTTTATTCCTGTGACTTTTTTTTGTTCCGGCGAGATTTCGTTTCTTTGATTCTCCCCCCTCCTCCGTTGTTTTCTTCTCCCAATGACATTTCGTTTCTACGACCCTTTTATTTGTTCCAGTGCCGTTTTACCCTAAGACTTTTTTTTGCTTCAGCACCGTTTTGTCCCTAAGATGTTTTTTTTTTGTTTCATCGACTTTTCATCTGGACGGCATTTTGGCTCCAATTACTCTTCGTCGGTATGATGCTTTTTTCTGCAGAGCCATTTTCTGCCGACTTTACTTTTACCCCATAGTTTTTTCTTCCTTACGACTTTTTTCCTCCATTGGTTTTCTTCCCTACGACTTTTTTTCTCCATTGGTTTTCTTCCCTACGACTTTTTTTCTCCATTCTTTTTTCTTCATTACGACATTTTTTTCACCATTGATTTTTCGTCCCTTACGACAATTTTGCTCCAGCACCATTTTGTTATGACTCTTATTTTGCTCCATTGTTTTTTAATCCCTTTGACATTTGTTACTTTTTTTTATTGTTATTTTTTTCCTATGACATTTTTGTCTCAGTGTCATTTTGTTCCGACTTCCTCTTGTTCCAAAGATTTTTCGTCCCCTAAGCCTTTTTTTTTTTCAATTGACTCCTTGTCCCCGCGCCTTTTTGTTTTGCTCCAGAGGCGTTTCGTTCGTATAATATTTTGTACCATCGCGACATACCGACTGATTCAATCGATAATTTGAAGATTCAATGAAGTATTTCTTCTATACTTCGAATATTAAATATGCCTATTTAAATGCCCACTTTGACAGAATGCAAAGGTGGGGATATCATCAGAATAGATTTTATAGATCAAATGCATGCGGTTTTCCGGCATCTGCATAATATAGAAGTGCTCCAATACTTTTGCTGCAGTACATAAAAAAGGGAGAAAATTGCTAAATTCAAACATGACGTGTAAAGTGCTCATCATGTGAGGGAATTTCAACCCTCACATGCCATATTGTAGATGGCATTATTATGATCATGTGAGGGCTCATCATGTGAGGGAATCAATTTCATTTAGCAAAAGAGTCAAAGAGATTCTAGTATACAGAGACAATTATGAGTGATTGGCGAAATTGGCGAGATGAACCTTTTCATTATAGGGTTGTTGATGCGATAAACAGAAAAAAAAAACTAAAGTGATGAAGATTGGTCAGGAAGGTGATGTTTCTTTCTTCTGAATGAATTTGCTCTCGAACAAGTTTTCTCAGTTCAATTTTCTCGTGAGTTCTGTAACAGATAATAATAATATGCGACATAAGATAATACAAAAGAATAGGAATTGCTGCGGAGACATTTAAGAATTTGTGGTGATTGTGAAAAAATTTCTTATACATCCAAAGACTAAAATCAGTCTTCAGAAATGGTTTGGTCCTTTCCAACATTCATTTTGATAGTGAAACTTTGCTATTTATAATTAAGATAACTGGAGATGAGATGCTTTTGATTGTAGATGACTTTGCAGTATCTTGGGAATTAATTGGTTTGACTATGCAAATAACGTTGGGTTACATAAGTAATGCACTATACAAGATAATTCATCATCCAAATCCTCCCAACCATCAGTATACTGGTTCCTCAAATTCAAACTCAGAAGTGCCGCAAATATTGCAAAGTTTTTTAGTACATGCTTCATCTTTAGCTTTCCCAGAGTGAAGTATCGAATTTAAGAGAAAAATAGAGGATACGATGTCAGACCATAGAGAAGTTTATAGTGACCTTCAGAAGTCAAGTAGGCAATCTTAACAAGTTTATTCAAGAAAACTAAAAATGATTTTTAAGTTTCTCACCAGGAAATTAAAGTAGTGAATGTATTAAGGTAATACTTCCTAAAGTCCGTTAGATTATAGTAAGTTAAAATAGGCATTTTTTTATTTATGCTCATTTTATGCAGAAATATTTAAAGAATATATATATATAGCTTAGATGGAAAGTAGGAAAGTATTACTCAAGAGCAATAGCATTTATCATAAATAAAAGAGTAAACTTTAGAGACCATTCGCTATTCTTTAAAAAAAATGAAGTTTGTTTTAGAGCCCTCCATTGATGTGACATTTAGGTCACCACATATTGTCCATTTAAACTGGTCACATTTTATAGCAGCGAGTATTTTTTCCATGTTTGCATAAGTTACCTTTATTCCCACAGCGTGTGTTACTGGAATGGAAGGTTTTTGGTTTCCTTTTTTCAAAAGGACAGCTTTTAAGCTGAATTTTGACGAATCGATAAATAGACGAAATTCCTTAGGGTCGTGAGATGTTCCAATTTCTTCCATCAATCCTGAATATCTGTGCAAAAACACAAACCATCTTGCATTTCGTAACAAGCAGATAAAGCCAAATTTCTCTTTCTGAAGAGAGAAACTCTGGTACCCTTGGCCAGAAGATTCCACTCTTGAACTCGAAACTAAAACCTCAGCTTGTTGTTTGGAAAGTCCAAGGTCTCGAACAAGATCATTTAGTTGATTTTGATGAATCAGATGATTTTTAGGGGTGTATGTAGGATCATGATTAATATGTGCCTCAAAGTCTTCTTCTGATGAATATGAATCAATCTCCTCCCAATTGGTTGGAGGTGTTGTAGAGGAAGATTTTGTCCATGAGGAATTGGCCTTATGGCTGAAGCACATTTGGATATTGTATTTTGCTTTTGTTCTTTTTTAAAGTCTGACACTTTAGTTAAACAAAAATAGCAATCATGTATGTAACTAATTGGCTCACACCAAACCATTGGAACGGCAAAGAGAAAGGATTTTTATCTTGCCTTTGGTCTTTTTTAAAGTCTGACACTTTAGTTAAACAAAAATAGCAATCATGCATGTAACTAATTGGCTCACACCAAACCATTGGAACTGCAAAGAGGATGAATTTTTATCTTACCTTTGTTCTTTTTTAAAGTCTGACACTTTAGTTAAACAAAAATAGCAATCATGCATATAAATAGTTGTCTCACACCAAACCATTGGAACTGCAAAGAGCATGAATTTTTATCTTACCTTTGTTCTTTTTTAAAGTCTGACACTTTAGTTAAACAAAAATAGCAATCATGCATGTAACTAATTGGCTCACACCAAACCATTGGAACTGCAAAGAGCATGGATTTTTATCTTACCTTTGTTCTTTTTTAAAGTCTGACACTTTAGTTAAACAAAAATAGCAATCATGCATATAAATAGTTGTCTCACACCAAACCATTGGAACTGCAAAGAGCATGAATTTTTATCTTACCTTTGTTCTTTTTTAAAGTCTGACACTTTAGTTAAACAAAAATAGCAATCATGCATGTAACTAATTGGCTCACACCAAACCATTGAAACTGCAAAGAGCATGAATTTTTATCTTACCTTTGTTCTTTTTTAAAGTCTGACACTTTAGTTAAACAAAAATAGCAATCATGCATATAAATAGTTGTCTCACACCAAACCATTGGAACTGCAAAGAGCATGAATTTTTATCTTACCTTTGTTCTTTTTTAAAGTCTGACACTTTAGTTAAACAAAAATAGCAATCATGCATGTAACTAATTGGCTCACACCAAACCATTGGAACTGCAAAGAGCATGGATTTTTATCTTACCTTTGTTCTTTTTTAAAGTCTGACACTTTAGTTAAACAAAAATAGCAATCATGCATATAAATAGTTGTCTCACACCAAACCATTGGAACTGCAAAGAGCATGGATTTTTATCTTACCTTTGTTCTTTTTTAAAGTCTGACACTTTAGTTAAACAAAAATAGCAATCATGCATGTAACTAATTGGCTCACACCAAACCATTGGAACTGCAAAGAGCATGGATTTTTATCTTACCTTTGTTCTTTTTTAAAGTCTGACACTTTAGTTAAACAAAAATAGCAATCATGCATATAAATAGTTGTCTCACACCAAACCATTGGAACTGCAAAGAGCATGAATTTTTATCTTACCTTTGTTCTTTTTTAAAGTCTGACACTTTAGTTAAACAAAAATAGCAATCATGCATATAAATAGTTTTCTCACACCAAACCATTGGAACTGCAAAGAGGATGGATTTTTATCTTACCTTTCACTCAGGCCAACAAAGCACAAAATGCAGCACACATGTGGAGCCCATGTTTTGTTCTGATCTCCAACATGACATCCAAAATACATGTTATAAGATTTCTTCACAATCTTTGTCAAAGAACGACCCTGGGATTTCAAAATATAATATCCACATACATAACAAAACTTCTCTGGCACATTAACATGTCCGCGAAGCTGCCTTTTGTGCCATTTAAATGCCAAAATTCATTCTTCAACGTACAGCACGTGTTCCTCCTACAATGAAAACAATAAGAATAGCGGTCTGACTGTTACATGTTTTCTCCCACTCTGCAATCAGTGTTGTCAGCCACAAAAAGTAAAATATCTTGTATGCTTCCAGTTGCTAGTATGTTTTGGTATAGGAAGTCTTCAATTAGTTGCATCTTGAAATTAGAAGTGAAAAAAATTTTAATATGTTCAAGCAGAATTTAAAAACTTTCTCTTTTCTTTGCAAGATGTTGCACCTATGATAAATAATGAAGTGTAAAGTAAAAATCTATTGTTCATATATCGGGAAAATGACACACATTGTTTGTAATCTTTGTAGTGAGTAAGTCGTTATTGATTTTTGTATTAATTTCCTTTAGTGACCCAGACAAACCATATGGTTTTTGGGTTCACTCATATTTTTCTACGTTATAAACTGTATATGATGATGAAATAAAACTGATTGATTGATTGATTGATTGACAATTGTTCATGCTCTAAAAACCTTGTAAACCAGTGTAATCATTGAACAAACTGTAGAAAAACAAGCCTATTCATTTTAGCAAAGCTAAATGACGTTTCAGGTCAGTGATTTTAACTGATGTCGTTGTTCTAAGCATTTCAGCTGTTACAACCCTATAATTCTGAACGAGAAGTTTTGGTTGTCGAGATTTAGACGTATACGATTCAGATATTTATTTTCAGTCACATTTCTTGGTAAAAATATTTTTAATAAGTCATTGAGCTTTGAATTTGACTCTCTACTGATATAAATCGTTTCTAACCAAGTGCGAAATGTAGGCCAAGCGGGGCAAGTTGTTGACTCAGTCAGTAACGGCCAGTCTCGTAATCTGTAATATCCAAGTTCGTACTCGTCTCTCCCTGTGATGAGATTTAGCTCCACTAACCTCCACTCTTTCCTCTGTAAGAAATGAGACACCGATGGACTTGAAAAGGCCGCTCTCCTTCGTATGGGACGTTAAGCCGTTGCCCCGTGTGCGGAAGAGAGCCATACCTTGTGCACGTTAAAGAACAAGCTGGATGACCTTGACGGGAATCTCCCATATGTCTCTTAATAGCTGCCCACTGGGTCCCATTCCCCCAACTGTCTCTGAGCCTTTGGGTCCTTATTATCTGGCCATTTAAGTCCATTGTGTGGAAAAAAAGTGCCGTTCAGAGGTAAAATATGCCAACCCTAAACAAATGGGTACCGAAAATACATCCATAAATAGAAGAAAATATAAATTCTGAGAGTTTACGATTTACAATTTGAAGCAGTTCTGGAGAAATGTGGGAAATACCGTCTTACTCTTTCTCACTAATCATTGAGTGAAGATTTTCTTTTTTTTCAAGTATCCAATTGCAGAATTCAGTTCAAAAGCAAAGACGATTTCTCCGCAAACATAAGAGACACTTGTTCACTATGCCTTTCGATTATTTTACCTTCATGTCTCCGCAACGGTTTCTTCAAAAGTAACGGAAAGCAACCTCTTATTCGGAGCTAATCGCAATGACTGCACCTCAGTGATTTCTGCGGATGCGTGGGAGTGTCACCTCGGCCTCTCTCTCCAGCCTACCTCCGACGGCCTCCAACTTGGTTGCTATGACAACGCAATGGGAGTAAAACTCCCGCGTTCTTCGACACGAGGTTCAGTGAGCTAGGTAACTGCAGGTTGGTGATGTGAGCGGATCTTGTGCTTGCTCCTCAACGTTGTTACAAAATCGAGTGTTTGGGCTTCTTGTATGCTTAGGCGAGTATGTCTCACAGCCGTCAAACTCATCTCACTTGAATGTTCTTTGTTCCTTTCGTAGATATGGAAAAGTACTGACTGCGAAAATTGAATTTTGAAGAGATTTCTGCACGTTGGTCGGTGTTACATTGGTGGTTTCAGTTCGTAAAATTTGGATTATTCACGTCGTTTCAATTGTGAAGTGATAACTATTCGTTGACTATAGGGATACCAAACGACTAAACCTACGTTCTATGAAAAGTCCTAAATATATCGGTAAGGCTTATTTTCGTGAAACCTAAAATCATTAGACGCTTATTACCTTTTAGTAGTTTGAGTGTTGTTATTAGTTAGGAGGAAGAATTTTAGAAGATAGTAAAAAGTTGTGAGCATGAATTAAAGTTTCGAAGTGTAAAAATTTAAGGAGTAGAATTAAATTAAAAAATAATAATATTTTGATCTGTTTTAATAGTAAATAAAGCGAAAAAGAGAAAGAGAAAATTTGTTATTTAACTGAACACTGCAGATTTGTGCAGAATCTCCAGTTTTTGTCGCATAAAAATATGTGAAGCTAGTTTTCTCTGATTTGTTACGACGTTTAGTTACGACGTTTCGACTGAAACTGTTATTACAAGACTGAAAAATACCATGGACTTTATTATATGGAAATGACATTTCATCGTCTTAGTATTTACAGTAGCAAATATTACATTTTACTGTTGAACTGATAACCTTTCAAAAACGTCTAGTTTAGAGTTTGTAAGTATAACTTTGGAAACAAACATTTATTTCCGACGTTTAATAATCAGGATTAAAAAACTATATTGACCATAAGAACTGAAAGTTTTCAATAAAACCACATTTCCCAAGAAGACAATTTCTATAATTTCTGGTCAATTTCGGAGTATCAGGTCATTTATTCAAAGTATATGATTTGATTTTAGACATAGCTGTTCGGAAAATATTGCGCTGAAGAGAATTACTCAGTTTTTAAATGCAAAAATGGTTTAATAGTGACAGATAACCAAACAATGCTTCAGAAACGCCTGAGATCATGCAGATGTGTATGCATTTTTCAAGTGATATGAACTTGTGGGGAAACATTAATTTATGCCCTACATCGAAAAAGGAATTTTCTATCAGAGATATTCTTCGTGACAAACTTTAATTATTCCTTGTTTGGATATCAAACACTTCTCATGGTACAGTGAAGAGTAATTAAAGCTATAGTAATTAAACACTTCTCAAAGCAATTCAACAGAATCTACCTATGATGGTTTAGAATAACTGAGATTCTTCCGTTTCAAGTATCAATGTGGACTATGAATCCTAGCAGTTCATTAACAAATGCTCATCGATCCACTACCTTTCATTCACCACTATGGTAGCAGCCGTCTCTGACAGCGTGAGTTCCTTATCAGCTACAGCCCTTTAAGGCACCAGTTTTCATTCACCCCTGCAACGGCTTCTGCTGCATCTTCTGCCGGCGCGGCTGGTTCCGCCTCCGTACCTGTTGTTTGTCCGCCGCCTACGCCGCCGGCGGCTTCCTCACAAGAAGAGGTCATGTTGCCATTCTCACACAGGTTCAAGCAACGGGCGCGCAGTGATCCATGGATCTCGGATCGTATTCGTCGTTACTTTACACGCCGGTTCACCGTCGGCACAGATACACCGTCGCAACAACAAACGGTATGCCTCCGCATGCGTGGGTGTTTCGTGCACGTGCATGATGTCGTGGAGAGTCTTGTTTCTTGTTCTTTACTTTGGTCTCTTTTATCTGTCTCGCTTATGTTGGATTTGTACTGATTGTATAAGCATTGAAAAATAAATTTAATACATTGTCGAGATTTCTCAGCATGTTATGTAGTGTCAAATTGTTCTTTCATTATTTTGTGTATTCTTCATATCAGTTGCAATTTTTTTTCTCTTTCCATTAATATTACTATTCTAATTTACTCTTAGGAACAGATTCGTTATTGATGTTAATAGGGAGTCTGATTAAAGCTCAGTAATTTCCTTAATAAGTTTTTATAGGAAAAATACACAGTCGTATCAAAATAATATGACCATCTACCATACATACACAGTCGTATCAGAATAATATGATCACCTCCCATAGTATATGTATGGTAGGTGGTCATATTCTTATACGACTATGTATACTATAATAGGTGGTCATATTATTCTGATACGATTGTGTATACTATAGTAGTGGTCATATTATTCTGATACGACTGTGTATAACTTAATGGAAAAAATATGACTTAAAATAATTTCCATTCAACATCTAAAAAATAATTATGGAAGGTAAAATATTTAACAGTTTATCTGGTTCTCTAAAAAAAATCTCTGATTTCGTGAAATTTAATCATTCCCAAAAAATGCTAAAAATTTATTTTTGTACATTTTAGCAAAATTTAAAATAATGGTTATTACTTTTGTATGTTCTTTTTTGCATGTTTGAATTATCTTTTCGGAAAAAGCAATTTAACTCCCATTAAAAAAATAAATAAATAAATACCCCCTCAAGCAGCTGCTTGCCACAGAGGTCTGACAGGAGCCTGTCAGTTTATATGCCACAGTAGAAGGTCTGAGAGGATGGCAGGACCTCAGCAGAAAAACGACACAAACAACCATGCCTTACCCGGGGCTCGAACCCAGGTCCCTTAGATCAGTAGCCAAGCGCGCTAACCACTCGGCCATGGGACGGCATAACTCCCATTACTGATGATAAATTTTCAATACTTTACATGACTTAAAGACTTTTAAATACTGAACGAATATTTTTGAAAAAACGAGATTTAATTAGATTTAATTGAGATATTTCATTTGCTCTCAATTCAGATTTTTTCACCGAAAGCTTATTTGAGAGTTATGGGTTTGATCCTCTATTGACATAACATGAGGTTGTTCCTAATAAAATGATCCCTGAATTTCATTTGAAAAATAAAGCCAAGGAATGTGGTAAGGTATTATTAGAAAAAAATATTATTTATGTGTTTTAATGAATAAATCGAAATCAGTGTTTCAGAATGATCAATAATTGATCATTCATAAATTATTAGTTGTGTTAAATATAATAGTTACTATTTATCTTCGGATTAAATTCCAGTTAAAAGATCTTTTATATAATCGCAATAAATATTTTGTTTTACGTATCATATATACTGTGTTATTATTACTAAATACTTAATGAGGGAAAAGATTAAATTTCCATCATATGTGATTAATAAAAGAATCACAAAATTGATGCAATAAATTCAATCATATTTTTAAGCGTACCCCTGAGTTGGAGGTAATAATTCTGGCGCGTTGTGATCTCTTCCCATCACTAACTGACTATGATTGCATCGACTGGTAAAGAGGAGCTGCACTAACTCAACTCCTCCCCTTGTCGGAGGAGATGTAGAAATTTTGTGAATGAATTCAATACTCACTCTGGTTCTGCACAGAATTAACAATACAATTTATTGTTTCATTTTCATCATCATCATCATCTTCAAGCAGCCATGGGCTACGGAGATCCAACCAGACCGTGCAGTTTAATTCTCCAAGCATATCTGTTCTGAGCTACATCTGCTGCATCCGGCCACTGTACACCAATTCTAACAAGGTCCTGTTTGACATTGTCTGCCCACCGCATCCTAGGTCTCACCCTCTTTCTGAGGCCTTTAGGCACTGTTCATAACCCTATTCGCCAATCTATAATTATCCATACGGGCAACATGGCCAAACCAACGGAGTCTCTCTCTGCACAATATGCTGCTTAAAGGAAGTTGCCGACTCCTTTGCTTAACCTCATCACTACTTACAAAGTTGAACCGTTTAATACCCAAGATACGACGTAAGCATCTAGAATCAAAAACATCTAATTTCCTGTTATCTCATTTTCAATGTGGGATAAATTGCCATAATTTCGATAAATTTTACGCACACCAATTTTCTACTTGTAATCACTGCCAAGACTTAATTTAACTTATCTTCTAATTTAAACACGTAACACTAACTTTTAATCAGCGGAAAAAGGCAGTTACTTTCTACCTAATATGCTGGGAGTGTTTTCTTGCAGGTCCTGCTGTCGATATCTTTCATTAGGTGTTGGTCAGAGCGGTCTGTGGTTCTTTCTGCGGGGTTGGGGAAGCCGTAGGAGTTCTTGATTCCTTTCGAAGGTCAATAGCTTGCATTGGAGTCATTGATGCCTCGGAGAATCCGGTGTCCCTTACGTCAAATCGGGGCTTTGATGGCATGAAGTCGCTCTTCGCTACTCCTGGGTTGGGTTGTTTTACCTCTGAGCGGCACTTTGTTGCACACCATGGGCTAAATGACCAAGTCACAAGGACCCCGAAGGCTCAGAGAAGGTTGGGGGAGGGGACCCACTGGAACAGTTGTTGGGAGACAGATGGTAGCCTCCCGTCAAGGCCATCCAGCGTGTTCTTTAACGTGCACAGGGTATGGCTCTCCCGCACACGGGGCCACGGCTTAACGTCCCATCCGTCGGACGGCGGCCTTTCCAAGCACCATCGGTGTCCCCTACTGACCGTGGGCAGGGCGGGAAATTTTGCGGAGATAAATCTCAATGCTGACCCAGCTGGGACTCGAACCTGGGAACTACAGATTACGAGCCTGGCGCGCTACCGACTGAGCCACCCCCGCCCCTCGCTACTCCTGACTATGTCACTTCATTAGTCTTGGAAGGAGCACTATATCGGCTTGCATCACGCCGATTCAGCTTCCAGCAATCCACATTCACACCTCTTAAAATGTTCCACTGGATTGTGTTCTTGCGGCTCCCAACATCAGCTTATCTCAGTGTCCGCTGCAGTCTTCAAATCTTCAGCACTTCATCCCTCTATTCCTATCTGGCTAACTACTGAAATTCTAAAATACTGAAATTGTGAACCACTGAACCACATTCCTTTATCTGTCTCCCGTTTTATACTGCAATAACCACCCCCTTTGATTACTGCGGTCGGCACCTTTGCTGGCGAAGCAATTTTCCCTTTGAGACTGGGTCTTCCTCACGGGTTGGGGAGACATCTGATATTGACTATCTCATTTAATGTTCGGCGAAGATCGGCGAGTCTGCAATCCAAACTGAGCCCGAGCTACAGGTGTCCAGCGATATTTCGACATACAGAGTCGGACATTCCCAAATCTTCCGTGGTGTCAAGAAAGGGGAATTTATTGTGGTCGTGCTGTGCTTTATTATCGTTAGGGGATATTAGTATACTAGTGGTCAGGTTCTGTGTTATTTACCTTTGGCGCTGCTGGTCAATTCGGGTGGGATCTCAATGTTGCTTCGTGCACGTGTGGGGTGGTCAGCTCTGCACTCTTTGAATGCAGGCTGCCATGTCATCCCCAGCTCTTCTTGAGGAGAAAAAAAGAGATGGATTTCGGTTGAATGCTGTGCATGGGAAGAATTTGGATTTGATTTTATTACGTTCATTTGACCGAAAAACTAATTGAGGCATAACAATATTTTTAATTATTTAAATATCTATAAAAATCGTTTTATGAAGGAAAAACATAAGAGAAAAAATATACACTCATCCCTTGATTTACATGATTTCGTTTTACACGTTCAAGAAAATGCAACCAGTTACGATTTGTACGATTACAGCCTCTGTTTTTCATAGTACGGAATTCGCTTTTTTTTGGTGTGTGTATGATTATATAAACCGTCCCGTGGCCGAGTGGTTAGCGCACTTGGCTGCTGATCTAAGCGACCTGGGTTCGAGCCCCGGGTAAGGCATGGATGTTTGTGTTGTTTATCTGCTGAGGTCCTGCCATCCTCATAGATATTCTATTATGGCGTCTTAAACTGCTGTCTCCTGTCAGACCTCTGTGGCAAGCAGGTGATTGAGAGGGTATTTATTTTAATTACTTAATGATACATCATGTATTAAATATATTAATTCATATTATGTATTAAATATATATATAATACATAATATGAAGTAGCAATGGAGCGTCAAGGGAGTCAATGTGATCCCGAAGTACAAATCAACTAAATGGTTTTAGTATAATAAATATAATGGTGGGGTTTCTAGAACCAATGTTTTTGAAAAAAATATACATGTTTATGATTGTAATACCTTAATTAAAAGCGTACCCCGTAGAGTTTAGAAAACAATGCTCACCATTCGTGACTCTACATATATCCATTCAGTATTCCACTTCTTGTCATACACGCTGCGGCATATCTCTTCTTACTGGCCATTGCTCCTCTTATTCTAGAGGGGTGGCTAAGTTGGTAGCGCGTCAGGCTCGTAATCTGTAGTTCCCAGGTTCGAGTCGCAGCTGGGTCAGCGTTGAGATTTATCTCCGCAAAATTCCCCGCCCTGCCCACGGTCAGTAGGGGACACCGATGGGCTTGGAAAGGCCGCCGTCCGTCGGATGGGACGTTAAGCCGTGGCTCCGTGTGTGGGAGAGCCATACCCTGTGCACGTTAAAGAACACGCTAGATGGCCTTGATGGGAGGCTACCATTTGTCTCCCAACATCTGTTCAGTGGGTCCCCTCCCCCAACCTTCTCTGAGCCTTCGGGGTCCTTGAGACCTGGCCATTTGGCCCATGATGTGCAAAAAAGTGCCGCTCAGAGGTAAAACTCCCCAACCCAACCTCTTATTCTAGTGTTCAAGTGATTCAGCTCTCGAATTTTGTCCATGTAATAATTCTTTATAACCCCCCCCCCCCTCAATAAAAAATTAATGAATGTCAAATTAGGGCTCCTTGGTGGCTATAGAATTGAACCACTTCTCTCAATCATATGTCAGGAATTATTGCACAAAGAACTTGCATAAAATCTCTTGAGAAATATGGCCACCCGTGAAACTGTTTCAATGGGAGAATGTGCAGGTAGAATATTCAATGTGATTCCTTTGGTGTATTTGAGGACAGTACTTACAGAAACTCCACCTTATTTGTCTGACACCCTGCACATTTTAACTAATATTAGCTAAATGGGGCAGTTCTAGAAGCTTCAGCGCTTGAATACAAATAATAAGTCAAAAATTGTTTTCTAATACGACGTTAGAAAGAATAGATCCTTAACTTTTTAAAACTTTAGGCAATTTGTTCTCGATGTTCCTGAATAACATCGCTCAATCGATGTTTTCATTGTGATGTTGCGTTTTGTGTTTCATCTTTAGACATTCAGGCTTATCATTCCACAATTTTTGCATATGGTCTTCTAAATTACCGAAAAGACTACACCGTCACTCTGACCCCTGTTTGACCTTGACCACGACACCGAATCTGAAATTTATGAACATTTCTTAGAATTACGGCCTAAATGGACCTGTGCACCAATTTTTCGCTCTCTGGCAACGGTATAGAGAAAAATAGACCTTTGATCTCGAAGGACTCATCACAACTATAATTTCACGTTTGTGAGATCAACGAATCGAATATAATCTACGATTTGTGAGATCTACGAATCCCCAGACATCAATTTTTTGCTCTATAACATCAGCAGGTCGGTTTTTGACCTCAAAGGACAAGCCGGATTCGAAATTCTATGACATTTCTGAGATCTACAGCCCGAAAAACTACAAGACACCAATTTTCACGTTTAAAGCACTCGTAAATCAAGATATGATGTCTACGTCACCTCCACTTGGAATTGAAGGACATGTCGGAGGTCATATTTCAGTGTTCCTCCAAGTGCAAATTTTGAGAGCTCTATCATTTCAGCACCATAGTTAGAATTAGCGTTGGTCCATCACTCGCAATCGTCTACACCCATTCCTCGATTTACACGGTACTCAGTTAAAAAATGAATAAATACCTCCTCAAGCAGCTGCTTGCCACAGAGGTCTGACAGGATCCTGTCAGTTTAATACTCCATAGTAGAAGGATCTGTGAGGATGACGGGTCCAACTGCACGCGGTGCTCCCAGGTGGTCACCCTCCCAAGTACTGACCGCGCCCAAAGCTGCTTAACTTGGGTGATCGGATGAGAACCGATGTTTTCAGCTTGGTACTGCTCGATATTATACGGTCAAGAAAATGTAATCAGTTTCGTTTTACACGGTACGGATCGAGATTCTTTTAAATATATATTATACATTATAAACTAACAATTGTATAGCGTCAAGGGAGATTATTAAACTGTCATCCGAAAGCAAAAAATAATAAACTAAATGGTTTTGATTACTTCTTGAATAGTAATTTAACAAAATAAAACACCAACTGTTGGTACAAATGTTTAATATCTCATTTATATTCAGTTCCTTAATATTCTTCTTTCAAATTTCGTCATCAAATTCGATGGTGTACGTCCACATTATCGATGAGTATTTTTCGTGACTAAAAAGAAATGTATGAGAAATTAATCTCTGAATAAGTGCAATTAAAGTGTAAAATAATGTTATCATAATGCTTATTATTACTGCTAAGCTGAAATTTCATATAAATATATATAAACAAAACATTCATTGTACGTTTTATTCATAACAAGGTTATTTTTCGGAACCTATCGACCTTTTTACATAACTTGATGGTTTCTATTTAGACAGTGATTTCTCCGAACCTATTTACCGTGTAAATCGAAGGATGGGTATGTATATAAGATATGCATCCATCCTTCGATAAGCTATAGATAGGATGGCACCCAGGCCAGACGTACGTATAAGCTAACTAAGCCACAGCTTATCGAGGCCTCACGATACAAGTGGTCTGAAAGAAAGGGGTTTCTTATTCTACTATGTCAAGCAAAATTTTTATTTAAATGAATGTAATGTGAAAGCATTGTTCATTTTATCTTTATACAGCCATCAGTATGGCTTTGTTTTCTCAAGGTCATTCCAGAGTTTTAGGAACGTTCTCCGTGATGTCACAACAGGAACAGTTGAGCCAAAGAATTTACAGAATCTTCCGTTCTTTCTTGCCTTTCTTTGTTTTTGATTTGATGAATATTTCTCTTTGTGAAGTCTTTTAGTTAATACACTGGTTTCCATAAATTAAGGAAAATCCCAATGTTAATTCAATGGGAAGCTAACGTCAAAGCTTTATAATTTCTAAAATATGTATTTTTTTGTTTTGAAAAATGTGATTGCAGATAAAGATCTCGATCAAATAAATCAATCTCGATTTTCAACAATATTCGTTCAGTATTTAATGAGTTATGGAAGTTTGAATATTTAGCGATAACAATGCCACCCACAAAAATTGACTTCAAAAATTAATTAAAACTTAGTAATAAGTATTGTATCAAAGTGTTTAATAAAATAAGTTTGCATTTTAGAACTTTGTTTAAGGAATTCTTTCAGTATTCTTCAGTTTTGAATCAATTTCTTAAAACTGGCATTGCTGTTGTTAAATATTCAAATTTCCATAACTCATTAAATACTGAACGAACAGTGTTGAAAATCGAGATATCGATTTATTTGATTGAGATATTTATCTGCAATGACATTTTTCAAAACAAAAAAAAAGTTATTTTAGAAGTTATAGAACTTTGACTTTAGCTTCCCATTGACTTAACTTAGAGATTTTCCTTAATTTATGGAAACCAGTGCATTTGTTTTTAGACCATTCCGAATTATGAGTATCAAAGAGGGCTTCAAGGATTAAGATTGATTCATGCCATGCATTCCCTTCAGCAGAAAAAATACGTAAGAAGTGTGTGATAAAGTGTTGGCATCAAGGTAAATTCGATTATCAACATTCTAGGCTAAGTAGTGAACATTTTCCAGATCCCTGTCACAATCATGACTTACGAAACGAACCCTTAGGATTCATTATTAGAGGTAAACTAAAAGATAATGTTATCTCAGATAGAAACCTGCCGCATAAAGATTCAGTTTTTGTTAAGACGACCGATTTTAATCGGATAAAACGACTGTTGTCTCGAGGATACACGAAGCAGAGTGTTGGGAAAATTAAACGATGACCCAGAAAATTACGAAAATTTGATCAATTAAAAAGTAACATTATGACAGGAAAATTATAATTTAAATATATTAGCATGTAGTGCACTGATTCGAAATAGTGAAACTTATTGTCAGTGCATCCAAGTCAGAATCTGCGTTAAACAACTTTTAATTAAGGTATTACAAAGTAACATTATGACAGGATTTGGGTTGGGTTGTTTTACCTCTGAGAGGCACTTTTTTTGCACACCATGGGCTAAATGGCCAGGTCACATGGACCCCGAAGGCTCAGAGAAGGTTGTGGGAGGGGACCCACTGGAACAGCTGTTGGGGGACAGATGGTAGCCTCCCGTCAAGGCCATCCAGCGTGTTCTTTAACGTGCACAGGGTATGGCTCTCCCGCACACGGGGTCACGGCTTAACGTCCCATCCGACGGACGGCGGCCTTTCCAAGCCCCTTTCCAAGCCAACATTCCAAGCCGAATTTTAGGGAGAATAATCAAATAAAGAAGGCATTTTTACTTTTAATTTAGTTTAAAAGGAAATTTTATAAGTGTTTATTCTATCAAATTAAAATGTGATTTCGGTGTCATTTCGTATCCTTCCCTTTCTGTATCATTTCATAAGTACTAAAAAACTTGCAAACAAAATGTTTTTGAAATGAAATCTTTATTTTTCGAATTAAAAAGTTTGACAGTTATTTTTCGTGTAAATAATATTTTCTTATAATTTAATACATTTTAATGTTTTTTTTTTATCTCTATTAAACATTTTAAGTAAGTTCAAAATAATTGATATACCTACCCGCAATTTAACGAGCAAATATCTTACACATTTTAATTTCATTATACCTAATTACTAAGCTGTAAATTTAATCAGACATAATTTCTTGATGTAAACTAATAACCTGAAATAAGAATCGGCAGATGTTTGGGAAACTCTTAATGATGATCAGGTAAGAATTCAAACGAATTCTGAAAGCAGTGAACATAAAGAATAAAAAAAGACTAACACAGTGAAAAAAGAAACACGCTCAACGTATTTACATTTTCTCAATGTGTACTACGTTTTGCAAATGAACTTATTTGATTGATTCTCGACAAATGCCGAAACGCTGAAGTCGTGCAAATAGCCCGCAAAGATTGTAATTTCTTTTCAACAGTTAATAGGTATTACATAAATACTGATCACAGCAAAGTCATTAACAACGAACGTGGTTTCTCTTTATACAAATCTAGACAAACAAAAATATGAGTAAGTTAGGTTATGTCGAAATTGCTGAACAAGTAATTAATGTTCATGTCGAGCAAGTTCAAGAATCCATCTCCATGCCGTCGTCTTAGATACCTTCCGGTTATGCACGTGTTCCGACGGAACGTGGGCGGCTGTTGTCATGGTTACCAGAAGACACTTCACATGGAAAGAGCTGGAATTGCAGATCTGCTTCACGGTGAAACGTTTGTTAGGAAACGTGGGTGTAACAGTGACGTTGTTATAATATTGAATTAAACGTCGGTGTTCTATCTGTCATTTCATTATCTCTCTTTTTTTTCGCTCAGAGCAAACTGAAATTAAGAGAAATAGGAAACTAGCGGTGCATTTCCCACTGTCTGATGAGTAAATCATCAATGGAAAGAGAAATGCGTAGGCGCTCGAGAGAACCTTACACGAGATGATGACATTCATTGATTGATCACTAGCATACATCGACTATTTGGTGTTCAGGGCAAACCACTTTATTCGGCAAAAAACTACACAAATAAAAAATAGGCGTAAATACAGTGACCGAAAAAATTCAAAAACGTGTTAATTTAATCCACCTAAATCGAGAGCCGATAATATATCGTTACAAAAAACCGGAACATTCGGACGTTCCGAAAACTTTTTTTTTTACCTGACACCGGGAAAGTTCTCTAAAAACCGGGACGTATAAACACCCTAGTTATATCAAATGAATCGTATATTAGGTGCAGTGACTTTAAAAGCAAGAGAACTGTTAAAGGACCTGAGTAATTAATACGTTCATGCATTGTTTCGTTTATTTCTTTATCATATCATAAAAGAATACTTGATATATTTTATGTTTTAAAAATCTGGCATTGTTCAACAAAACCAGATTCTTCTCATTCCTGCCGCAAATCAATAAAATAGCAATTTTCCCGCCGATAGTATTCTCCATAGTTTTTTTTTTTGACTCTCGATTATTGCTGATAGTAAAAAACAAAACGATTGATAGTTCGCATCACTAAAGGTAGTTCAACGAGAGATTTAGAAGTGGAGGATTGAGTGGTGCGAGAGAGCAGAAGCAGGCGAAGTCCCCATACGTATGGTGTGGCGGGGGTGGCTCAGTCGGTAGCGCGACAGGCTGGTAATCTGTAGTTCCCAGGTTCGAGTCCCAGCTGGGTCAGAGTTGAAATTTATCTCCGCAAAACTCCCCGCCCTGCCCACGGTCAGTAGGGGACACCGATGGGCTTGGAAGGCCGCCTCCGTCGGATGAGACGTTAAGCCGTGGCCGCGTGTGCGGGAGAGCCATAACCTGTGCACGTTAAAGAACACGCTGAATGGCCTTGACGGGAGGCTACCATCTGTCTCTCAACAGCTGTTCCAGTGGGTCTGCTCCCCCAACCTTCTCTGAGCCTTCGGGGTCCATGTGACCTGGTCATTTAGCCCATGGTGTGCAAAAAAGTGCCGCTCAGAGGTAAAACAATCCAATCCCTTACGTATTTCTTTTGCGGCAACTGGGGAGGTGCCGGGTGTGACGAAGTGAAGGCTTAGGGCAGAACGTCCTGTAAAGAGCAGAAAGTGATTGCACCCAGGTCTGCTAGTGTTCAAGGGAAAGACGTAGAAAGAAAATGAAGCAACGAACTGGCTGATAAGAAAAATCACATGAAATAAGACATTGTTTATCTCTCTACGAAGTGTGAGTAGTGCCCTAGAACTGGGGAACAGCTAATAGCAAAGGTTTTAGACAGCGAAACATATTTGACCTTCTGACGAATTCCATATCCTCGAAGAAGATGAAATAAAGATATTTCACAGACTCAGAAAATTGGTCTTCCTGTCCTTTTCGTAACATCTGAAGAAATCAGAATTCTGTTAAAAGAACCGTATGGGGGAATAAGGAAAGGGAGAACAATGTTACATATTGGATCAATGGCGTCAGGATCCCTTACAATCCTGATAACATGTCAGGTGCTCTTATGAAACGATTTATTCCTATCATTTAATCTTCAGCTAATGGGGTATTACAACCCACAATACACTGCTACCATGTTAGTTACTCTTACTAGTTTACTAGTTGAACTATTCCTCCCATTCAATCATCAGCTAATCAGAGAGTCCCAACGTTCTGATAACATAACTCTTACTGAGTTGATTTGTCACTTATCCTTCGAGAAATAATCGATCTCATTACCTCTTGATAACAACTCCATTACCAAATCGATTCTGACCCAAGGCTTTTTAATAGCTCCGTGAAAAAACGAATCTGCCTCAAGGTTTTTTGTGTTTTCGCACTGAGCTATTCTTTCCATTCAGTCTTCAGTTAATGGGTGAGATTCTAACTCACGAATCTCTTGTCACATGCTGCTGTTTATACAAACTAATCTCTCCCTGCCATTGAATCACAAGTAATAGGTTACTATGAATAAATTTCCTCTCAGCAATATACCATTAGTTAAATACGGAATCGCAGAGATAGTTCAGTTGGTAAGATCATCTGACGTATTATCCTGGAAGTCGTAGGCTTTGGTCCTCACTTCTGAATATTTCGATTATTTAAAAAAAAATACTTGTTCTAAATTAACAAGACTTTTACCATGAGCTACTGTTATCGACATTTTCAGTGATAAAGGTTTATTTTCGTTTCTAATTATAAAAATAAAATCTACCTGTGGTTATTAGATGCATCACATTCTCTAAAAGTTGATAGCGCCACAAATACCTCCATGACTGAAATATTTCCGTGGTTGTGGTTAGCTGGAGATTTAATGGCAAGGACAGCTGAGATGGTATGAGCAGCTGACATATCATGAGCAGTTTCTGTGTGTTCGGGTTCAGCTGCTAGCTACAAAAAACTTCGGTTTCTACTAAGGGACTCTTAGAACCAAACTGAAGCCAATGCCATTTAAAATTTGTGGATCCCAGTAATGATGATGATAGAGACTCAAATTTATTAAAATATGCAAATGATTTATATTTCTAGAAATAAATTGCAGCCTTTGGCACCTCTTGATTTTGAGCTCGTCATTCCGACACCTATTTGGACCTTAAAAACGATCTGAAAGTTCCTCATATTTCTGAGTTCTGCTGCTTCAAATAACCCTATTCACTAATTTTTTAACTCTCCAGCACTAGAATACTGAAGTTTAACCTTCGACCTCGAGGGACCCATCGCATCCAGAATTCCATAACGTTTCTAAGACCTACGACGAGTGGTGAAAGTAGATTTCATTTCTTACCGGTACGCTTCCAGCTTATCGGTAAGCACAGGCTGTCACTCCACCGACGTCATCGTACAGGGGTAATAAAGTGAGTTGGGTTGTTTTACCTCTGAGTGGCACTTTTTTGCCACAATGGGCTAGATGGTGGCCTCCCGTCAAGGCCATCTAGCGTGTTCGTTAACGTGCACAAGGTATGGCTCTCTCGCACAGTGGGTACGGCTTAACATTCCATCCGATGAACGGTGGTCTTTCCAATCACTGACCGCTGCTGACCGCCGGCAGGGCGGGGAGTTTTGCAAAGATATGTAGCTATTAGAGTATGTTGTAAAAATAAATAATAAATACCCCCTCAAGCAGCTGCTTGCCACAGAGGTCTGACAGGGGCCTGTCAATTTATATGCCATAGTAGAAGGTCTGTGAGGATGGCAGGTCCTCAGCAGAAAAACAACACAAACGTCCATACCTTATCCGGGGGTCGAAGCCAGGTCCCTTAGATCAGTAACCAAGCGTGCTAACCACTCGGCCACGGGACGGCTTGTTGTAAAAATGCTTCCACTTAAATATAAGGAGATATTTTTTTCTAGTTGTCTTGGTCATCAGATTTAACCAATACTTTCGAGTAATTGATGTTCTACTAATATAGTATGAAGATATCGTTATTTATTTTTCCTACTGCTCACATAAAACCATTACATGATCTATTCAATAGTGTCACTTTTATTCAGTGCGCTATAACACTGCAAAAATCAATGAAGTTCAAGTTGAAAGAGAAACCTTTACGACTGCCACAGGAGCGACAGAGGAAGAAAAAACAATGGTTACCTGTTAAAAGAAACTTTATTTTGTGACTGACAAAAGTCAATCTTTTCCTACCGCACTTTGAATGCAGGAACGCTGCAATTTTGCATCTATTGTCGCGGATATCACAAAGTAACATCGAGGCGGCTTGAAAATTGTTATAATAGTGCACTGGAAATCTGCATATTTTGCATTTTGTAGGCAATGTATTATATATATAATAAAAGAATAAAATACCCCCTCAAGCAGCTGCTTGCCATAGAGGTCTAACAGGAGCCTGTCAGTTGATATGCCAGAGTACAAGGTCTGAGAGGATGGCAGGACCTCAGCAGAAAAACGACACACACACATCCATGCCTTACCCGGGGTTCGAACCCAGGTCCCTTAGATCAGTAGCCAAGCGCGCTAACCACTCGGCCATGGGACGGCTTATTATATATATAATTTTTTTAAAGGGACTGAGATATCTGTAAGCATTGTGTTGGTTTATCGTATACAATAAAAAAACTAACAAAGGGAATACAACATAGGAACATTTAATGACATGCCTGTTCGAATAGTAGTCATGTATACTAACTACTCACTAGCCCAGGTAGGGATATTTATACTATTTTAGTCTTTTTCGAGGCGATTTTCGCTGATCTAATTCTTAAAATTGTGCATGATGTAACCATGATGTTATTCTTCGACATTTCACAGTAATTTGATCAAGTTTCTTTGTCATGGATATGCTCTTCATTTTCTGCTGTTCATAACTGTAAATGCATCTCTAATAACATTAGACTTTTTCTAAATAATCTTCATTGACTTTCTACCACACTTTTGCATACAAGAAAAAAGATCTACACTGTTTACGATTTCATATCATTGTTTAAAGGTGTTTTAAATCATTTACATCTGTATTGTTGTTGTTGTTGTTGTTTTACCTCTGAGCGGCACTTTTTTGCCCACCATGGGATAAATGGCCAGGTCACATGGACCACGAAGGCTCAGAGAAGGTTGGGGGAGGGAACCCACTGGAACAGCTGTTGGGAGACAGATGGTAGCCTCCCGTCAAGGCCATCCAGCGTGTTCTTTAACGTGCACAGGGTATGGCTCTCCCGCACACGGGGCCACGGCTTAACGTCCCATTCGACGGACGGCGGCCTTTCCAAGCCCATCGGTGTTCCCTACTGACCGTGGGCAGGACGGGGAATTTTGCGGAGTAAATCTCAACGCTGACCCAGCTGGGACTGGAACCTGTGAACTACAGATTACGAGCCTGGCGCGCTACCGACTGAGCCACCCCCGCCCCTACATCTGTATTGTATACATACCGAAATTTTCAACTATCGTAATGAATAGCCAATCTAAAGAGAAAAGGAGACAAAATGCATCCTTGTCTAACTCCACTAGCAATGCTAAACCAATCTCCACACTCCTTACCAACTCTCATACACGGCTCACTGGTTTCGCGGTAATGCAGTGGTTTCGCGTTGTCTCGGGATGACACTGCAACAGTATGAGTCCGGAGTCGAATCCAGAGTAGTAATATGGCTGTTTGTGCTCTCCTTGTATGAGAAGGCCTATAATAGATTACGGGTAGCTTCTAGGACTCTCAATGAAAAATTCCGTTATCCCAAAAAGAGAGTTATATTTCCTTATAAATGCTAACTTCTAAAACTTTTGTGGGACGACAAAATAATAGAAACGTGCATTAGATTCTGTATTATATAAATCTAGTAGCGTAATTAAGATTAATTGACAAAAATTGACTTGGTTTTAATTTTTTCGTAAATTTATATTAACAAAAAATAACAAATTTAAATTCCCCCTCCCTCAACTTTCAAACTTATTGCTTAAATTTGTGGAGGCCTGTGCACAATCGCCCCCATTAAATTGACTTCCGTGATTCTCAGAAATGTTAAAACTTTTAATTCATCAGAATATAAAATTACTTAGAGAAACATATTTAGAAGACAAAAGCAGAAATCAGGAATATATGCATATATGCTTCTCACAAGAAATCAAACAAGAGGTAAAATAAGAATTTGAAACCCGCAAATCTATTTTCCCAGTTCTCTTTCTGCTGGTAATTAAGACCGAACCCAGACAGCTATGGTGGATATCATTCTGAGATGGGTTTGATTGGAGTCGCCTTTTTCTGTCTGGTTCTGCTTTCTTTATCCGGTATCCTTGCTTATCTCCCAAAAGAGAAAGCACTACCTCATATTTCTATCACTCCCCCTTGGCATTCCCCGTCGACAGAAATGGAGCCTCAGGAATGCGGTTTTCAAACAGCTTGTATCTGAAATGCTAAACTGTAAGTAGTGTATTTAAAAATCAAGTATTTTTTCTTAAAAGGAAGACCCACGTTTTTAAATTAAATACTCAACTGAAGGAGCATTTAAAGTGTACAAGAAATCGTTAACTGCACAACTGGAAGAACTGAATTTGACCTTTGACCTCGAACGACCCCCGGAATTTCGACATTTCTTACGTTTTCTGACATCGACAACCCGAACACCCTCAGACCCCAATTTTCCTTTTTATAGTGCTCGTAGATCACGGTTTGCTCTTTACATAGTCGGTAGCGCGCCAGGCTCGTAATCTGTAGTTCCCAGGTTCGAGTCCCAGCTGGGTCAGCGTTGAGATTTATCTCCGCAAAAATTCCCCGCCCTGCCCACGGTCAGTAGGGGACACCGATGGGCTTGAAAAGGCCGCTGTCCGTCGGATAGGACGTTAAGCCGTGGTCCCGTGTACGGGAGAGCCATACCCTGTGCACATTAAAGAACACGCTGGATGACCTTGACGGGAGGCTACCATCTGTCTCCCAACAGCTGTTCCAGTGGGTCCCCTCCGCCAACCTTCTCTGAGCCTCTGGGGTCCATGTGACCTGGCCATTTAGCCCATGGTGTGTAAAAAAAGTGCCGCTCAGAGGTAAAACAACCCAAACAACCCAACTCTTTACATGACCTCCATGTGACCTTAAAGGGCAGGTCGGAGGTCAAAATTTAGATTTCTCCCAAATCTACAACCAAGAATTATTCTCAGGTGCAATTTTTCAGAGCTCTAACATTTTAACTTCATAGTTAGAATTAGTCTTGTCCCTTGTCAGTCACTCACTCACAATCACCTACATATAAGACTAGAAAACAATCGGTGCCAGAGACCAGAAATCAATCGGTGACACCTCTTGATGTTTAGACTCATTACTCCGACCCCTATTTGACTTTGATTGTGATCCCGATCTGAAAATTCCTCTTATTTCTGAGTTCTACTGTTTGAAGTAGCCCTTTCACTAATTTTTAACTCTGCAGCGCTGATGTATCAAATTTAACCTTTGACCTCGAACGACCCATCACATCCAAGATTTTACAAAATTCCCGAAATTTACGACTTAAAATGCTCCTAGAAACCAATTTGTAACCCTCTAGGACCAATAGATCTATATATATTTGACCTTTAACCTCGAAGGACCCATCGCATCCGAAATTCCACATCATTTCCGAGATCTACGATCCAAAACACCACCAAGAACCAATTTTCAGCTCTCTAGCATTAATAGATCAAAATTTGACCTTTGACCTCGAAGGACACTCCGGATGCGAAATTTCGTAACTTCTCCGACATCCAAAGCCTCGAAACACCCTGAACCCTAATTTTCACGTTTGCAGCCTTCGTAGATCAAGATTTGACCTCTACGTAATCTCCATTTGACCTTGAAGGACACGTCGGAGGCCAAATTTCGGATTTTGCCCGAGATCTACGACCCGGATAACCCCTAAGTGCAAAATTTCAAATCTCTATCATTTCTGCTTCATAGTTAGAATTAACGTGATCCACCTGTCAGTCGGTCATCAGTTAATCACTCATAATCGTCTATTATATGTAAGATATAATATTAAAAACAATACACTACTTACTCAGAAAATGTTTCATATTCTATTTCCTAAAGGCTTTTTTTTGCCTTAATATTTTAACATCCACTAAAATTTGAGGAGATTTCGAAATCCCGTAGAATTCGAGATCAACTAAGTTAAATGGACTAGTTTGCTTATTATATCCTGTTTCTGTTAAAAAAACTTCTAAAAAATTAACGTATACACTTAGAAAATGTATTCATCACCAACATGCTATCTCAATGCAAAGAACAGGGGAAATTCTCTAACTTTAACTTTAAATATAAGATGTTAACTGAAAAATAAGCCGTCCCATGGCCGAGTGGTTAGCGCGCTTGGCTACTGATCTAAGGGACCTGGGTTCGAGTCCCGGGTAAGGCATTGATGTATGTATCGTTTTTCTGCTGAGGTCCTGCCATCCTCTCAGACCTTCTACTGTGGCATATAAACTGGCAGGCTCCTGTCAGACCTCTGTGGCAAGCAGCTGCATGAGGGGGTATTTTTTTTTTAACTGAAAAATATCACCGGAAATAAGTTAAAGATTTCGGTCCAATATCTCTAAATCTTGATTTTTTTTTGTCAACAAATATTCTGTCAGCTTTTAAAGAATTATGTAAACGAAACATTTTCAACAGCTTTTCAAATTATAACAATTTATCCCCAAATTAATTTGAACATGAATAATACCTGTTATATCAAACCATTTACCAAAATTTGCGTATCTAATTTCTAAAAGTCACAACTCTTGGTCCACCTAGTAATTATTTAAATTCTTTTGATTTCTTGGACAAAATGTTGAATGACCCATCCTGTTGCCAAAAAGAATGTTTTTAAAATTTATCTGGATTTTAATAATTAAACCTAAGGAACGAATTCATTATTACGCCTCATTTGCGAAGAACAAAACTTTACATATGATAAAAAAAGAAATTCCTTTCCCCCCTTTAATAACGAAAATTATGATTTAATGTAGAACCAATTATTTCCAAAGTTTGTTTCTATTATCTGATATTAACAAGTTAATCAGCATCCGCACACAAATTACTCCCTCTTATGCATGCGTATAAGTGTCTCCAGTGTATCGTTCGGTTTTCTGAACAAAAAACATTTGTCTTTTGAATTATTAAGACACTAGACAAACTACAAGGAGCAGCACAGGCTACTTTCAAGACAAGTGCAACAATAAATTCTTATTATCTGTTTTAGCGTCGCTGCTCTCCGTTTCACGGGGAACGTCAGTTACAATGTGCGTGCGAATGATGTATCAGAGAAAATACAAAAGGAATGCCCAATAATAAAGGCGCAGTTTCCATTACAGGAGCGGGGTTGCTTCGCGAGCAATGATACGTTGCTATAGCAACTGTCTGGAGAAACTGGCTGTTGTCTAAAGTAGCCCAGCCCATCTGACAGTGAAACAATCTCTTGTGGATTGGTGGTTCACTGCTAGACAAAATGTTGACAACAGCTGCAGTTAATTCCCTGCCCGTGTTAGTTTCTTCCCTTGGCTTGAACCTTTGAAATTCGTTTTCGAAAAACCTTTCGGTTTGTTGCTCTTCTCTGCTGAAGCTTGAGGGAATGAAATATTTGCATTTTATCTTTTTTTTTTTTCAAAAGAAAATGATTTCCGGCATGTCACCAATAACTGACAGAATATTATTTTGTCCTTTTCCAAAAACAGATTCATTTTCTGGTTAAAAAAGAATTTTTTCATGGTAAATATGAGATTAACTCACAGAAAATTAAAAAAAAAATAGCTTCTCATCCTGAGAGGTTGGAAAGTTTTCAAATTCTGAGAAAAAATTATTTAACGTTCATGTACTAGTATTTAGGAGTTATAGAATTAATATAAATAGAAATTGACACTATTATACACTTAATGACCACTTCATTAGGCGCAGTCAATAAGGAGCCAAGCTCGTAATCTGCAGTTCCCAGGTTCGAGTCTCACTTGAGTCATCTGTCTCCTAACAACCTGAGTCTTCTGTCTTTGCCAATCTGTCTCCTAACAACCTGAGTCTTCTGTCTCTGCCAATCTGTCTCCTAACAACCTTAGTCTTCTGTCTCTGCCAATCTGTCTCCTAACAACCTGAGCTTCTGTCTCTGTCATATCTGTCTCCTAACAACCTGAGTCTTCTGTCTCTGCCATCTGTCTCCTAACAACCTGAGTCTTCTGTCTCTGCCATCTGTCTCCTAACAACCTGAGTCTTCTGTCTCTGCCATCTGTCTCCTAACAACCTGAGTGTTCTGTCTCTGCCATCTGTCTCCTAACAACCTGAGTCTTCCGTCTGCCATCTGTCTCCTAACAACCTGAGTCTTCTGTCTCTGCCATCTGTCTCCTAACAACCTGAGTCTTCTGTCTCTGTCATCTGTGTCTAACAACCTGAGTGTTCTGTCTCTGCCATCTGTCTCCTAACAACCTGAGTCTTCCGTCTGCCATCTGTACAATCTGAGCTGCCATCTAACATCTAACAACCTGAGTCTTCCGTCTGCCATCCTAACAACCTGAGTCTTCTGTCTCTGCCATCTGTCTCCTAACAACTGTCCAGTGGGTCCCCTTCCCTCCAATCTTTCCTGAGCTCTTGGGGTCCTTGTGACCTGGCCATTTAGTCCATTGTGTGCACAAATAGTGCCTCTCTGAGGTGAAACCACGCAACCCAAATTAGGAACATAACCATATCATATTAATAGCCAAACACATTTGGAGCTCTTTGAAAGATTCAAGGCATCTTAAGTAAGCTTCTAACAGAAAAATGTGTCGGAAGATAAATTATAGATCTGAGTCAATCTTTTATAAATTTTAATATTCAAAAATATTCAGCCAGTGTTTAAAAAAATTTTGGAAGCTGAAATATTACCTCAGAAGCGGATTATCTCAGAAGTCATTAAAACCTAGATCATAATAAGTATTATAAGTATTATTTCCAACCATTTAATGAAATAAGTTAATATTTTAGAAAGTCAGAAATAATTTTTTTTCAGTACTTTTCTGTTTTGTACAAAATTTTCAGGCTGATATTACAGCCGTTTACTATTCTACTTTCCATAACTCTTTAAATAACAAATGAATTCGAGTCCCATCTGGGCCAGCGTTAATCGCCGCAAAAGTACTCGATCTGCGTTCGATCAGTAGGGGACACCGATGGGCTTGGAAGGACTGCACTGCTGTCCGTCAGATGGGATGTAAAGCCATGTGCGGGAGAGCCACGTTAAAGGACACACTGAATGACCTTGATGGGAAGTTACCATCTCTCTCCTAACAACTGTTCAGTTATATTTACAACAGCGGTTAACGCAATTGGGATGTTCTACGCGGATTTTTTTATATCATCATAAAACCATTTCTGTGTAGCCCTTAGTTCTTTCGTTTAGTAATTCGAGGCCGGGGAATCTTCTCTCAACTGACAATTCTCTTTGAAATGCCGCAGAACAAGGCAGTGTCATTTGGCTCTCATCATCGCTGTGAGAATCAGATCTGAAGATTTTATGCAGGAACAAATGGTCTCAATTGTCATTTCTGTGCATCTATGGAGCACACCCACCATCCTGCATACAATAACGCAGGAAATGATCGCCCTGGCACCCACCTCTGGAAACGGACAAGCCGACAAAATAAATCGAAAGGAGGTCCTCTGGACTACTGTTCTATGGTTCCTATGGACAGAAGGGGCGGGGGTGGCTCAGTCGGTAGCGCGCCAGGCTCGTAATCTGTAGTTCCCAGGTTCGAGTCCCAGCTGGGTCAGTGTTGAGATTTATCTCCGCAAAATTCCCCGCCCTGCCCACGGTCAATAGGGGACACCAATGGGCTGGGAAAGGCCGCCGTCCGTCGGATGGGACGTTAAGCCGTGGCCCCGTGTGCGGGAGAGCCATACCCTGTGCATGTTAAAGAACACGCTGGATGGCCTTGACGGGAGGCTACCATCTGTCTCCCAACAGCTGTTCCAGTGGGTCCCCTCCCCCCAACCTTCTCTGAGCCTTCGGGTCCATGTGACCTGGCCATTTAGCCCATGGTGTGCAAGAAAGTGCCGCTCAGAGGTTAAACAACCCAACCTACGGACAGAGGGACGAGAGTCAGTGGTTTGGGACAAAGGTTCCTCCCCTTCCATTGTCTTGAAATCAGCTTTTTGGCTTTAAATGATGAATGAAAAATTCTTTTTGGGTTGGTACTAATGAAATATTAATATAGACATTTTCCAAATCATACAGTAGATCGAATTCCCACTGTTAGAAAGGTGCTACAGTCGACAAACGGAAAACTTCATTCTCTTTGAAAATGACTACAGTCGCACTTGACTTACGTCTAATTACAATTTTCTGGACTTAAGCTCCCATTCAATTAACACCCATGTTCAGACTTACCCTCTGAATTTTGGGACTTATGACTCGAAGCTTGACTCTCGGAATCTCTCCAAAATTTGTTAACGATTTCTTAATTTTGAATGAAGTGTTCTTAAATTGGATAAAATATTAATTTAATGGTTTATATAGTTTTAAATCCTTTGATGGTTCAAATTGTAGCCCTTTGCGATCCATGGCAAAATATTAATAAACTTACTTATTTTTAACAGTTTAAATGTTTAATACTTTGCTATTTGATGTCTCTTTATTGACTTTGCAATAAAAACACTAGAATTATAGGCTAATATAAGCTAAAATATTTAAAAAGGGTCTGAATCTTGAGTTCCAAGAACGTAGGGGCGGGGTGGCTCAGTTGATAGCGCGCTAGGCTCGTAATCTGTACTTCCCAGGTTCGAGTCACAGCTGGGTCAGCGTTGAGATTTATCTCCACAAAGTTCTCCGCGCTGCCCACTGTCAGTAGAGGACACCGATGGGCTTGGAATGGCGCGTCCGTCGGATGGTATGTTAAGCCATGGCGCTGTGTGCGGGAGAGCCATACCCTGTGCACGTTAAAGAACACGCTGGATAACCTTGACGAGAGGCTACCATCTGTCTCCCAATAGCTATTCCACTGGGTCCCCTCCTTCAACCTTCTCTGAGCCTTCGGGGTCCATGTGACCTGGCCATTTAGCTCATTGTGTGCAAAAAAGTGATGCTCAGGGGTAAAACAACCCAATCCAAGAAAGTAATCGTGTACGTCCCACGCTATAACGAACTCGACTTACGATTTTTCGACGCATCGTTTTCCGGAACTCATCAAGTCATAAGTTTTAGGTACGATTGCATTCCATCTTCCACCTAGAGGCAAACGCAATTTTTCTTGATTTGAATTTTATCCCTTTTCTAAATTAGTTTGGTAAGGTTAGATTAGTTTTCCAGCACGCTTTTGCTGAGGTCCGGTTTTTTTCATTAGGTTAGGAAATAAATTTTGCGTTTCTCTCGATTGTGTCTATTAGATTTTACTTATTCGAGCAGGTCGGCTTCAGCATTAAACACTGCTTTGAGGTTTACGTCATTTACTAAAATAGTATTCAAATGTGTGACAACAGATTGTTTAGTATAGTACAGTCGCTCAAAAATATATCTGAACACTCTGGTTGATTACAGAATTCAGAAAAAATATCTGGCTACGATTTTTTTAGAAATTAGTGATCTGGCAACCTTTCGTGTTACGTAACACGAAGGTTGTTAGATCACTAATTTCTAAAAAAATCGTAGCCAGATATTTTTTCTGAATTCTGTAATCAACCATAGTGTTCGGATATATTTTTTTGAGCGACTCTACCAATAGCAAAGCAAAATGATTGTTTATTGAATTATTTTGCGCTTTTAATGACAGACAACAAATTAGGATAGAATTTATTCATTCAAGAAATGGTGTATTATGCGGTTCAAATCTGATACCAATCGAAGCATTTTTTTATCGCATTCAACATAATGAAATCTACGGTAGAAAAATTGAAATTTGAAATTAAAACTTTAAGCGAAATACAAACTCAGAATTTTGTGCATTTCGCAAACAGCCAAGAAACACTCCATAATGATTCACAGAGCAATCTTAAACTGTGAGAAGAAAGGGCATTTCAACCAAAAACTAATGAAAGATGGGATCGAATGCATTTTTCTTTTCAGGTACTATTTAGGAATTTATTGTTCTAACATTACATAGCAGTTGGTTACGTTGAAGTGCTTGCATAGCAGTAAATGTTACAACTCCATAAAAAAAACGAACAACTACCAATGAAATCATCCTGCCTTTAAATACGGAATGGTTGGCCATGCCAAGCCATTCACTCTTTTCATTATCATGGTGACGAGCCTTCTCTTCCTCTTCACAGCACCTTTCTAGCCCATCACACGCAGTCGCGAGGGTGGTATGATGACACTAGCTAGCTTCTGTACCACAATGAGCTACTGCTACTTCATTTGTCTATTAGTAATGTTTATAACCTCACTGAACATGTTGCGACAGAATGTCAGAGGTTGCAGTTATCGACCTAAATTACCCTTTTTGTTTTTTCGAGTGCGAAGTTAAGGAAGGTTTTTCTTCTCTTCAGCTTTAGGATGAAAAATCTAACTTCAGATGGGTTTGTTGTTTATTGTACAGGGTGATTATATTTAAACTGACAGTACTCAGAGCGATGTAGAGAAGGATCTACTCGACGGATCATAGCGAAAAGTGGTGCATATCTTAATAAGAACATGGGGTGGAGAATTTGCGAATAAAAAAAAATAGTTCGTGTCACCAGATGGCGTGGGTGCGCTAAAAACGTGGTAAATAAATACCCCCTGAAGCAGCTGCTTGCCACAGAGTTCTGACAGGAGTCTGTCAGTTCATATGCCGTAGTAGAGGGTCTGTGAGGATGGCAGGACTTCAGCAGAAAAACAACACACACATCCATGCCTTACTCGGGGCTCGAACCCAAGTCCCTTAGATCAGTAGCCAATCGTGCTAACCACTCGGCCATGGGAAGGACATGGTAATTTCTCGTGACAATGCAACCATAATGACATTGAAACATGAGAGTCGTATGAGGCACACTATAAAATGTTATATCTTCGCTGTAATCGCTAGAAGGAACCAAGGGTATCTTCAAGATGGACCGAGCTTTATTAGTAAAACTCTTTTATCAAAACGGCAGTACTGCCGCCGCTGCATTACGCGAATACGAGTTGGTTGGTTGGTTGTGTTGTAAGTTTTTGGTGAAATTAGCCTCCAAATAAGGGCTCCCTTCACCAGTCACAGGGGCGGGGGTGGCTTAGTCGGTAGCGCGCCAGGCTCGTAATCTGTAGTTCCCAGGTTCGAGTCCCAGCTGGGTCAGCGTTGAGATTTATCTCCGCAAAATTCCCCGCCCTGCCCACGGTCAGTAGGGGACACCAAAGGGCTTGGAAAGGCCGCCATCCATCGGATGGGACGTTAAGCCGTGACCCCGTGTGCGAGAGAGCCATACCCTGTGCATGTTAAAGAACACGCTGGATGGCCTTGACGGGAGGTTACCATCTGTCTCCCAACAGCTATTCCACTGGGTCCCCTCCCTGAACCTTTTCTGAGCCTTCGGGGTCCATGTGACCTGGCCATTTAGTCCATGGTGTGCAAAAAAGTGCCGCTCAGAGGTAAAACAATCCAATCCACCAGTCACAACAGAAGGGAGAGATAGCAGAAGCAGAAGAAACTGCCTCTCAGTTAGTAAAAGTACTAATCAGGAGAAAATTAAAAAAAGGAAACATTAGACCTTTCTGAGGAGGCAAATGTTCTCAAAGAAATCGGTGACCAGTCGGAAGCGCGTTCGTTGTAGCTTTGCATTGTGGTGATTACCAAGAAGGGAGGTAATGGAATAGTCGAAGGTTCCGATAGTATGAAGCTCCCGGAACAAAGCTTCTCGTTCGGCATTGTAGCGAGAGCAGTTGAGCAGAACATGGGATACAGTCTCACTTGTGATGCAAGTGGCATAATCCGCACTGTAATCTCTGCCAAGAGTGTGAAGCGTAGAGTTGCTGTAGATGACACCAACTCGGAGACGATGAAGGAGGGTCTCCTCAGATCTGCGGAGATTACCGTGGTTAGGAGCAGTGAGGAAAGAGTCAACCAGGTACCTGAATGACGAACAACTGGAGTCCCTCTGCCACTGGACAAGACGATACTGGCTCATCAGTTGTGAGACAGAATTCTTGCAGTCGTATATTATTTTATTTACGAGTATTTTTTCAGCTCAACTCACGCTACCTGGTGGCACTAACACAAACTATTTTTATTCGCAAATTGCAGCACATTTTGCATACGAAGGTTCACATATTGAGAATCTTGATTTGTATAATAAGTTACGTTTGTTCAACTTGGTATTTTCTTTATTTTAGCGCACCCACGACACCTGGTGACAGGAACACTAACTAATTTTTAATTCGCAAATTCTCTACCCCATGTTCTATTAAGGTATCCACCACTTTTCGCTATGATTCGTCGAGTAGATCCTCTTCTACATCGCTCTGAGTACTGTCAGTTTAAATATAACCACCCTGTACAATAAACAACAAACTCACCGAAGTTCGATTTTTCATCCTAAAACTGAACAGAAGAAAAACCTTCCTTAACTTTGCACTCGAAAACACAAAAAGGGTAATTTAGGTCGATAACTGCAACCTCTGACATTCTGTCGCAACATGTTCAGTGAGGTTATAAACATTACTAATAGGCAAATGAAGTAGCAGTAGCTCATTGTGGTACAGAAGCTAGCTAGTGTCATCATACCACCCTCGCTACTGCGTGGGATGGGCTAGAAAGGTGCTGTGAGGAGTAAGAGGAGGCTCGTCACCATGACGACGAAAAGAGTGAATGGCTTTGCAGCTTGAGCTCCCTCGCAGTGCTGCTTATATTCTTCGTATTGGTAACAAATCAAATGCGAAATCACCTGTTGTCATCCGAGTTTTCCTTTTACAAATTTCAGTTGGTAAAATCCTTACTGGATAATAATAAAAAGCAAACATTCCTAAGGTAAAGAATGCTCTTACAAGTGAGCTCGAAAGCATTTCGTAATGTATTAGGTTTTGGGTGATATCGGAAAAGTCAGCCCGAAAAGTCAGCCCGTTTCGAAACGCCATTTCTTTTTCTTATTTTATGACTTAAAGCTGATGTAGCGATGTGATTTAGAATGGTAGAGGGATTGGAATCGGGGAGTGGGAAACACTTAGTCTTCAAAATCAAAATGTACATATTGAATCGAACTGAAATATGTGATATGTTTTAATGGAAAATATTTTTTATAGGTTTGGAAGTATGTATTTCTTCTGTAGAAAAGTAGTTCTAAAATTAGAGAGGTTCGAAAGTTGGCTCTAAGATAGCTGCACGAAGAGGATATTTAATCTTTATTGGGTCAAAAAAAAAGTGTCATGTTTAATTCATACAAATCCCTAGTCTTTAATACGACAAAAGCACAAATTCTTCATTTTTCCCAAAATAAAAAATATATCAGATACACCAAATCAGTAATGCACAAAAACAAAACACTTAAATGCGCTGGAGTCCCATTCTTTAAAGAACAGGCAGTTTGCAATCCACTGCTTTAAAACAGTGGACTGCAAACGGGATTGGATTCCGCGAAAGCATCTCTGCGATTCGAGAACTGTTGCTCGAAATTTCGATATTTTGTGTGTTTTCGAAACTATTCTTTTAAAATATACACTACTAATTCAATATTTACTTTACAAAAAGTAATGTTACACTGGTTTCCATAAACTAAGGAAAACTCAGAAAATTATGATAAACAAAACACTATACGAATGATTTTAGTGAAATTTGGTGGTAACATGAATTACAATGGTAGTTTCAGAATGGCATAAAATATTTTACATTGGAAACATTTATCGTCAAAAAATAACACTTACAGGAACTTGTCCAAAAATGAGGTGTCAGAATGCAATGAGCAAAGTTCTTTAATAAGGAGTGTGGTCACCCCTTACAGTAATACAGGCACGACAGCGATGTTCCAAGCTATTTATGGGTTGGGTTATTTTACCTCTGGCACTTTTTTGCACACCATGGGCTAAATGGCCAGGTCACATGGACCCCGATGGCTCAGAGAAGGTTGGGGGAGGGGACCCACTGGAACAGCTGTTGGGAGACAGATGGTAGCCTCCCGTCAAGGCCATCCAGCGTATTCTTTAACGTGCACAGGGTATGGCTCTCCCGCACACGGGGCCACGGCTTAACGTCCCATCCGAAGGACGGCAGCCTTTCCAAGCCCATCGGTGTCCCCTACTGACCGTGGGCAGGGCTGGGAATTTTGCGGAGATAAATCTCAACGCTGACCCAGCTGGGACTGGAACCTGTGAACTACAGATTACGAGTGTAGCGCGCTACCGACTGAGCCACCCCCGCCCCCCAAGTTATTTATGATGTTGTGAATCAGCTCGGTAGGGAGTAACGACCATTTTTCCTTTAAAGCAGTAACAAGCTCGCCTTTGTTGCAGGTGGCGGGTTAAGAGCAGCAACACGTCTCCTTAGAGCAGGGGTGGGCAAATAGCGGCCCGCTAAGAGTTTTTTGTGGCCCGCCAAGACAGTCAGAAAAATCCGTCTTGAACCGAGATTTCCTTCCCGTGCGCGACCGAAGATTCGTCTCGTATTTTCCACTAGGACGGCCACGTCAATACGCATCCCTGCCTTAGAGCATCCCATACATGCTCAATCGGATTTAGGTCGGGAGATCGAGCTGGCCACTCCATGTGCATAATGCTCTCCTCTTGAAGGTATTGTACCACTAGAGCTCTGTGTGAACGAGCGCTATTGTCCTGTAAGATGAATGTTTCCACTATTGCACCAGCATAAGGACGTACATAAGGGTCCAGGATGTCATCTCTATACCTTTGAGTATTGAGGTTCCCACCCGTCAATGCTTCCACCTAAGGAATTGCCACCCCAAATTCACACGCTACCTCCGCCGTAACTGTCTCTTTGACGGATGTTACTGGGATGATAGCGGGTACCTCGTTTTCTCCATATCAAACAATCACTCTGAAATCACTCTGCAAGCAATATCTGGAGTCATCTGTGAAGAGTACGGACCTCCATTGCTCTTCTGTTCACTTAACATGCGTGTGTGCCCAATTCAACCTCTCTCTCCTGTGACATGATATGAGGGGTATACAAATTACTGGCCTTCTAGCATACAGACCTCACTCATGAAGCATTTTTTTTTTTTTGGGGGGGGGGGGGGGGGGCTCAGTCGGTAGCGCGCCAGGCTCGTAATCTGTAGTTTCCAGGTTCGAGTCCCAGCTGGGTCAGTGTTGAGATTTATCTCCGCAAAATTCCCCGCCCTGCCCACGGTCAGTAGGGGACACCGATGGGCTTGGAAAGGCCGCCGTCCGTCGGATGGGACGTTAAGCCGAGGCCCCGTGTGCGGGAGAGCCATACCCTGTGCACGTTAAAGAACACGCTGGATGGCCTTGACGGGAGGCTACCATCTGTCTCCCAACAGCTGTTCCAGTGGGTCCCCTGCCCCAACCTTCTCTGAGCCTTGGGGGTCCATGTGACCTGGCCATTTAGCCCATGGTGTGCAAGAAAGTGCCGCTCAGAGGTAAAACAACCCAACCCATGAAGCCTTCTACACACCTGTAGAAGCTGATACAACCCTCCCAGTGGCTGCTGCAAGAGAGGATCATAGCTGAGAGGGAGTAGACGTCCTGCTCCTTCGTGCTGTTAATCGCAGATATCGGTCTTGTGTAGCGTTCGTAACTCTAGCCCTTTCTCCGCTGAAACTCCAAGATACAGAATCCGTTCTAAGAAATTGATTCCACAGTCTATGGACCACAGAAGGACTCATATTCAGCCATCGTGCCACGTCTGACTGACGCCTGCTTTGAGCCGGCCAATAGCTCTCCACTGCAGTTCATTTGGCAAATGAAGTCTCGAGGTCATTCCTACATAATGCCTATTTCGAATTTCTTTACTCACATTTCCAACATAAAATAAAGATCCAAAGTTGGAACAAAACATCCGTTTTTATTCCGCTATCCGATTACGTAAATTGACGCAACCTGGACTAATTTGCATATGATATGCTCACCCGGCATTGCTTTACTGGTTACATGAACAAGTTTGGTGAGGATCGAACAATCTTTTGGCGAATTAAAGCTATTTTTCTCATTTTTCCTTAATTTATGGAAACCAGTGTATTTGGTAAGCCCGTTGCAAAGCATTATTAAGATGGCGTCAGTCTGGCTATAACCAAAAGTTAAAATTTACCATTTTATGCGTTTCTTTTGCGCACAATAATTTCATATTTATCTTTATAGGTACGACGGGTCCACATTTTGCTTTGTAGTTAGGAACTTTAAATTCACGACACAAAGCGAAACCACGTATAACATAATATTTTCCCCCGTAAGAAAACATGTAAATACAAATGAATAAGGACCGTAGAAATATTAACGTCACTTAGATGCTTAGATGATATGACTTCTAGAGGGATATATTCAAAATACATGTAAATACAAAGGCATAGGGGTAGAGTAATTAAGTCTTTCCCCATTTATACAGGGTGTCCCTGAATTCATGGCCCAAACGTGAGGGGATGGTAGTACCCACCGAACTCACCAATATTCGTCATAGAACATGCGGCCGCAAACTCAGCCCAGTGCCGGTAGGGGGCGCAGACGAGGCACTACGGCTTAAAAGCGCTGAATCGGCCAAACCCCAACATTCACAGAGTCAACCAGACACGAGATAGAGCAGTTTACGAACGCAGAGAAAGCCGATATGCACCTGATGTACGCCGTAGCCGAGGGCAATGGTAGAGAGGCGCAAAGACTCTACCGTGAGCGATATCCTATGCGCCGTGTGGCCGATCATAAAATGTTTGCGCTACTGCACCGCCAGCGTCTGAGGCAGGCACCTTCCACATCAGTCGACATGTGGCTGGACGAGCACAGATGGTCAGAACGCCAGCTATGAGGGAGGACATCTTGCGTATGGTGACAGATAACCCAGGTACAAGCACGCAATCGCCGCCTGGAGCCTGGGTGTACATCGGAACAGTGTCTGGCGAGTACTGCATTAAAAAAGGCTACATCCCTATTACTTGCAGCGAGTGCAGGCATTGACAGCTGTTTTTATAAGCTGTTGATTATCCCCTGCGCATGGATTTCGCGCAGTGGTTCCTGCAGCAAAGTGCCGTACATCCCGATTTCCCCACGCATGTGCACTTTATGGATGAATCAACATTCTCACGTGAAAGCATAGTGAATGTCCATAATACGCTTTTGTGGGCATCCCAGAACTCCCATGGTACACGTCCAAATTCGAACTAGCAACGGTTCGCCGTCAATGTCTGGGCGGGGATCATACATGACTACTTAATTGGACCCTACCTACTGCTGGACCGCCTCGATGGACGAACGTACCGTATTTTTCTGCAACATTACTTCGGAATTGCTTCAGGATGTTCCAGTCACAATCTGCACCTCTATGTGGTTCCAGCACGATGGGGCACCCGGCCATTTCAGCATGGACATGCGTCAGCATCTTCATACCACATTTGGGAACCGATGGATTGGCGTGGTGGTTCCATCCCATGGCCCCCCGGATCGCGCGATCTTTCTCGTATCGATTTCATTCTGTGGGGACATTTGAAGAGTGTCGTGTACGAGATGCCCGTGCAGTCCGCAGAGGATCTGGTAGTCCGACTGTCCGTTGCAGCCGCCGATGTGCGCGACAAACCTTGTGTTTACGAGCAGGTACGCCGATCACTTCTCCACAGTTGTGCCGCTTGTATCATTGTTGGTGGGCGGACGTTTGAGCATTTGTTGTAATGATCTACAATAAATGTCACTCTGGAAATATCTGTGTCTGTCCTTCATTTCCGACTCCTCACTGCGTTTGCGGCCGCATATTCTATGTCAAATACTGATGGGTTAGGTGTGTACTACCATCTCCTCACGTTTGGGCCATGAATTCAGGGACACCCTTACAGTTATTAATACAGACATTAAAAAATGGTATATTCATGTTTGTTAGATACCAGTTATGCACCGAATAGCCAAAACATTATGACCAATGCGTCTTTATGCAAATGGAGGCAGTTGCAGGTAAACGACGGCGCATGTGAAGGTCATGAAACGGTATAAATAACACCTGATACTGTGCTCTGATAATCAGTGTTATTCTTGTTCTTCACATGGGAAAGGCAGCAGACTTAAGTGAGTTGGAGAAAGGCCAAATTCTAAGGCCCAGATGACTGGGTTAGAGCATTTCCGATACAGCAAGGCTTGTGGGGTGCTGACAGTCAGCCATGGTTAACACCTTCAAAAAGTGGTCCGAGGAGGGAAAAACCATGAACTGCCAGAAAAGTGTGGGCCGACCACGACTCATCAATGCTATAGGTGAGCGAAGGCTATCCCTTATGGTATGAGCCAACAGCAATGATGCTGTGGCACAAATTGCCCATAATTTGAATGCTGGTGACGGGAGTAATGTGTCACAACACACAGTTCATCGACTCCTGTTTAAAAATGGGGCTTCGCAGCCGCAGGCCGCTCCGAGTGCCCATACTAATCTCGGTGCACCGTCGAAAGTGCCTACAATAGGCACACGAGCCTCAAAATTGGACCTTGAATGATTGGAAGAAGATCGTCTAGTCCGATGAATCTCGTTTCCTGTTGCACCATGTGGACGGCCGGGTTCATGTGTGTCGTTTACCTGGGTAAGTGTTGGCACCAGGATGCACCAGGGGATGGAAACAAGCTGGTGGAGGAAGTGTAATGCTTTGGGCAATTCATATGCAGGAAACTATGACGTCTACCACCTACCTAAACATCATCACACACCAGGTACTTCCTTCCATGGCAACGGAATACCCATCTAGTAATGCCTTCTTTCATAAGGATAATGGGCCATGCCACACTGCCCAGATTGTTCTCGGAACATGAGGAAGACTTCCATCAATTGCCCTGGCTCCAAATTCCCCAGATGTCAATCCAATCGAGCATCTGTGGTTTGTGTTGGAACAGAATATCCGATCTGCGGCTTAAATATATTTGCAACTTAAAAGAGTTAAAGGATCTGCTGGTCACGTATTAGTACCAGATACCACAAGGCATCTTTAGAAATCATGTAACGTCCGTGACTCGCAATGTAAGTGCTGTTTTGGCAGCACATGGATTACCAACATCATAGCAGGTGATCAAAATGTTTTGGCTCTTTGGTTTATGTAGAATATGTTTAGTGCAAAATGCATAGAATTAAGAAATTATTTAAAGATTTAACTGCAAATCCTTTGCCTTACTTTAAAGATGATATGACTTACGCTTATTTGGCTTGATTAAAGGAGTTGGGGGAGAATTATCAGTAGATGATGAAGGTTGAGCGTCGTCAACTGATGCCTCATCGTCACTGTCATTCACCATCGATAAAGGGCTAAAGAGCACAGCTGAGCTCGAGAGAGACCTCCTAGGAATCTGATTGCATAAAGGTAAGGAACAGAAATGGAGCCCTGGTCACAGCGTGAGAGAACGAGGTCGCAGAGGTTGTGGGTTGTTTTACCTCTGAGCGGCACTTTTTTGCACACCATGGGCTAAATGACCAGGTCACATGGACCCCGAAGGCTCAGAGAGGGTTGGGGGAGGGGACCCACTGGAACAGCTGTTGGGAGACAGATGGTAGCCTCCCGTCAAGGCCATTCAGCGTGTTCTTTAACGTGCACTAGGTATGGCTCTCCCGCACAAGGGGCCACGGCTTAACGTCCCATCCGACGGACGACGGCCTTTCCAAGCCCATCGGTGTCCCCTACTGACTGTGGACAGGGCAGGGAATTTTGCGGAGATAAATCTCAACGCTGACCCAGCTGGGACTCGAACCTGGGAATTACAGATTACGAACCTGGCGCGCTACCGACTGAGCCACCCCCTCCCCAGGTCGCAGAGGATGCTGGTACGTGATGTTCAGATGGCGGCGTTGGCGCGAGGGACAAACCGAAGCGTTAGCCTGACTAAACAACGACGTAAACGACGGAAGTGCCTGGAGAAGTTGCGTCGCTTTCTACAATATGTCAATGGATTAAGTGCGAAACGGTGTAATATGCTAATTTTTAAAAAAAAATTATGGCTCCGAAAGATTTGAATTTCCACAAATAAAAATATATTTTTTTTAATTCTTATCTTTTAATAAAGATAGTCACTGGAAGGAGAGCTATGCACCAATCCCCTGTGATGGTGCACAGAACCGGCCAGGCCTAGCACCTAATCTCCGACCCCGCCTTCTTGTGGTGCAGACCGTTAGTACCTTTCAAAAGAGATACTCTCTTGTGGAAGTGAACGGAAGCGGAGGGCTGCCAGATTAGTGTGGCCTATTGATCTGGACAACTATGGCTACTTTTCTTTCTTTTTTTCTACCCTGCTGAGGAGTGGTCAACCACACAGGGTCCCCGTTATGACCATATACACCTACTGGACTGATATAAGGGGAGCGGGGTGACTCGGTCGGTAGCGTGCCAGGCTCGTAATCTGTAGGTCCCAGGTTCGAGTCCCAGATGAGCCAGCATTGAGATTATCTCCGCAAAATTCCCCGCCCTGCCCACGGTCAGTAGGGGACACCGATGGGCCTGGAAAGGCCGCCGTCCTTCGCATGGGACTTTAAGCCGTGGCCCCGTGAGCGGGAGAGCTGTGCACGTTAAAGAACACACTGGATGGCCTAGACGAGAGGCTACCATCTGTCTCCCAACTGCTGTTCCAGTGGGTCCCCTCCCCCAACATTCTCTGAGCCTCGGGGTCCATGTGACCTGGCCATTTAGCCCATGGTGTGCAAAAAAGTGCACTGGTGGGCTTCTGTGGAGGGAAAATCTTCCGCTGTGTTTTCTGTTTGTTTGTGGGTTGACAGCCTCAAGTGAATAGATTCACAGGATATGTTTATCAGCTGGTGGATAATCCTGAGCAGAGGTCATCGCATGCACCTGAACTCTATGCTTCTACTGGCATCGTCAAATTCTACATTGGAGGAAGTCTTCCAGTGTAGATGGCTTCAGCCTTTTGTGGTGGGGGAACGGGTCTTTGCCCCATGTCTGCCATTAGGGGACTGTTGATGTTGTCGGCATTCCCTCTCTCAATAAACATAGTTTCTTTAAACATCCCACTAACCATTTTCTCTCCATAGGTGGTTGGAATCTGCACAGAGCTTATTCTCTTTATGTCCTCACACAAAAATTCCACCTTTATAATTTAGATATTCTCGGCTTGCAAGAGACCAGATGGGCAGATAAAGGTCAGAGTCTTAAAAATAATCTTAAATTTCTCTTTTCAGGGAGGAAAGATAATATGCATCACCAAGGCGTGGGTCTGCTTCTCAGTAGACACGCTACTGATGTTCCTCTAGGATATGAATATATTATGAAAGGTTCCTTACAACTAAATTTCAGACATTTATTAAAGACTTCAATGTTATTTGCTGTTATGCCCCCACTGAGGATGCCGATGAGGATGAGAAGGATAGCTTTTATGAACAATTTCAGGATATTTTGAATTCTGTGAAGAAAGGAGATATTACCCTTGTTCTAGGTAACTTCAATGCCAAAGTTGGTACTGACTCTGACCTTTGGGGAGGGGTGATAAGCCTTTTTGGTACTTATAGGTGCAATGACAATGGGCAAACCTCTCCTACAAGTAAGTAAACTTAATAATTTGAGAATAACTAACACTTATTACGAAGACCACAACATACAAAAGTACACATGGGTTTCACCAGATGGACTGCATATGATTGATTATACACTGGCGGAAATTGAAAAACAGAACATCATTAACAATTGAACAGTAATCTATGAGATTTATTTAGTAAAAACAACATGTTGAGAAAGAACAGTGATCACACGTGTGAAGTGATTCAATGTTTATTTTACCATTTAATGCGCATTACATTTTACAGAAGGCACATTTTAATAAGGTGTTGAATCTCCTCGAGCAGCAATACAAGCTTCCAATCTGGCATGCAATCGGTCGTACAAATGTTGGATATCACACTGGGGTACAATTCCATGCGCTATCAACTTGGACACGTAATTCAGCGATTGTTGTTGCCTGCCACGAAAGAGTCTTTGTCCGATTCAGTCCTAGATATGCTCTATTGTAGACAGGTTCGGAGAGCGAGCTGGCCAAGGTAGTTGAACTACCTTGGGTTGCTCGGGGACGTTATCCTACTGAATATTGCATTTGGAATTACACTCAAATATAGCAGGACGACCGGCTGTACGATGTCGCTGATGTACGTATTGCTATTCAGTGTACTTTGTACAAACACCAGACACCTACGAGATGATAGCTAATTGCTCCTCACACCATGATGCTTGGCTGTGTGTCGCTGGCAGATGCACGATGGAAGAAGCGCTGACGTTGTCGCCTTCGGACGCATAAACGACCATCAGACGATCCTAAGCAGAATCGGCTTTCATCACTGAAGACCACAGACTACCATTCTTCCCTCCAATGAACTCGTTCTTGACACCATTGCAAACGTGCTCGACAGTAACGAGATGACAGTGGTAATCGTGCCAGCGGCATGCGTGCCCTTAGTCCTTCTTCTAAAAGACGATTGCGTATCGTTCTTATAGACACTCTTGGTACGACAGAAGATCGAATTTGTGACGCCGTAGCCGTCTCCTATCGTCCTATCGCCGCCCTCCTGATAAGCCGATTATCTCGTGCGCCGGTAACTCTGTGTTGCCCGGAACCATGTCTGCGAGTCTTCTGACCATCTACGCTGACCATCTTCTGACCATCTACGCATCTCTTCTGACCATCTACGCCACCATCGTACCATTGCCGATACCTCTCGTCCAACGCCGTGTGCAATTTAACGAAAAAACCAGCCTACTTTCCGAAGACCCACTATACGACCTCGCTCAAACACCGCTAACTGAACAAATGTTGCGCTCCTGAGTCGTCCAGGCATGGTAGCTTCTTCATAAAGCACTGAACAACACGACACAAGACGGATAACTTCTTTCTTTACGACTTAGTCCTTAAATATGTGCTGGGTTGGGTTGGGTTGTTTTACCTCTGAGCGGCACGTTTTTGCACACCATGGGCTAAATGGCCAGGTCACATGGACCCCTAAGGCTCAGAGAAGGTTGGGGGAGGGGACCCATTAGAACAGCTGTTGGGAGACAGATGGTAGCCTCCCGTCAAGGCCATCCAGCGTGTTCTTTAACGTGCACAGAGTATGGCTCTCTCCCGCACACGGCGCCACGGCTTAACGTCCCATCCGACGGACGGCGGCCTTTCTAAGCCCATCGGTGTCCCCTACTGACCGTGGGCAGGGCGGGGAATTTTGCGGAGAAATATGTGCTGCATATATTTGCATTTGTCGTTCTCAGTGATGTTATTATTTCACCCAATGACTTTCAATCTTGGATCACGGTTTCTGTTGCCCTTAACTATTAACATATTATATAATATGACGTTCCTAAAGGAATTCTTTCTCGGTGTTCTTTTTTCAATTTCCACTGAGCATTCATGTTCTGGATATATAGTGGAACAATCGTTTTCATATTTCCCCTTTTATATGGGGAAGAAATCATAGGGGGTCAATTTCTTAAAGTAGTCAATGACATTCCCCGGTTCATAAGCTTTCATTTGACACATAAATCATTTTTTCGTCGCATTCTAAAGATACGGTGCGACAACAGTTTTGACAAATCCGCAAATCAACAAACTGACAAACCGGCAAAGCACGAGCGAAAAGCAATAGGAAGACAGGTAAAAAGAGTTCCGCAATTAAATATTACGTGTTTTAATGCTTCAAAAGCACTAAAACACGTAATGTTTAATATGGTAGAAACTATCCAATTATTAACTGACAGAAATGATTTGTCCCTTCACCGCATGGCGGGGGGGGGGGGGGGGGGCTGATCACCTTTCCGTTTTAAGACATAAATAAAAGAAAAATTGTTTGTTGAATAAATACTAACAAAATATAATGATTCAATTTTCAAATCCTCGAAAAGGTTTTAATTTAAATTGTCATTTATGATTAAATGAAAAATTTTATTTCCTTTGAAAACGAACATCCAATATTTACCAGACAATATGTTATTCGGCTAGTTCCTCCAGAGTCAAAAGTTATTTATGTCAGAGTCACCCGGGCCCGAATCATTTCGGTAATTATGGAAGTCGAGCCTGATTGGGGAGAAAATCTTTCTCTGGTACCTCATAAAATATGTAAAAAGAAATGCGTGGGGCTAAAAAAATTAATTCTTTGAATTGTAGGCTATTACAAACCTAAAATAATCATAATTATTTGACGAATAATTTAAAATATTAATGATATCTGGGGATAAAAGTTTCAGAAATACTCGTCGAAACTGAAAGTGCGTGAGTAGCGTCATTATAAACGCTAAAAACAATAAAAGAAAGAGAATACATTAAGAAAAAATGCTGAATGGTGTTTATTTTAATTACTAAAGACTCATTAAAAGTTGAAATTATATAAAAAAACTATCTTTTTACTAACTATTTTAGAATTATTGTTGTTGTTGAAAATAGTTTCTTCTGGGATATTTAGTACCTTGGGCTTTGATCCCAATTTTTAACAAAAGTCATGCAATGAGTTCTTCTAAAACGTCAGATAATGTCCGCTATCACCGAAAAAACAAAACTTTTCAGGAAAAAGGAGCAGTTTTTAAAATCTGTGGGATTGTCTGATGAAAAGTTCAAGTGCAGTATAAAAAATCTTTGAAGATACAGAAAAAATATCATAAATCACATAAGGTGCATTCGTATGTAATCCATGTGATCTGGAGTAATTGATCCTTGAGAAACGACTTTTTTCATTTCTTTGGCACTGTAGAAGGAAATGTGAAACTGTTTTACGCTCTCCACATGCTGGACACTTATTGGAATTACTAAGCCGACATCGAAACAGGAAATCTTGTAGCGGTGCTACATTCAGTCTTAATCTAGGGATAAGAGTCTCCATAGCCCTGGAGGAAATATCCATGTCCAAAGGCTTTGGAAATCGAGAGATGTGTGGATAAATATCACTTAGAGCTAAGGAGTCCCATTCTTCTCTATGGCTATCAATGTAAGATTGTTTGCATAAACCTAATATATTTTCTGCATAAGATGGTGCATCCGGATGAACATAAAAAATTTCAAGAGCCTCTTTTGCAAGTAAATCTGCTTCTTCATTGAAAGGAATGCCTCGGTGACCCGGCACCCAACGTATTGTGATTGACGAACCCTGAGCAACAGAAGAGATTAATGTTTGATGTAAATTCAGTATTGCTGTAGGTGATTTGAGTTTAGCATTTTGTAAAACTACTAATGCTGATTTGTTGTCAGAGAGAATTAAATATTTATCAGGACCTTTGATTATATTTGCAACAGCGTTGTGAATGGCAAATACCTCAGCTGAAAAAATAGATGTATGGTCGTGAAGACGTTCGGAAAATTGATAGTTGTAATTTTGGCAGGTAATTCCAATTCCTGTGTGGAAATCCTGCTCGAGAAGCATCTGTACCAATCCAGATGGCGTCCGCCCACGCAGGTAGAATTTCCGAATTAAATGTTGATAATAGGTCCTTCTCAGAAAGAGCAAGTCCAAGTTCTCGTTGAAAGTCGAAAGATTCAGTAATGATTTCATAAGGCCTTCCTTGGTAGCCAGGGTGTGGGTTGGGTTGTTTTACCTCTGAGCGGCACTTTTTTGCACACCATGGCTAAATGGCCAGGTCACATGGACCCCGAAGGTTCAGAGAAGGTTGGGGGAGGGGACCCACTGGAACAGCTGTTGGGAGACAGATGGTAGTCTCCTGTCAAGACCATCCAGCGTGTTCTTTAACGTGCACAGGGAATGGCTCTCCCACACACGGGGCCACGGATTAACGTCCCATCCGACGGACGGTGGTCTTTCCAAGCCCATCTGTGTCCCCTACTGACCGGGGAATTTTGCGGAGATAAATCTCAACGCTGACCCAGCTGGGACTGGAACCTGTGAACTACAGATTACGAGCCTGGCGCGCTACCAACTGAGCCACCCCCGCCCCCGCCCCCGCGAGGGTGTGATATCAAAGAGTGGTTTAATGGCTGTTTGTTGCGAAATATTGTTTTCTTCCATCCAATGATTAGTCAATGACGAAAAAAGAGTTGTTTTTTTACCATTTATAGAATTTTAGAAATTCAGGTTTTCTACAAATGTTTTTGTACATTGAAGAGATAGGTGATACCTTTTCTTTTATTGAAGTTTTGATGGCCAGATGTTTAGCAAACGTTTGAAGTGTAACTGTTCCAGTTTCAGCATAAATGAAGAGGTGTAGGTTTAAGGTAAACCTGAAGCTGCTCGAAGCGCCGCATGGTATATTGGAGAGATGGAATTCCAATAACTGGTTGGAACAGATATTAAAAGTGGAGCACCATAAGTAAAAGCTGTTTTGTTTGCATTAACAAGCTGCAGTAAAGGGCGGCGATGAAGACCTGTGCGTGGTGAAACTAAACTGCGAATTATGTTTAATAGTCGAAGGCCTGTATTCCGAAGCTGTTGAAAGTGAGTTTGCTCTGGATATTTGTTCCGCGTATTTTTATGTTGCCAATCTAAGGAGCCTGTTATGTTCTAATCTTTAACGTCGTAAGTTTTAAATGTCGACGACGGCTGATTAAAAGGGCTGAACTCTTTGTGGCTGATAATGTTAGGCTCCAGTCTGTAGACCATTGAGAGATGACATTAAGAAAGTGTTTGCACTTTTTTAGTAGATATTCAATGCGAGATCCACTTCAGAACAATGTGATGTCATCTGCGTATATAGCAATTTTGCAAGGTGACTTTATGAGACTTGGAAGATCATGTATATAGATTGCGAATAAAAATGGCGACAAAACACTACCTTGAGGTAAACCAAGTGGTTGATTTTTAATGGAAGATGAGTGTTTTTCCATCTGACCATGATCATTCGATTAAGAAAATATGCTCTACACCAAGTATTGATTTTTTCCTTGAAATCATATTGCTTGGAGTTTCCTGAGTAGAGCTTCTAAATCAAATGAATCATATGCTCGTGAAATATCCAGTTTTAATAATATACAAAAATATCGTCGTTTCAAAGTTTCATTAATCAAAATATGTAGAGGAGCTAAAACATGCATTGTGCTCTACAGCGGTAAAAATCCATGCACTTCTTCAGGAAAAATTTTATACTTTAAAACTATTCCCTCAAGTCGATGCCAAATAAGTCATTCTAGAATCTTTGCTGCATGAGATAAAAGAGCAATTGGTCTGAAAGCAGACACTGTGTCATGCTTAAGTCCGGGCTTCGGGATTGGAATGATTATAGCTGTTTTTCAAGAAGGTGGAATGTTACCATTGTCCCATGACTGATTAAGCAACTTCATAAATTGCATCTGGTAATGTTCAGGAAGATGTTTTAACATTTCTACTGAAACCTGGACATGCAGTGTTTCTTTGGCGACTGCTATCTTTAATTCTTCAAAGGTTTTTTGGTTGTTTTACCTCTGAGCGGCACTTTTTTGCACACCATGGGCTAAATGGCCAGGTCAGATGGACCCCGAAGGCTCAGAGAAGGTTGGGGGAGGGGACCCACTGGAACAGCTGTTGGGAGACAGATGGTAGCCTCCCGTCAAGGCTCTTTAACGTGGACAGGGTATGGCTCTCCCGCACACGGGGCCACGGCTTAACGTCCCATCCGACGGACGGTGGCCTTTCCAAACCCATCGGTGTCCCCTACTGACCGTGGGCAGGGCGGGGAATTTTGCGGAGATAAATCTAAACGCTGACCCAGCTGGGACTCGAACCTGGGAACTACAGATTACGAGCCTGGCGCGCTACCAATTGAGCCACCCCCGCCCCATTTCTTCAAATGTAAATGGTAGGTCAACATCAGTGGAATAATCAGCTTTTGATGTAGAGATTAAACCTGCTGTTTGTTGAGGATGTCTTCTTGTGAAGTGATTAAGAAACATTTCTGCCTGTTCCCGTGCGTCAGCTCATCGGTATAACAGACCGTTATTTTATAAGACTGAGCATTATGCTCTTGGTTAATCGCTGTCCAAAAATTTCTGTAAATACGATATAAATTAGATGGGGAAGAGATTTTTTCGCTCATTCTTGCCCAGTAATGAGATCTTTCAGTGCGAATGGTACAGCGGAAAACTGCGCCTGCTACTGTATAATCAATCCAGTCATCTCTTCTGAGAGAGCGTCTTGCGGTGTCAAAGTCTCGCTTTTTTTTCTGTAAAGCTTTGCGGCAAACTGGCGTCCACCACTCTGGAAATCGAGTTGTTGGTAATTGTTGAACTTGAATAGAAAGTTGCAAAGCTGATCGTAGTGTTGAAATTTGATCTTCGCACAGATTTTCGGTAAGATTGCTGTCTTGTTGTAGAAGGATGTTGGAAAATTGCTTCCAGTGCATAAAACTACGTTGGTGAGTAGATTCTCCAGGTGGTAAGAATTTATTTTTGGTAGGCTTTAATTTGATTATAATAGGGGAATGGTCGCTTCCCCAGATGGGAGCAGTGGTTTTTCATGAGCACCGACTATGCCAGTTTGGTGTGCATAGAGTTAAATCGATAGCAGATCCTGTTGCGGTACTGAAACAGGTAAGGGATCCATCTTTGAGTAAACACCAATTATTTTGAAGTATCCAATCTATTACCATCTCTCCTGAGCGGGAAGAAGTTATAGATTTCCACATAGGATGATGGGTATTAAAGTCTCCCAAAATAATGTCCACGTTGTGATAAGCAATAGATAGATAACGTAGGATTTTGATAGCATCCTCTCCTTTTGGTGCGTAGCAGTTCGCCACAATTAAATTCCCTGCAGGTAGGGAAATAGAAACTACTTGAAGTTCTCCTTATTTAAATTAGGAAGAGCATTAGGAGTTAACAGTTCACATTGAAAGTCTTTGTGTACAGCGGTAAGTAAACCACCTCCGTGGCCGTCTTGTTGATTGGAACGGAATACTGGATATCCCAAAAGGCGGAATCGGAGAGAATTCTTTAGCCAAGTATCTGGAATGCAAATGATTGAAGGAGTTTGAGTAGCTACAAGAATTTGGCGAAATAGAGAGTTTGCAGATATGCTACGAGAGTTCCATTATAATATATCGAAGGGGGAAATTAATTAAAAAAGGAAACATTTTTGTGGCTAAAGTTTTTTATTTTCGAACATTTTGAGATTTTACACCTTCAGAAGTAATTTTGTTATGTATTTTATTGTTTGAAGTTGATGGAAAATTGTTGTTATATTTCCATAAATCCAACTTCCGTTTCTAGAGGTTTTGAGATGCTTTTCTTTTGTTGGGTTAAGTTGTTTTTGTTTCCTGACAAATTTATTTGAAGAATTGATGGTTGAACACATGTAGAAGGTTTATTTATTGATAACACATCAGAATTTCCAATTTTAGGTGGAATGGTTTTTCCAATTTTAGGTCTTATCAACAACTGTTTCGATGAAAGAATATCTGTTTGGTTATTTTTTTTTCTGGTGGTCGAGGTATTACTCTAGATGCGATAATTGCATTAAACAGTTCTGTGAAATGTTTTCCTACATTCGAGATCGCCTTTGTAATGCTCTCTGTAATAGTAACGCATCATGAAGTGTTTCAATCCATGATGCGTTAACAATGTTGTTAGAATTGTCTTGTGTAATCTGTTTTTTCACGACAGATGCATATGATGTTTTGCCTTTAATAATCTTATTCCTTGCCTTTTGATAAAGAAACATGATTTGCTGTTTTGTAGTTTAATATCTCCTTTTCTTGTATCCACAGAGGGCAGTGTTGGTCAGTGGTTGTATGGGGTCCTTTACATAGACAGCAATAAGGAGTGAATGCATGGCATAGGTTGGAGGCATGTTCGTCTCCGCACCGACTACAACAAATTTTATCTGAATGCCCATAGCGTTGGCAGTTGGTGCAGCGGCGTAGTCTTTCTACGAATATGGATGGTCGTTATAGCTGCCACCATAAATGAACTTCCGAAGAACAATAGTGTCCTAAAATAGTGGCAAGAACAGATTGTGTTGGGATGTATTGAAGTCCTTCTCTGCGATAAAAGCGACGTAATTCTACAACTGTCAAATTATCTAATATGAGCTCTTTTTGCAATTCTTCCATTGTAATAGTGTGCTCTACATCTCTTAAGATAAACCGAGTGGTAAGTGTCTCCGTTAATAAAGTAGTTGTAACAGCAACAGAAAGTAATTCTGAGATGCCTAAAATATATTAAGCACATGTCATGGAAGAAGTGTTCATTACGATATTTTTGATCTTGGTAATATGTACATCTTTAACTTCATTAGGATTCGAAATGTATACTGATAAAGCTCGTTTAAGTGCTTTTGGTTTTGTAGTTGGAATAGGATGGGTTTTTCCCTTAATCTATATTTTGAATTTCTGAAGGCCAATGTTGTTAGTTAATTCCACTATTTCATTATCTTTTAAACGTTTGGTCCCTGCTGGAGGTAGCTTTAATGGTAAAGGGTCATGTTCTTCCATGCTACGTTTTCTTTTATTATCATTCTGTTCAGCCATTTGCTGTTCTTGAAATCTATCAAGAACTGAAGAATATTTTGACTTAAAGTCGTTGAACAAAAAATAATAAGTCTTTAGACACTCTTGTCTAAAAGTGACAGCAACCTACACTTCGTAGGATGAGATAGTGAAAAATAATATTCTACATTCGGTTGTTGGGTTATTTTACCTCTGAGCGGCACTTTTTTGCACACCATGGCCTAAATGGCCAGGTCACATGGACCCCGAAGACTCAGAGAATGTTGGGGGATAGGACCCACTGGAACAACTGTTGGGAGACAGATGGTAGCCTCCCGTCAAGGCCATCCAGCGTTTTCTTTAACGTGCACAGGGTATGGCTCTCCCGCACACGGACCACGGCTTAACGTCCCATCCGACGGACGGCGGCCTTTCCAAGCCCATCGGTGTCCCCTACTGACCGTGGGCAGGGCGGGGAATTTTGCGGAGATAAATCTCAACGCTGACCCAGCTGGGACTCGAACCTGGGAACTACAGATTACGAGCCTGGCGCGCTACCGACTGAGCCACCCCGCCCCTCTACATTCGGTAAAATACAGTATAAGGAACTAAAGATCAAAAGAGAAACTTATCTTCTTAAAATAGTATTAAAAAATATTTGTCTTCTCTTATGATACTTGCCTTGGCGCCTTTCCAACCGCACTGTACGACGTCACAGCGTCCTTTCAAAATTACAAGAAAAACTAAAAGTTTAAATTACTGTTAACTTATATATTTAACGGTTGGCATTTATTCAGATGAATATATATATATATTCAACTAGTAATGACATAAATGCAACATCAGTGGCAAACTGTGGACTCATACATCTTTATCCAATAATAGATATATCACTCATTGTTTCAGCAATTTCTACATCTATATTTTTGAATTCCTTTAATGACATTCAAATAAGTCTAATTTATAATCTTAATCTTTGTACAAATAATAGAAGTGTATCAAGGCAAATTTCCTAGTTGTAATCAGTTTCAAATACTACATTTAAAAATTGTATAATTAACTTCGCTTTGGAATCATAATACAACACCAGATGATAGGATTGTGTCGTTTTGCCACTGAGCGGCGCTTTTTGGCACACAATGAGCTAAAAGCTAGGCCACAAGGACCTCGAGGAATCAGTGAAGATTGGGGGAGGGGATCCACTGAACAGCTCTTGGGAGACAGATGGAAGCCGCCCGTTAAGGCCATCCAGCATGTTCTTTAACGTGCGCAGAGCATCCCCCCCCCCCCGCATGTCTCATCCGACGGACGGCGGCCTTTCCAAGACCATCGGTGTCCCCTAATGACCGAGGGCAGGGCGCGAAGTTTGGCGGACATAACTCTCAACTGTGGCACAGCTAGGACTAGAAGTTGGGAACTGCAGTTAGAAACCTGGCGCGCTACCGACGAGCTATTCCTGCGCATCAGAACACAAATACCCTAAGGGTTCGGAGAAGGTTGGGGGAAAGGGACCCACTGGACTGCTGTTAGGAGACAGAGAGTAGCCTCCCGTCAAGGCCATCCAGCGTGTTCTTTAGTGTGCACAGGGTATGGCTCTCCCGCACGCGGCTACACGGCTTAACGTCCAATCCAACGGAAGATGGCCTTTCCATAGCTCATCGGTGTCCCTTACTGATCGAGGGCAGAGCTGGAAGTTTTTCGGAGAAAAATATCAAAGCTGTCCCAACCGGGACTCGAACCTGGGAACTGTAGATTACAAACCTGACGCGCTACCGACTGGGCCACCCTCCTGTGACCCTCTACCGAGATGATATCAATATAAGTTATAGATATAAAGAATTATGAACCTGCTTTCTTCTGTAAACCAATGGTTTTACATCAAAATATCTTCTTCGATGCACTGTAGAAATATACCAAACATATCTCCCATGCGCTTTAAAACACAAACATCTTAAAAACCATTTTCTATTATTTGATTAATAATGTATCATAAATCACGGGTTTCTTTATAATGGCAGTAAACTACCATACTCGTATTCCCAAGACAAATAACATCTCATACTAGAACCAGCTTACTCAAAATTTAATATTCTCAGAACCATTTTTTTGTGTTCCTTCAAGTAATAAAATATTTATGAAACATGCACACATTTTTATCTGTTTCTCACCTTATTACATACACGTTCATATGTTGGCACGTATGATTTGAATGTCAGTAACGAAACTCCCACGTATTACTCCACTACAAATTGATTTTGTAGTTGATACTCAATCTCATAACCTGACTAACGAAAGCAATCAATTTGTGTCGCATGTACTGTATATATAATTTCCCTCAACTTTAATAATATGAAATTAGATTTAAAGGAGGCATTTCAAACAAAAAGGAAATATCAATTGTTATTTTCACAGCACCCAGATTTATCAAGATTGTTGACTTCTGCTATATCCACATTGAATCTGAAACTAATTTAAAAATGAAAGAAATCTAATCTCTTGCATCCCACTCTACATAAGTAGGCGATGAAAAACTACCAGAATATTGTTCCTGAATTTTTGTGCTTTGATGAAAGAGATCTGTAACACCTCCGCATTATTTTTAACACCCCTCACTTACAGGATGAGACGAATATTTCCGAGAACTTCGCTGATTTACCTGTTTAACCTTTTTAACGTAAACAAGCGAATCATTTACAATACAGAGGAGTTCAAAAGTGTTGCATCGTCTTCAGGGGGGCGGGGGAGGCTCAGTCGGTAGCGCGCCAGGCTCGTAATCTGTAGTTCCCAGGTTCGAGTCCCAGTTGGGTCAGCGTTGAGATTTATCTCCGCAAAACTCCCCGCCCTGCTCACGGTTAGTAGGGGACACCGATGGGCTTGGAAAGGCCGCCGTCCGTCGGATGTGACGTTAAGCCGTGGCCCCGTGTGCGGGAGAGCCATACCCTGTGCACGTTAAAGAACACGCTGGATGGCCTTGACGGGAGGCTACCATCTGTCTCCCAACAGCTGTTCCAGTGGGTCCCCTCCCTCAACCTTCTCTGAGCCTTCGGGGACCTTGTGGCCTGGCCATTTAGCCCATGGTGTGGAAAAAAGTGCCGCTCAGAGGTAAAACAATCCAATCCAATCGTCTTCAGGAAAAATTAGGGTTACATTTGAGATGTTATTGCGAGTTGCTTTCAGATATTTCGAATTAATACATATCAGTTTATTGAATGCTTATGCAGTTTTTAAAAACTGCGAGAATAAAATATCTCTATTCGAACGTTGTAGTAGGAAAATTGAATGGATAACGCTTCAAATTTTTACATCTAATATATATAGGCGGAGCCGTCCCGTGGCCGAGTGGTTAGTGCGCTTGGCTACTGATGTAAGGGAACTGGGTTCGAGCCCCGGATAAGGCATGGACGTTTGTGTTGTTTTTCTGCTGAGGTCCTGCCATCCTCTCAGACTTTCTACTATTGCATATAAACTGACAGGCTTCTGTCAAGACCTCTGTGGCAAGTAGCTGCTTGAGGGGGTATTTTTTTTTATAGACGATTGTGAGTGATTGCCGACTGACAGGGAATCACGCTGATTCTAACTATGATGCAGGGGCAATCCGGGGACGTAGATCTCGGGAAAAATCTGAAATTTGAATTCCGATGTGTCGCTGAAGGTACAATAGAGGTCAAGTTGAGATCAAACCTTGATCTACGAGAACTAGAAAAGTGAAAATTATTGTCAGGGGGTGTTTCGGGCTGTAGATGTAGGAAACTTTACGAAATTTTGGATCCGGAGAGTCCTTCGAGGCCAAAGGTCAATGATTTCGATCTAGGAGTATTTTGGGTCGTAGATCTCGGAAATGTTATTGAATTTTGGTTGTGGTGGGTCCTTCGAAGGCAAAGGTAAAATATAGATTTACCTATGCTAGAGGGCTAAGAATTTGTGTTCTGAGGATATTTTAAGTCGTAGACGTCAGAAATTATGCCAAATTTGGGATGTGATGGGTCCTTGGAGGTCAAAGGTCAAATATAGATTTACCTATGCTAGTGGATTAAGAATTCGTGCCTGGGAATATTTTAAGTCGTAGAATTCAGAAATTATGCCAAATTTCGGATGTGATGGGTCTTCGAGGTCAAAGGTCAAATCCCAATATACTGGTGCTGGAGAGCTAAAAAGTAGCGAATAGGGCTATTTCCGGCAGTAGAACTCAGAAATGAGAAGGATTTTTCAGGTCCGGTGTCGCATTCGAGATCAAATAGGGGTCGGAGTGACGATCTAGAAATCAAGAGGCACCGGAAGCACCGATTGATTTCTGGTATTAAATGCAAAACGACAACAATGTGCTAGTATTCAAAATTATTTGAAATCATCAGCATATGATAAAGTAACATTATCGAAGAAAAGCCTCTTACTTGACCTATCAGTGTCGTTGCAAAGTTCAACAAAATAGTCGGAAATAATGGGAACTCAATCTACAAATATGTAATTTACAACTGAAGGGAAAATCTCAATACAATCAATATACCTTAGGGTGTCAAAGTACGCTGCCCCGCTCAAGGTAGGTGATATTCTATGGACCACTGAAAACAGAGCGCCAGATAACTGTAATCAGCCTCAGCATTCGAAAAATGAATCTAATCTGCCACTTTAAACAAAGTTGAAGAGAGAACAATTATTAATTAATAATCAAAATTATTTCAACAACTGTAACTTTGCGATATTGTGTTTTCCATACTTCGTACATATTTCCCACTATTTAGTTTTATTAAGCACAGCGAATAGAATGATTACCAAGGTAATATAGCCGAGTGGTTAGCACGCTTGGCTACTGATCTAAGGGACCTGGGTTCGAGCCCCGGATTTAGGCATTAATGTATGTGTCGTTTTTCTGCTGAGGTCCTGCCATCCTCTCAGATCTCCTACTGTGGCATATAAACTGACAGGCTCCTGTCAGACCTCTGTGGCAAGCAGCTGCTTGAGGGGGTATTTATTTTTTTTTTATAGTAGAGCTCAGAGCGGTACGGTGGATGTTTACAACGCCTCCCCCCCCCGCACAATGCTAATAATGGTGGTGGAGGGAAAATTATTAAACTTATTTATATTCCGTGCATTTTTCAAGAATTTTTTTAAATTCTTTTAAAACGGAGGGGGAGGAGGAGTTATACTGCATTGAAAATTAGTTATACTGCAGAAACCTATATATGTATATCGATATGCCAGAGAACACAAACCTACAACATACATTGACTTATATATTCGTAAGATGATTAAATGTATTAATTTACATATTAATTTTAAAAATTCTGCAAAATTACTCAAAATAAACATACAACGGCTTTTCCAGGTTTCGTAAGATGCACTCCTGAATAGGATAAAATACTCACTGAATAAATTTAGGATCAGCTACCACAGTGCGCAAATAGCCATGGCTGTTAGACAGGTTGAAACACTAATTAAATCTCATTAAATATGTCAAGAGTAAGACAAATCATAGCTGCAGTGGGCTAAAATGATTGCACTGCGCATGCGTAGATCGCCCCTTACAGTTGTTTTTATGCCTGCACATCAATTTGACACGTTGAGCTTCGGAAACATTCCGCAGGGCGGCGCCACTTACGTTTGTGCGAAGCTGGGCTTCTTTTTGGTTTTACTATATAGAAAAATTCTTATATTTTTTTATTCTAATTTTTGACTCTTATGCTAATCTTGATACTAATGTTTATCTATAAATATATTTTATTTAGAACAAAAATTATTTGTTTTAATTAGCATTATGATATTTGATAATTAAATGAATAATTTTCTTTCTAAATAAAATATATTTATAGATAAACATTGGTAAGAAGATTAACACAAGAGTACACCAGTAGTAATAAAGGAAATTAAAATATAAGAATTCTCTAGATGAGGGGTTTTCAACAGCGGGTGCGTGGTAAAATTTTTGGAGTACGTCGTGATAGCTCAAAAGTCGCTAGATTTTTATTCCCATTGTTATATTATAATTACAGTTTTATCTATCTATACAAGGGGTATGCCAGTTATATACACATTTCCAGGGGGTACATGAAGCATAAAAGGTTGAGAACCACTGATCTAGATGTTAGGACTACTTAGGCTGACGTCATAACTTGGTCCACTGGCATTCTGCTAAAGGTGGTGTTGCGTAGATGCTCTTTACATGTGCCAACTTTATGCTTTAAAGCGGCGTTACCACATTATCATAGCATAAAAGGGATTTTCTAACTTCGAGATCTACGCGATTCTGAATGTATTGCAAGGTGAATAAAGGCAGCGTCTTAGTGAAAAGTTCTTTCAAAGCAGTTTCGACCGAAGCTTTGTATCATTTGTTAAATTCAAATAATCGTATATTTTGTTCGTTATTATTTTTTAGTCAAGTTCATTAATTAGTTATGTGATTATTTAATTAGTTACCGTCTTTTTAAGAAGTAAACTCTAATACAAGGTGAATTTCTTTTATTATGATTATTTTGTTGTATGTAATTATCATATACCAATTTTTGTTGCGTTTCACTGTAGCGAAATTTCCCTATAACGAATATATTTTGGTCACTTGCACGATTTCGTTATACTGACATTTCACTGTATTCGCTGGGGCCGGGGATGGTTCAGTCGGGTGCGCCAGGCTCGTAATCTGCAGTTCTCAAGTTCGAGTCCCTCCTGGGCCAGCGTTGAGATTTATCTCCGCAAAACTCCCCGCCCTCTCCACGGTAGGGGACATCGATGGGCTTGAAAAAGCCGTCGTCCGTCGGATGGGACGTTAAGTCATGGCTCCGTGTGCGGGAGAGCCATAACCTGTGCACTTTTAAGAACACGCTGGATGGCCTTGACGAAAGGGTACCATCTATCTCCCAATAGTTGTTCCAGTGGATCCCTCCCCCAACCTTCTTTGAGCCTACGAGGTCCTTGTGACTTGGTCATGTAGCCCATTGTGTGCAAAAAAGTGCCGCTCAGAGGTAAAACAACCCAAATGTATTCGCAAGTAGAGAAGCACAATGGATGCCATGTAAACATGGAACTCATGAATAATTAATTAGCTGAAAACAAATTCAGTTTCATCGCAAACAGGATACGAACTGATAACCTCCTGATAAATGCCAATTGCACTGATCACCGAGCTTTCGAAACTAATTCATTTTCCAGCTAGCTGTGAGTATACTAAACTAAACTTTGGAATGACAAAACTTTAATCAAATATTGCAAACAAATTGTTTATGTTAGAAATCTGTCGTTTAAACAGAGTAGTCAAGGCAGGTACTCAGGATTTCATTTTCGTGAGTTGGTGGGATAAGGAGTTTCCTGAATAGGGTTTCCCAGTTATTATAATATTCCACTGGACATGACATGTTAAAATTATATTACCTATGGAATAAGATTTTATAGTTTTTTTTAATCTATTTTTAATGTCTTTTCAGTAGACGCTGCCTTTACATACACACACTGTAGTTCCCAGGTTCGAGTCCCAGCTGGGTCAGCGTTGAGATTTATCTCCGCAAAATTCTCCGCCCTGCCTACGGTCAGTAGGGGACACCGATGGGCTTGGAAAGGCCGCCGTCCGTCGGATGGGACGTTAAGCCGTGGCCCCGTGTGCGGGAGAGCCATACCCTGTGCACGTTAAAGAACACGCTGGATGGCCTTGACGGGAGGCTGCCATCTGTCTCCCAACAGCTGTTCCAGTGGGTCCCCTCCCCCAACCTTCTCTGAGCCTTCGGGGTCCATGTGACCTGGCCATTTAGCCCATGGTGTGCAAAAAAGTGCCGCTCAGAGGTAAAACAACCCAACCCAAGCCTTTACTCACCTTGCAATACATTCAGAATCGCGTAGTTCTCGAAGTTAGAAAATCCCTCTTTTGCTATGATAATGTGGCAACGCCGCTTTAAAGCATAAAGCTTAAGCATAAGGCACATGTAAAAATAAATGAATACAAAAAACCAAATAAAATCCCTTCAAGCAGCTGCTTGCTACAGAGATCTGTCAGGCTAAAATAAAATAACGCAAAGACATCTGTTTTGGATTTCAAAGCAGATAGACAAATTTGAGATTTCGTATGAGACGACAGGAATTTTGGGGAGGGGGATCCTGATACCCTAGATACGTCACTGGGTCAAAGGATTGAGCCAATGGGTTCCCTCTTCCTCTTGGGATGCAGAAATTTTAGATCGTTTTTGTTTTAAAAGTATAATAAAAGATTCTCTTCGGATTGTATAAGACTAATGAAATATTAGGATTCACATATTCCGAATCTTCAGAAAGTTCTTATTTCCACTGGTAGAGGGTGTTAGAGTTGTCTAAATGGGAAAAATTTCAACTCAATATTGCAAACGTCATTCGCACGAGATGTTTGGAATTTTAATCGTACAATATGCTGGTGAAGAGGTTCATGTTAATTTCAACGATTTTCGCCTTTAGTTCCAAGGGGGTGAAAAAAACGCATTTTTTAATGATATAAAATAAACACAGCTTTATGGGATATATATATATAAATCATTTCTGATTTTTAAAGTCTTTCGCATTTTCGCATGCATTAGTTTGAATTTCCATCGTCAGTGGGCGCTGAATTCGAAAAATGTCACATTTTATCGTTTTTTGTAAAATGGAGATAATCGAATGCAAAAATAATTTAAAAAAAAGCTAACATTCCATATTCGCTAGAGGCAGCTGAACTTTCTATTTTCTCTTAATTCATTCTTATTTGCATCACTTAAATAATCCCCAACCCATCGGAAAAAATACATTTTTCTCGATATCTCGCTAGAGGCAGCTACAAACTCGCTACGATTTCGTCTCCGCCTCTGTAACCGATTACCTTTCATGGTGTTCCATCTTTCCTCGAGCCCCATTCACTCGTGCCTTTCACGCTGCTCCATCTTTCCTCGAGCTCCACTCCTTCTTGCCTTTCTACCAAACCCAACACATTCACTCCGAAACCTCTGATCGCGCTCAGCTGCAAGCGTCAGACACATCATTTAGCGCTCTTTCCATCAATTTCTCTTTCGATTATTGAATTACCAGAGCCAAGAGGTCTTTTCCTATCCGCCTACACCGCCTTCGTACAAAGCACTAATATCCGATCCCATTCATCGCTGCTAACAGTCATTGGTTTGTCACATCCCTCTGTAACCTGTGCTGACGTTCGCCGTGGCCACCCCCACACAAAGGCATATCGCCGTGTCTTCCTTTTCTCGCGGTAAAAGCCCACGTCTGACGTTAAGCATAAGTAGATGTCTCTTCAATGTTATGACCTAGGAGAGGTCGAAGAAAAATAGGAGGATGGAGACATGAAGGAGGGGAGAAAAGCCCATGGAGGCTGAAAACGGATGAGTGTGTAGGTGGATTCCCGAAGGACTTGGCGGTGAGTCTCTTGAGAAGAAAAGTTTTAATGAGGACACAGAAAAGGTGGATTAAATTTTTCCTTATTTTCAATTAGCTGTCTTTCTTATTTCAATAAAAATCACACCTATCTTTCGCATTTTTTATCAGCATGAACAACAAAAATTTTCAGAATTTTTTAACTGTTTTCCAAGCTAAGAATAGAGCCAGTTTTATGATAGTATTATGTGAAGATTATTTTCCATTTTTTATATTTCTTTTCCTTCCTGCTGCTTGTTATTTGTCGTTGTGTTGGTGAGAGGATTTGTCGAAACAGTCCTGCTGCATTTCCTCAACCCTGAGGCGAATCATAATAAGTTATTTATCTGATGAAAGCTTGTCTTGTGAGAAGTAACATCAGCTACGAGAAATGTCTATTCCCTCCGAGGGAATGTTTAAAACAAGTTTGTTAAAAAAAAATGGTTTCCTAAAAATATCTTCCACTAAATCTCCCCAGCTTTCTGATGTAAGTTTAAATGATAACAGAGTTCGTTTTCGGAAAATTTCGATACATGCGAATTCCGCATTGCAGTTTATTGTATTGAGCTTGTTTATTCCAGTGGCCGAGTGGGTAGCATATTTGGCTAAGGAATATTAGAAAACCCAAATAAACAATAAACTTTTGATCTATGATTTGTCATTCCCATCGTTTGTTCCTACGATATTTCATCATATGACTTTACATTTCAGCGACGATTGCTCCCAACAACTTCCTTCCTATGATTTTTTTTTGTAATAATTTCAAACGGAACCTCTTATACTTGAAGCTTAATGACTCGTCTTCAAATTAAGGTACTGTTACGACAGAAGGAATCTGGCAACCGAAAGCAAAAAGTTTCAGCCAACGAATAAGAACGTTGGGAGAATTTGGAGAAGAAGAGTGGAGCGTTAACGGTCGTTGTATTGTAACGGTCATTGTATTGTAACGGTCGGTGAGTTCGAAAATGGACGGTGAGCTGTTCTGAGACAGTGCGCGTAAGTATCAAGAAGTAACTTGATGTGTTGTGTATACGCGGAAGGATAAAAGTGGGATCTTTTATCGTTAAGTATCAAGAAGTAACTTGATGTGTTGTGTATACGCGGAAGTATAAAAGTGGGAACTTTTATGGCTAACTTCGAATGTCTACACGGACTGTCTTTTTGTTCGGCTAGTGTGTGAAAAGTTATTAGCACAGGACGAGAATTGGTTTACGAGTGAAGATCTTCGGGTGACCTGGTAAATCAAGTAAAAGGTAGTATTTAGTAAAATACACAGAGCTGATATTGTGTGCTCTACGCAGGAAGATTGATGACTTGTGCATGTTAATAGTTGATTTGTTAATAAGATACTTCATCCATATTTCCTTTGTAACAATTTACCTTGTATTGAATTTGGTTTTGAAATATAGCTTTTAATACTCACGCTCAGTGGCTATCCATTTTTGTAATCCGCAACATTTGGTGTCAGAAGCGGGATAATTTATTGAATGCCGTTAACTAGAAGTATGGATGAATTAGTAAAGTTGTTAAATGACTTGAAAGCCGATATGAAAGCCGATATAGCTGCCCAAAGCGATAAAATAGGTGACTTGAAAGCCGATATGAAAGCCGATATAGCTGCCCAAAGCGATAAAATAGGTGACTTGAAAGCCGATATGGCTACGCAGATGACTGATATGGCTACACAGATGAATGACATTAAAAGTCAAAATAGCGAAATGGCCGCACAAAATAATGAGTTGAGAACTGAGATAGTTTCTCAAAAAGATGATTTGAAAGCCGAAATGGCCGCACAAAATAATGAGTTGAGAAATAAAATAGGTGACCTGGCCGCACAAAATACTGAGATGAGAGCTGAAGTGGCTTCTCAAATTGATAAGATTTCTGATAAGTGTAAGGACATTATGACCGAACTAAATAGTGTAAAAGATGATCTTGATAGTGTTAAGTTAGATTATAAACACGAAATTGAAATTGTAAAAACTGATTGTGAACGCCAGTTTCAGATTTTGAGAAATGAAATGTTACCTTCTGCCTGTGATAATAATAATTCTAGTGGAAATAATGTTATTACACATATCGCTAAAAATACAACTAAACCTTCTACATATGATGGTCAATCATCTTGGACAGTATTTAAAACACAATTCGAAGTTATCGCTACAGCCAATGAGTGGAATGAATTCCAAAAGGCCAGTTTTCTTGCAGCTTCCTTAAGAAATTCTGCTGCGGAAGTTTTGCAGTCTGTTCCAGAAGAAAAACGACTTGATTATCAAAGTCTAGTTTCTGCATTAGAACTAAGGTTTGGTGATAGTTATTTAAAACAATATTACGTGACTCAATTTAAACATCGCATGCAGAAAAATGGTGAAACTTTGCAAGAGCTTGCTAGTGATATTGAGCGTCTAGCTAGATTGGCTTATAGTAACTGTCCACCAGAAATTCAAGATAATTTAGCTCAATTACAATTTATTGATGCTATTGCTGACCCTGACACTCAGCAATCTCTGAGGATGTTGGAAGGTGAATCCTTAAAGTCAGCTGTGGTACATGCTATGAAATACGAGTGCTCCAGGCTTTCCTCCCGAGCGAACAAACGTGCAGTGAGATTTGTGAGTGCAGAAGAAACTGTAGAAAAGGATAATGAAATGAAAGAACTAACCAAAGCCATACTATCCGTTTTGAAAGATATAAAAGGTTCTTCTTCAAAACCTACAACAGACCTCCAGTGTTGGAATTGTGGCAAGACCGGACACATTCGTACCAACTGCACTAGGAAACGAATGAGGAGTCCAAGTACATCAACTAGACAACAGGATCAGAGAAACAGAAAATTTATCAATCTTGCGAGGCAAAGGCTGGTTGTTGATTGGTTGGCCCCAGGGGAAGTCGCCCACGTTTCAACATTGCATGGTGATAATAATGGATTAGTAGCTGATGGAGCCATAAATGGAATACCTTGCCGTATGATAGTCGACACTGGTGCAAATGTAACTTTACTCAGAACGGATATAATAAAGAAAATAATACCTCACCCAAACTTGAATACTACACAGTCTAGAATAAGCCTACAAACGGCCACTGGAGATCGTGCAAAGGTTCATGGAAAAATAGAACTTAATATTCGAGTTGGTAGCTGTCTGGTTCGCCATCCTGTTTACATCGCTGACATCTACGACGAATGCATATTAGGCCTTGATTTTCTTAAGAAACATGGATTCAACATTAGACCCAGTGATAACCTACTCATCTATGAGACAGAAGAGATTCCTCTGCTTAGCCGGACGACTGATTCTTTATCAAGCGTAACTCCAATATTAGTGACGGAAGACACAGAGATCCCAGCACAAAGTGAAGTTATAGTCCGTGGACATCGGGCGGAGACTTCTGGAGCCTTCCGATTGGCAGTTACTGATGCCTCTGGTAAAGGAGCTTTGGCTCATAATATCCTGGTTGCAAGGACTTTAGTCAGAATAGATAAAGAACAGATCCCTATCAGAGTGATGAACTGTAACAAATCCAATAGAATGTTAAAAAAAGGTGAGGAATTAGCAATATGTGAAGCTGTTACCTGTGTAACAAGTATAAATAAAATAGAAGTTACCGATTCATATCAAAATCATACAGACATCCCGTCTCATCTTACTGAATTATGGAGAGAAACAAGACAAATATTAACTGAAAACCAAGCTGTTAAGACCGAGAACCTATTAAAAGAATTTTCTGACATTTTTTCTGCCACATCAAATGATTATGGCCGTACTAACCTGACAGAACATAAAATCAACACTGGTGATTCTCCTCCAGTCCATCTGCCGGCAAGAAGGCTTCCATTGGCAAAAAGAGAGGAGACGGAACAACTCATAAAGGACATGGAAGCTCAGGGCATTATAGAACCATCACAGAGTCCCTGGACATCACCAGTAGTTCTTGTCAAGAAAAAGGATGGATCTACACGATTTTGTGTAGATTATCGCAGATTAAATGACGTAACAAAGAAAGATTCCTTTCCTTTACCCAGGATTGACGATACACTAGACACTTTATCTGGGTCAGAATGGTTCTCAACATTAGATTTAAAGAGCGGCTATTGGCAAGTTGGTATACGTCCTGAAGACCGTGAGAAGACGGCTTTCAGTACAGGGAATGGACTTTGGCAGTTTAAGGTGATGCCATTTGGACTCTGTAATGCACCTGCCACATTTGAGCGACTAATGGAGTCAGTGCTCAAAGGTTTGTCTTTGGAGGTCTGCCTGGTTTACTTGGACGACATCATAGTTCTTGGAAGAACTTTTGAAGAACATTTGAGAAATCTTCGTCAAGTATTTGAAAAACTTGAGGCAGCCAAGTTAAAATTGGGACCGACAAAGTGTAAACTGTTCCAGCAAGAAGTTCATTACCTTGGTCATGTGATCACTACAGCAGGGATTAAGACTGATCCTAGTAAGATAGAAGCTGTAAGAGACTGGCCTCCACCACAAGATGTTCATCAACTTCGTAGTTTTATTGGACTTTGCACCTACTATAGAAGATTTGTCAAAGGTTTCTCCAACATCGCAAGGCCATTACATCGTCTGACAGAAGAGGGCCAGCGGTTTATGTGGACCACCGAATGCGATATAGCCTTTCAACAGCTAAAGAAAACTCTTTCCACAGCACCAGTGCTAGCGTACCCACAAACTGGAAAACAATTCGTAATAGATACTGACGCAAGTAACACAGGAGTTGGTGCTGTGCTTTCACAAGAACAAGACGGACAAGAGAGAGTTATTGCATACTTTAGTAAAACTTTATCCAAACCAGAGCGGAATTACTGTGTAACACGCAAAGAACTGTTAGCAATAGTAAAAGCAATAGAACATTTTCATCATTATCTCTATGGCCAGAAATTCCTTATACGTACTGATCATGCTGCACTTAGATGGTTATTAAACTTCAAAAACCCTGAAGGACAAATCGCTAGGTGGATACAACGGTTACAAGAATACGATTTCTCCATCGAACATCGAAGTGGTAAAATGCATAAGAATGCAGATGCTCTTTCCAGGCGCCCATGCATTGACAACTGTAAACATTGCTATAATGCAGAACTGAAATTTGGAACTAAAGAGATAATGCCCATAAGACAAATAGTATCGACACAAACAAACAATGACACCCCTAACATCTGGAATCCAATTGAAATCAGGAAGGCTCAACTAGATGATGAAGACATAAAACCAATATTAGAATTGATTGAAAAATCTGATGTGAGACCTAATTGGGAGCAAATCTCGAGGTATAGTCCAACTACTAAAAGTTACTGGGCACAGTGGGACTCCTTAAAAATGGAAGACGGAGTATTATACAGAAGATGGGAGAATCCCACTGGACGGCTGATCCGTTGGCAGATAATTCTTCCTCGATCCCGAGTGGAACTTGTGATGAAAGATGTACATGATAGTGCCACTGGAGGACACTTCGGTGTTAATAAGACATTAGCCAAAGCCAGGGAACGATTTCATTGGTTGAAAAGTAGGGCAGACGTTGAGAGATGGTGTAGGCAATGTGAAGCCTGTGCAGCAAAGAAAGGCCCTAAGACTAGGAGTCGGGGTAAGCTGCAGACGTATAACGTTGGTGCCCCTTTTGAAAGAATAGCCATTGATGTAATGGGTCCGTTTCCTAGAACTGATTATGGAAATCGATATTTATTAGTGGTAATGGATTATTTCACAAAGTGGCCTGAGGTATATCCCATCCAAGACCAGGAAGCAACAACAGTGGCTGAGATGATAGTTAATAACTTCATTAGTAGGTATGGAGTACCTTTACAACTCCACTCTGATCAAGGACGGAATTTTGAATCCAATGTGTTTAAAGGCATCTGTCAACTATTAGGCATTCAGAAAACCAGAACAACTCCCTTACACCCTCAGTCGGATGGTATGGTTGAAAGGTTCAATAGAACAATTGCTCAGCATTTAGCATTATTTGTGAACGACCACCAACGTGACTGGGATCGCCATGTACCACTCCTTTTGCTGGCATATAGAACGGCAGTGCATGAGACAACTGGACAGACACCTTCCATGATGATTTTTGGAAGAGAGTTACGTCTTCCCTGTGACCTTTTATATGGTCGGCCCGAAGCAATGCCTGTGTCCACTCCACAATACGTACAAGAATTGCAACAACGACTAGAAGAAATCCATCACTCCGTTAGACATAACATCGACATAACAAGTGACAGAACCAAAACAAGATATGACAGTAAAATAAATGGAACTATTTTCAATCAAGGAGATCTTGTCTGGCTATACAGTCCACATAGAAAGAAAGGACTATCTCCAAAACTTCAGAAACCTTGGGAAGGTCCATATACAATAGTTAACAGGATTAATGACGTGGTATATCGCATTCGTCGACGTCCAGCTACAAAGTGCAAGGTGGTTCACGTGGATCGTTTGGCCCCGTTTCATCGAAGAACTGAAGAAACTTTGGAATCCAGAATTGTTCGGGACGAACAAGACCTAGGAAGGGGGCAGTGTTACGACAGAAGGAATCTGGCAACCGAAAGCAAAAAGTTTCAGCCAACGAATAAGAACGTTGGGAGAATTTGGAGAAGAAGAGTGGAGCGTTAACGGTCGTTGTATTGTAACGGTCGTTGTATTGTAACGGTCGGTGAGTTCGAAAATGGACGGTGAGCTGTTCTGAGACAGTGCGCGTAAGTATCAAGAAGTAACTTGATGTGTTGTGTATACGCGGAAGGATAAAAGTGGGATCTTTTATCGTTAAGTATCAAGAAGTAACTTGATGTGTTGTGTATACGCGGAAGTATAAAAGTGGGAACTTTTATGGCTAACTTCGAATGTCTACACGGACTGTCTTTTTGTTCGGCTAGTGTGTGAAAAGTTATTAGCACAGGACGAGAATTGGTTTACGAGTGAAGATCTTCGGGTGACCTGGTAAATCAAGTAAAAGGTAGTATTTAGTAAAATACACAGAGCTGATATTGTGTGCTCTACGCAGGAAGATTGATGACTTGTGCATGTTAATAGTTGATTTGTTAATAAGATACTTCATCCATATTTCCTTTGTAACAATTTACCTTGTATTGAATTTGGTTTTGAAATATAGCTTTTAATACTCACGCTCAGTGGCTATCCATTTTTGTAATCCGCAACAGTACTATTGTTGGGGTGAATTAGCCGTCCCGTCGCAGAGTGGTTAGCGCGCTTGGCTACTGATCTACGGGGCCTGGGTTGAGCCCCGGGTAAGGCATGGATGTATGTGTCGTTTTTCTGCTGAGGGCCTGCCATCCTCTGAGATCTTCTACTTTGGCATATAAACTGACAGGCTCCTGTCAGACCTCTGTGGCAAGCAGCTGCTTGAAGGGGTATTTATTTATTTTTTTTATTTTGTGGTGAATTATATTAATGACTTCTTAACTTCCGCTATATGCCTAAAAATTAAAACAGTGCCAATAATAGAATCACTTAAATAATATAAATTTTTAACTTTTCACTTTTTTGGACAGATTACGGAAGGTAAGTTGATTTGTATTTTATACCTTGATGACAACGTCAGTGCAATACTAATACAACGTTTTGTTGATGAAGAGCAACGAAATTATTCGTAGTTTAAATGAGAACGCTGACATTGTATCATGGAGTCGATGCGAACTTTTTAAATAACTAGAGGGAAAAGGAAAGGGGGAGATTACCTATACAGGGTGAATCTGAAAAAGTGGGCAAAACTTTACGGGGTGGTAGAACGCAGCTATACGAGCAATATTCGCCATAGAATGTATGGGCGGAACGCAAGCGGTGAGAAGTTAAAATGTAGTTTTCCACTGTCACATTTAAAGAATGAACACAAGAAGGAGAGGAGATATTTCAGAAAACATTTTATTAACAGGAATGTAATTGAGGTACATGCTCAAAGAAATTGCTCAAAAGAGCTGCCGCCAGCTGTAATGCAGGCTTCACACCTTGCGGGATAGGGACTGACGCACATTTGCGAAGACACTTGGGTGCGAGGACCGACCCTTTTATACCATTTCCAACGCCACCTAGCGGCTCGCCGTTTGCGTTCCGACGATACATTCTATGACGAATATTGCTCGTATAGCTGCGTTCTACCACCCCGTAAAGTTTTGCCCACTTTTCCAGATTCACCCTGTATATAAATATTGTCTTTATAAATCCTATGGAAATAGAGGTATTTAGAAACGATTTTCCATATTACATATCTCATTCTTTTGTAATCCACTTAATATATTTACATACCTATTTTGTTCCAACTGGCTACAATATATTCTTACTGTGTAGCGTGAAGGAGGGGTTAGGTTACCTATATATTCTTCAGGTATATTACCTACATAGTCATCAGTTATATCACCTATATAATCGTCAATTACGTTATGTTATATTCATCAGTTATATTACCAATATATTGATCAGTTATATTACATATACATGGTGAATCTGAAAAAGTGGGCAAAACTTTACTGGGTGGTAGAACGCAGCTATACGAGAAATATTCGTCATAGAAAGTATGGGCGGAACGCAAACGGCGAGCCGCTAGGTGGCGTTGGAAATGGTATAAAAGGGTCGGTCCTCGCACCCAAACGGCATTTCTACCGTGGATTGCCGAGAGGATGGCTGGTTATACTAACCACGAAATGGCGGATATGCACTTTGTGTACCTTGTTACCTCAATTACATTCCTGTTAATAAAATGTTTTCTGAAGTATCTCCTCTCCTTCTTGTGTTCATTCTTTAAATGTGACAGTGGAAAACTACCTTTTAACTTCTCACTGCTTGCGTTCCGACCATACATTCTATGACGAATATTGCTCGTATAGTTGCGTTCTACCACCCCGTAAAGTTTTGCCCACTTTTTCAGATTCACCCTGTATATACATCTGTTATATTACCTAGATATTCATATGTTATATTACCTATATACACTGCTCACAAAAATTAGGGGATATTTCAAGATGAATATGAAGCGATAAAAAAAAAGAAGCATTTGAATCGTTTTTATTAAACAAGAACATCAGAAAAGCAAACGTCAAGTCAAAGAAAGTTGTTCGATTATGCAAATGAGATGCAAACTCAATTGTCGTGATTGAGTAGCAAGTGACATATTGGTGGGGGTGAACAGAAGCATGTCAAACTGGACGAGAGTGCCACACATTGACTGTTCAGTAGGGTGTATGGGTCACCCAAGACTGCCAAAACACACTGACAGCGATGGGGCATGGACAGGATCAGAATGTCCAGCAGTTCTTGTGGGATCCTCTGCCACTCTTGCTCCAGGGCAACTTCCAGCTCAAGAAGTGTTGTGGGAGGCATTGGACGGTTTGCCAGACGTCTTCCCAGTGCATCCCAAGCATGTTCAATGGGATTCAGGTCTGGAGAACGTGAAGGCCAGTCCATGCGTTCGATTCCTGCCTCCTGAAGCATGTTGTTGACGAGATGCGCACGGTGGGGCCTTGAATTATCGTCCATGAAAAGAAAGTTGTTTCCAACTGCTCCAGCATAGGGTACCACTATAGGGTGCAGGACCTCATCTCGATATCTGATAGCAATCAGCGATCCGTTTCTGATGACGTGGAGGTCGGTACGACCACCAATGCTGATGCCAGCCCACACCATGATTCCACCACCACCGAAGGAGTCCCTTTCTCGCATGAAACGTGGATTCTCCCGTGTTCCTCGTTCACGTCAGATCAGGACACGATGATTGTCAGGCTGCAGACTGAACCGTGACTCATCAGATAAGAGGATAGTTGACCACTCATCACGGGTCCAATGACGATGCTCATCAGCTCACCTTCTATGGGTTCTACGGTGTTCAGCAGATAACGGAATGCATACCATTGGTCGCCGGGCATGCAGTCCAACACGATGGAGCCAATTTCGTATGGTCTGGGTGCATATCCGTCATCTAGTGGCAGCAAGAAACTGTCCCTGCAGCTCTGTTGCATTTCTGCGCCTGTTCCTTCTTGCCAATAAGGTCAAGTAGCGGTCATCTCTTGTTGTTGTGGCAGATGGGCGACCCTGCCCTCGTCGTCTTCGTACTGTGCCAGTCTCTTGAAAGCGATTCCACAGTCTGCTAATCACGCTTTGGGATGTTCCAAGTGCTGTTGCCACTGTCGTCTGTGTTTGACCAGCTTCAAGACGTCCTATGGCTCTCCAGGCTTCGGATTCGGGCAAATCGTGTTGCAGGGGCATTGCAAGGGCTGGGAAATTGCAGGATGTGCACTTTCAAGATCAGGGAACGTGCAGGTACTCCAGTACTTTCAGCCTTTTGTATAGTGCATTTTCACCAATGAAATAAAAGTTGGTTTTGCATCTCATTTGCATAATCGAACAACTTATTGTTTGTTGTTTGCAACTGATGTTGACTTGTCGTTTGCTTTTCTGATGTTCTTGTTTAATAAAAACAATTCAAATGTTTCTTTTTTTATCGCTTCATATTCATTTTGAAATATCCCCTAATTTTTGTCAGCAGTGTATTTAAAGCTATATTGCCTATATATTCATCGATTATGCTACATTAATTAGAATTAATAGTGGATTGGTTAATTAAGATAATACTCCAGAGATCCGAAAAGTAGACAATTTGCATAATTTAACTGAATTTCGCGAGAATGTCAAATTATTTAAGTAAACTTAAACTTCGTCAGAATGATCAAAGGTTTTAATGAGTTACAATTTTGAAAGATATATACAACAGGTTCTTTGGTTATCGTAGATCATAGATCAATAATCTATCAGCCACTTGCCATCAACTAATGACCGACATAAAAAGTAAAGAGGCTAAATCTTATCTGGAAGACCTATAAGATCACTGTATATATCTGTCACACCCAGATGAAATATGCCTGGTCTCAATCTCAACGTATATATATACGTTGAGACCTAATTGGCGTAACGATTCGTGAAACTGATAATCAACTTATGGAAATGTTTTTATACTGCATAGTAATGTAAGCTAACTGGACAAAAAGTTAGTCATCTCCCGCCGTAAGAGGGGCGGGGGTGGCTCAGTCGTAGCGCGTCAGACTCGTAATCTGTAGTTCCCAGGTTCGAGTCCCAGCTGGGTCAGCGTTGAGATTTATCTCTGCAAAAATTCCCCGCCCTGCCCACGGTCAGTAGGGGACACCGATGGGCTTGGAAAGGCCGCCGTCCGTCGGATGGGACGTTAAGCCGTGGCCCCGTGTGTGGGAGAGCCATACCCTGTGCACGTTAAAGAAAACGCTGGATGGCCTTGACGGGAGGCTACCATCTGTCTCCCAACAGCTGTTCCAGTGGGTCCCCTCCCCCAACCTTCTCTGAGCCTTCGGGGTCCATGTGACCTGGCCATTTAGCCCATGGTGTGCAAAAAAGTGCTGCTCAGAGGTAAAACAACCCAACCCTCCCGCCGTAAGAGGGTTACGTTCATTCGACAGCAACAGAGGGCGCACCAGTAATAAACCTATCCTACAAATGGCTGTGCCGTGAGCTACGGGGTTCATACAGTGATGAGAAGTGGTTGTGTGCCACGTGTGTGTTAATTGTTCCGTGAAACATGGATCGTGCCAAAGATGTGAATGAGTAGCAAAAAGGTATTATTGTGTTTGGCCTAGTCAAAGTGCATAGTGTACAAGAAGTTGCTGCCTTTACAGATGTGTTGAAACGCACTGTCCAAAGGGTCTTCCAGCAGTGGCATACATCACAGTCCACTGCTAATCATCGCCAGAACTGAAGCAAAAAGACTGTGCTCACCAATAGGAACCACCACAGTGTGTCACGCACTATTAGGGCAAACAGCTTTGCAACGAGGCAGGAATTGCTCCAGTCAGTCAATGCAGGCCTACAACAAGCTGTTTCAGAACGAACATTACAAAGTGAACTGCATGCCATGGATATCTGGAGCAGAGTACTGCGGAAGAGACCTATGTTAACAGCTCTGCACAAGGCTACATGACTGTGGGCGTGGTACCACAAAGTGCACAAGGCTACATGACAGTGGGCGTGGTACCACAAAGACTGGACTGTCTACTCTTGGAAGCATGTGATCCGGTCGGATGAGTCACCTTTTTGCTTTACTCGAATGATGCGAGGCGATGGGCACATCGTAAGCCGCATGAAGCCTTTCATGCAGACTGTGTTCAAGGTTCTGTTCAAGCTGCAGGAGGCTCTGTGACGTTCTGGGGGTGTTTCACGTATGAGGAAATGGGTCCTTTGTTTGCAGTGACGTCACACGTGAACCAGAAGAGCTATATGGAGCTAATGGACGACCACATGTTGCCTTTTGTGCAGCATCTCCACAGTGAACACCAGAAGTGTACCCCAGTCTTCCAAGACGACAATTGTCGGGTGCACAGTGCTCAAAGTGAATCGAATTGGCACGACGAGCATTCTGAAGCCTTCGAACATCTCGACTGGCCCACCAAATCCTCAGATTCGAATCCCATAGAAAACTTGTGAGACTATTTGGGGCAACGAGTGAAGAGCCGACCCAGCCATCCAGCCAATCTGGCCGAACTGAAGCATTTGCTGCTGGAAGAGTGGATGAATATTGATGTGAATTACATCTGCACACTGGTGGCATCAATGCCAGACAGGATTTCGGCAGTTCTTCAGTCGCACGGATTCGTTACGCGCTATTAGATGACATTCAGCCAGGGGTGACTAATTTTTTGTCCGGTGAGCTTATATTTCAAGCTGTATAGTATATATAAGATATGTAATCAATGCGACTTTGGAATTCATTTAAAAAAATGGTTTCCTTTACTCTTCAACCAAACACTGTAATCACTAACCTACTAAATTATGATGGGGTGGCTCAGTCGGTACAGCGCCAGGCTCATAATCTGTAGTTTCCAGGTTCGATTCCCTGCGGGGCCAGCATTGAGATTTATCTCCCGCCATGCCCTCTGTCACGCCTCAAACTTCCCGCCATGCCCTCTGTCAGTAGGGGACATGGATGGGCTTGGAAAGGCCACCATCCGTCGGATGGGACGTTAAGCCGTGGTCCCGTGTGCGGAAAAAACATACCCTGTGCACGTTAAAGAACACGCTGGATGGCTTGACGGGAGACTACCATCTATCTCCCAACAGCTTTCCAGTGGGTCCCCTCTACCCAACCTTCTCTGAGCCCTCGGGGTCCTTGTGACTTGGCGATTTAGCCCATTGCGTGCAAAAAAGTACCCCTCAGATGTAAAACAACCCAACTGAATTATGATTAATTATTTTAAAGCCTTAATGCAATTGCTAGCTTTTAGGGAACGGCTACTCACCTAAAGGTACTCACAGGTACTCAAACGTTGCGAATACGATCCCATACTTTGCTCCCATTATCTGTCAGTCAGTAGAGGCTTTCTGTTAGCTTGCGACATTTGTATTGAAACCGATGGAGTTCTCAGTCAATAGCGAGTTGATGGCCAAGCTCCCTTCCTCTTACAGAATCTGCTGTCATTCAGAGAAGTTTAATTAATAATCCTCGTAATTGGTTGTTGGTACCTTTACCAAACTTACTCGTCTGTTAGGACCTTTGAATTGAAATATGGTTCTATCTAACCATTTCCTATATGATTCAGATCCATACAACACAATGAATAGAGTGAGTTTGCTCTGAAAGCTGTGTCAACGACTGAAGCATCTCGATTCGCTTTTCCTACAGTCAAGCTATTCACGTAAAGTCTCTCGAAGCGTTCGTTATCAGCCCAAACTGAATTTGAAATGGGATATTCAAATGCTGCAGAATGACAGGTGTCTCGTTGAATGAATTATGCGTTATATCTCACAGAGGTGTCGGTTCAGAATCACATAACCTTTACAAGACGTTGTTTATTAACTAACTTACTTTCACTAGAAGCATTTATTACTGAAGATTGGCTTTGTCCGCAATTTTAAGACACAAGTAATAGCTGAGTGGTTAATATGATTGGTTGTTATAGCAAAGTGATATGGGTTCGAATCCCTGATAGGCTGCGTTGTTTTACGTCTGAGCGAATCTTTTTCTGCACGCAGTGGGCTAAATGGCAAAGTCTCAAGGACCCCGAAGTCTCAGAGAAGGTTGGAGGAGGGATCCACTGGATCATGAAATGTCAGCAGTACCAACAGAATACGCCGTGAAAAAATAAAATGTCAAAAAGATTTCTTACAGTATGCTAAGAAAGAAAACTTTCTTGGGAGGTTCTCTGTAGAGTACTCTATGAAAGGGAAAATTGTCAGGAGGTCGGTAGAAACACTGACAAAGAGAAAAGTATCAATACTTGTGAAAGAGCAAAATTTCAGGAAACTCAATACAAACTGATTTCCATAAGTGAAAGAAGATCTGCTGCATGTGCATCGGAAGGTACAGTCGCTGAAATAATTATCTGAACACTATGGTTGATTACAGAATTCAGAAAAAATATCTGGCAACGATTTTTTTAGAAATTAGGGATTCGTGTCACGTGACATGAAGGTTGCCAGTAATCTCCTTTACTACCCACAGCACTTCGAAGCTCTGGGAGGCATGCAGGATCCGGATTCAAGGGGCCACCCGATGCATGTTCTATAGGATTTAAGTCGGGAGACCAGCTGGACACGCCATAAGGTAAATTGTGCTATTCTCCAGACAACGGTCGAGAAGAAAACAATGGTGTATGAGGGCGTTATCGTCCTGCAGGAGGAAGGTATCATTTATTGAACACGCATGTGGTCCCATGAAGAGGCAGCCCAAAGATATCTCCCCCAAGCCATGAACATTACCGCCACCATGGGTGTCCTACTCATGAAGTTCCTGATTTTCTCTTGTCAACTAAGGCCGCAAATCGCTATGGAGGGCAAGTATCCATTCATTCAAGAAGAGTACGAACCGCCATTGCTCCTGAGTCCAATTGACATAATTTCTGAACCTGTTTAGATGCTCCCTCCTATTGGTCCCTCCACTCACATTAAGTCATCTGGCAACATGTGATTCACTTTGTCTAGCCTCGAACCGATCTATAATTCATCACCGGACTTCTGATAAATTATGTCTGGTACACATACCCAACAAATCTGCCATCTCGAAAACTCTACCACCATTTCACAAGAGAACTGCAGAACAGCTTCAAAACGCTCGCTTTTAGCCCTCGATGCAATTGCAATATACGTCAGCCAGCGCCATTCATTCCCACACCATCCTGCGTCGTATTTTAAATACTAAACATCACTTTTTCTCATTTGTATCATCGGAGTTTTGCAATCTCACTTGTTTCATTTGCCTCTTAATTTATAGGAACCAATGTGGTACGTGTGAGGCTGCAAAGTGTCGGCAGTCCCACCAAAGTACGTTCTGAGAAAACAAAATATTAGTAGCTTCAGTGTAGTACTTCATGAGTTCAATTGTAGGAGATTCAATAGAGCACTTTATGAATCAGTCAAATTGCATGACATTCAATAGAGTACTTATTAACGATTCAAATTAGAGGAACCTCAGTAGAACAATGCCGCAAATAGGAAAGCGTCAAGGGACTAAGTAGAATACGCCGCGAAATCCTAAAGTATCAGCAGTCGCAGTAAATTGCACCGTGAAAGAATAAAATATGAAGAGTTCCACCAGAGTACTCTTAGATAAAGGACAATATCAGTATTCTGTGTATGGTCCACTATAAAAGAGTAAAATATCAGGGGACTCAGAGGAGTACACTGAAAAATAGAGAACTCTCTGGACACTCAGTTGAGCACTCTTATAAAAGAAAGTAAAATATTGAAATTCTCGATAGAGGAAGCTGTAAAGTTTCAGGTATCAGAGAAGGATACGCTTTAAAAGAGTAAAGTAAGCAATAGCCATAATAGAGTTCGCTGTGAAAAAAAAAACTCATCAGAGTTCGCTGTGGAAGAGTGAAATGTAAATATGTTCAGTAGCGTATGTTTTAAAGCAGTAAATTGGTAGGAGATTCAGTTGAGTTTGATTGCTTTGGGTGTTATGGCGCATCCACAACTGAGGTTATAATGCACAAGGCGAAAGACAAAGGCAGTTAATAGATACGAAACCCTCATTCAAAATTGAAATTACTAAGACAAAAGGCACAAGAATTAAAATAAAAGTGTAGAGCAACGTTGATAAAAGATATAAGCAACAGTAACAAGCATTAAAATCATATGTATCACATGATAAGTTTATAGGTATATATAGAAATACAAATGAAATCCAGAAATAATCACAAGAACTAAAATAAAGGTGTAGAGTAATGTTGATAAAATATATATAAACAGCAAATAACAAGTGCGGAAATAAGACATATTACAATGATATACACAGTCGTATCAGAATAACATGACACCTACCATACATATACTATGGTAGGTGGTCATATTATTGTGATACGACTGTGTATATAGAAATGCAAAATAAAAATCAACCTAGGTGTAAATTAATCACATAAAAATACGCAATAAAACAATATTGAGGTAAAATTAAAGTCGAATAAAGGAAACAGAATATCATAAAGAAAAGATACGAAAAGGTGGAAAAACCCAATTTTCAGATAAAAAATATCCGCGTGTAAAGGGCTCGGATCATGGACGTACCCAGGATTTAGTTTCGGGGGTGGAGGGAGCCGAAAATTTTGTTTTGGGGAGGGGGGAAAGTCAAGAATTCAATTTCGGGGAAGATTCGAGAATTTAATTTAGTTACGTGAGGGGGGGGGGGGGATTTTGAGAGTAAGATTTGAGTGGGGTTTCCAAATTGCTTAATTATTCCACCAGGAAAAATAAACAGGAAAGGTTAAAAAATGATATTCTGTATGAAATAAACACTTGAAATAATTAGTTGGAAAAAAATGGCTGTCCTGACTGGGATTCGAACCCAAGTCTCCCAGAAGCATGCCGGGCGTGTGAGAGACCTAAGTTTGAATTCAAATCAAGACACCCAATTTTTTTCAACTAATTATTTCAAGTGTTTTTTTGTCTAAAGGACGTTTTTCTGGGATAATTTATTACTATATGGAATACAATTTAACAGTGTTTCTAATCTATTTTTAGTTTTGGGTAAAAAATATGGGGCTAAAATTATATAAAGACAACTGTTTTGGATTTCAAAGCATATAGACAAGTTTGAGATTTCCTATAAGACGACCGGAATTTCGGGTATGGTCCAGACTTCCTGGGCATATTCCTGGCTTGGACGGACCTTAGTAGAATACCCCGTAAGGGAATATAAACTGTTGGCAGTTTTGCTAAATTATCAACTAACCCTGATTCTGTGAGACTCATTAAGCTCAATGCTACTGTTACGACAAATGAACTTGCTACAATGAACTTGTGATTTGATGTATCATTTTGATGCTCGCATGTTGGGTTGGGTTGTTTTACCTCTGAGCGGCACTTTTTTGCACACCATGCGCTAAATGGCCAGGTCACATGGACCCCGAAGGCTCAAAGAAGGTTGGGGGAGGGGACCCACTGGAACAGCTGTTGGGAGACAGATGGTAGCCTCCCGTCAAGGCCATCCAGCGTGTTCTTTAACGTGCACAGGGTATGGCTCTCCCGCACACGGGGCCACGGCTTAACGTCCCATCCGACGAACGGCGGCCTTTCCAAGCCCATCGGTGTCCCCTACTGACCGTGGGCAGGGCGGGGAATTTTGCGGAGATAAATCTCAACGCTGACCAAGCTGGGACTCGAACCTGGGAACTACAGATTACGAGCCTGGCGCGCTACCGACTGAGCCACCCCCGCCCCATGTTCGCATGTGCTTCAGTGTGAGAATTACGTCACCAACTTCTTCGAACGAACTTAACTTAAAAAAACAAAGAATAAGAGAGTTATATTAAGAGGAATTAGAGTGTGAAGGAAAACGTAGTTTGTCTTTGTCTGTGAGCTAAAGTATAAAAAAGATATTATTTAATTTGATGTGTGCACGGGAGATTAAAAAAGTTTATTAGTGTTAATTCTGTTAGTGGACTAATAAGAAAAAGAAGGATGTTAAGTGCACTTAAAGATGTGGCTGAGGAGGTTATATGTTAGTCGAACAAGCAGAGCTGATCTCAACGTTTCTGTAGGAAGAGTTCATCGTTTCATGCATTATTATCTTTACTTTGTTTACAAGAATTGGTAAGGTTATTCTTGGTAGATTACAGGTTTGTTCACAAATATGATTATGTCACTTATTGACTATTTTAAAAAGCCTTATTTTATGTTTTGAGTAGAGATAGCAAGAGTTGTAGAGGAAACATCTCTTTGTAGGAATAGTAAAAAGGTGCTATGTTCTTCTGAAAGTTTATTTTTATACTGAAAAAGATTTGTGTTGGTTGAATTTAGTGTGTATAAATATTTTCATTCATACTTTTGTAATAAATTACATTATTTTAGAATTATAATTGTTAAATACTATATTTGAGGCCGTTCCGTGGCCGAGTGGTTAGCGCACTTGGCAACTGATCTAAGGGATCTGGGTTCGAGCCCCTGATAAGGCATCGACGTTTGTGTTATTTTTCTGCTGAGGTCCTGCCATCCTCACGGACCCTCTACTGTGGCATATAAACTGATAGGCTCCTGTCAGACCTCTGTGACAAGCAGTTGCTTGAGGAGGTATGTATTTTTCTTTGCTATATTTGAACTCACACTCAGTTTCCATCCGTGAAATTCATTACACTATATTCATGGCCTGCATTTCGAAAAATTAGTTCGTTGAAAGTCAATTACTGTGGTTACGTAACCTTATTTTGAACGAGAAACGTGAAAACTAATCGTTTACACAATCAAAAAAGTGAAGTTTTTAAAAGAATTTCTTTTATGCTCCAAATAATCATAGGACAAACAGTTGCTTCATAATGTTGGATTGGAAAAAGTAATTGCCTGTGCAATTAAAGTAGATAAAAGCAGCAATTAAGGCAAAGAAATTGAAATAAAATAGAAATTAATTGGCAAAATAGAGGATTAAACGTTTTATTCGAAAGGAATAGGTGCACGTAAGAAATTCGAAATCGCACGTTAGATCGCTTGTTTTGCAAAAGATGCACAAAAGATATTTCGAAGATAATTTGTAATGATTATTATGTAAGATTTGATAACACCCATATTCTAAAGTATCATAAGTTACTTTATATTAGTTTGTTTTAATAAAATATACTCAGAGGACAACTTTATTAAAAGCACTTTCATGTAATATTAATAAGAGTAAGATTCAGAACTTCTTAGATAAGTGGTTTTATGGAATAATGTGGCTAAAAATAAAGATGTAATTAAATCTAAATTTAAATTTTCAACACTATTCATTCAACATTTAGGAAATACGGAGGCTGAAATATTTAAAAGCAGCAAGAACTTTTAAAGTGCAGAATAGTGACAATTAAACTGCGTCTCTTGAAGTCCTATGGATGGAAAATGGGTATGATCAAATTTTGATATGGTCAATATTCGGGCAATGCGGAATGAAATATTTAGCTGCCAAAAAAAGTGCCATTTTATAAAACATGGCATTGTGATGGACAGCTATACAAACGGTACCCATATGAGAAATGTCAATACGCGTCAAACTGTTTAATGTGATGACCATTGATGAACAACATGTTGGAATCGTAAAACTGTCTTCAGTTTCTTTTGTCATATCAAATGTCAAATGTACTTTGGCGTGTTTCCAAACATGACGTTTTATGCCGTCCTTTAGGTGCACAATGGTTTGAATGCTGTCCCTATAAAGTTTAATCTCAAACAAAACCCACAGCCAAAAATTTCATGAATTGAGGTCGGTTGAGCGAGGTGGCTAAGCATTTGGGAACTGCCGAAAAAAAAGCGGTCGTCGGGAAGCGTGTCACAAAGCAGCTCTATCAAGGGGCAAGCAATATGAAGTGGTGCCCCATTCTGCATCAAAAGTACTGTTTTCAAGTAGCATATAGGTTGAAGGTGGAGGATAACAAGCTTGCTTAGGAATTCATGGCATCGTGCTCCAATCAAGTATGAATTTTGAGACCATGTACTTGGATTTCCTCGAAGGAGAATAGTCCTACAATAAAATTAAGAGTAAAAGGTAATAAACTGGAATATCATCAACGGCCCATGGATTCGATATTCCCCATATCCTAGAATTCTGGGTATTGACATTACCATTTAGTTGGAAGTAGGATCGGATCTAGAGAAGGGGGAGGAGCAAGGGAGCCGTGTCATCTTGCCCCCCCCCCCCCCCCCCCTCCAATAGCCCTATCCAAATGTTAGAAAAGGTAATAATGGCTTTGATTTTGGATTTTTTCTCTCTCTGAGGGGTAACAGAGGCCAAAAAGTGTTAAAATTATTTATAGTCCATGCATTGTTTTCAAGAAAAAATTTAAAGACTTATGGAACTGAAGGGGAAATGTTATCCTATATTGGGAATCCAGTCCCTTTTACATTTTCTCGCTCGATTGATTTTGTTCTAGATCAGGACCTGGCTGGAAGTGTCTCTTCTCGCTCCATAAAATGTTCCACTGCAAATTATCGTCCCCTTCCATCCAGATCCATATATAAATTGAATAGTATAATCTAAGCCTTTGCCGAGGATCACCTGGAGTTAGTTGTTGCACCATGTGGGGTTTGTGAGGAAACTGGTGCAGCACGCTTCAGGGACCCTGCTCACAATTGCCACACAAGATTTAGAAGTGTAACAAGCGCTCTGGCATGAGGATGTAAATGCCAATTACCCTCTGTTCTGTTAGTCAGTGCCATAGCGATCTGATCAACAAATCTTCATAAGCTGGCCGTCATCCTCTGCTATGAAGCACTGAGAAAACTCCATCTCTTCAAACTTTTGAATCATGCTGAGTAGTACATATTACGATAAGAGGACTACGTCTCAATCTTTTCGGGGCGGGGGTGGCTCAGTCGGTAGCGCGCCAGGCTTGTAATCTGTAGTTCCCAGGTTCGAGTCCCAGCTGGGTCAGCGTTGATTTATCTCCGCAAAATTCCCCGCCCTGCCCACTGTCAGTAGGGGACACCGATGGGCTTGCAAAGGCCGCCGTCCGTCGGATGGGACGTTAAGCCGTGGCCCCGTGTATGGGAGAGCCATACCCTGTGGACGTTAAAGAACACGCTGAATGGCCTTGACGGGAGGCTACCATCTGTTTCCTAACAGCTGTTCCAGTGGGTCCCCTCCCCCAACCCTCTCTGAGCCTTCGGGGTCCATGTGACCTGGCCATTTAGCCCATGGTGTGCAAAAAAGTGCCGCTCAGAGGTAAAACAACCCAACCCAAACCAACGCTCATAGACCTTCAAAGAGATGCGATTTAATTATAATGATCCCGTAATGAATCCGAATCAAAATTTCGACGTATTATAATGCAACGCACTCGCAATCACATTGATACTTACTAGAAAGTGTAAGCGTATTTTTTCCCCGTTTCTGCAATGATAACTTCAATTTTGCAGAACAAGCTAAGTTCTTAAAAACAACTTTCATAACTCTGTAACTACCAAATGAAAAGAGTCAAAAATCAAGATTTACATCCGATTGAGCTCAATAATGTATGGTTGTAATATTTTTTCATAAAAATAAGAAATTACTGAATTTGATTCTCCACAGACATAACAAGGGTCTATTCAGTGGTGAATGGTCTATTCAGTGGTGAATGGTCTATTCAGGTGTTGTCCGTAATTTGATAACTTCTGAATCACTTGTCTAAGATTGAATAGTATAATCCAAACATTTGCCGAGGATCTTAGAGTGAAAGAAGAATGTCACCACAGTGATTCTCTCCATTCATATATATTCGATTCAATATTTAAATTATTTCTCGCTTAATTATTTTTTATTTTAACGAATTATTTTCATATCTCCTTTTACAACAACCGGTTCGGCTAATGATAAGATTTTTCGCTTCTAGTTCAGAGCTAGACAGAGTCTTACTAACCTGCTCAAACTAACCTTTTCAACTTCAGAGAAATATAACTACTTTGTATTTTCACAGAATGGAAAACAAATGGCATGGAAATTAAGAAAAGGAAAACAAAACTGTTTTTAATCGCTTACAAAATTTGACCTATTTTTCTTCTTTTACTAAAATGACAGTTACAGATAAATATAATATAAATTTCTAAAATTCTAAATATCTCCTGACAACTCTCTAATGCAGCGTTTTTCAATCTCTTTCTCTTGGGGACACATTTCTGAAATGTTTAATCCATTTTTGCGACACACTTTTGAAATAGTTCGTATACCGTGACACGTCATAAGTAAGTCGTTTTTTTTTGGTTTATTATATATCTTAAACTTCAGTTTATTTAAACGAAAACGCATCTTACACTCAACGTTTGACCACAATAATAATAAAAAATTGTAAGAAAGGAACTAAATTACAAATTTTTATGCAATATTATTATTTTTTTTTAATTTTCGCGACACACTGGTCTAGTGGATTACTTTTTCTATCCACTTTTGAGCCCTTGAGGTGTTCATGATCTGGCCATTTAGCTCATTGTTTGCAAAGAAAAAAAAACGATAAGATGTAAAACCTCCTAATTCCACACACAGGGAAATTAATATAAATTTCTTTGGCCTAAGTCCTATTACGAAAGCTCACTTCAGTTATGAAATCTAATGAAATAAAATTCTTTGCAATTTTGCGAAATGTTTTGTCATTTTTGCTAAAATTAGGTAAATCAAAGCACATTGCTGAAACTTTTCAAAAATAGCAAAATGATAAATCTCCTATCATTGCGCACTTTTCGTTCTCAGCCTCATTCTGACTGCCAAAAGTTGCCTAACGCGAATGAATACATCGCTTTCAATTTCCCAACATTTCCCATATAACAAAAGAGGAACTGATTCCGTGTTTTCGCCTCAGCTTCAGATTTAACTTACTGCCATGCTCCATACAGCATTAGTAAGTCTTCGAGCAAATATATATATTTTTTCTTTGTAGTTCAGTTGTTAGTCGTCAGTTCTTTTCTTCCGCCTTACTTTCTTGGAAACTTCTCGATCCTCTCTGTTTAACAACATGATTTCGTTTTCTAACCTTCATCTGACTTCTGTGTTCTCCTTTAAATGTTTTTCCAATGAATCCTTACGAAGCAGACGGATTATTTCAGCTGATGTAAACAACGTAACCTTGGCGTTGGGGACAAAAGCCAAAAAAAGTGTGAAAAAAGAATTAACTAGATGAATTAGGAAATGTGGACGTTGCTTCATTTCAGATTTGGTACTCCTAAATCAGCTTACTTTCTTCCACTGACAAAAATCAATTTATTCTTAGAGGTCGCTTTTAATTGGAAAAGACTCATATTATGCCAATAGAGAGACAAATTCAGAACTCAGCAACTTTTAAAATGACTTTGTCATTACGATAAAAAATCTCATTCAAATCTATCTGAAATTCAGTTTTCAAAAACATACTCTCGAGTTGCGGAGGCGAGATTTTTAACATTAGTATTAATAATTATTTTTCTCCAACTTGATCAAGACCAAAACTACATTATCAGCATAAATAGACTGTCGACAATATTTGTTTGAAATTCGCAAATCTCTAATTTTAACTCCCTCTATAATGCCAAATATCAAACTACTGGAAGATTTTAAAAATGCGGATTCTAGCTTCCTTTATCTATCCAGCAGAAAAAATTCTTATTTATCTCTTAAAGCGAAAAAAATTAAATCTCGCTGTCGGACAAAGGACATTAGTTGCAAAACTGCTCGTTTATCAAGCAACCCAAAAATACTGAATATTTCTTTCAAAAATACTGAATATTTCTTTCAAAAATACTGACTAATAATATTTTCTGAAATTTTCAATAACATAGCAAACACGTGCAGTCAAGAAATTAGCCTAATTGCATGCCCGTGGTTCAAAATCTGGTTTAATGAGCCAGTGATTCAAAATCCCACAGGTTCGTTTCATTCCCTGATAAACACTTCACCGATCACAGTGAATTGAAATTCTACATTTGTACTTTGTGCTAAATAACTGACATTTGATCTTAATTTGCTCTTATTATATTTTTTATTTAATCTTGATCATGTGGCACATTTAATTTGTGCTAATTTAATTTAGCACAGTAGAAGAAACATTCTGATAAACTTTCGGTTTTAACGGGGATAGAAAATACAGTGGAATCCAGCAAAACGAATTTAATTCGTTCCACGAAAAATTTTGTTATGTCAAATATTTGTTCTGTGAATATGGTAAATATATGTTATAGGTGTAAATCGTACCAAACCCATCGCAAATTAACATTTCTGACCTTAAAAACCTATTTTATAAAATTTAAACACTAATTCTTGACAAAAAACATTAGGATAAAAAAATTTAAAATTGATGAAAACGTAATAAAAGAATCAATAAATCAAACATTAAATATTGCAGTAAAGGCATATTTTAATTTGGTAGCTTTCATTTCGTACTTATTTAGCACGATGGCATAAATGGTTGAAATAAGCGATACTTCGCATTCTGAACAATTTATTGCTTTTTCTCAAGGTTAAGCATTTCTTAATCTTATTATCGTCATCATCATCATCTTCCTCAAGGAATTTCACGGAGATTCAGCCAGATTGTGCAATTTAGTTCTCCAAACTGTCCTGAGCTACATCTGCTGCATCTTACCACCGCCCACCTATTCTAACAAGGTCCTATTTGACATTGTCTGCCCACCGCATCCTAGGTCTCTCCCTCTTTCTGAGGCCTTTAGGCACACTCTTCATTCACTATTCGCTAAATATATAATTATGCCTACGGGCAACATGGCCAAACCAACGGAGTTTCTCTCTGCACAATATGCTGTTAAAAGGAGATTGCCAACTCCTTTGACTAACCTTTTCATTACTTACAAAGTTGAACCAGCTAATGCTCAAAATACTGCGTAAAGATCTAGCATCAAAAGCATCTAGTTTCCTGTTGCCTTGTTTACAAATCGTTAAAGTTTCACTCCATAACTAACCCTTGAAAGAACCAAACTACTATACAGTCTAATTTTAATCTTTAGGTGTATACGCGTATTTCTCCACACACACCATAACTTAAAACTCCCGGAGGCATCCCTATTCGCCTGTTAATCTCATGCTGCACATCACCAGTATCTGTTATATGGCTCCCAAAATAATTAAACTGGGATACTTGCTAAAGGGTGCGATCATTTAGATTAGTATTTCTATATATACATATAAATTTTCATGTAATACATATGATTTTAATACTTGTTACTGTTGCTTATATCTTTTATCAATGTTACTCTACACTTTTATTTTAATTCTTGTGCCTTTTGTCTTAGTAATTTCAATTTTGATTGAGGGTTTCGTATCTATTAACTGCCTTTGTCTTTTGCCTTGTGCATTATAACCTCAGTTGTGGATGCGCCATAACACCCGAAGCAATCAAACTCAACTGAATCTCCTAACAATTTACTGCTTTAAAACATACGCTACTGAACATCTTTACATCTCACTCTTCCACAGCGAACTCTGATGAGTATTTTTTTTTCGCAGCGAACTCTATTATGGCTATTGCTTACTTTACTCTTTTAAAGCGTATCCTTCTCTGATACCTGAAACTTTACAGCTTCCTCTATCGAGAATTCACAATAGTTTACTTTTTTTTTATAAGAGTGCTCAACTGAGTGTCCAGAGAGTTCTCTATTTTTCAATATACTCTGCTGGGTCCCCTGATATTTTACTCTTTTATAGTGGACCATACACAGAATGCTGATATTGTCCTTTATCTAAGAGTACTCTGGTGGAACTCTTCATATTTTATTCTTTCACGGTGCATTTTATTGCGACTGCTGATACTTTAGGATTTCGCGGCGTATTCTACTTAGTCCCTTGACGCTTTCCTATTTGCGGCATTGTTCTACTGAGGTTCCTGTAATTTGAATCGTTAATAAGTACTCTATTGAATCTCCTACAATTGAACTCATGAAGTACTACACTGAAGCTACTAAGATTTTGTTTTCTCAGAACGTACTTTGGTGGGACTGCCGACACTTTGCAGCCTCACACGTACCACATTGGTTTTTATAAATTAAGAGGCAAATGAAACAAGTCGAGATCGTAAAACTCCGATGATACAAATGAGAAAAAGTGATGTTTAGTATTTAAAATACGACGCAGGATGGTGTGGGAATGAATGGCGCTGACTGAGGTATATTGCAATTGCATCGAGGGCTAAAAGCGAGCGTTTTGAAGCTGTTCTGCAGTTCTCTTGTGAAATGGTGGGAGAGTTTTCGAGATGCCAGATTTGTTGGGTATGTGTACCAGACATAATTTTTCAGAAGTCCGGTGATGAATTATAGATCTGTTCGAGGCTAGACATAGTGAATCACATGTTGCCAGATGACTTAATGTAAGTGGTCCAATAGACTTATAATAATAATAATCTTTATTTTATTCCGCCAGTCAATACAATATACATTTACATAGCATAATTATCTAATAACAATAAATATATACATGAGAAAAATTGAGAAGTGAAATAGCTGAGAAATATCAATTGCATCAGAAAAGGTAAATAACAATCATATTAAATATTGGTGTTTAATAGGAAAGGCGAAACAAAAAAGGAGAGCATAGTAAGCTGACGTTTATTTTTAGTTAATGCTCCCTATTTCCTTTAGTTCAATTATGACAACAGTAAAGTATACAATAATTCAAATAGTACAATAATTCAATAGTATAAAAGGTCAAATGGTTATGAGACATATTACACTGATACATAGAAGAAAGTTTCATTGCTTTGTAAGAAGAAACGTTCTACATTTGATTTTAAATAATTTTAAAGATTTTGCGTTTTTAACATCATCAGGAAATTCAGACCAAATTTTTACTGCATTGTATTTGATAGATCTCTGCCCAATTGACAATCGACACATAGGTATACTCAGATCCTCTCTATGACGTGTTTCATAATTATGAAAATTCGAAAGACTCTGAAAATAGTCTTTAAATCTATCCAATTTAATCAATCTCATTGTAATCGAATACACAAAGTTTCCTGATATCAGTTTGTAATTATTATAGACATTAAGAATTTTAACCTCAGAAAATAAATGTCCCACGGGATCGTAATATCTTTTACCAACAATATATCTAACAATTCTTTTCTGAAGACGATATATAGCATTCAGATTATAGTCAAAAGTATTACCCCAGACTAAAATTCCATATGTTATATAAGAATAAATGAAAGAGTAGTATAAATTTGTCAAAATTTGTTTGTTAACCAGATGACGTATTTTACCAATCATACCAATATTCCTCGACAGAGTGATTCTCAGCTGCTTTACGTGAAATGACCAGTTCAGATTTTCATCTATCCATATTCCTAAGAATTTATATTCAGTGCATCTATTTAGCTTAATTTCATTAATCTTCACATTGAAACATTTCTCATCGATATTTTTGTTTTTATTTTTATAAATCATGTATTTGGATTTCTTGACATTTATTAATAAATTGTTATGTCTGCACCATTCAGATATAATATTTAGAGAGTAGTTAACACTGCTAATCAGGCTTGCAGAAACTTGGATGAAATCGATAATACTTGTTTCATCAGCATATAATAACATCTTTGAATTAATGTGTAACTTTGCTAAATCGTTAATGTAAAGTAGGAAAAGCATCGGACCAAGAATCGAACCTTGAGGCACACCTCTGTAAATAAAATGTTCATCTGATATACTACCATTTACTTCTACAAGAGCTTTCCTCTGAAATAAGTAGCTTCTTAACCAGTTATTTATTTTACCTCTCAGGGCATAAAATTCAATTTTCTTTAACAAAATTTCGTGGTTAATACTGTCAAATGCTTTCGTAAAATCAAGATATACAGCTAATCCAATGTGACCTGCATCCAAATGATTGACAATATACTCATATAAATCTGCAATGGCTGTCTGAGTTGATTTTTTATTTTGAAAACCATATTGTTGTTGTGTGATAACTTTTGGCAGAGATTCCAACAAGATTGGTTAGTTGGTTGTTTTACCTCGAGAGGTATTTTTGGCACACAATGGGCTAAATGGTCAGGTAACAAGGACCCCGAGGGCTCAGAGCAAGTTGAGGGAGGGCACCCACCGAACAGCTGTTGGGAGACAGATGGTAGTCTTTCATCAAGGGCATCCAGCATGTTCTTTAACGTACACAGGGATGACTTCCCGAACAAGGAGACATGGTCGTGTCTAACATTTAATCTGCATATTCTGTTGTTTCCTGCACTAAAGATTTACCTATGAATTAGCGGTCACATAAGTTTTTCCCCCGGCCTTTTTATCACAATTTGAAGACGACGAATTTCCCGGTGTTGCAAAGGCCATTGCTGACTCAGCGCACGCTCTCAGAGCCCTTGGCAAACGATCGAGTAATTTACTTCGTCATATTTTTGCTTTCTGTAATTCCCGAAATATTTCACCTAAATGCCCCAAATTTCATATCCGGGTTCCCCTGTCCGACCCCATGATAATTAGGAAATCAGGTCCCCAGCTACAATGGAACGCTTCTATGCATTCTATTCACGCCTCTATGCATTCCATTCACACCCCTATGCATGCTATTCGCTACAATGGAATGCCTTTCGAAATGTGAGGAATCTGGCAACGACAGTAGATTTAAATGGTATTTTGACTCTTTACTTTCAGAACTAGGGAGCAGTAAATGGCAACAGTAAATTTGACAGCGATTTCTTATAGCCAATGACACCACCCGGGTTACAAGCTTTTATTTGACACCTGTATCTTTAAATTTCTCCATCGCTTTCGAAAGTTATGATGGACAACTCTTTTGAGAAGCACAGAAACCGATGACAAACTGACAAATATCAAGTGAAAAGCAATAATAGGAAATGGTAAAAAAGAATACATATAATAAATAACGTAGTTTCGATACGATACAGTTCAGTTCTGTATCAGCCACGGCTGGATTCAGGAGGACAAGGAGGCTATGTCTCCCTTTGAAAATTCTAGTAACTGGAACGGATACCAAAATTTTTATATATCCTGTATATCAGTAGCGCACCCAGAGGGAGGGCCAAGGGGCCCTCACACCCCTCAAAGAAATAGGAAAAAAAAATATTAGAAATTTTTCCAAAAATCTTTTCCTAATTAAAATTTAATTTTTTATATTTATGTTGTGTCGTGTCTTCTATTTCTATACTACTTATGAATTAGCGATCACATAAGGTGGGAATACCCTATAGCTCTCGGGAATCACGGCCGCTGTGAATACAAGGCGAACGAATCGGGCGGACCGAGCGCTACTTCGTTGTACAACTTTTCATATGTACTAGCAGAAGTAGTCACACAAATTATATTTCTTAGAATACAACACGTCCAACCAGTGGCGCACCCATAGGGGGTGACAAGAGACCCTGGCACGACCCAAAGAAAAAGGAAAAAAAAAAACACTAGAAATTTTTCCAAAAATCTTTTCCCAATTAAAATTCATTTTTTATATTTATGTTTTGTGCTGTCTTCTATTTCTATACTACTTATGAATTAGCGATCACGTAAGGTGGGAATACCCTATAGCTCTCGGGAATCACGGCCGCTGTGAACACAAGGCGAACGAATCGGGCGGACCGAGCGCTACTTCGTTGTACAACTTTTCATTTGTACTAGCAGAAGTAGTCACAAATATTATATTTCTTAGAATACAACACGTCCAACCAGTGGCGCACCCAGAGGAGGGACAAGGGGCCCTGGCACCCCCCCCCCCCCAAAGAAAAAGGAAAAAAAAGAGCATTTTAAATTTTTCCAAAAATCTTTTCCTAATTAAAATTCATTTTTTTATATTTATGTTGTGTCGTGTCGTGTCTTCTATTTCTATAATACTTTTGAATTAGGGGTCACATAAGGTGGGAATACCCTATAGCTCTCGGGAATCACGGCCGCTGTGAACACAAGGCGAACGAATCGGGCGGACCGAGCGCTACTTCGTTGTACAACTTTTCATTTGTACTAGCAGAAGTAGTCACACAAATTATATTTCTTAGAATACAACACGTCCAACCAGTGGCGCACCCATAGGGGGTGACAAGAGACCCTGGCACGACCCAAAGAAAAAGGAAAAAAAAAAAAAAACACTAGAAATTTTTCCAAAAATCTTTTCCCAATTAAAATTCATCTTTTATATTTATGTTTTGTGCTGTCTTCTATTTCTATACTACTTATGAATTAGCGATCACATAAGGTGGGAATACCCTATAGCTCTCGGGAATCACGGCCGCTGTGAACTCAAGGCGAACGAATCGGGCGGACCGAGCGCTACTTCGTTGTACAACTTTTCATTTGTACTAGCAGAAGTAGTCACACAAATTATATTTCTTAGAATACAACACGTCCAACCAGTGGCGCACCCAGAGGGGGGACAAGGGGCCCTGGCACCCCCCCCAAAGAAAAAGGAAAAAAAAGCATTTTAAATTTTTCCAAAAATCTTTTCCTAATTAAAATTCATTTTTTATATTTATGTTGTGTCGTGTCTTCTATTTCTATACTACTTATGAATTAGGGGTCATATAAGGTGGGAATACCCTATTTCTCTCTGGAATCACGGCCGCTGTAAACTCAAGCGAACGAAGTAGTGCTCGGCTCCCCCCAAGATTAAATCCTGAGTGCGCGATTCCTGAGTGCGCCATCCTGAGTGCAAGATTAAATCCTGATCCTGAAACCCTGATTCTGCTGTATATAGCAGAATTTGTTTCAGATATTTTTTAGAAATTTTTTTAGATCACTGAAATAGGGGAAATTTTATACCTGAACAACGTTCGAGCTCGATCTTGGTCCCAGCTTTCATTCGGAAAATTTGCACTATCCACCGCGCTATAATTTTTTATGGAGTCTGTACATATGTAGGGAAATGTAATGTCTCGCTAACCAAAATGCTCTATCAAACATTTTTGGCCCTAGTCGCCACTGGATCCGAAGTCGATTGAACCTATTTGAATTACTTCAAATTGTAACCAACAAAAAGTGAAATTCTTGAGACCCGAATTCGAATGTCAATCATAGAATCTAACTTAGAAACGATTCTGAGTGATTGACTCTCTGACGGCGGCAGACCACGCTAATTCTAACTATGATGCACAAATAGTAGAGCTCTGAAAATTATTCCTAGGAGTAAACCGAGTCGCAGATTCGAGAGAAATCCGAAATTGGAACACTGGCGTATCCTTCAAGGTCAAATAGAGGTTACCCAGAGGTCAAACTTAAATTTCGAGTGCTAGAAACGTGAAATTTATGTCTTGGGGTATTTCGTGTTGTAGATGTCATAAATGTTATGAAATTTCTGATGCAGAAGGTTTTTCTAGGTCAAAGGTTAGATTTATTGGTGCTAGAGAGCTAAAAAGTGGTACGTGGGGTAAATGTTTAATTCTGGATGCGATGGGTCTTTCCAGGTCGAAGGTTAAATTTCGATATTCCGGTGCCGTAGAGCTAAAAATTAGGGAATAGGGCTATTTCAGGCAGTGGAACTGAGAAATAAGAGGAAGGTTTAGATCCTGTGTCGTATTCAAGGTTAAATAGAGGTCGAACTGACCGACTAGAAAGCAAGAGGCTTCATATTTAACAAAGAAATTCTGAGCTTCTTTTTTAAAAGCTTTATTCCTCTTAAAAGGATAAGAGCATATGAAGATCAACAGCATGTTAATGAGAGAAATATTAAAATTAAAATTAACAGAGAAATGATGATTAAGATTTAATTTCTAGTTAAAAATATCCACACTAGGAAAAATAGCGATATTTCTGAAATATGAAGAAAATAAGGTGATTGGGATGGAAAAATATCCCATCTACAGAGAAAGTATGAATAGCCACTAGGCTGTCGTGAAAAGTAATGTCGAAGAGTTTTTTTTTAAAGGCATATATTGACATTTTTTATTAAATACATTATATAATATATTAATATTGCTGGAGATCTTTCATGCATTACATAACTCCTCGAGGATGATAAAGAGGGTTCTGTGTTTTTACATGAAGCGGGGGGATTACTAAACTCTTTTATGTTACACTTGTGTCTGAGATTATAACTTTTTTCTTCCATTTTCTGATGACGGAAACTTGATATTTTATTATAAGATTCACCTATAATAACTACTACAATCGTAACACTCACTTTCTATGCTTTTTAAGTTTAGTCCACAAAACTTGAAGGTCATTACACAAAAAGAAAAGTGTTACGTAAAGGGCAGGGGAGGAGTTCTAACCAATTACCTTGCGCTACGTAGCAGTGGGTCACTTAGTATGGGCTAAAACACGGTTACATAATTTATGGACGACCCAGTGTAACCAGAAATATCACAGGCTCTGATGCCACGTGCCACACAGTAGCTGCATGTCAGCGGAAATACGTCATTCCGTAGGAAAGTGTCTCGGTGTTGAATCTCGAGAGACTGGAAAAGGATTAGAAAACAGCATATGGCATCACTAATGCAAGTTACTGTATGGATCATAATGAGGTTCTAGGTCCGTGTTTCTTTAGTCGCTCATTTTTTATGAAAAAGGTGAAGTTTATTTTTACATGAGGGAGGCCTCATTATATAGCAATGATTAAGTGGTTATTTTTGCTAATACCAAGTGTAGATTGGCTTCATATTTAACAAAGAAATTCTAAGCTTCTTTTTTAAAAGCTTTATTCCTCTTAAAAGGATAAGAGCATATGAAGATCAACAGCATGTTAATGAGAGAAATATTAAAATTAAAATTAACAGAGAAATGATGATTAAGATTTAAAAAAATATTGAAAAAAATATGGAGGTGGGAGAGGGAATGAGATATGCAAACCCCTTTTCTGATGTTATTAACCTAAATGGAGCCGAAAAAATATTAAAGATATATATTGAGGAAATTTTGAAACGAAATTTTGAAAGATCACTATAAAATGAGGGAAAATTAAGTACCGGAACGGCGTTATTGTTCGTTCCGGCTCGGTCCTTTTATTTTGCCTTCAAGTTAATATTTTTTCTGGATTCGGGTATGGTACTATTGATATCTATTCTTGGGGATAAATATAATAAAAGTAAACACCACCTCAAGCAGCTGCTGGTCACAGAGGTCTGACAGGAGCTTGTCACTTTATAGACTACAGTAGAAGGTCTGTGAGGAAGGCATATGTGAAATCACCACAAAAGGTAATGGTAAGATACTGGGAGTTGGCCGTAATACAATGGTCTCCATAAATTAAGGAGACTCCCTATGTTAAGATCGGAAAGGATCCAAATGGACACTTCATAATATTCAAATTCCACTACCAAAATTTCAGATTTCTAGCATAAATGTAATTCCGTTTAAATATTGGTATTTTTCGAAAATTTCCTCCACTAGAGAGCGTAATTTAAACTTTTCGGAAATTTGGAAAGCGCAAATCGTGGTATTTCATCAATACCTCCAAACAAAAAGAATTTTTATTTTCTCTAAAATAAAACAATTATATCTTTGAGCAGAAAAACAACACAAACCATCCATACCTTACCACTCTGTCAAGGGACTGCTTCTTGGGGATAGAAAGGACTAAATGGGCTTGTACGCTTAAGTTTTTGTACAGGATTGTAGGGTTTCATGGTCCACATCATAGCCAAAGGAGAACCCCTGCCAAAACTGTATTTTTGAATAAATACAATTTAATGAATTTACATTAACAACTAGAAGAACGTATATCGCCTCTGGCGCATATGAGAATCTCGTTTTCAAAAAGAACGAAGTTTTTCCTTTACCCATTCTTTCACTGCTTAAAAATTTTATACGAAATAATGGATGATTGGGAAAATGCAAACAATAATATTTCATTGATACTTTTACAACACGAAAAGCATTTGTCTTTTATTACTTGAAATAAAATAGTTAACATTTCTCACACCCTGTTAAAAATGGGAACAGACTGTTGGTGTCAGTGGAATATTTCTTGACATCCTACCGCGGAAACCTTAAATTTCTACCATAAACAGACCACTTGCAATATTCGTTAAAAGTTTCCCTTTTTCCATATTTAGTGGCATCTAAATTAATTAAATTAAAGCGAGATAAGGATTTGAAAAATGTGAATAATATTTTAATAATATCAATCCACCTAAAAAAAGCATTTTTGAATATCTTTAAAGAAAAAAGTTGTGTTTTCTCACCACTTGGAGGTAAGGGGTCAACTCATTATTGCCAATGGACACTTCATAATATTCAAATTCCACTACCAAAATTTCAGATTTTTAGCATAAATTCATCGTTTGTAATTTCGTTTAAATATTGGCATTTTTCGAAAATTTCCACCGCTAGAGGGCGTAATTTAAACTTTTCGAAAATTTGGAAAGTGCGAATCGTGGTATTTCATCAATATTTCCAAACAAAATGAATTTTTATTTTATCTCTAAAACAAAACAATCCTATCTTAAGAAAAAAGAAAGGTAAGAAGTCTACTCATTGTTTCCTGTGTAAACCTCATGACCTTCACATTCTACCACTAAAAATTTGAATTTCTAGCTTAAATATATCGTTTGTAATATTCGTTCGAAATTTTGCAATTTTCAACTTTTTCCACCATTAGAGGCGCAATTTTTTAAAGTGTGAACTATTGGGAGATTCGAAAGTGCGAACTATACAACCCAAAAAGGATTATTAAAAAAGTCTTTTTATCTCTTTATATTTTATCTTTTTATCTTAAACGATTGTAATTTTAATTTTTAATTATCTCTGAAAACAAAATCGTCTACAGAGGGAGAGGCAGTATTATCTTGTTTTTTTGCAACCGAGATTTTTACAAAATCCTGGTTATGTCACTTTTAGGAATATCTACTAGGGCTTTTAAAAGCTCAGAATTTAATAATATAACTTTTATATCTCTACACCTTCTATTACAGTTTTTGCATCCTTTTTTTAAACTATAGGGACTCGAGATTAAATTTTTGGTGGCAACGTTTTTTGTGCATTATTAGTATTCTATTTTAATCAAAGGTTCTATCCTTTGTTTCATTTTAATTTTTAAATGTCTTTTCCAAACAATTCATACCTAAATGTCCTTCCTTGGCAAAAAAAATTTAAATCCTACTGGTACAGTCAAAGGAAGATTTTTGTCTAAGTAACAAGGATTGGATTGTTTTACCTCTGAGCAGCACTTTTTTTGCACACCATGGGCTAAATGGCCAGGCCACAAGGACCCCGAAGGCTCAGAGAAGGTTGGGGGAGGGGACCCACTGGAACAGCTGTTGGGAGACAGATGGTAGCCTCCCGTCAAGGCCATCCAGCGTGTTCTTTAACGTGCACAGGGTATGGCTCTCCCGCACACGGGGCCACGGCTTAACGTCCTATCCGATGGACGGTGGCCTTTCCAAGCCCATCGGTGTCCCCTACTGACCGTGGGCAGGGCGGGGAATTTTGCGGAGATAAATCTCAACGCTGACCCAGCTGGGACTCAAACCTGGGAACTACAGATTACGAGCCTGGCGCGCTACCGACTAAGCCACCCCCGCCCCTGCTAAGAAGGAAAGGGTTTAGAAATATCAATGTTATTTTAACTATTTCTTATAGTTTATTTTACTTATTTGGTCAGAGCACATTTTTAAATCTTAGCAAATTATTTTCTTTTCTTCCAGGATACAAGAACGCATGTCGTTGGAGAACTCTATGAAACTGAAAAGTCGTACGTTGAGTCTTTGCAGATTGTGGTGAAAGTGAGTAATTCTTTTTCGTAGAAATTAAGGATTTTAATAATTGATATTCTTTAATTATGTAATTAACACCGGTGCCTCTATTAAAATCACACACCGAAAAATGACGCGGGTTCACTTCCTAAATTGACACATTGTTGCTTTGGTAAATATTGTTGCTTGAAATCAGTGGCTTATGCGCACCAACTTAATACCCTGTGTGAACTCCTGAAGCTCAAATAACTACTTGAACCCAACACGACATTGATGCTACTAGATTATGATACACTTCTAGAAATATGTTCAGCTAATCTGACTATAAAGCAGCCCACAGTTTGAGTAACAGTAACCAATGTCCAATTCTATGGAGCTTAGACAATTCCCACTACACCCCAAAGGGTGTTTTGGGAAAATACAAATATTAATATTTATTTTATTTGCATACAACATACACCAAAAAAACCTTTATTTCTTAAAATTAAAACGTTGCATTTATCACTACCCCCTGGGGGTAAGGGGACAAATCATTACCAGCAGTATAAACCATTTGACTATAACACTCCACCACAAAAATTTCAAGTGTGTTGCATAAGTAGATCGTTTTGAAATACCGTATATTTCCGCAGATAAGACGATAGTTGAATCATAAAAAAGTCCCCCAAAATCCAGGTCGTCTTATAGGACAGATGCAAAAATAAAATTAGATTGAAATTTATATAAATTGAAACCATTATAAAATAAAACAAATCACTCACCACCGACTGCGACTGATCTTGAAAATTACTACAACTTATCGAAAAATCTATCATATTATTTAAATACGCTATATGATAATACATTACATTGTAATAGTAAAACAATACTAAAACAAAATAAATATTAAAAGTTATGTTTATTGAGCTACTGAGGAAAAAACGGACAAACCGTAATTATTTACTAGTACATAGTAGGGTATGTCCACAAGATAGAATAGCCCATACGACGCTTTTGTGAATAGTCAAGGTCATTACCCGAATGCCCGAATCAGTGCGAATGTTTGCGAATAGGACATAATTCCGTATACGCTATACAGTATTATTATCCAGATCCGACCGAAACTAAATTCATAGGCCGTTGATAGTTTGGGGTCATCTTATAGGACAGATATATGCTAAAACTATAAAACTTTGACGAAAATTTATACCTCGTCTTATCTGAAGGTCGTCTTATCTGCGGAAATATACGGTATCCTTTAAAATTTTGGTATTTCCCATCATTTTCCACTGCTACAGCCGGCTTTTGAAGTTTTAATTTTTCGCATTCAGTGTCTACCATTAGTGAGAATTCCAAGTAATGAGTGATTGGGAAATATAAATAGTAATATTTTATTAGTACCTATAAAATACAAAAAGGATTTTTCATTTTTCTCTTAGAAAAAAATTTAAAAAATTTAAGCAATTTAAAATATAAAGTTGTTTTTTTTCATCCCACCCTTTGGTGAAAAAGGGCAAATCATGTTCCACTCTAAAGCTCTTGATCATCACATTCGACCATCAACATTTCAAGTTTTTAGCATAAATAGATCTTGCGTAAAGTTTAATTAAAATTTTGAATTCTCCACCATTTTTCCACCAGTAGAAGGTGCTATTAAAACTATTGGGAGATTTGGAATAATGCAGATCATAATGTATCATCAATACCTATTCAACTCAAAAAGAAATTTTCATTTATCTCTAAAAGCAAAAAGTCGAAAGTCTACAGACGGACGATAAAGTGAAAATTTATTCATTCTTTCGTTTTTCAAACGAGGTAAGAATGAAATCTAAGTTATGCTTCGCCATAGGAATCTCCCATGAGCGTGGAAAGGAATTTGTTCAGGAGGAGGAGACAAAAATACAAATCAGTGTTTCAAAACAGAAATATTTAGATTAAGTTCATTAATAAGTGCATTTGCGAATACAACAATCAAGCATATATCATGCCATAATATAACTAAGGATAACCTAAAGCAAAGCTAAAAGACTGGAAATTTATTATTGAAAATACGTGCCAATTTTTATTAATAAAAAAAAAACGATATGATTCCGTAAGTAAACTAAATCGCAAAAATTCAAGATTACATTTCTTTAAAGTACAATAATTTTTGGTGCACCTATATTATTCAACGTAATAATTTTTTCCATGGAGTGCAAATTCCCCCTTTCCCTCCCTGCAGACGTCCATAGTATTTAAATGTATAACGGATACCTTTTTGAATTTCATGTCATGAAATTAGAATTATGATGTTGACTGTCAAAAAAGCTTTCCAATAAATAATCTTGTAAAAATTTTATATTACATTTACATACATACATACATACATACATACAAAATCCTCATGCAGCCATGGGTTATGGAGGTACAACCATACTGTGTAAGTTTCTTCTCCAGACGTATCTCTTTTGATCTACAGCTGCTGCATTTGGCCACTCTAGGCTAATTCTAGTAAGGTCCTGTTTGACATTGTCTGCCAAACGAACGCAGTCTCTCTCTGCACAATATGCTGCTCAAAGGAGGTTGATGACTCCTTCTTCTAACCTCATCATTACTTACAGTCGCTTAAAAAATATCCGAACACTATGGTTGATTACAGGATTCAGAAAACATATGACAACGATCTTTTTTAGAAATTAGTTATCTGGCAACCTTCGTATACAGTACACGAAAGTTGCCATGGTGTTCGGATATTTTTTTGAGCGACTGTACAAATTCAAACTACCTAATGCCCAATATACTGCATAAGCATCTAAAATCAAAGGCATCAAGTTCTTTGTTATCCTGCTTACAAAGGTTCCATGTTTTGCTACCATAGCTAACCTTAGAAAGAACCAAACTATAATGCAGCCTAATTTTAGTCTTAATGTGTATACGCCTAATTTTCCATACTCTACATAGATTCTTAAAAGTCCCAGAAGCAATCCCTATTCGTCTGTTAATCTCACCAGTATCTGTTACATAGCTCCCAAGATAATTAAACTGAGACACTTGCTCAATAGTACAGCCATTCAAAGCAACTGAAGCACCATCTGCCTGACCAGTTTTCATCACTTTAGTTTTTTCTCTGTTTATCACCAAACCTACTCTATTACCAGTCTCATCAACAGCCCTAATGAACGAATTCATCTCATCAACATCATTAGCCAATAATGCCTAATCATCTGCATAATCTAAATCAGAAATTTTGAAATCTCTAGACAATTTAAGGCCAAAATCTTTCCCTTGCAAGGAATTTTACATTACATAAACAATAACTAAACTAAAGAGAAAAGGAGACAAAAAATGCACCTTGTCTAACTCTATTAGCAATGCTAAACCAATCGCTGCAAGACGAACCAACTCTCGCACACGACTCAGTGTTATTATAGAGACCTCTCATTACACTAACTAACTTATCTCGTATTCCATATGATATAACAATCAACCACAAATTATGTCAATCAACAGAGTCAAAAGCCTTTTCGAAATCTATAAAACTAGCAACAACAGGTTTCTTCAACCAAATTTTTAATTCTATTAAGTAAAATCGTGCAAAGAACTTTACCTGGAACAGAAAGTAAACTAATTCCCCTATAAATATCACAAGAACTGCGATGACCTTTTTTAAAAATTGGGACAATGACAGCTCTAGTAAAATCCTTAGGAACAATACCTTTACAAAAAAAAAGGAACAATACCCATAAAAAATATTCAAAATTTCAGTCAGCCATGTGAGAACACAAATGTTCCCAGCTCTAAGCATTTCAGTGGAGATTTCGTCCACCCCTGGATATTTATTCAGTTTTAATTAGAGATAGTCAGTGCGACTTTGGAATGTGATATAGGGCCATCATTAAAGACAGTAATGCATCTATCCTCATTACAAACAATGGGAGTAGAAATAATCACCTTATTTAGAACATCTCTGAAATGCTCAGCCCACCTAGCCATCACAGGATCCTCACCTTCAACCCACCTTGCCATATTTATACCTCAATCCCTGTGTACCTGTCTGTTTCTTTCCACATAAAACATCAACAATCGGGTACAACCCCCTGCTGTTGTGCTGTCTTACTGCTTCCTCTGCTTTGTCAGCCAAGCTATGAAGACAAAAATTCTTATCAGCTGTTAACTGAACTTTTACATGTTTATTAAGCTCGTTGTAATGCCTTCTGTTTGGACTAGTAGGGTGTTGATTCATATTAATCCTGCACTTCCTTCTTTCAGAAATAAGTTCCATAGCCTTATCACTCAAATAATTTTGTTTCCTCTGTTCCCTTTTACCCAAAAGAGTACTGATGGTTTCAAGAAAAGCTTGTTTAAACTGATCCCATTCTTTCTCAAATTCAGCAGTAAACAAACCACGATTGTCATAATAACTAGGTAGCCTATCATGGTATGCTTTGTCTACATCTGAATCTTTCAGACCTTTAGTGTTGAAGGTAATTTTCTTAACTTTAGCACAACATTTCTTAAGCTTCAGCTGCAAGAGACTTTTGACCAGGTAATGGTCAGTCCCAATTTCGGCTCCTCTGTGGGATCTGGTATTTCTAACTGAACTACCCCATTTGCTGTTAATTAAGATATAATCTATCATGTCCCTGTGCAACCCATCAGGTGAATGTTCTGACGAAGTCGTCTCGTGCGACCGTAGGAAAGAAGCGGGGGCGGGAGTGGCTCAGTCGGTAGCGCGCCAGACTCGTAATCTGTAGTTCCCAGGTTCGAGCCCCAGCTGGGTCAGCGTTGAGATTTATCTCTGCAAAATTCCCCACCTGCCCACGGTCAGTAGGGGACACCGATGTGCTTGGAAGGGTCGCCGTCCGTCGGATGGGACGTTAAGCCATGGCTCCGTGTGTGGGAGAGCCATAACCTGTGCACGTTAAAGAACATGCTAGATGGACTTGACGGGAGGCTACCATCTGTCTCCCAACAGCTGTTCCAGTGGATCCCCTCCCCCAACCTTCTCTGAACCTTCGGGGTCCATGTGACCTAGCCATTTAGCCCATGGTGTGCAAAAAAGTGCCGGTCGGAGGTAAAACAAACCAACAACAACGCAGAATTCAAAATATCCTGAAGCTGGCTGTGAAACTTATCCTTCTCGTTCTCATCAGAAATTAATGTCATCTGTTGTTATGCCCCCACAGAGGACTCTGTGGGTGCATAACAACAAATGATATTCAAGTCCTTAATTTTTGTTTTAAATTTTGCTCTAAGAAATCTTTCATTAATGCAGTCATATCCTAGAAGAGCATCATTGGCGTGTCTGCTGATAAGCAAACCTACACCTTGGAGATGCTTTCCATCCTCCCTCCCTGAAAAGAGATTTTTAAAGTTATTTTTAAATATCTCACCTTTATCTGTCCATCTGGTCTCTTGCAAGCCTAGAATATTTAGGTTATAGCGCTGGAATTCCTGCGTGACGACATCAAGAGAATAATCTCTATGTAATGTCCTCACGTTCCACGTTCCTGCAGAAAGAAAATGATTAGTAGGATTATTAAAGAAATTAGATTTATTGAGATTGGTAGGGCCAACAATATCAAACAGCCCCCTGATCGCAGGCATGGGGCAAAGACCTGTTCCTCCTCCGCTAAAGGCTGAAGTCACCGATGCTGGTTAGAAATTCAGGCACCACATTTTCAAGTGGACTTTTTCAAGAGCCATATGGCCTGCCTGAGACACATTACTCCAGTTTAGGCTTGACGATGCCCAACTAGCTAAGTAAGGTTCAGGTACCTGCGATGACCTCTGATTAGGATTATCCACCAGCTGATATAAGGTATCCCATGCCTCTGTTCACTTAGGACTGGCAACCCGGAAGCAAACAGAAAACACAGTGGAAGATTCTCCCACAATAGAGGCCCACCAGTGCAGCAAGTCGAGGATCCATAATCAAGATCAAATCCATAAACAAATTCAGTCTAGTAGGTATAAATGGTCAGCACCAGGACCTTGTGAAGTTGACCACTCCTCAGCAGGGTTGAAAAAAAAGAAAAAAATGGCCGTAGATGACCAGATCAGTAGGCCATACTGAACTGGCAGACCTCGTCTTCCGTTCCCTTCCAAAAGAGAATATCTCTTTTGAAAGGTACTAACGGCCTGCACCATGAGAAGGCGGGGTCGGACATTAGGTGCTAGACCTGGCCGGTTCTGTGCATTATCACAGTCAGTCAATTATAAAGACTCCGATTACCTGTTGACATGGAATTCAAGAAATAATTTTTCTGCAAAAATGTTTCGGGGAATGTCTCAAACTCACACCCATCCCCTCATTACATGCAAGGTATTCTGACCACTGAATTACACTGGCAGAAATTGAAAAAAGAAACAATTGAAGCGTAATCTATGAGATATATTTAGTAGAAACAACTTGTTGAGAAAGGACAGTGATCACATGTGTAAAGTGATTCAATGTTTATTGTACCTTTTAATGAGTAATACATTTTACAGAACGCACATTATGATAAGGGTTGAAACTCCTCGAGCAGCAATGTAAGCTTCCAATCTGGATGCAATCGGTCGTACAAATGTTGGATATCACTTTGTAGGATACCATTCCATGAGCTATCAACTTGGACACGTAATTCAGCGATGGTCGTTGACAGCCACGATCTGCGGAAAGGTCTTTGTCCGATCCAGTCCCAAACACGCTCGATTGGAGACAAGTCCAGAGAGCGTGCTGCCCAAGGGAGTTGGTGCACAGCTTGAAGAGCATGTTGAGTGGCAGGGGGTTATCCTGCTGGAATATCGCATTTGGGATTACACCCAAATATGGCAGGATGACCGGCTGTACGATGTCGCTTATGTATGTATTGCTATTCAGTGTACTCTGTACAAACACCAGACAACTACGAGAGTAATAGCTAATCGGTCCCCACATCATGATGCCTGGTGTGAGCCCTGTGTGTCGCTGGCGGATGCACGATGGAAGAAGTCGCTCACCTTATTGCCTTCCGACGCGTAAACGATCATCAGACGCTCCTAAGCAGAATCGGCTTTCATCACTGAAGACCACAGACTGCCATTTCTTCCCTCCAATGAACTCGTTCTTGACACCACTGCAAACTGCTATAGTGACGAGGTGACAGTGGTAACAGTGCCAGCGGCATGCGTTCCCGTAGTCCTGCTTCCAAAAGACGATTGCGTATCGTTCTTGTAGACACCCTTGGTACGACAGAGGATCGAATTTTGTGACGCCGTAGCCGTCCGCTCTGCCACCAACGCCCTCCTGATACGCCGATATTTTCGTGCATACGTAACTCTGTGTTGGCTCTGAACTAGCAGCCTTCCCCTTCTGTAAACTAAGTGGCTATGGTTCAGGCAACACATAATTATGCCCAGAACCATGTCTGCGAGTGTCTGAATGCACTTCTGACCATCGACAATAACATCGGACCATTGCCGATACTTCTTGTACAACGCGGTGTGCAATTTGACGAAAAAACCAACCTGCTTACCAAAGACTCACTATACGACCTCGCTCAAACTCTCTCTGAACAAATATTGCGCACCTGCCTCGTCCAGGCATGATTTTACCAAGTTATTCCGAATTTTCCCAACTCCCCTAGATTATGCTAAGTTGTCCCGATTTTGCCAACTCATGTGTATTTTACTAAGTGGCTTCGAATTTTACCAACTGCTCTAGATTTTGCCGTCTCGATTTTCCCAACTGCCCTAGATTTGCCAAGTTGCCTCTATTTTGTCAGCTACTCTAGATTTTGCCAAGTTATCTAGATTTTGCTAACTTCCTTTAATTTTACAAAAAAACGTTTACAAATTTTCACACCTAGATTTTACGAAGTCGCTTCGAATTTTGCCAACTCCGAGTTACTTTGGTGGGGAGCCTCCTCCCATCCCCCCATACCTACCCACCTGCGTTGATAGCTTAAGTGGTCTTAGCACTTGGCATGTATTTGGGAGATGCAGGTTCGAGTCCCACTCACGGCTAAGCTCATTTTGGCAGTAAAATTATTTCTTGAATTTCATGTCAACAGGCAATCTGTATCTTCAAAATTGATTGACTTTATACTAATCTTAAATTATGTTACTAGATAGCAATAATAGACAAGCTTTTATTGACACTTAACGTCCTATGTTAACTTTCATGAAATTCAAGAAAGTATTCTTTATACATTGAGATGCATTGAACATCAGCAGAGGAGCAAGAAAGGCAGTTTCAACGCTGGTCCCGTATGCATCAGAACCATGCCTTTTACATGTTAAAGAACACGCTGGATGGCATTGACGGGAAGTTACCATGTCTCCTAACAGCTATTTAGTGGATCCTCTTTCCTTAATCTTCTCTGAGCCTTTAGGGTCTTTGTAACTTAGCATTTAATCCAATGTGTGCCAAAAAGCGCCACTTAAAAAATAAACAACCCAATTTAGTGTGGGAGCAAGAGGCACTGTGGCAGAGATGCCAATGAAATTCACTTTGTTCCTACACTCTATGGAGCACATTAGGAGTTATATGGACAATAGCAGTCCTTCAGTTCGTGAATGGATCATGATAATGTCATATTATAAATTGTATCTTTCATGCAACTTCACAGAAAGATTCAGAGTGGGGTCATTTCCTTTGGTAAAGGAGGTTTCTAAGGCAGACTCCACTACCTATCGGACAGACTGGGGTTTGTGCATTTAAACACTCACCTTGAGCAAATAATGAGGCTTAACCTTCTACTTGTTCCTACTTAGTTTCCTCAAACAAAAGAACATATTGTTCTTTCTCTGCATCCACTATTTCTGGTATTTCTACAGCAGCGCTTCCCATGCATACAATAACAACTGCAAAGCAATGAAAAACAAACTGATGTATTCTCTCCATTATCATACTATTTGTTTTTCTTTCATACCACTGAAAAAGTAGTTATATTTACAATGCTCGTTGTTGAAATTGCTCTACTTAGAAAAAAAATGAAAGGGTTAACGATTTTCTTATAGAATTTTGATGTATATGGATGTAAACGATTTGCATATCAGCTAATCAGCATAGCTGATGGCCCATAACTTGTCTGGTGCTGCATTGACATAGGAATCTGAAGGAGCTATAGCCTGTGAAGAGTATTCAATGCTTTTAATCTGGATAATGCGACGTTATGTGTAACCGAATTTGAAAGGTGTCAAATCATTGGGTCATCAGAAGCTGGATGGTAAACACATTAAATCGTCGTTCATGTGGGTCCTGAATGGTTGGACGCTGTTGGCAATAATGAATACAGGAAGGTGCCCGGACACACTGCCAAAGTTATATTATGGAGGGCTTACTTTCCAACCGTCAAGGCTAATTTTATTGATGTGTTTTTACCGTTAAGGCCAATTTTATTGATGTGCACAGCATTTTCGCAAGTTAATACTGACGATTTGATTCTCAAACTTAATCCTTTCTTGTCTACATTGCTATCTGTCACTCCACTTCTTTTGAGCTCAAAGCGAACACTCCTTGTAAATGGCACAGTTTCAGTGACGAACAGTATATTTCAAGCTGTGAAACTACTTTGTGTATGTTTAGAGTTCGATCACCGTTGAGGTTATTAATATTCTTCAAAAGGAAGCTTCTCCTCCTCTAGAAAGGGTTGTTTTACCATTGAGTGGGAGGTTTTGTGTACACACTGCGCAAAATGACATGACCACAAAGACCCCAAGCTCTCAGACTGAATAGCGAAAGATGATCCACTGGACTAATGTTAGGAGCTAGGTCCACGAATTTTAATCTCTTGTCTGGTGTCCCTAAAAAGAGAACATTGCAGTTGTCGAAATGTCCCGAATTTTGAATTCTCTATTTTTTTAAATCAGAAATTGGAAGTACCGTAATATTTTGTTGAATGCTGACTTGATATTAGAGCTTTTCAGTTCTTGCAAAAAGTGATGAATACTGAAAGAATGCAAAGTGAAACAATTATGTTTTTAGTTCAAAAATTAAACGCTCTCAGAATTGAAAACTTCTACCTTCAGGAACAAAAATCTAGAAATGGCTAAAAGCAAGCTTGTTAGTATTTTCTGTTCAGATGTTAAATGAGGAACTCTGGGAAGTAATTCGAAAACTCAAATCTGCGTTAGAGAATATAAATTAAGAAATTTGAACTTACTTCTGTGAATATAGGATTCCTATAAATCTGCAAGTGAATACGAAATGTGACAACAACCGAAGGACTTACTCTTTTGTATCACATAGGGTAGTAATAAAAATGTTATTAGAAAAACTTCCCGAATATTTCCAAGCCGAAAGGTCATTGAAATATGTTCCGAATTTTTTGGTCTCTGAAGAGGTAACATAGTTAGGAGACAGATGGAGGCCTCCAGTCAAGGTCAATTAGCGTATGTTGTGCCCACAATTATTTTATCCCGTGGACACGACTGTTGGGGTGGAGGGTCTCAGGGTCTCGGACGTTGTCTGCAAGCGATAGTGACATTTCGCCTCGCTTCCATCTTTTTGCATCCAGCTCCATTCGAGGAAGAACCCCGCCGCCGCGTGGAAAGTTCGCGACGGTTCCGATGCCTCCCCCCCCCCCCCCAGGTATCAGAGGTTGGCCTACGCGACCTGTCGCTGTCAACAACATGCCAGATGGGTTGAGGGGATTCGCACCTCGATTACTTCTGGCCAATCAGCAGCGTCCACGCCGAACCAGTAGGGTGACTTCCACCAAGGGACCGGGAAGAAGAAAAACGAAAAGGTGCAAACTGAAGTTCATTGTGGTGGATGATTCGAAGGAAACAAGTGAGATGTGCAGAGTGATCCCTTAGAGAGAAAGAGCGGCAAGATTCGAAGTATCGGCGAAAATGCACAACGAGAGCACCAAGCGGCGTGAGCCTCCAGCGATTGGCAGCGACTGACCAAGCTACGATGCCCTTGTCATGTGGTCCTTCTGAACTAATGAGGTAGGGGTCAATTTACGTTGATCTCGTTTGATATTTCCCACGCGAGATTATGCTGTGCATTGCCGTCACGTTGCTCCCTGATGGAAGTAAGAGACTTTTTGACGTCTGATAAACTTTTGAGCGTTTAGCTCGGTCATAAGGAACTGGAAACGGACTGATCTCCATCATTCTTTAAGTTTTCCTTGATTGCAAAGAGCCGCGCCAAGGGCGTCTATTAGAATTGTCCCAAAATGGGAAATGGTTGTGTATAATGTATTATTTACTGATTCTATTAATAAGTGTTGATTTTTGTTGCCTGTAATTGATCCCATTTTTGCCTATTACTATATACGTGTAGATTTTGATGTTGGGTCCGGGAACTGCCTCAGATTTGGCAGCAGTAGAGTCACAGTCTCTTCGTGTGTGTGCCACCGTAAAATATACACGGGATGGTCACCAAACGTGTTCTATAATGTGCATTGAGCATGTCTCTCCCACAGCTTACCGCCCTATCCGACGGACGGTGTTTTCTTTACCGAGGGGTAGTGGAATTTAGAAGAAAATAAATATCACAAAGCAGGCACAGTAGAGATTCGAATCTGGGAATATTACTTTTACGAGTTTGGCGCACTACTGAATAATTCCCCGACCCCTGAGACATTTCTTGCGAGGGATGAGAAAAAAAAAAACTTTTTTTTTTCAATTTTATTTGAAAACGAAACTTCCTTATTAGCTAGAGGAAATTGGACTTGATATTTTAAATATTTTTGTGTCATTTTCCGTTTATATGACTTAATGGACTAGGAAATTAAAGACCATTGATTCAATTCACCTTTTAACATTTTGTGTGTGTGCGTTTGTTTAGAAATAACTCGCAAACAGTTATTTAGTTCATTTTAATTTTTAACAAAGAGATTCTTTATTAAAAAATTCACGCTCTCCAAGGAAAAAAAAATTCTCTGATCTTAAAAATACTGAAAAGTAAATAAAACTAATTCCTATATATTTTTAACGTTGCGTTTATTGAAATATCGCCCCCTTTCTCACTTTAAAAAAAAATACCCCGTCAAGCAGCTGCTTGCCACAGAGGTCTGACAGGAGTCTGCCAGTTTATATGCCATAGTAGAAGGTCTGTGAGGATGGCAGGACCTCAGCAGAAAGATAACACACACAACCATGCCTTACCCGGGACTCGAGCCCAGGTCCCTTAGATCAGTAGGAAGCGCGCTAACCACTCGACCATGGGTCTCACTTTAGCTTCATTAAAATGGCATTAAAACATAAATATTTATGAAGCAGTTACGAAAAGAAGTTATCTGAAGTAATGCTTCATATGTATATATAGTGATATAAATATACTCTATCTATAAAAAATATTAATTGTTTAAAACCTATTTTAAAGTCATTAGGTATGGGCAGATGTACGTAATTAATCAATACTAAATAAAATAATAATTTGGAACTATAAAACAAATCGATCAATTTTATTAAAATCTACAAAGCATGAGTAGTTACACACCACTTCCGCTATCAGTAAATCGATATATATTTATCGGTGTAATAATCGTAATCGTTTAAGGGAAAATCCCCCGATATCGCGAAAAGTTCTCGATTTTTCTTGATTACAGAACCCCTGGTTGACCCACATGTATTTTTAAGCCCCACACTCTTTAAAGACCTCCTTGGTTGGCCCACTTGTATTTTTAAGCCGCCTGAAAAGTCCCCAATTTTTCCTAACTCACGATTTTTGTAATTTATTTTTGATGGTGCCATCTAGTGTATACCAAAAATACTATATATTTAAAAAAAAATGAATTCCCATAAGGTCACTCGCTCCCGCAATCATGATAGTGTAACCAGCACTCTAACACACTACGTCACGGATTTTATATTCTTAGAGTGTTTAAATGTGGATGAAGTAGGAATAAGCGATCATTATAAATTATGAATCACTTTATTCCTTATTAATTTACGAATCTATTATATATTTATTTCTTGTAAATTAAGAATATATAATTTTTTTAAATGATTTTTTTTTTCCTAGAAAATCACATTTAACTTGGGAATAAATTATTTTTTTTTATTTCTAGAAAGCCACATTTAACTTGAGAATAAATTATAAATTAATTTTATAAATGAATTTTTTTTAACCGAAGAATATATTATTTTCATATTTTTTTATTTCTTGTGAATAAGCACGTCAACTTCTCACCCCTACTGTGGACCACGTTTTACTGATGGATGTATCTGAAAAGTCCTGAATATTTTAAAACATTATTTTTTCCAAAGAAGTACACCTCTTCACTCCGTATAATCATAGTGGTGTGATTCTGAGAAATATTTTTAGAAATAAACTTTCCCATTCTGCGAACTAAATGAAATAGACCGAAAATTTATTTTTAACGAAAAATGTGTGGTAAGAACACGCGTCTTGTTTCATCACAAAATGAGTTTTCAAAAAAACACGTGTTTCTTCTCGAACACGTGTTTTGCACGGTAAAACCTGAATTCTATATGTTTTCTCTATGGTAGTGAAATTCGTTCCTTACAGTAATTTTTATTCGTTTTCATTTTGTATCTTACTCAAATTTTGTTCATATTTTTAGGTAAGATAAAATTTGGTGTGAAGTAAGAACATGTTTGCTTGTTTAAAATTTGTCACTAAATTATTTTTCTGATCGTAATACATGCAAAGTGAATGAATTTTTCGTTGGAACATATTTCTTCCCGACTCTGTGCCATAATAGTATGTTCTTATGGAAAATGAGTGATTCCATCTGTCAAGTCACTGGTTCACACAAATTTTTAAACTTAGTTTTCCAAGTAAGCTGAAATCTGGTGTGAAATAAGATGTTTTAGCATGAAATCAGTTTGTGCTCTTAATGAATGCAACTGAATGTATACTGCTCACAAAAATTAGGGGATATTTCAAAATGAATATGAAGCGATAAAAATATCCCCTAATTTTTGTGAGCAGTATATTTTCCGTAGGACTGTTTCAAGTCACTATCTGGCAAAAATTCTGTCCTTATTTTTTCAAAGTAAAATCTCATGTGTGCATGTTTTCAAATCTTTTCCACCGTTTTGTGAAATAGGTATGAATGCATTTTCCCAAATATCGTTCCATCCCCCGTCAAGGCGACATTAAATTTCTTCACACGACATTAAATTTCTTTCCCCGTCAAGGCGACAGTAAAATTTCTTCACAGCATGCAAAAGCCTATCTGGCTCAAATTACGTCCGAATCGCATAGTCCTTCTCATTAGGGGAAGTGTTCGGTTCTACGGTCATAGGTTAAGATTACATCTTTTCTAAGAGACCTATCTTAGTTTTTGTGAACTGAGCTTCAACTGATACAGTCATGCATTTCGGATACGTTACCCCTTTATGAAATAACACATGGCTGAATTGTGTTGGAATAAATGATGGTATTAATCAGATGCCATGGCTTTCTGGTTCGTAGTATAGAAATGTTTATTCCCAAGAAATAGTTTTCCCTAAATAAATTCCGATGATAATTACTAATCAGACCTAAGAGTGTAAATCCCATTTTGGAAAAAATAATGTTTCCAATTTCTGGTTCGTAGAATGGAAATGTTATTCCCAAAAAATATTTTTTCCCAAAATAAATTCCGATAATAATTACTATTCAGAGATAAGAGTGTAATCGTCTCACCCTCCACAACCCCATTGACAATCTCTTTAGTAACCTTTAAAGTGAATTATTTATTACTGTCGCTAATGAAGGGAATAGCTCATCAGACCTTATCAGCAACAAATATAGCAGAGATCATCTAGCGTCCTTCCGTAGTTCAATGTGTGAACTCTCATGTCACCCTCAAGACAACATACTGATAAGAAAAGACCATGAACTTTGTCAAAGGGGCGGGGGTGGCGGCTCAGTCGGTAGCGCACCAGGCTCGTAATCTGTAGTTCCCAGGTTCGAGTCCCAACTGGGTCAGCGTTGAGATTTATCTCCGCAAAATTCCCTGCCCTGCCCACGGTCAGTAGGGGACACCGATGGGCTTGGAAAGGCCGCCGTCCCTCGGATGGGACGTTAAGCCGTGGCCCCGTGTACGGGAGAGCCATACCCTGTGCACGTTAAAGAACACGCTGGATGGCCTTGACGGGAGGCTACCATCTGTCTCCCAACAGCTGTTCCAGTGGGTCCCCTCCCCAACCTTCTCTGAGCCTTCGGGGTCCAAGTGACCTGGCCATTTAGCCCATGGTGTGCAAAAAAGTGCCGCTCAGAGGTAAAACAACCCAACCCAACTTTGTCAACAAGAAAGCACGATAAAAGGTTAACTAAAACATTACATGTTTAAACTTGTAGTAGTTGTTTAAAATAAGTGTTTTAAAACGTGAAATAATTTTTTTCTTAGATCCATATTTTTAACAAATATATATTTCGAACACGATTCCTGCACCCTTTTTATTGATTTTTTGAATCTCCCAGGAATTAACGATGGTATTTATCAGATGTGAGAACTTTGTCTTTCACAGATTGAGAAAATTTTCTAATAAATTATTTTTTAGAGACGTGTGATTCCTAATTTGGAAATTTTTTGTAGGACTTTTCAGTTTGTAGTTGTTTTTCCGTCCGTCAATAAAACGTGGTTGAGAATAAAAATGTTAGAGAAAGATATAAATTTATTTCTTGGTCTGTTTCATTTAGTTCTCGGATTGGGAAAGTTTATTTCTAAAAATATTTCTCAGAATCGAACACTAAATTATTATACAGAGCAAAGGGATGGACTTGGAAAAAATAATATTTATTTGTTGGTCTGTTTCATTTAATTCTCAGATTGGGAAAGTATTTCCAAATAAATTACGGTGATAATTATTTTTCACAGTAAAGAGTCTAATCCCCGTGGGATAAAATATTTATTTAGCAGGACTTTCAGATTGGAAATCCATCCGTCAATAAAGCGTGGTCCACAGGTAGGGTGAGAAGTTGACGTGCTTATTTCCAAGAAATAAAACAAGATTTATGAAAATAATATATTCTTAAGTTAAAACAAAATTCATTATAAAAATATATTCCTAATTTACAAGGAATATTACATTTATTCGTAGGTGATTTTAAAAATAATTATTCCTATGTTAAATGTGGTTTTCTAAGAATAAAAATATAGTTTATTCGTAAGTCAAATAATAAGTAATAAAAAATTCATTTAAAATTTATTCCCAAGTTAAATGTGATTTTCCAGGAATAACATTTCATTAAAATAATTATTCCTATGTTAAATGTGGTTTTCTAAGAATAAAAAAATGTGTTTATTCAATTTCAAAGAGATCATCCCAATACACCCGTGGCGTAGTGGGTTAGAGCGTCGATCGCTAATAAGCGTGGATCGGGTGACCGTATGGAAAATGATTATTTTTAAAGTATAGTACTTTTGGTATACATTAGATGGCGCCATCACAAATAGGTTACAAAAATCGTGAGTTAGGAAAATTCGGGGACTTTTAGGGGACTTAAAAATACAGGTGGGTCAACCAAGGGGTCTGTAATGAAGAAAAATCGGGGAGTTTTCGAGAAAGGGGCGTGGTCGAAAGCGCGATATCGGGGACTTTCCCTTAAACGATTACGATTATTATATCGATATAGATCGATTTACTGATAGCTGAAGTGGTGTGTAACATGTCTCTAACTTTCTAAATTTCAGTTTCATAAACCGGAATACTATATCTACAAAATATTATGCACTTTCTAGTTTGATCAAATTCCAGTACTTTACCTTGGTATTTCAAAACAGTAGCAAAGAAACAAATTAGAAAGTGTAGGTTGTATAATTTCTTTTATTTTTGCTTGCTGCAAAAAACGTCATTCGTTGAATCACTCATTATGTTGCATTAGTTGTAAACCTGCTCATGAATTGTTGCCAATGGCAGCAACGAAAAAATCTGCTAAAACATGCAACTAATGAAGATGTCTTTTGGGCCAATACATAGTGTGTAAGAAAGAGAATAGCGGAGAGTAGAGTTAAGAAAAAATAAAAAATTAATGCTGTAAACTGCGCGTAAATATAACAAAGAATTTAATGAATAATGTTTCATTGCCTGTCTAGGAAGCGGCTTTGCCTGAGAACAGTCATGTTCCACAATCTATGTGAATGGAGTTGTTCATTACGCAGAACATTGGCGTGAAAGATATTTTTACCTGGTGTCTTGGCAACACGCAGAGAATGACATCAATTAATTTTTTTAAGCTATACACAAAGTTTCTGGATGACTGGGTTTCCAGCTCTCAACTCTATCATTAAACACAGGCTTTTAATTTCCTCATGAAGAAATTCTCTGATGAAAATAAATTACAAATTGCAGGAAGAGTTTTTTTCACTAACCACATAACAGAAACATGAATAGCCTAAAACGATCTATACTCTGTGTCAGAGGAGTAACCACGATTTAGTTTCGGGGTAGGGTGTATGAGAAATTTAGTTGCGGGGGGGGGGGGGGACGAGAATTTAGTTGTGGAGATGGTTCGAGAATTTAGTGTCGGGGAATAAGACTTGAGTACGGTTTCCCAATTGCTAAAAGTATTCCACAGGAACTTGAGTACGGTTTTCCAATTGCTAAAATGTATTCCACCGGGACTTGAGTACGATTTCCCAATTACTAAAAGTATTCTACCGAACAGGAAAGTTTAAAATGATATTCTATATGGAATAAAATTTTATATTTGTTTCTTTAAATCTATTTTTATACATTATATTTTCGGACATATACTTTGGGGCTAAAATAAAATTATTCAAAGATACTGTTTTGTATTTCAAAGCAGAAAGACAAGTTTGAGATTTCGATTAAGACGACCGAAATTTTGGGGTGGGGATGGGTCCACTGGTCCCCATCTCTGGGTACGTCCCTGCTCTGTTTCAACTACGTTTGCAGTGTTACGAAAACCTGGAAAAATATACGACTGGTAAAAAAGGAGGGTACATGTGAATTATAAAAATAAAAATTTTATATATTCTCTCTAAATACAAGTTATTTATATCTTAAGACCCAGCAAAGATATCTGTTACTTAAAATTTGTAACTTGTTAAATGTTATTTTCAGTCATTAATTTTTTTTAAAATAAATATCTAAAACGTTGCTGAAGGACATGCGCTGTCGACTGCATGCAGACAAAGATGGGGCTGGCATCAACGAACCTAGCATGTCAGCTGCTCAGAAATCGCCATTTTAGCATCTGACATCTCAGTTAAGAACCATAGGTAGACCTTACCCGTTTAAAATAACCCATAATAGTAATGAGTGGATGAAATCTCAACAATCAACACATGTTTAGTTCATATACGAGGGCGTTCAAAAAGTTCTTGACATGCATCTGCAGAAAAAAAATCATTCCACTTACCCCACAAAACTTTTAATATCCCTCAAAGTATTCCCCTCTAGCATCGGTGCAAAGTTACAGACGTCTACTCCAATTCCGAAACTTTTGGTGGTACTCCTGTTGAGGAATATTGCTGAACTCTGAATGAACGCATTTTTCAAAGTCTTGCACCCTTAAAAAAGGCTTATTAACAAGTTCCTTTTTAATTTTTGGAAATAACCAAAAAATAGTATGGTGCAAGGTCGGATTAATATGCAGTATGCCGTAGCTGTTTATTATTTTCCTGTTCTCTATAGGCCGTAACTTGCAGAGTTTCTTTAGCACTGATATTGTCACGAAGAAGAAGTACCTTTGACATGCCTGTGGTTGGACGCTGTTCCTTCATCTATAATAATAATAATTTGTTTCATGCAGGGGGTTACATTAAAGCCAAGGTACAGATAATTTTGGATATTAGTGTAAACGTTCAAGTGGCCCTTAACCGTTTTGGACAAAACAATGTTGGTGTAGTATTGGTCATTTATAGTCATTTTTTCAGATAAGATGTCCACAGCTACTAATCCTTATGAATTTCAAACTAGAAGAACGCATATCGCCTCTGGCGCATATGAGAATCTCTTTTTCAAAAGACAAAGAAGTTTTTACTTCACCTACTGTTTCATTCCTTAAAAGTTTTAATTTTAGCTAGTGAATGATGGGAAAAATACAATAGTATTTCATTAGTAATTATATAACATAAAAGTATTCCTCTTTTAATTCTGAATCTAAAAATTTGCATTTCTCACACCTCTCTCACAAAAGTGGGTACATTATTGCTGTCAGTGGAATAATTCTTAAAACTATCACTAATTTTTCAAGTTTCTACTCAATATATATTATTTGTAAAATTCGATAACAGCTCAGCAATTTCATCATCTCAGTGATCTGTAAAGATATATAAGTACGTATATTAAAAGTACTAAGTATTCCAAAAATGCGAATTATAATATTTCATTACCACTAATCAAATTAAAAACGAGTTTTCTAATTATCATTTTCATTATTTCCAATGGAAACTTGATGATGTGCACATTTCACCACTAAAATTTCATATTTCTATCATTAATACATCGTTGCAATATTCGCTTGAAATTTTCGAATTTTGAATCTTTTTTGCCATTAGAGGGCGTAATTATAGTGTTCGGGAGATTCCGAAAGTGCGAATCATAATATTTTATCAATTCCTATTTAACGATAAAAAGATCACAGGAAAAGTCCTGTAGACATGGAACTCATGAAATAATGAGTGACAAGTTTAGACAAGTTTTCAAACACGTCGTAGCTCGTTAACTTTGTGGAAACGGGTGCAAATCTACAGACACGTGTCAAGAACTTTTTTAACACACCCCGTAAATAATGGTAAAGGAAATTAGTAAATAAATTTTGCATCGCCTACTGAGAGATCTGTATTTCTTTTTAAGAATATGCTATTCTTAAAAATCAAAAAAAATCTCAGGAAGCAAAATCAAATTAATGGAGAGCGCAATTTATTAATTATTATAAAACATTTTATTAAAGGAGAGCCTTTTATTAATGAAAAAATGTGACTGAAGTTAAATTTAGTTGTCTCAATTAAGACTTCGCATTTAAACAGTTATGGAAAATGAAACATTGAACAATTTTATTCCTTCTGCAAAAAACATTCAAAATTCGGGAAAAATGACATAATCAAATAGAAACTGTTAGAGTACACACTGATAATTATATTAATATGAAGTTTAATATAATGATTATTGCTTTCGTTTTAACCTGCTTCAATTCACTTTTCAGATAAATCATTTTAACTGCCAATGCTGCTGCCAATTATTTCAACTTTCATAGATATTTTAAACACTAAACAAATATCTTTGAAGGTCATGATTTAGATCAGTGGTTCTCAACCTTTCATGCTTCACGTACCCCCTGGAAATGTGCATGTAACTGGCGTGATCCTTGTGTAGATAGATAAAACTATAGTATAACAATGGGAATAAAATAAAACATATTATTATATACACATTAAATTTTGTATTCATAAAAATACATATATCGATAAACACAAAAAATGATATTTTTGCACACTAGTGTTGCCAACTTAGCGACTTTGTTACTAGATCTAGCGACTTTTGAGCTCTCACGGCGTACCTCAAAACATTTTACCGCATACCCCACGTTGAGAAACCCTGATTTAGATAAAGAGTTCAATCAAATTTAAGTTCAATAGTGTATGCAGTTCAATAATAAAGTCAAATAGTTAATTCTCTGGAAAACGGAAAAATTAAATATTTATTTTAATGGACGGAGAAAGGTTTCTTCTGACCTCCCGTATTTGGGGGGCTTCTACAACTTGACTCTAGGAAACTCTGACTTAGTAGAGACACAATAAGCAATGTGTGTGTGTACGTAAATTATAGTAAATCGAACTTCTATACTCATTCTCTATTAACTTCTCACATCTTTAGTTAGATAGCATATATTGTGTTTATTGGGATAACTTGTTGTTTATATCATTTGATATGTGACACTCAAATGAAATGATGATAATATAGTAGCAGAAATTTAATGGAGTAAGCCCTCGTGACTGGGTTTCGCAATAGATAGGGTAGCCTGCAGAGTTATAACTAGAAAATGGCATGATATGTGATTAGGGTTAACAAGAATAACCTTTGGATCCATCTCCTTTTATCTACTGTAATAATCTGAATACTTGAATGACCTCGAGAGTCTGACGCCAAGGCGTCCTAAGTGCACGCAATTCGATGATTCGGCTCTGTGTGTTTCCCTTGCAGTTATAAGTTTAAAAAGATTCCATCTCTTTGGCTCCATATCTGCCGTAATGATGCTCAATCACCTACTCAAGTCTGCAATTTCGGATATTATTTTTTCTTTCCTCTAAATGGTCCCTCCCGAGTTCCCTGAACCTGCTGCGCACACGGTATATATATATACGATTAAGCGATTTGACGAAATTTGCACATCGGCACCGGCACACAACAAGGCGAACGGCCAAGTTGTTTACAGTGATTAAATTAGATGACGAACCGGATTTCAGACTTGAAATGTCATTAGACGCAGTTATCGGTGAGAATGGTGAAACGCGTTGATTCGCTGGTGTTGACTTGGTAACCGAGAAGCCATCTGGAGTGTCGGAGCGCATCTCCGTATAATCAGGGGTGGAGACGAAAATGCTAAAGCAATGGATTCGCTTGAACATGTATTTGACCATTCTCGCCTGAATCCCCTTCTGGCCCACTTTAAAGAAGCGATGGGTAATGATATATGCTTATTCTCTTCAGTTACAGTCACCATCTCTTTATTGGTTTGTCGACGCTGTTATTTTTCCTCGGCGAATTTTAGATTTCGGTTTCGATACCTTAATCGAGCTATCCCTTGTTATTGCGAATTGACAATTCACATAAGAGAAAATATTACTAAAAAGGAGAAAAACGGAAATATATATCAGTATAAGTGAAATTAAAAAAAAAGAAAATGAAGATATTGATTACAAAGTTTTATCCCAAATAACGCAAGGATACGAAAGCGTGATCGACAGTATTTCTACAGGGTCATGATTCGAATTCCTCTCTAAGTTATTTGATTCCACTGTATAGGGTAAATATTTGTACTGTATTGTCCTTTATTGAGTGAAAATTTGTATTGCTTTATGTAGTGTAAAAATTTGTATTCCACTTGAAAAAATATCTATTGATGAAAAAATATCTATTGAAATAACGTAAATTCTGATTATTACACAAAATCATATACTTGGTGTATTATGAAGAGGAGAAACATAAAGCGCAAAATATTGTAGTGAATTAAACATTTTGCTTATTAGAGAACTAGGTGACGTGGCGACAAGGGATACTTATAATGTTCTGCAACATTTTCGAAAACATTGGAATATGCAAAACATTAGAAAGCCACTTCAGATTACTAGAAGTACAAGTTCAAAGTTGAATTGTTTGAAAAATTATTTTATGTGTTTAGCTCCAAAATTATACGACACTCTACCAATTGAAATAAAATCCGATACAATATATAATTTTACGAGGGAAATTAGAAAATTGAATCTGACAGAGAAGAAAGAAATCATCAATTGACCTTAAGTAGAAATGAATTTTTATTCGATTATCAGAAGAATAGTTTTCATCGAATGGCACCTTGACTGCTACGTCATAGCAAGCAGTACGCAAGTTACATTCTAATGGTTCTAATCAGCAAACTTTTGAGTTGTCCATTTCCCGGATAGATGGCGATACTGTGCGAATCAAATAAAAAAAAAAGATTCCGGAAAGTTTATAAGGTTGCCTAAGCTGAGAAAAAGTTAGCCATTGGTGGTGTAGTGGTAGCATAACAGGCGTGTTACCTGGAGACATGGCAAAACCAATGTTTTTCAGCTTATTATTTCATGAGTTCCATATGTCTACAAAACATATCCTGAGATTCTTTACTAAAGCTTTAGCTCGTTGATTCTAATCGAGTGAGGTGTTTTAAATGTTTATACACCAGAAAGGTTTAAGCTTTAAGAGTTAGTTTTCGCAATGTATTTGTGATTATTATGCAAACCATACAGCAATTGTGAATTTATAAACTGTATCACCTCTCTATCGGTTTTATAGATTTGTGAACAAACGTATGTGCTCTTTTGATAAGGCTTTGATGATTCAGTTCTCTGGAGGAAGCGAGCATTGCTAGCCAACTACGGGTAGTCCAGGGGGTCGGAGGCCCTTTGGTAAGGTTGGAGCCGAGGCCGCAGGGGTGAACCCTAGGGCAACGCTAGGAGACCCTAGTTGTCTAATAATGTCAACGTTCTAAATTTTTTCAGTGTGTTTTTTAGTTGGCAAAACTAAATTAATATTTATGTATCGAAATTAATATTTATGTATCGCCATCTGAAATAATTGTAATGTTGTAATATAATAATGAATTTTTGCAACCACATGCGAGTGTACTCTTGTGTTATTTTTTTCCATAAAGCTATGAAATTGTAAACATTTGTGTGGGTAAAATTGAAAATAAAACTGAATTAGTTAATCACTTTATACGATAAAAATCACAATTGTCTTTTGTAAGATCGATATTTGAATGCCTGTTTATAAGATTAAAATTGTTATTCTCCATTATAAGATCAAAATTTTTATTCATTTTATAATATTAAAATTGGATTTCCCATTTATAAGATTAAAATTTAAATTACAAAGTAGAAAATCAAGATTTGAGTTTTAATGAATAAAATCGAAACTAGAACTTTTTTTTGTACTGAAAGTTGAGACTTTTCTTTGTGAGGTTAAAATATTAATTTCACTTCTTAGATTCAAAGTTGTAATTCTACTGTGTAGATTCAAAATAATAATTCTTCTAGATAGAATCAAAACTGGAATTACAAAACATTACAAAATTGTAATGTTTTCTTTACATGAACACAGTTAAATTTTTTCTTTATAAGATTAAGGTTGTAATTCCAGCTTGCACTGTAAAACTAAAATTGTGCTTGCAAGGTCAAAATTTGGAATTCTATTGTGCTCCTTTTGATACGCGAGATGATATCTCTCTCTGATTGACTTTAATAGCAGTGAGGTAAGAGTTGAAATGCGAGGTGGAATAGATATATTATGGATATGTATCTCGTATATATACTCAATATGACTATTGAGTGTGACTGTAGAATTTATATAGCAGTAGCTCAAATGCAGTTTAAAAATTGTGACTGATAGAAGTAGAATAAGGATAGCGCTGACTGAATTAATAAAATTAGCTGCGAAATAATTCAAAAACGATGACTGATATAATTAAAATAATAGTAGTTCTGATCGAATTCTTGTCTGAAATAATTAATGTAATAACAGTTCTGATGCTGCTTAAAGATTCCATCAAAACTACTATTATATTAATAATTTGAGCTTAAAAAATTTTGAGTTCTCTACTTAAAGACTCCGAATCGGATGTAATTCAAAAACTGTTACTGATATAATTGATAATAATAGTTCTGATGTAATTCGGAAACTGTGACTGATATAATTAATATAACACTAGTTCTAATGGAATTAAAAAGAGCGACTAGGATGGAATTCAAAACCTCGGACTGATAAACGTAGAATAACGGCAGTTTTGACTGAATTAATAAAAGGTAGATGCAATGGAATTAAAAAACAGTGACTGATAGAATTAAAATAAGGGTAAACTCTGGTGGAATTCTAAAAGATTGACAGAATTAAAGTAATCGTAGTTCTGAGAAGTTAAGAAACGGTAACTCTGAAGGATTTCCAAAACTCCCCAATGCATTTTAGAAATTGAGCTAATGGAATTAGGAGAACGTTAGCTCTAAAGAAATTCCAAACCTCTGAAAGATAGATTTCAAAAGCTGTGATTAATATAATTAAAATATGAGCTCTAAATGGAACTGAGAAACAATGACTTGAATGGGATTAAGAAACTGTAAATGGTAGAAGTAAAATCAGGATAGCTCTGGTGGACCAAATAAATAAAAAGTAGCTGCGATGAAATTTAAAACCAGTTATTCAGACGAAATGCAAAAATTGTAACTAATATAATTGCGATAACGCTAATTGGTTCTGATGGAATCAGAATAACGCGGCAGTTTCTTCAAGCTTTTTCATAAGCTAACAAATGAAGGTTCTGGGCTCACACCAGATGCAGTGTTTCGGACAGAAAATGCAGCATTATCTCTTTCTTTACATAACGAAATGTTTTTTAGTTGTTGTGAAAATAAAATTAAGACAAATTCAATCGTTACATTTTTGTAGAATATATGGAAATTTAGAATGTAACTTGCCCATTAAAAGTCACCTTAGTTAAACGGCATAAATATTTAATTGTTATATAACCCGTTCCAACAACCTTCTGCTTGGTCCTCCATTCCAGTTAATCCAAGAATAAACTTTGCTGAAATGTCCAAATACGAGTTTATGACACCTATGGGCTCCATACTTTCACACTGCTCGAGAACTGATGCAAGCCTTACCAGCTGAAAGCTCCAGTGTCAATAGCACCATATCACCCTATTTGAATGATTCACTGTCCCCAAATGACCCTGGAGTATTCAATTAGGAGATTTCTATGATGGTGATGATCATTTCACCCTGAGAAATTCAGTCCTGAATATTGTTTAATGTGTCCAAATGGGAGTTCATAAAACTTTTCTGTGCCATAATTTTAAGTTGTTCCTGTCCGGTTCACCTAGCTCGAATCCCACTTGGACCATGTTTAAAACCTTTTCATTTTAATGGCCTTGGTCACAAAGCTTTCAGACTTCAGCTTAACAGGAAATGATAGTGTGGCAGTAGGTTGTTAGGTGTGTGACGTAGGATCGGTGATGGACCTAGATAGGAATCTGGGAAGGGACCAAATTGGTTAATTGGAGCAGAACACCGTTCAGGTTTTTTTACGCTTAGAATTTTTATAACAAGATAACATTCTGCTTTATTCAGATTATGATTGTTCACTGCAAAACAGAATGTTGCTGCCAATTCTAATACATGTACATGCAAAAAATGTGTGTAATCTGTTGTCAATTTGACATGGGTTCTTCTCAATCCTCCTTTTTCAGGGATCATATTGATACACTGGATGTGAACAATATGATCTCAAAGTTAGAAAATAAGTTTCCCAATAAGGATAAGATAACCTCCTGTGTATTAAAACTATTTGTTAAATATCTTAGTGATCACTTGACTAGTGTCACAAATGCCTCATTTCAACAGGGTATATTTATTGAGGATGTGAAAAAGGTTATTATTGATTCCAATTTCTAAGGCTGGTAATTCAAACTTGATTTCAAAGTATAGACCAATTTCACTTCTATTTTCTCCTATGTTTCTGAAAAAAATTACTAATTCCTGAAATTACTAAAATTCCTGAAAAAATATAAAATATTATCAGAAAATCAGTTTGGATTTCAGGAGGAGAAAAAGTACTGAACAATGTATGTTGAGTTTAACTAAAAAAAGTTTGAGAGGTGTAGACCAAAACAGAAAGACTTATTTAATTTTTAGGTGTACAGAAACTAACAACTACTAACTATTCTATGGAGCATAGAATACTTCTTCCGAAACTTTTTTCTCTTGTTATTAGAAGTACTACACACAATTATTCTAAATCATACATTTGTAATAGTTATAAGCTGTACTAATAAATAGCAAACTAAATAATTTGTTGTTAATTGAAAAGGGGAAACCACAGAGCTCAGTTTCAGGTCCTCTTTCATTTATAACATAGCCTATATTCTTCTCCTGGTTGAAGGGAACATTCATGCAAAGTTTGGAGCCTCTAGCTCTTCTGAGGGTCGAGTGCATAAGAGGACAGACCACAAACAAACAAACAAACAAGCAAAAAACAAACTTTGTTCTTTATATATTAGATATACATCAATGATATTTGGTCTTTAGATTTATTTGATATGCTCTTCTATTATTCAGATGATGCAGCCTCATTTTATTCTGACAGGGACAAAAGATACACTAATTTTTCAGATTGAGTCAGATTTAAAGAAAATATCAAACTGATTTAATGTAAATTAATTAAAATTGAATACAAATAAGAATAAATTTATACTTTGAGGTACCAAAAAAGTTATTCAGACATAAATATTAACCTTGGAATTTAGACTGCATACATTCATACTCATGTACACACAATTCTGTTTTTACACGGATTTTTTTTACACGACTTCAAAGTCGTGTTTCAAAACCGTTTAACAGGTTTAGAAAAAAAATCCAATTCTCTTTTTTACACGATTTTTTTTTATCTAATATGGTTCAAACGGCACCTTTTTAAAAATCTCCATTTGAATTTAATTCTGAAAAAGTATTTCTATTCAAGACAAAATTCGTAGAATTTACATTTATAACAAAGATGCATCTTTTATGGTCACATTTTTCGAAGTAGTTTTAACTTTGAAAATGTATTATATATACACATTGTATGCACTAAAATTTCCAAAATACACTAACTTAACTACATAACAAGTTTTCCCTATTTTATGGAAAAATTGTACAACACCTACTTCATTTGGAATAAAATGGCAACATTGAGTTCTGGGATTTCCCTCAATTCTGTCTTCAATACGTACGTTAGTCTTGGTCTCTCATTATGTGTTTAAAGTTAGTAGTGTTTAGACGTTTAATAGAAGAAATCGAAAAAAAATTGTTTTGTTTTGTGTGAGTAATATAAATTTATGAAATTTTGCTGATGGGTAATTTACAATTTTTCATCATCTGATTTATTAACTACAATTGAAATATTTTTCGTAAGCCTTACCATGATGTCGGATAATTCAACTATACAAAAGCAGAAAAGGAAAGCTACCTCTTTGGATACTAAGATCCAAATTTTAGATCGTCTTGCAACTGGAGAAGGAACAAAATGGAACAAAATTCAGCGCTAAGTCGTCATCGTACACTAGAGATATTGTAAAAGTGAAGATGGAAAAGGCACTAGTAATGTGGATAGAAGATAACTCGTAAAAAAGAATACCTCTAGACGGAAATACCATCAAACAGATGGCATTACGAATATATAAGCAGACACAAGAAATGGAACCAACCACATCAGCTCAGTTAAACAAAAAATACGAATTTTCTGCAAGTACAGGTTGGCTTGCAGGGTGTCTTCAAAGACATGCGTTTCATAATGTAAAGATAAAAGGTGAAGTTGCATCTGCAGATGAGCCGGCTGCTAAAGAATTTTGTCCAAAATTGGCTCAAATAATTTAAGATGGTGGATACACTCCTGATCAAATTTAGAATGCAGATGAAACTGGTCTTTTTTGGAAAAAAATGACGAGTAGAACCTACGTAGCAAAATCACAAAAAAATTGTTGGTGGCTTTAAAGCAGCTAAGGATCATGTGACCTTTCTATTTTGCAGAACGCTTCAGGAGATCGTATGTTAAAACCGCTACTCATCAATCGATCCCTAAGACCACTGTCAATGAAAGGTGTAGATTTGAGTAAATTGCCAGTGTATTGAATGGCAAACAAAAAAAGCCTGGGTTACAAAAGAAATTTTTAATGAATGGTCCCATAAATGTTTTGTTCCAGAAGTTAAATGCCATTTGAAGGAAAAAAATCTCGAATTTAAAGTTCTATTGTTTATAGACAATGCGCCTGGCCATTCTGTTTTGGAACACCCAGATGTACACTTTTGTTTTCTGCCGCCTAATTCGACATCCTTAATACAACCGCTAGACCAGGGTTTAATTGCCACATTTAAAACTTACTACGTAAGACGAACATTCCAATACATTTTGGATAAACTAGATAAGGATAAAATATTAACAGTTATTTATGTGTAGAAGAAATTTTCTATTTTAGATTTATCAGACATACTGGATTGACGTTATCAGAATTAAAACCATCAACTTTAAACGCATGCTGGAAAGCTATTTGGCCAGAATGTGTAAAAAGCAAAGATCCTGTACACCCAAATACGACTGAATATCCTAATATCATCACTTTACCACATGCAGTTGGTGAAGAAGGATTCGATGATTTATCGTTTGCAGATATTGATGAATTGCTGGTTGACAAAGCTCTTAGCGAAGATGAAATAATAGAAGTTGTCCTTGAGACTCCTGATGAAAAAGAAAAAGAGTGATGGTGAGGAAGAGGTTCCACTCACTACAGGCTTAATTAAAGAAGGGCTTCAAATGGCTAGTAAATTGGAAAGTCATTTTCTTACACATGATCCCATTGTCGAACGAGCTGAGCAGTTTAAACGTGAACTTAAATCATGTATTCGGCGTTATCAAGAAATATACAAAGATCTAGTCAAAGAAGGATCTCAACTATTGATTACAGAGTTCGTTGTCAAAACTAATCAAACTTCAGAATCACTGAAAACAAGTGATAATTTGGTTCCCCATGCCACAGAGAACATTTCACCATTGGAGTATGAACACGACGGCCAAAATGTTTCAAGCGATGAAAATGATTTAATTCCAGTCTTACGCAAACGAATGTGTCTATTGTCAGAAAGTGACAACGAATAAAATCTAGTTAATAAGCATGTGTAAGTCATATTCTTTTTTTGCACTTTTGTATTCTTGAATTAGTGACATATTATTTTCTTTATGAAAGATAATTTACTTTATATATATATATACATATAATTATCTTTAGAACTTTATAAAATAAAAATATGTTTAAATGAATAAAAGTCAAATAAAGATTTAATTAAAGATTTTGATATGATTTGTTTGAAAACAACTTATTTTTTGTACTGGATTTTCACGTCTGGAACCAGTCTTCTATTTTTCCATATGCACTGTATTTTTTTTTACACGGTTTTTCTTTGCACTGTTTTTTCGGGAACTTATCTACAGTGTAAAAACAGAATTGGGTGTATTTGTTAAGACAAGAACTTACTTTATGTCACAATTGTCTAGAACTTGAACTAGACTCTAACCTAAAATTGAGGTCATATGCCTCAAAATTAACAAAGAAATTATGATTTGTATTATTAACAGCTTATTATATCAATAAAATTATTAAGAAATATTATTCTGTGTTATGCATAGGTGTACTCAACTATTCAATATGGAATTTGTTGTTGGAATAGTTGGGGAGGGAGGTATACGAGCATAACATTCATAACTTAACCATTATTTATAGAAAAATTTTAAATTTGTGTTATGTCTCACTTATATACCAATCCTATATATATTGAGCCGTCCCATGGCCGAGTGGTTAGCGCGCTTGGCTACTGATACCTGGGTTCGAGCCCCAGGTAAGGCATGGATGTATGTGTCGTTTTTCTGCTGAGGTTCTGCCATCCTCTCAGACCTTCTACTGTGGCATATAAACTGACAGGCTCCTGTCAGACCTCTGTGGCAAGCAGCTGCTTGAGGGGGTATTTATTTATTTTTATATATATTGTATACTTTTTTAGTGATATTATAGAGATCTATATGTATAAAATATTATTGTTGGTTAACATTGGTTGCATAAAAAATGAATTGATTTTTAGCATTAAAGAAAAAGTTTTTTTTTAGATTCCATTGGTTACAACATATATTTTGCGGAAGCATTTTGTATATATTGAACTGAAATTATTTAACTTTTTATCTTATGTCATGTGGAGTATGCGATGATAACATAAACGAATAAACGCTAGTAACGGCAGTACCAAGCTGAAAACACCGGTTCTCGTCCGATCACCGAAGTTAAGCAGCTTTGGGCACGGTTAGTACCTGGGAACACCGCGTGCAGTTGGCAAAAAATCTGCTGAGGACCCGCCATCCTCACAGATCTCTCTACTATGGCGTATTAAACTGACCGTCTCCTATCAGACCTCTGTGGCAAGCAGCTGCTTGAGGAGGTATTTTTTTTATAGAGGAGATCGATTAGTCCCTTAATTACATTCATTACCTAGGTGAAATCACAGGTTTGCGGTTGTTATTCCCCGTACCGATGAATGCCTCAGACTTTCTGCGCTAAGTGACGTGTAGAAAGATGACCAACAATTAAAGCACAAGAGTAGGGGATGGACCACAGTTTACTTACATTCACACATAGATTTACATATGGGAATGTGTTCTATTCCGTGGGCCTTCGCAGCGTAGACGATCAGAATGATTTGGCTTCGGAGATGTTCTTTTGGACTTCCTCCAATCACCAAGCCCAAATTTAATCTGAACGCTGCTTTTCTATTGCAAGCATTCATACGATGAGGTGGAAACCTGCGCTTTACAGAAATCTCTTTACTGACCTCAAAACTGAGCAAGAGGATATTTAATCCTTTCCTACTACCTGGTTCACACAGAACCGTATCTTGGTTCACACAAAACTGAACCCTCCACTTACGGTTTTTTTTTATTTTTGAGAAAGAGCGGCGTCCCCTTGACGCGTATCAAATGTTGTTTGGGTTGGGTTGTTTTACCTCTTAGCGGCACTTTTTTGCACACCATGGGCTAAATGGCCAGGTCACATGGACCCCGAAGGCTCAGAGAAGGTTGGGGGAGGGGACCCACTGGAACAGCTGTTGGGAGACAGATGGTAGCGTCCCGTCAAGGCCATCCAGCGTGTTCTTTAACGTGCACAGGGTATGGCTCTCCCACACGGATCCACGGCTTAACGTCCCATCCGACGGACGGCGGCCTTTCCAAGCCCATCGGTGTCCCCTACTGACCGTGAGCAGGGCGGGGAATTTTGCGGAGATAAATCTCAACGCTGACCCAGCTGGGACTCGAACCTGGGAACTACAGATTACGAGCCTGTCGCGCTACCGACTGAGCCACCCCCGCCCCACGTATCAAATGACCTTCCATTTTGGCAGCTAGTCTCTGACTGCCCTTCATTGTTTACGCGCTTCTCTCCGTTACTCGCCTTTTCGCTCTTAGTCGTAAAAGCGCTTTTGCCGCTGTGAGCGTATGAAACCAGATAGCTTAGGCCTGAATAACAACTCCTGAGTTACATTCCCATCTAAACACTTTTGAAAATACATTTAACACAGTTATACAGCATATACAACAACAACAAAAATGCAATAATAAATAAATTAGAGGGACATCACACCTTACGACAGTGGTTCTCAACCTTTTATGATTCACGTACCACCTGGAAATGTGTATGTAACTAGCGTGCCTCTTGTATAGATAGATAAAACTACAGTTAGAGTATAACAATAGTTATTTTCACTTTGTTGCTAGATCTAGCGACTATTGAGCTCTCACGGCGTACCCAAAAAATTTTACCGCGTACGTTACCCACGTTGAGAACCCCTACCTTACGATATTAGAATGCAGAAAAGGCCCTCTCATTTTGTAAAACAAAATTTACAATGCAATCTTCATCATCATCATCATCATCCTCAAGCAGCCATGGGCTATGGAGGTCCAACCAGACCGCGCAGTTTAATTCTCCAAGCATATCTGTCCTGAGCTACATCTGCTGCATCCGGCCACTGTACACCAATTCTAACAAGGTCCTGTTTGACATTGTCTGCCCACCGCATCCTAGGTCTCCCCCTCCTTCTGAGGCCTCTAGGCACACTGTTCATAACCCTATTCGCCAATCTATAATTATCCATACGGGCAACATGGCCAAACCAGCGGAGTCTCTCTCTGCACAATATGCTGCTTAAAGGAGGTTGCAGACTCCTTTGCCTAACCTCATCATTAGTTACAAAGTTAAACCACCTAATACCCAAGATACTGCGTAAGCATCTAGAATCAAAAGCATCTAGTTTCCTGTTATCTTGCTTACACAGCGTCCAAGTTTCACTACCATAACTAACCCTAGAAAGAATCAAACTATTATACAGTCTAATTTTAGTCTTTAGGTTATACGCCTATTTCTCCACAATCTCCATAGATTCTTAAAAGTCCCGGCAGCAATACCTATTCGTCTGTTAATCTCATGCCGCACATCACCATTATCTGTGATGTAGCTCCCAAGGTAATTAAACTGTGACACCTGCTCAAGACTGCAACCATTCAGATTAACTGAATCACAACCTGCCTGACCAATTTTCATCACTTTAGTTTTCTCTCTGTTTATAACCAATCCTACTGTACTACCAGTCTCATCAACAGTTCGAATGAAAGAGTTCATCTCATCAACATCATTTGCCAAAAGGGCTAAATCATCAGCATAATCTAAATCAGAAATTTTCGTATCTCCAGCCCATTTAAGGCCAAAAGCTTTCCCTTGAAGTAAATTTCGCATAACATAATCAACAACCAAACTAAAGAGAAAAGGAGACAAAATGCACCCTTGTCGAACACCAGAAGTAATGCTAAACCAATTGCTACAAGCCTTACCAACTCTCACACACGACTCAGTGTTATTATAGAGAGCTTTCATTATGTTAACTAACTTGTCTGGTATACCATATGATCTCACAATCAACCACAAATTGTGACGATCAACAGAGTCGAAAGCCTTTTTGAAATCAACAAAGCTAGCAACCAAAGGTTTCTGAAACTCTAAACATTTCTCAAGAATCTGCCTAAGTGAAAATATCTGATCCACACATCCCCTACCAGTTCTGAATCCACATTGCTCATCACGCAATTGCCTGTCAACCAGATTCTTAATTCTATTAAGCACAATCATGGAAAGAACTTTACCTGGAACGGAGAGTAGGCTGATACCCCTATAGTTATCACAAGAACTGCGATCACCTTTTTTGAAAATAGGGATAATAATAGCTCTGGTAAAATCTTTAAGAACCATGCCTTTATCATAGAAGTTATTCAAAATTTCAGTCATCCAAATGGTAACTGAAATATTCCCAGCTCTAAGCATTTCCGTAGTAATTTCATCCACCCCTGGGGATTTATGAAGTTTAAGTTTAGAAATAGCCAAACTAACTTCAGATTGTGTTATAGGGCCAACATTAAAGCCAACAAATGCATCTATCATCATTGCAAACAATGGGAGTAGAACTAACCACATTGTTTAGAACATCACTGAAATGCTCAGCCCACCTAGCCATGACAGAATCCTCACCTTCTATAACCTTGCCTTGTTTATCCTTCAATCCCTGTATACCTGTTCGTTTTCCACCACACAAAACATTAACTGTCTGGTACAGCTCTCTGCTGTTGTGCTGTCTAACTGCTTCCTCAGCTTTGTCAGCAAGTCCATCAAGCCAAAGATTCTTATCAGTAGCTAACTGACCCTTTACACGTTTATTAAGTTCTTTGTAATGCTTTCTATTAGGACTAGTAGGGTACTGATTAAGGACATTCCTGCAGTTCCTTCTTTCTGAAATAAGCTCAAGTGCCTTATCACTTAAATAATTCTGCCTCCTCTGCTCCTTTTTCCCTAAAAGAGTACTGTTAGTTTCCAAAAAAGCCTGTTCAAAATGGCCCCGCCCCATTCTTCCTCAACTTCAGTATTAAGCAAACCATGACTGTCATAATGACTAAGTAACCTATCATGGTAAGCTTTAGCTATAACTGGGTCTTTCAGAGCTTCAGTATTAAAGGTAAATTTTTTAACCCTAACACAACACTTTTTAAGTTTAAGTTGCAAGACACTTTTAACAAGGTAATGGTCAGATCCAATTTCAGCTCCCCTATATGCCCTGGTATTTCTAACAGAACTAGCCCATTTGCTGTTAATTAATATATAATCAATCATATTCTTATGCAGCCCATCAGGTGAAACCCATGTGTGTTTATGTATGTCGCGGTGTTTGTAATATGTGTTAGTTATTCTGAAACCATTTAGTTTACTTACCTGTAGGAGACGTTTCCCATTGCCATTGCAGCTACCAATACCAAAAGGGCCTATTACTCCTCCCCAAAGGTCAGAGTCGGTACCAACTTTGGCATTGAAGTCACCAAGAACAAGGGTAATATCTCCTTTCTTGACAGAATTCAAAATATCCTGAAGTTGTCTGTAAAACCTATCCTTCTCATCCTCATCACAATCCTCAGTGGGGGCATAACAGCAGATAACATTCAAGTCTTTAATGCTTGTCTGAAATTTTGCTGTAAGAAACCTTTCATTAATGCACTCATATCCTAGAAGAGCATCATAGCAGACCCACGCCTTGGTGATGCTTTCCATCCTCCCTCCCTGTAAAGAGAAATTTAAAGTTATTTTTAAGTATCTCACCTTTACCTGTCCATCTGGTCTCTTGCAAGCCTAGAATATCTAGGTTATAGCGCTGGAATTCCTGCATGAGGACATCAAGAGAATAATCTCTATGTAATGTCCTCACGTTCCACATTCCTGCAGAGAGAAAATGATTAGTAGGATTTTTAAAGAAATTAGGTTTATTGAGAATGGTAGGGCCAACAATATCAAAAAGCCCCCTGATCGCAGGCATGGGGCAAAGACCTGTTCCTCCTCCGCTAAAGGCTGAAGTCACCGATGCTGGTAGGAACTTCAGGCACCACCTTTTCAAGTGGACTTTTTCAAGAACCATATGGCCTGCCTGAGACACATTACTCCAGTTTAGGCTTGACGATTCCCAACTAGCTAAGTAAGGTTCAGGTACCTGCGATGGCCTCTGATTAGGATTATCCACCAGCTGATATAAGGTATCCCATGCCTCTGTTGACTTAGAGCTGGCAACCCAGAAGCAAACAGAAAACACAGCGGCAGACTCTCCCTCAACAGAGGCCCACCAGTGCAGCAAGTCCAGGATCCATAATCAAGCTCAAATCCATAAACAAGTCCAGTCTAGTAGGTATAAATGGTCAGCACCAGGACCCTGTGAAGTTGACCACTCCTCAGCAGGGTTGAAAAAAAAGAAAAAAGTGGCCATAGATGACCAGATCAGTAGGCCATACTGAACTGGCAGCCCTCCCCTTCCGTTCCCTTCCAAAAGAGAATATCTCTTTTGAAAGGTACTAACGGCCTGCACCACGAGAAGGCGGGGTCGGACATTAGGTGCTAGACCTGGCCGGTTCTGTGCATCATCACTGGGGATTGGTACACAGCTCTCCTTCCAGTTTACGCCTAGCTACCATACAACAATCAAACTTAGCCATAACTCTTTCGAATTTTCAACATAAGCTCGATTTTTTTAAATTGTATTTTCATATAGTAGAAAACATATTCAGTTTTATTTCATTACTTACCGCTGTTGCTCAAGTTATAAGATTTACATATTTCTATCTGGAATCTGGACGAGCTGCCTGCTCCTTGGTTCCAGGTTTCTTTCTTTGTCTTCTTTATATTTTGTTTGTTCTATTTATCTGTGTTTTGTGTATTTCTCCGAATTTGAATCAAATTTAAATTAATATCCTATTTACATTGCTACAATGTAGCATGCAATGCCTACAGAGGCAAACTTTCTGCCTAAATTTAAAAGATATTGTGACTTTTAACTCTTCTTAGGGATGGCTCCTCTGTTAGGCCACCTGGGGCATTGCATCAGCAAAAATAATTAAAAAGAAACCATAAACAAATTTGAATTTTATTATTCATTATTTGTCATATCTAAAACAACGTAACATCTCTTTTATATTGGTTTGATATTCAATGTTTGCCGCATTACGTAGACAATCACAGCATTTACTTTGCGAATGTGGTCTAAGTCGGTTGCTTCGTATTGCCAATACGAATTTTAACATTACGGCCACCCATAAATGCGCATGTGCTGAAATGCAATAGCGCTGAACAGCAGGAGTCATGTCACCGTTTTGTAGTGTCCGTTTTCACTTGATTGGCTGATTCTACAAGTTCAAACAGTTGTCAAATAAAGCTTCTTAATTAGCGAAAGTCTTCATGACTGTAGCAGGCTCAACAAACCTGAATTTCCTGATTGGATGTGTTTGAACTGAGTCGCGAACTTTAATATTCCAAGAAGTTGTTGTTGTTGTTGTTGTACCTCTTAGCGGCACTTTTTTGCACACCATGAGCTAAATGGCCAGGTCACATTGACCCCGAAGGCTCAGAGAAGGTTGGGGGAGGAGACCCACTGGAACAGCTGTTGGGAGACAGATGGTAGCCTCCCGTCAAGGCCATCCAGCGTGTTCTTTAACGTGCACAGGGTATGGCTCTCCCGCACACGGGGCCACGGCTTAACGTCCCATCCGACGGACGGCGGCCTTTCCAATCCCATCGGTGTCCCCTACTGACCGTGGGCAGGGAATTTTGCGGAGATAAATCTCAACGCTGACCCAGCTGGGACTCGAACCTGGGAACTACAGATTACGAGCCTGGCGCGCTGTCGACTGAGCCACCCCCGCCCCAATATTCCAAGAAAGGACACTTATATATGAAGAATTTAATAGCAACATTAGATATAAAAATGAAAAATGTGTTGCACATATTTTCTACAAGATAATGCTAATAATATATTAACACAAGCGTTTTTTCAACGATATTTAGTTCTGTGGGCTAATCGCATTGACGATATTAGACTTACAACTTTAAAGATCTCTGATCCAGCTGCACTCATTATAGTTTTCTTTTTTTATTCTTTTTGTAATTCATTTTCATTACTATATATATTTTTTTACAATTCGTTGGAAAACAAATTACTCTATGTAATAATATATATGCAATCCATTAATATTGTAAATTAAACATAACCAAAATAGACAACTTTTCAAGCGATAATTTACTAAGAGTAACTCAGTTTAGTCCTTCCCGTGGCCGAGTGGTTAGAACGTTTGGCTACTGATCTACAGGACCTGGGTTCGAGCCCCGGGTAAGGCATGGATGTTGGTGTTGTTTTCTGTTGAGGTCCTGCCATCCTCTCAGATCTTCTACTGTGGCATGTAAACTGACAGGCTCCTGTCAGGCCTCTGTGGCAAGCAGCTGCTTGAAGGGGTATTTATTTATTTTTTTTTTAATTCAGTTTAAAATAATAAATATAAATTTATAATCGGAAGGGATTTAAAAAAAATCGTAAACCTATTTGTATTAGACATAATTTGCATGAATTGCTTTTTAAAATACTACTACAAGAGAGAAAAGAACTACATATATGTATAGCGATTTATTACAGTGGAAGGGCAAAATACTGAATTGAAGTAAAAAGGACAAAAATAACTTTTCGAGTTTGTTTTTGCTTTTTCTTTGAAAATTTTTGTTAAACAATGCTCTTTCAGAATAAGTGAAAAAAAAAGAATATATGCATTACGAAACGTCTTTTGAGTCCTTTTTGGTTCAGTTCAATATCGGGATGCGCTATCTTTTCCTGCGCTAGATAAAGTGCACCACCAAATATATAGTCAGAAGCGGCCACTGTTCTCAGGGTTGTTTTTAGACCCTTCCCCGATCACAATTGCTTGTCACTTGCAAAGTTATCACTCCCCATGTCATTGTATGTGAACAACGATAAAAATGATGAAGTGGATGGGTTACTTAAAGTAGGTTGGGTTGTTTTACGTCTGAATGACACTTTTTTTTCACAAAATGGGCTAAATGGTCAGGTCACAAGGACCCCGAAGTCTCAGAGAAGGTTGGGGGAGGGAACCCACTTGACAGCTGCTGGGAGACAGATGGTAGCCTCCTGCCAAGACCATCCAGCGTGCTATTTAACGTGGACAGAGTGTGGCTCTCCCGTACATGAGGCCACGGCTTAACGTCCCACACCACGGACAGCGGTCTTTGCAATCCCATTAGTGTCCCCTACTGGCCGTGAACAAGGCGGAAAGTTTGGCGGAGATAAAATCTCAACGCTGGCCCAACTGGGACTCGAACCTGGGAACTATAGATTACGAGCCACGCCCTCCCTATTTAAAGTAGAAGAAAAATGCATGATAATATAAAGGGTTTTACCGTTGAGTGGCGTTTTTTATTTTGCACACAATGACACACAAACAGTCAGGCCACAAGTCGTACAAAAGATCGTAGCTGGATATGAGAATGGGATCCACTATACAGCTGGATATAAGAATGGGATCTACTATACAGCTGTGAATACACAAACACAAAGGTAGGCTTTCTTTAATCCACTATACAGCTGTGAAGACACAAACACAAAGGTAGGCTTTCTTTAATGCCATTTAGTGTGTTCTTCAACATGCAGAAAGTAGGGTTTTTTTTTTCAGAATACAGAACCAAATATTAACGTTCCATTCGATGGCCGGCAAGTTTCACAATCCAATCGATGTCCTCTATCTCACCTGAGCATAAGGGAGAGTTAGAGTAGAAAATCTTAACGCCGGCACAGCTATAACTCTAACCTTGGAATATCGAGTTAAGATCCTTATCAACAGTCTCATCATAAATGTCATTGACGACTGCAAAAGCAAATATTGTATGGAGTAATTTTCACCACAGCCAAATCAGTTGAATTACAAAATTTGACCACAGTAGTTAAGTATTGAAAAATGCACCATTTGTTTGCACTTCCTAGTTCCTGTCTGAAAAGAAGAAAAAGATCAACATAAAAGGCGAACCAGCCATAAAAAACAACTTAAAACTAGGAAGTAAAACGGGAAGAAACTATAGAATCAATGCCTATAGCAAAAGATCTATAAATTCAACAGCACTTAATACATTTAGCAAGACCAATGAGCTCTCTGCGTTATCTTGGCTAACCAGGGCTCGTGTGATTGCCCCAGGCAACCAGAGGTCCACGTGCTAAAAGTCTATCACTCACGTTTATTTTCATACAGATGATTCAGAGAAGTTTTAATACGCCTTAACCAAGCCTTATAACTCTGATGATTTGGATAACACATAATAAATGTTCGTCTCTACTTTGATGCATACAAATTCCTACGTCTTAGGCTTTAATACTGGCAAAGAACTACACCCAAACGTTTAACCCGCCAACTACAATTACACCAATCACAGAATCAAGCACTTCACGTGTGGAAGGAACACGAGTTCTTTGTCACGAAGTGAACGTGGTGCCGAATAAACAATGGGCTATTTGTAAGCCTAAATACAATCCATCTTGAAACCAAGTGTCTGTGACTTGCTCTTAGCTGGGAGTGAACATGTGGTTTGTGATCTCCTTGTACGTGCTAGGAAAATAATTCTAAACATCCTTTCAAATGTTAAACTGTTACCGGAAGTGGTTTGAGCTATTTAATATTCATTTGTAATGTGTGTCGGTGTAGAACGCTTATCTACGGGATATGGACAAGGATGCTTACAACTGCATTCACACCTCAGGGTAGTATGTCTTTTTGTTAAAGGATTAAGTTCAGTTGCTGTTTTAAATGACCTGTCGCATGTTTATCCTGAATACAGCGGTCAGATATAATTAATGACGTGTCACTTTAAAGCAAAGGCTGCTTACTGAAATGGGAATGGTGATACTTCACAAATAAGGAAGGGTGAAATCAAAATTTCAAGAGGGTATTGACTTGCTAGCTTTGTTTTTAATTAGGAAATTAATGTGGATTATTTAACAACTTGTCGAACCTATTGTTCTCGCAATTGAGGGTGAATACTATAGGAATGTAAATGACGTGGATTTCAACAGTGTCATCGCATATAATGCCAAAAATATAGATGACGTCATCAAAGTGTTTCTAAAGGGACAGAATTTGAATTCCTTTCTAGAATCTCATTTTGTATCTCAACTGTAAGCTGAAACTATCTGAATTTCACTCTGCATGCAGGTTCAAAATTTAATTACCGATGTGAATATAGATTAAAATTTGACTTTGCCTTGGCATTCATATACCACTGCAAACCTAGGGTAATCTTTGTAATTAGAATAAAATTTGAATTGCTCTTATACGGTCAAAATGTTTGAATTCTTCTTTGTAAAATAAATTTTATTTTTTAACTCTATTCAAGGTTATTTTATTTATATTTAGTTATTTTACTCAGGGGAGACATCGATAGTTTAAAAACGCAGTAGAATATTTCCATGATTATGATATTATTATGATGGTGACACACATAGAAAATATTTCTTTCCCATTGATTGGGTTGGGTTGTTTTACCTCTGAGCGGCACTTTTTTGCACACCATGGGCTAAATGGCCAGGTCACATGGACCCCGAAGGCTCAGAGAAGGTTGGGGCAGGGGACCCACTGGAATAGCTTTTGGGAGACAGATGGTAGCCTTCCGTCAAGGCCATCCAGCGTGTTCTTTAACGTGCACAGGGTATGGCTCTCCCGCACACGGGGTCACGGCTTAACGTTCAATCCGACGGACGGCGGCCTTTCCAGGACCATCGGTGTCCCCTACTGACCGTGGACAGGGCGGGGAATTTTGCGGAGATAAATCTCAACGCTCACCCAGCTGGGACTCAAACCTGGGAACTACAGATTATGAGCCTGGCGCGCTACCGACTGAGCCACCCCGCCCCCTTCTTTCCCTAGTGCAATACAAATTATCCCTGGCAGTTTGAGAAAAATAATAAAATATAAACTTTGCTTTCCTATTTAAGTTATCTTCCATCACATTTTTCGATAAATATGATATTTAAGAAATTAAGGAGCTCTGAATTTGCCGTAGTATAGGTATAGTATGAACGGTTTATTTATTTTCTGATAGTCATTCTATATTTGGTGATTAAAAATGGAAGATCGTCTTTCTTTGAAAAACTTTCAGGTACGCGTAGAATATGTACAGTCGCTCAAAAAAGTATCCGAACACTACGGTTGATTACAGAATTTAAAAAAATATCTGGCAACTTTTTTTTAGAAAATAGTGATCTGGCAACCTTCGTGTCACGTGACACGCTATATCTGGCAACCTTCGTGTCACGTGACACGAAGGTTGCCAGATCACTATTTTCTAAAAAAAAGTTGCCAGATATTTTTTTAAATTCTGTAATCAACCGTAGTGTTCGGATACTTTTTTGACCGACTGTACAGAGCGTGGTTTTAAGATACTTTGAAAATTATTAATACACTGCTGTTCATAATTTAAGGAAGTTGGACATAATTGTAAATATCTGAAGAAATACTTTTTGAAATTAAATTAAACCTTGAGAGGATATTTAGAGTGAAATAACTCACATTTATTGGCTACTGAATTTGCTTTTCTGAATGCGTAAGACTCTGGATTATACAAAGTAAGCTGGCGATAAAAACAATTTCAAGTTCTCATTTCGGTTCAAGAGCTATTTTTATGGAACGTTTCATTACAGTTTTGTTAAAATGGGAAGGAAAAACCATTTGAATGATGGTCAGAGGTGACGAGCCATCTAACGGATGGAAGCAAAACTGGCACTTGAAAGGTTGCCAGATTCTTCACGAATGTGTCGGAAAGTGTAATATCCCAGACACTGGAGATGATTTCAAGGCAGAGGAACGTGCTCTAGAAGATCACGCCAGGGTAAGCCCAGAGTAACAACAACTCAAGTTGATCGTTTCCTGTCCCTAACTTCCAGGATCAATAGAATGATATCAGTGTGCCAACTTGCATCACCTTGTGTCAGCTGCCACAAAGACGGTAGCCGGAGTAACTGTGTCTCGACGACTTCGTGAAAGAGATACATATGCTAGAAGACCTCTAGTGTGCCTACCACTAACCTCAGCTCATTAGAGGGCACGACTGGAATGCAGCAGACAACACCTCAATTAGACCATGATCAATTGGGGCAGGTTTTCTTTTTTAGATGAATCACGATATAGCGTTAAGTAGTGATTCTCGACACTAATGCATTTGGAGAGAACACTGGGCACATTATCCCCCCCCCCCCCCGAATATCGTGGAAAGTTTTGGTGGGAGTGGTTTTTTAGTCTGGGCAGGTATCACTGTCAATGGTCGCACTGCTCTACATGTTCTCTCAAGAGGGACTCTAACTAAACTAAGATACAGGGACGAGATCCTAAACCTTATGAGAGACTTTTTAGAGATATCGTTGGGTAGGAATTCATTTTTTATGAATGATAACGCTCGCCTACATAAAGCTGAGATAGTGGAGGAATACTTTGAGAAATGGTTGGGCCCGAGGGTTCCTCAGATCTAAATCCCATTGAACATGCATGGCATGCTTTGGAAAAGCAAATTGCAAGTCGTCAACCCCATCCGAGGACTCTTTATGAGCTGAGAAATGCTCTTATTGAGGAGCGGGGGTTTACTGCCCTCTCCTTTATTGGATAATTTTATTAGAAGCATGAGAGCTGTTTTGCAAACTGTGTTTGATGTCATTTGTAATCATACTCCTTAATAAATAAAGTTAACGTTAATATCTGTGGTGATCTATAATTTTTCATAACTGGAAAATTTACGATATTTTCTTCGATTGGAAATTTAATTTTATAATTGGAACAAGTAATTCGGAGCAAGTAATTCGATATATGAATATATTTATTTTCAAATGTAAATATTATTATATGAAATATTAAATATATCCTGCAAGTTTAGTTAAATTCTAAAACGAATTTCCTAAGATATTTGCATTTTTATATCACCTTTAAGAGATATACATTAATTTGGGGGTTCTCAACGTGGGGAACGCGGTAAAAGTTTTTGGTGTACGTCGTGAGTGCTCAAAAATCGCTAGATCTAGTAAGAAAGTAAAAATAACCATTGTCATACTATAACTATAGTTTTTATCTATCTATACAAGGGGTACTCCAGTTACATACACGTTTCCAGGGGGTACGTGAAGCATAAAAGGTTGAGAACCACTGATCTAATTAATTGTAAAGGAAAAATTTGTCATTATTCCGGTGAGATCCGAAATGTATTTATCTTCCTATATGTGCCCTAAAAGTAGAAAATAAACCTGAAACGTATCAATGGCGAATTAGTCACTGAATTCGTATTCACTTCAAAGGAAGATAGGGCGCCGATTACTCACTCAACAACATTTACCGGCGCCCCATCTTCCTTTCAAGTGAATACGATTTCAGCGTTGTTTTACCTCTGCGGGACCCTTTTTTTTGCACACAATGAACAGGTCATAAAGACTCCGAAGGTTCAGAGAAGGTTTGGGATCCACTGGAGAACTGTTGAGATACAGATGGGAGCCTCACGTCCAGGACGTCCTTTAACGTACACAGAGTATGGCCTCCAGCATACCGGGGACATTGCTTTACGTCTTATCCGACGGACGGCCACTTTTCCAAGCCCATCGGTGTTCCCTACTGAACGAGGAGTTTTGCAGAGATAACTCTCAATGTTCTCCTAGCTGGAACTCGAACCTGGGAACTGCAGATTACGAGACTGGAGCGCTACCGACTGAGCCACCCCCCGCCCCAGAAATTCAGTGGCTAATTACACAATCGCTATGCTTTAGTTTTATTTTCTACTTTTTAAAGCGCATACAGGAAGATATCTTTTTTTATTTGTTTGTTTAATTTTTTTGTCACTAAAAACACTTATCTTCAAAAACTTTTATTTGATATATGACTCATAAACATCGACCACATTTCTTGTCTCCTTTTTTTTTTGAAGGGCGGGGTCTTATTTGACGTAACCCATGGTATTAGAGACATCAGAAGCTAATTCGAGGCATAATTTGTTAAAGTCGACCTCAGCGAAATTTTCGTCCTCTTTGTTGAGAATTCGAAAGTCTGTTGATATTCCGATATGAGATTTCATTTGACCTAACTCGTAAATGTAGGCCTTCTCTTGGGAAAATATAGTAGAAGAACGGCTTTCATATATTCCCTTTTTTTTTTGGGGGGGGGGGAAGAACGCAAGAAGGGTGAATTTTTATTGCCCACAGCATTCCCTACGCCACAAGCTTTCATTCCATCTACAACGAGTTACGTTACACTCTCGCTCTTGAAAGATATAGTATAACATTCTGTCAATATTATCTTATAGTAAAATGCATTTAATTATGTACTTTATCATAAGTACGTAAAAATATATTGCGCCTGAATCATCCTTCTATCGCATCCAGAAACTTGTTTGGATCCCCTCAGAAAACATTTTTGGCTACGTGCCTGGTGAAGTTGGTAACATATTTAAGAAGTCAATAAAAACGATCGCATAAATATTTAAAAAAAAAATAAATAAAAATAAATCCCCCTCAAGCAGCATTTTGACTAGCGCGGGGCAGAATGTAAGAAAAATTTGGAGGGATGTCTGATCTTGAATTGAATCGGACTGGAATGATGTTCCAAAACAGTTTTTTTTTTCGTCTATTCTCAAAATGCATTAGTTAGATAAAATTTTCGTGTAAAAAATGTAAATCTGAAAGGCATTCCTCTCCAGAATTCTTCCCTTCTCCTGTAATAATTACATACATTATCACTTGAACTGTTGTTTTATTAATTTATAATAATTAATTTACAATATTAACAGAAAAATCTATTGGAAGCGGCTGGTATTAAGTCACAAAGCTTTGTATTGTCAGTCAAATAACATTGCACTGAGCTAAGCACTGCTGTTGAAGCATTTGGCTAAAATATATCATTAGTATCCATCGTAAACCAAATGTTCAATATATTATTATATTTGCATACCTAAATGTTCTTCTTAAACTGTTCATACCTATATATCCTTGCTTGGCAAAAGAAATAGTTGGAAAACCTACTGATACGATCAAATGAAGATTTTTGGCTAAGAATAGGGTCTTGGATTAATCGTCGCATTAGTTAAATCTGCCTATCAAGTGTTACAGTCCACTAGCAATCAGTGACTTACTTTCTACAGTTCTTTGCTATTATACAGGGTGTTTCAAAAAGGATGCAACCCTAAATATAAGAGAGTAGAACTTATGTGCATGTACATTTTATGCCATAATATTATTCAGTTGGCATTGCTGTACTCAAGGTTAACAGCCTTTAGCAGTTGAAATGACCTTGTCACGCGCTAGTCTCACTCAAGCATTCATTCCTTTGTGTTGTATCAGCTATGTCGTTTTCCAAAAACGAAAGTGTATTTATTGTTGAGAATTATTGTGCTTACGAATCTTTCAAACGTGTGAGAGAGGAGATTGAGTTGAAGTTTCTACAGTCTGCAGTTCCCAACAAGTCGACGATATCTCGTTCGATTGATAAATTTCGTGACACTGGCTCTGTACAGGATCGAAAGAGCCCAGGTCGGCCATCACTGTTAACTACCGAAGTTCTTGATGATGTGTCTCAGCGTTTAACTTGTTCACCCAGAAAATGTCTTAAAAAGTTATCTTCACAGATGGACTGTAACCAGTTATTCTTTTCATAGCTACAAAGAATTTAAAATTTCATGCCTACCGCATTGGTGTCGTTCATGAACTGAAAGAACCAGACCATGAAAAAGGTTTACGGTACTGTCGTTGGTTTAGTTCTTTTATTCATGAAAATGGAATTGAGGTGTTGAATCGTGTTTATTTCAGTGACGAGACTTGGTTTCACTTGGATGGGTATGTGAACAGTCAAAACAGTCGAATATGGAGCAGTGGAAATCCTCAAACTTTTCAGGAATGACCATTACAAGCACTGAAAATTGGTGTTTGGTGTGCAGTTTCCCATCGTCGTCTGATCGGGCCTTTAATTTTTGACTCAACTGTAACTGATGAAATTTATCGTGACCTCATCCAACAATTTATTGCACTATTGGATGTGAATGAACGAGAGTGTTGGTTTCAACAAGATGGCGCGACCGCCCGTACTACAAATGACACAATGGTCATGTTGCAGGAATTTTTTGATCATTTGATTTCAAAAAATTTGTGGCCCCCAAGATCCTCAGATCTTCTCCTCCAGATTTTTTCCTTTGGGGATATCTCAAATGTGTAGTGTTTCAAAACAAATCTCATACACTTGAAGACTTGAAGGCTAACATTAGAAGGAGGACTTAACAGAAGGAGGACTTAACAGAAGAAGGCATAACAGCGAATAATGATTACAAAACGAATATAAAAATTGCATTTCATTTCTTAGATATGACAAATAACAATGCTAAATTTGAAATTCGTTTTATTTCTTGTGATTATTTTTGATGAGGTAGTGCCCCAGGGGGCCCTAATGGGCTACTTTAAACAAATTTAATCTAAACTTTTAAATTATCTTGGTTCAATGATTTTACTTTAAATTGTTGCAAATAATACAGTTTACTTTTTTAAGAGTTATAACATGTAGTGTGATATTAGGTATAGTTGAAACTGTTAACATAAAAAAAATAATTATTATAATTAACATTTAAAGAATTATGGAAATTAGAATATTGATAGCAGCATCGTATGTCCGAAACATGGAAGTCTTGAAAATTGAATATAACAGAAGAGAAATTGTAGAATTACACCAGTTAATAGTGTGGCCTTACACCACAAAACAGTTGAAGGTCAGAACTTGACATCGTTTTCATATTTAACACGATCTTCTGGTTAAACGTGACATCAGTTCACTGCTACAAAAGTAGATATTCGTGTACTGATGAGATGACAGCAATAACATCCGAGTACTACGGAGAAAACTCTCTGTGGTGTTCTAAGCAGCGTTCAACAACTTCCATTTCTCCATAACTCTTTAATAAAGAAAAAAAGTGAAATTTAGCATTTGGAAAGTTCTCATTGAGAGCTTTAATTTTTATCTCTTGATAGTTTTACATAGAACTTTTATTTTCCCACTGACAGTGCTTAGAATGTGTTTCTCCATTGACATAGCATTGAGGGTATTATTTATTTTGTCTGCTTTATTTACAGAGTGGGAATTTACTGCAAGATTATGTTTTTAATGTTTCGATACTACATGTTTGTCTGAGAAATTTACTCTTCTATATTATAGTTCTATTTCTATATTATTTTTCTACCTCATGATTGAAAAGACAGCTGACGGATGATCTTGAAAAGCATGTAGGAGATCGTTTACATTAGTAGTATGGATTTCTCACATGCCATCTCCTATTTGTTTTCCACTTCCGATTTCTCGATTCCTTCTTGTTGTCGAGATATTTATTCCATCTCCAGACTTTTATCTCACGCTGTGCAGAAAAAATGGTATATAAGGCATATAATGCCGAGAGGCATCAGATTGGCATTCCGATCCATTATCAGCATTGCTTTCAGATATTATTTCCACATTCCCGAACTACTCTGAGGTAGTTTTTGTTCATCCTTTCATCTTCTCATCTTTTAGTGTCATTACTCCACTCTTCCAATGACATTTCTTCCATCTCTAAAACTATTACGGGTTATATCTATGAAGTTGTTTCACACAATGAGATAAACGACCAAGTCACAAAGATGGTTGAAGAAAGCTATACTGGTTTCTATAAATTAAGGAAAATCCCGATGTTATGTCTATGGGGAAGCTAACGAAGCTCTATAATTTCTAAAATAAGTTATTTTGTTTTGAAAAACGTGATTGCAGATAAAGATATCAATCAAATAAATCAATATCTCGATTTTCAACAATATTTGTTTTATTTAATGAGTTATCGAAGTTTGAATATTTAGCGATAACAATGCCAGCCACAAAAATTGGTTTCAGAAGTTAATTAAAACTAATTAAGTAATAAGTATTTTATCAAAGTGTTTAATAAAATAAGTTTGTGTTTTAGAACTTTGTGTAAAGAATTCTTTCAGAATGCTTAAGTTGTGTGTAAGTTTCTTAAGACTGGCATTGCTGTTGTTAAATATTCAAACTTCCATAACTCATTAAATACTGAACGAATATTGTTGAAAATCGAGATATTGATTTATTAGATTAAGATCTTTATCTGCAATCACATTTTTCAAAACAAAAGCTTTTTTATTGTTTTGTTTAGAGCTTTGACGTTAGCATCCCATTGATTTAACAAAGAGATTTTCCTTAATTTATGGAAACCAGTACATTAAGAGACAGATGGAAACCTTCCGTAAAGGCAGTCTGTTAAAGGTAATAGAGGTAAAAAGAGTAATAAAACGGTAATAGAGGCAAAAAATAATTTGAACTTTTCAGTTTTTCCAGAAATATTTTAAAGATCTCTAAAACTAGTTGGGTTATTTTACCTCTGAGGTGCATTTTTTTACACAATGGGCTAAATGGCTAGGTCACAATATCTACGATGGCTCAGAGAAGGTTGGGGGAGGAGAACCACTGGATAGTTGTTGGGAGACAGATGGTAGTCTCCCATCAAGGCCATCTAGATGTTCTTTTACGAGTTTTGACGTTAGCATCCCATTGACTTAACATAGGGATTTTCCTTAATTTATGGAAACCAGTGCATTAAGAGACAGATTGAAACCTTCCGTAAAGGCCATCAAGAGTGTTCTTTAACAGACGTAGCATTTTTTTTTTGGTCCCTGCACAGAACCTTTGGCTTAGCGTCTCATCCGACGTATGGTGTTCTTTCCAAGTCCATCTTCCATCTCTAATGTTATGCTTACAGAAAGAAATTTTTTTTACGACAAAACTATTAAAAGAAAGGAAGATGGCCACACTCCAAACTGGATCGTATGCAATTATTGTACACGTTTAAGACGCCACAAATTACCGTTCAGCTCGCTTTTTGTGTGGCCATATCTTAATGAAAGGTGAATAAAACCCGTTGCTTTCACCCCCTGTTGCCATTTCTTACAAGCAAAGGCGACCAGTAGAGCCTTCGAACTCAACCACTGTCATCAGCCCTCACCAACGTGATAGCCGATCGTGATTACAGCCATTAACTTGAATTATTACTGGCCAGTTACCACTGATAGGACTGCCTCGCCAATTAACTTTTTTTTTTATTTGACGATTTTCCAAATGTTTTTTCTACTCCTAATTCATCTTCTTATTTTCTCTAGCGGAAAGTCTCAAAGAGTTTCTAATCTTTCGAGATTTAGTTTTATTACAATCATTAGGACTTTTTACGCACATTTTTTAAATACTTCCATAGTTATAATTCGTCGGCTCTTCTGATTTCACTTCTTCTTGGGAATAGGCTATTAAACAGACTTTAAATGGGACTCCTCAGTGAGAAAAGCTGACTAGGAAACTTTCTAAATATACTTATTATAGGAATAATTTCAAATATCGAAATGTGGAAGATTAGGTGATTAAACTGCAGCCATATTCTTGATTGATTTCCATATCGATGAGTTTATGGATTTGGATTATTATTTCCTAAGTTTTCAGTGTTGAGAGGTTGGCAACTGTTTTTGTAAAGAAAAGGAATTTTCAGTTCCTGTCTTTTTTTTTAAACCGTAGAGATAACGATTGCATATCTGCCCCTAATAGATGTCTTAACTGTAATGATTCCCTTTAAGTGACATACCCAAAAAGTTCTACACCGAAGGAGGGCGTTTTGACATGACCGAATTTCTGTTTTTCAAGGATTCTTTAGAAAGTAAATACCTTCTAAACACACTTTGAATATGCAACTGTACCTTACCGTTATTATTAACCATAATATATGCCCTAAAAAGCTGTAAACATTAAGGTATGCCCTTAGGAGTTATCTTAATCATTGCTAATGCGTATGCTTAAAACTATTGCAAAAGTGTTCATTGAAACTGATTTAACTCGACAGTTACCGTAACCACGCTAATGTGCCTCAATACAACTGTTTTAACTGAAGCTAATGCTTATCCTAAAAACATTAACTGTCCAATGTTTGCCCTTACCAGAGTGGGGGGGGGGGGTCAGTCGGTAACGCGCCAGGCTCGTAATCTGTAGTTCCCAGGTTCGAGTCCCAGCTGGGTCAGCGTTGAGATTTATCTCCGTAAAATTTCCCCCGTCCTGCCCACGGTCAGTAGGGGACACCGATGGGCTTGATAAAGGCCGCCGTCCGTCGGATGGGACGTTAAGCCGTGGCCCCGTGTGCGGGAAAGCCATACCTTGTGCACGTTAAAGAACACGCTGGATGGCCTTGAATGGAGGCTACGATCTGTCTTCCAACAACTGTTCCAGTGGGTCACCTCCCCCAACCTTCTCTGAGCCTTCGGGGTCCATGTAACCTGGCCATTTAGCCCATGGTGTGCAAAAAAGTGCCGCTCAGAGGTAAAACAATCCAGTCCAAAGCCCTTAACAGTAGTAGGTAGCCGTTGCTAATGTTCACCCTACCAAGATTACCGTAACTGCTAACCCCTTAATATTTATATTCCCCACAATTGTTAATTCGTTCAAATATGTATCCCTACAGAAGCTGGTTTAGCAATTGCTAATTTAGAATCCAAACCGCTGTTTGAACCTTTGCTAATAACCACCACAATTGTGTTAATCGTTGCTAATATATTCCTCTCATCACTACCTTAGCAGTTCCTAAAGTGTATCTCCAATAGTTATGGCAACATTGTTAATGTGCACAATTAATAGTTGTTTTAACTGTTGTTAATCTGTAACAGTCCCGAACAATTGTGTTAACTGTGCTCAGGTCTGAATTTAGGATCGGAACAGGGTACCCCTTGAGAATGCTGGTAATGGTAATAGAGGCAAAAAATAATTTGAACTTATCAATTTTTCCAGAATTTTTTTTAAAGATCTCTAAAACTATTTGAGTTGTTTTACCTCTGAGGTGCATTTTTTTACACAATGGGCTAAATGGCTAGGTCACAATATCTTCGATGGCTCAGAGAAGGTTGGGGGAGGAGAACCACTGGACAGTTGTTGGGAGACAGATGGTAGTCTCCCATCAAGGCCATCTAGGTGTTCTTTTACGTGCACAGGATATGGTTTTCTCGCACACGGGGCCACGGCTTAACGTTCCATTCGATTGCCAGTGTACTTTCCAAGCTCATCGTTGTCCGTTACTGATCGATAACAGGCGAGAAGTTTTGCGGTGATAAATCTCAACTCTGGCCCAGCTGGGACGCGAACCTGGGAACTGCAGATTACTAGCCTGGCACACTACCGACTGAGCCACCCCCGTCACTAGAGCCATACCCTGTGCTTGTTAAAATTACACACTGGAAGGCCTTGATGCGAGGCTACCATCTGCCTCCCAACAGCTGTTCCAGTGGGTCCCTTCTCCCAACCTTCTCTGAGCCTTTCGGGTCTTTGTGACCTGGCCATTAAGCCCATGGTGTGCAAAAAAGTGCCGCTCAGAGGTAAAACAACCCAACTCGACCCGCTACTAGATGACAAAGGCCCCAAGGGATCAGCCTTGTGTAAGATAACGGGAACAACTGAGTAGTTGTTAGGAGACAAATGGGAGCCTCCGTTAAGACCATTCAGAGATTTATTAAAGCGAACATGGTATGACTCTTCTGCCCACGGAGTCACGGCTTAGCTTCCTGTACGACGTATGGTGGTGGCCTCTAAAGCCTCTAGGTGTCTCCTTTCTCACCGAGGGCAAGGTGTGGGTTGTCTGACCTTTGAGTAGCTCTTTTTCACACAATGAGCTAAATAGCCGGATCACAAGGACACCGAGTGCTCAGAAAAGAATAGGGATGGGGGGGGGGAACCACTGAACAGCTGATAGGAGAGAGATGGTAAATTTCATGCTATCAGAATCTCCAAATATTATAATAAGTCAAATGCAAAATAATTAGCAGCTTCAGGATTTTGACAACATGATTTACCAATATCTGCAAACTCCATAAGAAAAACTTTTAACTTCTTTTTCAAAAAAAAAAAAAAAGGGGGGGGGGGGGGGGGGGCTCAGTCGGTAGCGCGCCAGGCTCGTAATCTGTAGTTCCCAGGTTCGAGTCCCAGCTGGGTCAGCGTTGAGATTTATCTCCGCAAAATTCCCCGCCCTGTCCACGGTCAGTAGGGGACACCGATGGGCTTGGAAAAGCCGCCGTCCGTCGGATGGGACGTTAAGTCGTGGCCCCGTGTGTGCGAGAGTCATACCCTGTGCACATTAAAGAACACGCTGGATGGCCTTGACGGGAGGCTACCATCTGTCTCCCAACAGCTGTTCCAGTGGGTCCCCTCCCCCAACCTTCTCTGAGCCTTCGGGGTCCATGTGACCTGGCCATTTAGCCCATGGTGTGCAAAAAAGTGCCGCTCAGAGGTAAAACAACCCAACCCAAAAATCAATAAAAAAAAATATTGCCCGAGAAGTTTCTTAATTCATAAGGTAAACTATTGAACATTTTGGGGGCTAAATACATTGAATGCTTATGTACAATCTCTTGTTTGACTAATGGAACAATATACTGTTTCGCCTCCTTACGCAAATGATGTTCACATATTTTTTGTTGAAAATAATTACTATTTTTATGTGCATATATCTTTAGTTTATACACATAAAGATGTCTTAAATGCAATATACCGTCACGTGGCAGAGTGGTTAGCACGCTTGGCTACTGATCTAAGGGACCTGGGTTCGGGTTCGAGCCCCGGATAAGACATGGACGTTTATTCTTTATTTATATGTGCATATTTACAAGGTACATGACCTATTAATACTTTTTGTTAGACTTTTTATTATTCTGTTTTGTATAGCGATTATTGGTTTAAGAATTTTTTACAGGTTCCTCCATACAGCAATAACCCATAATATAATACAGACTGATCCAGGAATTATATATAATTACCATCATTTCTACATCTCCCAATTTGTTTAAGTAATAAATTTTGTATAGCATTGATCTTAATTTTATTTCAATTTTATCCACATATGGTTTTCAATTCGATTTATGATCGATTATTATACCTAAGTAGTCAGTTACATCAACCATATTGATAGGCTTACAATAACAAGTTAAATCGTGATTGCAGGCATCATTATGAATTCTAATGTCTAGATCTTCTATAATTCTGCTCTGCAAACTACAATAGATTAATTTCGTTTTATTTAAATTCAAAGATAATTTATTTTTATTAAACCAAGTACAAATAATTTTCAATTCACTTTTGATTAAAGTTTTTAATTCCATTATATTTTGAGCCCGAAACGTTATGGCATTATCATCAGCAAAACTGACAATTCTTCCTGTTATGTTCATTTCACAAAAATCATTAATATATATCAAATAAAATCGGCCCCAGTACAGAACCCTGTGGCACGCTATATTTGATCTATAATTCAGAACTAATAATACCATTTATTTTAACAAGTTGTATTCTGCTTTTTAGATAACTTTTAAACCATGTTAGTACATTCCTCTAATGCCGGCATGTGCCATCTTATTCAATAATACATTATGTGAAATGGTGTCGAATGTTTTTTGTATGTTCAAAAATATAGATAAAGTTTGATAGTTATTATCTAAGGAATCATATACGTACTTACTAAAAGCAATTGTGGCATCCTCCGTACTTTTTACCCTCTGTAAAGCCAAACTGCCTATATGAAACGAAATTATTTTTTAATAAGAAACAGTAAATTCTGTTCTTAACAGCTTTTCGAAAATGCTTCCAAAAATTGATAAAATAGATATTGGCCCATAATTTGATAACTTATTTTTTATTTATATTTTTTATAAACAGGAACCACGATTGCTTTCTTTAATTCTTCTGGGAAGTCACCAATTTGAATTGAAATGTTAAAAATATAAGTATAAATACAAATGATGAGTGAATAGGCCCATGAAATGAAAATGACATGGATTTCAGCTTTAGTGAAATAAAATATGATTCTTTCTTAACTTTTATTAAATAGAGTTGTTAATTATTTATTCATTATAATTCATTTGTAATATGAATGCTTTTTCAAAACATAAATTTGTATTCTTTTACCTACAATAAAAGAATTGAAAAAACTATTGAATCCTGGTCTAAACTGTTGTTAATATGTATTCTTAACAATTATTTTAAAAGTTGCTCGTGTAATTGGTAATCTCTTTCTTAATCATCGCTTATGTGTACCTTTAAAAACCATCTTAACCCTTGCCAAAATACACTACAGGAGATTTCTTAAACTGTCGCTAATGTATGTTCCTAAGCGTTAACTCTGGGTTATTATTAATATCTGTTCCTTAGGCTTAAACTTTGAGTTTTGTAATTCCCGTAATTTCACTAGTTATGAATTCTACAAAACAAACACCGCTTAAGTCCAAAACTATTCAACCCTTACAATCAGAATAATGCTAACTATTAATTGATTATGCTCTAATTAATGCATACTAAAAATATAATATTATTATACTGTTACCTTCAATATTTTTGGGGGGCGGGGGTGGCTCAGTCGGTAGCGCGCCAGACTCGTAATCTGTAGTTCCCAGGTTCGAGTCCCAGCTAGGTCAGCGTTGAGATTTATCTCCGCAATAATTCTCCGCCCTGCCTACGGTCAGTAGGGGACACCGATGGGCTTTAAAAGGCCGCCGTCCGTCGGATGGGACGTTAAGCCGTGGCCCCGTGTGCGGGAGAGAGCCATACCCTGTGCACGTTAAAGAACACGCTGGATGGCCTTGACGGGAGGCTGCCATCTGTCTCCCAACAGCTGTTCCAGTGGGTCCCCTCCCCCAATCTTCTCTGAACCTTCGGGTTCCGTGTGACCTGGCCATTTAGCCCATGGTGTGCAAAAACGTGCCGCTCAGAGGTAAAACAACCCAACCCAACTCAATATTTTTGTCTCAGATCATTACCCAGTTCAGGCAATAATAATTTTAGCAATCTTAAAACCAGGTGACGATACAGAAATCTTGCGAAAGATGTCTCAACACATGTTATCCTCAGCTGATGAGTTATTGCAGTGCAGATATCTGACCTTTGAAACGGCAGAAAATATTCATGCAGTTTTATTATTGTTTTGTACCAACAACAGGAATCATTCTGCGCCGTAATTCAGCATTAGCGTTGCATTGCTTCTCAGAAACCAGAATTTGAGCTATTCAGATACTCGTGTGGATGTTTATTAACGCAGATAAATATGGGAACGTAATGCCGTTTGACATTTTTAGTCCATTTAATTAAGCTTGCCCACCACATCTTAACGAGCTTTCTGCCTGCATCCACCCACGGACCTTTGCTGTTTAATTCTCTCAGCGACAGGTTTCAGCTGAATATTCAACAAGTGGTATGAATTTCTGAGAGTTTGCTTGTTTTATGAATAAACCAACGTTAGCAAGAGTGTGAGTTATGACTAAAGTACGTGATCGCCTTCCTTGCAAACTTGAGAGTTAAATATATGAGTGTGATCTGCTAGGTTCTTCACATCGACTCTAGCGCCTCAAGGCTTGCCCAATCAGCTCTTTTCGGATGCAGGGCGAACACTTCGCATTGGTGTGGAAAAGCAAACAAGCCGCCAATCATCAGGACTTAAAAGAAAGCAGCAGAAGCTCGCCTCAAGGGTTCGAAAGGGGGCATTGCCGGCAATTTCTCTTCTGATGGCTGGGGTGGAGTTGGTGCAGAAACGAGGGCTCACACTTGCAAGATTACCATTTCGGCAGCGGGTGGCCAAACCTCTAATTATACTCACCGATTACTTCATGATTGATGGTTTGCAGTACAAGGGGGAAGAATTTCTCTTTGCTTACCTTAACTTCACCTCTTCGCTTACCCATTCACTCAAACTCAACGTAAGTATTTTTTTAATATGATTTATATTTTTTTATGTTATTTTTATGCCTTGAGCTCAAAGGGAAATTTCTAGTTCATTTAAAAAACCGATACATTCTTCCTTCATTGCAGTCTGCCTGACACTTTTAAACCATTTCTGCTGTTAAAGTTTTTTGCTTTAAGACATAAATTAAAATTTCTTTTTTGGGTAGAATAGACCTTAACTAAATGTTACCATTCGCATTTTCCAACTCTTCCATTGATTTGCATTTTCGTTAAGGAGTCGTTAAAGGGAACCAAAGTCGGATTTCCCTAAATTGTTTTATCTCTGAGCGGCATTTTACGGCACATATTGCGCTAAATGACCAGATCATGTACTTCCTGGGTTTGGAAAAGAGATCCGATGGACAGATGATAGGAGGTAAATGATGTTTTCGTTAAACCATCTGGTGTCTTCTTTAACATGCAGAGGAAACTCTCCAGCACACATCGATCATGGAATCACGAACACAGCGATCACGGAATGGTTTAACATCCCATCAGACAGAAACTGGACTTTCCACACTCATTGGTGTGTGCAGGAGAAAATCTCATTGCAAGTTAAATTAGGACAAATATCAATATTTTACCCGGGGCTCGAACCCATGTCCCCTTTGTTCAGTAGTCATGCGTGCTAACCACTCGGCCTAGCTTATAAGAATAATGAAAACTGAAAGGAATTAAACGATACCTAGATTATCTGAGAAACAAGTGTTTTACTCTACCTAATCTAAAACGAAGCCTTCTCTTTTGTCAACGCTCTCCCCAGATCCACTCCCTCTCCGATAATCTCCCAGTAACAAAGTAAAAAAGACCATTTTGAGGAGAACGTCCCCTATCGGCTTCTAAAACTGTCGACAAAATATTGCTCTACAACCTTCATTCGAACAAGTTTCCTTCGACGAAGTTTCCGTTCAACAAATTTCGTTTTGAACACGTTTCCGTCCAACAAATTTCGTTTTGAACACGTTTCCGTCGAGCAAATTACCGTTTCGAACAAATATACGTTCCAAACAAATTTCCGTCGAACAAGTTTCTGTCGAACAAATTTCCGTTTTGAAGAAGTTTACGTTCCGAACAAATTTCCGTCGATTAAGTTTCGGTTGAACAAATGTCGAAAATATTACACCAAACCCATGTGGCATAGCTTCACAAGTTATTTTTCCCAATTACTTCAAAAAGAAAGAATTTTTTTTTTTTTCATTTTAAAAAATTGCAAAGACGAAACAAAAGTTGAAAGACCCATTCTCCCACACCAAGAGCCTGAACGTTTGGCTTCTCTACAACATTCGTAGAAAGGACCAAGTATTGCGGCGCTGCCATCGTGCGATGTACCTTTCGTCTACGGAGTCTTGTTTTCCTTACGTTTGATATTCTCTGTACCTACCTCCCTTCACATTAGTTCCGACAATCTACACGAGGCCCGGGAAAACGTCTTAGATGAAGGACTGCATAGAAAACTGAAATGGAATGGGGGGCCGCGAAAGAAATATATAATCAACAATGTATGTATAATTAACGCAAGAGAAAAAAATTTAAAGTGAAATATATTTTTATTAAAATCAGTCATTTTATTGAGAATTCTCTTCCGCGAAATTGGATTTCTTGTCCTCTACACGTTCTCTTTCTCTTTTACAAATTAAATTTTTTTTTGTCATTAGCAGCTCGGTTGGAGAGCGTAGTTTGGCAACGCCTGATCTGCATTAACACTCAGCAGCTAGCTTTTCATTTCTAATAACCGGCATTTTTTGCTAAGGTTTCCAAGTGGCTTGCAAAGTTCTTAGAAGTGGTATGTGTCACGTGCTAATTTTTTATGCAATTTGAAAGCTAATTACCGGAAATGATTGCCAATGTTCAATTTCGGTAAAAATTTTGACTCCCAATTTGACAAATGACAATACATCGAATTCTACATAAAACAATTGTGCACAAATGTTCAACTCTCTTCAATAATCGCGAATCACTCTTTGCATACACATGATACCTTATATTATTTAAGTTGTTGGGTTGGATTGTTTTACCTCTGAGCGGCACTTTTTTTGCACACCATGGGCTAAATGGCCAGGTCACATGGACCCCGAAGGCTCAGAGAGGGTTGGGGGAGGGGACCCACTGGAATAGCTGTTAGGAGACAGATGGTAGCCTCCCGTCAAGGTCGTCCAGCGTGTTCTTTAACGTGCAGAGGGTATGTCTCTCCCGCACACAGAACCACGGCTTAACGTCCCATCCGACGGACGGTGGCCTTTCCAAGCCCATCGGTGTTCCCTACTGACCGTGGGCAGGCGGGGAATTTTGCGGAGATAAATCTTAACGCTGACTCAGCTGGGACTTGAACCTGGAAACTGCAGATTACGAGCCCGGCGCGCTACCGACTGAGCCACCCCCGCCCAACATTATTTAAGAGATCGTTATACATTTCAATAACCAAATGAAATATTGAGATCCTCATAATGCCTTGCGGCAATGATTTTATCTTTTTGTCTACATCCGTGGCATTCGGAAGGCTCTCAACAAGTCCAATAAACAAAGCAACCGAAATTAAAAAGCTAAAGATTCTCTATCTTCAAATGAAATTAGAGATGCTGCGAAGACTGGAAAAGATTGAAGAAGCCGCACCATTAGGAAGAAAATATAATGTGAATGAGTGAAGCAAGATATGATTAATTATAAGAAGCAATGAAAAAATAATTTATCTCTGTTCATGACACTAACCCAAAATCAGCACCAGTAAGTTTGAATTTCATTCGTGGCTAAATGCACAAAATTTCCAACCACACAATTGATGGAGGAAGTGAACCTTCGTCTGCTGAACCATTCTTAGCAACGCAACCTTCTAGGGCTCAACGCAGCGCCTCAGCGAAGGTTCACTTCCTGGAGAATTAAAATCTATGAAGGTTGCCGGTGACACAAACACAACAAGTGTTCAAGGGGAATAAAAACGAATTATTTTAAAATACATGTGAAACAGAAGATACATTCCAATAAAAAGAAACGTGTTATTGGATTCAAATCATCAAGGATCGTCTAAACAGATTTATATGGGGCAACACATTAGGCAAATTTAGGCGTAAACCTCTTCTCGTGTATAATCCTCAGAATCAGCGACATTGAAAAATGTTAGTCATCCCTTACTAATTGAGTGGTGAGTAAATTAAAATGCATGATAAACTGTGAGAAGATTGGCTTATTAAAGACTTTGGCAATGAAGTGAATACATGGGCACCTACAAGAAAGGAGGGCAGTTGCTCCCCCACCCCGCTTTGAAAATTTTTATCAAAAAAAAAATTATGTTAAATAAGATTAGATATACTAAACATTATTGTTTCCTCTTTAAAGAAACGCACGCTGCATTCATTAATTAATGGCTCAAATCAAAGGTTCAAATGTTCATTCAAAGGACGTTGCTGACTCCTTTGCCTAACCTCATCGTTACTTACAAAGTTGAAACCACCTAATGCCCAAGATACTGCGTAAGCGTCCTGACATTAAGTGGTTCAAAATCTCCTAATGCATCAAGCATCAATGCAATAAAAAGCATCAAGTTTCCTGTTATCTTGCTTACAAAGGGTCTACGTTTCACTACCATAACTAACCCTAGAAAAAAAAACAACTATTATACAGCCTAAATTTAGTCTTTAGGTGTATTTCTCCACACTCTCCATAGATTCTTAAAAGTCCCGGCAACAATTCCTATTCGTCTGTTAATCTCATGCCGCACATCACCAGTATCTGTTACATAGCTCCCAAGGTAATTAAACTGTAACACCTGTTGAAGACTGCAGCCATTCAGATGAACTGAATCACAACCTGCCTGACCAATTTTCATCACTTTAGTTTTCTCTCTGTTTGTAACCACACCTACTCTACTACCAGTCTCATCAACAGCTCGAATGAAAGAGTTCATCTCAACAGCATCATTTACCAAAAGGACTAAATCATTAGCATACAGATAATTTTTACAAATAGTTCCACTGAAATAGTTAATGCTTTTAATGATTATTTTATAAATATAGCTACTGATATGAAACTTGTAATTCGGAATCAGATTTGATAGTGCCTGAAGATCTTAAGTTAAAAGACAGAATATCCATTTCCCAGGGCAATTCAATGGGTCTGATAGCTGTTTCGTTGGAAGAATTGGACAGCATAGTAAAAAATTTGAAAAGGACTTATTCGGTTGGCTGGGATGACATAAACGTGGATAATTCTAAAGCAATATATCCATCAATACGAACAACATTGTGCTACTTGTTTAATACGTCTATCTTCTGGTATTTTCCTAAATGCCTTAAAATGTTGAATAATAGTTCCTATTTACAAAAAAGAAAACAAAACCCTTATAGAAAATTATCGACCTATTGCTTTACTTTAGATAATGTCAAAAATACTGGAAAAGTTATTTTTTGTCAGGTTGAACAACTTTTTATTAAAGTTTAACATAATAGCAAAGAACCAATATGGATTTCGGCAGAAAAAAAGCACAGAAGATGCTATTTTACATTTAATAAATTCATTAACGTGGTCTCTAGATAAAGATTTTAAAACACTCGCAATTTTTTAGGACTTATCAAAGGCTTTTGACTTGGTAAATCATGAAATATTGCTGGCTAAGCTTTATAAATATAGAATCAGAGGTACCAGTTTTACATGGTTAAAATCCTACTTGGGAAATCGCTCACAAATGGTTAGGATAAGTGATACATATAGTTCTATGAAAAATATCAATACAAATGTACCACAAGGTTCTGTACTGGGACCTCTGCTATTTATATTATATGTAAACGATATATTTGATAAAATTTTTGAGGCAGAAATTATTTCTTACGCTGATGATATTGTTTTGTTATACAAAAGTAACACCTGTGAGCAATTATAAAAGAAACAAAAAAAAACCCTCAAGCAGCTGCTTGCCACAGAGGTCTGACAGGAGCCTGTCAGTTTATATGCCACAGTAGGAGATCTGAGAGGATGGCAGGACCTCAGCAGAAAAACGACACACACATCCATGCCTAATTCCGGGGCTCGAACCCAGGTCCCTTAGATCAGTAGCCAAGCGTGCTAACCACTCGGCCACGGGACGGCTAGATACCACGGCCACGGGGTGAGCAATTATACCAAATGGCAAACAGAGATATTCATCATCTCTATCAATGGCTAATGTTGAATAAATTAAGTTTATATAAGGCTAAAACATGCTATATAAAATTCCAGTTGAAGGCATCAGCTGATGGTAGCAGTGACTCTGGAGTAATTTCTCATTACAAGGACTGTTACGACATCTTCAATTGCAGTTGCGAAAGTCTTACAAAGGTTGATCAAATTAAATACCTAGGAGTGATTATTCATAAAAACATTTGATGAAAGTATCACACTGATTATACTGTAGATAAGATAAAACCATTTATAGAAATATTTTATACACTTAGATTTTTACTCGATAAACAAGCTTAAAAATGTTATATTCTGCTTGTGAATATAATCAGCTATAATATGAAATAAAAGCCTGGGGAGGAGCTGCAAAAAAAATTTAAACAGGCTGTTGATTCTGCAAAAATTTATTGTTAGAATCATTGACAATAAAGGTCGCTTCTCTGAATCTCATCCTATATTTAAGGAATTAGGGTTACTGACTGTGTCTCAACTTTACATTTTAAAAGTTATGAAAATGTTCATTTCAATTTACATTTACATTACATTATACATATTTCAGGTTCGACAGACATATATACCACTTATATCATCATTAAAACTCATCATTAAAATTGCAAATACCACGCATATCAAAGCAAGCTACTGCTCGTAATATAAACTATAAGGGACCTAAACTACATAACAATGTTCCAGAAACATTGAAGAAAATTACTTCAAAATATTTATTTAATAAATCTCTTTGTGAATGGATTATAAACAACGAATGATTGCTGTATGTAAAATTAATTTTTTGACTTCTACGTCATAGATTGGTTCAATTACCAACTGTTGTCTTGCTAATTTTTTGTATTTACATTTTTATTATAATTATACACCAGCGCTCAAGTATTCAGTTACTTTAGCTGGGTATATTTCGTTATAATTTTGTATTCATACATATCTAGGTTGAATAAAAATTGAATTAAAGTGAATTGAATAATCTAAATTACAAATTATCATATCTCTAGACCATTTAGCCCAAAATATTTCCGTTGCAGTAAATTTCGCATAACATAATCAATAATCAAACTAAAGAGAAAAGGAGACAAAATGTACCCTTGTCGAACACCAGAAGCAATGCTAAACCAATTGCTACAAGCCTTACCAACTCTCACACATGACTCGGTGTTATTCTAGAGAGCTTTCATTATGTTAACTAGCTTGTCAGGTATGCAATACGATCTCACGTTCAACTATAAATTATGACGATCAACAGAGTCAAAAGCCTTTTTGAAATCTACAAAGCTAGCAACCAAAGGTTTCTGAAACTCTAAACACTTCTCAAGAATCTAGGTGAACAAAATCTGATGTACTCATCCTCTACCACTTCTGAATCCCCACTGCTCATCACATTGTTGTACGTCAAATTGATTCTTAATTCTATTAAGCACAATCATGCAAAGAACTTTACCTGAAACTTACCAGCTCCTTCGCCTAATTATCTTCCAACCTCAACCTCCAACCGACCAATCAAACCCGACACCCCTATATTTGAAGGTAAGATAATAAAAATCATTGGTATGTTGAAACAATTCATTAAAATAAACTGTTCACGTAAAGTTTATATTTCCTTGTAAAAAAAAAATACTGTACCACCCACATACATAAACTCATGTGCATTACTTACACACACAAAACGCAAAATTTGTCTCTTATTTTTAAGATAAATATATCGATAACTTAGGGTAAGATATAAGTCAAGGCAATTTCTTAAAAGAATGTATAACAATCGGTTGATTTGTTCCTTATTAACCCCTATTTACCTTATTTTTATGGGTGGAAACTCGCCGCTTAAAACGGATTCCCTTTAAGCGACGTTTCTCGGATCCCAATTAACCACAGATGACGGGGACTTCATGTACCAGAAGCAAGGGGCAGTTGACAGTGAAAAATCTGGTTAATTATCTCTAACTTTTGACTAGCAAATTCAAAAGGAAACTGATATGCAACCTAACAACGCAATTTACAGGCAATACCAATTGCAATTTACAGGCTGGAACATATCAGCAGACATTCCTATTTACAGACAGTTTTATAAAGAGAAACAACAGAATGTAAAGCAGTCGACTTTAACTTAGTTTTCCAAACTTGCCCCCGCCATTTTTCTTCAATGTTGCGAACATCTCTGCCACCGATAATAAAGAAAGCACACATACTCGGTATGAGAAATCCACCTGCGACAGGGCAACAACAAGCTTAGTCTGAGCGATATGAATTAGAAAAGTGGCATTGCAGAGTATATCCATAAGTATATCCACAATCTCTTTCCTCTAAGTCTGACCAACTGATACGTAAAAATTTCAATATTCAAAAATGGAAAAGTTACATTATATCTATCGGCCCCAAGAAATAAATGAAAGGCAAAATCTATTTTTCCGGTTGTCATAGAAATTGGAAAATGAATTAGGTATTTCCAAGGATATAGTTTTGTCTTTTAATATTATCTAGTTGTGTTGATGTACAGTGGACCTTCGTTATAGCGCTGCTCACTATACCGCGCACTCGGTTATAGCGCGGGCGATGTTCGCGATAAGTTCAAACATGTTTATACAGGTCCGTGCGGCGTTAGTGAGTATCGCATTTTATTGTTATTGCGTATTGAGTAATTGTGTATGTATTGAGTTCCTGCATGTATTTTGAAGAGTGTTTAATTATTGTATGCATGATGAGTAAAAGAAAAGCTTACAGTGTGAAATTTATTGTGTCGCCACCGCGCCGCTCGGTATAACGCGGTTCACCTTATAACGCGGGTGTTGTTTCCCGCCCGACATGCGCGTTATATCGGGGGTCCACTGTATTTTGTGATAGTTTGGAAATGGAATGATATTCTGAGCATTGTGTGATGTTCTGGAATGTCAATGGGATTGTATTATTCAAGAACGCTTGGCAAATGTTTTTTAATATGTGAGTTAGTGTACTTTAAATTAAAGTTTACTGCGATTCACATTCAGACTACACCATGACAAAAGGTAGCAGAAATATTCGACAGCCGCAACAAGCAGTTCCAATTGATTATTCAAAAATACGCCTTACGCAAATTTTGAAACACATGCCCGTTTATTTGTTACATACGATGATTTTTCAGATTTTTAAGTTTTGAGAAATAAACTTGAAAAATGCGAATGTAAGCATGCGCCCACTCAATGCTACTACTCAAGCGAATAAATGGCGACAGGGAGCAGTGAACACAAAATCTTCGTTGTTCAGAAATCACCAGGCGGTTTCTTTTCAATACGTCGCGCGGTAAGACTCTTTCTTCAGAAAAATCTTCTGAACGTTTATTCCCAAAAGAAGAAAAAAAATCACTGAAAACATCAATCATATCTTGTAAAAATTATTTTCAATATCAAATCCGAATTGAATGCTGAATTAAAAAAAAGAAACTGGTAAAGTTTTCGAACTATTCGAACAAAACTTTGACAAAACAATACATCACCGAAAAAAAATGTGCCAAAAACTAATTAATACATCTTTCACAAAAAACGATAAAACTCTCTCCAATCGAACATTTTGCTTTCAGTGCCTGAGCTGTGATTGATAGGTGAAGCGATGTCTTGGGCATTTGCACTAATTGATTTCCCAATAAGATGATTAGGTCTTTCTACTTTTGGCAGTGGTGCATTTCTTAAGGGGAATCACAGTGTAATGTTTAGTGATGGATCCATGTGGGTACAGGTCAATGTACCCACATGGATACTGATGTGTTGTGTTCGGTTGTTTTACCTCTGAGCGGCACTTTTTTGCACACCATGGGCTAAATGGCCAGGTCACATGGACCCCGAAGGCTCAGAGAAGGTTGTGGGAGGGGACCCATTGGAACAGCTGTTGGGAGACAGATGGTAGCCTCCCGTCAAGGCCATCCAGCGTGTTCTTTAACGTGCACAGGGTATGGCTCTCTCGTACACGGGGCCACGGCTTAACGTCCTATCCGACGGACGGCGGTCTTTCCAAGCCCATCGGTGTCCCCTACTGACCGTGGGCAGGGCGGGGAATTTTGCGGAGATATACTGATGTGTTGTACATGTTTATGATCCATTGTGGTACTCTTCATTCAACGTTGGGGCGATCGATATGATACAAATTTATCATCTGTTCAGACCTACCATTAGATGTCATCCTTAATCATCCGGTTTTCAACTCATATAGAAATTCACAACCTATATTGGTTATTGTATATAATTCATACTAGAATTAAATTTATATACTTTGTTTTCAGGAACTGAGCTTATAATCTTTCTTGATAAACTTTTCACTGCACTGAAACGTAAATTTTCAACGTAACTGATGTAAAAATATTTGCTTTTGAAACTCATACATGTAATTGAAGATTTGGTATGCACGTTCCCTTTTCCTATTTAAACATATTTTCGGTTATCACGAATTCGCTTACACCGACGTTTTACACGAACATATGTTTCGGCATAAGCGAGAGACAAGTGTTTAAATCTTTTACTATGGCTGTTGTAGGTTCCTAAGTCTAACGTTTTGAAATTGTAGGATCTAGTTCTTCTTCTACTCATGATTCAATTCATCTCAAACCTTGAGAAGTGACCTTGAGAAACACTTTTATATAACGAATTTATGCGCCAAGATCCAAACGGTTAAGGTTAGCGTTTGAGAGTAACCACAAAACAAAGCAACACAACAAAAAAATAAAAAAAAAGAAATTGAATAACTAGAACGTTAATAAAATCAGAATCAGACACTTCTCAGTAACCAAAAATATTGCATTTAAATTCAGTCGCATTAGATGACGAGACAATGTGTCTTTACCTGCGACAATATCTGGAAACTTCAATTATGAAATGTCTCATCCTTACACAGATTTCGTTGCGACACCCTCATGGTCTAGTAAGTGTTTAAAGGCTTTTCTGAAGACGCGCATATATTCCTCTCGGTAAGTGTTAAATTCGCTTGCGCCGGACGTCGAAACAGCGCGCTCTCCCTTTACCAGTAAACGTCATTTCCACCTGAGAAACCTCTTTTCTCCCTCACTTTGCGGTGCATGAAGTTACACCAACTTGTCACCAGGTGTTATGTCAATGTAAGCATTACGTAAGTCGTAGAGCTCTGATATCTTCCTCGCCAAGTAGCCAAGTAGTTGGGAGAAAAGCCTTGTTTATTGAGTCTTGGTCCTGCCTTGAAATGATTTCGATAGAAAATCCTCTCTGACACTTTCTCTTGTACAGTTCCTTATTACCAGACTTCATTATAAATTACATTTGTTAGTTTTTGGTTAACTCCGAACGTCTCTTACAGGAATTTCTATAGTTGGGAAGAATGTAAGTTAGGGAATTCCTTCGAGAGTACCCCAAGCGTGGAATTCCCAAAGATCTTTAACAAAGTGTCTTCTGCAGAGTTTACATTCTCTTGATTATCACACTCTCTTAATCTCTCCTTTCATAGGAATGTATCGATCGGGTGAGTGTGCTGAACTTATGTGCCTTGCGTTCCGGGGAATTTTAATTTAAAAGAAAATGTTATTTTGATTCTGCTGTTTGATCGTTTTAAAGATAAAAGTTTATGTTTCCGGTTGGTCTCTAATGTGTGTCGGCTAATAATAAATAAATAAAATGAATACCCCCTCAAGCAGCTGCTTGCCACAGAGGTCTGACAGGAGCCTGTCAGTTTATATGCCACAGTAGGAGATCTGAGAGGATGGCAGGACCTCAGCAGAAAAACGACACACATCCATGCCTACTCCGGGGCTCGAACCCAGGTCCCTTAGATCAGTAGCCAAGCGTGCTAACCACTCGGCCACGGGACGGCAAATTTGCTTCCGACGCCGTATTTGAACTCGCTACCTCTGTGCCAATAGCGGGAGCGTAATTGCGCTCAGACGTAATTTATATCGCCAAACTTATTTGAATTGTCGAATTTAATACTTATTATATTGATCCGAACAGGGCCTGATCTATGGGGGGAACCATCTCAAGGGGAAGCAAGCCCCGCCCCCTCTCTAAAAATATTAATAGCATGAACAGAGGCGACAAAAATATTAAACATATTATCTAATAGGCCTTAACTGGCATAGTGGTTAGGCAGCTAGCGATTCTTCCAGCAAAGCAAACTGAGGTTGTGGTCAGCAGGACTTCGGTCTTAGTAGGACATGTCCGTGTATGATAAGGCCTATAAAAGCTAGAAGTAGTTTTTAGGATTCTTCTTTATCCTATATATCGCAAATGAAAAAAAATATGTAGAGACGATTGTGAATGATTGACATGGAAATATGCTATTCCATGATGCAGAAATCGTAGAGTTCTGAAAATTTGCACCTAGTTGTAATCCGGGTTATAGATCTCGAGAAAAATCCGAAATTTGACCCACGATATGTCCCTCTAGGTCAAAAGGAGATTCCGTAGATGTCAAATCTTGAACTAAGACTGATAAAAATAAAATAAATACCCCCTCAAGCAGCAGCTTGCCACAGAGGTCTGACAGGAACCTGTCAGTTTATATGCCATAGTAGAAGGTCTGAGAGGATGGCAGGCCCTCAGCAGAAAAACGACACAAACAGCCATGCCTTACCCGGGGCTGATAGAAACATGAAAATTGGTGCCTCAATCAGGCTGTAAATCTCGGAACGGTATGAAATTTTAGATCCGGAGGGTGCTTCGATGTCATAGGTCAAATTTAGACTTACTGGTACTAGACAGCTACTAATTGGTCCCTAGTGGCATATTGGGTCGTAGGTCTCAGATATTTTGTCAAATTTTGGATGCGATGCGTCCTTCGATGTAAAAAGTCAAATTTCGGTATATCGATGTTGGAGAGCCAAAAATTGGTGAATAGGGCAATTTCCGTCAGTAGAACTCAGAGATAAGAGAAAGTTTCAGATCCGGGATCGTATTCGACGTCAAATAGGGGGTTGGGGGGACGGTTTAGAAATCAAGAGATTTCAAAGGCCCGATTGACTTCTGTATTGGATAAATTTAGAATCACATTCCAAACTCAGTAATTTTAATAAACACTTTATGAAAGAAAAAAATTAGCTGGAGATAATTTAAAGATATATAAAATTTCTTTAAATATATATTTTTAACAATATTTATTTAATATTTGAAGAGTTAAGGAAGTTGGAACATTACACAATGACGTCATCGTTAAAGAATTAATCTAGCAAGTTAATTTAAGCATAATATATGCTACATTCAACTTTTATTCGATCTGTAGTAACTCCTTGAGTTTTGGCAAAAATTGCTGATAACTTTCAGCTCTCATAATTTAAAAATCAATAAAATTATATTTACCTATTTAAAAAGGATACTATTTAATGAGGCAATGATACTTAGAATATTTGATAAGTTACGATGATGTGATAGTATTCAAAAAGAAAATCGAATAAATATGCCAAAGTGACAGACTTTAACTAGAACAATTGATAGAATATGATATATGATGACACTTTAAATTCGATACGATTTGGGGAAGTAACATTACCTCAAAAATATCGATGTCATCTCCTGACAGTTGCCCATTGGTAAAAAATTATTTGGTTCTTTTAATGATATGAAAAGCTATAGAAATCATATTAACATACTAATTATATGAAAACACATGATCACCAGAGGTCGTAGGAAAATATTAAACAAATATTCACATTAAAGGAAAGAAATGTGCTTAATTTAACTATTTTTTTAATTTAACAGAAAACAAACTTTCTGTAAAATTTTGGATTCAACACACAAATTCTTCATATAACTGTGCATAATTTTAACAGCCTCTGTTTTCTTTGGTAGATTGTGGTATAATTTTGATGTAAAGTGAATGAAAGATTTCTGTACGATACTTGTATCAGCAAATAATTCAACTAAAATTATATTTGCACCAGAATTAGTATTTTGCAACGGACTTATAATATTTAACATATTTCAATATTTCACAACGTGCTGCAGAACAATATAAGCAATTTTCTAAGAGGCAAAATATTTAATTCATTATAACAGTTTTTGCACTTTTATGTTTTTTCTTCTTTGCATTGCACTTTATTGCATTATTTTGTGCCAAAGTAAAGCCTCTGTTTTCATTTACATATACAACACCCTCCCCCCCGACCCAAGATAATAAATCCAGTGTTAAGATATGTCGAAATATTAAAAACATTTCTAATATAATAACATTTAGCTGTTATGGTATTTACCTATTTTTTTAAGATTTAGCAATTTTTCCTTCCCAAGGTAATTTATTGTCAATAATAACTCCTAAATACTTATCGTTCCAACTAACCGTTTACATGCGCAGTTCTTTTGTATATATTTGGCGGAATGATACATTATTCTCTATTTTCTTTTAATTTAAAATATAAATATTGAGTTTTATTTATATTCAGTGGCAATTTATTTTCAAACTCGATGACTTATTTTTAATATGTCGTTTGCACCATTTATTAACATTAAATTTTTAACGTCATTTACACCATTTATTAATCGTTACACCATTTATTAACCTTTTCAACTGAATGAGTAATAAAGGTAGATTCCTGGGTTCGAGCCCCGGGTAAGGCATGGCTGTTTGTGTCGTTTTTCTGCTGAGGGCCTGTCATCCTCTCAGACCTTCTACTATGCCATATAAACTGACAGGCTCCTGTCAGACCTCTGTGGCAAGCAGCTGCTTGAGGGGATATTTTTTTTTTGCCGTCCCATGGCCGAGTGGTTAGCGCGCTTGGCTACTGATCTAAAGGACCTGGGTTCGAGCCCCGGGTAAGGCATGGATGTATGTGTCGTTTTTCTGCTGAGGTCCTGCCATCCTCTTAGACCTTCTACTATGGCATATAAACTGACAGACTCCTGTCAGACCTCTGTGGCAAGCAGCTGCTTGAGGGGGTATTTACTTTTTTTTTATTTTAATGTAGTATCATTTGTTAAAGCTGGTACAATTTAGTTTCATATTGCAAAGATCATTTACAACATATTGATGCGGCATTGGTATATACATCTAAAAGTAAATACATTTTAATAACTCACATAATGGAGATTTAGAGATAATTAGACAGTGGTTTGTAAAAAAAATGAATTATTTTCAAATGTAATATGTATATATTTATACTTCAGAATAAAAAGCAATATTCGAGATATATTTGAAAGTAAATTATTCTATCATTCTACGAAATGTACGGGGACTGAATGTTTATGCAAACTAATTAAGAGTATTGATAATTATAAATATTTAGGATTGTATACTGATAGTCATTTAACTTGAAAAAAACCATATTGACTACTTAATAAAAAATATTAATTAAATTTTTACCTAATTTATGTTATATTAGAAATTTCGTAAACATTACACTTTTAAAATTAACGTATAATGCATGGATTAAATCATATTTAAAATATGGATTACTATCGTGGGTAGGATCATATTACAGTCATATTAAACAATTTAAAATTAATTAATTTTAATTTATTCACACAAAATAAAATAACTAGATGTATATTGAAAGAGAAAGAAATATGGCAGTGTTAGATCATATTCCAATGATTTAAAATTTCTTTAATTAAAGAAATTGTATGTTTATAACATTCTATTATATATTAGAAAACATTATACGGAAAATAATGTTAACTCCTCTAATCATAATACGAGATCAAATGATTACACTAATCTAATTGTTCCACACCCTAAAAAAAGTTCCACACCCTCTTTAGCACCGAAAACGTTTAACAAATTGCCGAAAAAAATAAAAAAATGAGGTTAAAATATATAAATTTCCCAATTTATTAAAAATATGATTTTGATGAAATTGTTGACACTGAAATAATCCTTAAGAAAAATGATTAAATTATTGTATATTTACTGTTATATATATAAATGTGATAAGTATTGGTACTATTTATGAATCAATAATTATAAATTGTAAAATTTAATTCTCATTTAGAAATAAAAAATTAATTAATTTATATTTTCATAAAATTGCATTTCCACAAAGGAGTTAGATACTCTTTTGGATGATTGAAATTCCCAATTATTACTTGTAATAATAAATAAATGTTTAAGAATATCATTTGTTTTATTACTTAACAAATGCATAATAAAAATATAAAAGCATTGTATTGTAAAATTTGTACAACTGAAACAAAAAAATTTTGTTGTGTAAACTCAAATTGCATAATATACATAAAATGTAAATTGTACGAAACACGAAATGGAATAATAAATTCAAATTGAATTGAAAAAACGTATGTTGTCTGTAAAATGCTAATAAGGCAAAATCAATATTCATAAATCTTAAGTGGAATTCGACCATCTCTGCTCGAACAAAAATAGCTTGCATGCATTTAATGTTATTTGTTCCTTTGTTAATCAACTAGCTCTACCTGATCGATTTCGAAAAATTTTAAAGCTGGATCACATTTCCTTTTATCCATATTCTTGTTCACATAATAATATATGGATTTACATTTAAAAATTTTTAAAAGCGTTTAAAAATAGCCAATTTTTTTTGCATTCCTTATGTTTTCTTCAACTTAATTTAAATCACTTCCTCACTTGCAAAAACTGGTGTCGTATACAAATTCGGAATCAATTATATTAAAATCATTTATTTTACACTCATTCTTTTTCTCTTCAAAAGCAATATTAATACACAAATTATTCGTAAATTACAGCTTAGATTAAAATACAAACTGTTAACCCTTTCAGGACCATAAGGTTTCTAAGAGTAAATATTAGTATGTAACTGTTTATTTTAGTTTGTTTAGACGTAAAATAAATAAAAAACATAAGAAAAATACATAACAATGTGTAGTTTTTTTGGAATTTTATGGGAAATATTTTTCCCAATGGACTATAAAGGTAACACAAATTATAGTTAGGATTATTATGCAATGTCTTTTATTTATTGGTTTATTAGAACAAAATGTTAACTAAAATAATACAAAATTCTGAAATAAAATTACTATACAAAATGATGTGCTAATTATGATATTCGGCGAAGCAATTTCTTTTGGTAGTGAGGCAAAGATGGACATTGCACCATAGTACATATATTATGCGTCTTGACAGTTCTGTTTCTGTTTTCTAAACGTTCCCGTTTACGTAATTACGTTCGGCATACGTTCTATTTTGACATTCTGTATAAAAAATGCAGATAAGGTTATAATTAAATACGACAATCACCAATTTTAAAATGGGAAAAATGTTTCCCTTGGTCGTGAAAGGGTTAACTTTATTTACACTTATTTTAATTTACTTAATATTTCTAAATCCTTTTAATCTCGTTACAAATATCTTCTTAGCCAACACATTCTGGTAATGACCCTCGCTTTGAAGCTTTCTCAATTCATTCAATAGCTGTTTATTTCTTGAGATAAGTGTTCACTCAACCGTCTGGAAGCCTATTATATATTTCACTAACATTTAGATTCTTCTTTGATTTCGAATGTTTCATCCAGTTATCGTTCATTTTTCGGCCACTTTTGCACACATCTTGATAAAAACAAGAAAACCACTTTCGAATTGACTGGTTTACGACTTGCTGGCACATGTAGAAAATTTGCTAATCACAGAGTGCAACTCAATGATTACTGGGGGACTACAAGAGGTTCAATGAATAATAGTAGATATCGTCTGACAACAAACACCATTATCACCACTACCATCCCCAGAGCTTCCGAAATTGTTACTTGGTAAATACGTCATTACACAAGTTATAGAAAACAATTGAAAATATTGTAGACTTTATATAATTAAGAACAAATTTCCAATTTAAAAAGATAATGGAAATCAATTTATATGCGGTTGGGTTGGGTTGTTTTACCTCTGAGCGGCACTTTTTTGCACACCATGGGCTAAATGACCAGACCACATGGACCCCGAAGGCTCAGAGAAGGTTGGGGGAGGGGACCCACTGGAACAGCTGTTGGGAGACAGATAGTAGCCTCCCGTCAAGGCCATCCAGCGTGTTCTTTAACGTGCACAGGGTATGTCTCTCCCGCACACGGGGCTACGGCTTAACGTCCCATCCGACGGACGGCGGCCTTTCCAAGCCCATCGGTGTCCCCTACAGACCGTGGGCAGTGCGGGGAATTTTTGCGGAGATAAATCTTAACGCTGACCCAGCTGGGACTCGAACCTGGGAACTACAGATTACGAGCCTGGTGCGCTACCGACTGAGCCACCCCCGCCCCATTTATATGCGGAGTTGACTTCTACGTTACACACGATATACGATGATCTACATTTAATTATTTTCTGTTCTTCCTATTATTCGATATATGATTGAAATGGACTTATCTTTAATCCTCCAGAAGTATATGAAGCCTCTTAAAAGCCCCGATTATGCGGGAGTGATTGAAAGCAGTCAAGTGGATGAGATCTTCTACCAGATACCGGAAATCCTGAGCCACCATGATGCTTTCCTCGAAGTATTGAAACAACGACTCGCCAACTGGGACACCAAACAGAAGATTGGAGATGTCTTTGTCGATGTGGTAAGCTAGAAAGAAGTTTCAGAATCCATTATTTCTTATCTCTTTGCATTTCGCAACATCTCTTTTGTCTTTGATGGTCTCCATCAATCTTTTCTCTTTCAGAAGTTACAAACCGGAAATTAGTCGCCACATTTGCGTGACATACTGTCATCGGATCATGGAACTTTTTTAGTGTAATCATTTATTTGTCAGACAACGGAAAAAAGGAATTTATCTTAAAAATTATGGTGCTAAGCGTTTTGTTTTATAATTTATTCTCTATAGTATTCGCTCCTCAATCTTTAGCGGATAACGTCTCTTTCAGACGTCTATTGCAGCATTTTACATTTCTAATGCAATGTTGAAATAATTAAAGTACCCATATTCTTAGCTGGAGCAAAATTTGGTGTAAATATAACACTGGTAATCAAAAGTGCTTAAGAAACATAATCTTGAATTTTTAAGTTTTTTTCGTTTCGGAAGCATGTTATTTATATTTATTTATTAATCTGAAAAAACATTTTACACCTGTTTTAATTTTTAATTTAATTTAAATTTAATATAAAGAACATTTATTCAAAGAATTCAAAGAAATATACAAAACGCATTCATATATAGAACAAACAAGATAAACAAAAAAAGCAAAGCTGCAAACAAAGAGAACGTAGCTCGTCCAGATTTCAGAAAGAAATAAAATTCTTAAAACTTTAGAAGCAGCAATAAGTACGAAGTGAACCTAACATACTTTCTATTACATAAAAATTACATTTGACACAATCTAGCTAAGAACACAGTAACCAAAATGTTCTGACTAAGTTAGTAGAATGACATATTACACTGCGAATTTTATTTTTGAAGACACGAGGGCTTTTCTCCATTCTCATATCGTACACAGTAAAATAATTTCGGACCAATAAAAACGAAATGTCTGAAAAATAGATTTTTTTAACCAGTGGAATATAAATAAGAACCCTTTTTTTTATATTGTAATCAATTTCTTTTGTAGGTAACCAATGTCCAATTCTGAATAAAAATAACATCACTTTATACATATAGATCTGCCTAATAGCTCTAAAAGAGTATAACGTGTATACAGGAAAGATATAACTGGAACAAAAAACAAGCCTAAAATTTTTCTATGAACAATGGTTAAATTATGAATGTTATGCCCTAAGCAACACCCAATAACAAATTCCATAATGTAGAACCGAGTACACCCACACATAATATAGAGTTATAAGAAATTTCCTACTACTCATATTAATATAACCGCCCCGTGGCCGAGTAGTTAAGGTTCTTGGTTGATGATCAAATCTCCCCACTTTTCCAAGGGACCTGGGTTCGAACCCGGATTACGGTATGGATGGTTGTTTTCTTACTGAGTTCCCGCCATCCTCACAGGCCTTCTACTACGGCGTTGAGTTTTTGAATGAATGATTGTTGTTATTGACCTTATTATTACCACTAGCGGTACTATTACGAGCACGATAAGCTAAATAGCAAGGTTCGAAGGGCTCAGAGAAGGAGATCCACTGAGCAGCTGCTAGGAGACAGATAATAGCCTCCCGTTAAGATTAAGATTAAGTCGTGTTCTTTAACGTGTATGACTCTCCCGCACACGGTGCCACAGCTTTATGTCTCATCCGGCAGATGTCAGCCTTTTCAAGCCCGTTGTTTTTTTCCTTTCTCTTCGAGGGGAGATTTGGGAGTTAACAAGTTGGGTTGGGTTGTTTTACCTCTGAGCGGCACTTTTTTGCACACCATGGGCTAAATGGTCAGGCCACATGGACTCCGAAGGCTCAGAGAAGGTTGGGGAAGGGGACCCACTGGAACAGCTGTTGGGAGACAGATGGTAGTCTCCCGTCAAGGCCATCCAGCGTGTTCTTTAACGTGCATAGGGTATGTCTCTCCCGTACACGGGACCACGGCTTAACGTCCCATCCGACGGACGGCGGCCTTTCCAAGCGCATCGGTGTCCCCTATTGACCGAGGGCAGGGCGGGGAATTTTGCGGAGATAAATCTCAACACTAACCCAGTTGGGACTCGAACCTGGGAACTACAGATTACGAGCCTGGCGCGCTACCGACTGAGCCACCCCCGCCCCTGGGAGTTAGCAGAGATTAAACTCAAAGCTGATGCATTTGGAACTCAAACCTGACAACTGCAATCACGAATATGGCCGTGGTATGGCGCGTTACCAACTAAGTCAACCCCTCGTCACTTTATATCTAAGGGGGAGGGGGGATAGGAGACTGCCCCGTTTTCGAAACATTAATAGCTGAGACAAAGGCGAAAAAATATTAAACTGGTATATTAACGAGTTTTTCAAAAAAGGAGAAAGAAAGAAGAAGAATTTGAAAAAGGCAGCTAGAAGAGGGAAATAAAAATAAAACAAATATTTCCCCAAGCAGTTGATTACTACAGAGGTCTGACAGGATCCTGTCAGTTTATACGCTATAATAAAAGATTATGAGGAAGGCGTGGACCTCAGCAGAAAAACAACACACAATCCATACCGTACCTGGGGCTCGAACCCATCTCCCTTTGATCAGTAGCCAAAATTACTAACCACTCGGTATATTATATAAAAATATTATATAAAGACAGCTAAAGCAGGGAATCATTGCATGCGTATAATTGCCCCGTTATCGAAGATATGCAACTGCTCTATTAGAATTCTCTCTTGAATAGCACGAAACTGCGACTCTAAGAATTTGTCGTGACGTTATTACAGCACAGAAAAATTTCTGTCTTTGGCCATAGTGAGACAATTTGAAAACTTCCGCTGTAAAGTTATATCACTGAAAGAAATGACAAGCTGGAAAGGATGTCGAGATCTGAAATCGTTCCACAGGCAGACCAATTGTACAAAAGCAGGCCAAACAGATGTCGGAATCCACGCCCTGACTGGTTTCGACTTCCTCCATCCAAGTATTCTTTCTAAGCTTAGTCCTACTACTTCTAGGTGGAGTCAAGGCTCGAATAAATCGTGATCGTTGTTAAAGATGAATTTCTTGTTGTTTTTTTTCATTCCCAGGCGGATCTGATCTTCATTTTCGCATGCAATTTGTAGTTGTTGCTTCATTCGAATCTTGTAAGAACTGTTATGCGAAACATTTATCTTTCAGAGTAGAAGTGACTTTTTCTGGTATTGCACGAAGTCTCTTATTTTTCGCAATGAAAGCTTGATCAGTGTAATTGAATAAGAATTTCGTCAGAGAAAAAAACAGACTTTTTTTTTCACAGTATCATTTAAAGTATAGAAATCAATACACCTATCTATCCAACGTCTAAAAATTGTAGATTAATTTCAAGTATGGCATCAAATGCAAGCTTCAAAGATGAAGAGAGATATTTCTATTAGAGAAAGAGGAACTAGATTTTAGGAATTAAGAAATCTGAAACGACAGAACCGGAGAGCGAAAGGTGCTAACTGAACTTCGAGGTAAGTTGCTACCTGGTTTGTTTAGAAAATTATTTTAATTATTTGTTAAAATCTTTAAAATGTAAGGCGCATTTTTCGTTTTCGCTACTTCCACGTATAGGAATTCCGGTACGGTATACATTCAAATGGATTTCGACTCCTACATCGATAGACGTTGGTGGCTTAGGCGTGGCTTGAGGGGAGAGACTCTGAGACTGCGCAGTTGACAGCTTAGAGATCATTGATCAGCAACTTGTCAATCAACTGTCAATGGATAGGTTAATCACCGTCAGGTTCCTAATCTGAAGTTTCCGGGTTGGAATCCCAACTGTGCAGGAATTGAAATTTATCTCCGCAACGCCCCCCCCCCCCTCTAAACACACACTGCCCTCGGTGCCCTCGACGCTCGAAAAGCCCACCGTACGATTGTAAGCGTGGCCTCATTTACAGGAGAGCCATATCCTATGCCTTTTAAAGAATACTCTGGAGGGCCTTGGCGAGATGCCTCCATCCCTGAAGGCCACCAGGATCCCCTTCAAACAACTTCTCTGAGCCCTTGGGTGTTTGTGACCTGTCCATTTTGCCCAATGTGTGCTACTCAGAAATAAACAACCCAACTCAACTATAAATAAATCTGTGATCTACGAGACTCTCCAAGCATCTTCTACACAATCTCATAACCAATCCAGTTCCCACTCATGCTATGCAACAGTTGCCAATGTTACAAAGCCTATGTCACTGATAAAAATTACGTCTCGACTTCTAAATTGAGCTGATTCCACTTCTTTGAACGTAAATGGTAATCAGTATCGTCCCTACATCAGTCAACAAACTGTCAATAATTCATAAACAAGGATTATTTCTCCTCTCATCAGTTTTCAGGAGACAGATGAAAGTTTTGCATTTAAGTGATTGTCGTGTCGGCCGCAATTGGTATCTACAAACTATTTTTTAGCTCTGCATGATATTTAACCTTTAGATTAGGGGTTCTCAATGTGGGGTACGCGGTACAAATTTTTGGAGTTCACCGTGAGAGCTCAAAGGTCGCTAGATATATATTATATATATATGTTTTATTTTATTCCCATTGTTATACTATAACTATAGTTTTATCTATCTATACAAGGAGTACGCCAGTTACACATTTCCAAGGGGGTACGTGAAGCATAAAAGGATGAGAACCACTGTTTTAGATGATTCCACGGGTTCAATGGCTTTCACGCCCGTGCTTCGGTGTTCTCGCTGAGTATAAGCAAATCTCCATTGTACAAATTAGAAGTTGACACTGGCATTTATTCCTATTTGCAATTATATATACAGACTATGGGAATACTTCTGACAGGGGCGAAGCTATGGACGGATCAGGGAAGAATCCCTCCACAAAGTATATCGGAGTACGGCGCCAGGCTCGCAATCTGCAGTTCCCAGGTTCGAGTCCCAGCTGGGTCAGTGTTGATATTTATCTCCGCAAAACACCCCGCCCCGCCCACAGTCAGTAGGGGACACCAATGGGCTTGGAAAGGCCGCCGTCCGTCGGATGGACGTAAAGCCGTGGGTCCGTGTGCGGAAGAGCCATACCCTGTTCACGTTAAAGAACACGCTTGGTAGCCTTGAAGCGAGGTACCATCTGTCTCCCAACAGCTGTTCCAGTGGGTCCCCTCTCCCAACCTTCTCTGAGCCTTCGGGGTCCTTGCGACCTGTCCATTTAGCCACCAACCCAACCCTAAAGTAGGATTAATGGTGCTCAGTGGTATCTTATTCATGCAACATTTAATCACTAGGCTACAAAAGGGATTCGTTCTCTCTCCCTACTAAGTAACCGCTTAACCTTGCTGTTGCGTTCGGGTCTATTTGACCAGGAAAATTTTTCATTTGTTGACCTTTTATCAGTAGAGATATTTATTATCATATTATGTGACTTTTATTATTACTACCGAATCATTGCTTCTGTAGGATATTTTATATTTATTTCTATTTTTTTTCTACTTGCTTTCATTGGGGTTTTTAATATTATGCTCGGGGTCAGTACGATCCGATACTTCACAGATATCGATAATATACCAAATTTTTAACACTTCTTTTTGTCAAAATATCTTTTCGTATGTTAAATTCCATTGGGTATTATTTTAACCAAAGTAATATAATTCTTTAGTCAGTTGTACTTTTGAACGTTCTTATGCAGAGTTTTTCTAGTGAAACAACCGCATGAAAGCCTACGCACGTCTCAACCTGCACAGAGAGTGAAATTCAGAGCAGTTAGTTCTTTAAAAAACATAAGGCATCGCCATTTCTTTGGAAATGATGAGAGTTGTAAAAAATGATTACATGAAACGCCATTTTGGAGTATAGACTCTTATTCATTGGTGGAACAAGTTCATTGAAACATGTGGTGATTGAGACAGAGACCATAAAACTGTAAATGGGTCAAAGTTCGTTTGTGCAAAATGAAAAAAATATATATATATTCTGATGTTACTTCTTCGTTTGTTTGTCTGTTGGGACCACTTAGGAATGTCCCCTCGGTTCGATCGCAATACGCGACGGGTGAAAGAGTTTTTCAGATAAAATCAACGGTTTTATCACAATTGCTGGGACTCAATACTGAGACTCCTCCCCAATAAATTGGTTCAACTTCAGCCTTTACTTTAAAATAACAAATATTTATTGAACCTTCCAAACATGCTTGATGGACAAGGACATATGCTCAATTACATAGATTACAACACCACCAGCTTACTATGCCTGTTCAGCTGTATTCACAGAGCTCAATGCCGTTATTACCAGTCGGCATTTCCCAGCTTTACAATTTTTCGCCCGCACGGGTTCGTTCCTCGACTGGCTCTCTCTTCCTCGTTGCCAACCCTTTCTCTTTCTCTCTCCGTCTGACCATCTGGGGCGTCCGCGAGCAGTGGGGTGACCTCCGTCCCCTCCGGGCACTGCTACTTCAATTACTCTCCAGATGCTGGGACAGAGGGCCTCCCACGTAGCATATGCCCATTTTGGTGAAATCCAAAATAACATACAAAACCCGAACAAAAAAAAAATTTAAAAAGGCCTCTAGCCTGACATATATCATAAAGAATTTTTTTTTAGATTAGAGAAATTGATTTTTTTTGCTACACAGTTTTAGTAGTATAAATAAATGTACTGGGGTTGGTTCAGTTGATATCAAACCAGACTCGTATTTCGATGTTCAGAGGATCGAGTTCCAAAGTGATCGTTGATAATTTCTTTCCTTAATTATCGTTGCTCCTTCGTTGAGAAATGGAACGCCAATGCACTAAGGCCGTCGTCCCTCGGATATGACATTAAGACATTGGCCATTTAAAGATCGCAATCAAAGCCAATTAAATCTTGCTTCTCCACCAATAATTGCTTTGTATTAAAGAGATTTGTGTGTCAAAAATCGAAGTGATTTCTTGTGGAGACCCTTTAACATCGCTCTAATTCAAAGAAAAAAATTTGTTCACCCAATATTCCTCTACCATCCTTCCTAGTAGGGCACTAGTTAGACTATGAGACTGCACAGTTGAGGTTTCCGCTGTTCTCATTCATAGATCATAGGATGACTGGCAGGTCGTTCACCTACGATCTTATGAAATATGTCGAGTTAGTCTGATAGTCTCGGGCTAAGCCACTGCCTCCTACAAAAGACTTCTACGTCAATAATTGTGTCTTGTCTCTGCATCCAACCCAAGTCCACAGTAGCCTCAGCGAAACAAGCTAACCATTGCACTACCGGGCGTTTACCTCAGAAACACGTACAAATTGTGGGTTACGCTTCTCCAAAAGACGACTTCTTCACTGCTGCAGGAAACAGATCTCCTACCCTAAGGTCGTAATCTGATTCCACTGATGCATTTTGTCCTCATAGGCTGTCGCCTTGACAACGGATGCAGCCCTCCCACATACTCAGCCACACGCGCTATTGTTGCTTAACTGACAACCAGATATTTGTCTGTCAGAAGTTGAGGACTAGCGCAGACAAGCCCTGCAGGTCAACAAGAAACCAGACTCTAATTTCCAGTTGCCTGGACTAACCCATGTATTTACGGGTCACAATAAAAACGAAATGTTAACCGCACCACTTGCTGGATGACAATGCCAGTTTCCAGATAGTTTTGTCATTGTGATTTAAATGTTAAGTTCTTGGAATAGCTGAGTAGGAATGGTAGATGCAGTAGGTGTTTATATAAGCACATCAAGAGCGTTGGTTTTTTTGAAGCATAAATGATAAAGCTTATTCAAATATCGCTCAAATGAGAAAATAACACTGTACTATGGTTACATTTAGAAACTGAAATCAAGTTTGTATTTCCTCTTGGAACGAGTTTGCGTTTAAATGCAACGTAATCTAGGAAGATAAACAGAGCAGGCAGCTGCCTCTAGGGGATTGTGGGAAAAATATTTTTAAACTTATATTAAGAGTAATTTGTAAGTTTGAATTTTAAAATAAATGTATTGAATTTATAATTGAACGCTAAATAAGCACAGAACGTTTCAAACTGATTTTTTTTATAATAAAGAGATAATAGGTCACGAGATAAATATAAGATAACACGAGATTGAAAGTAAGATTCGTAATAAAAGAATTCCCTATAAAAGTAAAGGAAATTGCAGAAAATTACAATTTTTATGAAATGGCATTCAAACCTAGTGTAATTCTATGAAATTTCGACGTATTTTAGAGGCGTCTCAGTCGGGAGCGCGCCAGGCTTGTAATCTGCAGTTCCTAGGTTCAAGTCCCACCTACACCAGCGTTTAGATTTATCTCCGCGAGTACCTTCGTTCCCGCCATACCTTCGTATTTACTTTAGCTCCCCGCCATACCTTCGTTCAGTAGAGGGACACCGAAGGACTTGGAAAGGCTGCCGTCCATCGGGTAGGATGTTAAGCCGTGGTCTCGTGTGCAAGACAGCCACACACTGCGCACATTAAAGAACATGCTGGATGATCTTGACTGGAGGCTTCAGCCTTTCTCTTAGCATCGGTCCTGTGAAATCCCTTCCACAACTTTCTCTGAACCTTTAGGGTCCTTGTGACCTGGCAGTTTAGTCCATTGTGTGCAAAAAAAGTATCACTCAGAGATGTAACAACCCAATCCCATAGAAGGGAAAAAGGTAACTACTCTGTTTTAAAACATATATGAGTCTTTCTGGGATGGATGCTTACTAATGAACAGCATTCGCATTATCCACATCATTTATTAGTTTTAATTTCCGCATTTAGAAAGCTTCAAATTTGGAAAAATGACGAAGAATATTCTCTTCGATTTGAAATGATTGATTTCAAAATGGGCATTTCACATTCATCACATAAACCCGGATCTAAAAAACCGAGCAGCAAAGGGAAAAGATGGATTTCCATTGCAGTGTACAGTCGCTCAAAAAAGTATCCGAACACTGTGGTGGATTACAGAATTCAGAAAAAATATCTGGCAACGATTTTTTTTTAGAAATCAGCGATCTGGCAACCTTTGTGTCAGGTGATTACAGAATTCAAGAAAAATATCTGGAGCGTGTACAGCAACTGTACACGCTCCAGTTACCGTCACAGCAAACTGGAGCGTGTGCAGTTTCTGCACACGCTCCAGTTTGCTGTGAACGGTAACTGCACACGCTCAATATTTCCGTGAGTGAGCCCACACGATCCAGGTTTTTGTGAGCTCACACGATCCAATGTTCTGTGAACATTAACCGCAACCGCTCCAATTTGCTGTGAATGGTAACTGCACACGCTCCATAGTCATTGCATTATATATTCATACGCATTATATATATTTCCGCAAAATTCCCCCGCCCTGCCCACGGTCAGTAGGGGACACCGATGGGCTTGGAAAGGCCGCCGTCCGTCGGATGGGACGTTAAGCCGTAGCCCCTTGTGCGGGAGAGACATACCCTGTGCACGTTAAAGAACACGTTGGATGGCCTTGACGGGAGGCTACCATCTGTCTCCCAACAGCTGTTCCAGTGGATCCCCTCCCCCAACCTTCTCTGAGCCTTCGGGGTCCATGTGACCTGGCCATTTAGCCCATGGTGTGCAAAAAAGTGCCGCTCAGAGGTAAAACAACCCAACCCAAGCATTATATATATTAAAAAATATCCGAACACTATGGTTGATTACAGAATTCAGAAAAAATATCTGGCAACGATCTTTTTAGAAATTAGTGATCTGGCAACTTCGTGTCACGTGACACGAAGTTTTGTACACATTCTCCCGTTCGTTTCTGAGATTCTTTTAAAAACAATTTCATGAAAAATGCGCGCAAATTTAATACTTTATGTCCTCCGTTACCATTATTAGCATTCTCAAAGATAAAGCATGGCCCCTTTGGCATCTGATCGATCTGGCCGTGATCAGAGGTAACTGAACTATCAAATTAATTACTATTTACATTGCCCGCCTGCTTCGTCAAGTGCGGGAGAATAATTATTAAATCATTCGAAGAATAGTTTGCTCAGATATTTGCTTCAATAAATCGATAAACATGCTATTACAGCAGGAGTTTTCAAAAGAGATTTAGCAGATATCACTAACAGGTTTTACAAAACTTCCAGTTCATTTAAAAAGATTATCGAAAGCAGAAAGGTTTTTCTTATATTTAATATCTCGAACGTAGTTTATTATATTAGCATTGCACAGTCCAGAATAAAAAATTGAAAATACACTCAGTGCTCACTAAATTATGACCTTCCATGTTATGTCAGAGGAAGCTAATTTCGAAGCTCTATAACTTCTAAAAAGAAAGAGTTTTGTCAGAGAATGGGACTGCTGATAAATTAAAGATCTCAATCAAATCTTTATAAATCTCGATTTTCAGCAATATTCCCCTAGTATTTCAAGAGTTATGGAATTTTGAATATTTAACAACAACAATGCCTAACGTTAGAATTTTACTCAGAAGTTTATTATAATTTTCAGAAGTATTATTTCACACCATATAATTCAACAGATCATATTTGAAACTTTAATGCAAATAATTTAAAGAAATTTTTTAATTTTCCTAAGACTTGCATTGTTGTTGTTAAATATTCAGACTTCCATAACTCTTTAATTATAAAGCGAGCATTATTGAAAATTGAGATTTCGATAGATTTGATTGAGATCTTTATCTTCGTTACGTTTCCTCATAAAACGCTTAGTTTAGAAGTTATAGAGCTTATAAGTTAGTTTCCACATATAACAAGAAGGGAAGTGGCCATAATTTAATGAGCACTGAGTGTATATGGTACTGATACCGGAAAATTGTCTCTGAATCTTTGATTTCCAAGACAAGTTGGATTGAAATTGCTGTAGGAGCAATATAGCAGTGGGACCTAAAACAAGCTCTCAGAGCTTTGTTAGTGTTGCAAATTTTAAATGGATGAGCACTGAACGTGAGTATAAATAAGTATATTTTACAATACAAATTACAATACAATGCAAATTATTACAAAAGTATGGATGAAATAACTTATAAGCAAACTAAATGCTATCGTACGTAAAGTAATAACCTTTTTCTACAGAACAGTTAAGACCAGCTCTGTCTGTTCTACCAAATTATTACCTCTTCACTTTGATTGCCATGTCTCTTGAATATCTTTACTTCAGACGTAAACAATCCTTTTATGTCACTGGATTTAACACTAATAAAACTAAACCATCCGCGCACTCGCCACATCAAAATATCTCTTCTTTTTGACTATCGTGCACTGACTAAGACTATTTATGCCTCTTTTTTAGATCTCCACAGCATTTAACATTGTAATTCTATCATTCTTAATTTTCAGATCGGTTCTATGTTCAAATTCGTTTGTTATATAAATCTCACGTAGATGCCTACGCGAGCGTTCATGTCACGTTTTTCATAAAGTCACTGCAGCAGGTTCATCTGTCGTAACATTAAATTGCTTTCCATCTACATGGCACTTTTGTGCATACTAGGAGCTAAATATCTAGGTTATAAGGGCATAAAGGGCTCTGAGTTGTGTCGGACAACTTTTAAGGACAAAATGGAACCTCCCGCCAAGGCCATCCAGCGTGCTATTTAACGTGCCCAGGATATAGCTATCTCATTAAACCATCAATTGTGGAAAAATTGTTTGAATTTGAAATTGACCTATTTCATATCTTTGTGGTCAAATATATGATGATACAGTTTCCATGAATCACAAATTACCTGGTGTGCAAGTGCATGTAGAGAAGGTAAGGGGGGGGGGGGGGGAGCAAGAGAGGTTCGAGCTCAGGATGTTGTCTTTCTATTGAGGTCTCGTCCTCTTCACAGACCTTCCACTGTGGCGTATAGACTGATAGGCTCCTGTCAGATATCTGCGGCAAGCAGCTGCTTGAGGTTTTATTTGTTTATTTATTTATTTCATCTAGGGGTTTTTAAAACATTTCTTGAAACACGCGCAAATATGCGCATTAATAATTTTTGGCCTCCATTGGCTTTATTACTAACTAGCATTCTCAAAAAATGGGTGGATGACGCCTTGATCTCTCTCCCTCTATATATGGCCCTGAAAACAATAGAATTAGCTGTTAAATAAAACCAGAATTATAAAATCGAAAGATGATAATAGATATTGCTTAAGATGATATTAAACCCAATTCCAAAAGATTTATTTAAAAACTGAATACAAAATTCCATTTCGTTAATATACACTGGCGGAAATTTAAAAAAGTACACCATTAACAATTGAACCGTAATCTATGAGATTTATTTAGTAGAAACAACTTGTGAGAAAGAACAGTGATCACACGTGTGAAGTGATTCAATGTTTGCTTTACCTTTTAATGAGTATTACATTTTACAGAAGGCGCATTTTAATAAGGTGTTGAACCTCCTCGAGCAGCAATACAAGTTTTCAATCTGGCAATCGGTCGTAAAAATGTTATTATCATGCTAGGGAATACCATTCCAAGCGCTATCAACTTGGACGCATAATTCAGCAATGGTCTGCCATGGTTCGCGAAAGAGATTTTGTCCGATTCAGTCCCAGACATGCTCGATTGCAGACAGGTCCAGAGATCGTGCTGGCGACGGGAGTTGGTGCACTGCCTGAAAAGCATGTTGCGTTGCCCAGGCGGAGTGTGGGCGGGCGTTATCCTGCTGGAATATCGCATTTGGCCCAAATACAGCAGACTAACGGCTGTACGATGTCGCTGACGTACGTATTGCTATTCAGTGTACCCTGTACAAACACCAAACACTTACTAGAGTGATAATTAATCGCTCCCCACACCATGATGCCCGACGTGACCCTATGTGTCGCTGGCGGATACACGATGGAAGAAGCCGCTAGCCTTGTCGCCTTCGAACGCGTAAACGACCATTCCTAAGCAGAATCGGCTTTCATCACTGAAGGCCATAGACTGCCATTCTTCTCTCCAGTGAACGCGTTCTTGACACCACTGAAACGTGCTCGACACAGACGAGGTGACAGTGGTAACCGTGCCAGCGGCATGCGTGCCCATAGTCCTGCTTCCAAAAGACGATTCCGTGTCATTCTTGTAGACACCCTTGGTACGACAGAGGATCGAATTTGTGATGCCCTAGTTGTTCGCTCTGCCACCGCCACCCTCCTGACAAGCCGATTCTCAAGTGCGCCCGTAAATCTGTGTTGCCCGCAACCACGTCTGCGAGTGTGCGAATGCTCTTCGGACCATCGACGCCACCACCATCGTACCACTGCCGATACCTCTTGTTCAACGTCTTGTGCAATTTGGCGAAAAGACCAACCTGCTTCCCGAAGACCCACTATGCTCTCTCAAACTCCGCTAACTGAACAAATGTTGCGCGCCTGCGTCGTCCAGGCATGATAGTTTCTTCAAAGAGCACTGAACAACACGACACAAGATGAATAACCCTTGTCCTTAAAAACGCGCTGTGTACATTTGCATGTTGTTGCCCTCAATGACGTCATTATTTCATCCAATGTGTTTCAATCTCGGATCACGGTTTCTGCTGCTATTAACATGTTATATAATATGACGTTCCTAAAGGAATTCCGTCTGGGTGTTCTTTTTTTCAATTTCCGCCGGCCAGTGTAGAATAGATATGTTAATGATATCACTGTTGCCAACTATGTTTTTAACATTACGTAAGTAAAATAGTTACGAAAATTAGCAAATATTATCTGCAAAAAAAAACTGCTCATTTTAAATAGTGACTAATTTTCTCATGTTTCATATTCTGGAGATTCCGTAGGGTGAAGATGTTGCATGACGTCACCAAATTTTTCACATATTCTAACTGGCCATAACTTATGAAGATGAGTTATCAGAGCAAAATGCCGATCAGTACGTACCGTAAATTCTTTTAAGAGAGTGTCTTTATTCGCTGAAACCAAAGTTACAAAAGAAATTACGGTCAAAAATGAAATAAAAGATTACAAATAAGATTAAAAAAGAACAATAGTTGTGTGTTCGCTAATTTATAATTTTGTTTTCCTTTTTTTCTCTTTTTTTTTCTTTAATTACAGAGGCCAAAGAAGCAGACCTTCTTGTTTGAATTATGAATTGGTATAATCGAATTATTCAAATATCTTTCTACGAAGTTTTTTTTACTGGTTCTTAAAAATCTAAGAGAAAATTCGAATTTAACGGAAATTTTAAATTAAAGAATTTTGAATTAAGCGAAGTTATACTGCGTTTGACTAATATCAAACAAATCCGAGAATGCGAACTATTGTGTTATAATTATACAGGAAAAGGAACAGGTCAACCCAGGCCTTCAAACTTTCATAATTAGTAGTCATATATAAATGAATGTCGAATCAAAGTTTCCCTATGATTGTTTGATTAACCTTCAATATAGAAATTTTAATAAATCTATATTTTATTTAGAAGTATTCTGATTTATTCTTTCGTTAACTACGGCTTTTGTAGAATGTCATTTCTTCTTTAGTTTTCATTGTTGTGAAATATGCTAATTATATGTCATATTCAATAATAAAAATGCAAAACAAGTAACTTAATAAATATATGCCTTGTTGCAAAGTTTTTTTTAATTTTTATTATGTATATATATGTATATATTTGCATATCTCATGTGTAGAGGACGGATCCAGATGTCTGGAACCTGACAATGGCTCTGGTTCAAAAAAAAAATTCTATAATATTTTTTGTCGAAAACGTAATCGCTCTCTGCTTAAAATATTCTGAAGGGAAAAAAAGGCGCTAACGTCAAGTGATTTCCTGAAGCGCCAAAAAGGCCTCGAGACATCGCTCATGCAAATCTGTCTCCAACTTCCGAAGAAAATTTTCTAGGGAAGCCAGTGCTACACAATATGTCCAGAGCGCAAGAATCTTACAGGCGGTTTTGAGACAAAATTTTTATATAAAGTTTTAAAATGGTCTTTACTAAGCGTTTTCTGAAGTGAAAAGGGTGTTATTTGGTTTCATTGCCTTGGGCACCAAAATCCCTCATGAGACTATTGATAAAATGGGTATCCGAATACAGTAGAACTTTTATTAATCGTCCTGTATAGTGGATTCCGTCCCGTGGCCGAGTGGTTAGCACGCTTGGCTACTGATCTAAGGGACCTGGGTTCGAGCCCCGGGTAAGGCATGGATGTATGTGTCGTTTTTCTGCTGAGGTCCTGCCATCCTCTCAGACCTTCTACTATGGCATATAAACTGACAGGCTCCTGTCAGACCTCTGTGGCAAACAGCTGCTTGAGGGGGTATTTATTTTTTTATTTATAGTGGATTGAATACTATGAATTGTCGGATATTTGAGAAGAAATGCGAATAATTGCAAAAGACTGGGATAAAATTTAATGCAGTTAATTATGAATAATAACTGATAAGGAAACAAAAACATTTTATTAAAACAAAATGATAAATATGAAATTGTATCGACGAAAAACAACTTCAAATAGCTGTCAAAGAGAGTTAATTTCAACTTAATGCTATGAAGAAGCTACCACAAGATAATGTACTACTTATTTTAATCAAATGTTCTCTTTCTTTGTACAAATCCGTATTTCATAATTTTTCAATATGATGAAACTTTTAAAAAACCTTTTAGGGTATAATAATAAGTGGAAAAAAGGGAGAGTAGCATTGCGTTAGTAAACAGATTATTTAAAATTCCACTGAAAAAATGATTTCGCTGCAATGGGAAAATTCTGTGATCATAGTCTAGTAAGAAGTTTGTAATTCTGTCTTGATGCAGCTGCTGGGAAAAATATCCCTTAGCAACGACTGACACCTGTGAAAATTTCGACGTCCAACAGACTGCGGCAGTTTTTTCAAATGATAGGATAATCGAGATTTTACTGTATACCAGAAACCACGATAAAGAAACTTTTCTGTCTACGCCTCTGGCAGAAAGGATCGTTTTGTGGTTCAGGACCACATCGGAGTCACAGAAATAAAAAAGTTCTAAATAAATGATAAAAAAAAAATTATTTCTGCGTCTTACTTTGGTTAAAAATCTAAAAATCTTTCCTCTTAAGTCTTTCATTAAGTTACTTTAGATTCCGTTAAGTATCGATTTATAGTTCTGGTTTCTTGTGAAGGTCCAATTAATAAAAAAAAAACCCTTAAATCTCCGTTTCGATCTTTAACAGAATGCAACAATCAGGGTCAAATGCATTTATAAGTTAATCAACTGAATCAATTCATTATTTCCATTTCATCGTACAAAGAGATGCCAAACAAATGTGAATGAAACTGAAACAAAATATCGCCAAAAGGCTTAATTACGGAAAACATTATTGGACGCATTTTAAGAATTTTTATTGGATAAAATGGCAATTATTTTTCCACATATGTAAATCATAAAATGTTGCTATTTACTTTAATCTAAAGTACGTTTTCTTTCTTAATTCCACTTAAGAATCTAATATCTCTGTAATTAGATTTAAAAACCAAATTCGAAAAGGAGTATAAATTCTGTTTTAAATTAATTGATTGAAGCATAATTGTGCCTATATCAGTGATGGATCCGGAAAATGTCTTTGGGGTTTTTGTCTTTGGAAATTTTTCTCTTTTGAAAATGTCGTTGGGGTGGAGGGAGCGATATATACGAGGTAGGAATCCTTTTCGAATTAAGAGGTCCACTGACAAAAAGATTGATTTCGCAACTTTACAGGCCTTTTAGCGGAAACACATCCCATTCTTTTTCTAAATTCTTTTACTTCTGGACATAATAGCAATTTAATGAAATAATATTACACCCATTCCTTGATTTACACCGTAGATAGGTTACGGGATATCATCGTATAAATCGAAACCGTACACTCCACTGCAAGAATTCCCGAAACTCCACTCCAGGCTATTTCGCCACTTGAGCCGAACATGGATATCTGCCGCCCCTTTCTTCTGATCAGCCATTAGCTTGGTCAGCTTTATAGCAGCTATGGTTAGCTTATTGGCACATTTGCTACAAGGTGCGGTAATGATGGCCTTGCACCTTCCAGTATGACTCAGTTGTATACGCTAAACGGAAAGGAACAGGTCAACCCAGGCCTACGACAAGAATAGAATACCTGCCTTTATTTTTTAGAGTATTTTGGGGATTGAAACTTCTGCAGCTGTTAAAATTTCCTGATATAATTTTGAGTTGAGTAGCATTTTTATATTTGATATATTTTATTTTGTTGTTTGAGATGGCTTTCAGTAAACAGAAAATTTCAAGGAGCAAGAACTTATGAATATTTTATTTTCCATTGATAGTTCAGAGAATGAAGTCAACGGATTCAGATATCTTAAGAAGAGAACGAGGTTTCTATTGCAATTAAGCAATAATATTCAGCTGCACTGAATGACGAGCAAGGAAGGATTTTTCGACTCTAAAAAGTGATGATATAAGACTTCATTTTATACCATTTCATGGTCCAATCAAATCATTAATGAATCAATGACCTGGATTGCTCATGAAAATAGATATGAATTAGATCATAATCTTTCGCTAGGATCTGAATCCTTTGAAATTTTAAACTTACTGCTGAAAGGCAATATACGTGAATTGATTACGAACAATACGAACCGTTACGTTGACCATCTAAAGAAGGCACACTCAATCTGCAACTCATAAAACACACGGACAAAGTAATCTGAATCTACTGTAGATCATTTCCTCTAATTATTCGATCAAACAAATTTAGATGCATAACTATATGATTTTATCAATTCTTAATGTTAATTCAAAATGTATATTTTTTTCTTTTTGTTTCCACTTAAGATATTTCCTTGATTCCTTAAAAGTACACTTTCCTTGATTCCTTAAAAGTACACCTTGATACCTTAAAAGCAATACGTACGTCGTACAGCCGGTCGTCCTGAAATATTTGACTGTAATCCCAAATGCGAATATTCCAGCAGCATACCGCCCTCCCAGGCACTCAATATGCTCTTCAGACAGTGCACCAACTCCCTTGGCCAGCACGCTCTCTGAACTTGTCTCCAATCGAGCATGCCTGAGACTGTATCGGACAAAGACTCTTCGGCGGACCACGGCAGGTAACGACCATCGCTTGAATTACGCGTCCAAGTTGATAGCTCATGGAATGGTATCCTCCAAAGTGATATCCAGCATTTGTACGACCGATTGCATGCCAGATTGAAAGCTTGTATTGCTGCTCGAGGAGGTTCAACACCTTTTTAAAATGTGCCTTCTGTAAAATGTAATTCTCATTAAAAGGTAAAATAAACATTGAATCACTTCACACGTGTGATCACTGTCCTTTCTCAACAAGTTGTTTCTACTAAATAAATCTCATAGATTACGCTTCAATTGTTAGTGTTGTACTTTTTTTTCAATTTCCGCCAATGTATATTGTAGAGAAGTATTGATAGTTTCCTCTTCTTTCATATTGCAGTGCAGCAATCATAAACAACTCGCTCCTATTGCGAAACCATCATTGGATTTCCCACTCTGTACAGTGTTGGGAAACAATTAAAAGAAAAATCGATCTGTATCTTATGAAGTAATTCTACTTTAAAGCAATGGTTCACAATAGCATGTAAAGTGAAAAAAACTTCTGCTTTTTCGCTCTATATATCATTGTGAACCATTCAAGTGAGCATTATTATATTTTGCTCATGCTCAGAAGAATATTCGTTCTAATATTGTGAAACAATCGGACGAGACTTGGCTCTGTATCTTTCAAACCACCCATACAAATATTCGCTCTGTATTTTGTTGTGAACTATTATGTTATACAAGGAAAAGAAAACTCACTCCACTCGTTTAGTCAAACAAAATGAAAATTTCATTTCAATGAGTTTCCTTTTTTACGCTTTGAGGATTTTCCCCATTTCTGAAGTTTTTTCTTGTGAATGGTAATGTGTAAAGGCATCAGTAGACTGAAAACAAATTGAAATTAAATTATGCGTCCTGCCGGAGCTGAGCACACCAGTGTCGTTGCGGATTAGATGGGAATGAATTAAACACTGATTTTTTTTTTTTATCAAGGTTTGAATTTCTTTCACTGAAGTTGTATATCGTTCAATTTTCAAGATTAACTACAAAATGAAAAACTTAGTAGCTGACAAACAAACGCTAGAAAATCCCTCTGCGGACAGACTTTTTCTTAATTGTTTTCTTTGAAAGAGCTTTATGCTTCTTAATGAAACTTTAAATTGCTCCAATAACAGTGATATTAATATTCATTCATGCTAAGGACTTTACACTTTCAGCCCATAGAGCAACGACGTCCAATGAGTCATATTGCTATTAGATCAGATGTTTTAATATCGATTTAAAAAAAACTCTATTCTATGTTTTTTTTTTCGAGTCACATTCAGTAGTAAACATATCTCAAGATTCTGTGTTTACCAAATTGAAACAAGCGATATTGTAATTGCAAAAGGACTGCTAATAGTGGATCGGCAGTCTTTACGAAACTGAAAGCAATTGATATTGTGATGGGAAAAGAGTTCCAATAGCTGATTACAGACTATTTGGTTATGCGAAAAATATTAGAAATATTTGCTAGCAAAGAGGAATTCTAATCGCTAATTAGAAATTGCTTGTTCATAAAAAAACGGAAAGTAACTTTAATTGTGAATAGGAAAGCTGTTGGTTGATTAGAGATTGCTAGTCCATTAAAACCTGAAAGTAATTTATAATATGAATGTACAGAGGAATATTAATTTATTCCTTCTCCGAAGCGTACTACATTGAAAGACTTCTGTCAGATCTCTGTGACAAGCAGCTACATGACGGGAATTGTTTTCTGTTATTTAACGTAATGAGTGCTACAATAACGCATATCGCCTCTGGCGCATATCGTAATCTCGTTTTCAAAGAGAATAAAGTTTCACTTTACCTGCTTTTTCCTCCTTAAAAGTTTTAATTCGAATTAATGGAAGATGGGGAAAATGCAAACGGTAGTATTTTATTAGTACTTGGACAAAAAAAAGTATTTGTCTTTTATCTTTAAAATAAAAAGTTGTTTCCTCACATCTCTCTAAGAAAAGCGGGCGGATTGTTGCTCTTAGTGGAATATCTTTTCACACTCTAGCACTAAAATTTCACATTTCTACAATATACAGATCACTTGCAACATACGTTGAAAGGTTTCGCTTTTTCTACATTTAGTGAGTTATAACGATGTAAATTAAAACTACTTCAGAATTTCAAAAATGCGAATTATAATATTTGATTATAATTCGCATTTTTGATTAGTACCAATCCAACTAAAAAAGAGTTTCCAAAAATCTCTTAAAACAGTTGTGTTTCCTACCCACCCTGGACGTAAAGGGTGAACTTATTGTTATCAATGGAATCTTCATGACCGTCACATTGCACCATTGAAATTTCAAAATTCTAGCGTAAACACCTCGTTTGAAATATTCGTTTTAAATTGTGCGTTTCCCAACTTTTCCACCGTTAAGGGGCGCAATTATTGTTTTTGAGGGATTCAGAAAGTGGGAATCATAATATTTCATCAATACCTATCGAACCCAAAAAGAATTATTAATTTATCTTTAAAAACAATTATGTATCTCTAAAAACAAGAAAATGCGATCACCCATTGGGGGTAGGTGGGATCGCATTTTCTTGTTTTTAGAAACTACTCATTGTTTGCCAATAGAAACTTCATGAGCTTCACATTTCACCATCAAAATTTCAAATTTCTAACGTAAATACACCGCCTGCAATATTCGTTTGAATGTGTGCAATTTTCGATTTTTCCACCATAAGGAGCAATTATCACCATTTGGAGATTCCTAGAGTGCGAACTGTAATATTTGATCGATCTAACACAAAGTGAATTTTTAATATTTCTCTAAAAGTAAAGAATCCGATGTCTGCAGACGGGCAAACAGAGGAGAAAGGGAGAAGTACACACATTATCTCGGGTACTTTTTAAATAAAACAGAAATTTCGAAAGATAACAACCTTAATGCATTACGACACTAATTAAATTGAACCGAGAAGACACATAAATAGTCGATCATCGCCTTGTAATAAGAAATTTATGTTGCTTGTTTCGCCACGTATTTACTGAAACTTAATTCATTTGGGATGGATTATTTTACATCTGAGCGGCATTGTTTGTGTTGCAGTAATGAAATATTAGGCCAGGTCACAAGGATCCAGAGGCTCAGAGTTTAGGAGTGAAAAGGGGTCCATTGTACGGTTGTTAGGAGACAGATGGAAACTTCCCGTCAAGTCTATGCAGCTTGCTCTTTGACGTCCACAAGGTATGGCTCTCCTGCACATGGGTCCACGGCTTTGCGTCTCATCTGGAGGACGGTGACTCTTACAAAACCATCGGTATCCTCTTTGCGGATGGAGAGGAGGATGCCACATTTGAGACTCGAACCTGGGAACTGCAGATAACAAGCCTAGCGCTCTACCGACCGACTAAATCTCCCACCCACCCTCATTTATCAGGTTCACACTAAATCCACGGTTGTAAAACACGCGACATGCAAGTATGAGTCATGCGAAACAGCGTCAGTCATTCAAATCCTGTAGTTCCTTTTCTGTCACGTCATGGATACTTGAATATAATATATTGCTTTGTAAGACCGCGTATAATCAGTTTTGTTTCGAGTTGAACAAATAAACGTCAGTGTTATTTAAGCGCGTATAACACTGGGCAACACACAAAAAGACTGTGAAATGAAAATAACCAATCTTTACTAATTTCGAGGTGCTGAACACGAAAATGACAATAAAATTTGTCGGTTGGCTCTTGTTTAGGAGAGACAGAGATGGTCATGTATAAACCACTCAGTACACATTGAGTACATAGGTAACTATTTCGCAACGCTCTATTTTAAACTCCTGGTTGCAACATATTGCGTTGTATTGCATCAGCTCGCCATAGACACAACCTCCAGAGGTATTGCATCATTGTCTGATGCAATGTATCGCGTCATGGCATCGCGGCTTTACGATCGCGGACAAAAGATGATGCAATCGTTAGTTGTTAGCGACGTCTCATAGGGGGAACAAGTCTTTTGAACAACTCCCATTTACCCCTGAGTCATAAGTACAACACAAGTGATCTTTGCAGTTTTAATCCAGCAGTAGTGATGCCTCGTAACTGTGTTAATAGTGCAGATAAGTTTTGTTACATTTGCGGGGAAGTGACGTTTGCAAGCCAGAAAAGGACCATCACTGCAATAGTGAAAGCGGCGTATGAGTTTTATTTTGGATGCAAGATTGGGGACCAGGACAAGACCTGGACCCCACACATAGGCTGCAGTATGTGTACAAGAAATCTTCCGAAGTGGCTGAAAGGCGAAAAAGTGGCGATGCCGTTTGCTGTTCCTATGGTTTAGAGAGAGCCAAGCAAATGCACAAATGACTGCTACTTCTGCATGGTTCCACCTATTTCTAGAGGCATCACAAGTAACATGAAGTAGACAATAGTGTATCCAAATACACAATCTGTTCTCTGACCAGTTCCGCACGGCGAAAACCTTCCTGTTCCCGATCCTCCAAAAGAATTTTCCATCGATTCAGAAGATGAGGGAGGCGAACTGGCATCGGGTTCTCCACATCCTTCGGTGTCTAATGATGATCCATACATCTGCCACGGTGCGTCATCTGTGCCACACATTCTGACCGAAGAAGAAATGAACGGTCATGTTCGCGTTTTTGCACCTTGCTTCAGAAAGGAAGATGACCTTGTGTTCTGCTCCGATGTAGATGGCCTGATGAATGTCCTTGGAATCAAACATGACCCTCAAGAATGGCGACTACTCATAGACTCCTCGAAATTGAGTCTCAAGTCGGTGTTGCTGCATAATGGAAATCGACTTCCATCCATTCCGGTCATATATGCTGTCTACATGAAAGAAACCTACGACAACCTAAAACAGCTGTTGAACTGTCTTCAATACAGCAAATACGACTGGCATCTCTGTTGTGACTTGAAGGTAGTGGCTCTGTTGACGGGTCTGCAGCAGGGATATACGAAGTACTGCTGTTTCTTATATGAATGCGACAGCCGAGCAAACACTTTGCACTACTTAAAGAGAAACTGGCCACAGAAGAAATCTCTGAAGGTCGAAGAGAAGAATGTGGAACACCCAGCACTGGGAGAAACGCACAAAACCCTGCTACCGACCCTACACATCAAACTCGATGTGATGAAAAACTTCGTAAAAGCCATGGAATGGACTGCATCAACGTTCAAGTACTTGGCTGACAAATTCCCCCGACTCAGCGAAGCGAAAATTAAAGAGGGAATTTTTGTGAGTCCTCAGATCGGCGAGCTGTTCAGAGACCAGATGTTCGACAACCTGCTTCCGGGTGACGAAAAAACGGCGTGGGACGCATTTCGTCTGGTGTCAACTAAATTCCTCGGGAATGTCAGGGCAGAGAACTACAAGAAACTGGTTAAGGACATGTTGTCTCTCTATCACAAACTTGGCTGCAATATGTCCTTAAAATCCACTTTCTCCATTCCCACTTAGATTTCTTCCCCGACAACTGCTGCATGGTTAGTGATGAGCACAGTGAACCTTTTTACCAGGACATTGCAACGATGGAGAAACGATACCAGGAAAACTGGTTCACTTCAATGTTGGCTGACTACTGTTGGACGTTCGCCAGAGATGATCCTGAACAGCTGAATAAGCTGCGAGCAAAGCGACGTCGGAAGTAGAAGCGGAGTTTTATCGATACGTGTCATATGTACGTATTACTCTATTATATAAGAAATTATTGAGGATTTCTCAGAAATCGTAGCCAATTTTGCATTTTCATTGTCATATTCGGGTTCAGCACCTTGGAAGCTTTAAGAAATGATTACTTTTATCTCAGAGGCATAACTTTTATGAAAATTTATTGCCCAGTTGTAATCAAACCAGAAAGAATTTTTTTTAACGAAATCTTTTAACACATGATCGACGAAAGACTATTGTGTTTATATGGGCATATTCCAATTCCGACGTATTCCTGTCAAGGAGACAAATGGAAACAATCCTTTTGTAAGCAAAGGCATAAACATTCCAAGCTGACATTTTGTACGGCATTGATTCAGAGAGGCCCAATTTGAACTTAAAGACTTTGAGCAAAAGGTTTTCATAATGAAAGTAGTAACACTCTTTTTATCAAAATTGAGCATCCACGATTTTCATTTCAAAACGGAACTTCAAAGAGGGTGAAAATTTTAAAATGCTATTTTCAGGACGGCAAAGGTAAATATTCCAAAAGTGGAAAAATTCTAAGTTTGCACTTAGGTGGTAAAAAAAAATATTCGCTAGGAACGGCAGAAAAGTTAATTCATTTGAAACACCAAAAAAACAAATTCACTTCAGGCGACAAAAAAATTTCGCTTGAGGTGACAAAAAGTAATTTCACTTCAGGCGACAAAAAATAATTTCACTTGAGGCAACAAAAAATAATTTCACTTGAGGCGACAAGAAGTAATTTCACTTGAGGCGACAAGAAGTAATTTCACTTGAGGCGACAAAAAGTAATTTCACTTCAGGCGACAAAAAGTAATTTCACTTCAGGCGACAAAAAAGTAATTTCACTTCAGGCGACAAAAAGTAATTTCACTTCAGGCGACAAAAAAGTAATTTCACTTCAGGCGACAAAAAGTAATTTCACTTCAGGCGACAAAAAGTAATTTCACTTCAGGCAACAAAAAAGAATCTCACTTCAGGCAACAAAAAGTAATTTCACTTGAGGCGATAAAAGTAATTTCACTTCAGGCGACAAAAAATAATTTCACTTGAGACGACAAAAATAATTTCACTTGAGGCGACAAAAATAATATCGCTTGAGGCAAAAAAATAATTCGCTTCGGGCGACAAAAAATTCCGCTTCAGGTGAGAAAAAATAATTTCTCTTGAAGCGACGAAAAGTAATTTCACTTGAGGCGACAAAAAGTAATTTCACTTGAGGGGACAACAAATAATTTCGCTTGAGGCGACAAAAAATAATTTCACATCAGACGACAAAAGTAATTTCTCTTGAGATGACAAAAGTAATTTCACTTGAGGCGACAAAAATAATTTCACTTGAGGGGACAAAAATAATTACGCTTGAGGCGACAAAAAATGATTTCACTTGAGGCGACAAAAAGTAATTTCACTTGAGGCAACAAAAATAATTTTACTTGAGGCGACAAAAAATAATTTCACTTGAGGTGACAAAAATTATATCGCTTGAGGCAAAAATATTATTCGCTTGAGGTTACAAAAAATTTCGTTGAATTGTGAAAAATAATTTCTTTTGAGGCGACAAAAAGCAATTTCACTTGAGGCGACAAAAAATAATTTCACTTGAGGGGACATAAAATTATTTCTATTGAGGCAACAAAAAATAATTTCACTTGAGGCAACAAAAAGTAATTTCCCTTGAGGCAACAAAAAGTAATTTCCCTTGAGGTGACAAAAATAATTTCACTTGAGGCAAAAAAAATAATATTGCTTGAGGTGACAAAAAATAATTTCACTTGAGGCGAAAAAAATAATATTACTTGAGGCGAAAAAATAATTCGTTTTGCTGACAAAAAATTTCTCTTTAGGCGACAAAAAGTAATTTCACTTGAGATGACAAAAAAATTCTCTTGAGGTAACAAATAGTAATTTCACTTGAGGGAACAAAAAATTTCACTTGAGGCAACAAATAGTAATTTCACTTGAGGGAACAAAAAAAAAATAATTCATTTGAGGCTACCAAAAGGAATTTTTCTTGAGGCGACAAAAAGTAATTTAACTTAAGGCAACAAAAAGTAATTTCACTTGAGGCGACAAAATAATTTCATTTGAAGCGACAAAAATAATTTCGCATGAGGCAACAAAAAATAATTTCACTTGAGGCGAGAAAAAATAATATCGCTTAAGGCGAAAAAAATAATTAGCTTTGGAGACAAAAAATAATTTCTCTTTAGGCGACAAAAAGTAATTTCACTTGAGGGAAAGAAATCATTTCACTTGAGGGAAAAAAATCATTTTACTTGAGGTGACCAAAAATAATTTCTTTTGAGGCGACAAAAATAATTTCACATGAGGTGACAAAAATGATTTTACTTGAGGCAACAAAAAGTAATTTCACTTGAGGCTACAAAAAATAATTTCACTTGAGACTACAAAAAATAATTTCACTTGAGGCAACAAAATAATTTCACTTGAGGCAACACAGAGTAATTCCATTTGAGGCGACAAAAATAATTTCACTTGAGGCAACAAAAAGTAATTTCACTTGAGGCGACAAAAAGTAATTTCGATTGAGGCGACAAAAATAATTTCACTTTAGGCGGCAAAAAATAATTTCTCTTTAGGTGATAAAAATAATTTTACTTGTGGCGACAAAAAGCAATTGCACTTGAGGAGACAAAAATAATTTCACTTCAGGCGACAAAAAGTAATCTCATTTGAGGCGACAAAAAATAATTTCACTTAATTATTGTGGCCAAAGGAGGAGAAATTTAATTCAGCCGACAAAGCGCGATTTTTATTTGAGGTTGCCGAAAAGTAAAATCCTTTGATGCCAAAGAAGATAAATTTTCCTGAAGTAAAAAAAAAGCTATTTTTCATTAAGGAGGGAAAAAACGTGCAAATTCTCCTGAGATTGAAAAATATAAATTTTCTTGCTACAGCCAAATATAAATAGACGGCAAGGGGATAAATTGACTTGAAGCAGTAAAAAACTTAATTGAATGGAAGGGAGACGGACACTTTCTCCAAAAACAATTGATGCTAATTAAGACACTACGAAAAGAATGCAAGGATCTGGATAGTAAAAAGAGATTGAGTTTGCAAACACTAAAATTGCGATTCTTACAAACAACCACTGAGCTATTGTCCAAGTTGTACATACCTTTTACAAACTACCTGTTTGCAGGGACCTCAAATATATTTTCAGCTGTATATTTAATTATATTAATTAATTTCGTCTCCTAAGTAATAATAAAAGCATTTCTTCTCAGAGACTCATTACTTCCAGAGCAGTGAGGGGGGAAAACGGCAATTGTAACAAAAGATTCGAGACGGCTCTTTTCCGTCGAGACAGACTAATTTTCTTCCTGGTTTTCTTCAAATGACGTAAATTTGAAAGAATATTCATCCGCCTACTTCCTTACGCAAGCAGAGTGTATTCATTTCCGCTGATTAGTGCATCGCCTCAGGGGATCTGTTGTCTCGAGAAACACCGCATAAAGCAACTCGAGAGTTGTTTTCTTTAAGGATATCTTTAAAAAAAAAGCAACTTCAGAAAATTATTGTTCTCTGGTGTCTGACAGGGATAATAATAGGGATAATAATAGCTCTGGTAAAATCCTTAGGAACCATGCCTTTATCATAAAAAATATTCCGAATTTTAGTTATCCAAGTTGTAACCAAAACATTCCCAGCTCTAAGCACTTCTGTAGTAATTTCATCTACCCCTGGGGATTTATGAAGTTTAAGTTTAGAAATAGCCAAAATAACTTCAGATTGTGTTATAGGGCCAACATTAAAGCCACCAATGCATCTATCATCATTGCAAACAATGGGAGTAGAGCTAACCACATTCTTTAGAACATCACTGAAATGCTCAGCCCACCTAGTCATGACAGAATCCTCACTTTCTATAACCTTACCTTGTTTTTCCTTCAATCCCTGTATACCTGTCCGTTTTCTACCACACAAAACATTAACTATCTGGTACAGCTTTCCACTGTTATGCTGTCTAACTGCTTCCTTGGCTTTGTCAGCCAAGCCATCAAGCCAAAGATTCTTATCAGCAGCTAACTGATCCTTTACACGTTTATTAAGCTCTCTGTAATGCTTTCTATTAGGAATAGTAGGGTATTGATTAAGGACATTCCTGCAGTTCTTTCTTTCTGAATTAAGCTCAAGTGCCTTATCACTGAAATAATTCTGTCTCCTCTGCTCCTTTTTTCCTAAAAGAGTACTGTTAGTTTCCAAAAAAAGCCTGTTTAAAATGGTCCCATTCTTCCTCAACTTCAGTAGTAAGCAAACCATGACTGTCATAATGACTAAGTAACCTATCATGGTAAGCTTTGGCTATAACTGGGTCTTTCAGAGCTTCAGTATTAAAAGTAAATTTTTTAACCCTAGCACAACACTTTTTAAGTTTAAGTTGCAAGACACTTTTAACAAGGTAATGGTCAGATCCAATTTCAGCTCCCCTGTATGCCCTGGTATTTCTAACAGAACTAGCCCATTTGCTGTTAATTAATATATAATCAATCATATTCTTATGCAGCCCATCAGGTGAAACCTATGTGTACTTATGTATGTCGCGGTGTTTGAAATAAGTGTTAGTTATTCTGAATCCATTGAGTTTACTTACCTGTAGGAGACGTTGCCCATTGCCATTGCAGCTGCCAATACCAAAAGGACCTATTACTCCTTCCCAAAGGTCAGAGTCAGTACCAACTTTGTCTTTGAAGTCACCAAGAACAAGGGCAATATCTCCTTTCTTGACAGAATTCAAAATATTTTGAAGTTGTTCATAAAACCTATCCTTCTCATCCTCATTGGCATCCTCAGTGGGGGCATAACAGCAGATAACATTCAAGTCTTTAACGCTTGTCTGAAATTTTGCTGTAAGAAACCTTTCATTAATGCACTCATATCCTAGAAGAGCATCACTAGCGTGTCTGCTGAGAAGCAGATCCACACCTTGGTGATGTTTATTGTCTTCCCTCCCTGAAAAGAGAAATTTAAGATTATTTTTAAGAATCTGACCTTTATCTATCCATCTGATCTCTTGCAAGCCGAGAATATCAAAAATATGACAGTGGAATTCTTGTGTGAGGACATCAAGAGAAAAAGCTGTGTGCAGAGTCCTCACATTCCAACTACTTGTGGAGAGAAAATGGTTAGTGGGATCTTTAAAGAAACTATGTTTATTGATAGAGGGAATGCTGACAATATCAAACACCCCCCTAATCGCAGACATGGGGCAAAGACCCGTTCCCCAACACTAAAAGCTGAAGCCATCTACACTGGAAGACTTCCTCCAATGTAGAATTTCACGATGCCAGTAGAAGCAAAGAGTTCAGGTGCATGTGATGATATGTGCTCAGGATTATCCACCAGCTGATAAACATATCCTGTGAATCTATTCGCTTGGGGCTGCCCCCACAAACAAACAAAAAACACAGCGGAAGATTTTCCCTCCACAGAAGCCCACCAGTGCAGCAAATTTAGGATCCATAATCAAGCTCAGAGCATAATAGTTAACATAATGAAAACTCTCTATAATAAAAATGAGTCGTGTGTGAGAGTTGGTAAGGCTTATAGCAATTGGTTTAGCATTACTTCTGGTGTTCGACAAGGGTGCATTTTTGTCCCCTTTTCTCTTTAGTTTGGTTATTGATTATGTTATGCGAAATTCACATCACGGAAAAGATTTTGACTTTAAATGGACTGGAGGTACGAAAATTTCTGATTTAGATTATGCTGATGATTTAGCCCTTTTGGCAAATGATGTTGATGAGATGAACTCTTTCATTCGAACTGTTGATGAGACTGGTAGTAGAGTAGGTTTGGTTATAAACAGAGAGAAAACTAAAGTGATGAATATTGGTCAGGCAGGCTTTGATTCAATTAATCTGAATGGTTGCAATCTTGAACAGGTGTTACAGTTTAATTATCTTGGGAGCTATGTAACAGATACTGGTGATGTGCGGCATGAGATTAACAGACGAATAGGGATTGCTGCCGGGACTTTTAAGAATCTATGGAGAGTGTGGAGAAATAGGCGTATAAACCTAACGACTAAAATTAGACTGTAAAATAGTTTGGTTCTTTCTGGGGTTAGTTATGATAGTGAAACTTGGGCACTTTATAAACAAGGTAACAGGAAAGCAGATGCTATTGATTCTAGGTTCTTACGCAGTATCTTGGGCATTAGGTGGTTCAACGTTGTAACTAATGATGAGGTTAGGCAAAGGAGTTTGCAACCTCCTTTAAGCAGCATATTGTGCAGAGAGAGACTCCGTTGGTTTGGCCCATGTTGCCCGTATGGATAATTTTATAAATTGGCGAATAGAGGTATGAACAATGTGCCTAAAGGCTTCAAAAACAGGGGGAGACCTAGGATGCGGTGGGCAGACAATGTCAAACAGGACCTTATTAGAATTGGTGTGCAGTGGCCAGATGCAGCAGATGTAACTCAGGATGGACTTGCTTGGAGAATTAAATTGTACGGTCTGGTTGGACCTCCGTAGTGCATATTGCTGCTTGAGGATGATGATGATGGTGTCTGATGGAGGGAAAATTAGCAGATTAAAGTGCCTTAAAAATATTTTATACTTCGATACAGATAGGTTGAAAATGTGTGCTGGTGATTATTAAGTGCTGGAGTAATTGCCTTGGATTAGAATATCTCTTAATCTGGTAAGGATTTTCGGTTTTTCGGATGTTCATTCTCTAATAACATTTAAATAGTTAGATGGAGTGACTTCGAGATATTAGTTTCAAACAAGAGTGGTTGTTTTCTGTTTATCGTCCATAGGTATCCAACTATTTCATTTTAAAACGTAAATGAAAAATTCTTTTATCTCGTTTTCAAAAAAACAACAACATTAGTTTTACTGTCCGTCTGTAGACAAAAAACTTTTTTGTTTATAGAGATCAAATAAAAATTCTTTTTGTGTTGGATAGGTGTTGATGAAATATTACGCTGTGCACTTTCCGTATATCGCAAAAGTTATAATTGTGCCCTCTAACGGTATAAAAATAATGAAAATTCCAAAATTTCAACCCAATTTTACAAACGATGTAATTATAGCAGAAATTTGAAATATTATGGGGAGAATGTGAAGGTTTCGGAGTTTCCATTGGAAAAATCAGTTGACCCCTTAGACCGAGGGAGGGTGGAAAGAAAAGGCAACTTTTTTGTTTTAAGAGTAAATTAAAAATTAATTTTAGGTTGGATAGGTAATATGAAATATTACGATATGAACTTTCCGAATCACTCCAAAAGCTATAAATGCGCCCCCTAACGGTGCCAAAGTTGAAAATTCCGAAATTAAAAAAATATTATAAACGATGTGTTTATATGTTAGAAATGTTTAATTTTCGTGATGGAATGTGAAAGTCATGAAGTTTCCGTCGGCAACAATAAGTCCCTCATGAGATGAAACGCAAACGGCTTTGTTCGAGAGAAAATTGTTTGTTTTTTAGAGATAAATTAAAACAAAAACCTTTCTGGTCGAATACACATTGATGAAATATTACGACTTGCACTTTCCGAACACCCAAAAGCTATAATTGCGCCCTCTAATATTCGAAAAGATAGAAAATTCTAAAATTTTTAACCATTGTTGCAAATGATATATTTATTCTAGAAAGTTGAAATTTTAGCGGTGAAATGCGAAGTCACAAAGTTTCCATTGATCGCAATGAGTTGACCTCTTAAGCCCACGGTGGGTGGAAACAATTGCCCACGGTGGATGGACTCTTAAGCCCATGGTGGGTGGAAAACATTGCCCAGGGTGGGTGGACTCTTAAGCCCTGGGTGGTGTTCTGTCAACTGTCCTTTTTATATAACCATTCTTATCGTAATGCTATTTTATTCAAGTGAACTCTACAGAGAAAATCGCATAGATTAAATTCTTCAAACAACTGTTTCACTAATACACTATTTTCGTGCAGTTAGCGAATGCAAGCTTCTCTACTTTAGCACTATCGAGTTTTGTGTGAAAAGGGAATTTTTTTTGTTTTAAGAGATAATTGAAAAACTATTTTTAGTTGGATTGGTATTAATGTAACATAATTTGCATTTTTTAAATGCTTAGGTATATTTACTTTATATGGTTAGGGATCACTAAATATGGTAACGGCGAAACTTTTAAGGAATGTTGGAAATGATCTATTTATGACAGAAATTTTAAATTTTAATTTTCGGTGACAGAGTGTTAAAAGATGTTCCAACTGATAGCAACAATCTGATCCCTTTTCTCAGAGGGATGTGAGGAAAGCAACTTTTCAAACTCAAAGGAAAAATGCAAATACCTTTCTTATTATGTAAATTACTAATAAAATTCTATTATTTGTCTTTTCCCCATCATCCGTTACCTCAAATTAAAATTTTTAAGGATGGAAAAACTTGGTAAACATAAAACTTCATTCTCTTTGAAAACGAGATTCTCTTATGAGCCGGAGACGATATGCGTTCTTCTAGTTAGCTTTTCCGTTTTTTCTGTTTATCTCATGCCGCACATCACCAGTATCTTTAACATAGCTCCCAAGATAATAAAACTGAGACACTCGCTGAACTGTGCAACCTTTCAAAAGAGTATAGAGTAGATGATATAATATAATGATATAATGCAACCATTCGAAACAATAATAATAGATAAAATATTTTAATTACAATTAAAAAGAAAAAGTATGAGAGTGTTAGATTTTATTATAATATTTTTGCATATTCTTCAATTAAGAAATATGTTTTATAGCATTATATTATATATTAAAAATAGTACACAGAAAGTAATATCAAAACCTCTAATCATAATAAAGATCCATTACACCAGGGGTTCTCAACGTGGGGTAGGCGGTAAAATATTTTGGGGTACGCCTTGAGAGCTCGAAGGTCGCTAGATCTAGTAACAAAGTCGCTAAGTTGGCATTATTATACTATACCTATAGATTTATCTATCTATATAAGGGGTACGCCAGTTACATACACATTTCCAGGGGGTACGTGAAGCAAAAAAAGGTTGAGAACCACTACATTAAACTAATCATTCCTTCACAATAAAGAAGACGAGAATATTTCCAAAAGTAATAAGGATAAGATAATACTGAATGTACCTAATAACAAAAGGTGCCTTTGTTAAGAGCAATGAAACCAGAGAAAAGGAATTAGAGTATAAATATGTCGTCTATATCAAGATCCACAGAAATGTCGGTAATGATTATCATGAAATTAATTGTGATAAAAATGAAGCTGAGTATAAGCATGGATTCGATCGATAAGAATGATCATTGTTGTTGAATGATTAATTTATGTGGTAAAAGCAAATGTGATGAGTTTAATTATCACCTTATAAAGGTGATAATTACTTGAGAATGATTAATGATGATAAGGTAGAAGAAATGGTAATTTGTAATAGGAATAATTTAAATGCGTTGAGGGTTTATATAATTATCCGATTAATGATGATTTTCGAATAGAGTATTGTAAGCCTGAAAGCAAAAGGAAAGTTGAGATAGAAAGCGAAGATAATTCTGATGAAGAATTTAAGTTTCTGACAGAGAATAAGCATATTTCGGAACAGAAATCATAAATTTCATTTAGAAAAGTATCTAAATCTGAGATACAGAATAACTGTATCATGGAAAGTAAAATTAATAATTAAGTAAAATGAAAAGTTATGAAGAAAATATAGAAACATCTGAGTTCAAAGCTAAATGTCAAATAATCAATAGTTGTGATTTCAAAATTGAGGATAACACTGGTTTACAAGGTTTTTATAGCATGAACAATTGTAGCTGCCTTTAACAATTTTTCAGGTGCTAAATTTCTGGGCCTTAAAAATGGCTAGCACGTCACGTTTTTATGTTATTGGTCATTTTGACTCCTATTAAGATCTTACTATACCAACACCTCCAGGCAACTGGGAGGATACCAGATATTTACTTTTTGTGACTAGCTCTAGTCCTATTTTTGCTATAAAATGGCAAATGTGATAAAAAAAATAATGTCTGCAGTCGAAAAAGAATATATTCTATTATCTACTTATACTAAAAATATATATATAATATCTATAGTAAATAATATAATTTTTTTATGGATTGGAAGGTTCGATGCAAATTCGCTGTAGGAGGCTGTGATATTTTCAGTTTTCCTTACACCACTTAGGCATGAGGCTCAATGTCCTCTACCCGTATTGATATTATATCCTCAATTAACAACAAGCTCATAAACTGACGTAACATTTAAAAAAATATATTTTATCCTTGACCTAGAATTTTTTTTATATTTCCAAAATTTCTTATTTACGCACGTTACTCCTGAACGTTGTGATCAACTAAAGTGGCATCCTTCGCTCTTTATAAAGAAGTTTTTGTGCTGCCTATTAGTCAAGGATGGTGAGTATTTTTCTTCTCTCTTCTTGGCATCCCAGCCATAAGAGCAAAGGCTTCTCCTCGTCTTCGGAGTAAAGGCAAATATTTGTCTTCCAATGGGCTCCATCTTCTTTTATGGTAGCTCCATCTGCTTCGATGCCTCGATGCCTTGATCGCTTTTTGTCATAGGTGCGGCTTCTCCTTTATGCCACGATTCCGCTGTCTCAGGTGACACTGTCACACTGACCTTGGTGAGAAGCACATAGAATGTTTCTTTGTGTCTTCTGATAACATTCAGCTTCTGACGGAGTACACAGATTTGAAAAATAGCGAGTTTCTGACTGGAAAATACTAAAAAGACACGAAAGTCGTTTATAAAAGACCGTTAAAATGAAATGAAAAAAATCGTTATAAGGAAAGTTGCGAATCGTTCTTATCGTAAAATACAGTTGGACAGCCAACTGGTGTCTTTGAGATTTAAAGCAAATCTTATATAGTGAATAAGGTTAGCTAGGATACATTACCTTTAAGCGGAACTTTTGTTGTTGAAATCATAAACCCAAGATTAAGAGCTAGATTGGGGAAGAGATTGCATTCGACAGATGTTAGGAGGCAAGTGAAAATCAAGCTACTGACATAATACCATCCCAAAAATCAGAAAATCTCCACCGAAGTCCCCCAAACTTTTAGGCTGCAATTGTGAATCTAAAATAATCTCTATTATCCCAAAAATTGGACGGCTCCTTCCCAAAAGCCCCCGCTCCAAAAAATTTCCCGCCCTGCCCTCGGTCACTAGAGGACACCGATGGGCTTGGAATGGTCGCCGTCCTTCGGATGAGATATTAAGACATGTTCCGTGTGCGGGACAGCCATATTATGTGCACGTTACCATATTATGTACACGTTAAAGGACACGCTGGATGGCCTTGATAGGAGGCATCTGTCTCCTAACAGCTGTCCTGTGGATTCCTATTCCCCTTAACCTTCTCTGAGACTTTGGGGTTCTTATGGCCTGACCCTTTAGCCCTTTGTATGCAAAGAAAGTGCCACTCAGAGATAAAATTATCCAAATCAAAAGCTTCAGAAATGTAAGTTGTAGTTTTGGTATTTCCTTAACTATCCTCAGTTTTGCCAAAAAATTCGCGAAATCACACCAGAAGCCTCCTAAAATTTAAGCCTTTTTGACCTCTATGGCAAGAGCTGATTAACGATTTAAATGGAAACTGAAGAGCGATTTGAAAGGAAAGCAATAATTCTTATATTGAAATTTATTAAATTGTATAAAAGTATTTTTAGCAGATTGTGCGACGATTTTTTTCAAAATTCAGTGATTTTTCCCAAACCAACTGTAGTTAAATATCTCAGGTTTTAGAATTATTTAAATTGTGAAAGAAAATCATTGAATATCAAGATGTAGATTTGATTAAAGATTTTAAGTTATCTTGCATCGTGCGTTTCCAAATAAAGTTTATTTAAGAAGTCACGGATACAGAAAGCGTTTCTATTTTTCCTTCCAGTGTCAATAATACTCTTACCTGTGGATCACCACTGGAATAAAATAAAAACTCGCTTGTCGAAAATGCCTATAAACAGATAAAATGTATATGGTTATAACGGAGCAAATATGTTTTCCATTTCAGAGCATTGTATTTCCTCACTTCGCCAGTCCAAGACGTTTTGTCGCTTCCAAGCAAACTTACTTTTTGCCACCCAACGTAAATCCCCTTTTTTATCAGCTATAAGTAGATGCATTTTTCTGTCCCCAAAAACGTTTCCTTTTGCTACCTCATATAAATGTACCCTTTTTGCCATTCCGAGTGATTTTACACTTTGCTACCAGAGCTGGATTTACACGTCATGCGCTCCCTAGGAATATAAAAGCAATATTGCGCAATTATGCTCGAGTGGCCAGAAAGTTTGCTTTCTATCGAAGTTTAGAAAATTTTTATCCTCTCAGTCCTGAAAAATATGATGTAATATATTCTAAATAGTTTTGTGAATTTTAATGATAATACATATTTCTTATCAAATACTGAAAAAAATTAATGTAATAAATCGATGTTATAAATAGCATAAAATTAATTTTATTCGCTATGCAGTAACATTTGGAAATCAAATTTATGGGAAAATCTGGTCCTGTCTGCTGCTTCAAGAGATCTCAGTATTTTTTGGTTTATACTGAATACGATTTTACCATTCCTTACCAGAAATGAAATATCAGGCAAATCTTAAGTAATGAGATTTCAGCATTACTATGCTAGCGAAATCGTGTATATCAGCATTTTGCTTTAATAACACTTTCATACTGAGCTGAGATCAACAAACTAATCGAATCATTTTCTTGCTGCCCTTAAAATTTCTCTGCCCCAATGGCTACTTAGAATTCTGCTCTCGGAGGAACCTGACTTGTGAGTATAAGAAAGACGTATATCACTTTCAAAAGTTTGAAAAAGTTATTATTTCAAAAAGTTATTGAGTTACACCCCTGAATTACACCCCCACTAAGTTAACCCCGCCCCATTCATACACACACACACACACACACGATCCCTTCGACCCCACAAAGACAGCCCGAGCAAATCAAGATAATTCAAAGTTCCAACATTGTAACAAGACAGCTTTAATGAACTCGTTAAGTGGTAAGATTCATGCCACTGGAGTGAGACAACTTTCAAATCCAATTGCGCTTATAGCTCCATAAACTGAAGAACTCTGATGTGAGGTGCAGTTGCTAAGTGAAAGGCCTCCTTGAAAATAAGAGAGCTCCGTGAATCAGCACTATTGTCCTGATTCTTTTAGGACGCTAATAAACAGCGTTGAAGCAATGGTATAGCAAAGGCCTAAATTTGGAAGGGGAACGGTTCTGGAAGACTCTTGATTTTTGGAAGCTGAGGTGTTCTATGGAAGGCTCGTCAGAGACAAAACTTTGGTGTCTTCTGGGTTTTGTTGACTATTTTCTAACCCTAGAGTTCAAGATAGTGGTATGCAAAAAAGAGATCAATAAATAAATATCCCCTCAAACAGCTGCTTACCAGAGAGGTCAAAATGGCTTAAATTTTAGGAGGCTTCTGGTGTGGTTTCTCGATTATTTTAGAAAACTTAGGATAGTTAAGGAAATACCAAAACTACAACTTACCTTTTTGAAGCTTTTGGTTTGAATAATTTTACCTCTGAGTGGCACTTTCTTTGCATACAAAGGGCTAAAGGGTCAGGCCACAAGAACCCCAAGGTCTCAGAGAAGGTTAAGGGGAATAGGAATCCACATGACAGCTGTTAGGAGACAGATGCCTCCTATCAAGGTAATCCAGCTTCTCTAGTGACCGAGGGCAGGGCGGGAAGTTTTTCGGAGCGGGGGCTTTTGGGAAGGAGCCGTCCAATTTTTGGGATAATAGAGGTTATTTTAGATTCACAATTGCAGCCTAAAAGTTTGGGGGACTTCGGTGGAGATTTTCTGATTTTTGGGATGGTATTATGTCAGTAGCTTGATTTTCACTTGCCTCCTAACATCTGTCGAATGCAACCTCTTCCCCAATCTAGATCTTAATCCTTGGGTTTATGATTTCAACAACAAAAGTTCCCTTAAAGGTAACGTATCCTAACTAACCTTATTCACTATATAAGATTTGCTTTAAATCTCAAACACAACAGTTGGCTGTCCAACTGATTTTTACGATAAGAACGATTCGCAACTTTCCTTATAACGATTTTTTTTTCATTTCATTTTAACGGTCTTTTATAAACGACTTTCGTGTCTTTTTAGTATTTTCCAGTCAGAAACTCGCCATTTTTCAAATCTGTGTACTCCGTCAGAAGCTGAATGTTATCAGAAGACACAAAGAAACATTCTATGTGCTTCTCGCCAAGGTCAGTGTGGCAGTGTCACCTGAGACAGCGGAATCGTGGCATAAAGGAGAAGCCGCACCTATGACAAAAAGCGATCAAGGCATCGAGGCATCGAAGCAGATGGAGCTACCATAAAAGAAGATGGAGCCCATTGGAAGACAAATATTTGCCTTTACTCCGAAGACGAGGAGAAGCCTTTGCTCTTATGGCTGGGATGCCAAGAAGAGAGAAGAAAAATACTCACCATCCTTGACTAATAGGCAGCACAAAAACTTCTTTATAAAGAGCGAAGGATGCCACTTTAGTTGATCACAACGTTCAGGAGTAACGTGCGTAAATAAGAAATTTTGGAAATATGAAAAAAATTCTAGATCAAGGATAAAATATATTTTTTTAAATGTTACGTCAGTTTATGAGCTTGTTGTTAATTGAGGATATAATATCAATACGGGTAGAGGACATTGAGCCTCATGCCTAAGTGGTGTAAGGAAAACTGAAAATATCACAGCCTCCTACAGCGAATTTGCACCGAATCTTCCAATCCATTAAAAAATTATATTATTTACTTTGGATATTATATATATATATATATTTTTAGTATAAGTATATAATAGAATATATTCTTTTTCGACTGCAGGCATTATTTTTTTTATCACATTTGCCATTTTATAGCAAATATAGGACTAGAGAACTCCAAATATTCGAGGGGTAAAGCTAGCTCACTCTATTGTGCTTCAGTCACTCCTCTAACCCTTTCTCTGCTCTCGGTGAGAAAGGGAGACATCAGTGGGATCAGAAAGATCATCTCCTTCGAATAGAATATTAAGATAACGTGTCTCAGTTTACAGGAGAGCAACAGTTTTTTGCACTTTAAGGAACACACTCTACAGCATTGACGGAGGTCTTCCGTCTCCTAAAAGGTGTTCAGTGGGTTATGTACTCAAATTCAATTCTTTGTGACCTGGCTATTTTGTGCAAAACTGCTTCTAAGAAATAAAACAGTCCAAACCGCGTAAAAAAACGAAAATTAACCGTAGTTCCCCAGCCTATTCTCTCACTTGTCTGGATAGCATTCATAATTTGCCAAGTGCTGAAAAATATATGATAATGGACAAATGTGTGCGTAACTCTAAAGAATTTTAAGCAAATTTAATTAATTTTCTGAACGCTGTTGTGATATAGTATTGAGGAAATCGTATAATATGATGAGCGTTAAATATCCTATAGCATGACTTCCATTAATAGAGATGCTGTAATTAGAGGACAGGGTACGTTAATAAGGTATGTACTCATCCATGACAGCATACAACTCATTCAACGCGTTGTCATACAGTTGAGGAGGTTTTGTGTTAAAAAGTCCTCTCGTCCACAACCGTAGATCTGAGCATGTAGTGTTCCTACAAGAATCTGGCATCCTACTCATTGGATCCCAATAGGGCCCTAATCTGCATTTCCGAGGTTCGATTCCTGACTGGGTATGCATTGAAATTTATCTCCACAAAACTCCCTGCCTTGCCCTAGATCGATAGAAGACACTGATGGGCTTGAAAAGGCTGCAGTCCGTCAGATGACACATAAAGCTATGGCTAGTGTGCAGGAGAGCTCCACTCCGTGCACCTTAAAGACGCTGGACGGCCTTGATAGGCGGCTACGATCTGTCTCCTAACGTCTCTCCAGTGGGTCTCCTCTCCTAACCTTCTCTGATGCCTCAGAGTCTATGTGACCTTGCCATTTAGCCCATTGTGTGCAAAAAGAGTGCCGCTCAGAGGTAAAACTGCTAACCGCCATTTGATCTCGGTTACGAATCTGGCTGGCCATTACATCCTTATCTTTCAAGAACAACAAGGGCGAGCATTGCCGTCCATAAAGATGATATCAGGGCTGAAAGCAGCCCTAAAAAGCCTCACATAGTAGAAGAATCTATTCAATGTTACACTGGGCAGTCAGAATACGCTTCCATATATATGTGAAGCTCTTTGAGGTGAATCATTCAGCCGACATCATCACTCTATCCGTCAGCAAAATGAGCCCTTTTTCTGACATTAGAGCTGTTGTGGGAAGTTCCTTGTTCTCTCCAGATGAGCACATGTCGAGAATCGGTATTAGAACTGACTCTGGGGTCATCTATGAAGAGCACATTGGCCCACTGTCCCGAGTTCCAAAAGTGATGTTGTCTTCATTACGTTAAACCAGATCTACTGTTGAAAAGTGTGAGGAGGACACCAGTCAGGGATTTTCATGGATACCAACCCCGTTCATGTAGACTCCTATATAGAATGTCTTGAAGCTGTAATCCCTGTGACCACTGATAACTTGCGAGATAGTTGCCTTGTAGTCATTTGCCTATAATTGTCTTGACGTTAAAGAGAAATAATGGTTGTCCTCGGTTGTTTTAACCCAAGGACGATGTTATCCTGAGCTACGACTAACATCTGTTTCTTAAAACTCTCTCGAAATTCTGGAGAGGACATTTCGTTGTATATTGTAAGGCCCTCAATACCACGGTTTGAGATTAACCCACTTCCATCCTACGTATTGCTCTCCACGGTAAACATAGATGTCATCTTTGTGACAAGTGAAATCAAATTTCTACTAAAATTAACATCAGACTGATTGAAACGAGAATTTAGTGGGATCTGTAACCATGTGCTCTTTAGTAGCAACCCTAATTTGCATACTCTTCGTCGTGACGGTTAAATGTGCACCGATTTTCCTCTTTTACATTGCAAAACTTACAGTGAATCACATTTTGTGCCATTACCTTATAGAGTACATTTCGAGATACGACAGTATCCTTTTATTTGGAGCGCCAGTGTGCATAGAAGAATGCTAAACTTTTGAAATAATTTCCATCACTTGTCACAATTTCTAGAGGAATTTTTATCCTTTATTGTCGTAGCATAAAGAAATTAATTCCTAAGGAATGAATTTATTTTCGGAAGGAACATACCAAAGTTTTTCAGTTGACCAGAGCGTGCAGTGATGTATCATATCAGCTTTCGCACTCTTAAGGTATCCTGGAAGGAACATGGCTATTAATTATAGAGGAAACATTGTCTTCAGTCAACAAACACACGAGCTCCTGATAACATGTTAGGCATTTTATCAATGATCTCTATTATCAGTTAGAAACGATACTACGCAATTAACATAATCCGTTAATGGAGTAGATCTTGATCGGCTGGATCGGTTGGTAGTTCAATGATAGAGGACCAAAAATGCTATTGGGTTATCTTGGGTTCATTTCCCACATGGCTGGGGCGGGGGTGGCTCAGTCGGTAACGCGCCAGGCTCGTAATCTGTACTTCCCAGGTTCGAGTCCCAGCTGGGTCAGCGTTGAGATTTATCACCGCAAAATTCCCCGCCCTGCCCACGGTCAGTAGGGGACACCGCTGGGCTTGGAAAGGCCGCCGTCCGTCGTATGGGACGTTAAGCCGTGGCCCCGTGTGCGGGAGAGCCATACCCTGTGCACGTTAAAGAACACGCTGGATGGCCTTGACGGGAGGCTACCATCTGTATCCCAACAGCTGTTCCAGTGGGTCCCCTCCCCCAACCTTCTCTGAGCCTTCGGGGTCATGTGGCCTGGCCGTTTAGCCCATGGTGTGCAAAAAAGTGCCGCTCAGAGGTAAAACAACCAACCAACCAACCAACCCACATGGCTTAAGATAGTGTTGTATCTATACCTAAGAATGTCCCATGCTCCTATAAATGATTAGCTGTGATTTTTTTATGTTAACTATGCGTACGGAATCAATACGAAAGGCAGAGTCAGATCCGGGGGGGGGGGGAGGGCTGTAGCGGAGATTACCCTCCTCCTTGAGCTTGAAAAAGAACAGGTGGAACATTAATTCATATTTACGAAACCAATGAATGCGTTATACACATTCGTGGGATACAAACCTTCGATCAGACAGGTTAAAATATCACAGGATTATTAAAAAACGACCAAGAGGCATGATGCATTTGGTCATTTGATTTCCCAAAGTGGCATTGCCAGAACAATAATCTTTTAAGCGAGGGAGTTTTGAAATTCTCATAATTAAAGAATGTTAAAAATTTTTATTAATATTATACGATAGGGTTTCAGTTTAGGTTCGTATTTATTTTGTTTCCATTTAGATCAGAACCGTCCAACCCAAAATTTTTGAAGAGGCATTGAAAACAACAAACTATATTATGAAGGAGGAGCAGGAGAAAATTCTGAACTTAAAAACAAAACATACATTTCAAAGGAATTAAAAAAATGCTTTTAACGAATCAAGGAAATACCTTGAGTGGAAACAAAAAAATATACATTTTGAATTAATATTAAGAATTGATAAAATCATATAGTTATGCATCTAAATTTGTTTGATAAAATAATTAGAGGAAATGATCTACAGTAGATTCAGATTACTTTGTCCGTGTGTTTTATGAGTTGCAGATTGAGTGTGCCTTCTTTAGATGGTCAACGTATCGGTTCGTATTGTTCGTAATCAATTCACGTATATTGCCATTCAGCAGTAAGTTTAAAATTTCAAAGGATTCAGATCCTAGCGAAAGATTATGATCTAATTCATATCTATTTTCATGAGCAATCCAGGTCATTGATTCATTAATGATTTGATTGGACCATGAAATGTTATAAAATGAAGTCCTATATCATCACTTTTTAGAGTCGAAAAATCCTTCCTTGCTCGTCATTCAGTGCAGCTGAATATTATTGCTTAATTGCAATAGAAACCTCGTTCTCTTCTTAAGATATCTGAATCCGTTGACTTCATTCTCTGAACTATCAATGGAAAATAAAATATTCATAAGTTCTTGCTCCTTGAAATTTTCTGTTTACGGAAAGCCATCTCAAACAACAAAATAAAATATATCAAATATAAAAATGCTACTCAACTCAAAATTATATCAGGAAATTTTAACAGCTGCAGAAGTTTCAATCCCCAAAATACTCTAAAAAATAAAGGCAGGTATTCTATTCTTGTCGTAGGCCTGGGTTGACCCGTTCCTTTCCGTTTAGCGTATACAACTGAGTCATACTGGAAGGTGCATGGCCATCGTTACCGCACCTTGTAGCAAATGTGCCAATAAGCTAACCATAGCTGCTATAAAGCTGACCAAGCTAATGGCTGATCAGAAGAAAGGGGCGGCAGATATCCATGTTCGGCTCAAGTGGCGAAATAGCCTGGAGTGGAGTTTCAGGAATTCTTGCAGTGGAGTGTACGGTTTCGATTTATACGATGATATCCCGTAACCTATCTACGGTGTAAATCAAGGAATGGGTGTAATCTTATTTCATTAAATTGCTATTATGTCCAGAAGTAAAAGAATTTAGAAAAAGAATGGGATGTTTTTCCGCCAAAAGGCCTGTAAAGTTGCGAAATCAGTTTTTTGGTCAGTGGACCTCTTAATTCGAAAAGGAGTCCTACCTCGTATATATCGCTCCCTCCACCCCCAACGACATTTTCAAAAGAAAAAAATTTCCAAAGACAAAAACCCCAAAGACATTTTCCGGATCCATCACTGATATAGGCACAATTATGCTTCAATCAATTAATTTAAAACAGAATTTATACTCCTTTTCGAATTTGGTTTTTAAATCTAATTACAGAGATATTAGATTCTTAAGTGGAATTAAGAAAGAAAACTTACTTTAGATTAAAGTAAATAGCAACATTTTATGATTTATATATGTGGAAAAGTAATTGCCATTTTATCCAATAAAAATTCTTAAAATGCGTCCAATAATGTTTTCCGTAATTAAGCCTTTTGGCGATATTTTGTTTCAGTTTCATTCACATTTATTTGGCATCTCTTTGTACGATGAAATGGAAATAATGAATTAATTCAGTTGATTAACTTATAAATGTATTTGACCCTGATTGTTGCATTCTGTTAAAGATAGAAACGGAGATTTAAGTTTTTGTTTAATTAATTGGACCTTCACAAGAAACCAGAACTATAAATCGATACTTAACGGAATCTAAAGTAACTTAATGAAAGACTTAAGCGCAGAGATTTTTAGATTTTTAACCAAAGTAAGACGCAGAAATAATTTTTTTTTATCATTTATTTAGAACTTTTTCATTTCTGTGACTCCGATGTGGTCCTGAACCACAAAACGTCCTTTCTGCCAGAGGCGTAGACAGAAAAGTTTCTTTATCGTGGTTTCTGGTATACAGTAAAATCTCGATTATCCTATTATTTGAAAAACCTACTGCAGTCTGTTGGCAGTCGACTTTAGCACAAGTGTCAGTCGTTGCTAAGGGTTATGTATTCGAGCAGCTGCACAAGGCAAATTTAGAAACTTCTTAATAGACTATGGTCACAGAATTTTCCCATTTCAGGGTAATCAGTTTTTCTGTAGAATTTTAAATAATCTGTTTACTAACGCAATGCTAGTCTCCCTTTTTTCCACTTATTATTATACCCTAAAAGGTTTTTTAAAAGCGTTCATCATACTGAAAAATTATGAAATACTGATTTGTACAAAGAAAGAGAACATTTGATTAAAATAAGTAGTACATTATCTTGTGCTAGCTTCTTCATAGCATTAAGTTGAAATTAACTCTCTTTGACAGCTATTTGAAGTTGTTTTTCGTCGATACAATTTCATATTTATCATTTTGTTTTAATAAAATGTTTTTGTTTCCATTTCCTTTATTATTCATAATTAATCTGCATTAAATTCTTTCCCAGCCTTTTGCAATTATTCGCATTTTTTCTCAAATATCCGACACTTTGTAGTATTCAATCCACTATAATAAAATAAATACCTCCTCAAGCAGCTGCTTGCCACAGAGGTCTGACAGGAGCCTGTCAGTTTATATGCCATAGTAGAAGATCTGTGAGGATGGCGGGACCTCAGCAGAAAAACAGCACACACATCCACGCCTTATCCGGGGCTCGAAACCAGGTCCCTTAGATCAGTAGCCAAGCGCGCTAACCACTCGGCCACAGGACGGCTCAATCCACTATACAGGATGATTAATAAAAGTTCTACTGTATCCGGATACCCATTTTATCAATAGTCTCCTGAGGGATTTTGGTGCCCAAGGCAATGAAACCAAATAACACCCTTTTCACTTCAGAAGATGTTTACCAAAGAACATTTTAAACCTTTATATAAAAATTTTGTCTCAAAACCGCCTGTAAGATTCTCGCGCTCTGAACATATTGTGTAGCACTGGCTTCCCCAGAAAGTTTTCTTCGGAGGGTGGAGACAGTGTTTCGTCAAACTCAGTAATGCATGAGCGATGTCTCTAGCCATTTTGGAGCTTCATGAAATCACTTGACGTTAGCGCCTTTTTTTCCCTTCAGAATATTTAAGCAGAGAGCGATTACGTTTTAGACAAAAAATATTACAGGATTTTTTTTCAACCAGAGCCATTGTCCGGCTACAGACAGTCTGGATCCGACTTCTACACATTGAGATATGCAAATATATAAATATTTAAAAACTAAAAAAAATAAAAATGCTTAATTTTAAAAAAAATTGCAACTAGGCGTATATTTATTAAGTTACTTCTTTTGTATTTTTATTATCGAATTTGACATATTATTAGCTTATTTCACAACAATGAAAACTAAAGCATTAAGAAATGACATTCTACAAAAGCCGTAGTTAACGAAAGAATAAATCAGAATACTTCTAAAGAAAATATAGATTTATTAAAATTTCTAAATTCAACGGTAAATCAAACAACCATAAGGAAACCTTATATCGACATTCATTTATATACTTTCTATATGACTGCTAATTACGAAAGTTTGAAGTGCAATTATAACACAATAGTTCGCATTCTCGGATTTGTTTGATATTAGTCAAACGCAGTAAAACTTCGCTTAATTCGAAATTCTTTAATTTGAAATTTCTGTTAAATTCGAATTTTCTCTTAGATTTTTAAGAACCAGTAAACAAACTTCGTAGAAAGATATTTGAATAATTCGATTATCGGAATTCGTAATTCAAACAAGAAAGTCTGCTTCTTTGGCCTCAATGATTAAAGAAAAAAAGAGAAAAAAAGAAAACAAAATTATAAATTAGCGAACACACAACTATTGTTTTTTTAATCTTATTTGTGATCTTTCATTTCATTTCTGACTGTAATTTCTTTTGTAACTTTGGTTTCAGCGAATAAAGACACTCTCTTAAAGGAATTTACGGTACGTACTGATCGGCATTTTGCTCTGATAATTCATCTTCATAAGTTATGCCAGTTAGAATATGTGAAAAATTTGGTGACGTCATGCAACATCTTCACCCTACGGAATCTCCAGAATATGAAACACGAGAAAATTAGTGACTATTTAAAATGAGTAGTTTTTTTACTGATAGTATTTGCTAATTTTCGTAACTGTTTTACTTACGTAATGTTAAGAACATAGTTGGCAACGGTGATAACATTAACATATCTATTGTATATTAACGAAATGAAATTTTGTGTTCAGTTTTCAAATAAATCTTTTGGAATTAGATTTAATATCATCTTAAGCAATATCTATTAATATTTTTCTACTTTATATTTCTGCTTTTATTTAATAGATAGTGCTATTGTTTTCAGGGCCATATCTAGGGGGGAATTGATCAAGGCGTCGTCGACCCCTTATTTTGAGAATGCTAGTTGCTATAATAAAGGCAAAGGGACCAAAAATTTTTAATGTGCATATTTCGTGCGTTTTTCATGAAATGTTTAAACGCAGTCTCCGAAATGGATGGGAAAATGTTTATACTGCAATGGAAATTCAGTCTGTCAGTCATTCAGTCTGTGATGATGTGAAGACCAGTTTATTCAAAATATGTTGAACTGTTTTACCTCTGAGCGGAACTATTTTTTTGCACACAATGGGCTAACTGACAGGTCACAAGGACCCCGAGAGCTCAGGGAAGATTGGGGGAGGGAACCCACTAAACAGCTCTTAGGAGACCCCCTCCTCTTTACCCTTTTCGTGCTCGATTTTTTCTAGATCCTGGTCTACCTCTGATGAATGTGAAATGCCCATTTTCAAATCAATCGTTTCAAATCTAAGAGAATATCCTTCGTCATTTTTCCAAATTTGGAGTTCTCTAAAGGCGGAAGTTAAAACTAATGAATGATGCGGATAATGTAAATATGTTCATTAGTATACACAGAGCCGTCGCCAGATTAGATCGCGCCCTGAGGCAAACAATTAAATATCGCCTCTGATGGACTATAATACAAGAAAATAAGAAAATCTCCAATTGCTCTTTTGTTTATATTACAAGAGAAATATTAATGCAAAACAATTACATAATAATAATAATAATTAAATGTTTGCTCTACGGGGATATCGCACAATAAAACTGTTTATAAGCTCTTCTAAATTTAAATTATAAGCTATGTCCGCCTCTATCGATATAGTTGCTAGACAAACCAATCTTTCTTGGGTCATTGCTGTTCGCAAATAATTTTAAATCAGTTTAAGCTTAGAATAACTCCTTTCCACATTTGCTACGCTAACACATCCCCAAAATGATTAATATAACGTAAATTAAACAAAACTGGTTAAGGAAAAGTAAAAGTGAATGGGTGGACCATCACAGGCGCCGTGAGGCAGGCTGCCTCTATGCTACACGCTGTCGACGGTACTGAGTACACATCCAAACCAGAAAGACTCATATATGTCTTATAACGATAGTTACCTTTTTCCCATTCTATGTGGGGCGGGGGTGGCTCAGTCGGTAGAGCGCCAGGCTCGTAATCTGTAGGGTCTTCCCAGGTTCGAGTCCCAGCTGGGTCAGCGTTCAGATTTATCTCCGCAAAAATCCCCGCCCTGCCCACGGTCAGTAGGGGACACCGATGGGCTTGGAAAGGCCGCCGTCCCTCAGATGGGACGTTAAGCCGTGGTCTCGTGTGCGGGAGAGCCATATCTTGTGCACGTTAAAGAACACGCTGGATGGCCTTGACGGGAGATACCATCTGTCTCCCAACAGCTGTTCCAGTGGGTCCCCTTCCCCAACCTTCTCTGAACCTTTGGGATCCATGTGACCTGGCCATTTAGCCCATGGTGTGCAAAAAAGTGCCGCTGAGAGGTAAAACAACCCAACCCATTCTATGCGATTGGTTTGCTACATCTTTGAGTGACCGTTTTCTGCAAACAATGACTTAACCTGCAAGGGCCAGAAGGTCCCTAAGGGCTCAGAGAAGATTGTGGAACGATTACGATGTTAAGAGACAGGTGGTAGCCTCCATTCAAGATCATCCAGCAGTGTTGTCTCTCTTGAACACGAGGCAACGTGTCATCCTTTCCGATGAACGGCAGACCTTTTAAGCCCATCGGTTGAAAGGGAGCAAAACTTGGGTTGGCGGATATGAAATCTGAACTCTGGCACTCTCTCCAGGGATAAAACGCCTTGCTATGAATGCAAACCTCTTGAGCCTATCGCACTGTCCCACAAATATATGAAATTTCTATTATGAACAGACTGCTTGAATATTTGTTTGTTTTAGCCGCTTTCCAAATTTAGTTTACTCTAAAATAGAGATTCAAAGTATTGATAGATTTGCAAAATGAAGAACTGTAATAAGTTATAAGCACCTATCAATCCAGAAAAAAATTCTCATCTGTTTTTGGAACCCAAGTTTTTGGTTTTCATCAACCTAATCCTATTGCTTCTGAATTCTTAATTTCTTAATTCCCAAGAGAGATGAAATGCTGTAGGAGCAAATGTAACAGTGACACGTAAAACAAGATTTCAGAGCATTAGTGGGTTACTTTACATGTAAGCGGCACTTTTTTACACACTATGGGCTAAATGGCCAGGTCACATGGACCCCGAAGGCTCAGAGAAGATTGGGGGAGGGGACCCACTGGAACAGCTGTTGGGAGACAGATGGTAGCCTCCCGTCAAGGCCATCCAGCGTGTTCTTTAACGTGCACAGTGTATGACTCTCCCACACATGGGGCCACGGCTTAACATCCCATCCGACGGACGGCGGCCTTTCCAAGCCCATCGGTGTCCCCTACTGACCGTGGGCAGGGCGGGGAATTTTGCGGAGATAAATCTCAACGCTGACCCAGCTGGGACTCGAACCTGGGAACTACAGATTACGAGCCTGGCGCGCTACCGACTGAGCCACCCCCACCCCAACACACTATGGACTAAATGGTAAGTTATAAGGGCATAAAGGGCTCAGACATGCGTAGGACAACTGTTAGGAGACAGACTCATTTATCTATTAGAATCAAATAGTTGAAAATCTACACTCTACAAAGTGGAAAAAAAACGAAAACAATTAGCCTGTTTAAGAAAAACTGTCTAAATTTGCTCTGGGAAATATACGGCGCTCACTTTCAAACACAAAAGAAATATTTTATAAATTTTCTGTCCTATAATAATGGAAATTCGAAGTAATGAAAGCTTCAGGAAATGTGAATGATAGTATTTCATGAGTACGTATAAAATTTGAAAAAAAAATAATAATGTTTTTCTTAAAACAATAAAGTCGAATTTTCCCATCGCTTCTAGGAAAGAAAGGAGAAAGCGTACTCTTATTGTAAATGCCTTTCTCCCATATAAATTTCAAATTTTTAGCAAGAATAAAAATTTTATTTTTTTTTCGCCACTTTCGAAAGTTAGAAGCCTCTAACGGTAAAATTTAACACATTTAAAAAACTCGGAAAATTCAAATCGCAATACTTCTATCCAGTCCCAAAATATTTTTTCATTCATCTGAAAAAATAAAGTGCATATTCACAGACGAACCGAAGTCCAAGCGGAAATAACAGCTTCTGTTTTGAAATCGAAGTTAAAATAACTCTTAGAATAAATTACATTATATCGAGGGACAATAATAAATAAATAAAAATAAATACCCCCTCAAGCAGCTGCTTGCCACAGAGGTCTGACAGGAGCCTGTCAGTTTATATGCCAGAGTAGAAGGTCTGAGAGGATGGCATGTGAAGACCAGCCTATTCAAAAGGTATGAACTATTTTACCTCTGAGCGGCACTTTCTTTTTTGCACACAATAGGTTAACTGACAGGTCACAAGGACCCCGAGAGCTCAGGGAAGATTGGGGGAGGAGACCCACTAGATAGCTCTTGGGAGACAGATGGTAGGCTCCGATCAAGGTCATCCAGCGTATTCTTCAGTGTATGGCTCTTACGCACACGGGGTCACTGCGTTATGTCCCATTCGACGGACGGCGGACTTTTCAAGCCCATCGGTGTCCCCTTCTGACCGAGGGCAGGGTGGGGAGCTTTACTGAGATAAATCACAACGTTGGGCCAGGTGGGATTTGAACCTCGAAACTGCAGATTACGAGCCTGATGCGCTAACGACTGAGCCCATCTCGAAATATTCAATTCATAGTTACCTTAGGTTTGAATGTCACTACATGAAAATTATAATTTTCTGTAATTTCTGTTACTTTTATAAAGAATTATTTTATAATTTTTTAATACTAATTTTAATTGCAATTTCTTGATCTTATTATCTCTTATTTATCTCGTGATTCTATTATCTCTTTTTTATAAAAAAAAAATAAAAAAACTCAGTTTGAAACGTTCTGTTCTTATTTAGCATTCAATATACACTGAAGTGCCATTGAATTAGGGATAGAAGACGTTATCCAAATTCAGTACCGCAAATCCCACATTTGCGCGCATGCGTGGCTGAAATTCTGGTCATATATAGCTGTCAGCTTCGGCTTCCCTGAGCATTCGTCGTGAGAACCGTAATGAGAAAGGCGCGGGATTTAGATGCATTTGACAGAGGGCAGGTCGTAGGAGGCCGAGAATGTCAAAATTGTCACTGAACTTGGATTTTCCCGTACGACAGTTTCAACAGTGTGCCGGGGAATATGAAAATTCCGGCAAAAAAAACAAGCTTCCAGACAAACTGCAAAGGACAACCAGCCTTGAATGATCCTGGGCTTCACCGTCTGGCCCGCATCGTAAGACCGATAGGGGACAGACATTATCTGAAATCACCTTATATCTGAACATGGGTTCCAGCTGGGAAATAAGTACATGGACCGTTTCGCGGCTTCGGGAGCGGCCGAACTACAAGGGTCCCATTTCTAACGACACGACACTGGGCTCAATGCCTTGCCTGGGCTGAAGAACATAGAAACTGGACCATCGAAAATTGGCAACGGATAGCCTGGAGTCATGAATCCCGATTTAAACTTCATCACGCCAATTGGAGACTGAGTGTATGACGCCAACCCCATGAAGCCATGGATCCTGTATGCTAGGTCGGAACAGTAGAAGCTGGTGGTGGCTCAGTGATGGCCTGGGGTGTCTTCAGTTTGACGTCTGTGGGGCCTTTGGTACGTGTACTGTTGACTCTCAATGCATCCTGGTACGTAGAACTCATGGCTGACCATTTACACTCATTTATGGCCATCATGCATCCCACTGGAGATGGCGTCTACTAGCAAGACAACTGTTCATCTCACAGGTCCAGGTTGGCTACTGCAGGTGCATTCTGCTGACTTTGAAATAATGAATTGGCCACCTAAAAGCCCAGATTTAAATCCCATTGAAAATCTTTGGGGTACCGTCGAGCAGAGTATTCGGGCCCATATCCTATCAGCGACGACATTGAGAGAATTGTGGACAGTTCTGGAGGATGCCTGGGTCGCCATACCTGTGGAACATTTACGCAAGCTTGTAGAAGACTTGCCTCGTCGTATGGCAATCGTTATCAGGGCCAGAGAGGGTCCAACACCATACTAGGTTGATATCCCAATTCAATGCACTTCAGTGTATATTCAATACCTTTATTTTAAACTTCAAACTTGCAATTTATTCTTAATATAATTTTAAAAATATTTTCCCAAAATCCCCTAGAGGCAGTTGCCTGCTCTGTTTATCTTCCTAGATTACGTTGCATTTAAACGCAAACTCGTACCAAGAAGAAATACAAACTTGATTTCAGTTTCTAAATGTAACCATAGTACAGTGTTATTTTCTCATTTGAGCGATATTTGAATAAGCTTTATCATTTATGCTTCAAAAAAACCAACGCTCTTGATGTGCTTATATAAACACCTACTGCATCTACCATTCCTACTCAGCTATTCCAAGAACTTAACATTTAAATCACAATGACAAAACTATCTGGAAACTGGCATTGTCATCCAGCAAGTGGTGCGGTTAACATTTCGTTTTTATTGTGACCCGTAAATACATGGGTTAGTCCGGGCAACTGGAAATTAGAGTCTGGTTTCTTGTTGACCTGCAGGGCTTGTCTGCGCTGTTCCTCAACTTCTGACAGACAAATATCTGGTTGTCAGTTAAGCAACAATAGCGCATGTGGCTGAGTATGTGGGAGGGATGCGTCCGTTGTCAAGGCGACAGCCTCTGAGGACAAAATGCATCAGTGAAATCAGATTACGACCTTAGGGTAGGAGATCTGTTTCCTGCAGCAGTGAAGAAGTCGTCTTTTGGAGAAGCGTAACCCACAATTTGTACGTGTTTCTGAGGTAAACGCCCGGTAGTGCAATGGTTAGCTTGTTTCGCTGAGGCTACTGTGGACTTGGGTTGGATGCAGAGACAAGACACAATTATTGACGTAGAAGTCTTTTGTAGGAGGCAGTGGCTTAGCCCGAGACTATCAGACTAACTCGACATATTTCATAATATCATAGGTGAACGACCTGCCAGTCATCCTATGATCTATGAATGAGAACAGCGGAAACCTCAACTGCGCAATCTCATAGTCTAACTAGTGCCCTACTAGGAAGGATGGTAGAGGAATATTGGGTGAACAAATTTCTGTCTTTGAATTATAGCGATGTTAAAGGTCTCCACAAGAAATCACATCGATTTTTGACACACAAATGTCTTTAATACAAAGCAATTATTGGTGGAGAAGAAAGATTTAATTGGCTTTGATTGCGATCTTTAAATGGCCAATGGCTTAATATTATATCCGAGGGACGACGGCCTTAGTGCATTGGCGTTCCATTTCTCAACGAAGGAGCAACAATAATTAAGGAAAGAAATTATCAACGATCACTTTGGAACTCGATCCTCTGAACATAGAAATACGAGTCTGGTTTGATATCAACTGAACCAACCCCAGTACATTTATTTATACTGTGTAGCAAAAAAAAGCAATTTCTCTAATCTAAAAAAAAATTCTTTATGATATATATATTTTTTTTCCATTTTGCAAACGAACTTTGACCCATTTACAGTTTTATGGTCTCTGTCTCAATCACCATATGTTTCAATGAACTTGTTTTACCAATGAATAAGAACCTATACTCCAAAATGGCGTTTCATGTAATCATTTTTTACAACTGTCATCATTTCCAAAGAAATGGCGATGCCATAATGTTTTTAAAGAACTAACTGCTCTGAATTTCACTCTCTGTGCAGGTTGAGACGTGCGCAGGCTTTCATGCGGTTGTTTCACTAGAAAAACTCTGCATAAGAACGTTCAAAAGTACAACTGACTAAAGAATTATATTACTTTGGTTAAAATAATACGCAATGGAATTTAACATACGAAAAGATATTTTGACAAAAAGAAGTGTTAAAAATTTGGTATATTATCGATGTCTGTGAAGTATCGGATCGTACTGACCCCGAGCATAATATTAAAAACCCCAATGAAAGCAAGTAGAAAAAAAATAGAAATAAATATAAAATATCCTACAGAAGCAATGATTCGGTAGTAATAATAAAAGTCACATAATATGATAACAAACGTCTCTACTGATAAAAGGTCAACAAATGAAAAAATTTCCTGGTCAAATAGACCCGAACGCAACAGCAAGGTTAAGCGGTTACTTAGTAGGAAAGAGAACGAATCCCTTTTGTAACCTAGTGATTAAATGTTGCATGAATAAGATACCACTGAGCACCATTAATCCTACTTTAGGGTTGGGTTGGTCGCTAAATGGACAGGTCGCAAGGACCCCGAAAGCTCAGAGAAGGTTGGGAGAGGGGACCCACTGGAACAGCTGTTGGTAGACAGATGGTACCTCCCTTCAATGCTACCAAGCGTGTTCTTTAACGTGAACAGGGTATGGCTCTTCCGCACACGGAGCCACGGCTTTACGTCCATCCGACGGACGGCGGCCTTTCCAAGCCCATTGGTGTCCCCTACTGACTGTGGGCGGGGCGGGGTGTTTTGCGGAGATAAATATCAACACTGACCCAGCTGGGACTCGAACCTGGGAACTGCAGCTTGCGAGCCTGGCGCGGTACTCCGATATACTTTGTGGAGGGATTCTCCCCTCATCCGTCCGTAGCTTCGCCCCTGTCAGAAGTATTCCCATAGTCTGTATATATAATTGCAAATAGCAATAAATGCTAGTGTCAACTTCTAATTAGTACAACGGAGATTTGCTTATACTCAGCGAGAACAGCGAAGCACGGGCGTAAAATCCATTGAACTCGTGGATTCATCTAAAACAGTGGTTCTCAACCTTTTATGCTTCACGTACCCCCTGGAAATGTGTATGTAACTGATATATCCCTTGTATAGATAGATAAAACTATAGTTATAGTAAAACAATTGGAATCAAATAAAACACGTATCTAGCGAATTTTGAGCTCTCATGACGTACCCCAAAAACTTTTACCGCGTACCCTACGTTGAGAATCCCTAATCTAAAGGTTAAATATCATGCAGAGCTAAAAAAATAGCCAATTGCGGCGGACACGACAATCACTTAAATGCAAAACTTTCATCTGTCTCCTGAAAACTGACGAGAGGACAAATAATCCGTTGTTTATGAATTATTGAAGTTTGCTGACTGATGTAGGGACGATACTGATTACCATTTCCGTTCAAAGAAGTGGAATCAGCTCAACTTAGAAGTCGAGACGTAATTTTTATCAGTGGCATATGATAAAATTTACCATATATACATATATAAAAATAATTACCATATTTATATATATATGGGCCCTACATACAAAATCTTCATGCAGCCGTGGGTAAGGAACTATAACCAGATTGTGTAATTTTCCTCTCCAGACGTGTCTCTAGGCCAATTCTAGCAAGGTCCTGTTTGACATTGTCTGCCCATCGCATCCAAGGTCTCCTCCTTTTTTCTGATACCCTTATGTACACTGTTCATAACCTTTTGCCAATCTGCAGCTATGCATACGAGCAACATGGTCAAACCAACGCAGTCTCTCTCTGCATAATATGCTGCTCAAAGGAGGTTGATGACTCCACCTAATGCCCAAGATACTGCATAAGCATCTAGAATAAAAGGCATCAAGTTTCTGGTTATCCTGCTTGCAATGGGTCCATGTTTCACTACCATAACTAACCCTAGAAAGAACCAAACTATTATACAGTCTAATTTTAGTCTTTAGGTGTATACGCCTATTTTTCCATACTCTACATGGATTCTTAAACGTCCCAGTGGCAATCCCTATTCTTCTATTTATCTCATGCCGCACATCACCAGTATCTGTTACATAGCTCCCAAGATAATTAAACTGATACACTTGCTCAATAGTACAGCCATTCAAAGCAACTGAAGCATCCATCTGCCTGACCAATTTTCATCACTTTAGTTTTTTCTCTGTTTATCACAAAAACTACTCTATTAGCAGTCTCATCAACAGCCCTAATGAACGAATTCATCTCATCAACATCAGTAGCCAACAGGGCCAAATCATCTGCATAATCTAAATCAGAAATTTTAAAATAACACTATTTAAATATATAAAACTATTTAAGGCCAAAATTTTTCCCTTGCAAATAATTTCGCATTTCATAATCAACAACTAAAGAGAAAAGGAGACAAAATGCACCATTGTCTAACTCCACTAGCAATACTAAACCAATTGCTGCAAGACGTACCAACTCTCACACACGACTCAGTGTTATTATAGAGAGCTCTCATTACACTAACTAACTTTTCAGGTATTCCATATGTAATAATCAACCACAAATTATGTCGATCAACAGAGTCAAAAGCCTTTTTGAAAAAAATAAATCTAGCAACCACAGGTTTCTGAAACTCTAAACATTTCTCAAGAATCTGCTTAAGTGAAAATATTTGATCAATACATCCCCTACCACTTCTGAATACACACTGTTCATCACGCAGTTGTCCATTCACCAAATTCTTAATTCCATTAAGTATAATCATGCAAAGAACATTACCTAGAACAGAAAGTAAACTAATTCCCCTATAATTATCACAAGAACTGCGATCACCTTTTTTTATAAAATTGGGACAATGATAGTTCTAGTAAAATACTTAGGAACAACACCTTATCACAAAAATATTCAAAATTTCAATCAGCCATGTGACAACACAAATGTTCCCAGCTCTAAGCATTTCAGTGGTGATTTCGTCCACCCCTGGGGATTTATGCAGTTTTAATTTCGAGATAGCCAATGCGACTTCGGAATGTGATATACGGCCATCATTAAAGCCAGTAATGCATCTATCCTCATTACAAACAATGGGAGTAGAAATAATCACATTATTTAGAACTTCTCTGAAATGCTCAGCCCACCTAGCCATCACAGAATCTTCACCTTCAACCACTTTGCCACGTTTATCCCTTAATCCCTGTGTGCCTGGCTGTTTCTTCCGATATAAAACATTAAGAATCTGGTACAACCCCCTGCTGTTGTGCTGTCTTACTGCTTCCTCTGTTTTGTCAGCCAAGCTATCAAGTCAAAGATTCTTATCAGCTGTTAACTGATCTTTTACATGTATATTAAGCTCGTTGTAATGCCTTCTGTTAGAACTAGTAGGGTGTTGATTCATATTAATCCTGCACTTCCTTCTTTCAGAAATAAGTTCCATAGCCTTATCACTCAAATAATTTTGTTTCCTCTGTTCCTTTTTACCCAAAAGAGTATTGTTGGTTTCAAGAAAAGCCTGTTTAAACTGATCCCATTCTTTCTCAACTTGAGCATTAAGCAAACCACGATTGTTATAATGACTAAGTAGCCTATAATGGTATGCTTTGTTAAGTTTACTTACCTGTAGGATAGGTTCCCCATTGCCATTGAAACTACCAATGCCAAAGGAACCTAAAACTGCTGCCCAAAGGTCAGAGTCAGTACCAACTTCAGCATTGAAGTCACCTAACACAAGATTAATATCTCCTTTCTTCACAGAATTCAAAATATCCTGAAGCTGGCTGTAAAACGTATCCTTCTCGTTCTCATCAGAGTCCTCTATGGGGGCATAACAACAGATGACATTCAAGTCTTTCATTTTTGTTTCAAATTTTGCTCTAAGAAATCTTTTATTAATGCAGTCATATTCTAGAAGAGCATCACTGGTATGTCTGCTGAGAAGTAATCCTAGACCTTGAAGATGCTTTCCATCCTCCCTCTCTGAAAAGAGAAATTTAAAGTTATTTTTAAGTATCTCACCTTTACCTGACCATCTGGTCTCTTGCAAGCTTAGAATATACAGGTTATAGCGCTGGAATTCCTGCATGAGGACATCAAGAGAATAATCTCTATGTAATGCTTCACGTTCCACGTTCCTGCAGAGAGAAAATGATTAGTAGGATTTTTAAAGAAACTAGGTTTATTGTGATAGGTAGGGCCAACAATATCAAACAGTTCCCTGAATGCAGGCATGAGGCAAAGACCTGTCCCTCCTCCGCTAAAGGCTGAAGTGACCAATGCTGGTAGGAACTTCAGGCACCACCTTTTCAAGTGAACTTTTTCAAGAGCCATATGGCCTGCCTGAGACACATTACTCCAGTTTAGGATTGACGATGTCCATCTAGCTAAGTGAGGTTCAGGTACCTGCGATGACCTCTGATTAGGATTATCCACAAACTGATATAAAGTATCCCATGCTTCTGTTCACTTAGGACTGGCAACCCAGAAGCAAACTGAAAACACAGCGACAGATTCTCCCTCAACAGAGGCCCACCAGTGCAGCAAATCCAGGATCCATAATCGAGCTCAAATCCAAAAACAAGTCCAGTCTAGTAGGTATAAATGGTCAGCACCAGGACCCTGTAAAGTTGACCACTCCTAAGCAGAGTTGAAAAAAAAAAGTGGACATAGATGACCAGATCAATAGGCCATACTGAACTGGCAGCACCGTTCCCTTCCAAAAGAGAATATCTCTTTTGAAAGGTTGGGTTGTTTTACCTCTGAGCGGCACTTTTTTGCACACCATGGGCTAAATGGCCAGGTCACATGGACCCCGAAGGCTCAGAGAAGGTTGGGGGAGGAGACCCACTGGAACAGCTGTTGGGAGACAGATGGTAGCCTCCCGTCAAGGCCATCCAGCGTGTTCTTTAACGTGCACAGGGTATGTCTCTTCCGCACACGGAACCACGGCTTAACGTCCCATCCGACGGACGGCGGCCTTTCCAAGCCCATCGATGTCCCCTACTGACCGTGGGCAGGGCGGGGAATTTTGCGGAGATAAATCTCAACGCTGACCCAGCTGGGACTCGAACCTGAGAACTACAGATTACGAGTCTGGCGCGCTACCGACTGAGCCACCCCCGCCCTCAATGACGTTTAAGATTAATGAAGATTAACATGTTTAAGATTAATACGATGTTGGTATTTCAAATTAATGTGGAGCTGACATGTTTGAGGTTAATTGGGGTTGACATGTTTGAGATCAGTAGGGATTGCACCTGCTGTCTCTGAGTCTCTGATTATCGAATATTTCCTTAGAAAATATTCGTTATTCGAACCATGAAAGGGGCTAGGGTTAAAACTCCAAAACCGATTACTTCGCGTCATGTCACTGGTTCCAATGAAAAGAATCTATCTAAATCTAGATTTTTCAGTATTTAAACGTTAAGGAAGTTGATAGAGAGCCACAATCTTAGAATTTATCAAAAAAGTTGACGAAAACCGAATCTGGAAGCAACTTCAAAAAAAATCATTTAATACAGTAAACAGTTGAAAATAGCAGATTTTTTTAAGCATTAACTTTTCTGATGAATTTTTAAGATTAGCACTTAGGCTAAATATTCCAACTACCATAGCTATTTAAATTTTAGCTATTAAAGTGAGAATTTTTAGCTTATCTTCAGTGACATTTTTCATAAGAATCTTGCAATTTATGCATTATCCCTTAACTATTTTTGAAATAATAAATAAATAAATACCCCCTCAAACAATTGCTTGCCACAGAGGTCTGACAGGAGCCTGACAGTTTTACGCCAGTTATAGAATGTATGAGAGGATGGCGGAACATCAGAAGAAAAACAGCACACACATCCATGCCTTACACTGGACTCGAACCCAGGTCCCTTAGATCAGTAACGAAGCACGCACCCTCCGGCCACAGTAATATATAAAACATTTATCAACCATAATATTATAATAAAAATTTCGTTTTCTAAGATTCTGGAAGCATTAAGCTTTTTTTTTCTTTCCTTAATGTGGAATTCCTTTCTCAAGATGGTAGTTATGTTTTTGTATTAAACAGCATGCAGAGAATAAGAAAACGGGAAAAAAATTTCCCCATAAAAATGTGAACGTTAATGTAATAAAAGTATCTTCATCAGAGTGGCTAGGTATCTCCCTTAATCATCTCTAACGGCTTCGTTTAATTTAAAAGCGGAGATGAGTTTCAGCAAAGAATTATTCTTTAATATCATTCGCTCTGTTCCGTTTACTATCGTAATGAAAGCTTTACATTCTCTCGCATTTAAATTAGAATGTGTAAGGCCGCGTTATAAAATGAGACACGTTAGTTAATTCATTTCGCTTTTCTTATTGAAAGATAAAATATTCTTTGGAAACTTTCTCTATTTGGAAAAGGTGAAAATTATTCTTTGCACGACTGCTATAACTGCAGCTATTTGATGCTTCGGATAATAAGATTACGGCAGGTTAATAAAATTACTAATGAGGATAACTAGTCATTTGCATATTATGCAAATATCGATATTAGATTAACTTCTAAAGACACAAAGTGTTGCATCATGGGAAGTCGTGTTGTTATCCCTAAGCAAAGGAAGCCGTTAAGTTGGATTTTTCCTTCACGCTGTTTCTAAATATTTAACGGAAGTAAAATGTATTTCGCCTTGGAAAAGAGACTTCATTATTAATGAGAGTAGGGTTCGTAGATACTTGCCATAATATATAGGAGTTGACAGTAGGGCATAAATCCCTTTTATTTGACAGCGTTTTCAAGACGGTATTGGATATGAATGGGGAGCTTTGTTGCTATGGTGATGTGCGAGACTCCGCAAGAGTAAAAAGTCTACAGGTGCAGAGTTTGAAATACTCAGCTGATGTGCAACATTTGGCGACATGCCAATCAATCGCCTCGTGCATTAGAGAACGACAAAAGACGATAGAAAAGGATGAAAGTGGCACATGCCCCATTTTTGTAACTTTGAAAAACGTTAAGAGTACTCCATTTGCCTTTTTTGACACTCTAAATGTGTAAAATTGTGTTTGCCTCTGCCTAAGCTTAAAATCATAAATCAATTTTAGGTCGACTCCACAAAAATAACAAAATTGCACTCTTCGGTCCTTTCCTGAAAAATAATTTAAAAACTTCTTCTCTTCCACAATTCCTAAAACAATGAAATGAGGTTTTCGAATCTCTCCGAAAAAATTATAAAATAGCATTTTGTGTCCCATCCTCAAAAATAGAAAAAAAGTCCTTTTGTGCTTACCCCCCCCCCCCCAAAAAAAAAAAAAACAGAAAATAACCATTTAAGAAAAGAATAATCTTCCGGAATAAAAAAAAAAGATATATCGCACTTTTCTAAAATTGAAAAAAATGCCATTTTACACTTCTCCCTGAAAGTAACAAAAATAATATTTTTCACACTCTCCAGAAATAGCAAAGTGACAATTTGCAAGCTCTTTTTGAATATAAAAAAAGTGTATTGAACTTCCCTCTTCAAATATATTAGAACGGTCTTTTTCTGCCCTCTAAGCGAAAATAATGAAGTAGCATCTTCTCCAACAATAATAAAATATCAGTTTGCAGCACCTCTCCTAAAATATAACGGAAAGAAAACGATTGAAAAATAATAAAATAGCACTTTTAATCCGCCCTCTCCGATATTAAAAAAATTCGTTTCAGACTCTCCTTTCCGAAATTTGAAAATGGCATTTTGGACTTTCTCTCCCCATCCCTTCTTCCTTTTCAGCCTTTCACGAGACTTCCCGGAATAAAAGAATTCCATTTTAGATCCATCCCCATCCCCATTCATACCTCATTTTCACCAATAAAAAGAAAATGACGTTTTGAGACCCTTTTCAGAAAATCATTAAATATCATTTCGCCTCTTGTAAATCAAGAGACATTTGGCATCTTTCTGAAAATTACAAGATTGCATTTACTCCCATCTGGAACTCCCTTCCGTTTCTTCCCCCTAAATTTACTAAATTTTTTTATCATATTTCGTATTATATGTTTGTCTATATACTCTTTGGACAAAATTGACAACTTGTCATTTTGTGTACATGTATCAAATATTAATGCAATTCCTGTAAATATGTTTGCATTTTTGTACTATCATCAATATTTCTTTTTAATTTCTGATATGCACTGGGGCATTAAGCCACTTGAACGTTTAAATTAATATTCAAAATTATCTGTACCTTGGCTTTACTGTAAACTCCCTACATAAAATAAATTATTATTATTATTATACACTGCTTTCCGTAAATTAAGGAAAATCCCAATGTTAAGTCAATAGGAAGTTAACGTCAAAACTCCATAAGTTCTAAAATAAGTTTTTTTGTTTTGAAAAATGTGATTGCAGATAAAGATCTCGATCAAATAAATCAATCTCGATTTTCAACAATATTCGTTCAGTATTTAATGAATTATGGAAGTTTGAATATTTAGCGATAACAATGTAAGCCACAAAAATTGACTTCAGAAATTAATTAAAACTTAGTAATAAGTATTGTATCAAAGTGTTTAATAAAATAAGTTTGTATTTTAGAACTTTGTGTAAAGAATTCTTTCACTATTATTAAGTTTTGTACAAGTTTCTTAAGACTGGCATTACTGTTGTTGAATGTTCAATCTTTCATTACTCATTAAATACTGAACGAATATTGTTGAAAATCGAGATATTGATATATTTGATTTAGATCTTTATCTGAAATCACATTTTTCAAAATAAAAAAAACTCATTTAGAAGTTATAGAGCTTTGAGTTAGCTTCTCATTGACTTAACATTGAGATTTTCCTTAATTTATGGAAACCAGTGCATAAACGGTTATTTCTTCTCATCCCTAGTAAAGTTTTTACCAAATTTCTTTGGAATGGTGATGCTCAGAGTGATGGGAAAGAAACCATGCTTTCGAGAACACCCTGAAAAGGTTTTAATGTTTTAAATTAAAACTAATAATTAAATTAGTTCTAAAATTTCACAAGTAAATATAATAGTAAATAAATATTCCCTCAAGCACCTGCTTGCCACAGAGATCTGACATGAGCCTACCAGTTTATACGTCATAGTAGAAGGTCTATGATGAAAGCGAGACCTCAGCACAAAGACCACAAACATTCATGCCTTAATATGGGCTGAAACCCAGGTTCCTTATGATCAATAGTCAAGCACGCTAATCACTCGGCCACTGGACGACTAAATATAGTAAACTACCACAGAAGTAGTGATGGACTGAAATGAAAAATCTGTCTAAATATTTCAGAGTGTCTTAAACTTGACACAACTACTGTACAGTCGCTCAAAAAAGTATCCGAACGCTATGTTGTATACAAAATTCAGTAAAAATAACTGGCAACGATTTTTTTAGAAATTATTGATCTGGCAACCTTCGTGTCACGTGACATGAAGGTTGCCAGATCACCAATTTCTAAAAAAATCGTTGCCAGATATTTTTTCTGAATTCTGTAATCAACCATAGTGTTCGGATACTTTTTTGAGCGACTGTACACTTGTTTCAAAGAAAATCCAATTTCCTTTCAGTCATTGAAAATGATTCCAATGCAAAAGATCTTTCTGCACAAGATATATAATTTTTCAGACGGTTCATTTGCCTCGTACTGAAACTGGAAAATAATTTATTAATCTCTGCTACCACAAAAAAGATTTTGTATTGAAAGAACAATGACGTTTTTTGTCCTTACTTATGGCAAAAGTATCTGCGATGGGTTGCACGGAACAGTTAAAAGACTGGCTGCTCGGACCAGCTTACAAAAACCCTACCTGGATCAAATTATGACACCCCGTTAATTATTTGATTGGTAAAAAGAAAACATTTCTTTCTCGCAGATTTTAATGGACAAATGAAGAGCATTTAGAAGAACCCGGAATGTTAAAGGAAAGATTTAGCAACACAAAGACAATTTCAAGTATAGAGAAATTATATTGTTTTATTCCTGCATCAAATGCAGAACTATATACAGGGTGTTTCAAAAAGGACGCAACCCTCTATTGTATTTTTCTATTTAAACTTGACAAAAGACACAGATTTAAAAAGATTCAAATTGACATATATATATATGTCTTTACAGCAGATGTTGAAAGTGATTTCCTGCAACCTGGATGCAGGTTCGTACCCGTTTCAAAACATTTGCAGCCACCTTTCGTAATGTTTGTTTTCTTATGTTTAAAATATCTCTTTCAATGTTAGTCTTCAAGTGTATGAGGATTGTTTTGAAAGACTACACATTTGAGATATCCCCAAAGGAAAAAATCTGGAGAAATAAGATCTGCAGGTCTTGGGGGCCACAAATTTTTTGAAATCAAATGATCAGAAATTCCTGCAACATGACCATTGTGTCATTTGCAGTATGGGCGGTCGCGCCATCTTGTTGAAACCAACACTCTCGTTCATTCACATCCAATAGTGCAATAAATTGTTGGATGAGGTCACGATAAATTTCACCAGTTACAGTTGAGTCAAAAATTAAAGGCCCTATCACACGACGACGGGAAATTGCACACCAAACACCAATTTTCAGTGCGTGTAATAATCGTTGGTGAAAAGTGTGAGGATTTTCACAGCTCCATATTCGACTGTTTTGATTGTTCACATACCCATACCAGTGAAACCAAGTCTCGTCACTGAAATAAACACGGTTCAACACCTCAATTCCATTTTCATGAAAAAAAGAACGAAACCAACGACAGTACCGTAAGCGTTTTTCATGGTTTGGTTCTTTCAGTTCATGAACGACACCAATGCGGTAGGCATGAAATTTTAAATTCTTTGTAGCTATGAAAAGAATAACTGGTGACAGTCCATCTGTGAAGATAACTTTTTAAGACATTTTCTGGGTGAACAAGTTAAACGTTGAGACACATCATCAAGAACTTCGGCAGTTAACAGTGATGGCCGACCTGGGCTCTTTCGATCCTGTACAGAGCCAGTGTCACGAAATATATCAATCAAATGAGATATCGTCGACTTGTTGAGAACTGCAGACTGAGGAAACTTCAACTCAATCTCCTCTCTCACACGTTTGAAAGATTCGTACGCACAATAAGTCTCAACAATAAATACACGTTCGTTTTTGGAAAACGACATAGCTGACACAACACAAAGGAATGAATGCTTAAGTGAGACTAGCGCGTGACAAGGTCATTTCAACTGCTAAAGGCTGTTAACCTTGAGTACAGCAATGCCAACTGACTATATATTATGGCATAAAATGTACATGCACATAAGTTCCACTCTCTTATATTTAGAACATCAGACATAAAGCTTCTTTTTTTTCATTTCTCACTTATTTGAGATTTTTATGGTCACAGAGGGAAGAGTAAAACAGGATGTCACATTAGCTTTCACTTTAAGAGGGAAGGACCCAGATCCCCAGCTGCAGGTCGTATTGTACCCCGAAATTCAAATATACGCGACATAAGGTGATCATTTTTCACACTCAGGTAACCGCGTGCTATAAACAATTCTGACTTCTCGGAAGTAGCACATTGTGGACAAAAAGACAATCAGAACCCCGATTTATTCCTTTACATTGGAAGTTCAGACACCGAATTGTGGAATGGTGAGAATAAATGCCAACTGTCGAGGTTACACAACATTGTCCATTGTTAATATTCACCAACAACAGATAGTTGTCCCAGACGGCGATGTTAACAGTGTGTCAACGTCTAGAGCAAAGGCACATCCCCTGGGTGGAATTCACGATTGGTAAGCTCATCTACAGATGATCGCTACATATAGCACCTATTCGTAGAAAGCAAATGGGGAAAAACATACGTTGATCCTAGCGAGGGGCAGAAAGACTTCAAATAGTGCTGAGATTTTGGAGAGAGCAGTTAAGACTTGTGACGAATAGAAGCACGGGGAGGACTGGCAGATCGAAGTATGGTAAATGAGATAGCGAAGTACAGAATGCGAAAGTAGTGAGACTAGTGAGCAGTGACCACATAGAAGAGTAGTCAATTATGTAGATTCGAGAGTGTTCAGGGAGCGGACTGAACGTTAGTGAACGAGATGAATTTGAAAAGGATTGGTGGGCAGATCGACTTCGACAATAACTTAATGCATGAAAACTAGGACATCAATGCTTGGCCTGCAGGACTTTGAAATCAGAAACAAAGAGGCAGAGTTCATGCTTCTGATCGTCTGACCATGGAGAGAAATCCCTCATCTGCCAAGACAGTTCGCTGAACGGCTAATGCAAATGCCTTCCCACACCTCAAGCAATTACAAGTTTAATAATTTCTTCTTTCATTAACCTTAATAGCATCCTCAAAGGTTTATGATCCCTTTTCCTCCCGATCTGGCCCTGATTTAGATCATATTTAGCAATATTATTTTTAATTACGTCTAAACCCTACTTTATAAATTGATTGTTGTTTTACCCAAAAAACAGTGGAAACAATGTTAGTCGTTTTTAGGATAGAACAACTTTCTTCAGTTCATAATTTTATTTTTTGCCCTAAATGATTTCATTTTTGCCCTAAATGATTTTATTTTATTGCCTTGAATGATTTTATATTTTGCCCTAAACGATTTTATTTTTTGCCTTAAATGATTTTATTTTTTGCTTTAAATGAGTTTATATTTTGCCCTAAACGATTTTATTTTTTCCTTAAACGATTTTATTTCTTGTCCTAAACGATTTTATTTTTTGTCATCAGTGAGATCAATTTGTCCTCCCTAAATGAATTTATTTTTACCACCAGTAAAATTTTCCCACCTTAAATGCCTTTATTTTTACTGCGTTATTTTAAGTTATTTTAAAAGGAGTTTATATTTGCTATACAAAGGGATTTATTTTTGCCTCACTAATCGAGTTCATTTGTGTTGTTACGAATGAGATTTTTTCCTGCCTTGAAAGATTTATTTTTAGCTGCTTATAAATTCTTTTGGGGCAGCAAAATATTATTACCAATTTATTTTTTCCGGCCTTTTAGGACTACACTGCATCACTCTTAATATGCCCGTTTTTCCCGCCATAAACGAGTTACTTTTTGTCATTGCAAACAAATTTCTTTTGGCACTAGCTCATCATTTGCCTTATTATTGAGATTATAAATAAGATTATTTTACCTCCCAAAATGTTGTTTATTTTTGCGCTTTACGAATTTACTTTTGTGTTCTTAAAAGTTTATTTTTGTCACCTTACACAAGTTTCATTTTTACCGCTCACATTGGATTTAAATTAATATTGATCGTTGAATTACACTGGTTTCCATAAATTAAAGAAAGATTATGTTAAGTCAGTGAGAAGTTAACGTCAAAGCTCTGTAACTTCTAAAATATTTTTTTTGGAAAACATGTTTGCTGATAAAGATCTCAATCAAATAAACCAATGTCTCGTATTTCAACAATATTCGTTCAGTATTTAATGAGTTATGGAAGTTTGAATATTTAGCGATAACAATGTAAGCCACAAAAATTGACTTCAGAAATTAATTAAAACTTAGTAATAAGTATTGTATCAAAGTGTTTAATAAAATAAGTTTGTATTTTAGAACTTTATGTAAAGAATTATTTTATTATTCCTCAGTTTTGTATAAGTTTCTTAAGACTGGCATTAAAAAAATAAATAAATACCCCCTCAAGCAGCTGCTTGCCACGGAAGTCTGACAGGAGACTGTCGGTTTATATGTCATAGTAGAAGGTCTGAGAGGATGGCAGGACCTCAGCAGAAATACGACATACGCACCGCCATGCCTTACCCGGGGCTCGAACCCAGGTCCCTTAGATCAGTAGCCAAGCGCGCTGCGCGCTAACCACTCGGCCATTGGCGTTATTAAATATTCAGACTTCCATAACTCATTAATACTAAACGAATATTGTTGAAAATCGAGATATTGATTTATTTGATTGAGATCTTTATCTGCAATCACATATTTCAAAACAAAATAAAATTTATTTTAGAAGTTATAGAACTTTCAGTTAGCTTCCCATTGACTTAACATAGGGATTTTCCTTAATTTATGGAAACCAGAGTAGATACAATTACTTTGTAAAATAAGTATCACCAGTCTTCTATGAAACAAAAGCCGAAATGAGATGAACACGTCTGTGTTGTATAATTATGTTATATGGTACGCCAGGCTTATAATCTGTAGTTCCCAGGTTCGCGTCCTAACTGGGCCAGCATTGAGATTTATCTCCGCCAAACTCACCGCCCTCTCCTCGGTCTATATGGTACATCGATGGTCATGGAAATGCCGCCATCCGTCGGATGGGGCTTTAAGCCGTGGCCTCGTGTTCGGGGAAGTCATACCAATGTACGTTAAAGCACATGTTGGATGTCCTTGACGGGAGGCTACCATCTGTCTCCTAACAGCTGTCCAGTGATTCCCCTTCCCCCAAACTTCTCTGAGCACTCTCGGTCCTTACAGCCTGATCATTTAGCCCATTGTGTGAAGAAAAAGGCCGCTCAGAGGTAAAACAACCCAATCCATATTCATTTATCTCCAGGAAATCCAATATTCCAATCACAAACAAGTTGACTATCATTATTCTAAATAATTGTAAAATGTATAATTTTTAAATATCTACCATCATTTTCCTATGTTGCACCAGTTTTGGGTCACTGCTCCCAAAATAATATCAAAAGGCTTCAAGCCGTCCGCAATGAAATTTCTGAATTTCCAAATCAATAGCAACACTCTGTTTTGTGAGAAACATGACCATGTAGCGAAATATATGAAAGACCAGGTTACCAAGTTCTTCCAAAACGCAGTTCATCATCAAAATTCAGTTATCACTAATACCATTGTAGTGGACTTCCCGAGTGGTGGTGAACCCCCGAAGTTCCTTCTAATTTTTCTTTAATTAATTATTTCAAATAATTCCTCTTTACTCCTGATTCTAGGTGAAATCACAGATCTGCGAATTGTTACACCAGAACTTCGATGTGCGTCAGACGTGATGTGCCCTTGATGAAGGAAGCAAACGTCCAATACGTTTCATAGACGAGACATAATTTATTTACATATTTTACACTCACACACATATATATATATGCACATTATGGGAATGCACTTGATTCAGTGTGCCTTAACTATGCTCAAAACTTTTCTGAATGAAATGACTTAATTTGTTGCGCTTGGAGACATTTTCCCGTCAGCTTAACATAGCTTGAATGCTGCTCTACTTTTGCAGACATTCATTTAATAAAGTGGAAATCTGTATTTTCCCGTATGGAAATCGCTTTACAGACCTCAGAACATCAGCGAGAGGATATTCCAATCCCTGGGTTGGGTTGTTTTACCTCTGAGCGGCACTTTTTCGCACACCATGGGCTAAATGGCCAGGTCACATGGACCCCGAAGGCTCAGAGAAGGTTGGGGGAGGGGACCCACTGGAACAGCTGTTGGGAGACAGATGGTAGTCTCCCGTCAAGGCCATCCAGTGTGTTCTTTAACGTGCACAGGGTATGGCTCTCCCGCACACGGAGCCACGGCTTAGCGTCCTATCCGACGGACGGCGGCCTTTCCAAGCCCATCGGTGTCCCCTACTGACCGTGGGCAGGGCGGGGAATTTTGCGGAGATAAATCTCAACGCTGACCCAGCTGGGACTCGAACCTGGGAACTGCAGATTATGAGCCTGGCGCGCTACCGACTGAGCCACCCCCGCCCCATCCAATCCCTGCTTACATACTCTAGTACACATTAGAACCGAAACCTATTCTTTCAGGATTTACGAAAGAGAACTATGTCAGCTTTGATCGCATTCTCTAAACAATCAACAACTGTTTAGTTCTTCAGCTACTCTCTTTCTGCCTTAGTTATTTCTGCTTCTGATCCTCACCTCTCTCGGTGATTCATACCCTAATCCCTCTTGCTACAGGTGGAGCCGAGTGACAAACATGCCATAAAATCGCTTGTCGGTGCTCACTTCTGCAAGCATCTGGAAAACTGCACAGCTAGGCCGTGAATGAGACAACTAATGAGCTACATTCGTTCAAAACGTTCTTGACATGCGTCCTGCAGAACAAACACCATTGCACTTCTTCAACAAAGCCTTTACTCTCCTTCAGAATACTCCCCTCTAGCATCCATGCAACATTGCAGACGTGTACGCCTATTCTGGAAGTCTTGGTGGCACTCCTTGTTAGGGAATACTCCACAACTCTGAATGAACGCATTTTGCAAAGTCTTGCACTATTGAAAAAGGTTTACCACCAAGTTCTTTTTTAATATTTGGAAACAACCAAAAATCGCATGATGCAAGATCGGGTGAATATGCAGGATGGGATAGCTGTTTGATTTTTCCTGCTTCAGATACGTTGTACCTTCTGGTTTTATGAGCATAAAGAAGGAGTACCCTTTATACGCCTGTGGTTGGACGCTGCCATTTCATCTCCTTAACCATTTTGGACAAAATAATGTTGGTGTACTATTAGCCATTTATAGTCATTTTTTCAGGTAAAGTTTTCACGGCTACCACTCCTTAAGAATTGAAAAATATTGTGAAAATCCTCTTCCTTGAGCGAAAGTCTTGTAGGAAGATTTGAGGACGCAGTTATCTTCCACAACCCAAACTATTTGTCAATCTTTCTCGAAGTTGTATGGTAATAAAATCACGTCTCATCATCTGTGACAATGTCTGTTTACCGTTTGTGGCCAATAGGTTCAAACATTGCCAGCCTCTCCTTACACGAGCTTATTTGCTATTCTGTCAATTTGTGGAGTACTCATTTCGCACAGAACGTTCGGAAATTTACCTAAATATTGAAAAATAATTTTTTTCACACTTCCTTCTGTTGGGGCGGGTGTGGCTCAGTCGGTAGCGCGCCAGGCTCGTAATCTGTAGTTCCCAGGTTCGAGTCCCAGCTGGGTCAGCGTTGAGATTTATCTCCGCAAAATTCCCCGCCCTGCCCACGGTCAGTAGGGGACACCGATGGGCTTGGAAAGGCCGCCGTCCGTCGGATGGGACGTTAAGCCGTTGCCCCGTGTGCGGGAGAGACATACCCTGTGCACGTTAAAGAACACGCTGGATGGCCTTGACGGGAGGCTACTATCTGTCTCCCAACAGCTGTTCCGGTGGGTCCCCTCTTCCAACCTTCTCTGAGCATTCGGGGTCCATGTGACCTGGCCATTTAGCCCATGGTGTGCAAAAAAGTGCCGCTCAGAGGTAAAACAACTCAACCCAACTTCCTTCTGTTTTCCTGCACGAGGCAAAAATTGTCCGCCCTGCCCACGGTCGGTAGGGGACACCGATAGGCTTGGAAAGGCCGCCGTCCGTCGGATGGGACGTTAAGCCGTGGCCCCGTGTGCGGGAGAGCCATACCCTGTACACGTTAAAGAACACGCTGGATGGCCTTGACGGGAGCCTACCATCTGTCTCCCAACAGCTGTTCCAGTGGGTCCCCTCCCCCAACCTTCTCTGAGCCTTCGGGGTCCATGTGACCTGGCCATTTAGCCCATGGTGTGCGAAAAAGTGCCGCTCAGAGGTAAAACAACCCAATCCTGCAAGAGGGAGGTCTTCGAAGATTTGCCGTCCTTCTCTGAATTTGCGCATCCATCCCGTAACAGTATCATATGAACAGGCATGATCCCCATATACTTGTGATAAATCGGCATAAATTTTTTTCTCGTCGTCCCCAAGCGGCATCCTTGTGAAAATGTAAAATCTTTCCCCTTCTTTAGCAAACTCCATAGCAACAACGCAGAAATTCGCAGGCCGAAATTTACGCGCCTCCAGCGAAGAGAGAAATGATGATAACAGCCTTTCTTTTTAATACGTAATGACAAGTTTAGACAAGCTTTCAAACAAGTCGTAGCTCGTTGACTTCGGAGCAAAGAGTGCAAATCTACAGACACGTGTCAAGAACTTTTTGAACGCCTTCCGTAGCATCAAACAGGGCTAAATGCATCGACAGAATAGTTCACTTTAGCTTTTAGCTGTAAGTTTATTCTCTTCGTGCGCTGCTTTAACTCAGAGACGTTTACTTCCAACAGTTATTTGGACCAGTTTGCAAAAAAGCGCTGACTAAAGAATTCGTTGTTTATCTTGCACGATGGGATTCCATTTTATAAGTAACTTGCTATCGTAAACGCTATTGACTGCTTTGCTTTAACCCTGGAAAAAATACTTTTTAATCTATTTGGAGGCAGATGTTTACGTTACGGTTTATCCTCGCCATTCTCTCTGCTTTTTCTCTATCCTCTACTGATATAAAAGCACAGTTTTTATTGCAAGTAAAATATAAATCCACGAATTATATACAGAATACATCTTATTTGTGGATTTGTTTCAGTCTTTTTTAGAACAAAAGAGTCTACAAAAATTGCATGCAGCTTTATCGCTTCTAATTTTTTCTACCCAAAAATATCTCAAGATCAAAAATGAAGTTATCCCACCCCTTATAAAAGAGAGCATTGAGAGTCGATCTGGTGTATATATATTCTGAAAAGAATGTGCTGCGATACAAGTGTGTTATCTGGTGTATCGCAGTACAGTCTTCGATGGTCCCTGACGTGATTAAATCTTCTTTCGAGGAAAGGACGACATTCTATTGAAAATACACGACTTCAGTTTATCTGTTATATGTGTATCGAGATTGATTTGAATATTTTTTGAGGTCCAGTTTCAAAAATGCTAATTTTTTTTTTTTTTTTGGTGGGGGGGGGGGGGGTCTTCGTTAATGTTCCCCTGCATACTGTGTATTGCAGAGTTTTTGTTTGTTGGGAGTTTGTTCCGTTAGTAGTGCGCCAGGCTTGTAATCTGATGTTTTATAATAACAATCGCCTGCATTTGAATTGTCATTTCTACAGAGATAAACATCATAACGGGCTCTTGTTTGTAAGAACAAATGTTTTATGTAAAAAAGAAGTACCCCTCAAACTGATGCTTGCCAGAGAAGTCCGAAAGCATGACGGTAAATTTAACTATCGAATTTTTTTGTACCTATTTCAGAATTTCATATTTATGAATGCTAATATATATATGCAATGTACTGTATAATAACTGGTCTTTTACAAAATATACATGAATTTTATGCCGTAAACTGCATCAAGTTTCACGGATAATTTATAATGTCAGATTAATACACATAGAAAAGATCTGTGAGAAAGGCGAGATCTCTAGAAAGACAACCAATAAAAGAAACTTCCATGCCTTACAAGAGGCTCGAATTGAGATTCCTTTGATCATTTGTCAAGGACGTTAACAACTTGGCCATCGGAAAGGCAATATCATACAGAGTTCCCATTGTCCCTTACACTTAGGCAAAGTAATCATATTCAACTGCAAACGTATTCAACTTTTATACTCACTTTATTCAATTCTACTGAATTCATACTAAGACATCAAATGCTCAAAATGAGGACTCCTGTGTCTCTTGGGCATGACAATTCTGACTCTGGGGCGGGGGTGGCTCAGTCGGTAGCGCGCCAGGCTCGTAATCTGTAGTTCCCAGGTTCGAGTCCCAGCTGGGTCAGCGTTGAGATTTATCTCCGCAAAATTCACCCACCCTGCCCACGGTCAGTAGGGGACACCGATGGGCTTGGAAAGGCCGCCGTCCGTCGGATGGGACGTTAAGCCGTGGGTCCGTGTGCGGGAGAGACATACCCTGTGCACGTTAAAGAACACACTGGATGGCCTTGACGGGAGGCTACCATCTGTCTCCCAACAGCTGTTCCAGTGGGTCCCCTCCCCCAACCTTCTCTGAGCCTTCGGGGTCCATGTGACCCGGCCATTTAGCCCATGGTGTGCAAAAAAGTGCCGCTCAGAGGTAAAACAACCCAACCCAAAATTCTGACTCTGAGTGACCGACGTATGTTACAGAGAATGGATGGCATTATCTTTCGACATTCACTGCGGATGGTCTCCTATAATTCATCCAGTGTTAGAGGGCGATTTTGGTACATATAACATTTTAGTTGGCTCTATAGAAAAAAATCAAAGGAAGTCTAAATTCATGGTGTGCATTCCACCTTCCCTCGTCGATCAATCCGTTTGTGGGGTAGTGTTCCATCCAACCAAGTTCGGACAATCATGTCACAGTGGGGCGATGTCTATCCTGCTGAAAGAAAACATTGAGGTGACGTACTAAGGATATGTCTTCTAAGTTGGGTACCAAAATGTCATTTAATATTTGCAAATACGAGTCGCCGGTGACTGTGTCGGTATAATAATAAGGTCATAGGATGTCGTCACTATGAATTGCATACCAAACAGATACCCTGGGACCGTTCTGTACGTGTGCGGCTTCGACCCAGTGTGGTTGTGTCGCAGCCTAGTAACGACAATTCTGACGATTGGCTGTCCAAAATTTGCTTCATCACTGAAGAATATGTCAGACAAGAGAGACAGTTGTTCCTGAAGTTTTTCTAGTACATAAATACAGAACTGCTCTCTGCGGTACATGAAGTCCCCATTCAACTCCTGTACCATTCGCATTTTGTATGGGTGGAACCTGTTTCTCCGGCACACGAGGTGGGATTTTCCAATTCCCACCTCCTGTGCAATTTTTCTTACAGACCGGCAAGGGCTAACTTCGACTTTAGTCAGAACATCCACAGCGCGGTCTTCATCTGTGGTACTACTCGGATGACCTGGTCTAGGTTTACCTATCACCAAATCAGTTCACCTTCAGACCCTTCAGAATATTACTGACAGACATGTAACATGGCATTAGCTTGTCTGAATGTAACCTGTAAAATTCCTCGAATGTTTCTCGCTGACTTTTTTCAGCAGCATAAATAAGTACAATTCCACTTTCTCCTGGAGTGCGAGACGATACATTGTTACTCTGTCATTCATCAATGTGCCTATTCATCTAAAACAAAAAAGAAGGGGAACACATTATAGTTATTTTTATTTTTGACCATTATACAAACGTATGGGATACCCATGCCTGTGCAATAGGACATATGGGGCACACTGTATACTTACAATTAGTATATGGAACACTTTAAAATATTGTTTATAAATTATCCGTGAAACTTGATGCAGTTTACGGCATAAAATTCATGTATATTTTGTAAAAGACCAGTTATTATACAGTACATTGCATATATATATATATTAGCATTCATAAATATGAAATTCTGAAATAGGTACAAAAAATTTGATAGTTATAGTTAAATTTACCGTCATGTTGGTAAGTGGCTAGCATTCCTGACTTCTGGCCAAAGGGACCTGAGTTTGATTTCCAGATAACATACGACTATTTGATTCCTGTGTTGTCTTTCTGCTGAAGTTTCGCCTTCCTTCTTTTCTATGGAGTTGGGTTGTTGGGTTGTTTTACCTCTGAGCGGCACCTTTTTGCACACCATGGGCTAAATGGCCAGGTCACATGGACCCCGAAGGCTCAGAGAAAGTTGGGGGAGGGGACCCACTGGAACAGCTGTTGCGAGACAGATGGTAGCCTCCCGTCAAGGCCATCCAGAGTGTTCTTTAACGTGCACAGGGTATGGCTCTCCCGCACACGGAGCCACGGCTTAACGTCCCATCCGACGGACGGCGGCCTTTCCAAGCCCATCGGTCCGTGGACCGTGATAGGTAATCCCTACTGACCGTGGGCAGGGCGGGGAATTTTGCGGAGATAAATCTCAACGCTGATCCAGCTGGGACTCGAACCTGGGAACTATAGATTACGAGCCTGGCGCGCTACCGACTGAGCCCCCGCCCCTTTTTCTATGGAGTATTAAACTGATAGACTCCTGTCAGACCTCTGTAGCAATCAGATGCTTGAGAGGTAATTTATATTTCATTTTACGCATCTTCCTATTGCTTTTCACTCGTCATTTGCCAGTTTGTCCCTTTGTGTTTGTCAAAACAGTTTTTTCGCCTTGTCTTTCGAATGCGGCGAATAAACTTAATGATTTTTTATCAAATGATAGCTTGTGACATGGGGAGTGTTCTGAGCAAAAAAAATATCCTTGTCTTTTCCCCTACTGAAACAGGTGAAATGAGAAAATCGTTCTTCTAACATATCTTCATTCGCAACATGGGGAGTGTCACAAGTTAAACAACTCCCTCTCATACTTTCTCCTACACCCTCTAAAAGGGAACGGAAATTTCGCGGGGGAACCTAAACGAGTTACATCTCAAATTAAAGCTATTGAGACTTATTCAATATCATTGGATACCTAAAAAATAGGATACCCTTCCATTTCCAAAAAAAGGGGGAGGAGAAATGTTGTCGATGTTTATGAATCATCTATAGAATGAAAGTTTTTGAATACATGTGACAAAGAAAAAATATAAATTAAAAATGAAAAAATTCATGCTTTCTTATATGCTCCCTAAAAAATAGAAAAGGAACTAAATTACATCGATGGTGCAATCAGTCACTGAATTCTTATTCACTTCAAAGGAAGATAGGGTGCCGATTTACCTGAACAAGGTAGGGGCGGGGGTGGCTTGGTCGGTAGCGCGCCAGATTCGTAATCTGTAGTTCCCAGGTTCGAGTCCCAGCTGGGTCAGCGTTGAGATTTATCTCCGCTAAATTCCCCGCCCTGTCCACGGTCAGTAGGGGACACCGATGGGCTTGGAAAGGCCGCCGTCCGTCGGATGGGACGTTAAGCCGTGGCCCCGTGTGCGGGAGAGCCATACCCTGTGCACGTTAAAGAACACACTGGATGGCCTTGACGGGAGGCTACCATCTGTCTCCCAACAGCTGTTCCAGTGGGTCCCCTCCTCCAACCTTCTCTGAGCCTTCGGGGTCCATGTGACCTGGCCATTTAGCCCATGGTGTGCAAAAAAGTGCCGCTCAGAGGTAAAACAACCCAACCCAACCTGAACAAGAATTTGCTACACCTATCTTCCTTTGCAGTGAATACGAATTCAGTGAATGATTGTACCATCAATATGTTTTAGGTTTATTTCCTCTTTTAGAACGCATATAGGAAGATAGACATTTTTCAAATTTTTAATTTATTTATATTTTTTGCCGATTTACCTGAACAAGAATTTGCTACACCTATCTTCCTTTGAAGTGAATTCGAATTCAGTGAATGATTGTACCATCAATATGTTTTAGGTTTATTTCCTCTTTTAGGACGCATATAGGAAGATAGGCATTTTTCAAATTTTTAATTTATTTATATTTTTTTCTTTGTCACTAAAAACAGCTACCTTCAAAACCTTTTATTTGAAATATGACTCATAAACATCGACAACATTTTTATTCCCTCTGTTTTAGGAGTCGTGTTTAAGATAGCCCATGACAATGGAGACGTCACAAGCTTTACGTTTGAGATATAACTCGTTAAGGTGGACCTCGCGAAATTTTCGTCCCCATTTGGGAGGAGGGGAGAATAGGGAGGGGAGAATAGCGAGGGCATAATTCGAAATAGTTTACGACTGACATCATAGGGGCTTTCATTTTAGCGGCAGGAGTGGCTCAGTCGGTAGCGCGCCAGGCTCGTAATCTGTAGTTCCCAGGTTCGAGTCCCAGCTGGGTCAGCGTCGAGATTTATCTCCGCAAAATTCCTCGCCCTGCCCATCGTCAGTAGGGGACACCGATGGGCTTGGAAAGGCCGCCGTCCATCGGATGGGACGTTAAGCCGTGACCCCGTGTGCGGGAGAGCCATACCCTGTGCATGTTAAAGAACACGCTGGATAGCCTTGACGGGAGGCTACCATCTGTCTCCCAACAGCTGTTCCAGTGGGTCCCCTCCCCCAACCTTCTCTGAGCCTTCGAGGTCCATGTGACCTGGCCATTTAGACCATGGTGTGCAAAAAAGTGCCTCTCAGAGGTAAAACAACCCAACCCAAAGCTTTCATTTGGCACATAACTTGTAAACAACTCGCGTTTGAAAGGTATAGTAAAAGATCCCTCCCGGCATCACAGACTGTCATTTGACATAAACTTGTTACGTTCGATCCTCTCTTCTGAAATATATAGTAGACCTAATGTCCGCATAGTTCCTCTTTTTCGGAGAGGAGAAATCTGACTCTCTCCATATCTCAATCAGGCGCATAGCCCGTTACTTTCGGCTCTGGGGCGGGGGTGGCTCAGTCGGTAGCGCGCCAGGCTCGTAATCTATAGTTCCCAGTTTCGAGTCCCAGCTAGGTCAGCGTCGAGATTTATCTCCGCAAAATTCCCCGCCCTGCCCACGGTCAGTAGGGGACACCGATGGGCTTGGAAAGGCCGCCGTCCGTCGGAAGGGACGTTAAGCCGTGGCTCCGTATGCGGGAGAGCCATACCCTGTGCACGTTAAAGAACACGCTGGATGGCCTTGACGGGAGGCTACCATCTGTCTCCCAACAGCTGTTCCAGTGGGTCCCCTCCCCCAACCTTCTCTGAGCCTTCGGGGTCCATGTGACCTGGCCATTTAGCCCATGGTGTGCAAAAAAGTGCCGCTCAGAGGTAAAACAACCCAACTTTCGACTCTCGCGTTCCGTAGATAGGGCGGAATAATAGTTTTCATTTTTCATCTTCTTAGGGGTCAAGAAAACATGGGGTATTTTTTAGAGCCTGTGGCACTCTTCGCTTCACAAGCTTTTTTTAACACATAAATCATTAAGTGTGTCCATCGTGTTCAAAAAGATATGGTGAAACAATTGTTTTGACAAATCCATAAACTGACAAACCTACAAAGCAGTACGAAGATAGTAAACATTGACTGCTTCAGGCACCTGTATTCAATGTCACCATTAAAATTTTAAAAAAAAAAGATTGACATAAAAGTCATTAAGAAAAGTGCGCTGAAGCTTCGTGTTATTTGAATGCCAAGTCTTGTTCGGCTGCCTAACTTTGAAAATATGCTTTTGGCATAATAGAATCAATGATAGTAAATTGAATATTACACCCAAATCGATCTAAATCTCGAGTGTCAGCAGCATATATTTTATTTAAAGAATTATTAAAGTCCGAACTTTTGACTACAGGCGAGATGATGTTACATCAGTCTCTAATACGTTTCTGGAAAATTAACTGAAGAATCATTTCATAACTTTTAAAATTCCGTTTATTTTAGTGAATTTTTTGCCACAACAGTTATTATAACTTGAGTTTTTACTAAGTTTCGAATTAAATTCTTATGACTCTGAAAGCTATACCGTTAAGTGTTTCAACTATGATAATTACAGTATTTAGATAAAAAGAATTTTTGTGGGAATCAAAATTTTGATTAATTTCATTTCCCCCCCCCTTCATCTTTAGCAAAACGTGTTCGTAAAAATCTTCAAAGTCATAAGCGACTTCGAATGAAGCTTTTCATTTGCATAGCTTCGAAGTAGAGATTAAAAATGAAAAAATTTTGTATCATTTTATTCGGAATGAAAACAAAATTTTTCGTCTTTGATTTAATTATTTTCTAATTAAATCAAATCCTAGAACTTATGTGTATATGCAACTTCAAATGATAACCTCATTTCCTTTTGTACATAAATGAAAACATTTCTAAATAAAAGTTAAGTGTTATAGTGCACAAATAATGTTCAAATTTTTAATTTATTTATATTTGTTTCTTTGTCACTAAAAACAGCTACCTTCAAAAACTTTCATTTGATATATGACTCATAAACATCGACAACATTTTTATTCCCTAATTCCCAACATTTTTTATTTTTATTTTTTAGAAATTAGTGTTCTGGCAACCTTCGTGTCACGTGACACGAAGAACACTAATTTCTAAAAAAAATCCTTGCCAGATATTTTTTCTGAATTCTATAATCAACCATAGTGTTCGGATACTTTTTTTCAGCGACTATACAAGAACGGAAACATTTTTATAAAACTAGTTGTTTAATTTGATTAATAAAACATCTGCTGTATTTTTTTTTTAATTACTGTTTGCTTTCTAGAAATTTCGCATAAATTTTAGTGCTGAAAAATACTCATTCCACCCTCCCTTGGGCACTGGAAAAAAATAAAGATCTCTTGCAGTGTTCCAAAGCTCCTTTACAGAACGTGCTTTCATCGCCCAATATTTTTAAATGCAAGATTCACGTTGTTTGCGAGGATCCACATAATAAGCTTTAAATAATAAAGATAATGTTATTTCATTCCTTTATATTACCAGAAATATTTTCTATCTTTGTCTCTTCCTTCTTTAAGTAAAGTAACTAAATAATGGTTAAAACCAGTAACAAAAAACTTATTTTTTTTGGCATTTTCAGTCTTAAAAAAAAAGTCGTTTCATTTCCGATTCAGTTTTCGTTCTTTTAAAAATTTCGGTTAATATCGTTATTTCGTTTCCGTTCGTTTCTTTTAAGTTCCTGCCTGGAAGTGTCACGATACTTTTACTAATGGAATATTCATTCTGATTTGGGTTGTTTTACCTCTGAACGGCACTTTTTTGCACACCATGGGCTAAATGGCCAGGTCACATGGACCCCGAAGGCTCAGAGAATGTTGGGGGAGGAGACCCACTGGAACAGCTGTGGGATGGTAGCCTCCCGTCAAGGCCATCCAGCGTGTTCTTTAACGTGCACAGGGTATGGCTCTCCCACACACGGGATCACGGCTTAACGTCCCATCCGACGGACGGTGGCCTTTCCAAGCCCATAGGTGTCCCCTACTGACCGTGGGCAGGGCGGGGAATTTTGCGGAGATAAATCTCAACGCTGACCCAGCTGGGATTCGAACCTGGGAACTACAGATTACGAGGCTGGCGCGCTACCGACTGAGCCACCCCCGCCCCCATTCATTCTGAGTAGATTCTATGATAGCATAACTAGTGCAATTACACAGAATTAAAGTAGTCAAAGAATTTAAAATTTTTTATTGAATAACGCTGAAGAGTTGTCGTTACCAAAACAATAAATTTGGAAAAGAGGAGAATTTTATATTATCTGATACTTGCAGAATGATTTCACAGGTCAAATGAGGTCACCTTGAGATTAAAAGACCCTGAGTAGGGATCATGAGAAAGAGAAATGATAGATATCATCTGCAAAGGTGCTTTGAGTTGTAAATCACCTGATGCTGTCCCCCTAGTTAAATTGTGAGCTTTTGCGATGGAGCTGTTGACTGTCACTTGATTTAGAGACGAAACGAATTTAGTGACTATTTTAAAGGGCGAAGCAAAATTCTCTAGATGTGGATCCTAACAAAAACAAAACACTGGCATAAACTTAGCACTTATTCAAAGCTGCTACAAAAAAAGACTTGGACTGTGCCATAACTTAACGTATTTTCGTATCCAAAATGCAGTTTGCTATTAAGCAGCCTATTGTTTAATATATTTTAACTATTGACATATTAATTTAGATATGTGCTAATCAGTATTTTGATATTAAGAAACATTTTTATGTGCTTGAATTTAACAAAGGTTTAGATAAATAATAATAATTTTTGCATAAGAGAAAAATCGGTCTGTAAATATATATATTTAGAGTTGGTAAAAGTAGATTTTCATTTTTGTCGAAAATGGGAGATTGAAATAACCACCCCACTTCCTCTGTTTGAAATAGGTTCTAGTCTAAAGCAACACAGCCCACTATAAACTCACTAAGCTTCTTCCACTGGAATGAACCGAGATGGGTGGGCTGGTCAGCACCCGGCAATATTGCTTGCCCATATATCCTAGAACATAGCCTGCTCTTTCCAAGATCCTCCAGCAGCTTCATCGCCTGGCAGCCACTTCCACTATTCTCTTCTGTTGGGTGCCTGGTCACGTCGTGATCAGGGCAATGACGTGGTAGACGCTGTTGCTAATTTGGCCACGCCCCTTTCCGTTTCTCCACTGCCGGTTCCATACGTGGATTTCTGCAGTGTTTTTCCACCGAGCTCAGGGCACGGTGGCAGAGATCTTGGTTTGAACACGTTGGTTAAAAGCTTTTCGAGATCAAGCCCATTGTCAAACCATGGCAATCATGTTTTCGCACGAATAGCAAGGAGGAAGTTGTACTTGCTCGTCTCCCTTAGGTCATTCCTTTTGTAGGGACTCGGCAGAGAATAGGAGTGAGGGCCAGGGTCACCATTTTGGCGGAACGCCTTTCTCATCTAGCGACAGAACGCCGGCGGCAGGTCCAGTTCGGGAAGCCAGATGAAGAAAGACGACAAAAGTCAGCCTAGCATTGTGACCGTGTACGATCCCTATTGGCCGAGATACCCTAACGTCCCACGAAGGATACGTGACCTCATCCGGCGGGGTGGTTTAATTCTTCTTGCATGCGGACTACGAGATGGTTCGGATGCGAGACGACCGTCTGCAGCTAGCATAAGCTTTGTTTCGTATCTAGTGGTGGGACCGCTGAGGCTCATATAGCCTACGTGTATTTGGTCAGTGACTGTACCGAGTGGGCAGTCACTGTATGTATATAATTAATTTGTAAATAAATAGTGTACATAGTTGAAATACATGAGTCTGTGTATTCGGCCACTTAACTTATCCACAAATTGAGGTCGTCCACAATTGAGACCGATGTAAGAGAATTTTGCGATTCTTGCGCGAAATGCCAATTGCGGGGGAGAGGCGGATCTGATGATAAGACGACAGGAAAGCCTGGTGTGAAGCTGCTGCCTGTGATTCGAGCCATTGGATGCAGAGGCTCTGAACTTTATCGTTCGCCAGCACTGAGGAGGGGAGAAGCAAGACTGGATGGGAAGGGCCATGCCAGTAAGGTAATGGGATCTCCGGTGGTAACCTCCCGAACGCAGAAAATTCTTGGGAAGACTCATGGCGTGGAGGAGCGATTTATTGGTTCTGTTCTCAGGAGAGGTGGCATTCCATGGTAGATAGGAACGGTTTGCACCCCACCTGGTAGGTTAGCGGCACTGAGTTCTGCAGCATGGGTGGCAACTAAGCGAGCGAATTGGTGCCAGCTGTACAGCATGCAACCGAAAAAGGGTTTAGCCAAGATGCGCGTTTTGTCACCGATATTAAGAAATAACATTACAAGCAACAGAAAGCGAGGGGAAAGCAATGCGATGCAAAAGCGCTCGAGCCACGTGATCCGATGCAGCGCTTTGGACGGCGCAGAAGTGTACCAGCGAATGATGCACAGCTGGCCAAGGTCAGCAGGGCGCGCGCGAAAGAGTTCCCGGCCTGCTTGGATGGTTTCTGGATCGCGACCCTTGGCGGTGGCAATAATCGGCTGCGCGGCGCACCTACAGGAATTTGGGGACACTCCCGGCACAAGGAATGAGATTATGCACCAGGGAATGCTGATGCGCTTTCCACGTTGGAGGATAATCTCTGAGGCAGAGTAACGGGGAAGACACATGCTGGGGGGAAGTACACGGTGCAGGGTGACGGTGGGGCATCGACGCCTCAATGGGCTTGGGTTGAGCCGTAGTCCTCAAGGCAACTAACTCCTCCTAATGTGCAGCGATGATCACGTGTCTGAATGTTTACCTTCAAAGTCCAAGTATGGACTTTGTCACAAACTTTGTGCCATAATTGTGTCAACAATTTGGTGTGAACAATTTGGTAAACCTATTGACTTGGCTACGTCAGTGTTGTACATGAATATTTTACGAACTGTGTGGCAACCAGATTGATGCAAAGTGTGATTCTTCTGGACCCTCGTTAAAAAAAAGAGAACTTTCGTGGTCATCAGTGACTTTTTTTTACGTAATATGTGTCTTCAATTATTTGTGCACCACAAACTTTCGTTGTGCGAACATTTGTTGAACCCTGCAGTTCCATGAACAGTGACTGTCGTTCACGAGGGACGGGTTCGAGTCCTTGAGTGACTGAATTAGAAATTGAGGCAGGGGACGTCTACCTCGAATTTCTTAAATAGGGGGGGGGGGAGCGTGTAGGGACTCGGCAGAGAATAGAAGAGTGAGGGCCAGGGTCGCCATTTTGGAAGAGCGCCTTTCTCATCTAGCAACAGAACGTCGCTGGTAGGTCCAGTTCGGGAAGCCAGACGAAGAAAAGTGACAAGAGTCAGCCTGGTACTGCAACTGTGTACGATCCCTAATGGCTGAGACACCCTAACGTCCCCCGAAGGACATGTGACCTCATCCGGCGAGGTGATTGAAATTCTTCTTGCGTGTGGACTACGAGACGATTCGGATGTGAGACGACCGTCTGCAACTAGCATAAGCTTTGTTTCGTATCTAGCGGTGGGATCACTGAAGCTCATATAGCCTATATACGTGTATTTGGTCAGTGACTATACCGAGTGGGCAGTCACTGTATGTATATAATTAATTTGCAAATAAATAGTGTACATAGTTGAAATACATGAGTCTGTGTATTCGGCCACCTAACTTATCATCGTGACAAGATAGGGACAGGTATCCTTCTACAAAGGCTCTCACACACATAGGTAGAAAAGAATCCAGCCCAGATAGGCAGAGAAGAGTGCTGTCTACACCTTTCTTCACACATTCGTTCCTAAGTGCGAGTTTTGTGACACCATTTTAACTGTAAAACATATTTTAAATCATTGTCCGTGTTTTAATTTCGACTGACGTATGATTTTAAGCTTTCACAATTTTACATCCGAGCCTCGCACACTGGGATATCTTTTATCCAATGACTGTTTTACCCGCTGTTTTTACCTTTTTACGTTTTACTGGATAATTTAACCGTCTCTTATTTTTACCTTTCAGCGTAGTTTTCTACATGGGTCCTATACACCTATTGTTAATTTTACATCTTAGTTATTTTTAATTTCATATTTTAAATTTTAAATAGGTATTTTATATCATTTGTTGTTTCACTGTTTACATTTTTTGTTCATCGTATTGTCATGTACTTTTAACTTTGGTTGTGGGTTTACTTGATTTTTAGATCTTTCTTTTTAACCTTTACACCTCCTTTGCTACATCTTTGCTTTAGTTATCCCAAATAACCAACCAAACTAGAACATATATGTTCCATTTAACAATAATGAAATGAAAATTATCATCATTTTTAGATTTTCATAATATGAGTATTGTTTTAGTTTATAGTCATCTAGTCGTACGTTTGTAAGGAAAAAAAATTGTTTTAAGAAAAAAAAATTTAAAAAAATTATTTTCATGTTTGATAGTTATTAATAATATATTATTATTAGCGTTTTCATGTTCTTTTAATAGTCGTAATTTCCACGATTGAGGGCGATGAAACTGAAAAGTAAAAGTCACATTCTATTTCGCTAGAAATTTGAAAAGAGATATCGGGTTATCAAGGAGTTTAAATCTTACATTATCGCTTTGTTTCTTACCTTCGGAGTTAACCCTTTCAGGACCATAAGGTTTCTAAGAGTAAATATTAGTATATAACTGTTTATTTTAGTTTGTTTAGACGTGAAATAAATAAAAATCATAAGAAAAATACATAACAATGTGTAGTTTTTTTTGGAATTTTATGGGAAATATTTTTCCCAATGGACTATAAAGATAACACAAATTATAGTTAGGCTTATTATGCAATGTCTTTTATTTATTGGTTTATTAGAACAAAATGTTAACTAAAATAATACAAAATTATGAAATAAAATTACTATACAAAATGATGTGCTAATTATGATATTCTGCGAAGCAATTTCTTTTGGTTGTGAAGCAAAGATGGACATTGCACAGATGCAACATTATTGCAAAGATGGACATGGACTAAACGTTCCCGTTTACGTAATTGCGTTCGGCATACGTTCTATTTTGACATTCTGTATAAAAAATGCAGATAAGGTTATAATTAAAAACGACAATCACCAATTTTAAAATGGGAAAAATGTTTCCCTTAGTCGTGAAAGGGCTGATAAATCTTAAACTTTTCGTTTTAAGAGAAAAATAATATATCTTTGTCTCTTTCTTCTTTAAAGAAGATAATATATATTGCTCAAAGTAGAAATCGCAACACCAAAAAAGAATGGAAATAAAAGATACATAAATTGCAGGAGGCAACAGACGAGTCCTGATTCTGTTTCAGCATGCCAGACGATGGTTTGTCCACATGGCATCAGCATTGTCACCGACATGAGGAAACCTGTTTTATTAGCTGCCATATGGCTCCCCACCATGGCATAACGGTATGGGGTGGCATCACATATGGCGGCTGGACACCTCTGCTCCATGTTTCTGCAGCGCTAATTGCGAGATGACATCGACGACATCGATGACATTGTTAATCCTGTGACATGACCCTTCCTTACCACCATGCCTGGACTGATTCTGCAGCAGGACAACGCCACCCAATGAACGGCAGTCTCCAAGGTGTGAATATTCTCCCATTGCCGGCATACACCCCGGACTTCCATTAAGCATGTGCGGGACTTTACAGGTCTCCGTCTTCGCCAGCTCCTGGCGGCGGCGAACCTGGTACAGTTGCTGCTTAATTGGATGCTGTTTGTGACGCCATACCTCAGGACACCATTAACATCTGATTGATGGAATGCTGAGATGTTCCATTATACAAGCTTGCATAACTGCTCGAGGTGGGCCTACTATGTACTGATGAATCTGCAATAAATGCACGTACCTTGAGTTCTCACGTTCCGTTTTTTATCATTTGCACGTCTGTCATCTTGTCCTCGTAACTTCTGTCAACTCAGTTTCGGGCGTATACATCACTTCCTTCGCGATATGAGCAGTGTATGTATTGTTAGAAAGGTACTAATAAAATAGGGCTAGTCATGTTTTTGAATCTTTCATTATTTATAATTTCTACCATTAGAGGTCAGTAAGTTGGAAAAATCAATAAACGTTTTGTCTTTGACAACGAATGTCTCCGCTAAAATTCTGGCGCGAAATGTATGTCCATTGAAAATTTTTCCCATCGAAACTTCATTCACTGCTTTACACCATTACCGTACTATTCCACTCACAACTGTCTCGATAACGTACTACTCCACTCACAACCGTCTTCGATAACGTACTACTCCACTCACAACTGTCTTCGATAACGTACTACTCCACTCACAACCGTCTTCGATAACGTACTACTCCACTCACAACTGTCTTCGATAACGTACTACTCCACTCACAACTGTCTTCGATAACGTACTACTCCACTCACAACTGTCTTCGATAACGTACTACCCCACTCACAACTGTTTTCGATAACGTACTACTCCACTCACAACTGTCTTCGATAACGTACTACTCCACTCACAACGTCTTCGATAACGTGCTACTCCACTCACAACTGTCTTCGATAACGTACTACTCCACTCACAACTGTCTTCGATAACGTACTACTCCACTCACAACTGTCTTCGATAACGTACTACTCCACTCACAACTGTCTTCGATAACGTACTATTACATTCACAAGAATGTCGGACACTTTTCGAGGAATCGCTCCCCACCCACAGCAGCTAGGAACTCGATCCATTCATGCAACAAGGCTAGAACTAAGTGGAACCACCGCACCAAATTTGGAACAGATCGTTCAAGTAGCCACGAAATCACAGGGAAACGGACAATTTCTGACATTAATGACACCACATATGTCCGCCCGGAATTACGGCTGTTATAAAATATGATTCTTTAGAGACTATAGGGATTTTTTATCACTGGCATGCTATAGGAAGAGTGATTATAATTACCGGATTCCTTTACACACTGACAGAGATAGCGTATTAATGTATAGGATAGAATAGTAATCTTGCAACCGGGCTCCGTTATACTCTGACATAGATGGCGTACTCTTCTGTGATATTTCGGGTTAGCACTTATATACCTAAAAAGATTATATTTATTTGCATTGATTGGGTTTTGGAGGGGCCTTGTACATACCCCCGCGGCTTACTATAAGCATCGATATTAATATTTGAAGACAGGCTCTTACACTTCTAATCCTGTAAAGATGCACCACGGCCAAAACTATCTGCTGAGACAATTACTCTCAAGAACTACAAGAGTTTCCTAGTCATCTCCTTTTTTTTTCACCTTCCTATTAATTTTTTTCTCTCAGATCTCTCCAAATTCATTTCGTGTTTCCCAAAAAATATTTCACTGGCTTTCTTCACAGAAAACTATCAGATAGGTCTGAATGTGGGGTGGGGGGTGGGGGGGAATTTATTTTAGAGAATTTATTTTAGAGGAGTCAGAGAATTTATTTTAGCGGGGTCAGAGAATTTATTTTCGAGTATCATAGAATTTAGTTTTAGGGGTGGTCGTGTCCCTCTAATTTATTGTTATTGTATATATCTATGTTACGCATATTTACAGAAGAATCTTAAATGGGAATATTTTTTTTGATTTGCGACATATAGGACAGAGAAGAATCCTAGAAGCTACTCCTAGCTTAATACAGGCCTTGTCATACAAGGACATGCCCTACTAAGACCGAAGTCACTGCTGACCACTTCCTTAGTTAGAGCTAACACAACACACAAAGTTTGCCTTGCTGGAACAGTCGCTAGCTGCCTAACCACTATGCCATATGGTTCATTAGTTGTCATTCGAGGCCAAGCTGGGCTATTCCCCATATGCTCGGGGAACTGAGCACTGGAAAATGATTTTATTCCACAACCGTTACTAGCCGGAAGGTCTGGGTGCGAGACAGGTAGAGGAACGATGGGGATGTGTGAAGAAAAACAAGCATACTATGTGTTGCTGACAAATGGAGAGATTGTTTTAGCGTGTCCAAGTGACGTAGCTGTTTCTCGGGAAGAGTAGGAGGATTCGGTGTGAACCAGGTTGTGTAGGCAGGGATTAAAATGTCCTCTCACCAGGTTTTGAGGTCGGTAAAGCGATTTCCACCTCATCAAATGAATGCCTGCAATAGTAAAGCAAGCATTCAGGTAAAATTAAGCAAATTGGAGAAAATCTACAAGAACATCCATAAATCCTGACTTCTGAGAAATCTTGAAAGCAACTAAGGCCCACAGAATCGAGCACATATGTACATATATGTGTGAATGTAAATGAACAGTGTCTTCTTCCTCTACCTAGTGCATTGGACATTTATTTATTTCATCTAAGGCACATCACTTCTGAAGTACACCTAAGCACTGGTGTAAGATCACGAGAATCTGTGATTTCACCCACAGTCACGGGTGAATAGTAATTAATTAGACTAATTAATCGTCCTCTACAACAGTGCATCGGAAGATTTTACTTATTTCCTCGCCCACGTCCACAACAGCTGGATCCGAGAATTCAGTTTCGAGGAGGCTCAAAAATTTATCTTAGGGATAGTTGGGAGGGAGGTCTGAGAATAAGACTTGCGTAGGGCTTCCAAATTATTAAAATATCCCACCGTACAGGAAAGGTTAAAATGATGCTCTATATGGAATGAGATTTCATAATTTTCAATCTACTTTTAGAGTCGGACATAAAATATCTGGCTAAAATAAAATGATAGAGAGAATTTTATTTTGAATTTCAAAGCCGGCGGACAAGTTTGGAATTTAGTATAAGACGACAAGGTATTCGGGGAGGGGATCCGGACCCCCATCAGGTACGTCTCTGCCTAGTCCAATTGTCCACTAATTTTGGCATCACAATTTGTGTTATTTTACTTTGTTGCAATAACTGCAGAAAACACTCCATACATAAAATGTGATTTAGACTGCCCCAAGGGACAAGAAAAAAACAACGACACAGCTTTGTGGTTAAAGCCCCTGATCTGTCAATACTTTCTAACACAGTCCTGTTACCCATCTGTGATGTTTCAGGTTACTTTTACACAATTGCACAGTTAGTTGAAATGAATTAAATGTGTTTTGTACTAAAAATTAACTGTGTTTTGTACTTCTCTGTAGGGATACGCCCCTACAGAGAAGCACAATTTCAGAAAAGACAGATAAAACAAATAATAAAATACACCCTCAAGTGGGTGCTAAAACAAATAATTTAATAAGCCAACTTTTATGAGTTTAACCTGCAGAGATGTTATTCGAGGTTTATTAAATTTGAACGTCACAATGTACGTAAATCAAGTGACAGATGTCGACCATTACGCTCCAAATTTTGTAACCCATATTTAAGTCCGAAATCTTCATTAGAGATCTTCATTTAGTTGCATCTTAGCGCACGGATGTCATACATAATGAGACCCACCACAGTGTCAAAAGAAACAAACCACGATATTATCTCGCAGTTATTAATATCAATTACCCAACAACACAGAAGTCAGCTGTACTTTTTAGTTAACTAATTTCCTGCTCTTTATTGTGAGGTCCTCTCCGCATTTCTTTACAAATAGACAGCGTACCATGTCATTAAGAGCCACGCTGCCAGCGTGAATGTCAGTCGACCGAAGTGAGATGAACTACTACTGTCCATCCTTGACAATTGGCTAAACCAATAAATCACTCCCAGTGACCATTTTCAAGTCGCGAAAATTACACCCTGTCCTTGTAAGTCTCATGTGCATCGTGTAAAGATGGGAAATACGAGTTGGGTATTAAGTGCCGACTTGTTCTTGGCTTCACAGTAAATTAGTCTCTGGAACGGGGATAAAAAAACAGCAGAGTGGAAAAAAGAAATGAATAATTTGGTGGACGACACTAATTTACTCTCTTCTTGTGTTAGCGAGTAAACAGGATGTGTTAATCGCTCTCGAATTACGGAAATCCAGCTAATTTGTTTTCAGATGTAACACAAAAATATCGCGATTGGTAGAGATATATTTCTTTGGGGTTCCAATTACGTCAAGGCCACTCCATGAAGAAAGTTGTCAGTCGTAAATGTCGTGGCATAAACAGAATGGATTGAAACGCCTGCCTTTTGAAGTACAGAAGCTTTGTTTTTTCGGGGAGTTTTGTTTCTGTGGTGACTTTTAATAGAGATTCAAGTAGCAAATCTGCTCATAATATACCACATTGCTAAAAGTATTGGAACGCTTTCATGGGAGTATTAAAATAGTTTATCAATTTAGTTCTCGTTAGTAAACTGGTACGAGAAAGGTAAACTAAAAAAGCAATGTACATGTATTGTTGAATATATATCTTGTGCTTGGTTTGGGTAAAGTGATCAATTTTAAAAAATGTGCTTGGTTAATCAAATAGTCTGGTAATTGTGATTATAATATGGCGTATAAACTGATAGGCACTTGTGTATTCTTATCATATCGTGTATCGTATCACTTCACACTGATAGAAAACATGTTGCTGTCTTGTGCAAATAATAAGAAATTGTTTATGATTGATGTCGTTTTAATTGCCTTAGTTATTTAATCAGTTCATTTATAGTGCAGTCGTTCCATGGCCTAGTGGTTAGCGCTCTTGCCCAATGATCTAAGGAGATCCGAATCAGGAATGGATATTTGTATTGTTTTTATACTGAGGCCCCACTATCCTCACAGACCTTCTACTATGACGTATAAACTGATAGGCTCCTGTCAGACCTCTGTTGCAAGTAGCTGTTTGAGGGGGTATTTATTTAAATTATGCTTATTTTTGAATTCACGCTCGGTTAACCTCTAAAAATTTGTAACAATATTTTACAATAACGCAAAATATTAAGAAAACTGATGTTTGAATGTAACAAATGTTTGGGTTTTATTTAAACAATGTTTGGTTGTTAACAATATTTTATTTAACAAATGTTTGGATTTTGATTCAAGCGATTATTTAGTTTTATATCAATACTAAATACCTATATAAACACTTATCAAAAAGTTAATCATATCGTATAAATTTGATTCTTTGCCCCGTGGCCGAGTGGTTAGCGCGTCTTGTCTAATGATCTAAGGACTTGGATTCGATCCCTGGGTAAGGCACGGATGTTTGTGTTGTTTCTATGCTGAGATCATGTCATGCTCACAGACCTCTTGGCAAGCAGCTACTCGAAGGAGTATTTATTTATAGAGAGCTAACGAAAGGTTTTGAGACAATGTGTTCGTGCCCACAAGCAGTAAGGAGAGAAATTTCTAGTGGGAAAAACATAGCTAATTTATTAATCGTTCGAAGCTATTGAAAATTTTTTGGCCATTCCTTTGAATAATTGTGTATCAAAATTTCCCATAAATTTTTGTAGAAACTTTTTTTGCAGCGCCCCCCTCCTCCTAACCGACTCCCTCCGCATCGGGGAGGTTGCGGAGACTGAACTCTGTCCCTTGCAGGAGATGAAAAAATCATTTAAATATCTCTAAAGCTGAATTTTCAAAATTATTCCGATATTTAAAGTCCGCAGTTGTACATAATGCAGCAGAGTCACGTGAAACACTTTTTTTTAAAAGGAAGAAATATCAATCTTTTGTGTACTTACTTCCCTACACAAAGGACAGAGATAACCTAGAAGCTATATTAAGATGTCCTGGTTTCTCATAGAACATACAAACACTTACACAAAGCCATATCCCGCTGGCCTTAGTACCAGGTAGGATCTTCTGGACAGGGGCGGTCATGTCTTAATCCTATAGGGGGACATTTAGGGACGAACGACGGATTTTGTAACGAAAATTGTCATTTTTGGAGTACAAAATCCTTTATATATCCTTACATTTGCCTTTATATGGGGTACTGAAGGCGTCAGGGATTTGCCTTCTTGGAAGAGAAAATGGCTGGCTGTTGAAATGGAAAAAAATTAAACTCTTGCGGGACTCTTGGAGGGGGCCACGGCCTTCGTGACCCAATCCTTATGACCGCCACTGCTTCTGGAATCCATCCGTAATAAAAAGACGTGCTCTAAAAAACCAGACGTTTATGTAAAAAGTAATCATCGCAGCCAGTCAATATATTGACTCAAATCATAACTAAGTGCATTCGAGTTTAAGCCTTTGTATACTCGAACATTAACACTTCAAAAGTCCTGTCTTATCTCACATACAGTCGCTCAAAAAAATATCCGAACACTATGGTTGATTACAGAATTCAGAAAAAATATCTGGCAACGATTTTTTTAGAAATAAGTGATCTGGAAACCTTCGTTCAACTGTACACGAAGGTTGCCAGATCACTTATTCGATCGTTCGAAGCTATTGAAAAAAGTTTGGCTATTCCTTGAAATAGTTGTGTATCAATTTTTCCTATAAATTTTTGTAGAAACGTTTTTTGCAGAGCCTCCCTCCACTCCCTACTTCGTGTCACGTGACACGAAGGTTGCCAGATCACTGATTTCTAAAAAAATTGTTGCCAGATATTTTTTCTGAATTCTGTAATCAACCATAGTGTTCGGATATTTTTTTGAGCAATGTAATGGCAAGGATACAAGAATGTATGGGCATCTTGTATCCTTAATCTTTGCACATTAATATTAATGTTCCATCACCTGATATTCTGTCTAATGTTAGAAATAAAAGAAATCGAAGTTTATTTTTTCCGTCTGCTTTGGATTAAATCGCAGTACCACTGTTCCCACCCAGCATAAAGAACGGCATTTAAGGTGTGCTGTGTCAGATGCCCACTGGCAAATTGTGTTGCATTGTTTTTTTGCAATCTTTTACGAAAGCTGACTGTAGGATTTGAAACGATGTTACTCCGTGAACGATTTTCATGCAATGTGCGTAATGGCGGCTGTCAGGATGGATATTGCCAGGTGGTCATTGACACGCCCTCTAGCTGCAGCTGCTTGTAATTACAGAGATGACTTTGTCGAAGGCGTAACAGCTTCACACGTGCGAGAGGATCAGAAGAAAAGGTTAAGATATGATTTTTAACGCCTATCTGTCTTCTAAGCTTTACAAGCTACGAATAAGATTTTGAAACGTGGAATGCTAATACCATGCAAATTGAATTCTTTTTTGTAATTCTAATAATTAAGCAAAATATTATTTTTATTCATCATGATGAAAATTATAAATCTTATTGAGATAAAGATCAAGTTATTTTAAAAAAAATAGATATATGTATCTCGGTAATTACTCATTTTCATCTCCTAGCACATCAAGATTATGGTCGATATTTTTTTTCCTATTTTTCTGTTGCTTTTCTCTCGCACATTCTATGTTATTAATTAATTAATAATAATTACTAATTAAAAATTTTCCAGGCTAAAAAAGTCTTTTAAAAAATCTTCTAAATTTTTCAGCGTCATTCACAAAACGTCCCGAATTCTTCGACGTTATTGGAAAAATGTTAAAATAGAAATCTCATTTGGATGGATCTTCTGTGACTTCTTCTTGACGTCAGGGGTAGCCGAAATTAATGTATCTAGTATCACATTTACAGTAATTTTCAGTCTCAGTGAAAAAGAGTCCATGGAAGCAAGGGAAGCATTCTTCCTATATAACTCTGATAACTGAACAAAAATAAACCTATTCGCAATGGTGTAAATTATGTGAGTGATTCCTTATGTTTTGGTTATGCAAGGAACAAAGAGAAAAGTTTGTACAAGCAGGGGCGAAACTACTCTTATAACAGGCGGTGCAATGCGTAGAGATCTCGTTTACTGCGACTCCCCATTTTACACCATACGATAAGGGCCCACTAGAATATTTTACATCAGGGCCCATGACACTCTAGTTTCGCCACTGTGTACAACAATTACCTTTGCATCATCAATGACATTAAGGATAATATTATTCAATTAATTATAATTCCACTCCAGAAGATTGGCTACGACAGCAATCGATATTATGGAAAATCGAGTATAATTACCTTTAGACGCCCAGGGTGCACTTTCATCATCTGATGTAATTGTCGATTTGTAATAAATTGGGATCTGTGGTAATTATATTACACAGAAATCGGTTCATAAATAAAGGCAATATTAGAGAAACACAAAGGCCTTGTTTTACCCTGTAATCACCCTGTATAAACTTATTGGCGTAAAAATCAAAGCATTTTCTTATCTAATAAGTATCGTTATCAGTTTATTATCAGGGTTGCTTTTAGAGGTTGTTTCCCCCAATCCTATCACGATTACTCCAATGGTTAGCTTATATTCCTGATTTCGTAAATAAAACTTTGGTTGTTGAAATAAGTTGAAATTCTGTTTAGAAATTTAACAGCTCCTTCAATTTCAAGAGGATAAACGTGGAGCAATGCTTAGAATCGTGCCATCTCATTATGCTTCTGTCAATCGAAACCGCATTCTGTTCTGTACGGCGTATCTTGCAGAGCTTTTCAAATCCTTTGAAGCTAAAATGGGGGAATTCGAAGCATTCCGCAAACTAGTTGCGCTTGGAAACGAGATAAAACTCGTTGAGATTTCTGCGGATCAATACCGTTGATGCGATGAGCCTATAACGGCACGTTGTCTTCCTACTGATGAAGGAAAAGCAAGAGGAAAACTGCTTCCGTAAATGGCTACTATTCCAAACTTTTGTAGTTTTTAATCCTCCGGTATCACATATTGCAGACTTTGGCTTCATTTGCTATTCGGAAACTTGGCGAAATCGAAGCTTTCTTTGGAAACATCCTGATATGTCCTCGTTTACAGTTTCAGGGGATTTGGACACTTCACAATGGTGTAAAATAAAAGATAAAAATTGCAGTACATTTTTTTAAAAGGAGCGCTTGTTATTGATATTTTTTCGATGTTTAATATACATAAAATACCGTTCGATTATTTTTTAAATATTCAAGTGAGATAAAGCACCTGGCTATCGGCAACTGAAATTGCTGTTGTTACATTACCCAAAGTACAGAGACGATTCCCTGTAAAATGAAAGCAAAGAAACATTCGAAACTCCTTAACTTTGATTATGGAAAAAATGTTTACTGGAAGTAACTGAAAAATCTGAATAAAATTTGCCTCGAATTTCAATAATATTCATTTAATATTAAAGAGTTGTGAAAACCAAAATAATTTACAGAAGCTTTATAATCACAGAATTTATCTTGAAAGTTAATCAGCACAAATAATAAATGTTATAACAAATTGTTTAGAAAATAAGTCTAATTTTAAAAGTTTGTATTATGATTCAGTTTCCACTAATTTTAAAGAAGAGTGTTAGAGCAAGTGTAACACAACTTAACTGTTAAATATTCCAGCTTCACTCTAACGTTAAAAGATATTCTTAAAACTTGAGATTTTAGAGAGATTCGAAAGGGATTTTTATTTTATTTTCAGTCACATTTATGCCATAGATAGCTTATTTTTAAAGTTTGGCTTTTGAACGGAACTTTTCATTCGTGACTCATTCTGTTTCAAATCAGGCAAAGGATGTTAAGATGACCCTGGTGAATGCAACGAAAAAATTCATATATAGACATAGACATAGACCTTTATTCCCATTGTATAGACAAGTTACATTTCATATAAAGGATTTTGCACAATATATTTTCGAAAATTATGTATTTAACTATAGGAACATTGAAAATAACCACAAGAGTTCAAATAACTCTCATGTGGGTTTGTACAATATGGTAGAACATTATGAAAAAGACAACAATTTAATACAAAATTTGTAGATGTGATATCATTTTCCATTCTATATTCAAAATAATGAAGACATAAATTCAAAAACAAAATCTATAACTACCAAAATAACAATTACTAACAATTTTTAAAAAAGTTTTTCAGTATCATCATATTCAAAAATCCAGATTTTTAACTTATTTTTAAAAGAATGAAAGTTTGTTTCATCTTTAAGATTACCAGGTAAATTATTAAATATTTTTGGTGCTAAATATATATAATGTTTTTTTATAATGGTTTTTTTAGGAAGAGGTAAAGTAAGATTAACGTGTTGAGCTATTCTTGTATTATAATTTATATGTCTAATATCACTTTCAATCCAGTGCTTTTTAAGATATATAATGATATTGTATATGTATAATTTTCTTAAAGGTGATATATATCACCTTTAACACTTTGAAGCACGAATTTCGATTTTATTTCCGATTTTAATGACATTTGGTATTGGTCTTTATGTGTAGAAAAATGATGGAGTATCAATACTCCATTATTTGCGATGGATATCAATAGATGACGCACTAATACCCATGTAGGAAGTGTGGTTTTGCTGTAAAACCAGTCTGCGTATAGAAATAAAAATTTAAGTAAGTGGTTTCTGTGTGGAACCACTATGCTTCAAAGGGTTAAGAAATTAAAGGTTTCCAATTTATTAAAGGTGATAATATGCAATTCACCATAAAAGTGTCTAACACTATCATATCTTCTTTTCCTTAAAATGCATCTAATTATTCTATTTTGAGTTTTAATTCATGGTTTAATATTGCTGAGATATACTCCACCCCAAGAAAGTAATCCATATGTTAAATGAGATTTAACCCATAAATTACAAATTAGTTTTAGAAGTGTAATATTTACAAAATTTCTGATATAAAATAATTGTGGTATTATAGTATTAAGTTTTCTTATTAAAGTATCCAAGTTAGTTTACTATCAATATGTACTCCTAAGTATTTATAGCACTCAACACCTTCTAGTGTCTTGCATGAACAACCAGTACCTATACATCGAAGTGTATGATAAAACAATTTCATTTTCAAATTATCTCTTTGATTTTTTCTCAATCGAAAATATATTATTTCGTTTTTTCGAAATTTAGAAACAACTTGTTTTTCATAAACCATTTTCTGATTTTCCATAAATCTTGATTTATTTTTTTAATCAAAATATTTTCAGTAGTTGCTGTATATATCAGAGCAGTATCATCAGCAAAAGCTATTAATTCTCCTTTTAGTTCCAGGTTACAAAGATCATTTATAAAAATATTAAATAATATTGGACCTAATACAGACCCTTATGGAACACCATATTTAATTATCTTTTCACCACTGTAAAAATTCCCTATTTTAACCTTTTCATTTTCTATTTTCAGTTCTATTTTTTAAATGAGTCTGAAACCAAAATAAAATTCTCCCTCGAACTCCTGCTTTTTCAAGTTTATACAATAATAAGTCATGTGAAACTGAGTCAAATGCTTTCTTTATATCCAAAAATATTACTGCTGTTTTTAAATTTTTATTTATTGCATTGTAGATTGAAGATGCTAATTTTAATATAGCATCTTTTGTTCCAATGCCTCTCCTAAAACCAAACTGATTTTTTGAAATTTATTTCTGTCAAGAAAATTTTAAAGTCTATTTTTAACTAGCTTTTCCAATATTTTTGAAAATACCGACAATACAGCTATTGGCCTGTAATTATTAATATCTAAATGTTTGCCACCTTTGTAAACAAGTATTATAGTTGAATTTAAATAATTGTTGGAAAATATCCAGAATGCAAAGATAAATTATAGCGATGACATAAAATAGCAGAAATATGATTTTTGATCTCTTTAATTATCTCCACAGATATGCAATCTGCTCCCGTCGCCTTTCCTATTTGCAAAGAAGAAATTACTTCGTTAATTTCGTATTCTGTTAAGTAATCTAGGAAAATCGAATTCACTGAAACAGATATCCTATCCTTTTCCTGTTCAGAGTATTCTGCAATTTCGGTTATAAAGTTTTCTATTATTTCCGTAAAATAATTATTAAACTTTTCAGCTAATAGAATCGGATTGTCAATAGAAGAATACATAGTATTATTTATTTTTATTTCTATTGGAATCATTTGTATATGTTGCTTCCTTCCAGATTCCTCCATTGTTGCTTTACATTGCCATATTTGTCTAATAATCTTTTTGTATAATAATTTGACTTTGCTTCTCTGATCAATTTTAATAGTAAATTTCGATTCTTTTTAAAATAATTATTTAAATCAGTATTAAAAGGCGTAATTTTCCGTAATTTGTACAAATTATTTCTTTTTTTAATAGATTGTATAAGTCCATCTGTCATCCAAGGTTTCAATTTATTTTGTTTTCGTTTTAATTGCATAGTGTAATTTGAATTTTCAAACAAAATTTTTAATTGTAATAAAAACATTTTGAAAGATTTATTGATATCTTTTTCTATTTCAACTTCATTTCAGTCTTTGTCCTTCAAAAATTTCTTAAGTTTTCGAAAATTTGTCTTACGTATTTCTTTTAAACTATCTATATTTTTGTTCATTTCGGACTGAATGTTTAAACCTATGAAATAACGATCAGTAATGTGCAGCTTAATGATATAAGTATTTACATTATATGCAGCGATACTTCTGATAAATACATGATCAAGACATGTCTTTGATTCTTCTCTAGAAATTTCCTCATGACATTTCCTAAAACCATTTGACAGAATTACTCTAAAATATTCATGTGTAATACTATCATTACCTTTTAAGTCAATGTTAAAATATCCTAATAATATAACATTATTATTATTAACAGTTTCTAATTTATTTTTAATTCATTAATAAAAATTGGCTTAGTGTATTAATGTAGTTTATAAAATGCTATTAATATAAAAACTAAATTATTCAGTTAAAATTTATTTTTTTTTTCAGTTTTAATTAAGTTCCAGCATATCAGCACTAATAAAACTAGTATTAATTTCAAATACTGTAATATATTCCCTTCAGAAAAATAATTAGCTCTCCAGATCTCATTTGATTTTGACATTTATGATATATTTTATAACCAGGTATCGTATATAATTGCAATTCATCATCATATATCCAAATTTCTGTTAGGATTATTATTTCAGGGTTAAAATCTACTAGGTTTAAATAGAACAAGAAATGGTGAAAAAAATTTCTCATACTTCTTATATTGCCCATTATTAAGTGTAATCCTCCACCCTAATAACATACTCTTTCACAAATATTCTCTATTTTATGAACTTTATATCTAGAATCTGAAATATCTGTATTGAGATCAAGATTCATCTCCGAATTTAAACTAAAAATTATATTAGCAATATTGATACTCAATAAAGTTTACTTAAACAAAATAAATTTCAGTATTAACCATTCAATAAATTAAAATCATCAACATTTCTAATTCTAAATATTCTAGACCTTTCATTTTGGCGAATATAAACTTTAGAATCTTCAACTCATACATATTTGTATCCTTTTTCTCTCTGTATTTTCTTCAGTTCATAAAGTAACTGTTATTTTGTGTTAAATGTTCATTTATAAACACTCTGCTGTCTGGAAAGGAATGATGTATGTTGGTTGATCATTGATTGGTTCAATTATCAATTGTTGCCTTGTTAATTTTTTGTGTTTATATTTTTGTCATAATTATACACCAGCGCTTAAGTATTCAGTTACTTTAGCTGGGTATATTTCATAAAATTTTGTATTGATACATATCTATGTTGAATAAAAATTGAATTAATTGAATTAATGTCTTTGGCATTTAATTCTTCTTTGCCTTCCAACAATTTATCCAATTTTTCTTTAATTTTTGTGGAAGGAAGCTGAACAATTAAGGGTTTAATCTTTTGCTTATTCTTAGTTGGCACTCTGTGTACAGCTTGTATATGAAAGTCTTTTGTTTCAACCTGTAGTTCCCGAGCAATAGAGGTTATAATTTCAGACATATTTTCGTTGGGTGTTTCTGGTATTCCAACTATTTCTGTATATTTATTCTTACTATATTGCTCTAAATCATTTACTTTCCATTTAAGTTCATTGATTTCAATATTCATCATATTATTCTCAGCTTTAAGCTTTTCATTTTGATGTTGCATTTCCTTCAATTGTGTAGACATTTCAGTCACAATTTTCAAATAGTCATCGAGTTTGTCTGAACAATATAAGGTGCATTTTTTATATTCAGCTAATTCTCCTAATACTTCATTTTTAGACTCTTCATTCATCTCTTTCATGTCTTTCTTAAGTTTATTCATCTTTTCACGAAATATTTCAGTAACAAGCTTAAGTATTTCGGTAGGCAATACTTTTCCTTAGAATTTAGTAATGTGTCCACATGAGATTCACTAGCATTATACAATTCAGACTCACACTTTTTTCCTTTTCTTACCAAATCTGTTTTACAGTTATTACATTTCCATTTAGTCTTATTTTCAAGATTCATTTTTCTGAAATTTCTTTCTTTCAAACCCACACAATAAAAGTGGTATTATAATCCACACCTGCATGTACATTTTAATGTTTCCGAAGCATCAAGAAGTTCTTATTTACATTGAATACAAGAGTTAACCATCGAGTAATATTGAAAATCTGTGTACTCTGTAATATTAAGAATCATAAGATAGTAGTAATTACTTCTTACAGCCTTAGTGTGAAACAATAGATGATGGTCCACGCGAAGGAACAGATGACTTTCTATAAAGATTCTCGAGCTGTGATCTGAATCAAGCAAAATAGTAGTCTTAAATGCTGTTCTTTTTATCAACTGCTAACCTTCAATTAAAGTTGAATTTAAATCTTTTACTTCATATTAAAATACATAACTTACATATTACAGTCAGCAGTCAAACATGCAAAGCTCAAACGATTTTGGGAGAATAAATTACACAATTCACAAAGAAAATTAACAAAATTTGAAGATCATTCAAAATACCATACCTATACGTTATTAGCACTGTTGCCACTTATATATACATGAGTTGTGTTGTTTTACCTCTGAGCGGCACTTTTTTGCACACAATGGACTAAATGGCCAGGTCCAAGGACCCCGATGGATCAGAGAAGGTTGGGGGAGGGGACCCACTGGAACAGCTGTTAGGAGACAGATGGTAGCCTCCGTCAAGGCCATAGAGCGTGTTCTTTAACGTGCACAGGGTATGGCTCTCCCGCACACGGAGCCACGGGTTAACGTCCATCCGACGGACGGCGGCCTTTCCATGCCCATCGGTGTCCCCTGCTGACCGTGGGCAGGGCGGGAGTTTTGCGGAGATAAATCTCAATGCTGACCCAGCTGGAACTCGAACCTGGGAACTGCAGATCACGAGCCTGGCGCGCTACCGACTGAGCCGTTCCCGCCCCATGTACACTGCTCACAAAAATTAGGGGATATTTCAAAATAAATATGAAGCGATAAAAAAAATAAGCATTTTAATTTTTTTTATTAAACCAGAACATCAGAAAAGCAAACGACAAGTCAAAGAAAGTTGTTCCATTATGCAAATGAGATGCAAAACCAACTTTTATATCATTGGTGAAAAGGCTGAAAGTACTAGAATATCTGCACGTTCCCTAATCTTGAAAGTGCACATCCTGCAATTTCCCAGCCCTTGCAATGCCCCTGCAACACGATTTGCCCGAATCCGAAGCCTGGAGAGCCATAGGACGTCTTGAAGCTGGTCAAACACAGACAACCGTGGCAACAGCACTTGGAACATCCCAAAGCGAGATTAGCAGACTGTGGAAACGATTTCAAGAGACTGGCACATTACGAAGAAGACGAGGGCAGGGTCGCCCATCTGCCACAACAGTAAGAGATGACCGCTACTTGACTTTTTTGGCAAGAAGGAACAGGAGCAGCAATGCAAAAGAGCTGCAGGGACAGTTTCTTGCTGCCACTAGACGACGGATATGCACCCAGAGAATACGAAATCGGCTCCATCGTGTTGGCCTGCAAGCCCGGCGACCAATGGTATGCATTCCGTTATCTGCTGAACACCATAGAACCCATAGAAGGTGGGCTGATGAGCATAGTCATTGGACCTGTGATGAGTGGTCAACTAACCTCTTATTTGATGAGTCACGGTTCAGTCTGCAGCCTGACAATCATCGTGTCCTGATCTGGCGTGAACGAGGAACACGGGAGTATCCACGTTTCATGCGAGAAAGGGACTGCTTCGGTGGTGGTGGAATCATGGTGTGGGCTGGCCCAGCATTGGTGATCGTACCGACTTCCACGTCATCAGAAACGGATCGCTGACTGCTGTCAGATATCGAGATGAGGTCCTGCACCCTATAGTGGTACCCCATGCTGGAGCAGTTGGAAACAACTTTCTTTTCATGGACGATAATGCAAGGCCCTACCGTGCGCATCTAGTCAACAACATGCTTCAGGAGGCGGGAATCAAACGCATGGACTGGCCTTCACGTTCTCCAGACCTGAATCCCATTGAACATGCTTGGGAAGACATCTGGCAAGCCGTCCAATGCCTCCCACAACACTTCTTGAGCTGGAAGTTGCCCTGGAGCAAGAGTGGCAGAGGATCCCACAAGAACTGCTGGACATTCTGATCCTGTCCATGCCCCATCGCTGTCAGTGCGTTTTGGCAGTCTTGGGTGACCATACACCCTACTGAGCAGTCAATGTGTGGCACTCTCGTCCAGTTTGACATGGTTCTGTTCACCCCCACCAACATGTCACTTGCTACTCAATCACGACAATTGAGTTTGCATCTCATTTGCATAATCGAACAACTTTCTTTGACTTGTCGTTTGCTTTTCTGATGTTCTTGTTTAATAAAAAAAAATTCAAATGTTTCTTTTTTTTTATCGCTTCATATTCATTATGAAATATCCCCTAATTTTTGTGAGCAGTGTAGATATGATGTACCGTCGTGACACCATCGGAGGGCACTTGTTTCCGATGAAAAAAGAAACTTTTTTCTCAAACGTTATGCCTTTTTAAACACTATTAGTGGGAAAAAATACGCCTAAGCCTGCATGTAATATGTTCGTAATATTTCAAAAACTATTTAGCCAAACTTATTTACGTATTCTTCATTTGAGAAATGACATTTGATACATATAGATGATCAGGGCCAGATATAGGGAAGCAACCCCCCCCCCCCCACTTGAGAATGATAATAATTGTTATGGATGCTAAACGTTATTAAATTTGTGCATATTTCACCGTTTTTAAGGAATTTTTTAAAAACCTTTAAAACGAAGTGGAAAATGGTTACACTACAATGAAAATCCAGTCTCTTGGGGGGAAAGAATGGAACCCCTTTATTATTATTTTTTTTTAGATCTAGGCCTGTAGATGATTAATATTTAGTTCTCCTAACGTTAGTTAAAATTTTGTAAAAAAAATTGTCAAGGACAAAAATACATTTTTTTAGATTTTCTTGCTCACGTTTAACAACTGGGGAAACTTTACACTTTTAGGTAGTAAACGTAGTTATCTCTCCCACAATATGTTTTGGTTAAATATATCAAATATTGGTACCAGCATAATTATTGAAAACTGAGAATGTAGAAAATTTTGAAAAACTGGTATATTTCAAAAATAATAATAAAAAAACAACTTAAGACATTCTTAACTTCCTTAGATGAAAAATAAAGACTTTAAATAACTAACAATGGAAAAAATGGTGATATATTTTTAGGTAACATTTTTTTTAAATGTTTCAGTACTTCGAGAGTTTGAAAGTTTTGTTGTCATTAATGCAGCGTTATGAGGGAACTGAACTTTCCCAAAATATTTTTCCCAAGAAAACTTAAATTTCATTTCCATTTCCATTTTTATAGAAATAATAATCTCACATTTGATTTTCTGCAATTGCAATATTTATAAAGTTAAACTATTGATTAAGATCAATTTTTGGAAGGTCTGAAAGCTGGTTGAGCCAAAACGAAATTAAGCAGAAAGCAACTCTATTGATTAAGTTTTCAAAAAAAAAAAAATCACGAATTACAAAATTAAAATATCAACTGTATTGCAGTATTAAGAATTGCGTTAGGTAAGCTACATCACGTGCAATGTTCTGATGTGACATCTCTCTAATTTTTTGCTGCGAAGAATACGAGAGTCCATCTCCTTGTCTTTCTGGAAAAAACGGCTAAGTTTTTGGTTTTAAATACCTCACAAGATGTAAAAGTGAAATCTCCGTTATGCTCGAGTATATAAATACATCAAATGCCACAACTTCATGTTATCTTAAAAGCATTGCTAGAAACGTTTTTCCTCTCATCGCTTGGTGCTCAGCAAATGATGGATGCACGTTCACGTGTTTGACAACATTTCTGATAGCAGATATGGATAGTGATATATTGACCCAATACGTCAAAGTGTGTTGGAAACATTTGTTGGTAGAAACTGTTTCTAAATCAGTTTCTGACGTATTTACATATGTGCATCTGCAATGTTGTCAAATCTATCAGCACGTGTTCTCACTGGGGGCGGGGGTGGCTCAGTCGGTAGCGCGCCAGACTCGTAATCTGTAGTTCCCAGGTTCGAGTCCCAGCTGGGTCAGCGTTGAGATTTATCTCCGCAAAATTCTCCGCCCTGCCCACGGTCAGTAGGGGACACCGATGGGCTTGGAAAGGCCGTCGGATGGGACGTTAAGCCGTGGCTCCGTGTGCGGGAGAGCCATACACTGTGAACGTTAAAGAACACGCTGGATGGCCTTGACGGGAGGCTACCATCTGTCTCCCAACAGCTGTTCCAGTGGGTCCCTCCCCCAACCTTCTCTGAGCCTTCGGGGTCCATATGACCTGGCCATTTAGCCGATGGTGTGCAAAAAAGTGCCCCTCAGAGGTAAAACAACCCAACCCGTGTTCTCACTACCAAGAATGCAAACTAAACACGGTGCCCATTGCATTTGCCTTCCTAACGTTTTCAGCAGATTTTAAAACTCAAGTTTTTTCCGAAATTCAAAGTTTTCCTACAAATCTCTAATACATACGAACATAATTATGCGCATCCACAAACAAAATTAATTAAAACAACAATTTAATTTTTCTAAAAAAAAAGGGGGGGGGAGTGTAATTTCTTTTGTGTAATTTCTTTTCTATACAAAGGGCGGAAATAACCTAAAAGCGCTGTTGAGCTTGTACTGGTTTCTCAGGGGGCGGGGCTCAGTCGGTAGTGCGCCAAGCCAACACCACCTAGAGGAGAAGGCCGTACCACTGATTTGTGACGTCAGCTTTACTAGACCGGACTGCCGGCAGAATAGATTGAGAGATAGCTTATCCTTGTTCATAGAACTTCCCATTTAGATTTTGAATATTCACTAATAAATCATTAAAATAATTTGTTTTCATATAATTAAAAAAAAAATCCCACTTTTTTCTAATTTTTTTTTTAGAGATAACTTTTTTTTTTGCTTTGATTAGTATTGATAAACCATTAATTACCGATTCCGATTATACAGATAGCTTTAAATTATTATTTAGATAATAACACTCTTTAAATGTTCGGAAATTTCAAACTTTTAACGAATTTTGCAAACGATCGATTAATGTATTGAACAAGTACTAAATTTTCACTCTTAAAGGATTCTAGAAGAGCGAAATATATTTAGAAAAAAACTACTTGTTACAAAATACCACAGATATCTATTTTTTTCACAAATATGTATGTATATATATATGAGGTCGAAAACATTATTTAATGAAAACAGTATGTTTCAATATTGCATATTTTAAGAGAAACAACCAACAAATTCCACATTAAAAATACTTTTATTTACAATATGAGAAAACAAATATATATATGATACACATTACAATGAAACAAATATTTCATTGTTTACTTTATTTTTAAGAAAATTGTGCAAAACAGGAAAATTCACCAATCATATGGGAGAATTTTTAAGCAATATGAAGGAACTTAATATTGTGCAATACTATTTAAATGGAAAAGGAAACTTTTATGACATTCCCTTCATCCCAGTTGAACTCTTTTTTTTAAAATAGTTTAATAATGAAAGCTATTTTTAAAAATGCATCACATTAATAAAAACTTTGTCTAGGACAACTATGACTTTTAAATAAAAAGAAAAATTGCTTTCCCAAACTTTTTCACCCTAATGTATATTAAAACTAATTTCTTCACACAACATAGAAATTTTTATCCTTTTTGCTATCATAATAAACTTTAATAATAGGAAAAAAAATTCTGAAGAAACATGAAAGCAACATCTAAATACATGTGGTCAAAAGGTTTGCACAGATACAAAATACAACAGAAATATAAAATACAATGAGGGGTCAATGTACAGGTCACATTGAAATATCCATATACACTCAGTAATTATGAAACCTAATTCCATGTTATGTCAATGGAAAGCTAATTTCAAACCTTTGTAACTTTTAAAATGAGCTTTTATGAAAAAAAAATGAAATGAAGATCAATTAAAGATCTCAATCAAATTTATCTAAATCTATGTTCATTAAAAATCAAAGAATTATGAAAACTGGGATATTTAATATGAACAATGGCTGTTTTAAAATATTGATCTGGGAAGTAGTTGAAATAAGTTAATCTCAAAACAGTATCCCATATTAAATTTTATTAGCATAGTTTTAGCAGAAAATGTAACAATTATTTAAATTTTCACCAACTCTGCAGAATGTTCATTACTGTTTAAGATGTTGATATATAATAAAATACCCCTTCAAACAGCTGCTTGCAACAGAGGTCTGACATGAGCCTGTAAGTTTATATGCCATAGTAGGTCTGTGAGGATGGCGGAAACCCGGCAAAGAAACAACACGAACAACCATGCCTTACCTAGGGCTCGAACCCAGGTTAGTAACCAAGCGAAGCCTCTTTAAATACTAAATGAATATTATTGGAATATAGAAAATTAAGATAGATTTTTAACTTATATATATTCAGTCATATTTTCCCATGAAATGTTTATTTTAGAAATTACAGAGCTTTGAAATTATCTTTCCATTGACATAACATGGGATTGGTTGGTCATAATTAACAGAGTGTATATGGGGTAGTTTCATGGCAGCAAACACAGACTTTTATAACACAGAATTGAAAATATTTATGATAATATATTTGTACATACATGTAATAAAAAAAGATTTAACTTGTAAAATTTGCAGCTATATATATAATTAGTAGAATTGTAGCATCATCAGCAACTCAGATTTAATGACATTGCAAAACTTGAATTAAGTAAAAATAAAGTACTACAAGCAATATATATCAACTATTGAACATTTTACTAACATTGAATAGATAGAATTAGCATCTAAAATTTTCTTATATTTTTATAAAGGTCAAGCTGTTTCAAATGATTCAGTATATTCCAAATGTGCAAATCAAATTGAAGAATTAAAAAAATATCTAGATGACATTTACATAAAGGTTGATGAAGTGGCAAAAATAAACTACACCAGTAGGTTCTTAATAGGATTCCTTCCCAAAGGCAAGTCGACAAAATAACTTTAAATTTGTATGGGGTCAAAAATATACAGAACAGAAAAAAATGTTTTGCTATTTTGTAAAGAGCATATACTTAACATGCCTGGAAACATATTAAATAAAAACATTATTCTAATCTTGACCTTCTGCAGAGTTTCTTAAATTTAAGTCATTAACTATTATGCATGTCTTAACTGCCATATCTGGTGAAGATGCTTTCAAATGATAAGAGCAACAGGGTATATTTCCTTTATAAACAGATATCCTTACACTAAAATTTTAATATTACTTGAACTCACTATCAGTGTGAAACCAATTATTAACAAAGAACTTGGAAGAAGAAAATATGTATCAGAACCAGTACAAGGTTTCTAATAACATAGTCAATCATCTCCCTCCAGGCAGAATCTGACATCCCCAATGATTCAGAAAACCTTATTGATCTGTTGACCAGGCTAGTTCATAGGCATATCAAACACCCATTGGCAATCACTATTAGAAATTTAAAAAATCCTACATTTGCAAGGCAGAAGAAGCCACAAGATATGCATATATATTAAAGAAAATCAAGGAATAAATTAACTTCCTAAATCTCCCATGGCTTTTACAAAAACCAAAGATTGACACTTAAGGTTTCTGCTTATAATATTCTCAATTTAAAGTAAGGAAGGAAAAATAATATTCAGAAAATTCTATTTGCAGTTTAATGAGTTTCAGTTGATCATTTCATCCAGAAACTGGTGGTATATGTTCCAACAGAAAATTATAAATTTCATACCCCACTAAATGCATGTATAACAGAAGCAATGAAATGGATTGGAAAGAAAACCATATATTGTCACATACTGCATCCATACTGAATAGCTGTCCAAACAAAAGCATCCACCCCAAGTATTTGATACATTGATAAAAAAATTTAAAGACAACCAAAAGTATAATTTATCTTGAGGGGTCCAGCCATAAGAGTATAGTGGGAAGTGAAAATGTTGTGGAATTGGCAAAAGATCACTCAAAAGTAACACTAAACAAAATATTAAGAAAAAACCTACTGACAAGTGCAGGTAGAGATTCCCTTTGATCATAGATTTAGCCACAAAAGACATGAAATCAATAAAATAAAAATGAAATGAATCTAGTAGACCCTGTACAGTAGCAAAATATAGTTAAAGGAACTGAAAATAGCTATTGCAGCTTGCATGCAATAAAATTTCCACTAAAATATTGCAAAACATTTGACAATAAAGTTAACCAGTTTTTGTGTCTAAAAAACAATGGTTGAAACAATAGCACACCATTCCAAAGGGTTTTCCACCATTGTATTTATTGGGCTATAATTATTTGAAGGTGGGTCTATGATGTTGTGGAGACTTTTCCATTACAGTGTATCATTACTTTCCAAAAAGCTTCATGCTAACTGATGAAAATGACAACCAGCTATTTTTACCTCCCTCCAAATTTGATATTTCTTAACCTACTTTTTAACATTAGGTACTTTCAGGTACTTGCAGACTAACCAAGTACACGAGCAGATGGACAATCCAAAGACTCGTGTAATAAGAAAAATCAAACAGCATGCTTTATAGAAGATCCATGTTCAATTACTGGCTCAAAGCCTGTGGAAATTGTTTTCCAGATATTAAAGATGAATGACGATTAATAATTTCTTTATTTAATTATCTTTATTTAACAGTTTAAAATAAATTATCTGCATTGGGTGAAATTAAGACATTGGATTCTGGATTCAATAAAATATTTACTTAAAAATATATTTACTTACAAATTTGATATCAGTGGTTGATATTTTTAACATGATTGAGATTACCAAACATAAATTTTTTAATTATATTAAATCTCATAAGAGTAATTTTTAAGGTGTGAAATTAGACAATCAGCATTTTGACTTTAACACAATATCAAATTGTATAAAAACATGCTGGTTTCTCTTTTAACATCAGATGGTGCAAAGTGGAGTTCACACACCTATGTAAGCAAAAGAAATATTGAGAATATGTACAAAAAAAACCTGTGATGAATGATAAACACTAAAACAAAAGTCCAAACACCAAGAATAGTTCATCATACACGAAAGAAATTTATTCAGAACTGAAAACTATTTTTCCTTTGAAAGAAAAAAATATAATTTTGTTCAAAATAATTCTACAATCAGTGTATTTTTAAGATTTCAATCAAAATCCATGGTTGAAGATATTAATTCCCCCAAGGAGTGCACCTATAGTTATTCTACCAGTAAGCTAGTTTTTCTCAATGTTTCTAGCCCTTCATTTATCATATAGAGTTCAGCTTGAAAGATAATGCTAACCATTTAATAGCATTCCACTGCTAGTACTAACCATAAAGTGCTATTGGTAATGCCATTAAAAGGTGATAATATAAAATAGAATGCGAAAAATCACACTGAACTGAAAATAATTTGAAACAAACTCTTATGAATGAATGCTTAAGCGTTTCAAATATTCCAGTCCAGAATTGAGCCTGAAAACAACTCCAGTAATAAGTATATTATTTCAGACAATTTCGTCTTACTGCGATTTTCAGTACATTAGGTAAAAATTTGTTTACATAGACAGCAACTGGAATATTAATGCTGAAAGGTATTAGGAATTGATTGGTCAGGAAGTTTACTGTTGTCAACAGTTTCTACAATAAACTTTTACCATTACATATCAGTAAAATCAAAAAACCTCAAATTTTTGTGATAATTTTTGGATTTCTTCAGTTGTAAAATCCAAACCAGTGGTCAGTACAGAGGATAAACTTTGAAGTTAACTAGAAAACAATATTGTATGCATTTGTGGTGTTTAACATATTTATATTCACATAATAGATGAAATGACAGATATCCCCTCAAATATTCTCTAATATGATTATAGAATACATTTGTAACAAAATTAAAACAAAATCTGCAATCACATGCAATAAAGATATGACAGTAGACTGTTATACCTTTATTATAATATACCTGACTTATCTCATTTTACAATGAGAGTGATTGGAAATATATGCACTTTTAATTACTCCTTTGAAAGTAAAAAAATTCTTTAACTTTACTATTAAATCCTTTTTCAAAATATCCTTTCATTTATTAATTCATATGTACGCTAGATGTAGCCCACCCATTCTTTAATATCCACTATAACTTGACCTGATTTCAGAGATATAATTATGCAGATTAATTTAATGCTGAAAGTTATTAGGAATTGATTGGTCAGGAAGTTTACTGTAGTCGACAGTTTCTACAATGAACTTTTACCATTACCTGTCCTGCTTTTATTAAAAAATAGCTGATGTGTGAAGTAGGCAAAACTTCAACAGGAAAATAATACATATTCACAAAGCCATCTCTAGGCTTTGAACCTGGGTCCAATTTGTATCCAAGTATACTAGTAATAACACCAAAATAATTTCTAATACTTATGCAGAGATTTTATATTTAAAAGTAGGTTTTCCCATGATCTTGCCTTTGGCTTACATATGTATTTCAAGTTTAACAGTATTATCGTATTAACTTATACGAGATATATTTGAACTCTATGGATATATAAATATAGTGATATAACATTTGACCCTGAAACTATCCCAACAAAAGTACCAATTTCTTAACTTACTACTGTAATCTATTAAATAAAAAGTCTGGTCATTGTGAAATATTCTTTTCTATTTAAGCATTTTAGCATATGTACATTCGACATTTTTTATTCCAGCATATTAGGTTTCTTACTTAATAAAAATAACGTCAAATTAATCCATAACAGATCAATGATATTATACATGTATATTATATAAACGTAACATACAATAGTTAAAACGATAATTTTTACTTTAGAAGTTCATAAGTATGACAACAGATATTAATACAGAATAAAGTTCTTCTTACCTTGGATGCTTTCGTTGGACAGAAGTTTTGCCTTGGTATTGAACGAATCCATTTCTGTCGCAAATCGATATCTTCTGGAAATTTAAAAACTGAGAATATTTGTTCCCCATCGAAATTGCTCCTGCACTGAGGAACGCAGCAGCGCGATGGCATTTCGCTAAAAAAAATCAATGAACGTAATAACAAACCACACTAAATCATACGTTTTGCCGAACCAGCTAAACACTAACAAAGGCAAGATGGAGGCGACGCTACTAGCCAGGGTCGACTAAAATTGACGTCATCAGAATCGCTTCACCGAGTGGTAGGGCCTTCTCCTCTAGGTGGTGTTGGCCAAGCTCGTAATCTGCAGTACCCAGTTTCGAGTCCCGCCTTTGCGATTTATCGACGCAAAACTCCCCACCCTACCCTCGGTCGAGAAGAGGACACCAAGGCTGTCGTCCGTCGGATGGGACGTTAAGCCGTGTCTCCGTGTTTGGGAGAGCCATGCCCTGTCCACACTAAAGAACACGCTGGATGGCCTTGACGGGAGACTACCATCTATCTCCCAACAGATGTCCAGTGAGTCCCCTCCACCCAACCTTCTCTGAGCCTTTGGAATCCTTGTGACCTGACCGCTTAGCCCATTGTGTGCAAAAAAAGTACCACTTAGAGAAAAAAAAACCCTGGTTGAAATTCCTTTTTCACGCAATAGAGAAACACGCGGGTACATGCCCGCTGGTTTAATAATCAGGTACGCTAACCACTAGACTATAGGTTTTATCGAATAAAGTACACAAAAATAGTTAATTTATCAGTGAGAAGATTTGCGGTGTTTTTATGACCTTAAAAATTTTTAATTTTGTGTAATGAGCGACATTTACAATTTGAGATCTGTCTCAGTATTCAGTTTATATCTGTATTTGCTTTTTGTTACTCTATATCGCAAAAATCCGGATGTGAAAATTGCTAGAAACGGCGTGCAATTTTTTAAGAGCGCGCTTAGAAAACTCAAGATAGTCTTCCGTTGTTTCTTCAGGTTAAACTCGCCCAAAAACATGAAAACGATAATAATACTATATTTTTTGTTTCAAAATTAAATCCCTAGCAATGTTTTCATCAACATTTCGCCGAACCACAGAGATGCCTTTGTGGAATCCTTGGGTCTACGGAATCCAGTTTGGAAATCGTGAACGTATGCGAACCGCCAAAGTTTCAATTGCGCAGTCTCGTGGTCTTTCCCACAGTCTCTTGTTGCCACTCATATGGAGTCTTAAACGTCTTAAACGCAATATAAACATTATATAAATCAGAACTGATTTCTATATATAACCAGAAATAACAGAAAAAATATTTCCATTATAACAAAAAAATTATTCAACCAAAGATTTGAAAAAAAAATATAATTTCTTCTTTAATTCCTTCTGTGTTTTCTTTTTATTTCAAAAAGTAAAGTGAGCCAAAAAAAAAACCGGATACTATAGGGGTTGGTTGACTTATTTTATCTCTAAGCGCCGCTTATCCTTTTTTGCACGCAGTGGGCTAAATGGCCAGGTCACAAGGATCGCAAGGGCGCAGAGAAGGTTGAGGGAGAGGAACCACTGGACAGGAGACAATGGTAGTCTCCCATCAAGGCCATCCAGCGTGTTCTCTAACGTGCCGTCTGAAGGCAAGAGGCCATTCCAAGCATAATAGTCTCCCCTACTGGCCGAGGGTAGGGCGGGGAGTTTTACGGAGATAAATCTTAACGCTGACCAAAGTGGGACTCGAACCTAAGTGGGAACTGCAGATTACGAGCCTGGTGCGCTACCGTCTGAGCGTTTGACTCTTTATCCCAAAGAGCGGTTAAAAAGTCAGTTGAATGCAAATGACAGAGACAAAAGTTCAAGCGATCTGTTATCATTTTTGACTGCCTGAAGAGGTCAATCCATAACTTTTGTGCTTCAGAACTTTTATCACAAATATGGCGCTTGATCTGTTCATTTTCATCTACAGTTACGTCTGTTCATCTCCTTCGTCAATGATAACTTATCTGTCCAGTTTCGCTATGAAACTTTATCTTATTTGTTTATGCAGATGGTTTATCTATGCTTAATGTACAGCGTCATTCTGAGGATTACATTTTGAATTGGGGCGGGGGTGTCTCAGTCGGTAGCGCGCCAGGCTCGTAATCTGTAGTTTCCAGGTTCGAGTCCCAGCTGGGTCAGCGTTGAGATTTATCTCCGCAAAATTCCCCGCCCTGCCCACGGTCAGTAGGGGACACCGATGGGCTTGGAAAGGCCGCCGTCCGTCGGATGCGACGTTAAGCCGTGACCCCGTGTGCGGGAGAGCCATACCCTGTACACGTTAAAGAACACGCTGGATGGCCTTGATGGGAGACTATCATCTGTCTCCCAACAGCTGTTCCAGTGGGTCCCCTCCCCCAACCTTCTCTGAGCCTTCGGGGTCCATGTGACCTGGCCATTTAGCCCATGGTGTGCAAAAAAAGTGCCGCTCAGAGGTAAAACAACCCAACCCAACTTTATTCGTATGAGCGAGCTAAATTTATCTCTTCAGGAAACTTCTGTAACTGTTATATCAACTCAAGACAAAATTAACTCTACTTTGAAAAAATTGCGTTTTTTGAATCTTTAAAAAAGTTATAGAATGTGTCCCCACTTTTAGGTATTTCGTGTCAGATTCAGAAACCTCTCTGTGTGCAGAAATACACTCTGAAATAATTGAAAACCTCAAGGATTTATAAACAACACTGAAATAGAATTCCTGATCCAACAAAGACTATATCTCGTAGTTTCGAAACCTATTCGTAGCTTCAATTACAGATGCAGTACTGCCTGAGAGTAAATATGAACAACTGATTGATATTTCTGGAAACAAAAATCTGAAAACAAAAATTCAACGAATCGCCACTCATCGAGCTCTGGGCAAGCCTACAAGGAGGACATCTGAAAATGCAAACCGGTATGTACACAAGTTGCTCGTTTTGTGACAACGTATTTATGTGAAGCAGCTTTTTCAAAATACGCTTTAACAGAGACCAAACAAAGAAACCGATTTAATGCTGAAGCTGACATGAGACTTCAGCTGTTTAATATCAAAGACAGATATGAAAAATGCTTTGTGCAGAAAAACAAGACCATCCACCTCACTAAGATTGAACTGTTAAAAACTGACTTAAATTTGTTATAAGCCTTAAAACAGTCAATTTAATTTTTATTTAAAAATTGTTCTTAAAAATTTTCCTGTCAGTTTTGTTTTTTCAAAAAAAAATGCATTTTTTATTTGAAACTAAAATTTTATTTAGCTTCCGTAAAATTGCTTGGAGATCAATGCCTTAAAATAATAATTGCACATATACTGTACATTCATTATTTTTGAAGCGTATTCAACATAAAAGGTATAACTTTTTAAATGTAGTATTTGTATCTTTCAATACACTATAAATAAAAATAAAAATAAATACCCCCTCAAGCAGCTGCTTGCCACAGAGGTGTGACAGGAGCCCATCAGTTTATATGCCATAGTAGAAGGTCTGTGAGGCTGGCAGGACCTCAGCAGAAAAACAACACGAACATCCATGCCTTACCCGGGGCTCGAACCCAGGTCCCTTAGATCAGTAGCCAAGCGCGCTAACCACTCGGCCATGGGACGGCTGATAAATAAATACCCCCTCAAGCAGCTGTTTGCAACACTTGCAAGTAGTTATGCAAATGTGACGAAATTTAGGGAGGCGATAGTATATGGAAATGCAATGAAATAATTAGGTTTGCAGGACGATCGAAAAGATTGGACAGGCGCGAGCTGTTGTCACAGGTGCGGAGCAGTCAAAAAGAGATAAAGGCAATCAAAGATGCCTGGTTGACAAACGTTGTGGAAATTATTCTAAACCACTATAGCTGCCCTTACGCAGACGTTGGCCGTTATCGTACACATATGGCGCCAGTGGGTTCAAGAAGGATTCAACACACGCCATCAAGGATCAGGAAGATGACGTATGAGCAACAGGACCGCTATTTGCGACGCGTGGCATTGCGTAACAGATTTGCGACTACAACTCAACTGCAAAGAATTGGCAACAGGTAACATATCGAATACCTACCAGGCGGACGGTAAACAACAGGCTTTTACAGTTTTCATTCCGAACCTATCGTCCGGCACTGCTTTTGTCCCTCGCATCTGCCCACATGCAAGCACGTCTTCAGTGGTGTCGCCTCAGACAGAACTGGAACAAACAAGAGTGGAGTACCGTGGTATTTAGTGACGAATCTCGTTTTCGTCTTGGTCAGCACGACGATAGATAACGAGTTCGCTGTCATCCAGGGGAAAAAGAACGCCACCCAATGTATGCGACATTGTCACATAGCTCCAGCAAATTGTGTCTTGGTGTGGGGTACCATTAATCGGACATCTCGGTCAGAACTGGTTATCATAAGGGATATGTACCAACAATCTGTTGCCAACATTTTACAGCCAGTGGCTGCCCCATTTGTTCAGCAGCACGGAGCCTTTTACCAACAAGATCATGCACATCCTCACACAGATCGCATTAGTCTGCAATACCTACACGAGCAAAACGTTCAGGTACTACCATGACCTTTCACCTATTGAACACATCTGGGACATAATGGACCGACAGCTCTAACAACACCCAAGAGGTGTACCAACTACTGTCGCTGAAATGGAACAGCGACTTCGAGTTATTTGGTATTCTATCCCTCAGGAGAACATTATAGAGTTGTATGATAGCCTTCCCCGCCATGTTCATGAATGCATTGCTGCACGGGGTGGTTCAACATCATACTAATATTATCACTTTACCGGGTAGGTAAAGTGGTAATTTCCCTTCCTTTTTTTTTGATAATGTAATCAATAGCACATATCAGTGTATGCTTACAGCTGCCTGCGTTTCAATAAAATGACATAATTCCTTCTAGGTGTTGCAATTTTCTTTCGTGTATATCCATTTCATTATCATCGTCGGTGTATGTCCATTTCATTTGATTCACTCACCTATTCTTGTTTATGATATTAGCCTATTTATTTAATCATATACTCATTCATACTCTTTATATTTTTATATATTTTATATTTATAAATATTTCCCATCGAACTGTTAATACCTAATACTCAAAGAAGAATAAAAGGGTAAACTAAACAGAACCAAAACACATGGAAGTGTAATGCATGCACTGTTTCAAAAGTTATACTTTTTTGCTGCACATATATATCCCTATTATGCTAAGAAAATGTCATGTAGCTCATGGGAATAACACAATAAAGTTGTGACCCCAAGGGGTTCCGCAAGACCATTTGTATTATGTTAAGGGTCCCGCTGTATTAAAAAGTTTAGGAATCAATGAATTAGCGAATAGGGTTATGAACAGTGTGCCTAAAGGCTCAAGAAGAGGGGAAGACCTAGGATGCGATGGGCAGACGATGTCAAACAAGACCTAGGATGCGATGGGCAGACGATGTCAAACCAGACCTAGGATGCGATGAGCAGACAATGTCAAACAAGACCTAGGATGCGATGGGCAGACAATGTCAAGCAAGACCTAGGATGCGATGGGCAGACAATGTCAAACAAGACCTAGGATGCGATGGGCAGACAATGTCAAACAAGACCTAGGATGCGATGGGCAGACAATGTCAAACAAGACCTAGGATGCGATGGGCAGATAATGTCAAACAAGACCTAGGATGCGATGGGCAGACAATGTCAAACAAGACCTAGGATGCGATGGACAGAATATGTCAAACAAGACCTAGGATGCGATGGGCAGACAATATCAAACAACACCTTGTTATAATTGGGTGCAGTGGCAAGATGCAGCAGATACAGCTCAGGACAGATATGTTTGGAGAACTAAATTGCAAAATGTGGTTGGACTTCCGTAGCCCAAAGCTGCTTGCTGAAGATGATGAACAGGTTGATACAAAAATGTTTAAGAAAATTTATAAGCTGCCATCGCATTATCGGTTTTTTCCGCTCTAACTATGATGTCTCCACAAGTTTATTTCTCACGGGAGGACCTCTCCAAGGAGTTGAGAAATTGTTTGTAAGTTAGATATTGGTTTTTGTTTGGTTGAGAACCCTGAATCTAATTCGGTCATGAGACAATAAAAATATGATAGAAATGAACTTACTCAGAAAAGTCTATTGACTCGGTCATTAGGAATTGTGTCGATTTCTCTCAACAATCTAATCCTGAGAATTTTTAATTAAAGGTCCAAATGTTCAGCAATAATCTTAGCCTGACAAAAGAAACTCAAACTGATTTTCTGAATCTTTTTTGACACTATTCAGAGCCGGTTTTACCGTATGAAAAAAAGCAAAGCACGCAGATAAATTACGGTCGAGCTCTGAACTGGTATGTTCAGAGCTCGACCGTAATCTGTCTGCGTGCTTTGCATTGGAATTGAAAGAAGAAGTGTTGCTATTTATATCGCAATGCTTGAAAGGCCGTCGACCGTCGGATGGAACGTTAAGCCGTGGCCCCGTGTGCGGGAGAGCCATACCCTGTGCACGTTAAAGAACACGCTGGATGGCCTTGACGGGAGGCTACCATCTGTCTCCCAACAGCTGTTCCAGTGGGTCCCCTCCCCCAACCTTCTCTGAGCCTTCGGGGTCCATGTGACCTGGCCATTTAGCCCATGGTGTGCAAAAAAGTGCCGCTCAGAGGTAAAACAACCCAACCCAAAAATCGCAATGCTGTACTGTCTCGATACAGACTAACTTTTAAATCTTTTACTTCCTTCACTTTGGAATGCTTTGGTTCATGGATTTACCAGAGTGTGCCAGGTAAGAAACAGTTGTTTCCTTTTCTTGGGACTAAAATGAAGTAATAGGCTTGTACAACACATTTCTAACGTTAGATTTGAAACACTAGTAATATCATTAATAACAGAACTTAGAAGCTTTTGTTGATCGTAAATCGCATACATCCCCAGTTGTACATGAAGGTATCACTAAGAATAAGAAAGATAGGAAAGGTTGCACTAGTAATACATGCTGATTTTAGGTTCCAGTACCAACCTCTAAAATTAGGAAAGAAATGAAATTATTAAAAACGTGTAATACCATAGTATTTTTCCATTCAATATTAGTATTTAGTATAGAATGGATTTCAGATTAAATTGCTACACGTGCAAAATTAAATTACACGTAAGTTTTTTCATTTATATTTTGAAATATATATAGAATTAAAAATCGAAAATTCAGTTAGCAATATCACATGGTGAATATGCAAATCAATGGTAAAACTGCTTCAGAAGCTCCAAACATGCAAACGAAATTGTTTGCCCACGAACTGCAAATTGTAGATTACCATTTCATTAAAAAATATCTAAAAGACATCATTTAAGTGATTCGTTTAAGTGTTCTTTTTCAGAGATGAGATTCAGCTTACAGATATCACCTTTTAACATCAGGAAAGGAGCCAATATAGAGATGGTGGTTAGATGGTCTGCGCAGGCATCAACATTAACGTCGCACCAATCTCCACGTGTTTGATAGAAGATCCCTCACTGCCCAGAGGTATAAAGAGGAAATCTTTGAATCTTATGTTCACCCATTAGTAGGTGCAGTGGGCTCGGGATTTCTTTTGATGGATAATAATCCTGAATACATAGAGATCATCTGGTGCAGCAGTAGACCTCTCCCATTCTCGCTCTCCAGCCCCGAACTTCTTTTTAAAATTTCCTTTAATTAAATTATTTTAGTTAATTAAACTTCACCCGTGATTCTAGGTGAAATCACAGATACGTGGGTTGTTATACTTTTATTTAGATGTGCGTCAATGTTGAAGATGCCTTCGATGAACTGCCCTAGATGTCGTATTGGACTCGACGAAAGAAGGACTCGGCACACCATTTATTAACCCTTTTACATTCACACACACATATATATATGCAATATGGGAATGCGCTAGATTCTGTGGCGTTAGCTGTGCTAAACACTTTGCTGAATGAAATAGCTTAATTTGATGTACTTTGGGACATTCTCCAATAAGCTTTACATAGCTTGAATGCTACTTTGCTTTTGCACTTATTCACCTAATGAGGTGGAAATCTGTACTTTTCCATACAGAAATCGCTTTACAGTCCTCAGAACTCTGCGATAGTATTTTAATCTCTGTTTACATAACCTGATTCACCCAGAACTGGACTCTGCTCCTTTAGGGTTTCGGAGAAAGAGCTACATCTTTCATTTCCCCTAAGTGGATGTGACTCCTTCGTTCCTAAGCACTCTCTTTCTGTCACGGTGTTTTTTCTTTGCATCTCACTGCCACCTCACTCGGTGATTCACACCCTAACCCATCCCGCTATACGAACACAGTAGAGCAACGAAGATGCAATAAAATCATTTAGTGAGCTCACTTCCGCAAACATCTCGAAAAGTACATAGTTAGGGCACGAACGACATCTATTAAGACACTTCTGAAACCACATATGATAGAGATATACGTAAAACAATGTATCAGGAAATAAAATAAATTAGAGGGACACAACATCTGGTGGCCCAATATCTCGAATGAGAGGTTTTTGAATGTATGGAATACAAGATCCGTTGTCCTAAATCCTATTATATCTATCTCCCCAATGCATTTTACATATGTTGATATGTAAAATGCATTGGGGAGATGGATTACCAATTTCAGCCCTCCTCTTTGAAGCCTCCAAGATATAATAAGAATAGTTTTAGAACCAGTGACTTTACTGGCTTCAGAATTGAATGAAGACATTGTTGTCATATAAAGAGGCATTTTGTGTCCTGCATTGTTGTCATGGGTTATTACACCTCCTATTAACGCCAGTCTTCATTCACCTTCTTACTTTCGTAATCTCATGAAATTAAACATCCACTTATACATTTTATTCCTATCCCATCATTATACAACTTGCCTATATTAAGGAAGGCGTGGTGGATCAGTCGGTATCATCCCAGGCTCATAATTCGCAATTCCCAGGTTCGAGTCCCAGCATCTCATTGCTGAGATTTTTCTCTTCAAAACTCCCCGTCCTGCCCTTTGTCAGTAAGGGATACCGATGAGCTTGGAAAGGCCGCCGTCCATCAGATGGATGTTAAGTTGTGGCCCCGCGTACGGAAGAGCCATGTGCACGCTAAAGAACACGCTGGGTGGCCTTGACGGGGAGGCTACCATCTGTCTCCCAAAAGCTGCCCACTGGGATCCCTGCCCTCAACCTCCTTTCCATGAACTCTCGGAGTGCTCGTGGACTTGATCGTTTAGCCCATTGTGTGCAAAAAGTGACGCTCAAAGGAAAAACGACCAAACCACTCTGTTAAGTGGAAGTGCATTGGAAAGACAATTAATTAATACCAATAAATAATTTAATTTATTTTCCCAAGGCAGGTGACATTCAGTGGTTGATCCCCTTGATCAACCACTGAATGTCAAAGGGTGAATAAAATCAAAGACCTCAAACTTAGTTATAGTTCACGAAATGTTCTTTTGGGTTGGGTTGTTTTACCTCTGAGCGGCACTTTTTTGCACACCATGGGCTAAATGGCCAGGTCACATGGACCCCGAAGGCTCAGAGAAGGTTGGGGGAGGGGACCCACTGGAACAGCTGTTGGGAGACAGATGGTAGCCTCCCGTCAAGGCCATCCAGCGTGTTCTTTAACGTGCACAGGGTATGGCTCTCCCGCACACGGGGCCACGGCTTAACGTCCCATCCGACGGACGGCGGCCTTTTCAAGCCCATCGGTGTTCCCTACTGCCGTGGGCAGGGCGGGGAATTTTGCGGAGATAAATCTCAACGCTGACCCAGCTGGAACTCGAACCTGGGAACTACAGATTACGAGCCTGGCGCGCTACCGACTGAGCCACCCCCGCCCCTATGTTCTTTTGGATAAAGCATCAAACTTAATACTTTGAAATTGGCTTCTATTAAACAGTTGGGTTGGGTTACCTCTGAGCGGCACTTTTTTGCACACCATGGGCTAAATGGCCAGGTCACATGGACCCCGAAGGCTCAGAGAAGTTTGGGGGAGGGGACCCACTGGAACAGCTGTTGGGAGACAGATGGTAGCCTCCCGTCAAGGCCATCCAGCGTGTTCTTTAACGTCCACAGGGTATGGCTCTCCCGCACACGGGGCCACGGCTTAACGTCCCATCCGACGGACGGCGGCCTTTCCAAGCCCATCGGTGTCCCCTACTGACCGTGGGCAGGGCGGGGAATTTTGCGGAGATAAATTTCAACGCTGACCCAGCTGGGACTCGAACCTGGGAACTACAGATTACGAGTCTGGCGCGCTACCGACTGAGCCACCCCCGCCCCCTATTAAACAGAGAAGAAATTCTACGTTTCCCATCAAACCATGTTATATCAATGAGAAGCTAATTTCGAAGCTCTACAAATTCTAAAATATTCACGTAATGAAAAAATATGACTGAATGTTGATCATAATCAAATCTCTTTAAATCTTGATTTTCGATAATATTCTATCAGTACTTAAAATGTTATGGAAGCTGGAATATTTAACAATAAATTACCTTATTTTATAAAAATCACCGATTGTCTAATATTGAAATAACTAATGGTTCCGCCCCCCTGGATCTCCCGCTATTGGCTCGCTTCACTTGCTCCTTCGAGAGAAGTGATTAATGAGGCTCCTTACCAGCAGAGTAGGTTGTTGTTGGGTTGTTTTACCTCTGAGCGGCACCTTTTTGCACACCATGGACTAAATGGCAAGGTCACATGGATCCCGAAGGCACAGAGAAGGTTGGGGGAGGGAACCCACAGGAACAGCAGTTAGGAGACAGAGGGTAGCCTCCCGTCAAGGCTCATCCAGCGTGTTCCTTAGCGTGCACAGGGTTTGGCTCTTTCCCGCACACGGAGACACGGCTTAACGTCCCATCCGATGGACGGCGACATTTCCAAGTCTATCGGTGTCCCTACTGACAGTGGGCAGGGCGGGGAATTTTGCGGAGATAAATTTCTACGCTCACCCAGCTGGGACTCGAAACTGGGAACTGCAGATTACGAGCCTGGCGCGCTACCGACTAAGCCACCCCCTCCCCATCAGGGTGGGTAAACAATGCTTTTAAAATTTCGGATGTTGCAAAAATAATCTTTTCTCCATCACATGAAATGGAGTTTAGAATTTAGCATAAAGTATTTTGTATAAAAATGCAGCTATCCCTTATAATATTTGACAGAACACTACTATAATTCACTCGACTAGAAAGTAACATATGAACTGTCTACTGTGATGGTGCAATGAACTCGTCATTCAACGAAAACTAATCTTCTGATGATTTAGCGAAATGAGTTTTTCAGTTTCAAATTTCGACTTATAGTCAACTTATGCAACTATTCCTGGAAAAGTTTTCACAGCACACTTTGGTATATATAATTATAATTCGTCTTTTTGATCGTTCGATCCACCTCAGTTCCAGTCATTAGTACTAGGCTTTAAAATTTCAAATGTTGCACAAAACTTTATCAAAATACTGTGGGAATAGGAGTTCTCAACGTGGGGTACGCGGTAAAAGTTTTTGGGGTACGCCGTGAGAGCTCAAAAGTCGCTAGGTATATGTTATATATATATATTTTATTGCCATACTATAACTATTGTTTTATCTATCTATAAAATGGGTACACCAGTTACATACACATTTCCGGGGGGTACGTGAAGCATAAAAGGTTGAGAAGCACTGCTGTAGAACAATTAAAAGGTAACGTACAAGCAAGTTTATTGTGGCGTTCAAATGAAGTTGCCATTCAACGAAAACTAATCTCATAATCCTGTAAAATACATTTTACTTAATAGTTTCCTCTGACGATTTGGCAACAGGACTGCGTTACCCAGTTACAGAGTTAGCTTATTATTACAGTAGTTCAGTACGCAAATTTCTAAGATGTATATTTATTTTACTAAATGGTTTGAAGTTTTATTTAAAATATAATTATAAACAATGTTTCTTGAAATTTCGGATGTTGCAGAAAATAATCTTTTCTCCATCACAGGGAATGGAATTTAGAATTTAACATAAAGCACTTTGTATAAAGATGCAGCTATCTCTTATGATATTTCACAGAACACTAGTAGGCTGTCGAATTTTAATTAATTTTTGTGTTAAATTCTTATAACACATTACTGTCGTGAAATATTTTAGCTTTCATAACTCTTTAAACACTGGATGAATATTGGGGGGTGGGGGTGGCTCAGTCGGTAGCGCGCCAGGCTCGTAATCTGTAGTTCCCAGGTTCGAGTCCCAGCTGGGTCAGCGTTGAGATTTATCTCCGCAAAATTCCCCGCCCTGCCCACGGTCAGTAGGGGACACCGATGGGCTTGGAAAGACCACCGTCCGTCGGATGGGACGTTAAGCCGTGGCTCGTGTGCGGGAGAGACATACCCTGTGCAAGTTAATAGAACACGCTGGATGGCCTTGACGGGAGGCTACCATCTGTCTCCCAACAGCTGTTCCAGTGGGTCCCCTGTCCCAACTTTCTCTGAGCCTTCGGGGTCCATGTGGCCTGGCCATTTAGCCCATGGTGTGCAAAAAAGTGCCGCTCAGAGGTAAAACAACCCAACCCAACTGGATGAATATTGTTGAAAATCGAGTATTAAATAGATTTCAGTCACATTTTTCCATTAATTTTAGAAGTTATAGATAGAGCTTCTAAGTTAGATTCCCTTTCACTTAACCTGGAAATTATCTAATATTTTGGAAGGGCAATGTATATGTCACTATCAGTCTGAATGCATCATCTTATCATCACATACCCTGATGATTAAACATACCACGTAATCTACACACGTTAATCAGCATGCAGGCATTTACATAGAGCAATAATCTTAATTTGGCAGAGAACACGACTGTGTTTAAATCGAGCAACTGCAGGAGTTGTGTGATAACTGTCACACGCTGTCACAAGAATGACATCTGCACAATATAACCGGTAACATACGATCACATACTGTTCGTATGCGGCTTTATATGATGGGTAAGTCTGGCTTCTTTATTATTGCTGATCAATATCATTGCTCTTGTATACACTGAAGGCAACTATCATCGCTGTGGCTATTATGTTTGGATTCTTATGTTATTTGTGTCTCAGTTGTGAATGAAATATTGGATGAGGACGAAGCTAAGATTACTCTGTGATCTTCTTAAGGAGATGTTTTGATAAGTTCGGGTTTCTCGCGTGACATTAAGAGTATCTTTTAGTAATATTTTCCATTTAATCCCTCATTACACACTCTTATTGCTGTAGCTTTGAAACTAATAAATGATAGTTTTAAAGAAAACGTAACATTTCTAAAGAAGAAATAACATAAACCCTGCTCTGTGTTCCTTGTTTTGACAGGTAATTTATCACTTTCCAAAAGGCTAATGTTGACTTACTAGGCTTTGTTGTAAGGAAGAATGTTTATTGTGTATGAATAAAATAGTTTTTGACTATCCATAAAGGCTTAATTTTAAAACATCGCATTCATTCTATTAAGAAACTTAAAGACAGGAAATCTTTATTAACAAAAATAAAAGAATGAATGAAAATATCAGAAGCACACGAATAATCCATGTGCTTTGATATTAAAAATAGGTAGGTGCTTATTTTGCGCAGAGTGATTCAAAATTCGCGCAATCCGTATTAGAAAATTTCATTTATTCACAATTTAAATTTACAAATTGTTAACGAAGGGTTACAGTAGACGTTGAAAGTGTCCTCCGTCTTCTTTAATACAACAACGAACCTTTCTCATCATATTTGAACAATTAAAAATTATTTGGTTGTTAAATAATTTTCGACTACGTATTTTATCCACTTTTCCCAGGCCGAAAATTTTATCGGCAACTAGTACAATACACGTCATCAGCAAAGAATTAACAGCGTGAGAGTTAAACAGTATTGCATATGTACTGACTGCAGTTACAGACTGCAGGATTGCTAACGTTAGAATCGATATTTAATCCCGTTCTGTTGGCGCGATATAATAAGCATTTATATTTCGCGCCAACAGAACGGGATTAAATACCGATTACAGATACCCGAATTTTGAATCACTCTAGAGTATAAGTATTGAAATTTTACAAAAATCGGTTTGCTACATAAAACGGCTGCAGGGATGAATCTAAGGGCGATTGAAGAGAAGAATATATATTTATAAATGTTCCGGTGATTCTAGTATGTGGTTGTTATTAGAAAATCGTTTAGTTTCTTTACCTGTAGGAGACGTTCCCTGTTGCCATTGGAACTACCAATTCCAAAGGGACCTAAAACTCCTGTCCAAACGTTAGAGTCAGTACTAGCTTTAACATTGATGTCATCTAGCACGAGTGAAATATCTCCTTTCTTCACAGAATTCAAAATAGCCTAAAGTTGTCTGTAAAACTTATCCTTCTCGTTCTTTTCAAAGTTCTACTGTGGAGGTGTAACAACAGATGACATTCAAGTCCTTAATTTTAGTTTAAAATTTTCTCTAAGGAATCTTTCACTAATGTAATCATATCCTAAAAGAGCATCACTGGCGTGTCTGCTGAGAAGCAAACCTACACTGTTGAATGAGAACTAACGAGAAGCAAACCTACACCTTGGAGATGCTTTCCATCCTCCCTCCCCGAAAAGAGAAATTTAAAGTCATTTTTAAATATCTCACCTTTACCTGTCCATCTGGTCTCTTTCAAGCCTACAATGTCTGAGTTATAACGCTGGATTTTCTGCTTAAGGACATCAAGAGATTTATCTTTATGTAACGTCCTCACGTTCCACATAGCTAGGGGCGGGGGTGGCTCAGTCGGTAACGCGCCAGGCTCGTAATCTGTAGTTCCCAGCTTCGAGTCCCAGCTGGGTCAGCGTTGAGATTTATCTCCGCAAAAATTCCCCGCCCTGCCCACGGTCAGTAGGGGACACCGATGGGCTTGGAAAGGCCGCCGTCCGTCGGATGGGACGTTAAGCCGTGGCCCCGTGTGCGGGAGAGCCATACCCTGTGCACGTTAAAGAACACGCTGGATGGCCTTGGCGGGAGGCTACCATCTGTCTCCCAACAGCTGTTCCAGTGGGTTCCCTCCCCCAACCTTCTTTCAGCCTTCGGGGTCCATGTGACCTGGCCATTTAGCCCATGGTGTGCAAAAAAGTGCCGCTCAGAGGTAAAACAACCCAATCCACATAGCTGCAGAGAGAAAAGGATTACTAGTATTTTTAAAGAAACTAGATTTTTGAGAGAAGTACAGTCAACAATATCAAACAGACCCCTGATCGCAGGCATGGAGCAAAGACCTGTTTCCCTGCCGTTACAGGCTGAAGCCACCAAAAACTAGTAGGAACTTCAGGCACCTTTTCAAGTGGACCTTTTCAAGAGTCACCATATGACCTGTCTGAAGACCTTTTAAGAGCCACAACTTCTCACTGGAACTTTTCGATTAATTTATGATATTTAATTTAATCAATTCTTCTCATTGTGTTCACCAATTTCAATATTTCAACGTAAAAATTACTTGCTTGAATTATATATTTCTATTGCCATAACTTGCCGTAGACGTTTTTTTGTAATGAAAGTTAAGTTTTCGTTACTATAGAACGGTGAAATATAGTTGTTGAATAAGTCACTATTCTGCAATCTTTCTTTCCGTTTGTTTATGAAAGAGTCTCGAACAGCTTTTGTTTTAAGTTTCACAAAAAGCGGTGATATCTGGGACCCATACCTTGAATGATGAAGGAAAATATCTCTCTCTGTGAAGTTGGGGATATTCAATTTGCTTGCAACTTTCTTGACAATTTGTAGTTGCTCCTCTTGTTCGTTGATGGTTCTTCACAATTTGTAACTGCTCCACTTGTTCATTGATGGTTTCTTCACAATTTGTAGTTGCTCCTCTTGTTTATTCACAATTTGTAACCGCTCCTCTTGTTTCATTGATGGCTTCTTCACAGTTTGCAGCTGCCCCTCTTGTTTCTTCAAAATTGCAGCTGCCCCCTTATTTCTTCACAATTTGTAACCGCTCCTCTTGTTTCATTGATGGTTTCTTCACAATTTGTAATCGCCCCTCTTGTTTCATTGATGGTTTCTTCACAATATGTAACCGCTCCTCTTGTTTCATTGATGGTTTCTTCACAATATGTAATCGTTCTTGTTTCATTGATGGTTTCTTCACAATTTGTAACCGCTCCTCTTGTTTCATTGATGGTTTCTTCACAATTTGTAATCGCTCCTCTTGTTTCATTGATGGTTTCTTTACAATTTGTAATCGCTCCTCTTGTTTCATTGATGGTTTCTTCACAGTTTGTAACCGCTCCTCTTGTTTCATTGATGGTTTCTTCACAATTTGTAATCGCTCCTCTTGTTTCATTGATGGTTTCTTCATAATTTGTAACCGCTCCTCTTGTTTCATTGATGGTTTCGTCACAATTTGTAATCGCTCCTCTTGTTTCATTGATGGTTTCTTCACAATTTGTAATCGCTCCTCTTGTTTCATTGATGGTTTCTTCACAATATGTAACCGCTCCTCTTGTTTCATTGATGGTTTCTTCACAATATGTAATCGTTCTTGTTTCATTGATGGTTTCTTCACAATTTGTAACCGCTCCTCTTGTTTCATTGATGGTTTCTTCACAATTTGTAATCGCTCCTCTTGTTTCATTGATGGTTTCTTCACAATTTGTAATCGATCCTTTTGTTTCATTGACGGTTTCTTCACAATTTGTAACCGCTCCTCTTGTTTCATTGATGGTTTCTTCACAATTTGTAATCGCTCCTCTTGTTTCATTGATGGTTTCTTCACAATTTGTAACCGCTCCTCTTGTTTCATTGATGGTTTCTTCACAGTTTATACCTACTCCTCTTGGTTCACTGATGGTTTCTTTACCCCCTGTATTTCAATCGTTTCATTAGGCCCTATTTCCTCAATGGCATTAACTCGGGACCTTAACGACAGCAGAGCTTTATCTTTATCGTCACATTTCTTCCGCAGCTCTTCAACTGATTTGACAAATTGTACTTCCTTTTTCTCATATGTTATTTTAAAAATTTTCATTTAAAATGTTCTAATCTTAAAGTAAAAATGTTAGAATATAGTTATTGAGTAATTAAGGGTGTAGAGTCTACACCCAAAAATACTGAATGGAAATGCCCTGCATTTTTTAATTAAACAATATGGCAACTTTTACATAGTAATTTGAACTTGTGTCAAATATCCCGCTTTTCAGTTTTGAAAATCAGGTGACTTTAACCATAATACAACTAAGAATGTCTGAAAACAAGTGAAGGAAAGTTAAACATATTGAAATAATGATGATACTCCTCCGAAAACAAAAAAAAAGCGCAAGAAAATCAATATTACATTTCGTTAAGGGAAAAACGCTATTAATTTTTGATACACCTAATATTATTCGATATAAAAATTAATTTTTGATCACGTGCAATCCCTGCGAACGCCCATATTTATGTAAGTTTTTTTTCACTTGTACTGAAACGGTTGGGGCGGGGGTGGCTCGTAATCTGCAGTTCTCAGGTTCGAGTCCCAGCTGAGTCTGCGTTGAGATTTATCTCCTCAAAACTTCCCGCCCTTCCCATGGTCAGTAGGGGACACCGATGGGCTTGGAAAGGCCGCCGTCCGTCGGATGGGACGTTAAGCCGTGGCCCCGTGTGCATGAGAGCCATACCCTGCGTACGTTAAAGAACACGCTGGATGGCCTTAACGGGGGGCTACCATCTGTCTCCCAACAGCTGTTCCAGTGGGTCCCCTCCCCCAACCTTCTCTGAGCCCTCGGGGTCCTTGTGACTTGGCCATTTAGACCATTGTGTTAAAAAAAGTGCCGCTCAGAGGTAAAACAACCCATCTGAAACGGTATCGTAACATTCGTAGTATAGACTGTTTTAAACGCAAGGATGTGCTGCCATCTGTTGACTATTGGCGCGTTGACTGTGTACAAGTAACAGTGACGTACAGCTTTTATCAAAATATTTAAATATTGAGAGATAATACATTAATGTAAAAACTAGTCTACTGTTTGAAAATATATATACACCTATCCCTCGATTTACACGGTACTCAGTTCACACAATTTTGGCTTTGCACGGTCAAAAAATGCACCCAGTTTCGATTTACACGGTACTGACTGAGACGTACATAGAAAGGAAATCTCAGTCAGTACCGTGTAAATCGAAACTGGTTGCATTTTTTGACCGTGCAAAGCCAAAATTGTGTGAACTGAGTACCGTGTAAATCGAGGGATAGGTGTACTACTATACTGTTTATTAATAACATTGACAAATATTCTAGAGTTTCTTAAAATAGGAATTTCTCTTTTAAAAAACAGGCCTCTTTTTTTCAAAAAGTAGGATTTTACAATAATAATAATTTAAAATTTTATGTTAATTATTATTAAATTCATTCCTATTGAGTAGGTATTATCTCTTATAACAATATGATATATATGTATGTGTGTGTCTTTGCTATACAAATCTTTGCTATTCAATCTAATTCCATATAATTTGTGTATTATTAAAGGAAAAGTGCCTGGCCTTTCGAGAAAGGTTTTAAAATTAAGATTCGTTCACCAAAAGTGTTTTTAAATACTTTTTAACGAAAGTAAATTAGTCGGAGGCATGTAATAGTATGTCTTGGTCGTAGAGCGTGCAGAAGAAGATCCAATAGTGGGTTGGGTTGTTTTATCTCTGAGCGGTACTTTTTTTTACACACAACCAGGTCACATGGACCCAGAAAGCTCAGAGAAGGGGACCAATTGAAACAGCTGTTGGGAGACAAATGATAGCCTCCCATCAAGGCTATCCAGCGTGTTCTTTAACGTGCACAGGTATGGATCTCCCGCACATGGCGCCACGGCTTAACGTCCCATCCGACGGACGGTGGTCTTATTTAAGATAAGCCCAGCGGTGTCCCCTACTGACTGTAGGCAGGGCCGGGAGTTATGCGGAGATAAATCTCAACGCTGACCCAGCTGAGACTCGAACCTGGGAACTGCAGATTACGAGTCTGGCGCGTTATCGACTGAGCCGCAGATGCAATAATGTCTTGTTCGTAGAGTATACAGAAGTTTTCTAGTTCTCCATCGCGTGCTGCATGGTGTTATTGTTGTCAGATCTTGATTTCTACTCAAGCTATTGAAATTTTTACGTTAATATATTTATATCAATATGGGAATAAAGAAATAAAAATAATAAAATACCCCCTCAAGCAGCTGCTTGCCACAGAGGTCTGACAGGAGCCTGTCAGTTTATATGCCATAGTAGAAATCATAAATTAATGGAATAACCTCTCAGATATAACATTTTAGTCTCAGCTAGTTCTAATTTTAGCTTGAGCTGAAAATAATAACGTAGTTGGCTTCATGATTTGAAGAAAATAATAACATAGTCAGCTTGATGATTTAAAGAAAGTAATAACGTAGCGGGTTTGATAATTTTTAACAAACAATAACGTAGATAATACGCCCCTTTCCGGGCTAGGTGGCTTCATTGAGATGCAGAGATATGTCACGATTAGAGGACACTGCAGTCTCACAGTTTACATTGCACGTATGGAAACTTTCTTTGTCTTCATTTTCAAGATGAGTCCTTGTGACTGGACTCGATCTCACCAGCTAGGGGCGGGGGTGGCTCAGTCGGTAGCGCGTCAGGCTCGTAATCTGCAGTTCCTAGGTTCAAGTCCCAGCTGGGTTAGCGTTCAGACTTATCTCCGCAAAACTCCCCGCCCTGCCCACGGTCAGTAGGGGACACCGATGGGCTTGGAAAGGCCGCCGTCCGTCGGATGGACGTTAACCCGTGACCCCGTGTGCGGGAGAGCCATACCATGTGCACGTTAAAGAACACGCTGTATGGCCTTGACGGCGGCTACCATCTGTCTCCCAACAGCTGTTCCAGTGGGTTCCCTCCCCCAACCTTCTCTGAGTCTTCGGGGTCCATGTGACCTGGCCATTTAGCCCATGGTGCGCAAAAAAGTGCCGTACAGAGGTAACCCAACCCACCAGCTATGGGAAAGTGTTTGTACTCGCTTCTGAGGGTGTTGTTATAAATGAGTTTTGATTTCTGTACTCACTATTGATACTGCGATGTGGTCGAAAAACAAGAACGTCGCCTCATATTAGCAAATTATCACTGGGAGAAAAACGAAGTTGGAGACTACCTAACAATTTAACGAGTCGTATCGAAATATCTTTCCTCAGACAAGTTCCCCCTTCCCTCCTCACAGTTCTTTACATCTTCTTCATGAGTCTTCGCAGCTTCACTGTTGAGCTTAAAGAAATCACAAGATCTGATGACGGATATTTCGCAGCTGAATGCTTCGCAATGGTCAAATCCATCTCGCTATCGTCACCGTTAGTGACTTTCAAGTCCACTAAGTTCTTTGATGATTTCCTGCCGTAGGAAAAACCCAATTATCCAGGGCTGTGATGTGATATTTGAAAAATTCAAAACGCCTAATAGGAAAGGATGCGTCAGAAATCTGTCTTTTTTTTGTCAGAAACCTAAGTATTGAAATTTCCTTTTCAAATATAACAAAATTTTCAAAATCCGGGAAGTGTTTTACATCTACAAAAACTGGCATAGCAGGAATGGAGGTATTTCAGAATATTCCCAACACAATCTGCATAGCACTTATCAGGCTTCCGTTTACTATCATGACATTTCAAAATATCAAAGCTTTGTTTTGGATACGGTGGAGAACATCCTTTGCTGAAAATAGCCCTCGCCACAAACATGGAAAAAAGAAATTGAGAAAGTCATGAAATATTTTGAACCAAGAATTCAAAACAGAACCCTTGAAGATGAAGCGAAATTCAAATCAGTATTTATACACCATTGGGTTATTGGGTTGTTTTACCCCTGAACGGCACTTTTTTGCACACCATGGGCTAAATGGCCAGGTCACATGGACCCCGAAGGCTCAGAGAAGGTTGGGGGAAGGGACCCACTGGAACAGCTGTTGGGAGACAGATGGTAGCCTCCCGTCAAGGCCATCCAGCGTGTTCTTTAACGTGCACAGGGTATGGCTCTCCCGCACACGGCGCCAAGGCTTAAACGTCCCATCCGACGGACGGCGGCCTTTCCAAGCCCATCGGTGTCCCCTACTGACCGTGGGCAGGGCGGGGAATTTTGCGGAGATAAATCTCAACGCTGACCCAGCTGGGACTCAAACCTGGAAACTACAGATTACGAGCCCGTGGCGCTACCGACTAAGCCACCCCCGCCCCTTTTTACACCATAAATTCCAACATTTACAGAATTTCTTGTACTAGAATTTCCTGATTCTAAACCTCTTCTCCTTTCTTTTTTCCGCATGCGAAAGCAAAAACGAATAGACCCACAAGCGTTAAAGATATCGTCATATTCATTTACTGAAAATAAATGGAAATGGCTAAAGAATATCTCAGACCTGCAAGCCAACTTGCGAAGAAATATCAGCCGCTTTCTTTAGCAAATGAAAATTATACACTTTAAAGAAGGACTGGAGACAATTTTATGTTATGTAGAAAAAGTCAATAGCCACCTCTCGAAAGACAAGTTACAGAATAAGTTTCGACTGATTGACTATAGCAGACTTAAACTTTCCCTAATAAACGCAGATTTAACTGACTAATGCTCCTGGGCAAAATGAGGGCCGTCAGCATTTTTCAAACTGTCGGTCCTCATTTTGGATTGAGCAGGAGGTCTGCTGCAAATTTTTATTTGTTTTTTCTTCTTTCCTCTCTCTATTCCCCTCCCCCTTTCTTCTACTTTGTTGGCATGGGTTTCGGAAGGAATATTTTCTGGGAGAGGGGAGTCTTTTATTAAAGAAGTCAGTAGAGCCGTTCATTATAGACGCAGTTGAAAATCCTTCATATATCATACCAAAATGCAAGTATGAAGCTCGAAAACAATCGAAAAGAGTGAAATTTAGTATTCAAAGTACACGTAAGGTTTATTACAACCAAGTGTTATCTCTCGATAAAAACAGGGATATTATTTTATCCTTGTTTTTATCATATATATTAAACAGGATCATTATTTGTCATTTTAGTAAAAAAAATTCTCATAATGACAAATAAAAATGAATGATATGCATCCGAAAACAAAAGAAAACGTAAAAATTCAAAATTGCACTTCGTTAAGGAAAAAAGTCATTAATTTTTGTTACATCTGTATTCAACATAAATAAATTTTTCCATCAGTTTTTTTTTTTTCAGGAGGAGAGCACTTGCCCCTCCAGTTACAGATCCCCTCCAGTTACCGATGATGAAATGTTATTTGCTGTATACTTTTGCATTTCCCTTTCTCTCGTAAAAGAATATCTGGCTTAATAGGACCAATTATTAGAAATAATCGAAAAATTTTCAAAACATGCTTTCAATTTAACAAGTAGTTTCACTATTCAAAGTATATATCATTATCAGCACGGTAATGGGGATCAGATAATTGCGACGAAATCAGTGATGTTCCAAAAAAGAAGATCTGCAAATTTTTGATCAGCAGTAAGGGAATGGTGGACAGTAAAACAGAAGAATTTTTAGTTCAAAGTTTATGTTTCCATTGTTATAATATATATAATTGCTTTTCCATATGAGAGAAGGGTGGTAAAGTTCCTGTTTTACAGTTAACAATCTTCAGGGATGTTATGTTTATAAAAAAACATCAGATATTTTGCCCGAAGAACATTTGATGAAATTTATAGTTTTACTCATAAAATAACGCTTGGTTGTAAAAAAACCTTTTTTTTTTTAATTATACATTATATGTACACTTCATCCATCTTTTGTGCTTTCGGGTAGCGTTCAAGTACGTACTCTGGAAAGAAAATAAACCCTTACTTAGTCGTAAAGAATTTGTTAGGAAGATAGATTATGTTCCCCCCAAAACAAAATTCTCAGACCCTCTCCCCCCCCCCCGAAACTAAATCCTGGGTACGTGCCTGAATTTACCCGCTTATAAGATTAGAACTCGATGATTAACACCTGGTCTTAATAGACCACTGATGTAAAACAATTAATATCGCTGTAATTAATATCCTCTGTAAAACAATTAATATCGAAAAACTGAGTTGGAAAGATTAACAAGCTTGTAACTTTTTAATATTTGATTGTCTATAGCAGTGGTTATCAACCTTCTATGCTTCACGTACCCACTGGAAATGTGTATGTAACTGGCGTACCCCTTATATAGATAGATAAAACTATAGTATAATATAATAATGCCAACTTAGCAACTTTGTTACTAGATCTAGCGACCTTTGAGCTCTCATGGCGTACCCCAAAAAATTTTACAGCCTACCCCACGTTGAGAACCCCTGGTCTATAGGTTGGGCAGCTCTGCAATATAATAGTGATATTCTGAGGTAATCAGATATCAATATTTAGGGAATGTTTCCAATTATCAGAAGCCTAAAAACACACCATTTAAATGATCTTATCTAATTCTGTACGGTTATCAATGGAAACATAAATTTACACAGAGTATAAAATCATTAGTAGTATTGACATGAGTACTCCCACCGCTGGATTCGGCTCTGGATTCGTCGCAGCATTTGAAATTTACTTTGTCAGTAAGTACGAAATTAGGAAGTACTCTGCCGTACATATTTTACAAATATGGGAGAAATATCATATGCAAAAATCTATTGAACTTTCGCCTCCTCCCCCTCTGTCAGCAAGTACGAAATGAGGAAGTACTCTGCCGTACATATTTTACAAATATGGGAGAAATATCATATGCAAAAATCTATTGAACTTTCGCCTCCTCCCCCTCTGTCAGCAAGTACGAAATGAGGAAGTACTCTGCCGTACATATTATACAAATATGGGAGAAATATCATATGCAAAAATCTATTGAACTTTCGCCTCCTCCCCCTCTGTCAGCAAGTACGAAATGAGGAAGTACTCTGCCGTACATATTATACAAATATGGGAGAAATATCATATGCAAAAATCTATTGAACTTTCGCCTCCTCCCCCTCTGTCAGCAATTAGAAGCTTTGTCAAGTCCTCCCTTCTGATGACTGACGTAATACTTGACTGACTCGTTAAGAAGGATCCGATATGAGTACTCAGGACGTGTTATTTAATAGGAAAAGTAGGTAATTTGACTTCGAAAACTAAAGGGACTCCGGAAAAAATATTAACCATGCATTTTTATTCTTTATGTGATCAAATCATCTGTTAAGGCCTGTTATATACCGCTTTGCTATCAGAGAAAACTTTAAAAAATTACCCCTTCAAGCAGCTGCTTGCCACAGAGGTCTGACGAGCCTGTTTGTTTAATACGCCATAATAGAAGTCTCTGAGGATAGCGGAACCTCAGCAGAAAGACAACTCAAACATCCATGCCTTATCCAGGGCTCGAACCCAGGTCCCTGAGATCATTAGTCAAGCGTGCTAACCACTTTCAAGACAATTTTAATTACCCATCTACTCATCGAATCCATACACTCATAGAGGACAGGGGTGGCTCAGTCAGTAGAGCGCCAGACTTGTAATCCACAGTTCCCAGTTTCGAATCTCACTTAGGCCAGCGTTAAGATTTATCTCCGCAAAACGCCTTGCCCTCAGTCATAAATTCTAATGGTAATTATAACTGTTCATTATTTTAATTAATTAATTGAACGTCTTTAAAATAAGAGAGTTTTAAATTGAGAGTTCAATTAATTAAGAGTCTTTTAAATTCTGAAAGCAATGATTGGTAAAACATGGAGCCCTTTCCACAAAGGGCTCCATGTTTACCAATCATTTAATACAGATGTGTCCAGTAAATAAATAATTATTTACTGGACACATCTGAAGATTAATTATTTTACTTTCAAAAGGATTTTAAAAAATATAAAATTCCCCTCAAGCATCTGCTTGCCATAGAGGTCTGACAGCAGCCTCTCAGTTTAATTTGTCACAGAGAAGAATCGGTGAAGAAGTCAAGACCTAGTAGGAAAACAGTACAGAAACGCCCATTCGTTATCCGGGGATCGGTAGCCAAACACGCTAACAATACGGACACCGATTACGTATAGTTTTCCGGTTCAGCTTCTCCTGGAAAGTAATCTTCATACTGTTATTTCAGAATAAGAAGTGATCTTTAGCATCATATTTTTGGGAACCAAGAATCAGTTTATTTTCCGATAATAATTGGGTGGGAAAATTTTTCAATATTGGGAATACATAATAATGAGCATAGACGTATTTTTATCTTGAGGTAACACATGGATAGAAGTTCCTGGCGCATGTGCAATCAACGGATCTCAGAAAAAGGGTTTCCTTCTGATCCGCCACATCAGACGATTTCTAGCTAAGTTTTCTTTTATCAATGCATTGATTTTTCTTACACGCTCAATAAAGTCACTGAGATTTCTTGCTGCCTATCTTTCAACTCATTTCGGAGCGTATTATATCAGCGAGGTAAGCCAGTCGCGATATCCCGGATGAATCTTAAAAGCAAATTGTGAATTGGAATGAAAGTTATAAATAGCTATACTTCTGAACGTAGTTGAAACAATCGAATGAGTTGGGTTCGGTTGTTTCACCTCTGAGAGGTGGACAAAACCAGCTTTCTCCTACTGTCTGATGAAGCGGACCACAAAGACACTCTTTTTCTGAGATCCGTTGTTGATCGCGCATGCGTTACTTCAAGAAACAAAAATACGTCTATGCTCATGACGTTTTCCGAATATTGAAAAGTTTTCCCATCCAATTGTTATCGGAAAATAAACTGATTCTTGGCTCCCAAAAATATGATGCTAAAGAGCATCTTCTCATTCTGAAATAATACTATGAAGATTACTTTCCAGAGGAAGCTGAACCGGAAAACTGTACGTAATCGGTGGCCGAATTGTTAGGGTGCTTGGCTACCGATCAAAGACACCTGAGTTCTATCCCCGGATAAGAATGGTCGTTTCTGTGCTGTTTCCCTACTAAAATCTCGACTTCTTCGCCGATTCTTCTCTCTGACGTATTAAACTGAGAGGCTACTGTCAGACTTCTATGGCAAGCAGATGGTTGAAGGGAATTTATAATTTTTTTAAATCCTTTTGAAAGTAAAATAATCAATCTTCAGATGTGTCCAAGCCACAAAAGGCTCCACTTTTTACCAACCATTGGTTTCAGAATTTAAAAGACTCTTAATTAATCGCACTCTCAATTTAAAACTCTCTTATTTAAAAGGCGCTCAATTAATTAACTAAAATAATGAACAGTTATAAAAACCATTGCTATTAGAATTTAAAAGACTCCGTGGAGTTTTGATTTAAAAAACTCGAGAATATCCAGAAGTTGCAGCCAAAGCAGTATCACTCCTGATGCAATTTAGTTTTAGGTATCTGTGTGAGATAAAATCGTTGTTATATCGTCTATAAATACTTGTGTGGAAAAAATTATTGCTAACGGTGAAGCACTGTTGTTCAATATTTTTTTCCACACAAGTATTTATTGAATTATATATCAACAGGTAATATGTGTATTTAGTATGGATATATATCGTCTATAATTTTGCGAATAAACAAGGTATGTTTTAATAATTATGGCAGCAGAAGTGATATTAAATATTGTAAATGTACATAATTTTTTTGTGAAAAACTGTTTATTGACATATTTTCTTTATACCCCGTCGAAATAAAAAGAGTATGTAACACTGTATTTGTGTGAGGGAAAAAATAAAGTATGGAATTATAAACAGCGGTAAAAGTTAAAAAATTAGAGTAAAATGTTTTAAATAGTGCTAACTTTCAATCCGGAAGGGTTAAAATATTAAACATACCTACTAATATCGCAAAAAAAGAGGCGCACTTACTCCTAAGTTAAGTATTATATTGTAGGTCTGAATTCTTGAATTCAGTTACTAAATTAAAAACTGAACAGTTATGCCCATTTTAATGTGTAAATGTTTATGTTATAGGAGAACTTGATATTGAAGCTTTTTAGTTTCTCTGTCTCTTGTATTAGGTTTGATGCAAAACTACGTCCCGTTTTATCCACTTGGCCGCTTAGCCTTACCGTTTTCCGGCATTGTTTAGGTGTGTGGTTCGTCAACCACAGATCCAAGCAGTTGTAGTTTAATTAGGCTCACATTCCAACTTAGTTTCTTTTTCTTAAGTAATACTAGGAGACTTAATAACTCGAATATTGGCTATATTTTTACTTCAACGAAGTCTACACACATACACATGCTACACACAACTCTACACACTTCAATTTCGTAACGCGTTTCTCCCAACTCGAGCATTCTCATGAGCGAATGTTCTTTCTTCGGCTATGTGAATTCTCGGATATAAGTTCACACATCTGACGAACAGTTACACAATGGCAGCCAATTTGTGCAGTGCGCTTCTTCCTCAAGTAAGAGTCTCCATGATAACGGTGGCCCTTACATTTCTTCATTGGAGATACGTGTGTACCGTTTTTTGTAAATACGGTCTTGCTTCGTTTATACCTAATTGAAATTCCTTTAGTTGGTGCAGTTATAATTTTCATGGCGTAAAATTTCGGAATATACTGCCCTTCAATAATTCCTTTAGTTAAGGCAGTTGTTTCCTTTCTAGGTTTTCTGTCTCTTCGAAGTTCTTTGCTACGAAATTGGGAGCCAGAATACATATTTGCGTAGCATTGTGTATGTGTGTAGATTTCGTTGAAGTAAAAATATAGCCAATATTCAAGTTAGTAAGTCTCTTAGTATTACTTAAGGGGGCGGGGGTGGCTCAGTCGGTTGCGCGCCAGGCTCGTAATCTGTAGTTCCCAGGTTCGAGTCCCAGCTGGGTCAGCGTTGAGATTTATCTCCGCAAAATTCCCCGCCATGCCCACGGTCAGTAGGGGACACCGATGGGCTTGGAAAGGCCGCCGTTAAGCCATGGGACGTTAAGCCTTGGCCCCGTGTGCGGGAGAGCCATACCCTGTGCACGTTAAAGAACACGCTGGATGGCCTTGACGGGAGGCTACCATCTGTCTCCCACAGCTGTTCCAGTGGGTCCCCTCCCCCAATCTTCTCTGAGCCTTAGGGGTCCATGTGACCTGGCCATTTAGCCAGGTCACATGGATCCCGAAGTCTAGTTTAGTGTGCGTTTAGTGTGCAAAAAGTGTCGCTCAGAGGTAAAACAACCCAACCCAAAGTATTACTTAAGAAAAAGAAACTAAGTTGGAATGTGAGTCTAACTAAACCACAACTGCTTCGATCTGTGATGGGCAAGCCCAACACCCACGCAATGCAGGGAAACTGTAAGGCCAGGAGGTCAAGGGGAGAAAATGGGACGAAGTTTTGCATCAACCTAATTATACGTTTTTGTTTCAAGTTTGTAAAAGACATTAAGAATAGTTTTAATGTAATTAATTTATTTACATTTCTCCTCAACTGAGAAAATTTATTTTTTTTATTCTAGTTCACACGACAATCAGTTATTGATACATATACTGCATTTATTAATAATTGGAAATCTGCCAAAGAAGCTATTAAAACAACATCCCATGCCAAGCCTGCCTTTGCGAAGTTTTTAGAGGTAAGAAAAATTTAGTTTTTTAAGACAAAATTAAGGTGAGTTGTCAAATAAAGCTTTGCAAATGCTATTTGCATTGTATTGCTTTCAATGAATAATTATTTACTGAAATAAAAAATAAATATTATTAAAAAAATAAAAATATCATCATGTAATAAATTCTAGCTACAAAGAGGCATTATTTGGTTTCAGATGTAAAACATTTTGTTACTAAAAATTGCTCTAAAAATTAATAATTTCTAAAATATGTACAGGGGTTTATTAAAATAAATTAAACATGTACTGTTTATGGAGAACATTTTATTAATAAGCTGTATACCCATATCGTGCGTTCAGAACAGACGCAATTCACAGTGGAATTGCTTGTACAACAAGTCATGCACATAAGGTAATGGAATGTGGGACTATTCTTCCTGTAAAATGTGGCAAACTGGAGGTGGAAAGTGTGATCTGACCTTGCGCTTGAGATATTCCCACAAATGTTCAATAATACTGGGGTCTGAAGATTGCGGTGGCCCGGGTAGCTGCTGTACCTCATCTTCATGCTCTACAAACCACAACTTGACACGTTTTGCACAACGCATGAGTGCATTGTGCGAATACCAAGAATGACCAGAGATGGTCATTAGCACCAGGGATGAATGGGACCAGGGACGGTCATTACGGAACAATGCCCACAATACTGGGTGCAGGTGATCCCCGAGAATGGATTCATACTTTGCAGATATGACATGACCCTGTAGAATAACTAATAGCCCTAAGGAATGCCATGATATGGCACCCCGCAGCATCAGGGATCCACCTCCATGCGTCACAGTCGAAAGCAAACAATCGGGGTGGTACACTTCTGCAGGTTTTCGCCAGATGTACACTCTACCAGTGGTAGAAAACAATGTTTAGCACGATTCTTCAGATCAGATGACACGTTACGAGTCTTTAGCATCATATTTTTTATGTGTCACACACACACAACACTTTAACATCACATTTTTTATGTTTTTTTATGAACATTTTTCACCACCTTACACGTTTTGTTGCATTGTTGTTGGTAATCAGTGTGTAGATTGCAGCACGGCCTAAATATCGACACGATGAAGTTCCCAACGAACTATTATGACAGAAACGAGATCATTCCGACTGGCGTTCAACTGTGCTGCTATTTGCGGTGCCGTGGTCTTGTGCTTCCATTGTACAATCCCTGTCAACGTTCGCCTATCCCTATCTGACAACTTCGTATGGCGTCCAAAATTTGCACGTTTGGATGCAACGCCCTGTCCTTTTTGATAGGTAGTCATAATCTTCGATTCAGTTCCTCGTGTTACACCTACAATTTCCGCCGTTCTGGTTACTGAAGCTCCTGCAAGACGCGCACCAATGATCATGCATTTTTAGAGGTTATTGAGATCTGACATTATCGACAATTACACCACAACAGCTGTTTCACCTGCGCCTGTGGCACAGCTACGTGATAGCCACCATCGTACTTCTCCCCTTTATATCACACATCCCTGGTGACGTCGTTCCTGTGATATGCATACGGCCCATTGCGTGTACTCCAGTCGCCGTCACTGTTTCCATTATTTTGATAAACCCTGTAATGTGATGTATATTTAACATTAATTGCGGGATTAAAGAAATAATGCATTATTCTATCAAATTTAGAAATATTAATCGAAGCCGTTTCGTTAGAGTAGTGAGAAATTTCTAAGTTAGAAATTAACAATTTTTGCTTATTTTTTTTACACCGAAGAGCCAAAACATTATAACCAAGAGTTTCTTTATGCAAATCGAAGCAACTGCAGGTAAACGATGGCGCGTGTGAAGATCATGAAACGGTATAAATAACAGCTGATACTGAGCTATGTTAATCAGTGTTTTTCTTGTTCTTCAGATGGGAAAGGCAACGGATTTAAGTGAGTTTGACAAAGGCCAAATTGAAATGGCCAGACGATTGGGTTAGAGAATTTCCGAGACGACAAGGCTTGTGGGGTGCTCACAGCCAGCCGTGGTTAGTACCTTCAAAAAGTAGTCCAAGGAGGGAAAAACTATGATCTAACGGCAAGATGTGGGCCGATCATGGCCCATTGATGCTAGAGGTGAGTGAAGGCTATCCCGTATCATACGAGCCAACAGAAGGGATACTGTGGCTCAACTCGCCCATAATTTGAATACTGGTGACGGGAGTAATGTGTCACAACACACAATACATCGAACCTTGCTAAAAATGGGGCTGCAAAGCTGCAGGCTGCTCCGAGTACCCATGCTAACCTCCGTTCACCGTTGAAAGCGCCTACAATGGGTACATGAGCATCGAAACTGGACCTCGAATGATTGGAAGAAGGTTGTCTGGTCCGATTAATTTTGTTTCCTGTTGCACCATGTGGACTGTCGGGTACGTGCGTGTCGCTTACCTGGGGAATGTTGGTACTTGGATGCACCATGGGACGAAAACAATCCGGTGGAGGAAGTGTAATATTTGGGCAATGTTCTGCTGGGAAACGTTCGGTCCGTTCATTTATGTTCAGGAAACTATGACGTCTACCACCTACTTAAACATCATTGCAGACCAGGTACAATCTTTCATGGCAATGATTACCCCTCTAGTAGTGCCTTCTTTCAGCATGATAATGCGTCATGCCACACTGACCGGATTGTTCGATATTGGTTTGCAGAACATGAGGAAGACTTCCAGGTATTGCCCTGGCCTCCAAATTCCCGAGACAGCAATCCAATCGAGCATCTGTGGTTTGAGTTGGAACAGCATATCCGATCTACGGCGGCTCAACCACGTAACTTACAAGAGTTAAAGGATCTTCTGGTAACGTGTTGGTACAGTCGCTCAAAAAGGTATCCGAACATTATGGTTGATTACAGAATTCAGGAAAAATATCTGGCAACTTTTTTTTTTAGAAATTAGTGATCTGGCAACCTTCGTGTCACGTGACACGAAGGTTGCCAGATCACTAATTTCTAAAAAAAAGTTGCCAGATATTTTTTATGAATTCTGTAATCAACCATAGTGTTCGGATATTTTTTTTGAGCGACTGTACCAGATATCACATGACACCTTTAGAAATCGTGTAGCATCAATTCTTCACCGGGTAAGAGATGTTTTGGCGACACGTGAAGGACCAACATCATATTAGGCAGGTGGTCATAATATTTTGGCTCTTCGATGTATTTTGTCACTTCTTTTTCCATTTGAGATGATAATTATCCAAATGAATTTTGCAGTCTGGGTAGTATCGATATATAAAAAGTTTAGCAAAGGTCAGCCAAAGAGGCCTGGGTTGGGTTGTTTTACCTCTGAGCGGCACTTTTTTGCACACCATGGGCTAAATGGCCAGGTCACATGACCCCGTAGGCTCAGAGAAGGTTGGGGGAGGGGACTCACTGGAACAGCTGTTGGGAGACAAATGGTAGCCTCCCGTCAAGGCCATCCAGCGTGTTCTTTAACGTGCACAGAGTATGGCTCTCCCGCAGACGGGGCCACGGCTTAACGTCCCATCCGACGGACGGTGGCCTTTCCAAGCCCATCGGTGTCCCCTACTGACCGTGGGCAGGGCGGGGAATTTTACGGAGATGAATCTCAACGCTGACCCAGCTGGGACTCGAACCTGGGAACTACAGATTACGAGCCTGGCGCGCTACCGACTGAGCCACCCCCGCCCCCAAAGAGGCCTGACCATTTAGCCCATTGTGTGCAAAAAAGTGTCGCTCAGAGCTCAAACAACACCCCAACTTAATATCCTCTTACAAAAAGGTATTTCAAAACTCTTCACACTACAATGAGAAAAATAAGTCTATGTGAACCTTTATCCTTCAGTAGAGTAGAACCGTAGAGTTGTTTGTGCAAACCCCTTCCTGCCTTGATTTGCAATTTGAGTCTAATAATTCTATCCTCGTGAAATGGACAAGTACATTGTTGAAGGAGTGACCAATATACACAAGTATACGTTGCAGAGAATGGCAACATGAGAGAAATTCAACTCGGACCCACTGAGTCCGTTTGAATCAGTCGACCCGATTTGTTGTAGCAAAGGAAAACGTTGAATCAGTCAATCCGAGTAGTTGTAGCAAAGGAAATCACTCGGTCCGAGTTGTAGCAAAGGAAAGCGCTCATCAGTCGGACCGACTGAGGAGCTTTTTCCTTTGCTACAACATTTCCATTTTATGACGTTTGAGGTGATCGATCTGCAGGTTTTAGAAACTGTTACAATGAAGTAGAGCATGCATGATACAGGACGCCAGAGGGCCAGGCCCACTGGAAGGAGGAGGAAGTATTGCAGATTGTCGAAGATTAATCTGCTACTAGTACTCGAATCTTTGTGCATACCATGACTGTTAATTATGAAGAGGTACGGTGTATATCATCATCACTAATCTCAAGATTTGGATTTTCTTGCCTCTTGAAGGCAAACTCATCCAGAGACTTTATGGAACTAAATGAGAAGTAAAAGAAATGGTATAGTATAGTTTAAAAGTAAGATTATGTATTTTATTTACTATTTCAAAAGTTCTCTTCTTTTTGGATTTATATTTGTATATATATATTTATAGACTATTAATAATCATAATACTTTTCAAAAATTGAACTAAATAATTATACAAAACTGGTATTAATTTTGTATTAGAAGAATACAGAATATTATGGAAGTTAAAACATGAAATATTTAATTTTTATAATTTTGAAAAATAAAGTTGTCTTTCTTTATCATAGAGATTGCATTTAAATATAATATGATCTAAAGTATGTAAAGAATTACAGTGTAAGCAGTTTGGAGAACTAATGAACTTATATTGAAATAATCTAACATTGGTTAAGGCAAAATCAGTTTTTATACGTAAAATTGCATTGATTTCATTTTTTTAAAGTTAAAATCATGAAATTTTTGAATATTTGGATTAATAGAAAAACGATGAGTATGTTGACCTTGGTTATGGTACCAGATTTGTAAGTTTTTCAATAGAAGTTTTTTATTTGACAATTTGATGAATAAATGTTGGAGTTGGAATATGTGAGTTATGGTTTAAGACTTCTTTAGCCAGTCTGTCTACAGTTTCATTGAATGGAATACCTACATGTGCAGGTAACTATTGAATAGTTAAAAGATTATTATGTGATAAATGTTTAAAAGTATATATATTAATAAATCATTGATAAAGATATTAAAATTGACTATAAGTGGATTTTGAAAAAGACTGTATATGGCAGATTTACAGTCTGTAAAGATGACAATTCTGGAGTTGAAAAATTTGGTTGCCCATTGGATGGCCTTTATGATAGAATATAACTCAGTAGCAATAGTCATGAAAGGAGAATTAAATTTAAATTGAGAACAAAAGTTAAATTTTGGGCAATAAATTGCTCCTGAAAAGTTGTTTGTTTCCAAGTATCTACCAGTATATATTTTAATATAATTATGAAAACAACTCTCGATATGTAATAATGACATTTCCTTTAGAATTACAGGATCATATAATATTTTTATTAGAGAAGCCTGAGATATTATCATACATTGTAGGAAAAGTTGTTATCCAGTATGGAATAGAAGGATAGTAATCTCCACTCAGGTTATTTGTTACAATTTCTAGTCGTTTATTTTTTTTCAGGAAAATTTTAAGTCATTAAAATTATTTTTTAATTTATCAATTATTGGATGAAATTTGTTTTTTAGTACAATTCTAAAAATTAAATTAGAAAGTAAAAATTTTTGTTTAACGTGTAAGGGAGGGATACTAGTTTCCGCATATAAATCAATATTTCTGCTCCCTTTTGGGAGTCCTAGACAAAATCTAAGAGCTTTGGTTTGGGTTCTTTCGAGTTGGGTGAATCTAAATTTAGCTGCATTTCCAAGAAATTCTAATCCATACACAAACGTTGGTAAAAATATGGAATTATAGAGTAATAATAAATTTTTGTTCACACAACCACATTTGGAGTTTCCAAAATATTTTAAGCAATTAAAAAGTTCGTTAGCTATTTTAGTTGCATTTTCAATATGTGAATTTCGGTACGGTGTATATAACCCACAACTGTATCTATTCCACGTACAAAAAACTCAAGTGTTGAAGCTAGCTGATTCCATGTATCAAAGGGAATTTTGCCCGAAATTTCGTCAGTACTATACAGTGCATCCTGATTTCGCCAGCTTTGTTTTCAGATGAACCGTCATTTACAAGAAATGACGTTTTTAATAACCATAAGAGGCACGTATGGATTGAAAGGAAAATCCTCAAGCTCAACACGTACAGACAAACAGTCCGCACGTGGAGAATGGCAACATGAGAGTCCGTAAAAGGTAGAACAAAGCACAACAGGTTTTTCCATTAATCTGTAGGGACGGGGTGGCTCAGTCGGTAGCGCGCCAAGCTCGTAATCTGCAGTTCTCAGGTTCAAGTCTCAGCTGGGCCAGGGTTGAGGTTTATCTCAGCTAAATCCCCATCCTGCCCTCGGTCAGTAGGGGACACCGATGGGCTTGGAAAGGCCGCCGTCCGTCGGATGGGGCATAAAGCCATGCTCCGTGTGTGGCAGAACCATACCCTCTGCACGTTGAATAACACACTGGATGGCTTTGGTGGGGGCTATCATTAAACAGCTGTTCAGTGAACCCCTTCACCCCAATCCTCTCTGAACCCTCGGAATTATTGTGACTTCGCCATTTAGCTCACTGTGTACGGGAAAGTTCAGATCAGAGGTAAAGCAGCCCAACCAGTTAATCTGTGGTGTGGCATATTCTGTGAAAACCTCTTAGAACCACATGTTTTGCGTGGAGAGTTAACGGAACGACTTTATCTGAACGTTCTGAAGCACATGCTGCCTGAATTATTGGAAATACCTCTCCTAATCGATAAGGTTGGGTTATTTTACTCTGAACGGCACTTTTTTTCACACAATGGGCTAAATGGCCAGGTCACTGAGGTCTCAGAGAAGGTTGGGGGAGGGGACCCACTCAACAACTGTTAGGAGACAGATGGTAGTCTTCCGTCAAGTGCATCCAGCGTGTTCTTTGACATCCACAGTGTATGTCTCTCCCGCATACGGGGCCACGGCTTAACGCCCCATCCGACGGACTGCGACCTTTCCAGACCCATTGGTGTCCCCTACTGACAGTGGGCAGGCGGGGAGTTTTGCGGAGATAAATCTCAACGCTGACTCAGCTGGGACTCGAACTTGGGAACTGCAGATTACGAGCGTGGCGCGCTACCGACTGAGCCCCCCAAATCCACAGGATAATGCTCTTTATGCACAATAGTAACTAAAGCTGAATATTGTAACTTAGGGACATGTAAACACTTGGATATTACCTATCCTGAACGGTAGATAGGCCATGGAAGCCCTATATTATGACCACTGCCGTTACCACACCTAAATCCCGTGTTCTTTCTCGGGGGCATATCAAAAGCCTTGTGTACGCTACCCGCGTTGAAAAGGAAGCCGAACTTCTTCCTCAAATTCAAGTCGCGTACGACAACGTTCGTCAAAGTACCAGGATCTATGAGTGTGTTGTCCAGCCAATGATGTGTTCTGTGTACAGAAGTAGATGGGTGACAGCTGCTGCAAATGTAACAAACTTAAGAATAAAATTCATCTAAAAATAAATTAAATTTAAAAATGCAATTTAGCGAAATTCTGTTTTACGTGTCTTTTTTAAAACTTTTACACCAAGTTTTTTTTTGTCTTGGTATCAGTAGATCTTTCATTTCATTAACATTTCGTAGTCAGAGCAGTGCCTGTGAAGCTGACCTTGCGGAAAACTATTTTAGTCGCCCTCACCGGCCATTGCAACTTCATTGTTATTATCGAAATTAACATTGAAACACCTGCATTGAGTTCTGACGTACAAATCTACATCAGTAGGTAACAGGTAAACTAGCAATTCCCCTTGACTAACAGAATGATAATTTTTTTAATTCCGAGAGCTAGAAAAATATTTTTTTTAAAAAAAGAGCTCTTCCCAAGATGGCAGAACTATACCGCAACGCTTATAAAAAGTCTCTGACTTTGAAAGAGTTATTTACATTTTTGTCTGATTTATTTGCTCATTGGGAAAATGAAGATCGCAGGAGAGCAGATGGTTGATTGATTTACACTGACGACATTTACACATCGATTCACACTGATCGACATTCTACTACCAAAGTTTAAAATTTCTAGCATGACTAGATCTGCCCATTTTCCCAACTTTTTTCGGCCGGGGGTGGCTCAGTCGGTATCGCGCCAGGCTCGTAATCTGTAGTTTCCAGGTTTGAGTCCCAGCTGGGTCAGCGTTGAGATTTATCTCCGCAAAATTTCCCCGCCCTGCCCACGGTCAGTAGGGGACACCGATGGGCTTGGAAAGGCCGCCGTCCATCAGATGGGACGTTAAGCCGTGGTCCCGTGTGCGGGAGAGCCATACCCTGTGCACGTTAAAGAACACGCTGGATGGCCTTGACGAGAGGCTACCATCTGTTTCCTAACAGCTGTTTCTGTGGGTCCCATCCCCCCCAACTTTCTCTGAGCCTTCAGGGTCCATGTGACCTGGCCATTTAGCCCATAGTGTGCAAAAAAGTGCCGCTCAGAGGTAAAACAACCCAAATCCCAACTTTTTTCCCATAGCTAGAATGCACTATTAAAACTATTGAGAGATTCTGAAAATGCGAATCCTGATATTTAATTAATACCTATCCAACCGAAAAGAAACTTTAATATTTATCTCTAAAAGAAAGTTGTTCCTTATAAGAAAAAAGTTCCTGATAATAGATAGCGACACCGGTGAATCAACAGGAAGGTTTATATGTCACTTAGTTGAAGAAATAGTCAGTTTCTCGGCGGTCTAGCAGTTAAGATGCCTGGCATGCTTGTGGGAGATCTGGTTTCCAATCCCAGTCAGGACCACCAAATTTCTTTTGTAACACATTATTTCAAGTATTCCTTGTCTACAGGATTTATTAGCGAAAGTTGAATATTTACAGACCGACAACAAAGAGAAAACAGTTTCCCATTTCTGCAAAAACTGCTGAAAAACAGTATAAGTTGAACAGCGTAACTATCCAGTTTTGAACAGTTTGTAGAGTAAATATTTACTGAATTAAAGGAATGGACAGAAAGAGGTCACGGCTCCTTGCCGCCAGCGATTACTCCACTTCAGAACGTTACTAACCGTAACAGAGACGAAAATATATATATATAAAGATATTTTAAAGAATTTTTTTTAACCAACACTAAAACAAGAGGAAAAATTATACACCGAACGTACTCTGCTTCATCCGGTGACTTGGTTCCTCCTTTCCTTCATCCAGTGACTGGATTCTGTTCAGGATTTGGTCCGTAAATAAAGGATCATTCTGTTCAGGATTTGGTCCGTAAATAAAGGATCATTCTGTTCAGGATTTGGTCCGTAAATAAAGGATCATTCTGTTCAGGATTTGGTCCGTAAATAAAGGATCATTCTGTTCGGGATTTGGTCCGTAAATAAAGGATCATTCTGTTCGGGATTTGGTCCGCAAATAAAGGATCATTCTGTTCAGGATTTGGTCCGCAAATAAAGGATCATTCTGTTCAGGATTTGGTCCGTAAATAAAGGATCATTCTGTTCAGGATTTGGTCCGTAAATAAAGGATCATTCTGTTCAGGATTTGGTCCGTAAATAAAGGATCATTCTGTTCAGGATTTGGTCCTACTGAATTTTAGCACAGTAAAACCTCGATTCTAAAGACATCGGTTTTAAAGAGAGCATCCATCCGCCCCAACCCAAACGGGTTTGATCTGTTTTTGTTCAAAGTCACAATTCGCTCTTAAATTTCTTCAAACCTACCGCTGCTCCTCATAAGTCTCCCTCAGCACAAATAAAAAAATAAATACCCCCTCAAGCAGCTGCTTGCCACAGAGGTCTGACAGGAGCCTGTCAGTTTATATGACAGAGTAGACGGTCTGACCCCCTACTAATAAGAGGTAACAGACGAATTCTAGCTTTTCATCACAATCCCCTAAAAGTAAGAAACCACGGGAGTGTGATAGTGTCTCAGACTCAAAATAAAAGTTTTTCTGTATACTGCACAGTATTTTTCATTTTAGTGTTTTTATTGCTATTTCAGGTATTAGTACACATATATTAGTCTGTTTAATGGTGTTCTTGGTGTACTGCATTGGTTATTCTAAGATATGGTCAAATACCTTTGCATTATCATAAAAGCATTCGGCATTAACGAACAACCTTCACCGCTGTTTTCAATAGAGGACTCACTACTCTCAATGAATTAACCTTTCATAAATCGGCCTTTCATCGAACAACAAAATCAAATGCAGGGTTAGCCACAGTTTTAAAATTTTGTATTTAATTTTGGTTTTATGAAAATAAATGCTCTTTTACTTGAATCGTTTGTAAATATAAATATTTTTCGATTTTGTTTTTTGAAATATTAATTTTAACATTAATTATTTTACTTCTTAGTTCTTGTCATTAGCTTGCAGGCGATAGATTTCTCCCCATCAGGATGGAACACGGGTGTTGGGTGGTAGGGTAGCTGTGAGCGTCCCTTTTTTCAGAAGGTTAATAACTGGAACAGAAAAGCAAAAATATTAAATATAGTTTACACATATTTTGCAAGAAAAGTTTTCAAATATCACTAAAACGGGAAGAAATATTATGTACTAAAATGGTGTTCCTGTTCTTTCCGACTCTGCTCCAGTTATTAACATTCTGAAACAGGGGCGGTCATAGATCCCCCCCCCAATACCTAGTAACTCACTCTCACCTCTTATTTTTTTATTTTATAAATCAGGGACAGACCCCACTGAATTAAATTATTTTTACTTTAAAACGTTTTACCTCCACAAAAATTTTAAAAGTTGAGACACGTGATCAGAAGGTATTTATATTTTAATATCTATTGCTCTTTTCCTATTTATAAATCGTTAATACTTTTATAATGGTTTCTGTTACACGCTAGGTTCATTGATGATTTTGCTTTGTAATTATTATCTTCAACATTAGGACTGCTGCTATAAAACTGATCACTCACATCAAGAACTGAAATTTTTAGAGCAATATTTGTTTAGTCATCTTTGTTTTTTGATCATAAATGGCAGCATATTGCATAATTAAGCACCCAATAGGTTGATACGTTACTACAAGAAATTTAAAATTTTTTAAATATGAAATGATAAAAATTAAACCTTTTAAAGGATTAATAATGATTATTTTCAAAGTAGATAACTACGTATATATGAATTACTAACTGCAAGTACTTCATTGAACAATCTTAAAACAAGAATCAGTTTGTAAATCTTGAATGAAAGTTTCAAATTGTTTAATTTTTCGCCTTCGCATCTTTTGACTTATGAACATTCATTTAATTGCATCCTTTGCATCATCCATTCAGACGTTTTATCACAGTTACCTGCCACATGTTAATAATTACACTAAGTTTACAAATGTTTACATTTTAGACTTAGTAGTTCTTTCAGAGATATTTTAAAGGGAAGTGCTTTGCTGTACCTGATCCAGAAGTTATTTTCAAAGTTTTACTTGTAAAAGGCACAATTCTCAAATTCAGTAATTCATTCAATAAAGTCTGTAAGTTATAATATTGATATAATTATCATTTTTGATTTGTTTTACAGAACACATCAAGGGAACATAAAGGAAAGTTAACTCTTGATGCCTTGCTTATCATGCCAGTTCAACGGATACCTCGTTATGAACTACTCATCAAGGTAGGCAAAAGCACAGAAGGTTTCAGTATGATGTATATCATTATAAATGATTAGTTCTAAATCAATACTGAGGTATAATATCATAGGTGGCTGGATCATTTGATCTGTGGACTTCGTTGCCAAGAATTAGCAGCGTGTCGTACAAACGCTCTCGAAGGACACGGAGTGGTGTGCGTAAATTGAAACATGTGGCAATACGGTCGCAAGTAACAGCAGAACAGTACGCAGTCCATCCATAGATTACCTGTAGAAATAGACTTCAACAATTATTAAAAACATCTGAAAAATATTATCGTTGTCTCTCCTGAAGCATAGATGGCGCAAAGTCCTCCACATCTAAGTGAAAGATTTATATGTCTTATTTTGGAAGACTTCAGTGTTTGATCAGTGGTTTAACAGTTAGAGCACTCTGCTATGCATCTAAAGAGTTGCGGGTTCGATTCCCACCGCATCAGCGATAATTTTTTTCCAGATGTTTATAATAACAGTACGCAGTCAGTCTGTCATTTTTTAGCGTTGGAAGGGTGTTCGATTTGATGCGTTTTTTTGTAGGCTAGGGATGATCTGAAAACTGAGCAGCAGTATGTGAATCGTTACTGTGTTCGGCGAGGCTTAAATGGTGCACAACCTGTAGAAGTGATTCATGAAATTCAACAGTCACAGAAATGATTCAAGGATATAGAGAACAGTGCTTGGTTGCCCAGTTTGGGTCATCCTACACAGAATCGAATTCGTCTGTGAAGCGTTTGTTCCACTTGAAAATCGTGCTTCGTTTCAATCACTGTTTTCCATACACCTCTGTCATTTCAGCAACCTGTCTGTGCACCACTTAAGTCTCGCCGAACATAATAATGTATCACCTACCGCTGCCCAATTTCAAGATCAGCTATAGACTGCAAAAAATCACACGTACAAAAATGAACACCTTTCCAAAGCGAGTCAACGAGAGATAGACTGAGTATTGTTCTGCTCTTACTTGTACCTCATCGCAACGTGGTACAACTTGTGCCTCTGTGCGCTTGAAGAGTTGCTCTGTTGCCGCATAACACATACGAACTCCTATGAAAAGCTGCTAATTGCTAGCGACGGTAGTCGACGAATTAAATGATCCACCTGTACATAAATTGCATTACATTTTACTTTTAATGCATTTAAAAGTATACACACTTCCCCAAGCAGCCAAAGTTTACAGATGCATGAATAACTTTTCTGTTAATTCATGTCTTAGAGCCAAATCGGTTCTGCATTTTAAGTCCATTCTGATAAGATCCTTTGAGATACTTCTCATCTGTGTTATTTGTAGTTCTATCCATGAACTCTTACGCACTGACATTTTCCTCACTAAATTTTGCTCTGTTCTGAATAATTAAAATGATGGGCTTCGAAATACTACCACCTATTGGATGGGACTTTAAACTGTGGTCACGTGTCTTTATTTACAATGAAAAAAAAATACTGGATGGGACCTTAAACTGTGGTCACGTGTCTTTATTTATAATAAAAATACTTGATGGGACTTTTAACTGTGGTCATGTGTCTTTATTTATAATAAAAATACTGGATGGCACTGAGAGGAGACGACTGGTGCACTTTAATGATGGCCATGAATTCCTAAGCAATTTGTTATCCTCAACCTTCAACCTATACGCTACCTGAAAACAATAGTTTTCATGCAGAATGGGCACCACTTCATATTGCTCGCCCATTGATACAGCTGTTTCGTGACACATTTCCCAACGACCGCATGCTTTTTCGCGTTTCCAAATGCTTGGCCACCTCGCTCATCCGACCTCAATTCATGGCCACGGCTTTGCATGGATGCAAAGCCGTGGCCCCTTGTGCGGGAGAGCCATATCCTATGCGCGTTAAACATTCATGAGAATTTTGGCTGTATTTTTTTAGCAACCTGCATTGGGACATTATTTAAACCATTGTGCACCTAGAGGATTGCATGAAACATCATGTTGCAAAACACCCCAAATCAGTGGCAATTAAAAACACAGTTCTACTATTCGAGCATATTGTTGACATCGAGAGGCATCATATGAACAGTTTGATTGGCATTAACATCTGATATGGGTACCGTTTGGATACTGTTCACCACAGCGGTAATACATTTTGGAACTATTTTTTTTCTTCCTGTACCCTCCCTGCCCTTGGTCAATAGGAAACACCAATGGGCTTGGAAAGGCCATCTGTCGGAATGGATGCAAAGCCGTGGCCCCTTGTGCGGGAGATCCATATCCCATGCGCGTTAAACAATACAATGGGTGGCCTTGATGGAAGACTACCATCTCTCTCCTAACAGCTGTCCTATGGTCCCCTCCCCCCAACATTCTCTGAGCCCGCGGGGTATTTGTGACCTGGCCATGTAGCCCATTGTGTGCAAAAAAAAGTTCCGCTCAGAGGTAAAAACTATTATCCATTTCTTGACTATTATCCATTCTAAATTTTAATTCTTTGCGACCAAACGTTTTTCGTCGACAGGCCCACAAAGTGACGTATTTTATTTATAACTCCCTTGTATTTTTTCTTTGCTTTATGATATGCATATATATATAATTTCTTAAGTGTAAAAAAATACTAACCTATTTAAACAATAATTAAATAAATGTTTTGATTAGTTGTGTGGCAATTGTTGAATAATTATGTCAAATATTTCGAATGCAGATGTTTTCACAAAATATGTTTTGAAAAGTTCAAAGCTAGTCTGAAATAAAAATGTTCTTCTTCATCCTTCAAAAGCCTCAAAAATTCTCAAAAGCTCTATAAACATCAATAAAAACTGCTGTGAGATACGTTAGCATTATGTAGCAAAAGGACGTCCAAGTTATTTCAGTAGTGGGCTACAAGAGCAGAAATTCTTATCTCTATTGGCGTCAGGGCTGGAAATGGGGGAGGAGAAACCGTAAGTCGACTCTGTTCCCCGAGCTCCTGAGATCTTTTTATTTTATCCCGTATAATTAACGACAGCAAATAGTCTACTGTACGTACGTCCACTCGTTTAAAATATTTTTGGTCATAATTCCTGGGCTTCTAAACAGATTCTTTATATATTGCTTAACATCGCCATGTCAACAAAAATATCTCTTTTCAACTGATTCATAAAATTCCATCTTCCTAGGCGACTTTAGTTGGGTTAGGAATGGATATGTAATCTGATCATAAATGAAACCAAGTGACATTTTTATCAATCCGATCTCTTCAAATCCCTTATTAGCAGAGATCTATTTACACTTTAATCAGAGATCTTATTTACACTTTAACAGAGATCTTATTTACACTTTAATTAACTCAGTAGTCAGAGCACTTGACGTGCTGTGAGGTGACCGTTCATTTGTATCCCATCCAGAAAAAAACAAATTTTCTTCTACCTTAAATATCGTTTTTTGATTTACAGGCAAATTCTTAAGAAGTGCTTATTTGATGGTATAGCGCACTGACAAAGCAACTAACGTCTTATCAGACTATAATGAATTCTTATTAAGTTTATTTTTTTCACTAACTTATAAAATACTAATCAACTGTTAATAGAAAAACTGGGAATTTGTTGATGTTAATACATTGTTCTTTTAATGAACCAGAAGTGCAATTATGTTTATTCTTCTTATTTTACCATTTACAGGAGTTGCTCAAACACACACCTGCTGATCATCCTGATCACGTACTCTTGTTGCAAGCCCAGAAGGAAGTGCATGATCTTGCTATTAACATTAATCGAGTTGAAAGAGAAGCTTTACAGCAAGAGCAAATGGCTTATAAAATGAAAGAACTAGAACAGCTTATAGAAGGTGTTATCGATGTAAGAGTTTATATTTTAATATCATTATTAAAGGTTCAAGTTTTTAAAACAGTTTTTTTTAAAAAAAGTTTAAGGAAAATTTTAAAGTAAACTTTTGTTTTTCATCCTTTTTCCAAGCACACCTCTTCCTGCATCATCACAAAATCCTCGATATCGTCGTAACTGTTTTTTATCTTTCTTTTAGGATGTGGATTGGATATGGGTAGGAGCAGTTTTTATCATCTGAAGGGTACAAGCTGCTCACTGTCAGGATGGCTCTAATCTGATGGCCGATACTAGCACAGACGCTCCTATATATTTACAGTACTCGTATTTACTTGCAAACGAAAACGCAGTGCCCAATTACTGTATGCAACATAATCCACCAATTACAGTCTGCACTAAGAACATATAAATCACATTTCAAGCCCTTAGAAAACGTTTAAAGGCGATTAAAACGATACTGACAATAATAGAAATTCAGCAGTCTGGTTCTGGACTATACAGAGTTTGGACAATATATGCGAAAAATCATCACTTTTGGTTGCAGTAAATGAACTGGAAACACCAGTACAGAAGTAGTAAACGAAATTGTCAAACGTTTAGATATTTTGTCTAAAAACTATATTACTGACAAAAAAAACACATTTTGTTCAATAACACTGATATTACTTAGAAATTTCCACTATTTTTGTGTTTTAGTGAGGCCTATTTTAACAGCTTATTATGATAAAACAAAGTTCATGACATAAATTCGAAAACATGCTTTCCCGGAAATTATTACATATTTCACCCTTGAATTCAGTTCGAAATTGAATTATCGTTTTTTGCAAGAGTTGTTGCTTGAGTTCTGCTATTTTTTTTTCTTTTCTATTGGGCAAAATTTTTATAAAAAAACAAAAATTCGTAAGCAAAACTATTAAATGGGTACAAAAAGAAACAAGTGGTCAACATTGTAAAATTTAGTGAGCAATCACCAAATTACTGAATTCTCAAAGAAAGTACAACAACGCATTTTTCACTTCATTTCTCTAAAAGAAAACTTCAAATATCTTCCCCCCAAAAATTAGTTCCGAACAAACAATAACCTCAACTGCACTTTGCAATAACCTCAACAGCACTCCAATTTTGCAACAGTTTTTATCATCTTCAGACGTAACAACTATTAATCAAGTATTTGAACAATGTCAAAAATATTTTTTCCACACTAACACCATCTATATTTCTCCTCTGTCACATACACACACAAGTTTAAAGAAAACCACAGCATTTTTTTCTACACACTATGTTTTTACAGAAAAAGTAAAATTTCCCTACCCGAAAATATTACCAACGATTTAAATTTTCTTCACCCATATTTTTTCTCTTTCTATGACACACACCGATTACCCATATTTTTTCTCTTTCTCTCTCTCACACACACCGAAAATTTCATATTTTCTCGCACACACACCAATTCACCCATATTTTTTCTCCTTCTCTCACACACTGATTCACTCATATTTTCTCTTTCTCATACACACACTGATTCACCCATATTTTTTTCTCTCTCATACACACACCGATTCACCTATATTTTTTCTCTTTCTCTCTCACACACACCGATTCATTCATATTATCTCTCTCTCTCTCACACACACCGATTCATTCATATTTTCTATCTCACACACACACACCGATTCACCCATATTTTTTTCTCTTTCTCTCACACACTGATTCATTCATATTTACTATTTCTCATACACACACACTGATTCACCCATATTTTTTCTCTTTCTCTCTCACACACACCGATTCATTCATATTTTCTCTCTTTCTCTCTGACACACCCGATTCATTCATATTTTCTATCTCACACACACACACACACACCGATTCACCCATTTTTTTTCTCTTTCTCTCACACACTGATTCATTCATATTTTCTATTTCTCATAGACACACTGATTAACCCATATTTTTTCTATTTCTCTCTCACACACACCGATTCATTCATACTTTCTCTCTCTCCCTCTCTCACACACACCCCGATTTATTCATATTTTCTATCTCACACACCCATTCACCCATATTTTTTCTCTTTCTCTCTCACACACACCGATTCATTCATATTTTCTCTCTCTCTCTCTCTCTCACACAAACACCGATTCATTCATATTTTCTATCTCACACACACACACCGATTCACCCATATTTTTTTCTTTCTCTCACACACTGATTCATTCATATTTTCTCTTTCTCATACACACACCGATTCATCCATATTTTCTCTCTTTCTCTCTGACACACCCGATTCATTCATATTTTCTATCTCACACACACACACACCGATTCACCCATTTTTTTTCTCTTTCTCTCACACACTGATTCATTCATATTTTCTATTTCTCATACACACACTGATTCACCCATATTTTTTCTCTTTCTCTCTCACACACACCGATTCATTCATATTTTCTCTCTCTCTCTCTCTCTCACACACACACCGATTCATTCATATTTTCTATCTCACACACACCGATTCACCCATATTTTTTTCTCTTTCTCTCACACACTGATTCATTCATATTTACTATTTCTCATACACACACACTGATCCACCCATATTTTTTTTTCTTTCTCTCTCACACACACTGATTCATTCATATTTTCTCTCTCTCTCTCTCTCACACACACACCGATTCATTCATATTTTCTATCTCACACACACCGATTTACCCATATTTTTTTCTCTTTCTCTCACACACTGATTCATTCATATTCACTATTTCTCATACACACATACTGATTCACCCATATTTTTTCTTTCTCTCTCACACACACTGATTCATTCATATTTTCTCTCTCTCTCTCTCTCACACACACAACGATTCATTCATATTTTCTATCTCACACACACACACCGATTCACCCATATTTTTTTCTCTTTCTCTCACACACTGATTCATTCATATTTTCTCTTTCTCATACACCCACCGATTCACCCATATTTTCTCTCTTTCTCTCTGACACACCCGATTCATTCATATTATCTCTCTCTCTCTCTCTCACACACACACCGATTCATTCATATTTTCTATCTCACACACACCGATTTACCCATATTTTTTTCTCTTTCTCTCACACACTGATTCATTCATATTCACTATTTCTCATACACACATACTGATTCACCCATATTTTTTCTTTCTCTCTCACACACACTGATTCATTCATATTTTCTCTCTCTCTCTCTCTCTCACACACAACGATTCATTCATATTTTCTATCTCACACACACACACCGATTCACCCATATTTTTTTCTCCTTCTCTCACACACTGATTCACTCATATTTTCTCTTTGTCATACACACACTGATTCACCCATATTTTTTCTCTCTCATACACACACTGATTCACTCATATTTTATATCTTTCTCTCTCACACACACCGATTCATTCATATTTTCTCTCTCTCTCTCACACACACACCGATTCATTCATATTTTCTCTCTTTCTCTCTGACACACCCGATTCATTCATATTTTCTATCTCACACACACCGATTCACCCATATTTTTTTCTCTTTCTCTCACACACTGATTCATTCATATTTACTATTTCTCATACACACACACTGATACACCCATATTTTTTTTTCTTTCTCTCTCACACACACTGATTCATTCATATTTTCTCTCTCTCTCTCTCTCACACACACACCGATTCATTCATATTTTCTATCTCACACACACCGATTTACCCATATTTTTTTCTCTTTCTCTCACACACTGATTCATTCATATTTTCTCTTTCTCATACACCCACCGATTCACCCATATTTTCTCTCTTTCTCTCTGACACACCCGATTCATTCATATTATCTCTCTCTCTCTCTCTCACACACACACCGATTCATTCATATTTTCTATCTCACACACACCGATTTACCCATATTTTTTTCTCTTTCTCTCACACACTGATTCATTCATATTCACTATTTCTCATACACACATACTGATTCACCCATATTTTTTCTTTCTCTCTCACACACACTGATTCATTCATATTTTCTCTCTCTCTCTCCCTCACACACACAACGATTCATTCATATTTTCTATCTCACACACACACACCGATTCACCCATATTTTTTTCTCCTTCTCTCACACACTGATTCACTCATATTTTCTCTTTGTCATACACACACTGATTCACCCATATTTTTTCTCTCTCATACACACACTGATTCACTCATATTTTATATCTTTCTCTCTCACACACACCGATTCATTCATATTTTCTCTCTCTCTCTCACACACACACCGATTCATTCATATTTTCTCTCTTTCTCTCTGACACACCCGATTCATTCATATTTTCTATCTCACACACACCGATTCACCCATATTTTTTTCTCTTTCTCTCACACACTGATTCATTCATATTTACTATTTCTCATACACACACACTGATACACCCATATTTTTTTTTCTTTCTCTCTCACACACACTGATTCATTCATATTTTCTCTCTCTCTCTCTCTCACACACACACCGATTCATTCATATTTTCTATCTCACACACACCGATTTACCCATATTTTTTTCTCTTTCTCTCACACACTGATTCATTCATATTCACTATTTCTCATACACACATACTGATTCACCCATATTTTTTCTTTCTCTCTCACACACACTGATTCATTCATATTTTCTCTCTCTCTCTCACACACACAACGATTCATTCATATTTTCTATCTCACACACACACACCGATTCACCCATATTTTTTTCTCTTTCTCTCACACACTGATTCATTCATATTTTCTCTTTCTCATACACCCACCGATTCACCCATATTTTCTCTCTTTCTCTCTGACACACCCGATTCATTCATATTTTCTCTCTCTCTCTCTCTCACACACACACCGATTCATTCATATTTTCTATCTCACACACACCGATTTACCCATATTTTTTTCTCTTTCTCTCACACACTGATTCATTCATATTCACTATTTCTCATACACACATACTGATTCACCCATATTTTTTCTTTCTCTCTCACACACACTGATTCATTCATATTTTCTCTCTCTCTCTCTCTCACACACACAACGATTCATTCATATTTTCTATCTCACACACACACACCGATTCACCCATATTTTTTTCTCCTTCTCTCACACACTGATTCACTCATATTTTCTCTTTGTCATACACACACTGATTCACCCATATTTTTTCTCTCTCATACACACACTGATTCACTCATATTTTATCTCTTTCTCTCTCACACACACCGATTCATTCCTATTTTCTCTCTCTCTCACACACACACCGATTCATTCATATTTTCTATCTCACACAAACACACACCGATTCATTCATATTTTCTATCTCACACACACACACACACACCGATTCACCCATATTTTTTTCTCTTTCTCTCACACACTGATTCATTCCTATTTTCTCTTTCTCATACACACACCGATTCACCCATATTTTCTCTCTTTCTCTCTGACACACCCGATTCATTCATATTTTCTATCTCACACACACACACCGATTCACCCATTTTTTTTCTCTCTCTCTCACACACACACACCGATTTTTTCATATTTTCTATCTCACACACTGATTCACCAATATTTTTTCTCTTTCTCTCTCACACACACCGATTCATTCATATTTTCTCTCTCTCTCTCACACACACATCGATTCATCATATTTTCTATCTCACACACACACACACCGATTCACCCATATTTTTTCTCTTTCTCTCACACACTGATTCATTCATATTTACTATTTCTCATACACACACACTGATTCACCCATATTTTTTCTCTTTCTCTCTCACACACACCGATTCATTCATATTTTCTCTCTCTCTCTCACACACAAACCGATTCATCATATTTTCTATCTCACACACACACACACCGATTCACCCATATTTTTTCTCTTTCTCTCACACACTGATTCATTCATATTTACTATTTCTCATACACACACACTGATTCACCCATATTTTTTCTCTTTCTCTCTCACACACACCGATTCATTCATATTTTCTCTCTCTCTCTTTCTCACACACACACAACGATTCATTCATATTTTCTATCTCACACACACACACACCGATTCACCCATACTTTTTTCTCTTTCTCTCACACCCTGATTCATTCATATTTTCTCTTTCTCATACACACACGGATTCACCCATATTTTCTCTCTTTCTCTCTGACACACCCGATTCATTCATATTTTCTCTCTCTCTCACACACACAAACCGATTTATTCATATTTTCTATCTCACACACCCATTCACCCATATTTTTCTCTTTCTCTCTCTCACACACCGATTCATTCATATTTTCTCTCTCTCTATCACACACACACACCGATTCATTCATATTTTCTATCTCACATACACACACACCGATTCACCCATTTTTTTTCTCTTTCTCTCACACACTGATTCATTCATATTTTCTATTTCTAATAGACACTGATTAACCCATATTTTTTCTATTTCTCTCTCACACACACCGATTCATTCATACTTTCTCTCTCTCTCTCTCTCTCACACACACACCGACTCATTCATATTTTCTATCTCACACACTCATTCAACCATATTTTTTCTCTTTCTCTCTCACACACACCGATCCATTCATATTTTCTCTCTCTCTCTCTCTCTCACAAACACCGATTCATTCATATTTTCTATCTCACACACACACACCGATTCACGCATATTTTTTTTCTTTCTCTCACACACTGATTCATTCATATTTTCTCTTTCTCATACACACACCGATTCATTCATATTTTCTTTCTTTCTATCTGACACACCCGATTCATTCATATTTTCTATCTCACACACACACACACCGATTCACCCATTTTTTCTCTCTTTCTCTCACACACTGATTCATTCATACTTTCTATTTCTCATACACACACTGATTCACCCATATTTTTTCTCTTTCTCTCTCACACACACCGATTCATTCATATTTTCTCTCTCTCTCTCTCTCTCTTTCTCTCACACACCGATTCATTCATATTTTCTATCTCACACACACACCGATTCACCCATATTTATTTCTCTTTCTCTCACACACTGATTCATTCATATTTACTATTTCTCATACACACACACTGATTCACCCATATTTTTTCTCTTTCTCTCTCACACACACTGATTCATTCATATTTTCTCTCTCTCTCTCTCTCACACACACAACGATTCATTCATATTTTCTATCTCACACACACACACCGATTCACCCATATTTTTTTCTCTTTCTCTCACACACTGATTCATTCATATTTTCTCTTTCTCATACACCCACCGATTCACCCATATTTTCTCTCTTTCTCTCTGACACACACGATTCATTCATATTTTCTATCTCAAACACACACACCGATTCACCCATATTTTTTTCTCCTTCTCTCACACACTGATTCACTCATATTTTCTCTTTGTCATACACACACTGATTCACCCATATTTTTTCTCTTTCTCTCTCACACACACCGATTCATTCATATTTTCTCTCTCTCTCTTTCTCTCTCACACACACACACCGATTTTTTCATATTTTCTATCTCACACACTGATTCACCCATATTTTTTCTCTTTCTCTCTCACACACACCGATTCATTCATATTTTCTATCTCACACACACACACACACCGATTCATTCATATTTTCTATCTCACACATACACACACCGATTCACCCATATTTTTTTCTCTTTCTATCACACACTGATTCATTCCTGTTTTCTCTTTCTCATACACACACCGATTCACCCATATTTTCTCTCTTTCTCTCTGACACACCCGATTCATTCATATTTTCTATCTCACACACACACACCGATTCACCCATTTTTTTTCTCTTTCTCTCACACACTGATTCATTCATATTCTCTATTTCTCATACACACACTGATTCACCCATATTTTTTCTCTTTCTTTCTCACACACACCGATTCATTCATATTTTCTCTCTCTCTCTTTCTCTCTCACACACACACACCGATTTTTTCATATTTTCTATCTCACACACTGATTCACCCATATTTTTTCTCTTTCTCTCTCACACACACCGATTCATTCATATTTTCTCTCTCTCTCTCTCTCACACACACACCGATTCATTCATATTTTCTATCTCACACACACACCGATTCACCCATATTTTTTCTCTTTCTCTCACACACAGATTCATTCATATTTTCTCTTTCTCATACACACACCGATTCACCCATATTTTCTCTCTTTCTCTCTGACACACCGATTCACCCATATTTTCTCTCTTTCTCTCTGACACACCCGATTCATTCATATTTTCTATCTCACACACACACACCGATTCACCCATTTTTTTTCTCTTTCTCTCACACACTGATTCATTCATATTTTCCATTTCTCATACACACACTAATTCACCCATATTTTTTTTCTTTCTCTCTCACACACACCGATTCTTTCACATTTTCTCTCTCTCTCACACACACACAAACCGATTTATTCATATTTTCTATCTCACACACCCATTCACCCATATTTTTCTCTTTCTCTCTCTCACACACCGATTCATTCATATTTTCTCTCTCTCTCACACACACACACACCGATTCATTCATATTTTCTATCTCACATACACACACACCGATTCACCCATATTTTTTTCTTTCTCTCACACACTGATTCATTCATATTTTCTCTTTCTCATACACACACCGATTCACCCATATTTTCTCTCTTTCTCTCTGACACACCCGATTCATTCATATTTTCTATCTCACACACACACACACCGATTCACCCATATTTTTTCTCTTTCTCTCACACACTGCTTCATTCATATTTTATATTTTTCTTACACACACTGATTCACCCATATTTTTTCTCTTTCTCTCTCACACACACAGATTCATTCATATTTTCTCTCTCTCTCTCTCTCTCTCACACACACCGATTTATTCATATTTTCTATCTCACACACCGATTCACCCATATTTTTTCCCTTTCTCTCTCACACACACCGATTCATTCATATTTTCTCTCTCTCTCTCTCTCTCTCTCACACACACACCGATTCATTCATATTTTCTATCTCACACACACACCGATTCACCCATATTTTTTTCTTTCTCTCACACACTGATTCATTCATATTTTCTCTTTCTCATACACACACCGATTCACCCATATTTTCTCTCTTTCTCTCTGACACACCCGATTCATTCATATTTTCTATCTCACACACACACACACCGATTCACCCATATTTTTTCTCTTTCTCTCACACACTGCTTCATTCATATTTTATATTTTTCTTACACACACTGATTCACCCATATTTTTTCTCTTTCTCTCTCACACACACAGATTCATTCATATTTTCTCTCTCTCTCTCTCACACACACCGATTTATTCATATTTTCTATCTCACACACCGATTCACCCATATTTTTTCCCTTTCTCTCTCACACACACCGATTCATTCATATTTTCTCTCTCTCTCTCTCTCTCACACACACACCGATTCATTCATATTTTCTATCTCACACACACACCGATTCACCCATATTTTTTTCTTTCTCTCACACACTGATTCATTCATATTTTCTCTTTCTCATACACACACCGATTCACCCATATTTTCTCTCTTTCTCTCTGACACACCCGATTCATTCATATTTTCTATCTCACACACACACACACCGATTCACCCATATTTTTTCTCTTTCTCTCACACACTGCTTCATTCATATTTTATATTTTTCTTACACACACTGATTCACCCATATTTTTTCTCTTTCTCTCTCACACACACAGATTCATTCATATTTTCTCTCTCTCTCTCTCTCTCTCACACACACCGATTTATTCATATTTTCTATCTCACACACCGATTCACCCATATTTTTTCTCTTTCTCTCTCACACACACCGATTCATTCATATTTTCTCTCTCTCTCTCTCTCTCACACACACACCGATTCATTCATATTTTCTATCTCACACACACACCGATTCACCCATATTTTTTTCTCTTTCTCTCACACACTGATTTATTCATATTTTCTCTTTCTCATACACACACCGATTCACCCATATTTTCTCTCTTTCTCTCTGACCCACACGATTCATTCATATTTTCTATCTCACACACACACATCGATTCACCCATTTTTTTTCTCTTTCTCTCACACACTGATTCATTCATATTTTCTATTTCACATACACACACTGATTCACCCATATTTTTTTTCTTTCTCTCTCACACACACCGATTCATTCATATTTTCTCTCTCTCACACACACACACACCGATTTATTCATATTTTCTATCTCACACACCGATTCACCCATATTTTTTCTCTTTCTCTCTCACACACACCGATTCATTCATATTTTCTTTCTCTCTCTCTCTCTCTCACACACCGATTCATTCATATTTTCTATCTCACACACACCGATTCACCCATATTTTTTTCTATTTCTTTCACACACTGATTCATTCATATTTTCTCTTTCTCATACACACACCGATTCACCCATATTTTCTCTCTTTCTCTCTGACACACCCGATTCATTCATATTTTCTATCTCACACACACACACTGATTCACCCATTTTTTTTCTCTTTCTCTCACACACTGATTCATTCATATTTTATATTTCTCATACACACACTGATTCACCCATATTTTTTTTCTTTCTCTCTCACACACACCGATTCATTCATATTTTCTCTCTCTCTCTCTCTCTCTCACACATACACACACCGATTTATTCATATTTTCTATCTCACACACCGATTCACCCATATTTTTTCTCTTTCTCTCTCACACACACCGATTCATTCATATTTTCTCTCTCTCTCTCTCACACACACACCGATTCATTCATATTTTCTATCTCACACACCGATTCACCCATATTTTTTTCTCTTTCTCTCACACACTGATTCATTCATATTTTCTCTTTCTCATACACACACCGATTCACCCATATTTTCTCTTTCTCATACACACACCGATTCACCCATATTTTCTCTCTTTCTCTCTGACAGACCCGATTCATTCATATTTTCTATCTCTCACACACACACACCGATTCACCCATTTTTTTTCTCTTTCTCTCACACACTGATTCATTCATATTTTCTATTTCTCATACACACACTGATTCACCCATATTTTTTCTCTTTCTCTCTCACACACACCGATTCATTCATATTTTCTCTGTCTCTCTCTCTCACACACACCGATTCATTCATATTTTCTATCACACACACACACACACCGATACACCCATATTTTTTTTCTCTTTCTCTCACACACTGCTTCATTCATATTTTCTCTTTCTCATACACACACCGATTCACCCATATTTCCTCTCTCTCTGACACACCCGATTCATTCATATTTTCTATCTCACACACACACCGATTCACTTTTTTCTCTTTCTCTCACACACTGATTCATTCATATTTTCTATTTTTCTTACACACACTGATTCACCCATATTTTTTCTCTTTCTCTCTCACACACACCGATTCATTCATATTTTCTCTCTCTCTCTCACACACACACACACCGATTTATTCATATTTTCTATGTCACACACCGATTCACCCATATTTTTTCTTTTTCTCTCTCACACATACCGATTCATTCATATTTTCTCTCTCTCTCTCTCTCACACACACACACCGATTCATTCATAGTTTCTATCTCACACACACACACCGATTCACCCATATTTTTTTCTCTTTCTCACACACACACACCGATTCACCCATATTTTTTTCTCTTTCTCACACACACACACCGATTCACCCATATTTTTTTCTCTTTCTCACACACTGATTCATTCGTATTTTCTCTTTCTCATACACACACCGATTCACCCATATTTTCTCTCTTTCTCTCTGACACACCCGATTCATTCATATTTTCTATCTCACACACACACACCGATTCACCCATTTTTTTTCTCTTTCTCTCACACACTGATTCGTTCATATTTTCTCTTTCTCATACACACACCGATTCACCCATATTTTCTCTCTTTCTCTCTGACACACCCGATTCATTCATATTTTCTATCTCACACACACACACCGATTCACCCATTTTTTTTCTCTTTCTCTCACACACTGATTCATTCATATTTTCTATTTCTCATACACACACTGATTCACCCATATTTTTTCTCTTTCTCTCTCACACACACCGATTCATTCATATTTTCTCTCTCTCTCTCTCTCACACACACCGATTTATTCATATTTTCTATCTCACACACTGATTCACCCATATTTTTTCTCTTTCTCTCTCACACACACCGATTCATTCATATTTTCTCTCTCTCTCTCACACACACACAGATTCATTCATATTTTCTCTCTCTCTCTCACACACACACAGATTCATTCATATTTTCTATCTCACACACACACACACACCGATTCACCCATTTTTTTTCTCTTTCTCTCACACACTGATTCATTCATATTTTCTATTTCTCATACACACACTTATTCACCCATATTTTTTCTCTTTCTCTCTCACACACACCGATTCATTCATATTTTCTCTCTCTCTCTCTCTCTCACACACACACACCGATTCATTCATATTTTCTATCTCACACACACACACCGATTCACCCATTTTTTTTCTCTTTCTCTCACACACTGATTCATTCATATTTACTATTTCTCATACACACACTGATTCACCCATATTTTTTCTCTTTCTCTCTCACACACACCGATTCATTCATATTTTCTCTGTCTCTCTCTCTCACACACACCGATTCATTCATATTTTCTATCACACACACACACACCGATTCATTCATATTTTCTATCACACACACACACACACACACACCGATTCACCCATATTTTTTTCTCTTTCTCTCACACACTGATTCATTCATATTTCCTCTTTCTCATACACACACCGATTCACCCATATTTTCTCTCTTTCTCTCTGACACACCCGATTCATTCATATTTTCTATCTCAAACACACACACCGATTCACCCATATTTTTTTCTCCTTCTCTCACACACTGATTCACTCATATTTTCTCTTTCTCATACACACACTGATTCACCCATATTTTTTCTCTCTCATACACAGACTGATTCACCCATGTTTTTTCTCTTTCTCTCTCACACACACTGATTCATTCATATTTTCTCTCTCTCTCTCTCACACACACCGATTCATTCATATTTTCTATCTCACACACACACACCGATTCACCCATATTTTTTTCTCTTTCTCTCACACACTGATTCATTCCTGTTTTCTCTTTCTCATACACACACCGATTCATCCATATTTTCTCTCTTTCTCTCTGACACACCCGATTCATTCATATTTTCTATCTCACACACACACACCGATTCACCCATTTTTTTTCTCTTT